>CM028134.1:88065000-89290000 GCA_016271365.2 Neoceratodus forsteri
CCTTCCCTCCTTCAGAAGTTGTGAAATACTAATGATGCCTCTCCTCCCCCAGTTTTTAAAAGTGCTATCCAGTTTGGCTGGCATAAAACCATTAATCTTCCATATGGGTACCCATTGTATCTATTTAGTTTGTACATCAAACCTTTTTTAACTTCTATCCAGTTTAAAAAAGTTTGCTTAGTTCATCTGTTTGTTACTTCTGTTATATCCGATGTATAGGTAATGTCCCATAGCAAATTTACCAGGTGGACTCTGCGGTTTGTACCCGCTTCAATGTCTCTCCATCTTGTGTCTATCTCTGTGTTGGATAATTCTACTAGATCATTTAATTGAGCTGCTACATAGTAGTTCTTGAGATTGGGCACACTATAGCCCCCTTTGTTCTTATGTCTAAGAAGCAGTCGCCATTTAATTCTGGGTTTCCTGCCCAGCCATACAAATGCTCTCAGCCTGTCCATGATTTCTTTCCGGTACCTTTATGGGTAAATTCTGAAAGAAAAATAGAAATCTCGGAAGTGCATTCATCTTGTATATCTCTGTTCTATTTGTAAAAGAGGTTGGGAGTTTAGCCCAATGGTTCAAATCTGTAAAAATATATTTTTTAAGCTTCTCATAATTTCGGGAGTAAACCTGGGTGAGATCCTTAGGAATTTGTATCCCTAGGTACCTGACTGATTCTGCCTCCCATCTAGCTGGAATTTGTGCTCTAACTTGTTGTGTAGTCTGGCCACTTGAATTATTTCCGTTTTCCCCAAATTGATTTTGAACCCTGAGATTTCTCCGTACTGATTTATTTTTTGTAAAATATGTTCTAGTCCTGTCTGTGGGTCTCTTAAGCATATCACTATCTCATCTGCATATAGTGACACTTATTTGTCCACCCCCCACCCCCACTATTATTCCCTGAATGTTTGGGTGTGTCCTTATTGCTTCATCCAGCGGTTCCACACTCAAGGCAAACAACAAGGGCGATAAGGGGCAACCTTGTCTTGTGCCTCTGTAAATATTTAGACTATCTGAGAGAGTGCCATTCACTTTAACATGTGCTGTCGGTTTCTTATATATGACTTCCAAGGCTGTCATAAATTCCCCTCTGAACCCCATATGAATATGTGTGGCCTTTAGCAAGGGTGTAGCCAGAGATTTCCATTTTGTACACAGTCTCCAACAGTTACACCCCCCCAATTAAAAAATTTACACATCCTTTCCAAATGGCACCCCCTTCTAAACAAGTCAGGTTGTTGTCAGCTGATTCCTCTAATCTCTAAAGAGGTTATACAGGTATCTGTCTCTTAAACAACAGAAGTTTAAACAGAGACAATCATCAGTTGCCTGCACTAACCCAAATACTACAGATTAGAATGAAAATGTTAACAGAAAAGCATATGGTTTGTGACAGGCACTCAACAAAACTGTACACAAATGTGTACAGTGAGTATGCCTGTCTACACCCTTAAAAATTCCCAGTCCAGCCTATCAAAGGCTTTTTCTGCATCTAACAGCATCGCTATTTGGGATTTTTTTTATTGTGTTGACCTTCTTCTAGGATGCTTAACAGACGTCTTACATTATCTTTCAGATGCCTCTCTGGGATGAACCCCGGCTGATCTGGGTGCACCAGTCTTGGGGCCACTTTCTGGTGCAGATTTTAAAATCTTGATTCAGAAGGGAGACTGGTCCATAAGATTCGCATAATTTCATATCTTTCCCCTCTTTTGGTATCACCACTATTGCAGCCTCATTCCATATGTGTGGAATAACTCCCTCCTTTTGACAGTGTCACAACTGTTTCACCAAAAGAGGGGTGAGCCGTTCAAGAATAGTTTGTAAAAATCTGTATTATACCCATCAGGACAAGGAGATTTTTTGGTTGGGAGATCTATAATTACTGCATTAATTTCCCCATCTGTTATTGGAGCATTTAACATACTGATTTCCTCTGTAGTCAATTTGGGGAGGTTGAGGTTCATGAAAAAAAACTTTATCTTGATGTCCCTCTGCTGTATCTGATCATCTGAGTATAGTTTAGCATAATATTGAGCAAATGAGGCTGCAATCTTATTAGGTTCCACTTCCTCTTCTCCTCTGTTCTGTTGGTTTACTATTTTTTTCACCATTTTGTCTGCTGCTTCTTTTTTAGTTCGGAGGGCCAGCAAAGATATGGCTCTACCTCCCACCTCATAATACCTTTGGGCTGAGTGCCTAAGCTGCCCTTCTATTTTTCTATGCATTGGGACCTGTAGTTCCGTTCTAAGCTTTATAATTTCTTTTAAAAATGTGTTGCCTCCTCTTTGTTTATGCATCTGTTCTAACTCTCTTATTTTCTCTCCCAGATTTTCTTGCTTGGCTATTCTCTGATGTTTCTTAAGAGCTGATAATGTGGCCTCACAAAACCGTCCCAGAGTACCAGTGTTTTACTTGCAGTTCTGTTGGTGCAATGGTTCTGAGATGATCTGTCTTGCTGCGGGTCCCAGACACAATTAAAATTGCTGCCTAATATTAGGCAACCTTCAGTTTGAGCTGCTACTTCCCCCAAAACCGACCTAAAAAAGGAGGACGCTTCCGAATTTGGGGCATAGATATTCAACAGATGTATCGTGTTCCCTTGCATCTGACCCAACACTAGAATCCCTCTCCCTTCCTTGTCTGCTTTCCAGCCTGTGACTTCAAATTCCAGACCTTTCCTGATTAGTATGACAACACCATTTCTTTTCGCATTAGCTGTGGGGGATCCTACTATTTGCCCCACCCACCCTCTCTTTAATTTCAATTGTTCTACCTCTGATAAATGTGTCTCTTGAATAAATGTTATGTCTGTGTGTAACCTGTTAAGATCTCCCAGCATTCTGGCCCGCTTGACCACCAAATTTATCCCTTTCACATTCAGAGATTCGGACACCCTACAACAAGCCCTAAATGAGCTTGTGCAGTGGGCAGTATTGATGCAATCCACTTTTAACACCGATAAATGTAAGGTTATGCACCTGGGTAAGGATAACAGTCTTTGTAAATATAGCCTAAATGGAGTGGAGCTCCAACCAGTGACAGATGAAAATGACCTGGGTATTTATGTTACTAGTGATCTTAGCTTCAAGCATCATTGCAACCATACTATAAAGAAAGCCAGTGGGCTGCTGTATTGTATAAATAAGCACATTAAGGGTAGAGACAGACAAGTGCTGATGCCCCTGTATGAAGCATTGGTTCGCCCACACCTTAAGTACTGTACCCAGTTTTGGTCACCAGGGGGAAAAACAGAAATCAATGCTCTGGGGCGTGTACAGAGACAAGCAACCAAGCTGGTATTAGGTTTGGAAGAGCATATTACCACCAGAGGCTGCAGGAACTGGATCTTTATACACTGGAATTCCATAGACTTAGGGGATACATGTGCATGGTCTACAGAGCACTCCTAGATGTTGATTTATGGACCCAGCTGGGTTTTGAATTACGGGTTCAGGTTTATGAGACTAGGACACACCAACTTCAATTAAAGATTCTGACCTATCACACAAAAATTAAGAAGTATTGGTTTTAGTACTAGGGTTGCCAAAATATGGAATGGCCTTCCGATGCAGGTGGTGGCTAGTCAGACTATGTCACAATTCAAGGCAAGATTGGATAATCATCTGATAGCTCAGGGTATTACAGGCTATAGTTAAAATTATGGCAGGCCGTTACGGATATGTAAATGTCCTCTTGGCCCTGTACTAACCTATGAAACCTATGAGAGATGTAATCTTGATGCTCCCTCCCCCCTTAGTTCGTGGTGCCCCTTAAACCCTCTCCCCCTCTTCCCAATCCCCCCCCCTTTTACTATAATAGATGGTCTACCAAAGTAGGTTGTCTAGGGTATAAATTACTTGTTGCTGAATCGATTATGGCTTCTTCCTCTACTGGTATTCACTATCCTTCATATTTCAGGCCTGGTTGACCGGGTTGGTTCTGACCTGCTGTGTGCAACTATCCTGTTCGAATAAGCAGAGCCATGTCTTGAGTGTTGCAACGTGCCTTTCCCTCCCCTTCCCTCCCTCCCTCCCCCCTTCCCCAGGGCCGGCCTTACAGTATATGGCGCCCCCAGGCAAACTTGCCAGTGGCACCCCCCATTTTTCTTTTTTAGTCTTCATTCTCACCCCAACACGAACTATAACATTCTTAATGGCAGATCACTTCATTAAAAATAATTACGACCAATGATTTACCTTGTTTACAGTATATGAACTTCTGATGTTTGTGTTAGGCAATTCTTTGTGTTAACTTGAATATTATCTGCTGTCATCCAGTTGGGTTGTGCCCTGTGCTAATATCGAGACGGTTAACCCCATCCCATGACAACCTATTCCATTTCATTTCATAGATACATACATAGACAGTGTCGGCAGATAAGGGCCTATGGCCCACCCAGTCTGCCCATTTGAGCTTGTAAGTTCAGTTTGTTTTCCTAGAAGTCTGTTGCACCTTACCCCTGACCTCCAGAATTCCTTTATGTCTATCCCATGCATTCTTAAATCCCGTGATTGTTTCAGCCCCCACCACTGGCAGGGTGTTCCACTTGTCCATCACCTGTTCTGTGAAGAAATTCTTTCTCATGTTTCCTCTGAATCGTCCTCCCTCCAACTTCATCCCATGCCCTCTAGTCCTGGAACATTCATCTGATGCATTCCCTGGTATCTAATGGCAACCCCACCACTGATCAAACATTCCATCATATTTATCCCTATTGTCCAATGGCACTTCTCACCTTCCCTCTTGATCACCCATTGACACAAGTAAAAGCAGTCTGTGGTGGTCCAGTGTCCCACCAATGCACAGCTGACCAGCACCCGTGATGACTGCAAGAACAAGGGAGCACAATTTGAAGACAGAAAGGGGGGAAGGCTCGGAGGTAATGTGAGGAAATATTTCTACACAGACAGGGTTGTGGAAGAACGGAACAGCCTTCCTAAGGAGGTCATGGAGTCACAAACAGTGGGGGAATTCAAGAATACATGGGACAGGCATAAGGCAATTCTAGTGGGGGATAGGAGGAAGTAGGCTGTTGGTTGACTAGGATCTGCAGCTTATCCATTAGGTAGGGAAATGGGCAGACTAGGCAGGCCAAGCGGTCTTTATCTGCCATCAAATTCTATGTTTCTATGTTTCACCCACACTGAACACCATTACCTAGGTGCCCTACAAGGTATGAAAGGCTACTGAACCTTGGGCCTTACTCTACTCCTGGCCAGAATACTCTCCCAGCAACATGATCTATACTTGCTCAGTTCTGCTATCTACATCCATTGAGCTATAGGCTCCCAGAACCAGCATCAGTTGAAAGGCCCTCAGCCAGACCTTCGGCTCCACCAACACAGACTAAAGGAACCTGCCAGCCACTGGTCTCCCAAGAACACCTCTTAATCCTTCCCCAGCACCAACTGGAACTGCAGAACACATTTTCTTTTTTCTCTGGCTCCCATTAAGTACCCAAAGGCTATACCAAGTAGGGAATGGCTCCTCTATAGTGAACATTTGAGGCTGCACTATTATCCCCTAAATGAGGAGGGTTATACTCTACTATGAGCAAAATGCTCTTGAACATGGGGAAATATGGTGACCCAATTTACACCCCTTCATTTAGAGCACATACGCTCACTTGCAGGTCCAAAGCAGCAACACAAAGTAAATCCATTTTGTTTGCTATTTTCCCTATACAGACACGAGGAAAACCAGACAATTGCTTTAACTAATGTGCTTTAAAGAGCAACCAGTGCTGGCATAACCTCACACACAAGAGCCACCAGATGCCTGGACATTTACCTGTAGTTCCAACGCTGCCACCACCTTGCTGACTAATAGGGTGTATCTATCTGGTTCTTGCCCCACCACTATCCACTGCTTATTTAATGCAAGGCCTTAATTTTAGGCAACAGAACCACCCCATTAATCACTTCCAGGAACTTTTCACCCTCCTGTATTTGACAAAGGTTACTTTACACTCGGATATAGCACAAACAATTAAAGTTTTTGCCACCACTGATCACCAAAGGTAAAAAATCTCCCCAGGACAGTTTCAATTTAAACTGTTATTTGCATACAGAATAAAGCCATAGTGCAGAGAGAAAACAGAGCTGACTGCAGCAGCAACCCCATCCCCAAATCAATTTTTCACAATGAATGTGTACTTTTTAAAGGTGATAACCGGATGGAGTATAACAGGTGTGCGAGCTATTCGGTACTTTATTATTCCAGTTGCAGCTATGATTGCTGGGACTAACTACTTTAAACTCGGTAGCTGTGCTCTTGGGGAGTTGAACATCAGGCTGCTCATTAGAAATGCATTGTATCTGTGCTGAAAGCACTACGAGGTCACACAGTTATGCATATCTGCAAACAGTCCCTTTTATGTCATGCAAGGAGAAGCTCAAGGGCTGGGCTACTTACTAAATCTTCTCACTAGTCACCACATGGCCCACTTAATTTATTTATTTATTTATTTTATTTAGATTGTGTTTACCGGGTAAGCCCACTGAGACCAGCGGTCTCTTTTTCAGGAGCAACCCGGAATTAGTTACAGAAAAAGACATTTAGAAGCAGTTATTTACAGTAGTTACACAGTTATACATTAGCGACATTATACTGGGGTAGCAGTCAGGTTCACATTCAGGCTCACACATTATTCACAGTAGTTACATCAGTTACACAAATGTACATTAGCAGCAGTACATAGGGGTGGTAATCAGTTTCACAAACAGGCCCGTATTAGTATTGCATGACAATCGAGTCTCCCCAAGTTGTGGGGAAAGTAGACAACACCAGAAAATTGACATCAATAGTTTTGGAGATACATCCAAGGAGAAGGGAGGTTCAAAGCAGTGCAGCGGCCATGGGACCTGGACTAGGGAGCTAACGGTTACAGCCACAGAGACTGAGATTGAGAAGATATAGTTTGAGTCCAGTTTTGAACTGGGTGAGGGTGGTTGAGTCCGTCAAGCTAGGTGGTAGAGAGTTCCACAGGTGGGAGGCAGCAAATTTGAAGGAACGTTTGCCTTGGTTGGAGCGTATCCTAGGGATGTCGAGGGGGTGATTTGCAGTTGATCACAGTGTTCAGATTTGTTCTTTGGGGGAGAGTAGTCCACTAAGATGAGGAGGGAAGCCTAGGGTAGTGAACCTGAAAGCAAGGCAAGCAATGGGGTAGGCTAGTTTGTGCCGAAGAGTGGGCCAGTTTAGTTCCTTAAGTGCCTCACAATGATGCCTCCTAGGGGAGGAGTTTGTGGCGAAGCGAGCCACTCGGTTATAGAGTACGGAAAGTTTATTGAATTCCATCTCATGGAGGAACTGCAATAGTGGAGCTCCATATAGGATGGAGGGGAGAAGACTGCAGCAGGCAATTGCTCGGCGTGCTGTCGAGGATAGTGAGTTCCCCAGACAGTAAAGGAGGCCAAGCTTTTGATGGGTGGACCTGGTTATGGAGTCGATATGGGATCGGTAGGTCATTTCTTGGTCTAGATGGATCCCAAGGTATTTAAAACTGGACATGACCTCACTCTTTTTCCTTGGCTTGTGCAGATCTGGAGCAGCTGACTTCTGTCAGAGCCCAAACGTCTACAGCCAAACAGTATGGCTTTAGTTTTTCCCTCATTGAGTTTAAGGGAGTTTGCGGAGAATTAGGCCTCAAAAGTTGAGAGACTATCCTGCAGTTTTGTGGAGATGGCACTAGGTTGGGGGTCACTGCAGTATATGACAGTGTCATTCGCGTACAGAATGAGTTTGCTGAGGGGGTTAACTAGTCGTCTGAGTCAGTCTCACTGGTCACACCGACTGCCGCCGTAGGCCCACAGCCATCGACTCCAACACACATGTAGTGGATGATGGATCCCAGGTCCCAGGCCCAGCTGAATGATACCTCAGTCCGCTGTGTTGTTGAGATGAGAGACAACGTTTTCCACTGTCTCAGTCTAGAGACTCGAGTCATCTGTCTCTCACTCTCTCAAAGGTGGCAATATGCTGTAGACAGTGCTGTATGCGCAACATTTAGTTTTTGGGATGCAGAGTGGCTCATGCGCTCAAGGGTAGGAGGATGGGCTACGGTGGGGTCGTCGACGGACGAAGGGACTGGTGCAGACATGTGGCTGAGCTGGTGGGGCACTAGCACCGGCATGCACTACTATTGCCTCCTTCTTAACTGGCTGCTGTGCTGGGTCCTTCTTGATTGATGGTCGGTCCCCGAAATCACATCAGTTTGCTAACATTTAAAAACACCATCTCTTGGACAGTGGGAAAAAGGGAAATAAAAATATTTTACCGCTTGTTCATATTTGCGCCTCCCTCCCCATTACATGACGACTACCTAGTTTGCCTATCCTTAAGGCCGGCCCTGCCCTTCCCCCCTCTTTATTCAGATTTACCTCCTCTCCTTCCCACAGACTGACAATATTCTTTCTATTGCTTGTGTTTACGCTTCTTGATTGCCCCTCTCGGAATCCATGCCTCCCCCCTCCCAACTCTGCCTCTCCCCCACCACGAGACATTATTTCCCAGTTCCCTTTTTCTGCTCAGTTAATACAGATAGTTCCCTTATCCCCTCCTCTATAAACACAAACTTGTAAAAATACCTTTTATATTTTCACTTAGTTGCTTCTCGCTTCTCCGCATCCACACTGAAGCAAATCTGGTAGAAATAACACCTCCTACAATCAGCAGGAAAAGTCCATTACAAGTCCAGCAAAACTGCATACAGGACCTTCAACCCAGCTTCTTTCTTCCTTCTTGGGCTCAGACAGTCCCTTCTGTTTGCAGCAGCTTCTTAATGTCTTCTTAATATAGTGTGGCAAGTCTTCTTCGTAGCATGCACATTTCCTGCTTCCTCCCACTGTGTTCCAAACTCCCCTGCGCAGTTCTTCCTTCAACTCGAGGGTCCCTGTCTCCGGGCATTCAAGGCCAAGCTCCTCCAACAGCGGGGAAGCCTCCAGTTGGTTTTCAAAAATTCGAAGTTCACTGTCTAGATGAATTTTAAGTCTGGCTGGATTTAGGACATGGGCTTTAATGTTTTTCTCATCTTTTTTCCTTATCTTTCAGGATTTTCACTACTCCTCTAGCACTTTGTCTACTGGCCTGGAGAGCCAGCGAAAAGCGTTGATCAATGTATATTTGTTTCTATTCCAGTTCAATTTTGGGCATTTTCCATGCTGTGGAGAGAATTAGCTCTTTTGTTGGAAAGTGCAACATTTTTACAATGATTGATCTTGGTCACGAGGTGAGGTCTTTAGGCTTTGGACCCAGCGATCTGTGGGCTCTATGTCTATAGGCGTTGCCTCAGGAATTTTCAGTACTACTTTAAGTACATGTTGTACAAAATCCTTCACTGAGGGAAATTTGTCCTCTGCTCCTTCAGGAATTCTGTGAAATCAGAAATTATTCCTCCTGGCTCTGTTCTCTGCATCTTCCAGCCTGAAATTCACCTCCCTGTCCCTCTGTCGTAGGTACATAAGCAGTCTACCATGTGTGCCATGAGTGTCCGTTAGATCCCCCATACGTTGCTGCGTTTGTGCTAGTTTTTTGACAATACTTTTTAAATGAACTTTCAGGTCTGTCAATGCTGATTCCAGCGTTTGTACCATATTAATTGCTTTATGAATGGTGGAGTCAATGGCATCCAGATTCTCCAGTTCTTCATCAAAGTCCACATCTTGATCTGCTGAGGAGACTTGAGTTAGGAGACCTGGGGTGGAAGGCCAGCTGTCGGCCCACCCACGTGGCAGCTTTCTCCTCCTCGAGTATTAGCTGGCGTAGTTTGCCCACCGGGGTGCCCGAATTAGCTTTATTTTGTCACCTGGACATCTCCCCTGCTTACGGCTGTGCTTTTGCAGAGGTTTGTGCAATTTGGTTCTGTATTTTTGTTTAATTAATTCAGCGAGGCACGGAGCGGTCTTCCCCTGCTGCCACCTAGTTTGTGACGTCACTGGAAGTCCAGAAAAGGCTTTTTGATCCATGACTGTTTTGCATAATGGAAGTCCCAGCCAGGCCTGTTCAGCTGATCTCAGGCCTCAGTTTGCTCTCTTGGCAATTAACAAGTATGATCGGGCGTTTCAATCACCCAGTTTTATATTTTTATATATAAATTGCATTAACTGAAAAGTATCTTTCTGTGTTAGTGGTAACCATTTAATTTTTTCATACAGTTTACAGCGATGCTCTCTATATGGACCATCAGTGGCAAAGCGACAGATTGCATTATATAGAGAATACTGGATGGGCAACTATGCTCAACCAGTGAGTTCCACCACAGAGGGGTTCTGACTTCCTCTGACCCTGAGAGTGAAGCTAGAGACGTCCATGGCAAAATGGACGTCTCGGCACCATTGCACCCCGAGGTGGCAGAACACACTGTTTGTGCATAAAGTTGCTCATCCTGTATTTTTTATAGTGTCTAGTACTGTGTGAAATGTATGTGCATCAGTCCTTTCAATTTAAAAATGAAAATGCCTCATGCAGTCTCTAAAGGTTCCGGAATGCTGTTATGCCACAGGAGGGTACAATCACATTCCATGACCTTTTGAACTGTTGTTACAACAGCATTTTGAAAGGCATGGAATTCTATACAGAGCAATGCTCTACTATAAAGAACTTCTCATTTGTTTATAATCCTAACAGAGCCTGACCCCCAAAATACACTTCCATACTCTAAAGTGGCATGCAAACAGTTTCTAGCAATTGCAGTTTTTTCCCCCCAATTGTTTAATCAGGTAAAACACACTAAGCTGAAAGCTTGTTTACAGGTGCAACCTGGGAGCTCAGGGAAGTTAAGTGACTTGCTCAGGGTCACACAGTATGCAAGTGGGGGCTGCGGGATTCAAACCCAGGTCTCCAGATTTACAGCTCAGAAACTTAAACCACTGCACTATACTGTTCCAGTAGTGAGCACATTTTATAATCTATACAGAGAACCTATTTTTCTATGTAAAATATCTGTCACATCTGTCATATGTTTGTTTCTCAAAGTTTAAGCCTGTGTCCAGTGTGACTCCCAGGTATTTGAAGTGCTCCACTTGTTCAAGAGCAGTTTGATCTAACATTCTTATGCAGAAGTGTGTAATTGCCTTTGAATATCTTTGAGGTGTACAATAAAGCATGCCTTTGTCGTCTTCTTGTTCAGCCTTCCTGTACTTCTAATTCCTCACAGTTCGCCTTGTTCATTCCTTTCAGGAACTGGAAGGTGTCTAATCATATCACCCCTCTCTCATCTGACCTCAAACGTGTACATGTTCAGTACATTAAGCCGATCCTCATAGAATCTGCCCTGCTGGCCCCGAATTATTTTGGTTACCCTACACTGCAGCATCCCCAGTTTATCCATAGGTGATGATTCCAAAACTGGGCACAGTACTCTAGATGGTGTCTCATCAGTAATCTACAGAGAGATAGTAATACCTCTTTCCTCCTGCTGTCAAAACCCCTACCAATACACCATAACATCCTGTTTGCTTTACTAAAGACCTTATTACACTGGCTAGATTGTTTAAGAGAGTCCTATGATGACTTCTAGGTCCCTTTACTCAGACGTGATGTCCAGCTTAACTCCTCCCATCCAGTACTCTGTCCTGTGGTTCTTGTTCCCTATGAGCATCACCTTGCACTTTCTGGCATTGCATTTCAACTGCCAAACCTTGGACCACCTGTACAATCTTTGTAGGTCCTTCTGCATCTCCTGTACCCCCTCCTCACTGTCTACCCTACCACAGAGCTTAGTGTCATCTGAAAAGAGACACAGCTTGCCTGTATTCCTTCTCCTATGTCGCTGATGAACATTTTGAACAAGACAGGACCTAGAACTGATCCCTGTGACACTCCACTGGTGACCTCCCTATCCTCAGATCTGATTCCATTTACCACTACCCTCTGCTGTCTCCCAACTGACTTCCCACCAATCTGTGTCCTTTGTTGCCCCTAACTTCTTTAGCAACCTTCTGTGTGGTACTGAGTCGAATGCCTTGCTGAAATCAAAGTAGAGAAAATCAACTGCATGACCCTTATCCACTATCTTACTTATCCAGACAAAGAATAAGACCTCCCTGCCATGAACCTGGGCTGTTTACCATACGGGAGCCTGTTTCTCTCCAGGCAGTTCACTAGGTCCTCTTTTTTCCCCAAATTGGCAGCTCAGGGATACCCCCCCAATTTCTCGGCTGGGTCCCGGCGTACCGGGATCACCTCAGCACTTACAGCTGGGTCCCGATGTACCAGGATCCCAGTGTCACTCTGCTCAACACCAAGCATTTTTACCAGTTTTTTGTTCCCCTAGTCTCCAACCTCAGAAGGCACTGACATGAAGGACATAAGTCCAGGCTTGGGAAGGTGTTGATGCACAGCTGCAACCAAGCATCTAATGACATCCTCCCCTCCCAACTCCCCGAGTCTGAGATTACCACCTGTGCTTTCACCAGCAGCAGTACTGGTTTCAGGCATGAAAACAGACCTCTGCCCCCCCCCCCGAGGAGGAGGAGGACAGCATCCTCTATGAAGATCAATCCTGCTCCCCCCAGCTGGCCCCCTACAACCCAGACTCATTCTCAAACCAGAGTTGCCCGTGTCAGGAGCGGTAGTGCTACTGCTGCGGTGACAGGCTGGCCCCCACTAGGTCGTCTTTGACTAGTGTCTCCATTAGTTTACTCACAACAGAGGTAAGACTGACAGGTCTGTAGTTTTCCAGCTGCTCTTTGTCCGTAGCCCTGTGTAGCAGAATTACACCCGCCACTCTCCAGTCTTTTGGAACCACCCATCTGAAAAAAGCTGCTGAATTGCCCTACTAGGGGTTTACTTTATTCAGTGGAAGCTCATCCCTTCTGGCCCTGGGGCCTTAGTTATCTTCAAGGCTACTAGCCCTTTTCTGACTCTTTCAACAAAAAATATCTGCTGTCTAATTGCCAGTACCCCATTTCAGCAGCCTTTATGCCACTCTCAGAATGATTTCTTTCTGCTTGACCTCCTCTATTACCCTGGCTGCCCCTTTCGGCCTAACGATTCCCCCACCTGTTTCTTTTTTCTCTTACACTGCATACTTGAAAAACTGGTTTTCTCCTTCTTGACTCCCTCTGAAATATACACTTCTGATTCTGCTTTTGCATTACTGACTGCCCTCTTGGCCTACCTAGTTCTTACTTGATACCTCCCCCTGCTTTTCCTTATACCGAATGAAGGCATTCTTTTAGGCTCTACTACTTCCCTGACCTATTCAGAGAATCATATCAGTCTCCTGTACCCGTTTCTCTTGGTAACCATTCTCATCCATGCTTTTGTCAGCTTAAGAAGGACCCTTTTTTTACTTGTCCTCATCTTCCTTTCACCTCTCAATACTGTCCACTCCAAATAATCTGTCCTGACTAATTCCCTTGTCTGATTAAGGTCTGCTCTTCTGAATTCCAAAACTTTAGATTTTGTCGAGAGCTTACTGGCACAAACGGCCTGCTCCAACCACATGCTGATGTGGTCCCTGGACCCAGTGATTCCTCAAGCCACAATCTGCCTACCCTTTCCAAGTTGGTGAGAAGCATGTCGAAAATGGCACCCCGTCTTGTGGGTTCCTTAACCAGCCGCACAATTATGCAGTCCTTGCAATGTATCTAACAAGACCTGACTTCTGGTACTTCTAGCTGCTGGAATGTCCTAGATGATGTCTGGCAGATTGAGATCCCCCACTACTACCACTTCCCTCTTTACTGTCCCCTTCTCTGAGTCTGCCCCTAGTACCCTACCGCTCTCGTTCCCCCTGCCCTGGTGGTCTGTTAACCATCCTCATGTGCAGTTTCTTACCTGATGCCTCTGTGAGCAGAACCCACAGTGATTCTATTACCCCAATCCCTCCATTACCTTGATTCCTCCTTGACACAGAGGGCCAACCCTCCTCTTTAACCTTTCCCACATCATGCCTATAAATGGTGTAGCCTGGGACTGTCAGGCCATAGTTGTTCTCTGTGGCCCAAGTAAGCAATAAGACATGACAGGGTGTGCGTGTCACAGATTTTACCGCACGGTTAGGGGCATAATAAGGTACAAGGCCTTGGCCGAGTGTCTTTAGCCCCTGGCGTGCAGTAAAATCTGTTCTGTGCACACATCTGGAGTGTCTTATTGTGCTTATAAAATGTGATGCTAGCTTTATTTTACTGTTTGCAGTTAGAGAAATATTGCTTGTATATAGAAAAAAAAACATGCAATGCTCTTAATGCATGATAAAATAGTCCTTCTACGGACACTGTTTTAATATTCATGAGGTAATTTGCATATAGCGCTTTAGTGAGATGGGAGGACTGATGTAATTTGCATATAGCGCTTTAGTAAGATGGGATTACTGAGACTGACTGAAGAATGCTGCTGGTGAAAGAAAGGTGAAAACGGCTGCACAAAAACAAAACCTGTGCAGGATCAGGAAAAGCACGGTGTCTCCTCCCACCTGGGCAGCCAAGAAGCTCTAGTGTAAACCGTCAAAGATAATGGCGGAGAATCTGACAATCCGATTGCCTCTTCGGTGACAGCCCGATCAACTCCTCCTGCTTGGCCACTTTCTCTTGACTGAGTGAGCGATCAGCGGGCGGGGAGATTAACGGGGAGACCGCAAACGCCAAGTGAGTGAGCGGGTTCAGCCATGGGAGAACTGCTTTTAGCAAGGAAACAACAATGGTGACATTTTTAAATGCCAACATTCTAAGGCTTGATGATTTCAGCCTTTTTACTGCCGTCCATTTTTTAACCATGCATGGAACATACTTCATGCATGGTGAGCTTCATCTCTGATTGGCTGGTTTAGCCTACACATTTTATAAGTATCTATAATGGCTATGATGTCCAGTCTGATGTCTGCTGCCATCACCTGGAACTCATGGAATTTGTTTCCCAGACTCTTGGCATCAAGGCAGACCACCTTTCATCTTGTGTCCACATCTTTTTTTTTTTTACATGACCTCTCTCTTCATTTTTACCTACTCTTCTTAATTTCTTGTTTTTCCCATATTTTTCAGGCTAGTGAGCCACAGTTCCTTGGCACCATTCTCTACCCTTTCATGAACTCATGCCTTGCCGTCTCCCCTCCCCAATACTTCTAGCTGACAGTTCAGGGGGAGTTCTAGCTAGATTCCCCACTTTTAGATCCCTCTCAGTGGTATCCCTAGACTCGGCCTCCCCCACCATCAGTTTAACTGTCCACTAATGTAGACGTCAAACTTCTGTCCAAGCATATTGGTCCCCTATCTTTTTAAGTGAAGGCAGTCACCCTGGAAGAGTTTCCTCTCCTAACCCCCCCCCCCAAAGTTCCTCACAAAGTGGAACCCCTCCTTCTGACATCGTCCTTTCAGTCACCCATTAAACTCCTAGATCTTCTTCTTCCTCACTCTATCTTTCCCATTCCCCCTACCACATACACGGAGGACTTCAGAAAAAGCAAGGGAAGCCGAGTATGCCTTTAATCTGTCCCCAGCCTTTGAAAGTTCTGCTTCACTGTCTCCATAGGCTTGCTTGCTAAATCATTGACACCCCAAGTGTACCAGCAGCCCCATCTCCCCCACATCCTCCCTATCCTATCCATATCCTGGATGGCCGATGCCCCAGGAAGGCATGTGATCAACCCTTTCCTTTTCTCTCTCCACCCACCACCTTATTCACCCCTCTAATCACGGAGTCCTCTATGACTAAGATACTCCTAGCTAACTTCCTCCTGCTGTCACCCCCAGGTGTCACCAACTCGCCATGCTCTTTCTTCTTGACTGACTCAGAGTTCCCCCAACAGAGTCAAGCATCTGTGCCTCTTTTAAGGGGCAAACTGATTTGCTGTCAGGATTTCCTGGGTTTGGGCAAACACCATGCGACTGCCCCTGCCTCCCTTTCCCGCCCCGCCCCTCCCACCACACTCCAGCCTCCTGGGCCAGTGTGGGATCGCGACCAGCTCAGCTGGTACTGCAGCTGAGATATCTCATGTCTTGCTGCTACCAGTTGAGCATAGAGCTCCTAAAGGTCCTGGATATGGGACAGTGTCCTCTCCTTTAGAGCATAACCCTGGAGATGAGAACCCCACAACCACTGAAGCTGACTACATCCCCACTGTAGCTATGCTCCATCTATACACAATAACTGCTGGACTGACAGTACTATTCTTCCTCCTACCAGCCAATTACCCTTTAACATACACCCAAACTGACTTGGTCTAAGCAGGGAGTTTCACCTAAAGTACTGCTTTACAGGTTACCTGCCTGATACACCATTGGATGCCTCCCTTATATCCCTACCCTAGACAGGTAATTGGCTTTGCTTCCCTTATACCCCTATTCTAGATAGGAAATTGGCTGTGCTTCCCTTATACCCCTACTCTGGACAGGCAGTTGACTACTGCAACTAATTAATACAATTTCAGTATTGTAAGTGTACACACTCAAATTCAATGTTTCTGTACCTTAGGTAATGAATTACTAAGGTCATTTTCAGAAATTGGTCTTACTGTAACCAGTGGCTTACCAGATCCTGCACCAGCACAGTCCCATGCAGTCCTGTAGTCTCCATGCAGATGCCCTTCAAACTTTCCTTAGACAGATACCGCCCTCTTCCTACATGATACTCACACATAGAGGATAATGGATGGGCAACAGTGAACATCAACTTTGTTGTTCACTTCAATAGGTTGTTATGACAACCATGTAAACCTCGAGAACGAAGCTCAAGAGGTTTTCGGTTGTCATAATAACCTCAAGAAGTGAACAACATTTTGTTGTTTACTGTTGCCCATCCATTATCTTGTATAGTGTATGGGGCAACAGTAAAAGCAAGACCAACTTTAAGACACTAAAATCAACTTTGTGTCATGATTTTCTGACTTCATCACCCACCCCTGCACCCGAGAACAAGCTCAACTCTGTCCCGAACTCCGCTCCTCACATAAAGTTTTTTTTTTTTTTTTAATACAACATGACCCCTCACTCTAGCATAACCATTTTGTAACAAATAAATTGTGGAGGCTGTCCTTACTTTGAGGGACTTGCTGCACGTGGCTGACTTGATGCCAGCATTCATGGAGACAGCTGTTTCCCATAGTCCAGTGCATTAAGTTAAGCGCATGCGCATTGATGACCACTGCTGTTGTACCATCGATGTGACATACTCAGGATGTTGCAACAACATGCGGACGTCACAGCAATGGTACAACAGCACTGTGTTTCCATCGGTTTTCGTACATAACAGCCCTCTCCCATACACTGCAGTGGGATACTTGCAGGTATGGGGCTTAAATCCCCTGTCTTCTAAAGTCTGCTTCAGCGCACAACCAATGATTATCCAGGATAGGGAGGAGGAGGCTGTGTTTCCATCAATTTTCATACATAACAGCCCAATCCCATACACTACAGTGGGATACTTGCAGGTGTGGGGCTTAAATCTCGTCTTCTAAAGTCTGCTTCAGTGCACAAATACAGGATACTCACCTGTAACAGGAGTTCTAGGAATGGTATATGTTGTTCATCCACACTGTCTGGCAGGTTCCTTGCCGCTTTAAATCTTGCCAGAAGGTCTTCAAGCTGGCTCCTCCCACCAACCCGGGTGGTAAAACTCTCGGCTCCGCCCCATGACGCCAGATCTAGCCCGCTGGAACCCAGGCTGTGCGTCGAAGCCAGAGACGTCGTGTGGGTCGTGTGGATGAACAACATATACCGTTCCTAGAACTCCTGTTACAGGTGAGTAACCTGTATTTCTAGGGACATGGATATGTTGCTCATCCACACTGTCTGGCAGACTCCTAGCAGTTCTCTGGGTGGAGGGAGGCAAGGCGCACACCCCGTACTTGGGAAATAAACACTGGAGAACCGAAGCCCCAAAACCAGCATCCCGGCGTGACTCAAGGTCGATGTGGTAGTGGGTGATGAAGGTGTGTGTGCTGACTTCCAGGTAGCAGCCCTGCAGATTTCCTCGATAGGGACATCCCTGGAAGCAGCCACCGATGCAGCGGTATGGCAAGTAGAATGAGCTCTTATCCCTCTGGGAGGCTCCATGCCCGCCAACCTATAGCAATGATCTATGCAGGAGGTGACCCACCTGCCTATCGTCTGCTTGGCTGCAGGTCTGCCAGGTGCGGCTTCAGAGTAGGTGAAAAACAGCTGGTGAACCTCTCCCCGAACTTCAGCCGTCCGTTCCTTGTAGTAAGCGAGCGCTCTTCTAGGGTCCAAAGTATGGAGCCTATATTCGGCCTCCGAGGTGTGACTGGGGTAGAACACCGGCAGAGTCAAGACCTGGTTCAGGTGAAACTCCGACACCACCTTCGGAAGGAACTTCAGGTGGGGGTGCAGAACAACCTTGTCCCTGTGGAAGACCAGATAAGGAGACTCGATGGAAAGTGCCTGGAGCTCTCCCATCCTTCTGGCTGATGTGATAGCCACCAAGAAGGCAGTCTTCAACGACAAGTGAGAGATGTCACACCTGTGCATCAGTTCGAATGGCTTGCCCATGAGCTTAGCCAATACCAGCAGTAGATCCCACGGAGGTGGAGGTTCTCGCACCGGAGGGGTTATGTGATCAAGGCCTTTGAAAAAGCGCCCAACCACCTTCTCCTGCACCACCGACTGCTTCCCGTCCCGCGCCCGGTAAGCAGAGATGGCTGCCAGGTGCACCTTAAGGGTCGTCGACTGAAGTCCTTGCTGAGAAAGGGACCACAGGTAGTCCAGAATGCTTGCCAAGAAACAGGAGGAAGGGTCCAGGCCCTTGTCCTGACGCCAAATGGAGAATCTCTTCCATGTGAAGGCATAGCATTTTCTGGTCAACTCCTTACAGGACACCTCAACAACGCTGAGGAGCTCATTGGAAAGACCCAAGGCCTGGAACTCTAGCCGCTCAGGAACCAGGCCATCAGGTGCAGGGATTGAAGGTCCGGATGGAATACCTTCCCCAGATTGACTGAGATCAGGTCTGGGCAGGCCGGAAGCCGCCTCGGGAGCCTGGAGCTGAGACTGAGTAGATCTGGATACCAGAACTGCCGGGGCCAATCTGGGGCTACAGAATCACCTGCGCCTTGTCCCTCCTCGCCTTCAGAAGCACCTTGTGGATCGAGGGAAATGGGGGAAAGGCGTAGAAGAGGCCTAGGGTCCACGGCCTCGAGAAGGGATCCCCTGCAGCGAGCTCTGCTGAGGGGAGCAGGCATGAAACAGTCTCAGCTTTGCATTCTCCCTGGAGGAAAACAGGTCCAACTGAGGCGTGCCCCAATGGGAGAACAGATCTTGTACTACCTCCGGCAGGAGAGACCACTCGTGGGACGCAGCCCCTATCCGGCTTAGGGCATCGGCCAGGGTGTTGGAGGCTCCTGCCACATGAATGGCCAGGAGATCCGCCTCCAGGTGCGCACGAGTGACCAAATGCGGAGAGCCTCCCTGCACAGAGCGCGTCCCGCCCTGGCGGTTTAGGTAGTACATGGTTGTGGTATTGTCCGTCTGGACCTGAACCACTTAACCCCATAGAAACAGAGCGAAGGCAGTAAGAGCTAGACGAACCACTCGAAGCTCCAGCAGGTTGATGTGGCATCGGGACTCCCGAGGGGACCAGAGGCCGTGCGCCCTGTGCTCCTCCAGATGGGCACCCCAACCCATCAGAGAGGCATCGGTCGATAGAGAGACCATCGGATCGGGGCGGACAAATGGGATGCCCTCCTGCAGATGTGCTGGAACGGTCCACCACTGAAGAGCATTCCACATCCCCTGGGTCACTGTCACTAGCTGATCCAGCGGATCGAGGTGCTGTGACCATTGGCTGGCCATCCCTCATTGAAGGGGACGCATGTACCAACGGGCCCAACGGACCACGCTGGTGCAGGCCGCCATGAGGCCCAGGAAGTCCCGGGCAGGGCGCGATTGCCCAACCTGAAATGATTGGGAAAAGGAGGAAAGAACCTCGGCCCTGTCCACCGGGAGCCATGCTCTGGCTCGTAGAGAGTCGAGCTCTGCCCCAATGAATTGGGTCACCTGCTTTGGCAGGAGTTCCGACTTGGCCTTGTTGATGAGAAAGCCAACTGAGAGCAAACCTGGAGGGCCAGATCTCTGGACCGCTCCACCTCCATTCTGGAGGGAGCTGCAATCAGCCAGTCATCCAGGTAGGGGTATACCCAGACCCTTCGGCACCACAGGAATGCTGTCACCACTGCCATGCATTTGGTGAAGACCCTGGGAGCTAGGGAAAGGCCGAAGGGCATGGCCCAGAACTTGTAGATGGATCCCTCTGCCCTGAGGCGGAGGAATCTCTGGTGGGACGGACGGATTGGGACGTGAAAGAATGCGTCCTGAAGGTCCAGAGAACAGAACCACACACCTCGTTCCAAGGATGGGATTATCTGAGCCAGAATGACCATCCTGAAGGTTCGAGACCTTAAGAACCTGTTCAGGTCGTGCAGGTCGAGAATGGGGCGCCAGCCCCCCCGTCCGTTTTGGGACCAGGAAGTCCCTGGACACAAACCCCAGGTCTGGAGAAGGATCCGCCACCTTCCTGATCACCTCTTTTTCGAGGAGCAGGGCGATATCGGCTCAGCAAGCCGACAAAGAGGCTGCTGACCCCGTAGCCCCCTGAGGTGCGACAGCTTGGAAGGGCGGGGCCTGCTCGAACTCCAGGGGCAGGCCCTTTCCTACCACCTCCAACACCCAACGGTCCGTGCGATAACGGACCAGGCGGAAAGGAAGTGGCGGAGCCGTCCCCCAATGGGGGGAACCCAGGGGGGAGTGACGAGGCTGGGGGCGACACCCCTCAACCCGTCACTGGGCAGGCTTAGAGGAGGGACCGGCCGAGGGACCTCCTGGGCCTTTACCTCCCTGCTTCCTATTGGAGGAAGCTGCAGGCTTGGGTTTGGGATGCCAAGCGCTTGCCTGCTGGCCCTGGTGCTGGTGCTGTTGGGCCGGATGTGCCGCAGGCATAGAAGGACGAAAGGACTTATGCTGCTGTTGTCGGCGGCCCTTGTGATTCTGGGCAGAGGTGACAGAGTCCAGAGTGGCATTGGACTTTTCGATCCGCTGGAGGTGACCTTCCACTCCAGGGCCGAAGAGGTTGGTCCCCAGGAAGGGGACATCCGCCAGTTTGTGCTGGGTATCTGCCATGAAGGTGGATATCCTCAGCCATGCTCTGCGGCGCATGGCCACCGCGGCCGCAACCGATCTGGAACAGAAGTCTCCAATGTCCAGAGCCATTTGGAGCTGCTGTTTAGCTACCGCCCTTCCCTGGTCCCGTACCTGCTGGACCGTGGTCTGCAGGTCTGCAGGTCGGCCGGTAGATGAGGGATCACCTCATCCAGGAAGCCCATGGAGGGCGTGGGAGAAGTGTGCCATCAGCACGGCCGAGCTGGCCTGGCGGAGGCCAAGGGAGGATGCAGCGTACACCTTGCACCTGGCATAGTCCAGCTTTTTGGACTCCTTGTCAGGGGGCTTGTCCACATCCCTAGCATTCCTGGAACGCCGGAAAACGCTGTTGATGACCAACCCCTCGGCGGATGGGTGTTCCGAAAAACCGGGCAAAGAGCCGGTAGGGACCGCATACTTCCTGGCCATCCTGGCCGAAAGCGCAGGACAGGAAGCAGGCTGCTGCTAGAGCTCCAAGGCTGGGCCACCAATGGTTTCAGCCACCGGAAAGGCCTCTGTGGGTGAATCCCCTCGGTCCAGTATCTCCGTGAGGGGATACTTGGCCCGCTTGGATACGGGCTCGAGCTGCATCCCGGTGGACTCCAAGATGAGCCGAAGCAGACCCATGAAGGACGATGGGCTTTCATCCATCGACTGGCCCCCGGAGGACTCCAGGTCAATGGGCGTGGAGAACAGGGAGGAGTCGTCATCGGACTCCGAGGAGTCCGCGAAGAGCTGCCTGGGGCCTGAGCCACCCTCCACCTGCCAAGGATGGTCAGGAGTGAGGGTGACCGACAACCTGTGGGGCAAGGCCCTGACCCAACCAAGAGTCTTTGGTCGGCGCCCCTGATTTCAGTTGTGGAGGCGGAGGTTCCACCACAATCGGTGGGGCAGCTGGTTTCGGCTGAACAACTGGCCCAGGCTTGGGCACCTCGGCTACAGCGAGGGGTTGTTTCGGCCGCTCGGGTGACAGCCACTTGATGGCCGGGGAAGGCGACGGCGTCGGCTTGTTCCCAGACAGAAGTAACTGCTGCCACGTCAGGTCCTCATAGCATCGATGCAATTTGCGCCGAAGCCTCTCCTCTTCCGAGGAGGAAGACGAGGACGAGCGGCGGCGCAGCTTACTTCGGTGCCGAGACCGCCGATGTCAGCGGGATCGGCTGGACTGAGAGGATGTCCGAGACCGAGAACCTCGGTGTTTCCGAGACAGGTCTGGGAAGGGCGGGGACACCCGCCTTCCCTCAGCTCGGAAGCCTTGACCGGGGACTGCGACACCGGAGGCGCAGGCAGGTCCTTGGTCTCCACCAGGGGAACCGGTGAAGAAGGGTTGTCGGCTTCATCAATCGACAGCCTGTCCGACAGGTCGAGAAAAATCTCGACTGCATCGACGGGTGTCTCGGACGGCTGACCGGACGGGGACACCGTGAAGCCAGCGGCCTTAGCCGCAACCTCGACCAAAGTCGAGTGTCGACTGTCCAGGGAAGGGGACCTCTCCCGCTCCCACGAACGCCGACGATGGGACTTACCTTTTGAGTCCTCCTTTTTGGACCGAGAGGAATGTCCCGATGGCCCCTCTCCCTTCGTGGAAAGGGATTGGCAAAGCACCTTGAAAGAAGCTGAATATGAGGTACCCAGAGAGAGCGGGATAAATGCCGTGACTGAGGAAGAGGATGATGCGGTCTGTGCCGCCTCCTCCTCGAGGGCGATCATCTACTCGAGTTGCTCAGCTGAGCCAGCCACCGCGGTAATCGCCCAACTGGCCTCCTTCGACTTCACCGGCAGGTAGAGCTTCTCGGGGCGCCCAAGCTGTAACCAGGCAGTGCGGTCTTCCAGGACGTTGGCTGAAAAACAACGCATAACTCGTGAGGCCTCGTGGGTCATGGTCTAGGCCGAGGCAGTAGATGCACGTGGTGTGGGTCCGCCATGGACATTTTCGCCCACAAGGGCACCAGAAATCCGGGAGTCGATTTGTCCATCGCAGCCGCGAGGGAGAAACTTGACCGAAGTCTAGAAAATTTTAAAATAAGTTTCAGGCGAACTGAAGAATTAGGATCCAGTCTACATGCAGAGCGTTAAGGAGGGAACCTGAGCCTCCAAGCGGTAAGGAAGATCTGGCATCATGGGGCACAGCCGAGAGTTTTACCACCCAGGTGGGTGGGAGGAGCCAGCTTGAAGACCTTCCGGCAAGATTTAAAGCAGCAAGGAATCTGCCAGACAGTGTGGATGAACAACATATCCATGTCCCTAGAACCAATGATTCTCCAGAAGGATAGGGGGGAGGCTCTGGAGCGTCAACATCCGGAACTTTTTGTACTCGACAAACTGGTTGAGGTTGCTTAAGTTGAGAATGGGCCTGAAGTCTCCAGTCTTTTTTGGAGCCAGGAAAAAATGGGAGTGAAACCCCCTGCCCCCTTTGTCAGAAGGGAACCCGCTCTATTGCTTCCTTGCGCAAGAGGCTGTGAACTTCTTCTGTGACAAGAAGAGCCTGATCCCTGGAGCAGGAAGACCTTTTTGGTGGAGATTCTGGAGGAAGTTCCAGAAACTCTATGGTGTGCCCGGCTGACACTAATTGCAGGACCCATGCATCGGAGGTTATTGCCTTCCATTCCTGCGCATGGCAGGCAAACCTCCCCCTCACCTGCTCTTCGTTGGGAGACTGAGGAGGTAGTGGGGATAGTGAGTCAGGAAATGGCAGGACGCTTAGGGGGAGGACCCCCTGCTCGCCTCTGGGTCTTGGAGGCTGGAGGAGTGGTGGAACCTGTGGACTTGCACTTGCCCTGGCATCAAGCCGGGGCGTGCTTCCTCTGCCTCCAGGTCCTCTACCGAAAGGGCTGCTGTTGTTGTTGAGTGCCCGATCGGTACATGGACCTCAATGATCTGAGGGCGAGGCCTCTGTCCTGGAGATCAGTGATGATATCTCTGCTGTCCCCACCAAAAAGTACCGAGCCCTGGAAGGAGGCATCCTGAATCGCCGACTGTACCTCGTTAGCAAGGCCAGAGAGACGGAGCCAGGAATGCCATCTTAGGGAGACGGCAGTTGCAGAGGTGCGGTCAACAGAGTCATATGTAGCTCTCATGGCATGCCTACAAGACAAGCGAGAGAGGCGAAGGTCCTTGGCAAGCTCCTCTTTCAAGCCTGAGGGCTCCACAGACTGGACCCGATCTTCCAATCTGGCCAAGGTAGCCTTTTGGTGGGACACCACGTGGGCCACATAGTTGAGGGATCAAAGAGTGCATGTGGCCGAAGCATAAATCTTTTTACAGAAATGGTCCATCTGCCTCGACTCTTTGTCCGGAGGAGAGGTGCTCATGTGCTTGGGTGCAGCAGAGCAATCATGAGCAGCGGAGATGACAATACATTCCACCTTAGGATGCGTCTTTAAGAATGGAGCATCCTTCGGCACCTAGTAAGTCCTGTCCACCCTCTTGAGGACAGCCAGGAAAGAATGAGGCATCTGCCAGATTGCAGAGGTGAGGTCCTGAAGAGGTCCAATCCATGGAGAAATGGGTACCTGAGACAGAGACTCAAGGTCGAGGTGCTCAGCTAGTCTCTGTTGCACAGGGTCTTGTTCCTCCAACTCCCAGTCGAAAAAATCCTTCATGGACCTCAGAAGATCTGAAAAGGCAGGGTCTTCTTGGGGGGGACTTAGGGGAAACCTTGCCTAACGGACCCTTGGGTTCCTCCAGGGTGTCCTCCGCTGACTTGTCGACCCCCTCATCATTGTCTTCATCGTCTCTCCCCCATCACGAATGTGACAGATGTCTGAAAGAGTAATGTCCTGACGAGCCGACCCCGAGACATGTACAGTGGATGGAGAAGAACTTCTCGAGGACGCAGACCTCGGAGACCATGGTCCAAAACCAACTCCGTACACGCCCCCTGCCACCAAGACTGAATGAGAATCTTAAAGTCCAGCACAGTCAGAGGAGGAGGTTGGGGCTGAAGGGGAGGAGGGTGTGGATAATGGTAACCCTGGTAGTGATGGTAGGGGTTGTAACCAGTGTAGTACTGCACAAAAGCACTCCAATCCAGAGGAGGACCAGCTGGGAAATGGTCCCCAGGATACCCAAAAGGGTAATGTGGGACAGTCTGGGGTCTTGTATAAATCCCTGTCATCAGATCTGATGGCGGGGATACCCATGTCGGACTCGCCGTCATATATATAGATGAGGGGTCTGGTGTCGGGATAGCCAACATCAGGGGGACCGACGTCGGGACCGGCACCACCCGATCTGTCGCTGGAAGGGGATCCGACGATGGAGAGACTGGCAGAGCTGGACGAAGGGGGCCCGATGGCGGGACCTGGTCTGGTGACGGAGCCAATGGCTGGGGCCGACTGCTGGGCCCTGGCTGTGGAACAGTCGTTGGGATATCCAGCGTCACAGGAGGATTCACCAGATCAGACGGTGGGATTGGAGTCAAAGTGATCGTCAGCGCCAAAGGAATCCACCAGAAGGAGGAGAAGGGGCCTCCACTGGAAGGCCAGCCGGCCGAGGAGGAGCATCTTTCTCCGTAACCTCGTCAGGAGAGCACAGGACAGACCCCGAGGACTCGACAATGTCAAGGGGTTCTGCATTCTCTTCGCCTGAGGTATCCGCAGGAGAAGGGGAGGGTAAAGGCGAAGGCTGAGGGGAGGAGAGGGGCCTTCTCCCCCTGGTTCTGCTGGACATTGGGTGAGGCGCAGTTAGGCCGAGACGAGAGAACCGCATCTGAGTGGCCATCAGCGACGGGTGTCTTATCAGGCGGAGCCGGGCGGGGAGGAGCCCCCAGTGGACTTATCAACTGGTGCCAGACGGGTCCCCGAAGCCTGGGGAGCTGACTTACCAGTGACAGTGCAGTCCCTGGAGGAGCTGGGGGCCAGTTTAGCAGCCGTAGCGGTGTGGTCATTGGAGGGGACGATGATAGACTGACCCGCTGCAGTTCTGCCAGACTTACCGTCCGAAGGCTTCTTTGGTAGTGGCTGGGCCTTGCTCGTCGAGGGCCACGACATCTCATCCATCGGGCGCTCCCAGGATTTCTCCTTGTGGTGTTTCTTTGAGGGAGAAGACTTTTCCGAAGAGGACTCTCTAATTCGGTCCATTTGCTTTTCGAGAGATGCTAAGCGGACCTTTAGAAGGTGGGCCTCCAAAGCTGCTCTCTTCGCTTTTTCGTGGTCTGGTTGAAGGTATGGCACTCCAAGCAGGAGGAAACAGGGTGGTCTGGGCCCAAACAGATGAGACACTTAAGGTGACCGTCCTTATGCAGGATCTGCGTGTCACAGGACGAGCACTTCTTCTTGGGTAAAGACATCAAGTGGTAGGTTTGAAAATAAAGATTTGGGCGAAGGAAAAAATCTGACGCAAGAACTCACAGGGACTAACAGCAACAGTGAAAATGAACTAAAGCAATCATATATATCCCTAATGGCTAAATGAAAAAAGTTGTCTGCTGTCATGGAAAAAAATACAATTTACAAGATACGAGGGTGAAATTTTCCTTTAAGTATGAAATGAATAAATTTGCCTTTCCTGCTTAAGGTTACTTGGCCTGTTCACCCTTCCTCTCAGCTCTCACAGATAGAGCCCACAGCTAACTCCTCCTTTTAATTCCCTGTCTCCTCTAAACCTGCTTCAGACTCATGGGACAGGGGTATGAGAGTAGGGAAAACTGATTGATCAACTGTACCAGTGCCAGAGGGCATTCTCCAGTACATCGAAAATGGAGTCTGAATTAGTAACTATAGCACTGTGTAAGCAGTAATACAGTAGGAGACAGATGGAGCCAAATTAGAAATTCTGTGTTTTCTGTATATAGGATGTGTATGGATGCTGCAGAAGAGTCCATACACTTTCAGAGGCACAGGCAGCACCAATACCTGACTTGTAGAACAGGACACTGCTGGAGGGTCCTTTCCTGCAGGTCTATTCAAATAAGAGCTGAATGGTAGGGACACTGCAGAAGGGTCCAAAGCACAGCCAGCCCCCCTTGTTATCAACGCAGAGATGCTACAGGAGGGTCCAAACCGCAGCCAGTCCCCATTGTTATCAAGGTAGCATGATACAAGAGGGTCCCAACCTGGAGACCCCCTCCAATCAGAGAGAACTCCGAAAAGAGTGGGTTAATGTAGTCACTGAACTGAAATCTGTAGGAGGATCCAGGCTAAGAAAGGAACAGACCACATACAGAGAAAAACTCCTGAATAAGGCTTATTTTACCATAAAGAGGAAAAACAAGGATCCCTAAAGAATGTGAAAATACACTCCATGACTCCCACATGCTTTATACAAATCGATGCTTGTGCTAGCAAAAGGAAAGGGCTACAGAGAAAGAAGGTAAAATAAAGCAAATTTATTTATGAAACGGGCAAAAAAAATTCTGAACCCTGCTTGGCTGAAAGAGGTTTTTATCCGTGTCATTAGGAGATAACGTTACAACCTGCACTAATTGTGCCAAGCAAAATGCAGCACACAGTGAAATCAATCCATGCCACCGCTCTCCCTCTGCATCTAGCATTACCTAGCAGTCAACGGAAAAACAGCTGAACTGTCAGGGCGGTGACACCAAGACACAAAATACAAAAATACCACGCACACTGTGTAAGGTCCCCCTTCTTCCAGAAGCTCTAAACATTTAACGAATTTTAAGTAAAGTCTGACCTCTGCTTCACTGCTTGAACCCAACCCCAATCAAGTCAGTGAAGCACAGCTTATAAATCCTGGTACAGATGCAGTCCTCCATTACCAATCCAGCAAACATGGCAGTATCTTTGAAATAAAACTCCAGACCCGCTCCTCCGATGATACTTTTATCTGTGGTTTAAAAGATGTCTTTCTTATTTGAAAATCCAGAGACTGACCATTTGCCCGACACCAACCATCCACTGTTCTTGAAAGTGAGCATGTCCCACAGGAGCCACCATACTTAGCGCTTTTCACATAGCACTAACGAAATCTGAGGTGTAACATCGGGACGGTCACTGATAACGGGAATTCTTTTTTCTTTTTTTTTTTACTTTATAAACTACAGAGAAAAGAACCATCGGAGGAATGGCTCGGGATTTTTATTTCAAATATACTGCCAAGTTCACTGGATTGCTAACAGAAGACTGCACTGTAGCATGATTTGAAAGCCACGGTTCACTGACTTGATTGTGGTTGGTTTTGAGCACTGAAGCACAGGTTTAAATGTTTAGGGCTTGTGGAGGAAGGGGGACCTTACATGCACTGTGTGGTTTTTCTGTACTAGGTACCTCAGGAATATACAGGAAACCCTCTGCTGCTAAAATGCACGTGTTTTAATAGGGGGGCTATTTTTTTACTGTTTGACCTTTTGAAACTTCCATTTTTATATTTCATACTTTTTTTAATAATTATTTTTGGGGGCTCATTTTATAAGCGCAAAAACACACTCCAAGGTGTGGGTTATGGCCTGATAAGAGCACTTCCCAGGTGCTAAAGGCACTCTGCACAAGTGTCTCATAACGCACCTGGAGCATACTCTTATCAGGCCATAACCCACACTTCATTGTGTCTTATTGCTTGCATAAATTACCTGGACGTTTGGGAGCAGAGTAGGATCGCAACCAACCTCTAGGGGTGCATGAAGTAAACCGGAGCATTACAGGCAGGGCTGGGAGATGGCCATGGACCAGCTCAAATTTGATTAAATTGTACATCAGCCAATATGACAGATGGTGGATAACCCATTGGTGAGCAACGTCTAAGTACTATAAAGATTGCTGGGGATAATCTCCTGTCTCCTCTAAGCCTGCTTCAACTCCTTCCACAATCAAACACCTGTTTCACAGCATGCAACTAAACACTCAACCCACAAGAGACTACAAAAAATCTCCCAGTTAGGCCCCCTCTCCCTGGCTAGTAAGAGTGGCAGAAATTTAAAGAACAGTTCAAAAAGACAAAAAAAAACACTTGTTTTTAACTTTATTTCACAGTACAAATAAGTCATACATACAGTTCATTATGATATTCTTTATATACATTAAACATTTCTTACACTTTTAAGTACTGACACATTTTTAAGATTTTAAAGTTATTATGTATACACTGCATCCTCATGGCGTGTGCATTAATATTAAATTTGTCAGCTATTACCTAATTCTTGAAAGGCACTTGCTTTAAGAAATAGCTGCTTTAAAAGGGGCTCATATTTTCTCTCATTCTTCCAGTTTCTTGTAATAGGCATAGTGAATTTTTATGTTTGCTTGCGCGCAAGCGCAAGAAACATATTGTGGCAGCTTGCTCCAGAAGCGAGTTACAGAGGCACAGCAATGTTGTTGCCAATGCAGGCAGCCCATTTTGGGGCTGATCTGTGTGGCACCAATAGAGGATCACCTGTCCATGACAGCACTAATGTAGCTTGCCACCAAGTAGAAAGAAACTCACCGCTGCAATCAGGGAATCATTAAACAATCAGCTGTGTTTGTGGGGCGGTCCCAGACTGCAGCAGCGAATTATAACTACATTGTCTGGTGTCCCCTTTCAAACAAACATGGTGGCGGCTTCTCCAACGGCCTCTTACAGTCCCCACGGAAGCCGACAGACAGCTGCCGCCTCTCACAGTCAACATTACAGCCGACAGGGGGTGCCCAATCCCCCTGCCGGCATGCCTCTTCCTCAGTTCATTTGCCGAGGGGCTGCCCAATCCCTCCTCAGCTCACGTGCCCACCCCCCCAACACTCTGCGGTCGGGGTGCCCAATCTCGTCGGCCACAGCCCCCAAAGAAATATTCTCAGGTGGCACGCTGGAGCCCACCCCCAGCGTACAAAGTACCTGCAAAACCAGAAACCTTCCGCTGTTGTTTTTGTTTTTTTTTCTTACCTGGAAAAGAAAAACGGTCCCTCGTTTAGTCCGGTGCCCCTCCCTCAACCTGCACCCACACCCCTCACCCCGTACTTACCTCTGGAACGTGGCGCGACGATCTTTAGTGGACCGGGAACACGTCTGCACTCTTCAAAGCCAACCGCAAACTGAAGAAATGCCGATAAGCTGTATAATGGCACAATTTTATTTTTTTTTCAACTTATGTGGATATCTCTGACATTTTTCCTAATTTTTGCACCAAATTTTCAACATGGGGTTCTTGGGACCCCATCTCATGAATTCAGTAACTGTCATCTGGTTATTCAGTCCCAAAAGGTGATTTCATGGTCACTGCATGGAATCACCTTTCGCGACCGAGTAACGACACGAAAGTGTCACTGTTCATGAGGTGGGCTCTCAAAAAGCGTATGTGGCAAATTTGGTGAAAAAAATTCCAAAAAATGACTGTTACAAGCGTGCACTGCGCACTTTCCATGCATGCTTGTAACTTCGCGAAACTGTAATATCTACACTCCAGATTTTCAACACTGACATTTTTTCACACCTTCTTATGAACAGCACAGCTGTCATTTTTCACATCCTGGCTGAAATGTGTTTTCGCACTTCCAGTGCAGAATAGTGCGGTTGCTGTAGGAAATCAAGTGTTCAGGACAGATTCAGAAAATCACAGTGGCACTGTTCATGAGCACAGGTCCTAAAATGCCTATGTTACAAATTTGGTGACAAAAGTCCATGAAATGACTGTTACAGGCACACATTGCGCAGTTTCCACGCACACGTGCAACTCTGCAAATTTGTAATATTTTCACTCCAGATTTTCCACACTGGCATTTTATCACACCTCTTTATGAACAGTACAGCTGTAGTTTTTCACATCCTGGCCAAAACATGTTTTCGCACTTCTGACGTAGAATAGCGTGGTCGCTGTGGGAAATCTGTGTTCGGGACAGATTCAGAAAATCACAGGGACACTGTTCACGTGCAGAGGTCCTAAAATGCCTATGTTGAAAATTTGGTGAAAAAAGTCCATAAAATGACCTGTGTTACGAGTGTGCATTGCGCAGTTTCCACATATGCTCAGAAGTTCGAGCATTTTTAATAGTTTCACTCCAGATTTTCAACATTGCCATCTCTTCACACCTCCTTATGAATAGTACAGCTGTCATTCTTCACATCCTGCCCGATCTGTGTTTTCGCACATCTGGCACAGAATGGCACGGTCGCTGTGGGAAATCAAAGTTCAGGACACATTAACAAAATCACAGTGCCACTGTTCACGAGCAGAGGTCCCAAATACCTTAATGAGGTGGGGGGGTCACAAAAAAGCCATGCTGAAAATCTGTAGTGCAAATACCAACAAACGCCCAGGGCATTAGGGTTTCTAACCATAATGTCCCATCCTCTACAGACAGACAGGCATCAGGGGTGTGCCTTTGAATTGCCGGTTGTAATGCTCACACCATTCCACCCCCACCCTGAAGCCAGTGACAGACATAGAGGTGTACCTTGGACTCTTCGGCCCCAGACTTCACCCCATTCTCCTATACTGCACCCATTTCAGCGCATGTCCTCATGAAATGGAGTGCCTGTGAAGCTGAACACCCCAAGGCACACCTCAACACTTGTCGGTGTCTACAGGATAGGGTGAGGTGAAATGCCATGAGCATTATGGGCAACGACCCAAAGACACACCCCAATGCCTGCTCATCTCTGCAGTGTAGGTGTGGGGCTGGCGTGAGTTCAATACTTCACTGCCTTTCCTATTCTGCATCTGTCTCACTCCTGCATGTCCAATGCTAATATCGGCAAGCAAACATTCAGCATTGACAATGCTTGTTTATATATTAGAATAACGTGCAGCTTGCCAATCGTCAGGAACAAAACCAGTTGACAAACATTCATCAAATAATAACTTGAGTGAATCAGCTAAGCTATCAGCTAAAAGATACAGCAAATGTCCTGGAATGTCATCTGGGCTGGGACTATATTTGCCTTTAAGGGTGATTAATCTCTCATGTATTGATTTTTCAGGTATACTGATTGAGGCATCTAATATTGGATCAGAATATGATGATCTATCTATAATTTGGAAGGCTTTGTCGTCAAGGCACAGGTCAGGCAGCATAGGAAAAACCAGGAGCAGTTGTAAAATTCGCAACAACATTATTTATTTGTACTAGCAGTGACATAAAAAATAATTCAGTATAACTATAAAGACAAAATAAACAGAAAAAATCCATCTGAGTTTTCCTTCAATCTCTGTGTGTCTTTTCTTCAAAGCAATTACAGCTCTATCTTTTTAGAAGTCCTTGCAACCCCTCTTCTTAACAAGCATCCTGTTTTTTCTAATATGTTCTAGTATATTTCAGGCAGGTGCTGGCAGGAACACAATGTCCCAGAACTGAGGACCTATCTCCATAGTTTTTGCAAAAGGCTTAAAAAAATGCACTGAGGTAACCTCTTGAGTTTCCAATAGCTTTTTTGCAACAATCTCAAACTATAATTATATACATTTCAACAGAAAAACTGTACAAGGATGGGGATGCAGTAGTAGAAGGGGAAGTAGATATGGCAAACCTGTTCAATAAGTACTTTCTGAGTGCATATCAAAGCAAAGATGTGGAGAATACACTGTTGGATAGGGTGGAAGGACATAATGCACAGCAGCCTGAAATATCCGCCACCCAGGTCAAAATAAAAAACTTATGAACCTAAAAAAACATAAGTTAGGTGGACCTGATGGATATCATCCTGTTTCTCTACAATATAGCTGATGCAATATCGGAACCATTGGCAATACTATTTAATAAATCCTTGGAGGAAGGGAGAGTGCTGTGTGAGTGGAAGGTAGCGTACGTGACCCCCATTCATAAATCAGGACACAAGGATAAGGTAGAAAACTGTTGTCCAATCAGTATTACATCAGTGACTGATAAAATCATGCAGGGTTTTATAAAAGAATACTTAGAAGAAAATTTAAGAGAATTAAAATTAATAGATGTAACACAGCATGATTTTTCATCTGGCAGGTCTTGTGTCAGTAACCTGATGCATTTCTTTGAGCCAGTGAGTCAGGCCTTGGATGGGGGTCTCCCAGTTGACGTGGTGTATCTGGACTATTCAAAGGCCTTTGACTCAGTCTCTCATCATGTTCTTCCGAGTATCCTGAAGGAAATAGGGATAAAGTTATACCTTATTAATTGGATTGCCTCATGGCTTGAAGATCGAACCCAGAGAGTGCAAATAAGAGGTCACCTGTCAGAAAGGGGCCTAATTACAAACGGTCGGTGTTGGGACCCCAATTACTTAATGTGATTATTTCATCCATGCAGGTGTCTGATGGGACCTGGATCTGCAAATATGCAGATGATGCCAAAGTTGGTGCAGTGGTGATTGACAATGCATCTATAACAGCATTTCAGAAGCAGTTAAATAACTTGGAAAAGTGGGCCATAGATCACACACTGATGTTCACTATAGGGAAATGTAAGGTTATGCATTTTGGAAAAAAAATAATACTCAAGCACAATATACTTTAAATAAAATAACATTAGTGTCCACTGTAAATGAGAGAGACTTGGGGGTAGTTCATACTGGAGATTTTAAGATAGTCAAAAAGGCACGGCCCATACAGGCTATCCCCACCATTTCAGTGGCGGTAACATAGGTTACCACCTAAAGAAATGACCCAACCTTGTTTTAAATGTATGCACGTGTACTGCCTCCACAACATTTTTAGGTAATTTATTCCACACCTTTATCACCCTGTACTTAAAGCCATACCTTCTCACATCTGTCCTGTTCCTCTCTCCCTACAACTGCTGGTTATGCCCTCTCAAATCGTATTTACTTTCCTTAACTACTAACTCTAAATAATTTCTTAGATCTTCCTGTTTCAATATCGTATACAACAAAAAAAGATCCCTCCTTGTGCGTTTAATGTCCAACGACCACAATCCCAGTGTTTTGAATCTTTCTTCGTAAGATTTCTCCCTATACCCTGATATCATTTTTGTAAGTGATCTCTGTGGCTTTTGAACCAGCATTATATCCTTCCTTAAGTATGGACTCCAGACTGTAGCACAGTAATCCAAATATGGCCTGACATAAGATCTAAACAATGGCAACAATACTCCCTCACTTCTGGGTCGAAACCCCCTTCTGATACTGTTCACTAAATGCACTGCTTTGTTTGCCGTGATTTTACTATTGGTCCCACATTTCAGATCCTTCTGTATACAGACACCCAAGTCCTTCTCACAGTTCGAGACTTTCAATTTTAAGCCCTACATGTAGTAGTCCTGCTGGATATTTTTAAGTTCCTACAACAAAGAATATGGAATATCATCTCAGATTGCAGTCTTTGGGACTATACTCCATAACATATAGGAAAAAGAGGAGATCCATATTATGTTTATAACGCAACACAAAATGCCGCATTATGGGACTCAGCAGGACTTTGTTGGAAAGTAAAAAAAAAACAGGGATAAGGACTAGGGTCCATCCATTGCAATTATGAGGGGATAAATATAATATAACTAGAAGGGGAAGATGGTTTAATCAAAGAGTGGTGAATATATGGAATGCGCTGATTGCAGAGGTGGTGAATGTGGATAGTCTGGCTGCTTTCAAATGCCAGCTTGACAGATACATGGGGAATAAAAAATGGGAACTTATCCACTGATAAGTGGCAAGCCCGTACATGGCTTTCACAACTACTGGACCTGTATTGATACCTATGAACCTATAATTTCTAAACAAAGGGATCCCAATATCAGTTACATCTCCACATAATTATTTGCATGTATTTTTTATATCAGCAGATATGCAAGGGAGGAAAAGACAGAACAGCAAGGAGACAGTGAGAGACAGAGAACTGTGAGACTGTGAGGGTGATCAAATCCTAGATCTCACAGGAAAATCTGGCTGCGCAACCAGACACAGAAGAGACAGAAAAGGAGAGAACAGAACAGATTCCTTCACTGAAAGTCTTTCCATAACAACTGGGACAGGGTCCTATTCCACCCTGTCACAGGCTTCACAAAACTAAGAATTAAAAAGCTCTGCCACGTCCCTAGAATCATGCAACTGCTTACCCTCTACCTGCAGTGGACCTACTGCTCATTCTCAGGACAGTCCTATGCCGAGAAAGGACTAATAGATGTGGTAGTTAGTACTGGATTATAACAACTTGTTACTGAACCCACTCGAGGTCCTAATATTTTAGATCTATTATTTACTAATATAGAGCAACAAATTAGCAATTTACAAATTTAGGATCCACTTGGGACCAGTGATCATTCATCTATTCTTTTTGAAATTCAAAAGTTTAAAACTACACAAAGGAAGTTATACTGTACAAAAAATTATAATAAAGCAAATTTTTCTAAAATCAATGAATAGTTACAAAACATAAACTGGGAATCTAATCTTAATTGTACAACACAACAAGCTTGGGACTTTTTTAAAAACATTGTACATTATTTGGAAAATACCTTTATTCCATCTAAGAGGAAATTTAATAATAAAGGAAAAATTCCCCCTTGGTTCAACAAGACAATTAAAAATCAGATTAAAATAAAAATTAAACTTTTTAGAAAACTTAAGAATAGTTCTGTTCCATTTAAAACTACTCTATTACATAAATACAGACTATCTGCCAAAAACGTAAACAATTCTATTAAATTGGCAAAAGATAAAGCTAGAATTTAAACTAGCTCACACAAAAGACTGTCACAAATTTCTTTTCTTCTATATAAATAGTAAAAACGGTATATCAAGGACCATTGGTCCCATTATAACCAATGGCTCTTCTCTATCTGATATAGAAACCTCTAATCTCTTTAATAAGTACTTTTGTTCTGTCTTCTCTCAAAAATCGCCTTTTAGTACATTTAAAGTTCACCACGTAGATTATCATAGGTTCTTTTTTTTTTTTTTTATTTAGAAAATTTTGTACAGTTTTAAACAACAGCACATAATGCAAAGAAACAGGGTTATCACCAGGGTTACTATATCCCTCCCCCATTGGAGCGATCTAGTTACCTCCTGCACACTACACATATTCGGGTATTAGTATATTAGAATACGATATAGACTTTATAGACATTATAAATACTTTTAAATTATAATTACATAAATAACATAAATAGAGGGCTCGAGAGTATGAATATTCTAATTCAAGTACAAAGCATATAACTTGCCCCATTTATTGTCAAAGGCAGCTGGTTTGTTTCACAGACTCGCTACCATTTTTTCAGTTCTAAGGTAGAAGGACATATCATGAAGCCATTCTGTATACGATATGATAGTCTGGTCCAACCAATGCTTGAGAACTAATTTTTTCACCGACATGGAGATAAGAGAAATACAGAAGTTCTTTTCCTTGATTTTAATTAAGGATAAATCACCCAGTATACAAATATTCAGAGTAAAAAACGCATCCAGGCCCAATAAAGGGTCCATTCTTAATTTAATTTTAGTCCACAGTGGGGAAACCTATTCACAGGACCAGAAGACATGCAATACTGTACCATCCCCTTTACCACATCTGACACAAGTGAGCGATTGCGCTCGTCCCATTTTTGCTAACTTACTTGGGGTATAATACATATTATTCAGTATTTGACAGAGTAATTCTTAACCTGTCCTGTATGATATATATATATATGCAGATTCCTCCAGATATCGGACCAGATAACCCCGTGATTAGGAATTAGAGAGTCCCATATTTTGGAGCCTGGTAGCGTAGAGGGGAAAAAGGTGGAAAGAAGCTTGTTGTAAATTAAAGAGATACTATGTGGTTGTACCACTAACGTTTTGATTTGTTCCACCAGGTTATGTAACCTTGAGGGCACATTGACTCCTCCAAACTTATGTAAGAGAAGATGCCGTAGTTGATATATCTTAAAAATAAATCTGGCAGGGGACTGGAGTTTAACCAGCATTTCACTGGGTGACAGGAGACCATTTGGTTGATAGAAATCAAACACCCGCATACCATGTAACTGCGGGATCCAGTCTTTGGCAATGGGGGAGTCTCCAATCCTCAAATTAGGGTTCCCTACTATATATTGCATTGTGTCTGTACTCGTATGTATACTTAGGGCGGCACAAATCTGAGAAAAGACTTTAATAGAAGTACCCATTACTGACTGTTGAATTGTCTCTGGTAGTATCCTATTAGGTGTACACAGTACTGTAACTGGGGATATCTTCGTTGTACTAAAAATGTCCGATTTGATTTGAAGCCATATGGGAGTGTAAGTATCCTCCATACTATTAATGGAAGTAGACAACCACATTCCTATTTTATTTAACTGGCTAGCCCAATAATAATACAATAAATTAGGCAATTTGAGACCACCTCTGTTTTTAGTTAGAGTGAGCTTATTATATGCTCTTCTGGGGGTCTTGTTTAACCATAAAAATTCTGAAATGCTGGTGTGTATTCTACGGAAAAAGGAGAGAGGCAGCCAAATGTTGCTCATATTTAGGGGAAAAAACAATCTAGGGAGCACATTCATCTTAATAAGATTGATCCTTCCTCAAAGGGAAATAGGCAGTGCTTTCCATCTGGAAAGGTCTTGTTGTATTGTCTGAATCAGGTCTTCCAAATTGAGCCTCTTATACTGCTGGGAATCTGTGGTTAGATGTAAACCCAGATATTTCATTGATCGAGAAGACCATTTCATTCCAAATTTGCTAAAATCTTGACGAAAAGTATGATGGTTAAGGGGAAGAATTTCAGTCTTATCACAATTCAATTTATAGTTTGAAAACCTACTGAAGTCACTTATTATAGTTACAACTTCATCCAGTGAGGTTGTGGATTCCGCAAGATGAAGTAGAATATCATCTGCATAAACAGAGAGTTTTAAATTGCGTGTGCCAATTGAAAACCCCCTGTACTTTGAGTGAAGAATTGATCTGTCTTATCAAGGGTTCTAAATACAGGTTAAAAAGTAACAGGGAAAGTGGACAGCCTTGCTGGGTACCTGAGTGTAAGGAAAAAACAGGGGAGAGCACTTTATTACAAAATATCCTAGCAGTAGGGGCTGAATAAACTTTTTGGATCCAGTGAATAAATTCAGGGGGTATATTCATCCGCCCAAGGGTAAGCCATAAGAAATTCCAATCCACTCTATCAAATGCTTTTTCAGCATCTAGTGCTATTAGGGCCATGGGATGGAGGGTGGATTGAGCCACATGAAATACATGCCCCAGTTTACGGAAATGATCCGATGCTGATCTGCCTGGGACAAATCCCACCTGTTCGGGACTAAGTAAAGGGAGCCATATCTTTTGAATTCGGTTCGCCAAAATCTTAGTAAGAATTTTAAGATCACTGTTCAACAATGACATCGGACGGTAGCTGGAGGGTAGTTCTGGTGGCTTATCAGGTTTTTACAGCAAAATAATAGTTGCTTCCAAAATAGAAGGGTCCATAATGTCATTGTGCAAAATATAATGAAAAAGCTTTAACAACATTGGGGATAGTTCCTCAACAAAAACTTTGAAGAAGTTTGAGGGGAATCCATCAGACCCTGGGGCTTTATCTGGGGCCAAAACTTTAATGGTCTGGGAGATTCCATAAGTGTGATGGGGGCTGTCAATGTTTGCCAGTCAGCCTCCAGCATTTTAGGAAGCAGGATGTTAGTCAAATATGCCTCTGTATCAGCTTTTGATGGGGGGGTTAGGCTGCTGACCATAAAGATTTGCATAAAATCTTTTAAACACTGAAACTATATCCCTGGAAGAAGTTTTAAGGGTCCCATCGGCATCTTGGATTGCCTGAATGGTTCTCATGCTTTCCAGCTGTCTCATACGAAGAGCCAAAAGGCGACCAGCCTTCTTCCCCTGGTCAATATAAGTTGCCTTTGTTCTAAGGATCGCAAACTCGGCCTTCTCCTGGAGATCCGAGTATGCATTCCTAAGGGACAAAAAGCTCTGTAAGCGAGTTCTGAAGGGAAGTAGGTGATGAACTTTGTTCGAGAGCTCTGATTCGCTCCAACAATTTTTTGGCTTGGGCCTCCCTAACCTTTTTCTGTTTTGATGCTAATCTAATAAATTCCCCTCTTAAGTAACATTTAAGTGCACACCAAACTTGATCCACCCTCGGAATAGAATCTAAATTATCTTCCAAAAACTGTCTAATGAGATTGCGAATCCTAGAAACTATAAATTTATCTTTAAGTAACTGCGTGTTTAATTTCCACAGAGTGTCCTTCTGTGGCTCAATAGCTGGAGTAATATTAAGCCATACCACCGCATGATCGGATATCACGATTGGCTCTAAGCCCCCTCCCAGAGTCCCTGATAGAAGGGTTAAGCTTATAAGAAAATAATCCAACCTAGATGCAGTCTGGTGCAACTGTGAATAGAATGAGAAAGCCCTGGTGGTCGGGTTTAATACCCTCCGAGGTTCACATAGCCCAAGGAGGTCCATCATTTCAGCGAGAGCCCTCTGTGATGAGGACATAGCTCTAGGGGTCGGGTTAGATTTATCCAGTAATTGGGATTGGGTAAGATTCCAATCTCCTCCCAGTATTATAGGGACTGAAGTAAATGGAGCCAATTTGTCTGCTAGACTCATGAAAAAGTCTGGATCCCCGCCTATCGGCCCATATATACATCCAAGGACTAGTAAGTTTCTATCCAGTTGGCCTTTAACCAGGATGAATCTACCCTGTGGATCCGAAACTATAGTTTCGGGGTGGAATGGGACATTTCTCATAATGAGAATTCCTACCCCTCCTCTATTAGTAGAGTTCCCGGCAGCAAAAACTTATCGCACTCCATGTCTTTTGAAACCAACAGCTTCATGTGTGTCTCCTGTAAGAAGATTATATTGGCTTGCAATAAAGATATATGTTTGAGAATTGCCATCTGTTTAACCTGCTCTCGAGCCCCCCTAACGTCCCCAGAAACAATCTTGATGAGAGCGTCAACCATATTTTATAACATACAAAACGTACCAGATATTTATAATATACATAACCTCCTTCTACAAAAAATGTGTTCTCTTGGCCTTGACTCTCACTCACTGGGATGGTTCCAGAGTTATCTCTCCGAACGTACCCAGAGGGTAAAGTGGGAGGATAAAGTCTCTAAACTAGCTCCACTTAAAGAAGGGGTACCCCAAGGGTCCATCCTTGGCCCCCTTCTCTTTACACTGTTCATTAATGATCTGCACAAAAACTGCGGTAGTAGCAGTGCTATTCAGTACGCGGATGATGCAGTCATTTACAGAGGCTCCCATAATTTACCCGAGCTGCAGACAGCCCTCCAAGAAGACATCCACCTGATGGAGGACTGGCTAACTCAGAACAAAATGGTTCTAAACACTAGCAAAACGAAGGTAATGCTCTTTGGCCCTAGATCCCTGGGAACAGAGAGGTCTCACCACCTACAACTCTATTCCAGGGCGGGTGTAAAACTTGAGGTGGTCTCCTCTACCAAATACCTTGGCCTTACCCTGGACCAAGGTTTTACCCTAAAGAATCATGTAGATCTAATCACAAAAGCCATACATGTGAAATTAGGCATCCTCTATAGACTAAAGGACCAAATCATTCCTGAAGCCAGGGCAGCCATTGCCACAAGCGTACTCCTCCCAAAGCTCACATTCGGGGCCCCGATCCTCCAGGGTGTAGCCATGATGGAATTAGGAAGGCTGCAGACTCTGTACAATAAGATAGTCCGGTTTGCCACATTGTCTCACCCTAGGACTCACCACTGTGAGGCCCAATCCAGCTCAGGTGGCTGCTGATGCCTCGCCTTGCCTACCCTTCCCTCTGCCTTACTTACAAGATACTTGGTCCTCTCCCCCAGCCTGGTTGGGCTCGTCAGGGCAAACCCAATCCACGGTGCCTCGCTCATCAGGCCAATCTCTCCTCGAGGTCCCAAAGATTAGGTCCAAAGCCGGGTCTAGGTCCTTTGCGTACACCGCCTCTTCCACCTGGAACAACCTCCCCTTGGAGGTCTGGGAGGCGGAGACGGTTTCTAGCTTCCGGACGCTGCTGAAGGGACATCTGCTCAATAGGAGCATATGTCTATGCCACAGTACCTGACCTAGCTCAGCCTCTTGAGCAGCTCACTTGCCCTCCCAACAGCCATCTTGGAAGGACATTTGGTCCTCTTCTCTTTGAAGGGGTGCACTTAGGTCCCTAACTTTTCCCCCTTCCAACCCTGTGTACTTATCAGCTAACCATAGGGCTACAGACGCTGCCCACTATTTCCTCCGGACCTGGTATCTAATCCACTATTTAGGATGCAGAATGCTTAACGTGCTCACTATTTGTTACCATCATGCTTTCCATGCTTTTGTGTCTGCAAAGATATGTACTTCTATTTTTAAAATACTATTCTACTCTCCAGCCTGTACTGAAATGTTACCTGTATGTTGTTGTTGCACCCGGGTCGCCCCTGAAAAAGGGACCTCTACGGGCCCAGTGGGCCTACCCGGTCATCAAAATTCAATAAATAAATAATATTGTACTTTATGCTTATGATCGCTCCAATCCCCTCCCCATCCCCCCTCCATGGTACACAACTCCTGAGTTATATGAACCGGAAACAACAAAGTCACCTCCCTTCCCAAATCCACAAAACTATTTACAAAGGCTTTCCATATTAAAGTGAAGCCTACAGATTTAAAGATAATAAGGTATTGAAGAACCAAAACCCATTTGACCCCTTTGGAGTATACATCTTTGAATAACAGGCAGTAATGAATACTGTTTGTATTAACTGCAATTCTGTCTAACCCAGCTAATAATAGCCTTATAATTCCAAGGTCTACCCCCCTACTAACCGAGTGGTGATGCAGCCCACTATCAGCACTTTGAGGCCACCCCTCCCTGCCTCTATCAAGACCAGAGAGCCTAAGAGAAATAAAGAATAAGTCCAAACATAATGTTAAGCCTAGTCTGCTACTTATATGTGACAGTTTCCATCCTTAACTGAAATCAATATACCCAGCAAGATAAAATTTGCAACTTCACCCCCCATTACCCTAAATTATGCTTGAAAACTATTATAATGAGGAGGGGAAAGGATGCCTGCATCACCGAAAACCAGTGACTGTAATTCGATACTTGACACATCCCTTTTTGTTTCCCTGAGAAGCCTAGTCAGGCGCACGGTGTCCCACCAAATTGCCTCCCCGAAAACCATTCCCTTTCTCATGTGGCCCCACTCAAACGAGAGGGCACGCCATGACCACGTGCACCGACCACCAGGCCCAACCACAGACCGGGCGCAGGCCTCCACCGCCACCCACACCCTCTCCAGGCCCCCACAACCATCCGGCTCGCAGTCTCTCTCCAGCCAACTGCAAGCCCACAGGTTAGTGCTACAGGAAAACTTTAAAAAACAAGAAAAACTCTTTGAAATTAAGAAAGCAGCCTTGTACTAGCTAAGTCATTGTAAAACCGCCAGGTCTCTCTGAGATTTTGGCTTTTTGTGAAATAAGTCTGGGAGCTTAGTGGTCAGATCTTCTAATGCCTTCGCCAGGGTGTCATAGGAGATCCAGTTGTCCACTATCCAAACTTGTAAACGAGAGGGATAAAGCATCTTAAAGCGGATTCCTGCTGCAATCAGTTTGTTAACTATGGGATGAAAGGCAGCACGTTTCTGCCTAATCTCGTATGGCAGGTCTTGTGTCAGCTGAATCTTGACCCCTTCCCATAATATGGCTTGAGATTCTCTCGCTTTGTTTAAGACATGCTATTTCTCCACAAAGCTTAAAAATTTTATTATCAGAGGTCTGGGCCGCAGGGCATGATGTGCACGCTCGATTTGGTACAGGGCTCCCATCGGGGATGGCCCCGCGACTTTGCTCAGGAATTTTTGTAGGAAGGCTTGAACATTCTGCCCTTCCTCAGCCTCCGGCAACCCCATTATTAGGATGTTATTCCTGTGACTTCTCCCCTCCAGGTCCTCGGTTTTTAATTGTAACTTCTGCACTTGCTGCCTTAGCAACACCATCTCTGGCTCCATCCTCTCTTTCCACTTCTCGATGGAAGTAGTGCGGGCCTCCAAGTCCACCATTCTCTGCAACAGATCTGAAAGCTCTCCACGCAGGGATTTCAACTCATTCACAATCTCACCCAGCGTTTCCTTAAATGGCTGCAGCTCTTGTAGAAAGCGATCCTCTGTCAGAGGAATCGAGGCCGTTGTTTGCGAAGGCTTTCTCTCTGGGTTAGCTCCTTGAGCCTTTGACTTCTTGGGGTTTTTTCTCCAGTGTTGCCGGTGGAGTATGGCGTATGGAGGCTGAGCGCATTTCAGTCTCCATCTCGGCTTCGTGGAACCGTCAGCAGCCCAACCCGAGTATTTTAGTAGCACGACAGGTGGTATTCTGGTCTTAATTGTACTTACAAGCACTGAGATAGGTTAATAAAATCGAGTAGAAGGCAGGAGCTCAGCGCCTCTGCTGCTAACAGATCGCTTGCATCACGTGACTCAGTCAGGTATCAGATTATTATAGGTTCTATCCAACTGACATTATACAGGCCATCAAAAAACTAAAAAAAAAAATACTAGTCCGGGCCCAGACAGTATTCATCCATTGTTTCTGATCGAAACCTCTATAAATATTTCTATATCTTTGTCAATTATCTTCAACAAATCCTTACAAGAAATCATTGTACCAAATGACTGGCGTTCAGCAATAGTTACTCCCATATTTAAAAAAAGGCAACAGAGGTTCTGTGCAAAATTATCGTCCAATTAGCCTGACCTCAGTGGCTGGTAAATTAATGGAACAAGTAATGAAGTCTCTAATAGATCAAGATTGTAAAAAATTAGGAATTTATGATTCAAATCACCATGGGTTTACTCCCAAGTATTCCTGCACCACCAATCTGATATCTTTTTACAATAATATAAGTACTCTACTAGATGTGGGTATCCCTACTGATGTAATTCTTTTGGACTGCTTTCGATAAAGTCTCACATGAAAAACTCATTACTAAAATGCACAATCTAGGTTTGTCACCTGATATTGTCAACTGGACTTTAAACTGGTTGACAAATTGTTCTCAGAGACTCAGAATTAATGATATCTTGTCTGATTCGGGTAGTGTGACAAGTGGTGTACCACAGGGGTCGCTCTTGGGACCAACATTGTTTAATCTCTTTATCAGTGATTTACAAACAGGGCCAAATAACTTCATGGTTAAATCTGCAGACAATACTAAATTGAGGGGCAAGGTTAATAATCAGGAAAATATTTCTGCATTAAAGAAGGATTTGGAAAAATGAACACTTTGAGAACTGAAAATCATATGCAGTTTTATCAAGACAAATGTTTAGTAGTGCATTTCGGTGTAAATAATCCAAAAACGATATATAAATGGACTACCACTTCACTCATCAAATTGTGAAAAAGATTTAAGGATATATGTTAATAATAAACTTACATCAAATGATCACTGCGTTAGAACTGCTTGCATGACCAACAGACTTTTGAGGCAAATAAAACGCACCTTTGTTAATCGCACTGTTCCTTATTCCATTGTATAAGGCATACATTAGACCGTATCTAAACTATGGCTCCCCTTTCTGGAATCCAAACCAAAAAAAAAAAGACATAGCAATTCTTAAACAGGTTCAAAGGAGATTAACTAGAATGATTCCAAGATTAACAAACTTGGATTATCAGAACAGATTAAAAGCTACTGGTCTCTTCTCTCTTCAAACTAGATGATTAAGAGGTGATATGCTTATGGTTTTTAATTTAATAAATTCACCAGATCTAATGGAAAAATGTGGTCTAGCACTCTCCAAAAGGAGACATGTTCCGAGACTGCATAATAAACAGCTTGAAGTAAAAACTTATAAAACCAGCAAAAGGGGAAACTTTTTTCCAATAAGAGCATCCATTGTATGAACACCTTGCCACAAGAATTGGTAGAGGCAACTAGTGCCACTGTCTTTAAAAACAAATTAGATGCTTGGTTGAGTGATAAAAGATAATGTCCCACATAGTTTGGGGAACAGTCTCGATGGGCTCTGGCCTTCTTCTGTTCTTTTATACCAAGTAAGTAATACTTGACAGATGGGATCCTCTTGGTCAGCAGGGGAAGCCCCAAAATGAGGGTCAGGGGACACATCAGGTTCTAGGCCCTCTAAATGCATGTCAGGGGCATCATAAAAATGTTCTTCATCATCTGCATCACCCTCACAGTCTCCAGAAGAGAGAACTGTGGAAGAGTGCATGCCAGCCCCAGTAAACATAGACCCCATCTTTTATAGGGTCTGAAAGACATTCCATGCTTTTGCCATGTCTTGCACAGATGGAAGTTCCTACGCAGACCGTGGCTGTGTATGCTTTGTTTTTTCTTTATGTTTTAAGCTGCCTGTTGTCTCACTATTGGCTTTCTCAGGAGGAACAGGAGCGTTTCTATCTTTGCAGACTATCTTTTTAGCCACTTCTTCAGCATCTTGATCATGCTTCCTTTTTTGTCCAGACACTTCATCAGCGCCTTTATTATTTTCAAATTTCTGAGGAACTTCATCAGCTTCTTTGAAAGCTTTATTTTTTGGCTGGGACTTGGAGGCTTCATCAGCACCCTGTTTGAATTTTTATTGTTATTATTTTTAGATGGCCTTTGATTTTTCCTCAGCCATAATTTTTTCAAGTCTCTTTGCTGTTTCTCAATGTTTGTTTTTTTTTTTTTAGAAAATTTGGGGCAGAGAGAACAAGTATGATCTGGACCTAAACACATAAGGCACAGGTTATGAGAATCTGCAATGGCCAAAATCCTGTGATAGTTGACACAGTTTTTAAATCCTGTAGGTCCAGTTTCCTTTTTAGTTTTAGGGATCTCTGACATGCCAATCCACAGAGAATCCCAGTAATAACTGTCAAAAGTGAAAAATCCAATCAGTTCCCTCGTGGTAAGGAACGATTTCTAAGGTTAAAAATTCTAGAAAACCCTTAAAATTGTCCGTTCCCTTTAAAAAAGGGGAACCACGATTAAACAGTAAAAGGAACCCCTTAAAACACTCAAATCGCGATTTAAAATAACATAAAATAAAGCAGAGGGAACCGTGGAACCAACTGAAAATAGAGGTACCCGGGAACAGAGGGAAACTGCTAAAAAAACACCAAAAATGAACTCAGCACACTTAAAAAATAAGTTTATGAGGAAAAACTTTACCAAGAGAAGCAGAAAAAGGCTGTCAACAAGGAAAGTCAAGAGACACCTCTGGGGCAGTGTTGCTCAGTCAGCGGAGAAAAAAATTCTAAAGCCCTTCATGCCGCTCCCTCTCAGCAAACTCCCCTCCTTTTGTCTGACTGGCTGATGCCCAAGCTCATTATGCTAATTATCTTAAAAGGCATATTTCCGGGGCAGTTGCACATAGCCAGCTAACTGCTATAGTTACTGATGCTAAAGGACTCCTGGGGTAAAAAACGTATAATTTATCAGCAGCTAAGGACCACTTGGCCCACCTAGTCTGTCCATTTTTCCCTAGCTACAATATCACCGGCTCATTCTCCCTCCACCCTTTTAATCCTAACTTTATAGTAATTTCCATCTCATACGATATCAAAAAGGAACAAGAGCTTGCCCCTTATCCTTCTTGTTTCAAAACTCTTCATATTTAGATTGAATAGTCTTTCTTCGTATGTCATTTTTGTATTCCGTTAATTATATTTGGAGCTCTGTGACAGTCTTTCCAACCTAGCTATGCCTTTTTAAAAAAAAAAAAATAGGGACCAAAACTGGGAGCTATAATCTAGAATTGGTCTAACAAAGCTCCTACACAGTGGCTATGAATAGCTGTTTTGATACTCCACAGTATTTTGTTAGCTTGACTACACATATTTTTAACGCTGTTTGCTATGTTTAAGGTTATGAGCTATGGCCCACATTTTCAAAGGAGATGTGTGGTGCAAAGTAGAGATGTGCCACCCATCTCAAAGGATGGAGATGCGGTGTGTCGGAATGCGCAAAAGCACAACTATAATGTATACAGTGCACCTAGAGGGGGCGTTCCCATGAATGTGCCACGCACCAACATATTCGGCCAAAATGAGCAGCGCAAGTGCATCTCATCGTGAAGATACGCTGCCCAAAGATAGGCATAAAAGGTGCATGCCTAATTTTGCAAGCCACCCACAGGCAGCAAGCTGAATAGCAGCAGTCATGGATGGGTCTGCGTTCCTTACGGAAGCTGTCATGAGGGGGTGTGAGGAGACTAGCACAACAACAGGGTTGGGGAAGGACCCATAGACGGTATGCCCAACACAGACAATACCAGGCCTGTGTCACATTTGAACAACTCAGTGACACAGATTGTGGGCTGGTACTGTCTCAACAGGGCAATCCTGAGACAGCTCTGCAAGCTGCTTCATGATGACCTGCAGGCACCAACACACAGGAGTCACGCCGTGCCGGTGGAGACAAAGGTGACAGCAGCACTGTGCCTGCTCGCCACAGGTACCTTCCAGATATCAGTGGGTGACACAACTGACACCACACAATCCACCACATCCCGCCTCCTCACACAATTCCTCACCGCCCTGCTGCCCCATGCTACAGAGTTCATCCCATTCCCTAGCACACAGGAAAAACAGACAGAAACAATGCAGCACTTCCACAGGGTGGCATGCATGCCAGGCATGCTGGTGCCATTGACTGCACCCATGTGGCAATCAGGGCACCACCTGGCCCCAACAGTGACACATCTGTGAACAGAAAGGGATACTATTCCATCAACTGCCAGGTGGTGTGCAATGCTGCAGGGCTCATCAGCAATGTCAACGCCACTCACCCTGGGAGTGTACATGATGCCTACATCTGGCACTGGTCAGCCCTGTGCCGCCGGTTTGAGGCTGGAGAGATACCCAGTGGCCACTAGTGGGTGAGTGGGGCTGAACCCCATGCCTACAGAGCACACACTGTAGCCCACAGCACAGCAGGCGGCAGTGCAGTGGGGAGGAGACAGTGACAGGGCCAATGCACTGGCCAACAGGCACAGGGAACACCATAACAGGGGAGCCCGCTGGAGCGGGGCCCACAGACAGAGAGAAAGGGAGTATTCACCAGGGATATGGTAGGGTAGAGGTAGACACACAGGAGGCACAGGCGACAGGGCATGTAGAAATACACACCCTGGGGCAGGGCAGAGCACCACAGTTGTACAGGACACTGGCATGATGAACATACAGGCTGTGCCACACAGGACAGAGTGCATGCCATGCATGAACTGTAAATGCGCAACCAACAGCTGGGAGAGCGAACAGAGGTATGACGTCGTGCGCAGGTGGGGAGTATAGACATGGCAACAGGGTGGACAGACACAGGCAGCAAACACAAGCCGGGGTGGGGGCAGTTGGATCACTGTGGTTGCCTGCAGGAGACTAACATATTGCATTCCCCCCCCTCACACGTGACAGTGCCTACCCCTGTGCCGATGGCTGCTCACCCCCCCACTGCAGCCCTCATCAGAGGCCGAAAAGAGATACAATAAGGCACACATCGCTACACGCATCATGAAGCATGTGGTCGGCGTGCTCAAAATGAGACTCAGATACCGGGACAGGTCCAGTGGCACCCTACAATGCAACCCAGACTAGGCCTGTGGCATATTCCTGGCCTGTTTCATGCTATACAACAAGGCCACGGACCATGGAATAGTTGTCCAGGCACAGGAGGGTGACAGTTCAGAGGATGAGGAACCACAGGCTGAGGGTGAGCAGCCAATCATGCACAGGAGGAGGGACCCACGTCTTGCTGCTAGGGCACAGCGGCACCGGGACACAATTGTGAAGGAGCACTTTGGAGACCATAGATGAGCAACAGAGGGGGCATGGCCAGTGCTGCATGTCCATGGCGTTGGGTGACATCGGCACACAAAGGGTAGTGCGTGTTTGCCACGGGTGTGCAGGTGGTGACACATGGGCACAGGTCTACCAATGTGGTCCATACTGCCCACATGCCACAGCAACAGGTGTGATGAGTGTCTGTCAGTGTGTGCACCCATAGGCAACACTGTGGGGTACGGCCACAATGGACAGATTGTCCAGGTCACACGCTCAGCAGGCAGCATGTGGCACACTGGCCCTCAGGAGCTGGCCTTTGCAGTCCCTACTATTGCCACAGAGGTGTACATGCACTCACCGCACATGGCCCAGTGGGTAGGGCTGGTCACAGGTGACCTGTGCACCTAACCGGCCTGGAGCCGTTGTTGCATAGCACACTACAGGGCCAGCACCACACCACTGCAGAGGCCATGGCGGACCATGCCAGGGCACCGTGGGTGGACTATGCCAGGGCACCGTGGGAACACAGAGATTGGACCTACGTGGCATGACAAGCACACCCATGACATACACATGCAGACCTCCACAGTTATCATATGCATACTCACAGTGCAGTGATGGCCCACCTCCCATCTGGAAGCTACCACCAGAGACACCCTCCACGGAGGCACAGCTTAGGGTGCTGGCAAGCACTGCCTCCAGTGCCGACAGGGCAGGCACTATAGAAGGCCCACCCCCCCCGTGGCGCTCCGGGACACCCTAAATGTGGCCAGCCGCTCCCTGGCCCTGCTGTGTTCGCTGTTGATGCATTTCATACATTCCTGGGGTGTACAACTGTACAACCCATGGGCGTTGACCACCTGTGCTACCTCTTCCTAGCCCTTTACTCGCTCCTGCTGGGTACCCGTCTTGCGAGTTAGGAGGTCATTCCACAATTGGTATGCTTCCATGGGGCCTGCAGTTCATTATGTGTAAAGTTTGGACGCCTTCTGTTCTTCCCCATCTCATCTGCCATACTGCTGCCTGTGGACGGAAACAGACATACATCAGCATAGGCCCAGCATCAGTGGCATGGTGTGATGGGCCTGCTGTTTGCAGTGCACCAAACACTGTAACAGTCAAAATGGAAACACTTACCTACAAGGCTGTGGTTCCTGTCAGTCACTTGCATGCAGAGGTGGTGCAGGGCAGCCCATTTATGGCTCAGCACATGCAAATGAGGGGCCTTGCAGTCATTACAAATCTGCGCCTGGCCCATCTCAATGCGCATTGTGCATCTATTTGGGCAGCGTATTTCTAGTGCATGCATGACAGACCGTAACGTCAATGACTTGCGTGGTCACACATGTGTGATATCACAGCTGGTGCATCGCGCATATCCCACCACGCTTCCCTGATGCGCAACTGACATGTAAAGTGCATGGCCACTGATATGCACTGTATGGATTGCTGCAGGTGTGGCATTGGCCGACCTTCCCAACATGGCATTGCCACATGGCCGTGCATGCGTGTAGCATGACCCCATTCTCCTGCCCAGCTTTGCAGTACTGTGCATTTGCGGTATTGCACCACGCAATAGCTACCACGCATCTCTATGACGCATGTGGCACCCTCCCCTTCTACCTCTCCTCCATACTGTCACTGGCTCCCACCCCCCACACACACCCTCTGGTCCCTTGACACCAGACTACTACATATCCCCAGAAGTAAGTCCTCTGCTGGACAAACAGCCTTCTCGTATCGCTTCCTAAAACTCTGGAATGCACTCCTCCTCAAATCCATCACCCTTCTTCTACCCATTCCCTATCAACTGCATTGGCTAACTACCTCAAGGTAAACTGTGCCTGCACTTCATAATTAAGGCCCCCCCCATATCAAATTCCCATTGCCTTACCGGCGGCAAATGCCATCAAGTAAGCTGGCATACATGTATGTGTGTGTATATATATATATATATACACACACACACACACACACACACACACACACATTTATATATTACAAAAAAAAAAAAAAAGGCACTTACTCGCCCTCTCTTGTCTTCTCTCTGTCCTGCTAGATTTAGCCAAGTGTTATCTGCAGCAGCAATCTGTACTATATGTAGGTATGAATGCATGTCTGGAGTTGTACGTAAACACAGGCACACGCTTCTAGCTGACTGTTAACCAATGATGTAACCACATACTTCCATGCTACTATGTATACCTGTCTAATGTATCTCTATTGTGATAACCTGCGCTTGCACTATTCTCCCCTTGTAACCCTTCCCCCAGGTCACACCGGGGGGCGAGCATCATTTTGCTCAGTGTGCTTCTTCTGGAGAATCAATTTCAATAAATAAATGTGCATGCCACGCAGGTCCATGCATGCCTGGCCTATCTTGCAACCAGAGCAGCCCAGATGCATACCTCCTAGTGCCTTCCAGTGAACCACACTTGGCAGCAGCTGTAATATTGCAGTATGGCACATGCTGGCAGCTCACAGGCGACCAGGCCCCGCGCCCTGAACTGGGGGGATGTGGAGCTAGTCAACCTTGTGGTGCCCCTGGAGGGGCAGTTATTTGGGTCTGAGGAGCGGCAGGAGGCACAGGTGTGGGCCAGGGTGGCAGAGCACCTTACCCAGAGGATGGGCACCACTAGCACTGGTAAGCGATGCTGGCACCAGTTTGGTGACCTATGCAGGAGAGACCCAGGCAAGCTGGACTGACTGTGTGACCATGCCCGGCAGGGGGGCAATGCCACGTCCAAATATGCATGTCCTGTGTGCATGCATTTCCTGCCTGCTACTTGTGGGTTTGCTGGTGTGCAGCCAGGGCGGGTGTCACCGCCCACATGGGTGCCATGGCCCCGGTCACAAAGCCAGTCCTATTCCACCCTGCGGGCCACTGTTTGGCCCTGGGGGCCATGACGGGCCACGATGGTGTTGCCGTATCCACGGTGATCCTTTTAGTATTACCTGTCACCAGGGCATGCACTGTGCTGCACCATGCTTCGTCGTGTCACTGTCAGGCCCATGGGTGTTGGGAGGGCGTGTGGTTCTGCATAATGCTCACAGTGTCTTTCCATTGTGTCCCCCTTGCAGATCGGGAGGAGTGACAACAGGCCCAGCGCCTCACCAGCAGCCAGGGTGGTGATAGTGCAGGGGCAAGTAGGGACGGCCATGGCACACACAGGGGTGTGTCACATTATGTTGCAGGTAAGTGTGCTTCTAGTTGCGTGTTATTGTTCACTGACTTTGAGGGGGAGGGGGTCTGCATTGCCCACTGCAGGCCATGGCCTGCTTGTTGTGCATGCCCATGTGGTACCTGCCTCGCACACATGGTTTGGGGTTGCTGCACTGTGTGGTATCTCCGCTGTGCGCCTGGCTCCTGTGTGTTGGTCCCCATTCAGTATGTCTGTGGAAGACAATGGGTGCTCCTCAGTGCCCACATGGGGCCACCACTGGGCCTACACACATGGGACACGTGGCCGTAGAGTTCACAAACTGTGGGGGACATGGTCACATGTCCCTTGGTGACGTCCAGTGCATGTACGGGTTGTAATTGCCTGTTCCCTGTGCCACGTCCCATGCTCTGTATGGTGCTGCTGCACGGCACTTCGCCAGTCTGTCATGTGCTTAGCATTGTTGCAGCCCTGTGCAGGGGCCTGCCCACTACATCTCGGGGGTGGGGGGGCCTGTGTGCGCCTGGGTGGTGTGGCACAAAGTCCATGTTCTGTGTTTCTTTCCCATAGGTCAACAGAAGGATCACCGTAGACAGACCCAGGGATGGATGGGGGCTGCAGGGCCAGACTGTTACCAGCCAGGAACTCTTACATGCTATATACTGTCAGCAAGGGGCCATCCTCAGGGTAGCACACAACATCTTGAGGGCACTGCAAAACACCAGGCACCCTCACAGGGGCCGGTCACGCCACAGCAGGGGGCACTATGCCTGTGTGCCAATGCTGGACTGGCTGTCTTGTAAATATCTCCTATTACCCTGCCCCCTCCACACCCAGTATCCTGCCCTCCACTTGTAAAAGGTTCACCCCCTGCATTACCTGTTCCCTGTCACACACTGCCCCATGGCCCTTTGTTCATGTAAACAGTTATTTATGGTGTTCCTTCTTCTGTTACTGTTACTTTTACTATTGTTTGCATCTGTTGGTTTTATGCCTGTTGTGTTCAGTAAAGTTTGTTCCATCCTGACTGTGTCTGTGGTCCTTCCATTGCTGGTTGTTGCCGTCACCTGCTGTGTGGCCCAGGTGGCCCACTGCCACTTGCTTCTCAATGCCCATTTGTGTCCCTGCCATTGCATACCCTCACACCCTGTCCCCCAGGTGTTACCCCACCATTTTTGCCACGGTTTCCCATGCCCTGCCCATGGGGGTACCGTGACAGTGCCCCTTTGTTTCCCCTTGCACTGGTCCCCTGTGCTGCTGCTGTGTCTTGCTCTGTTCTTGTCCTGGTCCCTGCGCTGTCAGCAGTCTTGCGTCGCTGTCTGTGTCTGCCCTATGTGGTGCTGTGCTGGTGGCGCACTATGCCATTGCTCTGCTTGGCATGTGTGCCCTGCTCGGCACGTCAGTCCTGGTGTCACAATGCCTGGCCACTCCGCGATCTCCACTGGCACTACCAGTGCTATGGCACCACATCGATACCTGTCTGTCTGCTGTGCCAGTGTGCGTGGTGCTCCCCTTGGCTGGTGGTCTGTATGTGGTGCTTCATACTGTGCCCCCAGGGGACATGCCTGTGTCCATGTTTGCACTGTTCCTGTGCCACTGTCCTCCCTTGTGCCTTGGGGTGCTGCCCTGTTGTGGCTACAGCAATATGACATGCACCACTGCTGTGGGCTGCTCTCCCTGTTTGTACTCCACTGTCCCAGGCTGTCTTGCTCAATTTCCCATATTCAAACTAACCCAGATGGCACTGCCCATGTTCAGATGCGCAGCGGCGCATATTTGGTATATTCCGGCCTGGAATGTAGGCATCCTCCGGCACATCTTCTGAATATTGCATTTTTGGGGGACGGCACATCTCAGATGTGTGACGCAGGCACTTGCACAATTTTCCAGGGGACCTTCGAATATGGGGGGCCTATAACTATTCTAATATCTTGTTCTTCTACCATCTCTCTTATAGTGTCACCATCTTGTTAAAATATATCTTGGGACTCCCGGCCACCTATGATCTCCAGGTCGAGCGCGCCCATCACTCCCTCCAGCCAAAGCTGTCATATCCCACTGCCCGCCTGCGTTCAATAGTATTTAAACTGGGGTCACATAAAATGAAAGAAGACCTACTCAGACGTGCCTGGTCTAAGAAAGAGCTGCACTACTTAAACAATCGGTTATTTCTAACCCCATGTATTCTTCTATACTCCTGACTCTCTGCTGCCTGCCTCCTAAGTAGGACTGCCCAGAGCAAATGGAACTTTATGCAAATTATGGAACTATCACTGGCTCGTGACACACATTCAAACTGCTGCCCTTATCTGCTGCAAAGTTCCATCAACATCTCAGATTTCTTACTCCGCCTGACAAGTCAAGATGCCCAGGAGACTTCCCTTAGGTCGTTTTGTGGCTCACTGTGAAGTAAAAGTATTTTATACTTTATTATTCTTACTGCTGCCTTTGTTTATTGTTAATTTCTTTCATACGTTTAGTTTAGTTTCTAGAGTTAACTGTATTATTTTTCTTGGTTCCTCATGGTTTGGGATAAACACTGAGGAACCAGGGAGTTTCTTAGATACTGCGGAACTTTTTCCGCTATTTAGAATATGATTTAGTTACTAAAACTTATTTAAATAATTGTTTCTGAATCTGCAGAACTGGTTTCTTTCAGCCGCTAACCCGGTTCAGAGTTTAAAACTCTCGGTTCATTTTCAGAACCTGATCGGTTCCTGAACCAACCGCAAAAAAAAAAAGGAAAACTATTTGCAGTTGTTGGTTTTTCTCCTGGAAATGGAGTGGTCTGAAAAACAAAGATAAAGACTGGTCCCTCAGGTTTTAAAAACTGTCTGAAGTGTGGGGATGTTTTTGCCAGAGCAGACAAGCATGAACGCTGTGTAGTCTGCCTGGGAACCAAACATCTCTCTACAGACTGTGAAATTTTTAAGTCTTTTCCACAAAAAACTGTGGAAAAAAGATTGGAAAGGTTGCAAGAGAGACTTGATAAGGGTGCTTTTGGACTCTGACCAGCCAACACCCTCCAAATCTGCAGGTGAAAAGGGTGACACATGCACCTTAAGAAGGATGAGTGGTCTGGCTGACTCTCCAGCCCCCTCCAAGAAAACCAAAAATACTAAGCACGTCAAACCCCAGGATAAACCTAAAGTAGTTTCTTCTGTGCTTCACAGCCTGCCAACTGCGGAAGAGATTGCCCAGGCCACGAAAGTTATTCAGACAATACAGGATTTTATACCTGCCCATGTCATCCCTCCTCCAAGGGTTCAAGAACCAACTCCTTCCTCTGAACTCCCTCCCAGCACATGGAGTATGGGGATTATGATGAACCAGAAGTTGATGATGGTGAGCCCACTGAATTGGAGATCTCACCAGAGCAAGAATTTGGCTGTCCTCCCAGACCAGAAGATTTTTCTTCTCATTTTTCCTTTGTAGGAAAATAGTGGATGCTCTTGACCTAGCTACTACAGAAGTAATAGAAGATGAGGAGGAGGCTGAATATCTGGAGATGATGGGGCTAACACCCATAAAGAAAATTCTCCTGCCAATAAATCAATTCTTTAAAAAGGATTTATTTAAAGTCTTGCAGAATCCAAATTCTGTCCTGCCTCAGGATAAAAAGGTGGATAAGAAATACCAGCTGGACAGGCAAGGGACTGAATTTCTTTACTCTCACCCTGATCTTCAGGGTATAGTCCAGCAGGCAGCCAGTGAGAAGGCGAGGGTTCCTCAATCCTCTCATCCAGCCGAGAAGGATTCTAGGAAGACAGACAGCATGTCTAAAAAGGGGTATTTAGCCACCTCCCTGGGGGTAAGACAGGCTACTTACCATGCCTATGCTGCACAGTATCAAAAAACATTGTGGCAGTCAGTTTTGGCAATGTCAGGGAAGGCTGCCTCCACTCTCTCTCTCTGATGACCTAGCAGAAACAGCAAGGTTTGGACTGGAAGCATCTAAATACCAGTTCCATATGGCAGCAGATGCCAATGACAATGCTGCTACGTGGATGGCTCTGACTGTAGCCCTGAGAAGGCCGGCATGGCTGAGGTCTACTAATCTGACACAGTATACCTAGGTTAAGGCCATGGATTTTCCTGTTGAGGATCACTCTCTCTTCGGTAAACACACTGAAGATTATATGAAAAAGGTGGACGAGTACAAGGCCATCTACAAAAGTAACTCCTCTAAGGAAAGGTCTTCTCCTTCATATTAGCCTTATGGGAGGGGAGGCAGAGGAAGGACACCCTATCCTTCTATCAGGCACAGGCCGTCCCACAGCAGACTGGTACTATAGGGCCAGAGGTAAGGAGGGGCTCGAGACAAGGCCCCCCCCACTACACCCAGGCTCAGTCACAGTCAAAACAAAATCCCTGACTCAGTTGTCAAGGCCTCCTCCCTAGCACCAGTAGGGGGCAGACTGACTCACTTTTTTCAGGCCTGGCAGGCCATCACCACAGACAAGTGGGTTGTGGAATTAGTGAGTCAGGGTTTGTCCCTGAGCTTCAAGTCTCTCCCTCCTCTAAAATCAAAGTTGTTCAAGCTAGCTTCTCTTCAGGAAAGACAGCTTGAGAAAAAAAGAGGTTCAAACCTTGCTCCACATAAAAGCAGTGGAGCCTGTACCAAGGCCTCAGAGAGGAAGAGGTTTTTACTCTCGGTATTTCCTCACCAAAAAGAATAAGGAGTGGCGACCTATTCTAGACCTCAGACATCTGAACAAGTATCTAGTAAGACCAAGGTTCAAAATGGTCACCTTGTCCCTGATCTTGCCAGATATTCAAAAAGGAGATTGGCTGGCATCTCTGGATTCAAATGATGCCGATTTCCACATCCCAATAAGACAGTCTCAAAGGAAGTACCTCAGGTTCAGACTTCCTTCAGGTCACTACCAATTCTCAGCCCTTTCCTTCAGCCTCACCGCAGCGCCCAGGGTGTTCACAAAATGTCTGGCAGTGGTAGTGGCATATCTAAGAAGGCTGGGAATCTTAGTTTTTCCCTACCTCGATGACTGGCTAGTCGTGGAAAAGTCATCGCAACAGGTAAAAGATCACCTAGTAATAACACAAAATCTGTTAGTCTCTGGGGTTCCTGATAAACCAGGAAAAATCCATTCTCAATCCAGTACAGGTCCTGCACTTCACTGTAGCAGAACTGGACCCTTTGCAAGGAACAGCCTTCCTTCCCAAGGACAGGGTCCAGAGCATCCTGCAACTGATTACCTCATGCAGGTTGGGAAAGCCATGTCCAGCAAGGCAATACTTGCAGATCCTGTGATATATGGCTATACAGCAACAGTTGTTGTCTTGGGAGCAAGATACCGAATGAGGGATATTCAGTGTCATCTCAGAGCACACTGATGCTAAAGAAAAGACAAAATGCCAAAACCAATTCCAGTAACAAAACTGTGCTTCAGTCTCTACAGTGGTGGAAGGATGCACACAATGTAAGAGCAGAAGTTCCCTTTCAGAGGGAAAACCCATCAGTTATCCTTACAAAAGGCACCTCTCTGTTTGGATGGGGTGCTCACTTGGGAGAGCACAGTACCCATGGCACCTGGTCAGGTGCAGAGTCACTTCTCCACATAAATGTGTTGGAGCGCCGAACAGTATTTCTGGACTTTAAAAGTCTTCTCTCATCTGGTACAGGGCAAAGGGGTGCAGGTCAGAACAGACACCACCACCACAATGTACTACTTAAACAAACAAGGGGGAACAAGGTCAGATCCTCTGCACAGAGGCCATGAAAATATGGGAGTTGGCCTACTCACTAAAGCCCTTCCTGCAGGCCATTCATGTACCAGGCAAAGACAATACCCTGGCAGATGCTCTAAGCAGAATCAACCAAGCACATCACGAATAGTCTATAAACACACAGGTACTGTACTCAGTGTTCAGAAGGTGGGGCACCCCAGAAATGGATCTCTTTGCCTCCAAAGAAAACCACTTACTTACCCCTATTCTGTTACAGACCACCAGCCAAGGGCACAATCCCACTGGATGCCCTGGCTCCAGACTGGTCAGGAAGATACCTGTACACCTTCCCTCCTTTTCCTCTCATCTTCAGAGTACTGCTCAAACTCAGGTCACAACCTGCATCTATGATCTTAATAGCACCAGACTGGGCCAGACAGCTATGCTACTCCTTACTACTGTCCATGTTGATGTCCAAATCAATACATCTTCCCAGGAGGCACAATCTCTTGACCTCCCAAAGGAAAATCTTGTAACCGACCTCAAGTCTCTCAGATTCAAGGCTTGGCTTTGAGGACTTAGAATATTCAAGTCTAAATCTCTCTTAAGCTGCCCTGGATATCCTGAAAGTAAACAGCAAACCTTCCACTAAGAAAACCTATTCTGCAAAATGGAAAAGGTTCTCTATTTGGTGTGATGCCAAGGAGATTTCTCCTTCCCTCGCAGAAATCCCAGTGTTACAGGAATACCTCACTTACCTGCATTCTCAGGGGTTAAAATACACACCCCTAAAAGTACATCTGGCATCAATTTCCGCTTACATTTATGATAGGAAAAGTGTTTCCATAGTAATTACTCCCATTTTCAAAAAGTTCTTCAAAGGTTTGTGCCATATGTGCCCTTCTATTAAAGAACCAGTGCCAGTGTGGGACCTGAACATATGCTTTGCTCAGCTCATGAAACCTTCTTTTGAGCCCATGTCTTCGGCTCATCTTCAATATGTCATACGAAAAAAGTACATCTACATAAGAACTTACCGTAACAGTAGATCTGCAAGAGAGGCTATTGCAGTAGGTATTCACCAATAGGACTAAGCCGCCAGGCATCAGTACCCCACAGAAAAATCTTCTAGATAGCAGTCTGTGGCGGGGGACCACCCCCACATCAGCTGACCAGCGTCAGCCCACGTCAGTAGAAAGAGGTAGTCCCCATGCCCGCCTTCCAGTTCTCCCGTCGGAGGTCAAAAGGGCATGACAGGAAAGAGGACATGTCCCCCTAGAAAGAAAAGAAAAACTCAGGGGGATGGAGGGAGGGAAAGTAATACCTACTGCATGAGCCTCTCTCAAAGATCTACTGTTACAGTAAGTTCTTACGTAACTGTACTATCTTAATTTGAGAGGACTCTTGCAGTAGGTATTCATTAACAGGACTGAGTCCCAAGCAGTATGGAACAAGTCTGGAACCAGGGAGGAGGAGAAGTATCATCCACAAACAAACAGAATTGCAGAAGAGGGACTCAAGAAATGAGCCACTGCAAGACCGCCAAACCAAATCCCGCCCTGCAGCAAGAGGCAACGTCCAATCTGTAATGCTTTGTAAAAGTATGAACAGAAGTCCACGTGGTGGCTACACAGATTTCTGCAGCTGACACATTCCTGAAACAAGCAGCAGAGGCAGCCACCCCTCTGGTGGAATGACCTCTTACCTGATCCGGAAGGTTTTGTTGTACTTATAACAGAAAGTGATACAATTAGCTAACCACTTAGAGAGGCACTGCTTGGAAATTGCAGTGCCTTCCCTCTTGGAAGCAACAGAAATGAAAAGTTGATCCATTTTCCTGAGATACTTGGTTCTGTTAGAATAGTATCTCAGAATTCTGTGAACGTCTACAGCATGCAAAATACACTCCCCATGGTTAGAGCGAGCCTGGGAAAAGACCAGGAGCTCGATGGACTGGTTTAGGGTGGACTCAGCCACCACTTTAGGAAGGAACTTAGAGTTAGTACGCATGGCTACCCGGTCCCTGTGAAAAATCAAATAAGGGATTTTGCACATAAGGGCCTGTATCTCAGATATCCTTCGAGCAGAAGTGATGGCCACAAGAAAAAGTGTCTTCCAGAAAAGGAAAAGCAAATCAGCATCGGCTGCCGGCTCAAAGGGGGGCAGCGTGAGCTTCTCCAGTATGAAATTAAGGTCCGGGGGGGCGGGCTACAGATGGGCTTCAAGAGAAGAACCCCTCTAAGGAAGGTCTTGGAGACTTCTAATTGAGCTACCGACTTGTCCCCCACTGGGAGATGGTAGGCCAAGATGGCCACCAGATGTACTTTCAGCGAGGAGCAGCTGAGTCCCAGGTCATACAGGTACCTCAGATAATCCAGGATTCTGGCTGAAGGGCAGAAATAGGGTTCCCGATCCTTGTAACCTGCCCAAATGGAAAACTGCTTCCACTTCATGGCATAAGCAGACCTGGTGGAAGGTTTTCTGGATGTCAGCAACCTGAGGAGAAACGCCGAAGCGAGCAGTGGCAACATCTGCAGGAGCCATGCTTGCAGATGGAGGGATCTGAGGCCTGGATGGTCCAGGGTCCCCTGATCCTGGGTCAGTATGTCCTGTGACAGTGGAAGAGGAATAGGAGGCTAGTCTGAGAACTGTTGCAGAAGAGAGAACCAAACTTGCCTTCGCCAGAAAGGAGCGATGAGAATAGTACAGTTACATAAGAACTTACCATAGCAGTAGATCTTCGAGAACAGCTCTTGCAGCAGATTACACCATTTGGACTGAAGCCGGCAGGCGCCAGGACCCCATGGAAATTTTATAGCTAGCAATATCCAGTGGGGACTGCCACCGACATTGGCCCCACCCCGGACGTCAGGCATCATACAAAAGGGAGTGGTCTCCCAGAAATACAGGTTACTCACCCATAGCAGGAGTTCTAGGAATGGTATATGTTGTTCATCCACACTGTCTGGCAGGCTCCTTGCTGCTTTAAATCTTGCCGGAAGGTCTTCAAGCTGGCTCCTCCAACCCACCCGGGTGGTAAAACTCTCGGCTCCGCCCCATGATGCCAGATCTAGTCCACTGGAAGCCAGGTTGTGCATCGAGGCTTGTGAGGCCGGATGTCGTGGATGAACAACATATACCATTCCTAGAACTCCTGTTACAGGTGAGTAACCTGTATTTCTAGGGACATGGATATGTTGTTCATCCACACTGTCTGGCAGACTCCTAGCAGTTCTCCGGGAGGAGGAAGGCAAGGCGCACACCCCCAATTTAGGGAACAATGACTGGAGAACTGAGGCCCCAAAACCAGCATCCCGGCACGACTCAAGGTCGATGTGGTAGTGGGTGATGAAGGTGTGTGCTGACTTCCAGGTAGCAGCCCTGCAGATTTCCTGGATATGGACGTCCCTGGAAACAGCCACCGATGCAGTGGTATGGTGGGTAGAATGAGCTCTTATCCCTCTGGGAGGCTCCATGCCCACCAACCTATAGCAGAGATCTATGCAGGAGGTGACCCACCTGCCTATCGTCCGCTTGGCTGCAAGTCTGCCAGGTGCGGCTTCAGCGTAGGTGACAAACAGCTGGTGAACCTCTCCCCGAACTTCAGCCGTCCGCTCCTTATAATAAGCGAGCGCTCTTCTAGGGTCCAAAGTATGGAGCCTTTATTCGGCCTCCGAGGTGTGATTGGGGTAGAACACTGGCAAAGTCAACACCTGGTTAAGGTGAAACTCCGATACCACCTTCGGAAGGAATTTCGGGTGGGGGCGCAGAACAACCTTGTCCCTGTGGAAGACCAGATAAGGAGACTCGATGGAAAGTGCCTGGAGCTCTTCCATCCTTCTGGCTGACGTGATAGCCACCAAGAAAGCGGTCTTCCACGACAGGTGAAAGATGTCACACCTGTGCATCGGTTCGAATGGCTTGCCCATGAGCTTAGCCAATACCAGCAGTAGATCCCATGGAGGTGGAGGTTCTCGCACCGAAGGGGATATGTGATAAAGGCCTTTGAGAAAGCGCCCGACTGCTTCCCGGCCCAGGCCCGGTAAGCAGAGATGGCCGTCAGGTGCACCTTGAGGGTCATCGACCGAAGCTCTTGCTGAGAAAGGGACCACAGGTAGTCCAGAATGCTTGCCAAGGAACAGGAGGAAGGGTCCAGACCCTTGCCCTGACACCAAATGGAGAATCTCTTCCATTTAAAGGCATAGCATTTCCTGGTCGACTCCTTACGGGACGCCTCAACAACGTTGAGGACCTCGTCGGAAAGACCCAAGGCCTGGAACTCTAGCTGCTAAGGAACCAGGCCGTCAGGTGCAGGGATTGAAGGTCCGGATAGACTACCTTCCCCTGATTGACTGAGATCAGGTCCGGCTGGGCTGGAAGCCGCCTCGGGAGCCTGGAGCCGAGACTGAGGAGATCTGGATACCAGAACTGGCGGGGCCAGTCTGAGGCTACCAGAATCACCTGCGCCTTGTCCCTCCTCACCTTGAGAAGCACCTTGTGGATCAAGGGAAATGGGGGAAAGGCGTAGAAGAGGCCCGGGGTCCACGACCTCGAGAAGGCATCTCCCTGCAGCGAGCCCTGCTGAGGGGGGCGGGCATGAAACAGTCTCAGATTTGCATCCTCCCTGGAGGAAAACAGGTCCACCTAAGGCATGCCCCAGTGGGAGAACAGATCTTGTACTACCTCCGGCAGGAGAGACCACTTGTGGGACGCAGCCCATATCAGGCTTAGGGCATCAGCCAGAATTCTGGAGGCTCCTGCCACATGGATGGCAAGGAGATCCGCCTCCAGGCTATGCACAACGGACCAAATGCGGAGAGCTTCCCTGCACAGAGGCATGGAGCACGTCCTGCCCTGGAGGTTTAGGTAGTACAAGGTCGTGGTATTGTCCGTCTGGACCTGGACCACTTGACCCCGTACAAACGGAGCGAAGGCGGTGAGGGCTAGACGAACTGCTCGAAGCTCCACCAGGTTAATGTGGCATTGGGAGTCCCAAGGGGACCAGAGGCCGTGCGCTCTGTGCTCCCCCAGATGGGCACTCCAACCCATCAGAGAGGCATCGGTCGATAGAGAGACCGTCGGCTCGGGGCGGACGAACGGGATGCCTTCCTGCAGATGTGCTGGAACAGTCCACCACTGGAGGGCATTCCACATCCCCTGGGTCACTGTCACTAGCTGATCCAAGGAATCCGAGTGCTGTGACCATTGGCTAGCCAGCCCCCATTGAAGGGGACGCATGTACCAACGGGCCCAACGGACCACACTGGTGCAGGCTGCCATGATGACCAGGAGGTGCAGGAAGTCCCGGGTAGGGCGCAATTGTCCAACCTGAAATGACTGGGCAAAGGAGGAAAGAACCTCGGCCCTGTCCGCCAGGAGCCATGCTCTGGCTCGTATAGAGTCGAGCTCTGCCCCGATGAACTGTATCACCTGCTTTGGAACGAGTTGCGACTTGGCCTCGTTGATGAGGAGGCCAACCTGAGAGCAAACCTGGAGGGCCAGATCTCTGGACGGCTCCACCTCCATTCTGGAGGAGGCTGCAATCAGCCAGTCATCCAGGTAGGGGTACACCCGAACCCTTTGGCGCCGCAGGAATGCTGTCACCACTGCCATGCATTTGGTGAAGACCCTGGGAGCTAGGGAAAGGCCGAAGGGCATGGCCCGGAACTCGTAGAGGGATCCCTCTGCCCTGAAGCGGAGTAATCTCTGGTGGGACGGACGGATTGGGACGTGAAAGAACGCATCCTGGAGGTCCAGAGAACAGAACCACACGCCTCGTTCCAAGGATGGAATGATCTGAGCCAGAGTGACCATCCTGAAGGTTCGAGACCTTAGGAACCTCTTCAGGTCGTGCAGGTCTAGAATGGGGCACCAGCCCCCCCATCCATTTTGGGACCAGGAAGTACCTGGACACAAACCCCGGGTCTGGTGGAGGATCCGCCACCTTCCTGATCACCTTTGTGTCGAGGAGCAGGGCAATGTCGGCTCAGCGAGCTGTCAGAGAGGCTGCGGACCACGTAGCCCCCCCGAGGGGCGATGGCTCGAAAGGGTGGGGCCTGCTCGAACTCCAGAGGTAGGCCCTTTCCTACCACCTCCAACACCCAGCGGTCCATGGTGATAGCGGACCAGGCGGAAAGGAACTGGCAGAGTTGTCCCCCCCAGAGGGGAGTCACGAGGCTGGGGTGACACCCCTCAACCCGTCACTGGGCAGGCTTGGATGAGGGGCCAACTGAGGGACCTCCTGGGCCTTTTCCTGCCTGCTTCCTATTAGAGGAAGCCAAAGACTTGGCTTTGGGATGCCAAGCGCGAGCCTGCTGGCTGTGATGCTGGTGTTGCTGGGCTGGACGTGCTGTAGGCGCAGAAGGGCGAAAGCACTTATGTTGCTGACGACGGCACTTGTCCTTCTGGGCGGAGGTGACAGAGTCCAGGGTAGTGTTGGACATTTCAATCCGCTGGAGGTGGCCTTACACTCCAGGGCTGAACAGGTCAGTCCCCAAGAAGGGGACGTCCGCCAATTTATGCTGGTTATCTCCTGTGAAGGTGGATATCCTCAGCCATGCTCTGTGGCGCATGGCCACTGTGGCTGATAATGATCTGGCACAGGAGTCTCCAATGTCCAGAGCCGTTTGGAGCTGCTGTTTCGCCACCGCCCTTCGCTGATCCCGCAACTGCTTGACCGTGGTCTGCAGGTCGGCCAGGAGATGAGGGATCACCTCATCCACGGAGCCCATGAAGGTGTGGGAGAAATGTGCCATCAGCATGGCTGAGCTGGCCTGGCAGAGTCCTAGGGAGGATGCAGCGTATACCTTGTGCACAGCATAGTCCAGCTTTTTGGACTCCTCGTCGGGGGGCTTATCCACATCCCTAGCATTCCCAGAACACCAGAAAACGCGATCGGTGACTAACCCCTCCGCAGAGGGGTGCTCCGAAAAACCGGACAAAGAGCTGGTAGGGACCGCATACTTCCTGTCCATCCTGGCCAAATGCTCAGGGCAGGAAGCCGGCCGCTGCCAGAGATCCAAGGTTGGGCCAACAATGGCTTCAGCCACTGGAAAGGCCTCCATGGGCGAATCCCCTTGGTCCAGTATCTCCGTCAGGGGATACTTGGCCCGCTTGGATATGGGCTCGAGCTGCATCCCAGTGGACTCCGAGATGAGCCAAAGCAGACCCATGAACAACGATGGGCTCTCGTCCATTGACCGCCCCCCAGAGGACTCCAGGTCAAGGGGCCTGGAAAACAGGGAGAAGTCATCGTCAGACTCCGAGGAGTCCGCAAAGAGCTGCCTGGGGCCTGAGCCACCCTCCACCTGCCAAGGACGGTCGGGAGTGAGGGTGACCGACAACCTGTGGGGAAGACCCTGACCCGACCGAGAGTCCTTGGTCGGCGCCCCCGATTTCGGTTGTGGAGGCAGAGGTTCCACCACAATCGGTGGGGCAGCTCGTTTCGGCTGAACAACCGGCCCAGGATTGGGCACCTCGACTACAGCAAGGGGTTGTTTCTGCCTTTTGGGTGACAGCCACTTGATGGCCGGGGAAGGGCACAGCGTCTGCTTCTTCACGGACAAAAGTAACTGCTGCCACATTAAGTCCTCGTCGTGTCAACACAATTTGCGCTGAAGTCTCTCCTCTTCCGAGGAGGAAGACGAGGACAAGCGGCGCCGCCGCTTAACTCGGTGCCAAGACAGAGACCGCTGATGTCGGCTGGATCGGCTGGACTGAGACGAGGTCCGAGACCGAGACCCTCAGTGTTTCCGAGGGCGGGAGTGGGGGACACCCGCTCTTCCCTTGGCTCGGGAGCCTTGACCAGGTACTCCAGCACAGGAGGCTCAGGTAAGTCCTCGGTCTCCACCAGGGGAACCGGTGAAGAAGGGTTGTCGGCTTCACCAGTCAACAGCCCGTCCGATGGGTCAAGAAAAATCTCGACCGCATCGACAGGTGTCTCGGCCGGCTCACCTGACGGGGACACCGTGAAGCCAGCAGCCTTAGCCGCAACCTCGATCGAAGTCAAGTGTCGACTGTCCGGGGAAGGGGACCTCACCCGATCCCAACAACGTCGACAGTGGGACTTACCTTTCGAGTCCTTCTTTTTGGACCAAGAAGAGTGTCCCGATGGCACCTCTCCCTTCGTGGAAAGGGACTGGCAAGGCTCCTTGAAAGAAGCTGTGTAGGAGGATCCCAGAGAGAGAGCGGGATAAATGCCGCGACCGAGGAAGATGAGGATGCGGCTTGGGCCGCCTCCTCCTCGAGGGCGATCATCTGCTCCAGTTGCTCAGCCAAACCAGCCGCCCCGAGGACACCGCTAGCAACCTCCTTGGACTTCACCGGTTGGTAGCGCTTCTCGGGCTGCCCAAGCTGTAACCGGGCAGCACGGTCTTCTAGGACGTTGGACGAAAACAATCGACATAACTCGCATGCCTGCAGGTCGTGATCTAGGCCGAGGCAGTAGACGCACGTGGAGTGCGGGTCCGTCCCGGACATCTTCTGCCCACATGGGCACCGCCGAAACCCGGGAGTCGATTTGTCCATCGCAGACGCGAGGGAGTATTTAGACCAAAGTCTTGAGAACTTTAGAATTATTTTCGGGTGAACCGAAGAATTAGGATCCAGTCTATATGCAGAGCGTTAAAGAGGGAACCTGAGCATCCAAGCGGTAAGGAAGATCTGGCGTCATGGGGCACAGCCGAGAGTTTTACCACCCGGGTGGGTGGGTGGAGCCAGCTTGAAGACCTTCCGGCAATATTTAAAGTGGCAAGAAACCTGCCAGACAGTGTGGATGAACAACATATCCATGTCCCTAGAATCCCTAGTTTTCCCGCTGGAGACTCCCGGCCACTAGACGACATCAGAAGTGGAGACTGAGGATCCGCCTTCAAGAAGGTATTCAAAGAGGTGTTACAAACACCTAATCCTAGGTAGTGAGATAATGGAACAACTCTACCTCCAGAGGGGATGGTAACAGGGAAACTACCTGATGCAAGAGCTGTTCTTGAAGATCTACTGTTACGATAAGTTCTTACGTAACTGTACTATCTTACTTCGAGAAACAGTTCTTGCAGCAGGTTACACCATTAGGACTGATTCCCAAGCAATACTGGAAATCCCTCGCAGGTGGGAGGAAGCTAGGTAGCGATCGTGAGTTGGACCAAAGCCTAGGATAGGAGTCCCTGAAGGACTGCTAGACCAAAACCAGCTCTTCGTCGTGATGCAACGTCCAGGCTAAAATGCCTGATAAAGGTGTGCATGGTGCTCCAAGTGGCTGCTGCGCAGATGGCTGAAGTGGACACGGTCTTCATAGCCACAAAGGAAGAAGCCACCCCCTTGTGGAATGTCCCTTAACCGAGCCCGGTAGGGGTTTGTTGCGTTTCTGGTAACAGAACGTGATACAATGGATGAGCCATCTGGACAGCGATTGTTTAGAAACCGGAGCTCCCAGCATCCTATGGGTGAAGGAGACGAAAAGCTGATCAGATTTACGGTGGTGCATGGTTCTGGTCAGGTAGTACAGTATCTTAGACACCTATGCACATCTAGAGCGTGCAGCAGGGCCTCTCCTCTATTAGAATATTTAGGAAAATACACTGGCAGGTTGATGTCCTGATTGAGGGTGAGGGCTGAGACCACCTTAGGCAGAAACTTTGGATTTGTCCTTAGGGACACCCTGTCCTGGCGAAAAACCAAATAAGGTTCTTTGCACATTAGTGCATGAAGCTCAGAAATCCTTCTGGCATAAGTAACGGCAACTAAAAATAACATCTTCCATGTCAGGAGACGTAGCTCACAATCCGTGGCTGGTTCAAAACGTGGCAGCGTAAGCTGCTCCAGGACAAAGGGTTAATCCCATGGAGGAATAGGATCCTTGATCGGAGGTCTAAGGTAGAGACCGCCTCTCAGGAAGGCTCGCGCAGTGTCCAACTGAGCTATGGACCGTAGGCCTATAGGAGTATGGTAGGCCGAGATGGCACAAAGGTGTACTTTAATCGAGGAGTAGGCCAAGCCTGCCTGGAAAAGAGACGGAATATAGTCTAGAACAGAACCCTCTGAACAATCCATCGGGGAAAGCCCTCATGCTTGAGCCCAGAGGCAAAATCTGCACTATTTCATGGCATGAGTGGCCAGTTTTCTAGCAGCCACTAGAACATCTGCTACCCCTAGCGAGACCCCATAGCGCAGGATAGCTATGTCCCTAGGAGCCAGGCGTGCAGGGTCAGAGAGCGAAGATCCGGATGGACCAAAGATCTTGCCTCCTGGGACAATAAGTGAGAGCTGACTGGCAGAGGCACCAGAGGTTCCTGAGACAGCTGGTGCAGCAGAGGGAACCAAATCTGTCTGGGCCAAAAGGACGCGATTAGTATCAGCGTCGCCTGCTCTCAGCGGAGTTTCAAAAGAACCCTCTGGATCAACGGGAAAGGAGGAAATGCATAGAGGAATCTGCCCGTCCAGGAGAGTAACAACGCGTCTTGCCAGAAAACACCAGGCTCTGGATCTAGCGAGCAGAAAGTGGGCAGTTTTGCGTTAGACGGCGACAGGAAAAGATCTAACTCTGGTCTGCCCCATCTGCGGAACAGATCCTCTACCACCTCCTGGAGTAGTTCCCATTTGTGGACTCTTGCCTGAGATCGACTCAGACTGTCTGCGATAACGTTGTCCACTCCTGGGACATGTACAGCAATAAGGTTTGCACCGTGTTGCAGAACCCAATCCCACACCCTCATGGCGTCCCTGCAAAGCGGGTAGGAATGGGTACCTCATTTGTTGAGGTAATACATCACAGTGGTATTGTCTGTTTGCAACAGCAGAGTACTCAGTGGAATCTCCGACTGGAAGGCCTGCAAGGCATAAAGGTCTGCTCTCATCTCCAAAATAGTTATGTGCAGATGAGCTTCCTGGGACATCCACAAGCCCTGAGACCTGACCCCGTCGAGGTGTGCTCCCCAAACGAATCCTGAAGCGTCCGTGGAGAGTGTAACAATCGGAGACGGCGCGATGAAGGGGACTCCCACCGATAGGTGTTGTGGTTCAAGCCACCATTGCCAATCCCAGATGACGGCCTTCGTGATCTGAATTGGCAGCTGCAGATGGTCTTGCTCCTGATCCCACTGTACCCGTAACATCCACTGGGTCACCCGCATGTGGAGACGGGCTAGAGGGACTGTTGCAATGGCCGCAGCCATGTGTCCAAGCAGGCAAAGGATCAGTCTTGCTGGGACCATCTTCTTTGCCAAGATGTCTCTTATGAGGGATCTGATGTGTTCCGCTCTGTCCTGGGGCAAAAAAAAGCTTTCCCCTGGATGGTGTCCAAGACTGCACCTATGAACTGCAGTCTCCGCGACGGAACCAGGTGTGACTTCTCGTGACTGATGATGATGCCCAACAACCCGAAGAGGGAATGAGTACAGTGGATCGCGGACATCAGAGCCTCCCGAGAGGGGGCCATGAGGAGCCAGTCATCTGGGTATGGGAACACGTAGTGGTCTTGTCTCCTGAGAGCTGCCGCTACGATTGCCATGCACTTCGTAAATACCCGAGGTGCCGAGGACAGTCCAAAGGGGAGGGCTTGGAATTGATAGTGGCGACCTAGAAACTCGAAGCACAAGAATTTATTGTGCGCTCGAGCTATAGGTATATGCAGGTAAGCATTCTGCATGTCCAGAGACGCTAAGAAGGCACCCTGCTTCAGCATGGGAATCAAACCAGGAAGGGTCACCATGCGGAAGCGTTTGTAAAGGACCGAAACGTTGAGGCCGCTGAGGTCCAGAATCGGACGTAGGTCCCCTGTTTTTTCGGGCACCAGAAAGAAGTGGGAATAGTAAATACAGGTCACTCACCTGTAACAGGAGTTCTAGGAGTGGTATATGTTGTTCATCCACACTTACTGGCAGATTCCTTGCCGCTTTAAATCTTGCCGGAAGGTCTTCAAGCTGGCTCCTCCCACCCACCCGGGTGGTAAACCTCTTGGCTCCGCCCCATGACACCAGATTTAGCCCGCTGGAAGCCAGGTTGCGCGTCAAAGCCTGGGAGGTCGAGTGGGTTGTGTGGATGAACAACATATACCACTCCTAGAACTCCTGTTACAAGTGAGTAACCTGTATTTCTAGGAACGTGAATATGTTGTTCAATCCACACTTATTGGCAGACTCCTAGCAGTTCTCCGGGAGGAGGGAGGCAAGGTGCACACCCCTACTTAGGGAATAAGGACTGGAGAACCGAGGTACCAAAACCAGCATCCCAGCGTGACTCAAGGTCAATGTGGTAATGGGAAATTAAGATGTGTGCTGACTTACAGGTAGCAGCTCTGCAGATTTCCTGGATAGGGATGTCCCTGGAAGCAGCCACCGAAGCAGCAGTATGGCGGGTAGAATGAGCTCTTGTCCCTTTTGGAGGCTCCATGCCCGCCAACCTATAGCAGAGATCTATGCAGGAGGTGATCCACCTGCCTATCGTCTGCTTGGCTGTAGGTCTGCCAGGTGCGGCTTCAGCGTAGGTGACAAACAGCTGGCGAACCTCTCCCCGAACTTCAGCCGTCCGCTCCTCATAATAAGAGAGCGCTCTTCTAGGGTTCAAAGTATGGAGCCTATATTCGGCCTCCGAGGTGTGACTGGGGTAGAACACCGGCAGAGTTAACACCTGGTTAAGGTGAAACTCCAACACTACCTTCGGAAGATATTTCAGGTGAGGGTGCAGGACAACCTTGTCCCTATGGAAGACCAGATAAGAAAACTCAATGTAAAGCACCTGGAGCTCTCCCATCCTTCTGGCTGACGTAATAGCCACCAAGAAGGCGGTCTTCCACGACAGGTGAGAGATGTCACACCTGTGCATCAGTTCGAATGGCTTGCCCATGAGCTTAGCCAATACCAGCAGTAGATCCCACGGAGGTGGAGGTTCTCGCACCGGAGGGGATATGTGATCAAGGCCTTTGGAAAAGCGCCCGACCACCTTCTCCTGCGCCACCGACTGCTTGCTGGCCTGTGCCCGGTAAGCAGAGATGGCTGCCAGGTGCACTTTAAGGGTCGTCGACCGAAGCCCTAGCTGAGAAAGGGACTAGAGGTAATCCAGAATGCTAGCCAAGGAACAGGAAGAAGGGTCCAACCCTTTGTCCTGACACCAAATGGAGAATCTCTTCCACTACGCTGAGAACCTCATCGGAAAGACCCAAGGCCTGGAACTCTAGCCGCTCGGGAACTAGGCCGTCAGGTGCAGGGATTGACGGTCCGGGTGGAGAACCTTCCCCTTCTCAACTGAGAGCAGGTCCAGGTGGGCTGGAAGCCACCTTGGGAGCTTGGAGCTGAGGCAGAGGAGATCTGGGTACCAGTACTGGCGGGGCCAGTCTGGGGCTACCAGAATCACCTGCGCCTTGTCCCTCTTCGCCTTGAGAAGCACCTTGTGGATCAAGGGAAATGGAGGGAAGGCGTAGAAGAGGCCCGGGGTCCACGGCCCCAAGAAGGCATCACCCTGCAGCGAGCCCTGAGGGGGGTGGGCATGAAACAGCTTCAGCTTCACATTCTCCCTGGAGGCGAACAGGTCCACCTGAGGGTAGCCCCACTGGGAGAACAGATCTTGTACTACCCTCCGGCAGGAGAGACCACTCGTGAGAAGCAGCGCCTATCCGGCTGACTGCATTGGCCAGACTGTTGGAGGCTCCTGCCACATGGATGGCTAGGAGATCCGCCTCCAGGCTGATCATGAGAAACCAAGTGCGGAGGGCTTCCATGCACAGAGGCAAGGAGTGCGTCCCGCCCTGTCGGTTCAGGTAGTACATGGTCGTGGTGTTGTCCGTCTGGACCTGGGCCACTTGACCCCGAACAAACGGAGCGAAGGCAGTGAGGGCTAGTCGGACCACTCGAAGCTCCAGCAGGTTGATGTGGCATCGAGACTCCTGAGGGGACCAGAGGCCGTGGGCTCTGAGCTCCACCAGATGGGCACCCCAACCCATCAGAGAGGAGTCGGTCGTCAGAGTGACTGTCGGCTCGGGGCAGACAAATGGGATACCCTCCTGCAGATAAGCTGGAACGAGCCACCATTGTAGTCCGTTCCACATCTCCTGGGTCACCATCACTGGCTGGTCCAGAGGACCGGAGCGCTGTGACCAATGGCAGGCCAGCCCCCAATGCAGGGGATGCATATGCCAGTGGGCCCAATGGACCATGCTGGTGCAGGACGCCATGAGCCCCAGAAGGCACAGGAAGTCCCGGGCAGGGTGCAATTGCTCAGCCGGAAATGATTGGGCAAAGGAGGAAAGGACCTCGGCCCTGTCCGCCGGGAGCCGGGCTCTGGCTCAAAGAGAGTCGAGCTCTGCCCCGATGAACTGAATCACCTGCGATGGCACGAGTTCCCGATTTGGCCTTGTTGATGAGGAGGCCAATCTGAGAGCAGACCTGGAGTGCCAGATCCCTGGACTGCTCCACCTCCAATCTGGAGGGGGCTGCAATCAGCCAGTCGTCCAGGTAAGGGTACACCCAGACCCCTCGGCACCACAGGAATGCTGTCACCACTGCCATGCATTTGGTGAAGACCCTGGGAGCTGAAGAGAGGCCGAAGGACATGGCCCGGAACTCATAGAGAGATCCCTCTGCTTGAAAGCGGAGGAATCGCTGGTGGGACGGACAGATTGGGACATGAAAGAACACGTCCTGAAGGTCCAGAGAACAGAACCACATGCCTTGCTCCAGGATGGAATGATCTGAGCCAGAGTGACCATCCTGAAGGTACGAGACCTTAGGAACTTGTTCAGGTCGTGTAGGTAGAGAATGGGGCGCCAGCCCCCCCCCCGTCCGTTTTGGGACCAGGAAGTACCTGGACACAAACCCTGGGTCTGGAGGGGGGGTCCGCCACCTCGCTGATCACCTCCTTCTGGAGGAGCAAAGCAATGTTGGCTCAACGAGCCGACAGAGAGGCTGCAGAACCCGTAGATCCCCGTTGCCGTGGGGTGTGACGGCTCGATTGAGGGGGACTGCTCAATTCAGAGGCAGACCCCTGCCTACCACTTCCAACACCCAGCGGTCCATTGTGATAGCGGACCAGGTGGAAAGGAAGTGGCGGAGCCGTCCCCCCATGGGGGGAAACCGGGGAGGAGCGATGAGGTTGGGGACAGCACTCCTCCACCCGTAACTGGGCAGGCTTGGAGGAACGACCGGCCGAGGAACCTCCTGGGCCTTTCCCTTCAGGCTTCCTGCTGGGGGAAGCAGCAGGCTTGGCTTTGGGATGCCAAGCATGAGCCTGCTGGTCCTGATGCTGGTGTTGCTGGGCCGGACGTGCCGCAGGGGCTGAAGGACGAAAGGGCTTACGCTGCTGCTGGCGGCCTTTGTCCTTCTGGGCAGACGTGACTGAGTCCAAGGTGGCACTGGACTTCTCGATCCGTTGGAGATGACCCTCCACCCCGGGCCCCAGTAAGTCAGTACCCTGGAAGGGAACGTCCGCCAGCTTGTGCTGGGTATCTGCCGTGAAGGTGGAGATCCGCAGCCAATCTCTGCGGCGCATGGCCACTGCAACCGCTACTGACCGGGCACATGAATCAGCAATGTCCAACGAAGTTTGGAGCTGCTGTTTAGCTACCGCCCTTCCCTGATCCCATCGTCTGAAGGTCAGCTGGGAGATGAGGAATCACCTCATCCAGGAAGCCCAAAAGGGCATGTGAAAAGTGTGCCATCAGAACGGCCTACGAAGGCCTAGGGAGGAAGCAGCATATACCTTCCGCTCTGAGTAGTCCAATTTCCTGGACTCCTTATTGGGCCGTTTGTCCACATCCCGAGCATTACCGGAACACTGGAAAACGCTATTGGTCACTAACCCCTCCGCAGAGGGGTGATCCAAGAAACCAGAGAGTGAACTGGTAGGGACCGCATACTTTCGAGTCATCCTGGCCAAAGGTGCGGGACAAGATGCTGGCAGCTGCCACAGCTCAAGGGCCGGGCCAATAATGGCTTCGGCCACAGGAAAGGCCTCCGTAAGGGAATCCCCTCGGTCCAGTATCTCTGTAAGGGGATACTTGGCCCGTTTAGAAATGGGTTAGAGCTTCATCCCAGTGGACTCTGAGATGAGCCGAAGCATTCCCAAAAACAAGGATGGGCTCTCGTCCATCGACTGACCCCTTGCAGACTCCAGGTCGAGCGGCCTGGAGAACAAGGAGTCGTCGTCATCAGACTCCGAGAAGTCTGCGAACAGCTGCTGAGCGCCTGAGCCACCCTCCAGGTGCTGAGGTCGATCAGGAGTGAGGGTGACCGACAACCCATGGGGCAAGCCCTGACCCGACCGAGAATCCTTGGTCTGGGCCCCAGTCTTTGGTTGTGGAGTCAGAGGTTCCACCACAATGGGTGGAGCAGCCGGCTTCAGACGAACAACCGGCGCCGATGGCGGTTCCTCGAATACTACAAGGTGTTGTTTCGGCCGCTCCGGTGACAGCCACTTAATCGCTGGAGAAGGCACTGGAGTCGGCTTATCGACAGTAAGAGCTGCTGCCACATTAAATCCTCATCGTGCCGACGCAACTTGTGCTGGAGCCTATCCTCCGAAGAGGACGACGAGGATGAGCGGCGACACCGCTTTCCATGGTGCCGAGACCGAGACCACCGACGTTGGTGGGATTGGCTGGACCTGGAAGAGGACCAAGACCTCCGGGGATTCCGAGGGTGGGTCTGAGAGGGGACAGGGGAAACCCGCTCCTCCCTCGGTACAGGAAGCTTAACCGGGGACTCCAGCACAGGAGGCTCAGGCAAGTCCTCGGTTTCCACTGGGGAAACCGGTGAAGTAGGGTTGTCGGCTTCTCCAGTCGACAAACCGTCCGACGGGTTGGAAAAAATCTCGACCGTGTCAACGGGTGTCTCGGCTGGCTGACCTGACGGGGACACCGTGAACCCAGCGGCCTTAGCCGCAATCTCGACCGAAGTTGAAAGTCGACAAGTCCATTGAAAGGGATCTCTCCCGTTCCCACGAATATTGGACAGTGGGACTTACCTTTTGAGTCCTTCTTGGACTGACTGGAATGTCCCGACGGTCCTTCTCCCTTGGTGGAGAGGGATTGACAAAATTCTTTAAAAGAAGATGTATAGTAAAAGCCCAAGGAGAGCAGGATAAATGCCACGACCGAGGAGGAAGAAGCAGCAGCCTGGGTTGCCTCCTCCTCGAGGGCGATCATCTGCTCCAACTGTTCCGCGGAGCCCGTCACAGTGGACACCAACCAACAGGCCTCCTTCGACTTGACCGGCGGGTACCATTTCTCAGGGCGCCCCAGGCTGATCAAACCTTGCAGTTTTCAAAGACGAAGCCGAAAGAGCTGCATAATTACATAGACTGCGAATCGTGGCCAAGCCCCAGGCAGTAGCGACGTGGAGTGCGGACTGTTCGGATTGGTCCGGGACATCTTCTGCCCACAGGGGCACCAAAGAAAGCCGGGAGTCAATTTGTCCATCGCAGCCGCGAGGGAAGTCGAAGACCGGAGTTGTGTAAATTTTAGAATTAGTTTCGGGTTAACCGAAGAGTGTGGACCCAGGCCTAAAACGCAGAGCACTAAGGAGGGAACCTGAGCTTCCAAATGGTAAGGAAGATCTGGCGTGATGGGGCGGAGCCGAGAGTTTTACCACCTGGGTGGGTGGGAGGAGCCAGCTTGAAGACCTTCCGGCAAGATTTAAAGTGGCAAGGAACCTGCCAATAAGTGTGGATTGAACAACATACCCACATCCCTAGAACCTGCACCTCTCTGGTTTCGCGGTACATGCTCTATAGCCTCCTTTCCCAGAAGCGTGAGCACTTCCTGCTATATGAGCAGCGTGTGCTGACCCGAGTAACGGGAAAGCAGGGGAGGTCTTGACGGTGGGTGGTTGAGGAATTCGACATGAGTGTCCTCTCTTGACCAGCTGGAGGACCCACCGGTTAGCGGTTATCGCCTGCCATCCCAAAAGGTGGCGAGCAATGCGACCCCTGACCTTTTGTTCCCGTTGATCCAGTGGAGGGGCCGGGGCCGGGAAGGAGTCATACTGTGGCGGCACTACTCCCCCGCAGGCTGGGTCGGTTTTGTATATCTCTGACCTTGGCCTGGGGAAGACTTAGGCTGGGCCTTACGGTTGAAGCAGCCCCTTGGCTGCTGGGCAGAACGTGGCTGCTGCCATTGTTGTCGGCTGCAAAAACGATTCTATGAAAGGAACCAGATTTGGGTCTGTACATGGCCTGTACAGTCTTTACTGCCTTCCCGGTGTCCTGTAATTTGGTGATCACCTTTTTGGAGTCTTCACCAAATAGAACTTCGCCGTTATAGGGAATGTCCAGGATGTTTTTCTGGACGTCCAGGGTAAATCCAGAGATGTGAAGCCATGAATGTCTCCGGAGACAGACGCCTGAGGCTGCTCCCCTTGCTGTGGAGTCCGCTGAATCGTAGGCGGCTCTCAAAACTTGGATCCCCACATCTGACCCAGTGTGAAGGAGGTTCAGAAGTTCCTCCTTCTGCTCACCATCTGGAAGTGCTTTCACCAGGTCTTGACCCTGTTCCCATAGGGCATTCTGAAACTGAACCATGTGTGTCAGATAGTTCAGTGACCTAATGAAGCATGTAGCAGCCGTGTACATGTGCCTACCCAGTGAGTCCAAGTGCTTGGACTCCTGGTCTGGAGGCTGTGTACTCAAATGCTGTGGTTATCATGGGAGGTCGTGATGAACAGGGAATCAGCTAGGGGTTGTTGTGCCAAGTACAGGCCCTCTGCAAGGGCCCTGTACAGGCGGTCAGCCTTCCTCAGCACCGCGGGGGTGGAGTGCGGACGTTTCCACGCAGCCTTGGTGACGTCCACGAAGGTGTCCACCAAGGGTGGTACCACCACAGGCTTAGGGTCCTTCTGTCGAAGATAATGAGCTAGGCGCTGTCGTTCGGGGTCTAGGTCTTCCGTATCCCATCCCATGTTCTCCTGGACGTGCTTCATGATTTCGGAAAAAGAGGGATCATCCGGAGGTGACCTGGGGATGTCTCGTGGGTCAGGTGATGGGATGTTGATTGGAGAAGGAGACCTGGAGATATCGGAGGTGTCAGGTCTAGAGCTGTCCCCCAGCGGGGTGGACCGTCTACGTCGCTTGGGACTGGGGGACCCTGAGGGAGATCCTGAAGGGGGCCTTCTCTTTTCTTTGGATCTACCCCTAGGAGGTGGAGTAGGTTCCTTGGGGGTCGGTGGTCTTCCTACTGGCCCCTGTTTTGGAGGGGTGGGGGAGTAGGAGGAGGAGGTTTCACTGGGATCCGTCTTTCTTGATTGTGTCCCACCAAAAAGTAAAGAGGTCTTTAACCTCCGCAACATTCATACCGGACGACAGTCCTTGTGTCGGGGTTGGTCTATCACCGGTATTGGGCATCGGGTTCAAGGGTGTCACCGGATCAGGTGAAGACTCCTGTGGAAGCCCAGCGTCCTCGTTGTCGCCTGCCTGCCTGGTCATTAGGCAACGTCGGATTCTCCTCTGTAGAGTCCCGGCGACCTGTATCCACCGGTGACAGGGAGGCAGTCGTAGGCTCCTGAGAATGTCTGGCCGATGTTGGGTGTTTGGCCATCTGGTCCGATGAGCGCTTAACCGGTGAAGGGTCAGCAGCCTGTTTCGAGTCCATCGTCCGCTTAAGGAACGTCAGGTCCTTGGTCTTCCTGGGAGGGGGCTGGTCCCCTAGGCGGCTAGCAGACCGATCTGGTGTCGGGGTCCCGGCATCTATCCGAGGAAGCCTGAGTGGATTTAGAAGAGGACTTGGACTGGTGATGGTCAGAAGACTTCGCAGGAGCCCGGGAGGGCGTTGAAAAGGGGTCCGCGGTCCTCGAAGTCTTAATCGGATGCAGAGAAGCCGAAGAACCGCCTGATGACTTAACTTTCACGGGAGGGGGCTGAGAGCAAGCCCTGGAGGGAGAGCTGTCTGAGCATGTGGAGCCACAGCTGGTGCGCGAGTCCGAGGCCCTATTCGGGGATCTGGACCTGGCCTTCTCCCGGTGCTTGTCTCAGTGCTTATGGGACTTAGAGGTAGACTCACCTCTGGAGGCAGGGTCTTTATCCATGATCTTCAACTTTTCTTCCAAGAGGAACCCCTGAAGTGCCTTCTGGCGACGGATCCAGGTGTGACTATTGAACCGCTGGCAAAAGGAGCAGGCCTGGGTGTCATGTTCCGGGCCTAAGCACCGAAGGCAGGATGAATGCAGATCCTTAAAAGGTATCTGTTTGCCGCAGACACACTTAGAGGGATGTCCTTCTGAGGAAGGAGTAGGAGATGCCAACATTTATTTATTCAAAGCTGGAAGTTCTAGGCGTCGTTTGCTGGAGCAGGACCGTGAGGCCAATGCTGGTGAGTCAAAGGCAGGAAAAGAACTGGGGATTCTGGGGGACTGCCCCCTTTTGTATGATGCCTGACATCAGGGCGGGGCTGACGTCGGGGGCGGTCCCCGCTGGATACTGCTAGCTAGAAAATTTCTGTGGGGTCCTGGCACCTGCCGGCTTCAGTCCAAATGGTGTACCCTGCTGCAAGAGCTGTTTCTCAAAGTAAGATCATGCGCACCCCTTCCGCCCAGAGTTTGTTCAAAACTCTTGGCATCAAAGGTACTGGAGGGAAGGCATAAACTAATCTGTCCCTCCAACACAGAGACAGTGCATCCTGCCAGAAAACGCCTCACCCTAGAGCAAGCGAGCAAAAGGTGGAAAGCGTGGCATTGTCGGGGGAGGCGAACAGGTCTCCTGTGTAGTCCCCCACTGAGCAAAGACGTAGTTTACCACATCTTGCTCGATTTCCCATTCATGGGATCTGGCCATTGAGCTAGTGACAGCGTCTGTCAGAGTGTTTTGTACTCCTGGCACGTGGACCGCTGTCAGGTGTGGGTTGTGCTGAGATGCCCAATACCACACCCTCATCGCCTCCCTGTACAGGGGATAAGAATGAGTTCCTCCCTGTTTGTTGAGATACCAGACAATGCACATGTTGTCCAACTGTACCAGAAAGTGGCTGGGAAGGATGAAGGGATGAAGAGCCTGAAGAGCATTCAGGACCACCCTCAGCTCCAGAACGTTGATGTGCAACTGCTTCTCGATGTGGGACCAATTCCCCTGGGTCTTGTGTGAGCTGAGGTGGGCTCCCCAACCAGCACCTGAGGCGTCCGTTGTCAGAGTCTGGGTGGGGTGGGTGAAGCAGAATGGAACTCCTAGACTGAGGTTCTCCTGAACCAACCACCATTGCAGGTCCCTGATCATTGGGTCCGAAATGAGGACCTCGTGATCCAGGTCATCCTGGGATTGATCCCATTGGGTTCTGAGAATCCACTGCAAGACCTGCATGTGGAGCTACGCCAGAGGAACAGTCGGAGTGGCGGCTATCATAAGGCCTAGAAGGCGAAGGACCTTCCAGGCCGAGACCCGTTTTAGAGAGGACAGGAGCCGAGTCTGGAGTTGCAGAGTCTCTATCCTGTCCAAAGGGAGGAAAGCCCAGGCCAGGGTCATGTCCAATACTGCCCCAATGAACTGCAGCCATTGGCAAGGAAGACGAGACTTGGCCTGCTTGACAGTAATGCCGAGACTGGAAAAAGTCTCCAGGGTAAGGGGGAAGGAACACTGAAGATCCTCCCTGGAAGGGGCTGCTAAAAGCCAAACATCCAGGTAGGGAAATACCTGGACCTCCACTACTGCCAGTCATTTGGTAAATACTCGGGGAGCTGAGGATAGGTCAAAAGGAAGGGCCTTGAATTGGTAGTGTTCCCCCTGGAAAAGAAAATGGAGAAACTTGCGGTGGGAGGGGCATATGGGGATATGCAGGTAGGCATCCTGCATGTCCAAGGCACATAGCCAAAGTCCTGACCTGAGCAGGGGAAGAAGGCTCTGCAGAGAAAGCATTCTGAATCTCTTGTACTCCACATACAGGCTTGAGGGTAATGAGATCCAGAATGGATCTCAGATCGCCTGTTTTCTTTGGCACCAGGAAGAAATGAGAATAGTAACCCGTCCCCTGGTAAGGGGTGGGTGGGGCTGGTTCTATCGCCGCCTTCCTCAGAAGGGAGTTCATCTCCTCTTGCACCAGAGGCATGTGCAGTGGGGGGGTAGGATGACAGTGGAGGAGGTCTGAGTTTGTTTTTTTTTTTTGAGTGAACTCTATGGAGTGCCCCTCTGAAACTAGATGGAGCACCCAGGAGTTGGAGGCTATCCTCTCCCATTCAGACAGGTGGAAGGAAAATCCCCCACGGCTCCTCTGGATTGGCCAGAGGAAGAGGAAGAGTCAGGAGGCTGAGGGCAGAGCAGTGGCTGTATCTCTGGAAGTCTTACAGGACTTGTTCGGAGGGGGTTTGGCCACTGACGTGGCTCTACATTTGTTGAAGCGTCAAGCTTGCATCAGTCTCTGCTGACGGCTGTTTTAGCGCCGAAAGGGACGTTTCTGTCCTTGGGGAGGTTTATACATAACCTGTACCGACCTCAAGGCTTGCCCTTTCTCTTTCAGGTCGGTGATAATGTCTTTGACATCACCACCGAATAGTACCGACCCCCAAAAGGGGGCGTTCTGGATGGCAGTCTGCAGGTCAGGCGCCAGGCCTGAAACGTGAAGCCAGGCATGATGTCGCAACCTGACAGCAAAGGCTGAACTTCTGCCAGCCGTGTTCACCGCATCATGGGTGGCACGGAGTATACGTCTACAGGCCAACCTGGCCAAGCGGACAAGGTCTCCCAGTTCCTGTCTGGTCTTAGAATCTAGAAGAGAATCCAATTTAGATTCTACCTCACTGAGAATGGACTTCTGGAAATCCCCCATATGGGCCACGTAATTGAGGGCCCTAATGCCCAGGGTAGAGGAGGTGCCAACCTTCTTCCCATATTGGTCCAGAAGCTTAGATTCCTAGTCAGGGGGCAAAGAACTTGAATGTTTAGGATTAGCGGTTCTGTCGTGGGTGGCACGGATGATGACCGAATCCACCTTAGGGTGAAAGCTAAGAAAATCTTTACCTTCTGTAGATTGGCAGAGCTTATCTGCCTTGAGAGGGAAGGGGGCTAAGGAGGAAGGTTTATTCCAAATAGTGGAAATGAGATCCTCATGAGGTTCAATCCAGGGTGGAATCAGTGTGGGTGAGGACGCTGTCAGATCCAAATGTACGGCTAATCTCTGCTGTTGGGGATCTTGTTCCACCGTCTTCCATGCGTAAGCTGCCTGGATTTTCTTTAACAACTCCAGGAAGGAAGGATTCTCCAGAGGGGAATTAGGAGAATCCTTCGGTTTGGGAGTCTCTGGAGTATGAGGCTCGTTTCCTGGTTCAGAAGACTCGAAATCACTGTCAGGTTCCGAGGACTCTGGAGAGGATGAAGCAACCACTGGAGGTAGAGGACATTTAACTCATCTGAACACATCCAGAGGTTGGGAGAATTCCCTAGGGTGAGCGCCAGTTGAAGGTTCTGGTCTGGCATCCAGTAACATCAGAGGGGTCTCCTCTGGTCGACGTGTGGGACCCGGCATTGGGTCCAGCGCTGGCTGACGTTTATCCAGTTCCAAGGCGAGCTGGGATTTGGCTTCAGCCCACCAAGATGACAGTACCAACTTCAAGTCCATCTGCGGCTGTGGCTGAGGAGGAGGACTCGGAAACGGGAAACCTGTAGTATTGGTACCTGAAACCTGACAGCAGGAAGCCTGAGCTAGGGAATCCAGGTACAGGGTATTGTGGCATCGAGTACTGTGGTGTAGGGTATCCTGGAACTGGAGGACCCAAAGGAGACAACGGTCCTTACAGAGGCTCAACCAGAGGACCTGACGGGTCTGGCGTCGACCCGGTGGGCGGAAGCGAAGGCCCCGTAGCAGGGTCCAGAAAATGGGCCCTGCGGCGCGAGATGGCGAGCAGAAAGTCGGTCGTCAGGCAACGGCAAGATGGAAGGCGACTGCGAAGGGTCTGTCGTCTGATCCGGAATCGGAGGCTTTGGCATTGGGGGCACCCCCAACGGCAGAAGCGTCCCTTGGTCCTCATCCCCAGCCAGGGAAGGAGGGATTGACTCCCCGAGAGGAGGCAGTGGAGACGGAGGAGCCTCCGGAGGCAGCTGGTCAGGTGTCAGCTGCGGCAACTCCCAAATCTCAGGTGTAGCGTCAGGACCTGACGCGGGAAATCGTAGGCTGGGCATTCGTCAGACTGGTCGATGAGCGACTTATCAGCCTTGTCCGGGTGGGAAGCGGCAGAGCCAGAGCCCGACTTATTGGACCCACTCACACAGGTAGGCCGAGTGGAAGAAGCGGCTGTAACAGGAGTGGAGGTCTCCTTTACCCTGGAAGCTCCTGTCGGGCCAAAGCACGAGCCCGATGGGGGGGCCGACGCATGCTTGGCCACCACCAAAGCGTCCGTCTGAGAACAGTCCCCTGGAGGGGAAAATATCTGTAAGGCCCCGACTCCAGCCAAAGTTGACGGGGCTGTGGATGAAGAATCCCTGTCCCTATGCTTCTCCTTGTCCCGTTTTATCTTATGGTGGCCTTCGGGAGAGGTCGATGTCTGCCCGAGTTCTTTCTTTTTCCATGGAGGCCATCTTTTTCTTTAGAATATGGGCTTCCAGGAACTGCTGCCGCCTTTTACAGGTGACCGAATTGAATTTCTGGCAGTGGTCGCACTGCTCCATGTGGTGGTCCAGGCCTAGACAGAAGAGGCACAGGGAATGTCCGTCCTTATGCGGGAGCTGGGATCCGCATGAGTCCCACTTGTTTTTATGCGAGTCGGAGGGCGTCCGGGATGACATACACAGCCTATTAAACTAGACAATCTAAATAAAGAAACTTCAAAGAAGTAGGAATGGGAGTAAATATTCGTCCAAATTGGCGATGCTAATAGTGCTGTTCTTCCGCGAGGTACTTTCACAAGCCAACGGCGGGAAAGAACTAGGAGGCAGGTGTGGGGACCATCCCTTTATACTGATGCTGGTCAGCTGACATGGGGGCAGTCCCCCGCCAGAGACTGTTAGCTAGAATATTTTTCTGTGGGGTCCTGATGCCTGGCGGCTTAGTCCTATTGGTGAATATCTACTGCAAGAGCCCTCTCGAAGTAAGATCAGTGTTTCTGGTTGCTATCACTTCTGCCAGAAGGATAAGTGAATTACAACGGACTAACTCTCATTTCATAATGATAAAGTAGTGCTTCAAACTAACAGTAGATTTCTTTCTAAGGTGGTTTCTGATTTCCACCTAAATCAATCCATACCACTGCCAATCTTCTTTACTGAACATGCCAGCTCAGGTGAGCGCAGACTCCATAGTCTGGATGTAAAAATGGCATTAAGTTACTATGTGACCCACACCAGAGACCACAGAAGTGATAAGCAACAGCTTTTTCTCACTTATGGGGATGGGGGGAAAGGTACTCCAGCATCAAAGAGATCTGTATCTCACTGGATAGTTAAGTGTATTCAATTTTGCTATTCCAAAGTTGGAAAACAGGCCCCAACAGGTCTGAGGGCCCATTCAACTAGGGACACAGCTGCTTCTGTAGCAGCCTCAAGAGATAGCCCCTTGGTACAGATATGTAAAGCAGCTACTTGGAAAACAGTACACACTTTTGTTAAACACTACAGTTTGGACATACAGTCCAGAAGTGATGTCAGGTTTGGCACAGCAGTCCTGCAGAGCTTCTTTCCTAAATTCGTTCTCTGCCCACCTCCAAAGATACTACTTTGAAGTTTGCAGAGATTTAGGAATATGGAAGAATACATGGGGTTAGAAGAAAAAATTACTCACCTTAGTAATCTTGCTTCTTCCAATGTTTTCTTCTATATTCATAACTCTCCCTTCCTGCCTCCCCTTCCAGAACCAGAACCTCTGCATTACTACTAGAGTCTATTTAGTTGATTAGTCCCAAACACAGGCATACGTATTTTTTAACCTGGTGGGAATTGATTTCCCCCCTCTTTTTCCAGGTGATTCTGGCACTTCAGAAAGGGGTCTTATTAATCTTATCATTATTGTTACTGTTATATAGATTTCATGCTGTCTTTCAACAGTTTTAGTAGTTACTCTACATAGGTGTAGTTAGGTAGTATAGTATGGGTTGCCTTGTAGGCTCCTTAGAAATCTGAGACGCTGATGCAACGCTGCAGCAGATAAGGGTAGCAGTTTGAATATGTGTCACGAGCCAATGATAGTTCCATCATTTGCATGAAGTTCCATTTGCTCCAGGCAGCTCTGCTTAGGAGGCAGACTGCAGAGAGTTATGAATACAGAAGACTACATTGGAAGAAACAAGATTACTAAGGTGAGTAATTTTTGCTGACCCAGTGGCACTGACGGCTGAGGCGCTGGACTCCACACCTCACACCACGACAGTGACCCGAGTTCAGGAATGGATTCAGGCCACTGGGGCTGGCAGGGAAGAGGAAAGATTGAGCGTCCGATGGCTGCTCTCCTTCCTCTGGGGTAGGTAGAGGGACTCGCACCGCCCTGCAGCGGTGACTGGCAGAGGCTAGCCGCACTACATTGGCATGCGCAAAGTGGGGGTGCGCGGCGGGTGTCAGCACTACATGCTCCAACGCCACTGCAAGTCCGACTCTCCGAAGGGGAGAAAATGCAGAAATAGGTAGGGGGGGCGATCTCTGCGGCTGATGGCTGCGCCTTGCAACCCTGGTAAGGAACCTGAGAGAGGCGCTTACCCGGGGTGTGGAGCGATGAAGAGCCGGCCCTAGTGGTGTGGGTTCATGTGGCCCGGCGTGCGACTGGAGATGGGGGTGTAGTGCCGTGGCCAGAGATCATGGGGCCTCCTGAGCTATTTCTTTTTGACTCTCTTCCGCCTGCATTGACTACACTGGACAAACTGTTATTGTAGGGGCTTCAGAAGCGTAGCCCCATGTTGTAACTTGTTCCTTCTGGGCTAATGCTTCCTTCTAACAGACCAGAGTCTCACTGAATGTAATGACTGTAATAATATTATTTTCAAAATTTTTCTGTGACACAAATACTGCCAAATGAGTCACCCTAATTCAGTTTTGAAGGAACATGTGGGGCCTGTGTTAGCCTTTTCCTTATTTTCTCCTCTGGTGTTTTAAACATAACAAATATTTTCCTTTTGTTTTTATTTATATCTATGCACGTTAAATAGTTATGTGTCGATTTGCTGGTGCAAAGTCCATTTAAAACTACCAGTTTATCTAGCTTTTGTTGTGCATTAAGGAACTAGTCATGATTTTAATATTACAAATTTACCTTCTTTCTATATACACACACACACACACACACACACACACACACACACACACACATAACCATGCACTAGAGTATTCAAACATGAATGGAGTACTTACAGGCTGCAAGACATGTGTGGCTTCTATCTCTCATTTTATTTTGTTCAGTCTTGGGTTGTTCTAGGATGGGAGACCTGTGAATGATAGCACTAGCATGGTCTGAGACACATGCCCTACGAGGCATGAACCGTATGAAGCCAAGCTTTTTTCTGGCTCTAGAAGAGGGTTCCCTGCTCTGGGGGGCAATTTTTCTCCTCTTCTGCCTACCCCTGCTATTCGGGTGGGTACAGAGATCATTACATGTTACTGACCTCCTGCCTTGGAAGTTGGTAAATCTGGTTATGAGTTTTGACCTGCTGGCACAGTTTACCTTTTCTTGTTTTGGGCCCATGTGTCTGTATATGATGTTGTACAATTTACAATATAGGGTATGGTTTATACCGCACACTTTGATGGCTTTTCAAACGCTTACTTTTTGCACCTCCTTGAAACAACTGTTTTTCTTTTAAGGATGACTACAGGATACACTATGCGTACCTATAATGTGCATGGTTTATCTAGCCCTGTTAATCGAAGCAAGATATTGTCCTTTTTGAGGAGGTCTGGGGTGGACATCTACTTTTGCAGGAGACGCACCTTTCCAGTTTAGAACACAAGAAGTTAGAAAAACTGGGTTTCCCTCAGGTTATTGCGGCCTCTTACAAAGGAGGAAGGAGCAGAGGTGCGGCCATATTGATTCCTTCTAAGGTGGTCCTTTGAAAGCCTCGACAAAATGGTTGGCAAGGAAGGCAGATATGCTCTAGTAAAAGGTAGACTTAAAGGCACTATGGTTATCATTGCCTTAGTATATTTCCCCCCAAACACAGATTTTAAAACATATTGCTCTTTTGTTATATTGTTAGCCCGATGGTGGGGATGGTCAAATCATGTGGTGGGGACTTCAACTTAACACTCAACCCCAGAGTTGATAGCACATCCCAGACTCCTAGAAAGGACAATAAAATTGCAAGGCAGGTTACCAAGTTGCTGAAGGAATTAAGAGTATACAGATACAGGGAGATTCTTGAATGGTAATATTGTACAAATAATTATACATTTTACTCTCATGTACATTCCAGCTAATCTAGGTTAAATTACCTACTGTCATCTCAAGAACATCTAATTACGGCTGTTAAGTCCTGGATTGGGGATTTTGTGTTGTCCGACCATGCGCCTGTTTTTCTAAAAATTAAGACAGGTGAGTTTAAGAAAAACACATTTTGGAGACTAAATTTGTCCCTATTGAGAGACCAGGAAACCTTAATGCAGATTAAAGAAATACTTAAAACTGGCTGTGGTGGATAACGAATCCCCAGACACGAATTTGGCTATGATTTGGGATACCCTCAAGGCTATATTACGGGAGAGGTTGATAGAAATTTCAGCTAGAAATAAAAAAATGAGAGACCACCATAGGGAGACCCTCACCTCTCATATACAAGCACTGGAGGAACAACAAAAAGATGACATTTTAAAGTCAGAGCTCAAGAGTTAAATTCTCTTTGAAAATAACAATCTTTTGGATTATTATATTGAACAAAAATTGTTCCTCAGCAGAGATATCACAATCGAGGAACCAGGGCATTAAAACTGTGCGACTGAGAATACGAAAAACAAGAGTGACTATAACTTTTATTTATTTTGATCTAGGGTTACAAATACCTTTGAGCAAAGGCTCTTTTTCAAAGGTTCCATGTCAGAGAAATACAAATGGGAGACAAAACATTTCAAGTGAAAACAAAACATTTCACAGAGTGATAACACTGCAATGGTTAAATACAGTTACAGGTATTAGGATTTTTAGTATGACCAACAGTGGCATGGTAGAGAGTGAGACGAAGGAGCAGCCAGAGGCATTTGTCAGGCGAGATTTGCCGGTAAATGCTATTTCAAGGGGGAGGGGGTAAGAAGAGGAGGGGGAATGTATCAGATAGGGAGGAGGGGTAGGAAGGGAGGAGGTCGAGGCAGGGGACGGGTGAAAGGAAGTAAGAGCATTAGGAGTACAAGATTTCGAGGTGTGGCAGTTTGGACTGGTCAGTGGGGTGGGTGCCACCAGCTTGCTACGGAAGTGATGCCTCAGTTTAGGAGAAGCAATCACAGGAGCTGGAGGTAGTGAGATGGTGCCGGAGACTGATTTTGAACAACCCAAATGTTTTGGCTGAGGAGATGGTGTGGATGAGGTCATTTAGCCAGAGTGGAGCTTTGTAGGCAAAGGAGCATTGGCCTAGGCTAGTACAACAGTGGGGAACTTTCAGAAGCAGCTGCTTTGATCACCTGGAGCTCCGTCGATTGATGTTTTCAGGTAATAGAGCTAGGACTCCAGAGGGTGCAAGGCCGAGGTGGATTTTCTTCGCCATTGTACAAGTGAGGTACTTGATGCGGCTTGATAGTTGGAGCCAACCAGTCTGAGCATACAAGTCACAGGTGTGGGTAAGATGGTGGGCACCAGTAATTAGTCGACAGGCCTCATTTAGGGTAATTGCTATCCGTCTGAGGGTTGTCGTCGTGGCAGAGCTATAAATGATGCATAACTGCTATAAAAGACCATAGATCTAATCTTTCGCACCACTCTATTCCCGCTATCTCTAAAACCTTTTTAGCGTTTTAAAACCAGCTATACTCTGCCCCACCAAGTGTCCCACAGGAAAATATATTATATCCTTTCTACAAACATTACATCTTCCCTCCTTAACAAAAGCTCAGGCTCCATCCCTCCTTTCCTCTATCACGTCTCAGGAAACAGAAACAGAAATTGGCACTTTAAAAACAGCCAAATGCCCAGGCTCTGATAGCCTTCCCGGGAAATTTTATAAATCCCTTAAAACAGATCTTTCCCCCCAGCTTCAATGTATTTTCTCTTTTATCCTAATCCCACAGAGAGTAGTCACACCTTCCTGGAACTATGCGATAATCTCAGTTATCCCAAAGCCCGGCAAGAACTCCACCCCGTGCTCTTTATATAGGCCCATTTCTGTTTTCAATACAGACTACAAATTATTGGCAGCTATTCTAGCACGCCAACTAAAACATCTAGCCCCTCTTTTAATTCATCAAGATCAATGTGACAGACCCAGGATGACATAAGGAGAAATATCTATCTTACAGAGTATATTCAAAAATGTGGACACAGCCATGCTTTTAAGTTTAGATGCAGATAAGGCATTTGATAAAGTGCCTTGGCCTTTTCTGCAGTGGTGGTGGTGGGGGAGGGTCTTGCCCGGCTTTGGGTTCCCCTTTGAATTTATAGATGTTATATTTAAGTTTTATGAAAAAGTCCATGGCTTTATCAGATCTAATGGACGTATTTCGGAAAGTTTTCTTTTACAGAGGGACATTCATCAGGGCTGTCCCCTTTCTCCCCTGCTATTTGCATTTTACATTGAGTTGCTTGCTCAAACTATTCGTCAAACCTCAGAAATACAGGGCATCCCTCTTGCTGGTACTAAGCACAAACTGACGCTCTTTGCCGATGACGAGCTGGTATATTTAAGAAACCCTGACGGCTCCCTCCCAGCCCTATTTCAGAAATTGTTGACCTTTTCAAACTTATCTGGGTATACCCTTAACACTCAAAAAACTGAGGTCCTCACCTTTAACTATATTGCCTCACCTCAAATATGTCAAATGTTCTCCATGAGATGGGATCCACCTTCTCTTAAATATCTAGGAATTAAAATACTGTACCAACTGACCTCACTCAGTTATTTAAACTAAATTATACCCCACTAATTTCCCTTATAAAACAAGACATGAGGAGGTGGAATCTTCTTCCACTTTCCTTATATACCAGAGTCCAGGCACTAAAAATGAATGCCCTTCCCAGACTGTCGTACTATTTTCAGTGTGTACCCTGCTCGATATCTATTAAGGAATTATTAAGCTGGCAAAATTTTTTTGTTCCATTATATGGCAAAATGAAAAAAAAAAAAACTTGTCTCAGACAGCAGCTTCTGATACTGCCTAAGAGTGTAGGGGGATTTGCATTACCACATTTGCCTTTCTTACTGGATAGCCTCCCAAATGAGACTAACTTTACCCTGCGGGAACTTCGTCTATTTGGCCCACTGGGAAATAATTAATCTATCCAGGCCTTTACCTCTACCAGTGGTTATTTTCAACATGGCTCAGTTTAAACATACACAACTCCTGCTACTGAAGGAGACCATGGTAATATTAGAGGGCTGGAGACGTGGGACCCGTAATAGGGTCTTACAACAATTTTTTGGGAAATAATGCGTGGTTTCTTGAGAACCCGCAATTTCTGTCCTCCCGACTTGACCCCTGGTTTAAATCCCAGGCCACGGGGGTTTTTGTTGCCCTATGGCAAATATTCTGCCTAAATCCAGTAATTACTTCTGAGCAGGCTAGGGAAGAGATTTGCATGGCATGAGCAAGATAGGATTCATTTTTATCAGGTCAGGGACTATATAAACACCCAAACTCGAACAACAGGGCCTCAACTTCAAACATCCAAGGAAATTTTTCCCTTTGTCAAAATATGGACTGTAACTGCATGGGAAAGGGTTATAGCTCTTTTATATACAGCTCTGAATTCAACTGCAATCCCCTGTAGCTGAGTGCCTGAAGTTAAAGTGGGAAAAATATTTAAATCTAGGAGTAGCAGAGGATACCTGGCAAAACACATGGCGTGGAACCTGGTTTACTACCTCCTCCCCGGTGTGGAAGAATTTGTTTGGAAAGTAGGAGCTTGCTTCTTTATGGTCCCCGCCATTTTCTCTAAGAGATCCCCTGGTCTTCCCGCTACATTTTGGAGAAATTGTGGCACACCTGTTGCAAATCATGCTCATGTCTTTCTCCTGCCCGGGGCTGGCTAGTTTTTGGCAGGAGATATCTCAACATACATCTGCCCTTTTTGGTATATCAGACCCTCTTACACCTATTAACTTATTATTGGGAGTACCCCCCAGAAGACTTTATGGTAGAGAGGCTTTATATTTATGGGTGATTCTTTTAGGAGCAGCTTACAAACCTATCACTAAAAGATAGCTACAGAAGGATTCCACATTGCGTTATTCACTAATTGCTGGACCCGATGAGACCTCTACCAGCACTCTGATTATGTTAAGCAATACAGAGCAACTCAACACCATGCATTAAAGTACTATTTCTTTCTTAGTGTTCATTTCTGTAGTTGAAAATGTCTTTGCTTTTCTTTAAGTATATCTCTGACCAAATCTGGAGCAATACTACCATCCTAATTTGTTCTTTTCTTTAATACTCAGCCACAAGTGATGGACGTGTTGTGACATGTGGCACAGTTTTGTGTTTTTCTTGTTGTTTATATGTGTTCTTAGTTATCCCTAGTTTTATTCCCTGTCCTTTTACCTTGGACTGTACATATGAGTAACAAAACAGTACAGTTACGAAAGAACTTACCGTAACAGTAGATCTTCAAGAGAGGCTTTTACAGTAGGTAATAACTTGTAGGACTGGAGCCTCCTGGTGTCACAACCACATGGAAATATTTGCTAGCATTGTCTGATGAGGGACTGCCCACCAGATGTCATGTGACTGACGTCAGTGATATCCTATATAATGGGTGATCCCCATGTCTGCCCTCCAGTTCTCCTGCCAGAGACTTAAAAAAGGTCATGACAGGACAGGAAAGAAGATGCTCCTGGGTCTAAGAAAAAATGGCTTTCTGGAAAGAGAGCATGTAATGAACCCAATAAGGTAAAGTAAGACGGGAGAGAAAAAGGTTACCTACTGCAAGAGCCTCTCTCGAAGATCTACTGTTTTGGTAAGTTCTCACATAACTGTACTATCTTACTTCGAGAGGACTCTTGCAGTAGGTAATCACTTGTAGGACTGAGTCCCAAGCAGTAAAGGGTCCAAGGGACAAAGAAGAACATGGGAGGCTGGAACATAATCCCAGTAGAACTCAGTTATAAAGTTAGGACGAGAGTCCCTGGAGGACTGCTAGTCCAAAACTGGCCCTAAACCTCGAGGCGATGTCCAGACTGTAATGTTTTGTTAAAGTGTGGACAGAACTCCAAGTAGCTGCCACGCAGATATATGCAACAGATACATTCCTGAAACAGGCTGTGGAAGCAGCCATTCCCCTGGTAGAATGTCCTTTTACCTGACCTGGAAGAACCTTACCATACTTGTGGTAAAAAAACGTAATGCAGTATGCCAGCCATTTCAAAAGACACTGCTTGGAAACTGCCACACCCTCCCTTTTTGGTGCGAAATAAACAAAAAGTTGATCCATCTTGCGGACATCTTTAGTCCTGTTCATGTAATGACGTAAAATCCTGTGAACATCTAACGTATGCAGGATGGCTTCGCCTCGATTAGAATGCTTGGGATAATATACCGGCAATTCCAAGGACTGATTGAGAGTTGTTTCCAACACGACTTTAGGATCTGTATGCAAAGCCACCCTGTCTCTGTGAAAAATCAAATAAAGCACCTTGTACATCAGAGCCTGAAGCTCAGAAATTCTACGAGCTGAGGTAACTGCAACTAAAACTAGCACTTTCCAGGACAAAAAGCGCAACTCACAGGAACTTGCCATCTCAAAAGGAGGTAGGTAAATTTTTCTATCAGAAAATTAAGGTTCCACTGTGCAGCAGGATTACGCACCGGGGGTTTCAGATGTAGGATACCTTTCAAAAAGGTTCTGGAGACCCCTAACTGAGCCATTGTCTTGCCTTCCACTGGATCATGGTAGGCAGAGAGGGCTGTTAAATGCACCTTCAGGGATGAATAACTCAGGCCCAGATCTGAGCAATGAAGAAGGTATTCCATGACCTGGGGGTGGGGGGGGTGGGACACGTGAAAGGGTCCAGATCTTTTGCAGTGGCCCAAATAGAGAAACACTTCCACTTCATGGCGTAGGTAGTTCCGGTGGACGGTTTTCATGCTTCCACCAGAATTTGGGCTACCCTGGGGGAAACCCCATATCTAGAAGCAGTTATGTCCTGAGGTTCCATGCATGAAGAAGAAGGGACTTTAGACCCTGATGTACTAATGTGCCCTGTTCCTGAATGAGAAGGTCATAGGACAGAGGAAGAGGGATTGGAGGTTCCACTGCAATCCGTTGAAGTAGAGGGAACCAGATTTGTCAAGGCCAAAAAGGGGCTATCAAAATCATTTGTGCTCCTTCTGCTTGGAGCTAACATACATACTAACATACTAAAATACCAGCAGAATAGGCCTAACGGTCTTTCGTGCCTGTTCGTTTGGTCAGCCCCCACCCTGGGTGCTGACCTTGCTGTCCCCCTCGCCTTCTCTGGCTTATCCTTCCCAGTTCGGATATTCTTGCTGCATTGAATTTTGCTTCCAGAACCCTTCCTGTACCTGTCCCACCCTCTTGAACCCTCCACTGTCTCTGCCTCCACCAGCCCCCTAGGTAGTGCATTCCATGGCTCCACCACCCTCTCAGTAAGTAGCACCTCCTCCTTTCTCCCTGAATCTTCCCCTCCAGCTTCCACCCATGCCCTCTAGTGGCCCCTTCCTCCTTCCTTCGAAGCACCCTGACTGTTCCTCCCCCGTTTACCCTCTTCATGTACCTGAAGACCTCTATCATGTCCCCCCGGTCCCTTCTCTCTTCCAATGTGTACATATTTAGCTCTTCGAGCCTCTCCTCATAGGTCCTGTCCCCCAAGCCATTTTGGTTGCCCTCCTCTGGACCCTCTCCAGGAGGTTAATGTCCCTCTTTAAGTGTGGCCTCCAAAACTGCACGCAGTACTCCAGGTGTGGCCTCACCAAGCAGTTATACAGAGGGAGTATCACTTCCCTCCTTCTGGAGGTTATCCCCCTAGCGATGCATCCCAGCATCCTGTTGGCCTTGGCTGCTGCCCTCCTACAAGTCTCAGAGTTGTTCATCTTGACATCCACCACCACCCCAGGTCCCTCTCAGCCACTGAGACTTGTAGTATTCCCCCCCCAGGGTGTACACTTGGCCTGGGTTTCTGGCCCCCAGGTGGAGTACCTTGCATTTCCCTGCATTGAACCTCAGCTTCCACTTTCTAGACCATCTTTCCAGAGCCTCCAGGTCCCCCTGCAGGGCCACCCTCCCCTCCTCCCCATCCACCACCGCCCCCAGTTTCAAGTCATCTGCAAAGAGACTCATCTCACTCCTGATTCCTGTCCTTATGTCAGATAGGTAGGCGTTGAACAGAAGGGGCCCAAGGACTGATCCCTGTGGGACCCCACTAATGACCCTCCTTGGGGATGAGACTATCCCATCAACTACGACCCTCTGGGTCCGGTCCTGGAGCCAATTGCCTATCCATTTGATCTTCTGGTTTCCCACCCCCATTTCTCCTAGCTTATCCAACAGGCCCACGTGAGGAACAGAGTCAAATGCCTTGCTGAAGTCTAGAAAGAGGACATCCACTGGTCTACCCAGGTCCAAGGCACTTGTCACCCAGTCATAGAACTCCACCAGGTTTGTCTGACACGATTTCCCGGGATGAATCCATGCTGTCTATCGTCCAGGCACCCTGACTTATCCAGGTCCCCCTAGCCTCTCCTTGACAATGCCCTCCATCACCTTGCCCACCGATGTCAGGCTGACAGGCCTGTAGTTCCCTGCCACCTTCCTTGATCCCCCCTTGTGGATAGGCACTACATGCGCCACCTTCCAGTCTTGGGGCACCCACCCTGTCCTCAGAGAGATGGTGAAAAGCTCTGCCAGGGGTTTCTCCAGGACATCTGCAAGTTCCTTCAGCACTCTAGGATGTAATTTATCCGGCCCGGTGCTTTCTCCATCTTAAGGGAGCTGAGGGCTTCCCTCACTCTCTCTGCTGTGATTTCCACTTCCGGTACCTCTTCTCCCTACTTAGCCCTCCCCCCACCTGCCAGTGATGCCTCCCCTCCCCAGACCTGCCGATCAGTAAGGGTCCCCTCCTCATTATCTCTGTCTCCTCCCATGTATGATGCAGCATCCCATTTTCCCTGGTGAAAACTGAGGTGAAGTACTCATTTAGTACCTCAGCCTGCTCCCCCAGGTCTTGTGCCCATCTCTCCCCTGATTTAATCCTGCTAATCTGCCCTTTCCCTTCGTCTTTCCCCAATGTATCTAAAGAACCCTTTTCCTCTCCTAATTTCCCTGGCCAGGTTCTGCTCCTTCCTTGCCTTAGCCGCCCTCACCACTCTAGTGGCCCTTCTAGCCATCAGCTCGTACTCCCTCGATCCTTTCACTCCTTGAGCACTTGAATTTCTTATAGGCTGCTTTCTTTCCCGCACCACCTCCTGGACCTCCCTGGTCCACCAACAGGGTTTTGGGCCCTACCGCATTTAGTCTTACTCTTGCACAGGTGCTGGTAGCATCCTGCACCCTCTCCTGATGATTTCCCACCTACTATCAGCGTCCATGTCTGACCCAATCCCATCCAAATGCTCCTTAAGGATCCTTCCCATTTCCGTAAAATCCGCCCCCCTGAAGTCAGTTACTTCCGTCTTTGTGCAGCCTTCTACCCCTCCTAGGTCCAGGCAGAACCAGACCGTGGCATGGTCACTCCCCGCCAATGGGTCCCTTACCTCCAGGCCCCCAATCTGGTCACTGTCTGCCAGGACCACATCCAGTACCCATGCCTCCCTGGTCGGTTCCCTCACCTGCTGAGTTAGGAACACGTCTTGAAAGACATCCAACAACCTCTGTTCCCTGGTCACAGAGGATGTCATAGTCTCCCAGTCTGTTCCTGGCATGTCAACTTGGTCAACATTCTCTGTGGAACTGGAAAGGAAGGGAATGTGTACAGAAATCTCCCTGTCCAAAAAAGCGACAGTGCGTCTAGCCAGAAAACACCATGCCCAGGATCGAGCAAACGGAATTCAGGAAGTTTTGCGTTTGATGGGGCTGCGAACAAATCCACCTCTGGATGACCCAAAAGGTCGAAAATGTGATCTACTACTTCCTGCTTTAGCTCCCATTCGTGGGCTCTTACCCTGGTGCAGCTGAGGCTGTCTGCGAGAATGTTCTGCACTCCTGGGACGTGAACTGCTTTTAGACGTATTTTGTGCAGAACTGCCCAGTTCCAGACCTGCATCGCTTCTCTGCAAAGAGGATACAAGCGAGTGCCCCCCTGCTTGTTGATGCACCACACCACACACATGCTGCCCGTCTGAATCAGGAGCACTTCGTGGAGACGTATGTGCTGAAAGGCCTGAAGAACACAAAGCTTTGCTCTCATTTCCAGCACGTTTATGTGTAAGTGTGATTCCACAGGGGACCACAAGCCCTGGGTTCCGTGGGATCCCAAATGGGCACCCCATCCCTGTCCTGACGCATCTATAGTCAGTACTTGGGAGTGGGGAGGGGTCTGGAAAGGGCATCCCAGCAAAAGAATGCTGGGGTCCTGCCACCACAACAGGTCCTGTTGCATTGGGGTGGAAATGAGGATCAGGCAATCTAAACTGTCTTCCCTCTGATCTCACTGAAAGCTCAAAGTGCACTGTGAAATCCGCATGTGTAGTCTGACCAATGGGACCGTGGGAACAGCCACTGCCATGAGGCCAAGAAGGTGGAGGACCACTCTGGCCGAGATACGACAGTTGGAAGAAACCATCTTGGCCTGACCCATCAGGATATCTACCCTGTCCAAGTGTCCAGAACCGCCCCAATACACTGGAGGTGTCAGGACGGAGCAAATTGTGACTTGGGGTAACTGACTATGCTACCCAAGCACTTGAATAGGTACAGAGTAGCAGACAGGGAAGCTTCCAACTCCTCCCTTGATGGAGCTTCAAGGAGCCAATCATCGAGGTAGGGGAAAATGTCGTGTCCCTGACACCTCAAGGTCCCTGCCACAACCTCCAGGCATTTGGTAAAAACCCGAAAGGTGGAGGACAGATCAAAAGGGAGAGCTCTGAACTGGTAATGCTCCCCTTGGAAACAAAACCTGAGGAATTTGCAGTGAGGACTGAAGATTGGGATGTGAAGATACTCATCCTTCATGTCCAAAGCACAGAGCCATTGGCCCTTGGTTAGGAGAGGCAGAAGGCTTTGCAGTGACAGCATCAAGAACCTCTTGTATTCTATGAAGAGGTTCAGGGTGCTGAGACCCAATATTGGGTGAACATCCCTTGTCTTTTTTGGGTACCAGAATGAAGAGGGAATAGACTCTCTTCTCAATCTGGTTTGCCGGCACTAGCTCTATTGCTTCCTTGTGAAGAAGAGCTGTGATTTCCTCCCTTGGGTGGAGTGGGGGGGAATGTGCCCTTGGATAATGACAAAACCTCAGTGGACTGTCTGGAGATTTTTCTTGAAACTCTAGGATGTGATGAACAGGTTGGCATGTCCCCTTTCCCTTTAAGGATCGCAGGAAGTCTTCAAGCTGGCTCCTCCCACCCACCCAGGTGGTATAATCCTTGGCTCTGTCCCATGACGCCAGATCTTAGCCCGCTGGAAACCAGGTGTTGTGCATCCGCAGCCGGAGAGGTCAGGTGGGTCCATGTGGATGAACAACATATACCACTCCTAGAACTACTGTTACAGGTGAGTAACCTGTTTTTCTAGGATCGTGGATATGTTGTTCATCCACACTTGTTGGAAGACTCCTAGCAGTCCTTTGGGAGGAGGGAGGCAAGGTGCACACCCCCTACTTAGGTAACAGAGACTGGAGAACTGGGGCCTCAAAACCAGCATCCCGGTGTGACTCGAGGTTGATGTGGTAATGGGTGATGAAGGTGTTTGCTGACTTCCAGGTAGCAGCCCGGCGGATTTCCTGTATGGAGACGTCCCTGGAAGCAGCCACTGATGCAGCGGTATGGCGGGTAGAGTGAGCTCTTATCCCTCTGGGAGGCTCCTTGCCCACCAACTCGTAGAACAAACTAATGCATGATGTAATCCACCTTACACTAGTCCATTTTGCTGCAGGTCTGCCAGAAGCGGCTTCAGCGTAGGTGACAAACAGTTGGCGAACCCGCACCCTCCCCCCCGAATTTCCACCATCCTCTCCTTATAATAGGAGAGGGCACGTCTCAGGTCCAAAGTATGGAGCCTGTACTCTGCCTCTGAGGTGTAGTTGGAGTAGCACACTGGCAGAGTTAATACCTGGTTAAGGTGAAACTCTGACACCACCTTCAGAAGGAATTTCGGGTCAGTGCATAGGACAACCTTGTCCCTGTGGAAAACCAAATAAGGGGAGTCCACCGAAAGCGCCTTGGGCCCCCCTGTCCTTCCAGCAGACGTGATAGCCACCAGGAAGGCAGTCTTCCATGACAAATGTGACAAGGCACACTTGTGCATTGGTTCGAATGGTTTGCCCTTGAGACTTACCAGTACCAGCAGTAGATCCCATGGAGATAGAGGCTAACGCACCGGAGGGGATATGTGGACCAGGCCTTTGGAAAAGCGCCCAACCACCATCTCCTGTGCCACAGATGGCTGACTGGCCCACGCCCGGTAAGCAGAGATGGCTGCCAGGTGCACCCTAAGGGCTGATGACTGGAGACCCCCTTTGGAGAAAGACCAAAGGTAGTCGAGAATGTTAGCCACAGGACAAAACAGAGGGTCCAGACCCTTGCCCCGACACCAAATGGAAAACCTTTTCCATTTGAAGGCGTAGCATTTCCTGGTCGATTCCCTTCTGGATGCCTCCACCACAGTGAATACATCCTCGGAAAGACCCAGAGCCTGGAACTCTAGTCACTTAGGTACCAGGCTGTAAGGTGCAGGGACTGAAGGTCCAGATGGAATACCATCTCCTGAGTGATGGAAATCAGGTCCGGGCATGTGCAAAGCCGCTCCGGGGACCTGCAGCTGAGGCTGAGGAGATCTGGATACCAGAACTGGTGTGGTCAGTCTGGGGCTACCAGGATCACCTTCACCTTGTCTCTCCTCAGCTTGAGTAATACCTTGTGGATCAATGGAAAGGCATAGAGGAGGCCTGGGGTCCATGGCCTCGAGAAGGCATCCCCCTGCAGCGAGCCCACTGGGGGGGGGGGGGCTAGCATGAAACAACCTCAGCTTGGTGTTTTCCCTGGAGGCAAAGAGGTCCACCATCGGTTTGCCCCAATGGAAGAACAGGCTGTAAGCTAGCTCTGGATGGAGAGACCACTCATGGGATGTCTCACTTAAGCGGCTGAGAGCATCCACAAGATAGTTTGAAGCTCCTGCCGCATGGATGGCTAAGAGATCTGCCTCCAGATGGCTCACGAGTGTCCAGATGTGGAGCACCTCTCTGCAAAGCAGACAGGAGTGCGTGCCGCCCTGCTTGCTGAGGTAGTACATGGCAGTGGCATTGTCCATCTGGACTTGAACCTCTTGACCCAGGAGCTGAAGCGCGAAAGGGGACAGCGCCAATCTGACTGCTCTGAGCTCCAACAGGTTGATGTGGTATCGGGACTCCTCAGTGGTCCAGAACCCATGTGGGCACCCCAACCCATGAGAGAGGCATCAATCGTATGGACAGCCGTTGGCTTGGGGTGGACAAACGGGATCCCTTCCTGCAACCAGTCTGGGGCGGTCCACCACTGGAGAGCGTCCCACATCTTCTGGGTTACAGTGATCAATTGGTCGAAATGACCGTGGCGCTGAGTCCACTGGGCGACCAGCTTCCATTGGAGGGGGTGCATGTGCAACCGGGTCCAACAGACCACTGAGGTGCACACTGCCATGTAACCCAGAAGGCGCAGAAAGTCCAGAGCAGGGTGCAACTGCCCAACCAGAAATTATTGGGCAAAGGAGGAGAGAACCTCCGCCCTGTCTGCTGGGAGCCGAGCTCTGGCTTGATGAGAGTCGAGCTCTGACCCAATGAAGCACATCACCTAGGAAGGCACAAGTTCCGACTTGGCCTTGCTGATGAGGAGGCAGAATCAGGAGCAGGTCTAGAGGGCCAGGTCCCTGGACCTCTCCACCTCCTGTTGGGTGGTACCTGCTAGGAGCCAATCGTCGAGGTAGGGGTATATTCTGACTCCCCCGGACGCCTGAGATGGGCTGCCACTACTGCAATGCATTTGGTGAAGACCCATGGGGCCGATGACAGGCCAAACAGCATGGCTTGGAACTCGTACAGAGTCCCCTCGGCTCTGAAGCAGAGGAATCGCTGATGAGACGGATGGATAGGGATGTGAAAGAATGCGTCCTGCAGATCCAGTGAACAGAACCACGTTTCGTTCCAAGGATGGCATGATCTGGGACAGAGTGACGATCCAGAAGGTGCGCGACCCGAGATACTGATTCAGGTCGTGGAGATCTAGAATGAGGTGCCAGCCCCCCCATCCGCTTGGGCACCAGGAAGTACCTGGAGACAAAGCCTGGGTCTGCTGGAGGATCCGCCACTGGGGCTACTGCCTCCTTGACAAGGAGCTGAGCAATGTCGTCTTGAAGAGTCGACTTGGTCTGGGCGGGGACACTTTCCTCCCGAGGGGTGCAGGCTCGACTTGGAGGATACTGCTCAAATTCCAGAGGTAGTCCCTGGCCGACCACTTCGAGCACCCACCTGTCCATGGTAACATCGGACCAGGCAGAAAGGAAGTAGTGGAGCCGGACCCCCAGAAGAGGACCCAGAGCTAGCATGACGGGAGAGGGGGAGGCAGCCCTCACACAGTCACTGAGCAGGCTTGGAGAAGGCGGCTCCAGAACCTGATCCTTGGCCTCCCTTACGGGCCTGGGAGGGCCCGGGCTTGGGCCGGGGGCACCAACCTTGAGCCCGCTGCAGTCTGCCCTGAAAGGAGGACTGCTGCTGCGCCACAGGGGAAGAGTGCCAAAAAGGCTGCTGCTTTTTCTTCTGCTGGTTCTTGCCCAAGGAATCTTTGGCAGAAGTAGTGTCCAAGGTGGCACTGGACTGCTCAATGCGCTGGAAGTGATCAGCCACTCCTGGGCAAAACAGGTCGGTCCCTAGGAAAGGCACGTCAGTCATTTTGTACTGAGTATCCACCGGGAAGGAGGAGAGCCTCAGCCAAGCCCTGCGGTGAGAGGCAACTGCGGCTGCCATAGAACGGGCACGAGAGTCCCCAATGTCCAGGGCCATCTGAAGTTGCTGCTTGGCGATAGTAGTAGTACATTTTTATTTATACAGTATAACACCATTACGACAATTTGCACCCCATTTACAAGGTGTACCTGTGCAAAGACATATATAAAATTCTGGTTTCCAACACTTAACAATGACATGTTAAAAAAGTTAAATGCACAATTATATAGAAAGAAAGATGAATAGACACAACATAGAAACATAGAATTTGACGGCAGATAAGGACCGCTTGGCCCACCCAGTCTGCCCATTTCCCTACCTAATGGATAAGCTGCAGATCCTAGTTAACCAGCAGCCTACTTCTTCCCGCCCCCAACCCCTAGAATTGCCCTATGACTGGCCCATGCATGCTTGAATTCTACCACTGTTTTTGACTCCACAACCTCCTCCGGAAGACCGTTCCATGCATCCACAACCCTCTCTGTGAAAAAATACTTCCTTAAATTACCTCTGAGCCGCCCCCCTCTATCTTCAAATTGTGCCCCCTTGTTCTTGCACACCTCTTTTTTTGAAAGATGCTACCCTCTTGGACTTTGTTGATTCCCTTGAGGTACTTGAAAGTTTCTATCATGCCCCCCTCTCCCTCCTTTCCTCGAGGCTATACATATTAAGCTCCTTAAGTCTCTCTTCATATGTCTTTCGGTGCAGACCCTGCACCATTTTAGTTGCCCTCCTCTGGACAGCTTCCATCCTGTCTATGTCTTTGCAGAGATTGGGTCTCAGAACTGCCATGAGTACTCCAGATGGGGTCTGACCAGCTGTCTGTACAGAAGGATAATAACTTCCTGTTTTCTACTGGTGATGCTCTCCTATGCATCCCAGTATCCGCCAAGCCTCCTTGCTGCCCTCTCACATTGCTTGCCCACCTTTAGGTCATCTGATATGACTACCCCAGGTCCCTTTCCATTTTTATTGTTGTTAGTATCTCACCCCCATTGTGTACTCTTCCCTGGGTTTTGTTTCCAGGTGCATTACCTTGCACTTCTTAGCACTGAATCTAAGCTGCCATACATCTGACCATTCCTCTAACCTTGCCAAGTCCCTTCTCATCCTTTCCACCCCACCTTGGCATCAACTCTGTTGCAGATCTTTGTGTCATCTGCAAAGAGACATACTTTTCCTTCCAGTCCCTCTGCAATGTCGCTTATAAAGACACTGAAGAGGACCGGTCCTAATACTGAACCCTGCGGTACCCCACTAGTAACCCTCCTTTCTTCAGAGTGGACTCCATTTACTATTACTCTCTGTGTCCTATTCTCCAGCCAATTCTTTACCCAGGCTGTCATCTTGGGACCCACTCCCAGGCTGGCTAACTTGATTATTAATCTTTTGTGTGGGACTGTGTCAAATGCCTTGCTAAAGTCTAGATAGGCCATGTCCACAGCCCCTCCCTGATCTACTACTTTGGTCACCCAGTCAAAGAAATCTATCAGATTCGTCTGGCATGACCTTCCCGCTGTGAATCCATGCTGCCTTGGGTCCTGTGCCCCTCTGGCCTCTAGATACTCGACAATTCTTTCTTTCAGAAGTGATTCCATCATTTTCCCTATCACTGAGGTTAAACTACAGGTCTGTAGTTTCCTGCTTCTGCCTTGCTCCCACTTTTGTGAAGGGGAATCACATCTGCCCTGCTCCAGTCCTCGGTACCACCCCATCCTCCCATGATTTGTTAAAGAGGGTAGTCAATGGTGTCACTAGTTCTACCCTTAGTTCTTTTAGAATTCTGGGATGAATCCCATCAGGCCCCATTGCTTCGTCCACCTTCAGTTTAAAGAGTTCTTTCAGAACCCTTTCTTCTGTAAATGGGCTGGTATCAACTTCTGTATCCAGAGTGTTTCTACTGTTTGTTTTAGGTACCTCCCCCTCTTCCTTTGTAAATACTGAGCAAAAATATTTGTTTAGTATCTCTGCCTTTTCACAGTCACCCTCCCCTTTATTAAGCCTCATTATCCCTCCTTGGTCTTCCTTTGCTCCCTGATGTACCTATAAAAGGTTTTATCCCCTTCTTAACTGAGTTGGCTATCTTTTCTCTCGGTTTGGGCCTTTGCTGTTCTGACTGCCTCCCAGCTTCCTTTTGCTTTAACTGATACAGTTCTCTGTCCTGCTCCTTCTGTGATTCCTTGTACTTCCTGAATGCTTTCTTTTCTCTTGAACCTTCACTGCCACTTCCTTTGAGAACCATAGTGGTTTCTTACATTGTTTCGTTTGCTTATTTGCTTCACACAAAGGCTCGTTACCTCTGTGATGGCAGTTTTATTATTCCCATTGTTCTTCCTGCCCATTTGCTAGTGCATTCCTAGGGCACCGCCCATTTTCGCAAAGTCAGCCCTCCTAAAGTCCAGTACTTTTGCCTTTGTATGACTTGACTCTATTGCTGTGTTTATTGTGAACCATACTGTTCGATGGTCGCTAGTTCCCAGAAGGCTACCCACTTCTACATCTGTGATCCTCTCATCTCCATTTGAGAGAACCAGGTCTAAGATTGCACCCTCTCGAGTGGGCTCCAATACTAGTTGTCTAAGGCATGCCCCCTGTAGGGCATCTAGAATAACCCCACTCTTCGAAGTGGCTGCTGCAACTGCACTCCAGTTAACATCTGGCATATTCAGATCACCCATCAGCAATATCTCCCTTTTCTGCCATTCTAAGTATACTTTCTATCATTTCCTTGTCCATTTCCTCCCTGAGAAAGTCTGTATCTAACCCTGTGCAGATTGTGGTTCCATTGCGGTCTCCAAATTTACCCCAGTGCTTCTTCTCTCCCTGTTTTCCCTTTTGTTCTGTTGCTTTGATTCCTTACCTTATGTAAAGAGCTACTCCTCCTCCTCTTTTACCCTCTCTGTCCCTCCTGTAGATAGTGTATCCTGGTATGTTTACGTCCCAGTCATGGTTTTGCATGTACCATGTTTCTGTGACTGCCACAACATCCAGATGTTCCACCTCCATCAAGGCCACTAATTCAGGAAGCTTGTTACTCAGACTACGGGCATAGGTACTCATTGCTCTCCAATTTTTGATGGCTTTACCTTCTGTTGCAGCATCCCCCACTGACCTTTCTACCTCGGTCTTTTTCTCATTTAGTACCCTGTTTTGTAGGGAGAGGCTGGGATTTTCCTGCTGCTTATCAGTGCCTCCCCCCTTGACTAGTTTAAAAGCTTGCCAATGAAGCATTTAAACCAGTTGCTCAAAAGACTTGTTCCCTTCCTGGACAGATGCAGACCATCCTGCCAGTATAGGCTGGTGTTTAGCATTTAACACGTTATTTTAGCTTGTTTTAACACCTATCCACAAGACAGTGTGGCCCTGATCCTGGACCTGCTTGACTGTGGTCTGCATGTCCACGGGGAGATGTGGGAGGACTTCACCCAAAGATCCCAAGAGGGTATGGGAGAAGTGTGCCATGATGACAGCCGAACTTGCCTGACGAAGGCCCAAGGATGAAGCCGCATAGACCTTCCTGGCCTAGTGGTCCATAAGCGTGGACTCTTTCTCGGGAGGTCGGTCAGTGTTGGCAGAACTGTCAGTACACCTGAACACAGAAGGGACCCTATAGGCACCGCATACTTGCGGGCCATGTGGGCAGATGGTGCTGGACAAGAGGCAGGACGCTGCCAGAGTTCTAAGGCCGGGCCAACAATAGCCTCGGCCACTGGAAAGGCCTCTGTCGGGGTAACCCCTCTCTTGAGGATGTCCGTGAGAGGGAACTCTGCCTTTTTCTGGATAGGTTCCAGAGGCATCCCTGTGGACTCAGATGAGTCAGAGAATGCCCTGAAAAAATGAAGAACCTTCCTCCGTCTCTATCACAACAGCCGATTCATCATCCCCAGGATGGGAATGCAGGCCGGTCACAGTGGAATCTGAAGAATCCGGGTGCAACCGTCGACCACCCAGGTCACCCTCGACCCGCCAGGGGCGGCCCGGGGTGGCTGTGACCGAGAGACATCGGGGAAACCCGGTGTCTGGCCTATCCTCTTTCGAAGGAGCCCCTTCCACAGGCTGCTTGGGTGGTGGTTCCACCACTATCAGTGGAGGGACCAGTTTCGGCTGAACCGGAGGTTTCGCCGGCTCCGCGGGGAATGGGGAACCAATTTGATCAGCTCCGAAGGAGTCAGCTTTGGCCTGGAAAGCGAGAGTCAAGTAATGGTCGGTGCAGAAGTTGTGGTCGGCTTGTGCCCGGTCAAAATCAGCTGTTGCCACATGACGTCCTCGTAGCGCTGGAGTTTCCGCCAGAGCCGCTCCTCATCCAAGGAGGACGAAGATGACTGATAGCATCACCTATTTTTACAGCGCTTATGGCTGTTCCTCAGCCTGTTGGTCAAGGGGGTCCTAGACCTCGATCAAGATCGGACAGGCCGACTTGGTCGTTCGGGAGACACCGGCGGGGCCGGTGACTTCTCAGGGTCTGGGACCACTTCCTCGATGGGAGTTCCAGCAGGCTGGGTCTCCTCATTGGGGAAAACAAGGACAGGAGTCCTCTCCAGAGAGTCATCAACCGGAGTCAGCGACAAAAGGTCGATAGGCTCAATGACGATTTCTACATCACTGACCAAAACCTCGGTCGATTGGCCCGATGGCAAGGCCGAAAAGCCAGCGGCCGAGGAGGCAATCTCGACCAAGGTCGAGACCGCCGTTTCCTGGGACCGAGATCTCTTCCAATCCCAAGAGCGTCTTCGTCGGGACAAAGATGGTCTCGGGTCCTTATCCTGCTTACAGGACCGAGAGGAGTGCATGCCCACAGAATTTTCCCCCTTGGTCGGGAAAGACTGGCACAACTCTTGGAAGGAACCCGAAAAGGTGGAGCCCAGGTTGGAGTGGAGCGAAGAAGCTCGAATAGTCTCTGCAGCCAGCTGCTTCCTCTTGACTTGCATGCATTCAATTGCTCGGTGGATCCCTGGTCCATAGAAACGCCCACAAGCCTCCTGGAGTTCACCTGAGGGTTTCACTTCTCTGGCTTCCTCAGTTTCAGGCATGCGAGACAGTCAGTCGAGCGTTAGGATGGAAAGGCGAGTCAAAGATACGCCATTTTTCTACGCGCCGAGATGTCGCCGAGTAAACACCAAGACAGTACATGCACGTGTTGTGGGGATTGATGCACGACATGTTCTGTGCAAAGGCACCGATGAAATCCAGGGGAAGACTTGTCTTCCATGATCGAAGGTAAACAGTCGCGATCGCTAATGCGAACTAGACTATTTTCTGAATAACCGAAGGTTTAGAAGCCAGGGCCTAACGATATGCGAGAGCATGAGAGAAGCAATCTATATCTTCCAGTGGAAAGGAAGATCTGGCGTCATGGGGTGGCGCCAAGGATTATATCACCCGAGTGGGTGGGAGGAGCCAGCTTGAAGACTTCCGGCGATCCTTAAAGGGAAAGGAGACATACCAACAAGTGTGGATGAACAACATATCCACGATCCTAGAACAAGCTTTATTAGCTGAAGCACCCAACGTCTGATATGATGAACTCCCAGCCTTCCATATACCTCATGAATCTTCTGCCCACTTGCTCCTCCGATGGAAGGGGGGGTGGTCACCAAGTCAGGAGTGGGGCGGGTTATGGAGGCGCTCCCGCTCTTTGAGTTTTGGCTTGGGGGCCCGGCAGCACAACTAGGGCCTTATGCTTGAACTGGCGTTTGGGTGCTTGCTGATTCTTCGTCTGGCATTTGTTTTGCCAACGAAAAGGACGCTTTTGTTGTTGTGTCTTTGGATGGTACATGGTATGAACCGACCAAAGTGCTATGTCCTTATCCTGCAGGCTGGTTATGATGTCCTGGGCTTCTCCACTGAACAGGGAGCATCCTAGATAGCTAATGGAACATCAGGGGCTAGTCCCGATACTCTTAACCAAGAGTACCTTTCGAAGGCTCACAGCAGTGGCCGCACCCCGAGCAGAGGAGTCCACCGCACCGTAGATGGCCTGCAATAAATGGCCTCAGCCACCTTGGCCATTTTTAAAGTGGTTGCCAAGGAAGACTCTGACTCAGAGTCCGGGAAGGCCTCGATGACAGGTTCAAGCTGGCAGAACAAGGTCTTCTGGAACTCTAGCATGTGTGAGACGTATTTCAAAGCACGGATTGCTAGAGTAGAAGATGCATAAAATTTCCTCCAGAACTGATCCATTTGTCTGGATTCCTTGCCAGGGGTGAGGTACTGAGGTGTTGTGGCTTGGCAGATCTATCATGGGCTGCTGTTATAAACATCGAGTCTGCTTTAGGATGTGCGCTCAGGTGGTCTCTAGTCTCCCCTCAGGTGTCCTGTAGACCTGGTCTGCTTTTTTGGCCATGGCCGGGATAGAGGAAGGTCTCAGCCAGATAGTTGAGGCTAAGTCCTCATGGGGTTATAGCCAAGGTGGGGTAAGTACCAGACCTGTATCAGGGAAGTCCAGGTGCTCTGCCAACCTTCGTCTTTTGGGGTCCAGAGCCTCTGACTTCCACCCTTGGGCCTCCACCATCTGTTTGAGGAGCTCCACAAAGGAGGGATCTTCTGCTGGGGAGGTGGGGGATTCCTGAGGGACCGGATCCTCGTGGGGAAGGGTTTCTAATCCCGAGCTGGCGTCTGAGGAGTCTGAATCCAGCTCTGAATCCCCAGAATCCTCCAGAATTTCCAAAATAGAAGGATCTGGCTCCTTGGTGACAACCTCCGGATTCAGATGAGTCATAGGCTTAGACAGACAACCTGACGTTGAAGGATGAGTGCTCACCGGCGAAGGCGCCCTAGGTGGAGCAGGATGCCTGCTGTCGAGCTTGGAGACTAACCGACTCTTGGTCGCCGTTCACCAAGAACAGAGAATTTCCGTGAAGTCCACCTAAGGTTGTTGAGAAAGTGGAGTGGGAAGAGGTGGTGGCTGCATAAACCCAGATCCAGGCCCATGTCCCCCAAAACTGTGTGTGGGGGATAATGGTGAGGGTAGCCTGGCGAAGGGTAAGGACCAGAGTAGCCCAGATAGAAGCAGGCTGACAAAAAAGGGTCCTATATCAGGACTGATGTAGGGTACCCCAATGGAGGATAAGGCGATGTTGGAAAGCCAGATATCAGACCGTATTGTGAGTAAGACAAAAGGTCTGACTGAGGGTATCCAGACGGCTGCCCTGACAGAGGGAAAGCAGAAGGCCCTGATGGGGGTAGCCAGAAGAGGAGGCCTCCTGGGGGTAGCTGACGAGCGGTCCGATGGAGGAGGATAGCCTGATGGCAGCCCCAATGGGGGAACTGATGACAGCCCCGACAGGGGGGAGGGGGGGAGCCTGACACACCTGCTGAAGTTCCTGAAGGGATAGCAATCCCTGACGGAAGAGATCTCGAGAGTTGCCCTAATGGAGCAATGATAGGAGGTGCACTCGACGGGGTACAGCCACATGGCGGTTGTGGTGGAGGCAAGGGAACCCACAGAAGTTGGGGAATGGGGTCCGACATCGCTGTAGGCAGCGTAGGAGCCACCATAAGGCCTAGCAGCACTCTGTAGTCGGGAAACCCCGGTGAAGGGTGGTCATCCGTTGGGGCTTGCAGCCCTGGTGATAACAGGGGAAGTTCCGACGGATCAGACGACGGGAGTTCATGAAGGGAACCCCTTGGAGACCCCAGTCCTCCACCCTGGACAGTGCTGATGTCCGGCAGCGTCACATCAGAGCCTGACAGGCGCAAAGAGGTTGGGCTATCGTCGGATGGGCCAATGACTGGCTGATCAACCTGAGTCGCACCGGAGTCAGAGAAGCCAGCTCCCGACTTACCAACCCCGGCCGGGTGCTCCACGGAGGGTCCAATGAGTGACTTATCAGCCGCACCTGCCGTCTTAAGAGCCCTGGGTAGAGATGGGCCTAAGAGTGGTGGCGGACTTGGAGGAATCCGAGGAGCCCGCTGCCACTGTGACCAGTGGCGATGGGGGGACCAAAGCTTGCCTTACCTTCTCGGAAGAAGAGGGCTGATCCTCCATCGAAGGACCCATGGGTGTCTTTGCTGAAGGGAAGGAATGCTCCTTTTCCCTGTGTTGCTCCTTGTCCCTTTTCTTTTTCTTGTGGGGATCCTCGGGTGAGGACGACGTGCTCTTCAGTTTCTTTAATTCCTTCTCCAGCTAAGCCATTTTTCCCATAAGGATATGGGCCTCGAGACCCTGCTGGCATTGTTTCCGCGTGGCCTAGTTAAAGTGGGCGCAGGCCTCGCAGTCCTCGACCTTGTGGCTAGGCCCAAGACAGAAGAGGCAAAGAGAATGTTGGTCTTCGTGCAGAAGTTGGACTCTGCATGAACCGCACTTGTTTTTGTTTGGATCTGGAGAGGACGACATACAAACACCTCATTAAAAAATAAGAAAACGAATACTCATCAGATGGGTGAACAAACTGTGGCGACCAGCTTCAGTTGGTCCGATGTGCACAGGTCGATGGCAGGAAAGAACTGGAGGGCAGACATGGGGATTGCCCACTATATAGAGTCGTGCGGACATCAGTCATGTGATGTCTGGTGGGTGGTCCCCCGTCAGACAATGCTAGCAAAAGTTTCTGTGCAATCCTGATGCCAAGGGGCACTAGTCCTACAAGTGATTACCTACTGCAAGAGCCCTCTCAAAGTAAGATCAAAAGTTATGTTCAAACAGATGTATATTTTACTTTTATTATTGTTTTCTAAAATTAGCTGTTCTGGCTTTTAATTTACCACTTATGTAATTGATGGATGTGTTCTATGTTGATTTCAATAAAGTAAAAAAAAAAAAAAATAGTTTCACCATCTATGTTTTTTTTTTTTTTTTTTATTCTTTTGCCCCACATGCATAAAAATAGGTTACTCACCTGTAACCGTAGTTTTAGGAATGGTATATAGGTTACATCTACACAATACCGGATCCCCCAGAGAGCTGATTTGTCAGAACATCTTTAAGTAAAGTTCCTCCCACCACCCAGGTGATACATCCCTTGGCTCCACTCCATGACATCAGATCTTGCACACTGGAAGCAGGGATCCATGTGCTACTTGCCAGGGTATGTCAGATGGATGGTGTGGATGTGGACATTATACAACTCGTAGAAAAAACATTACTTACCGTAGTAATCTTGTTTCTTCTAAGGGAATCTTACTGTATTCTGACATATACAGTATGGTCCCACCATAGTACCGCCCCGGAGCTGAAATAGTTAGCAGAACCTATGCAAATGCTACAATGCTAGGCTCGAGCTTGGTTTTCAAACCACTGTCTCTGGTAAACAACCTTCTGACCATCAGATTCTAACAAAGCGTGCATAGAAAACTATCTACACTATCTAATAATTAACTTTAACAGAAAAAACAACAATCCACCCCCATTGTGAGCATCCCCCATCTATGAAGCAATCAGACATTCATCTCGAAGACTCAAGTCACAGATGGCCCAAGGAAAAAAACAGCCCAGGAGTCCACCACAGTAATCAGAGCTGCATTGCAGTGCCCCCACTTTCTAGGGGGGAGGAAGGGTGGGAGCTCAGAATACAGTAAGATTCCCTTGGAAGAAACAAGATTACTATCGCAAGAAATGTTTTCTTCTAACCCCAGGAAATCTTACTGTATTCTGACATATGCAGACTACCCAAGCAGCGCCCTTTGGAAACTGGTACAGAACCTATTTAGGAAACAGGCTCTGCAGTACCGCTGTGCCAAACCTTGCATCACTCCTGGCCTGGGTATCCAAGGTTGTAATGTTTGACAAATGTGTAAAAAGTTTTTCAGGTAGCTGCTTTACAAATTTCCAGTAAAGGCATATCCCGTGCAGCTGCTATGGAGGCAGCTGTGCCCTTTGTGGAGTGGGCCCTGAGGCCGACAGGGGGTTCCTTTCCCCACTTTGCTGGAACAATACTGGATACAATCAACAATCCAGCAGGCAATGGTTCTCTTTGAGGCAGGTTTTCCTTTTTCTACCTCTCTGTGTCAGGAACAACTGGGTCCTTTCCTGTCTATGATCCTTAGTATGGTCAAGGTCATAGCTGACAGCTCTCTTAACATTCAAGCTATGTAACCTGCGTTCCCCTGAACTGGAATGGTCAGTGAAAAAGACTGGTAAGGAGATAAGACTGATGTAGATGGAATCAGACACCACTTTGGGATGAAACTTTCTGTCTGTCCTTAGGTCCTGTCTCTGAAAAAAGATGTAATTTGGTTCTGTGAACAGTGCCTGTAGCTCACTGATCTTTCTTGCTGAGGTGATGGCTATCAAGAAATGAAAATTATGTACCTATCATAATCCTTGATCTTCTCTTGTACCTTCACTGTTCATTACTGCTAGGTGTAAACCGGCAACACCGCCATGGGAGCTTTTTTGGGGGGGAGGGAGGAGTATGTGCCTGCAGTGCTGTTGACGCATTGCGTGAAGCATGCGGCTTGGCCATTAGGCGCTGCAGACTCCTACTCCTTCCCAGTTCTGTGATAGACAGAGAGGCGGAAAGACAGGTTCCAGAGAAAGAGGGTGAAGCAAGAAAGCCGAAAGATAGAAAAGGGAAAGGATATAAACTGAAAAGTTGATGTTTCAACAGAGGACAGGAAAAGAGAACCTGCTTCATTGCACAGGCCCCAATCTTTGGGTGGTTTCGAGAAAGGAGAAGGAAAGGATAGAAGGAAAAGAAAGACGAGAAGGAGGTAAGGGTAAAGGGGGAGGGGAGGAGAGGGCTGTCTGCCGCAGTAACTTGGAAGACCACTGACTTGAGTGTTTCAAATCCCTGCGGGGTTGAAGACAAGGGAGCAAGGATCCCGCCTGACAAGAAATTATCAAACCAAGGTCCGAAGGGGATTAATGGTCTTGTTAGACCTGGAGAAGTCAGACCCTTCCTCACCACCTTTATCCAAAAAGTTACTAAACCCCACAGCCTAGGTCTCACAGACTGTCCTGGGGCGGCAGGGGTAACAGTCCTGCTCAGAAGAGGAGCAAGTCCTGACTTAGGCGTAGGGAAAGAAATCTGGAAGGGGTTTTCCACGGAAGTACTGGCGTAGTCCTCACTTCAGAAGAAGACAACCGTGCTATAAGAAGAGATGGAGAAAACTCCCACGGACTCTCTTAGGACTGCATTGGAGCAGTGACACCTAGGGGATGACATAAGCCAGAGGATTACTCGAGCCCCAGTGGGGGACACCCTAGAATTATAAAGAGGATCGGAGGGAGTTCCCTCAGAGGGTACAGTGCGAAGACCCTACTCGCCATCCTTCAGGGTGAACGCTCTGTGACTTTAAAGAAGGAACAAAGAGCTCTGAGGTACCAGAGGGACTCAGCCCCCAACTGGCCTCAAGGAGGGGAAGGGCGAGCAGGGCAGAGGTGACGTCCAAGGACTGAGGCCCACGAGGGGATGGTGGGTGGGAATCAGAAATGAATGAAGATACAAGAGAAGATCAAGAATTACGGTAGGTATGTAATTTTCATATCTTCCTCTTGTCAATCTTCACCATTCATTACTGCTGGGTGAGTACCAAGCCCCCCAAAGAGGACCTGGCACAGCCCTGAGGGAGCAGACCCCTCAGCCTCCTGCGGATGAGATGCAGGAATGGGACACCCTAGCCTTACTAGACCAAGCAATGTCTAAGGCTGTTTAGGACGAGGAGATATCCCCCGTGGCCGAGGAGATGGAGGGCACCCCTGAAGAATCCTCCTTGCCCTGCGGGAAAAAAGACAGGTCCCCTGGAAAGCGGAAGAGATCACCTTACGCCGGGCAACGGGTGACAATCTGGATAGACAAAGCCATGCTGTCCCCCTAATGCAGATTGCTGTCCCTGCCAGTCTGGAAGTCACCTCACTGGCATTGAAAGATGCCCTTGTCTGGTGCCTTGCAAGCTCCAGACCCTGAGCAGAGAGAGCAATGGCCTGTCTAGATTGATCCCTATCAGGCAAGGATGCTAGCACCTGAGCTAAAATCGACCATAGGTGCCTGTAATTGGCAGTGTGGTACACCTGATGTGAACCTATGCACATCAACACACGGGCTGAAGAGAAAACCCTTCGTCTCCAACGGTCGAATTCTGCAGAATCTGGATTCACGGGTCGGTCATGCGCCGGGCGCTGAGGCACGGAGGGAGTGTCTAGGGGATGTCAGGCCCGAAGAAGGGTGAGGAAGGGAGCCAAGAGACTCCTGAGGGGCACAGTACTATCTCCTGTAGTTTGCAGGAGCTGGAGGAGGAGCGGCTGGGGCCTGCCAGGCGCGGATAGACACCTCCAGGAAAGGGGGTGGGCCAGGAGGGCGCCACTAGGTGGTGAGCATTAAATTCACTAAGGAATGAACACACCTCCTGCTTGGTATTGGTCCTCAGAATATGGGAGATGTGAAGCTCCTGTACCAGCCTCAAAAGAAACCGCTGATATTCCGTGAAATCTGCGTCGGAGGACAGGTGGACAGAATGTTCCTCTCCCTCAGAAGAGGGAGACAAGGAAGACGAGGGGCTCGAATGTCCAGAGGACTCCTGCGGTGGAGGGGACAGGTGGAAGACCCGTTCGTCCATGGCCCTAACATAGGAAGGAAAGGCTGCCACAGTGGCTCTGAAAATCTCCCAGGTTAAAGGCCCTGTAGGACCCACATGGCCGGCCCAGGAGAGGAGGAGGTGGTTGCAGAGGGATGGGTGATGGGCACCGTACTGAGCGTGTCCGACCTCTGCCAGGGCTCTGAGACCCAGGGACTGATTCCACTGTGCAAGGGGGCCCTGAGGCCAAACCGGGCTGCAAAGTTCAAGTTTGGGAAGGCAAATTCCAGAAGAGACCTGAAGAGAAGTTTCCCCTGTGACGCGCCTGGGGTTGCAAGTGTACAGAAGGGCAACCCCCTATGCTGCCAACCAAGGGTGTGTCTGAAACCTTCAGGGAAGGGCGCGGCTCCTCCCCACCCCTGCAGGATGGTGGAAGGGGCCGCCGCACCTCAACCCAACCCCTCAACCCCTTGGATTCAGAGGCAGCCCTCTTCCTCAGTCCCAGCGAAATGGGTTCCCTCGATACCTGGAGACCCTCCCCCCCTCCGAAGGGGGCTGCAGGAGCGAGGGCTCCCACCTCCCCTGGAGAACCACAGCAATACCAGAGATGGTAGCTGCCTGGACTCCCGAACTGTTGCCCTCAAGGGATCCGCGGCCACCCGCAGCTGAGAGATCCTCCAAGGCAACTGGCTCTGAGGACTCGGGGATAGTGCTGCTGGGCCGCCTGGCACTATGTCCCACGGAGCTCTCTGACCCTGAAGAGTCAGGTTGCCAGTCCGGGTCCCTCTCCGAGGAGGAGGCAGCCAGACGGACCCCAGGAGAGGCACCGCGAGCAGTGCTGCTACAAGACACGGTGCTGCCCACGGCACCATCCTGATCACGGACGTCGCGAATGGCGCCGGGATCCAGAACGATGCCGCCTAGTGGCGCCGAGGGTCCACCAGTGCTGTGCCCAGCAACCGTGTACCATGACACTGGGGGAGCCTGCACCTCCAAAGAGGTGACTGCCATGGTGGCACCAGCAATGCGACTCCAGGGGGGGAACCGCGTTGCTCCTCTGGCGCCGAAGAAGAGACCTCCTCCTCGCCGGGCCGTATAGACCTGGGAGGGGACCCTGAGGAAGGGTCTAGAGTTCTAGCCTGGGAGACCCGCGAACGACATCGTCCTCCAAAAGTCAGCGGGGCCCTGCCAACTTTAAACGCGTGGATTTCCAGAACACAGCAGTCCATGGAGAAGCAGGCATCGCAGTGGTCCATATCATGGTTGGGTCCCAGGCAATGGAAACAAACATCATGTTGATCCGAAATGGAAAAATGCCAACCACAGCGGCACCGACGCATGTAGGAACAGCCCGATTTGGATTTTCTTTTGGCCCCAGAACAAGACATGATGCGAAAACTACAGTAAAAGAGCCCTGTCTTGTAGATGTATATTCTGTAAGCTGCAAGCCAGCAACTTGGTTACCCTTAAACCTCTGGGAACCAAGTCTTTCTCCAGATATTTTGTTAATGACAACATGTCATAATGTGAAGTTACTTCCTTCAGTATGACTTTTTCAAATTTTGCAAATATAGTTCTGATGTTACTTTCACTGCTCCTGCTAGGGCTGCCACTGCCAGACTGCTGCTGAGGCTGCTGTGGCTGAAAAGATCAAAACTGAAAGGCCTTTTTCTTTAGCTTCTGGCCCTTCAGATCCTTGTGAGACAAAGCTACAGAATCCAGGGTGGATCTGGATTTCTCAGCTCTAGTGAGATGCCCATCCACCCCCAGACCAAAGAAATCGGTGCCCAGGAACAGAACACTAGGCAACTTATGCTGGGTGTCTGCTATAAGGGTGGAGAGCCTCAGCCAGTCCTGTAATGCATCGCAACAGCTGCCGCCATGGGCACAGGAACAGTCAATGTCCAAGGCCATCTGGAGCGGGTGTCTAGCCAACACTTGACCTTGATCTCCAATTACTTTTACCGGTAACTGCTTGTCAGCAGGAAGGTTAGGAAGGATATTATCAGGCACTCTCAACAGGGAATGACCAAGTGAACTATCATCAAAGCATAGCTTGCCTGACAGAGACCAAGTGAGGAGGCTGCATAGACCTTCTTTGCCACATGATCATGCTTGTCTGACTCCTTGTCAGTGGGCTTGTCCACATCCCCAGAATTTCCAGGTATCCAGAAGAATGAGTCTGAGTCCAGACCCTTGACCAAGGGGTGGTCTAAGAACCCAGACAGAAAGGGACAGTAGGGAGCGTGTATTTGCGGATCATATGGACTGAGGGTGCTGGGCAGGATGCTGCCAAAGCTCCAGGGCTGGTCCCATAATGGCCTTTGTTATGGGAAAGCAACCCCCAAGGATTTGTCCTTATACATGATGTCAGTAAAAGAATATTTAGTCCATCTTTGGACAGGCTCCAGAGGGACATTCATGGACTCCAACATTAGTCTGAGGAGAGTTCCAAATGACACTGGCCCATGGCTGGTGGTCAGTTCCTTCACTGATTCCTGGTCGAAAGTATGTGTCCTCAATGACTGTGTGGAGGACCCACTGGAGGCATCAGAGGACTTATCCAAGTTGGCCCTCAGCCGCTTACCACCAAGAACCACCCTAGAGTCATCTGGCTGGGTGATCTCCACAGACTACCGGCCTAGCATGCTGGACAAAGCAAGGGAGTCCTTAGATGGGGCTCACCACAAGGGATGCTGTGGAAGTGGTTCCATTTGCAAGGGTGGACTTCTCAACCCTCGTCAGATGCCTGGCCGCAACTCACCAAGCTGGCCACCAAGAAAATGATGAGCCTTGTAGTCTTCTAAAGATGATGGGAGCACTGGTTGACCATGAAAATGGAAACTGGATCTTTGGCCCATAGACTTTCCAGTATAAATAAATAAAACAGACAGGGGTTGAGAGACAGGTGTGTCGTCGTGGCACAGGTCAGGAATCATAGGAAAAACCAGAAGCAGTTGTAAAATTTGCAACAAGAGTTTTATTTGTACTAGCAGTAACAAAATAAAATTGTTCAGTATAACTATTTACAAAGGCCAAATAAACAGAAAAGATCCATCAGAGTTTTCCTTCAATCTCTGTCCCCCTTTTTCAAGCAATTGCAGCTCTCCCTTATAAGTCCTTCCAACCCCCATTATTAACAAGCATCCTATTTTTCTATAGTGTTCTAGTATATTTCAGGCAAGGTGCTGGCAGGAATACAATGTGATTTGTAAGAGAGGTATGGCCCTCAACCCCCAATTATAGGAGACAGACTTCTTTTTTAGTTGATACTCATTTTTTCTTTTTTGTATCATCTGTTTATGCCCCCTACATGCTCCAAAGCTGCCTCTCCTTCAGGCCGCCATGGTCCACAGACATTCCCCCTACTATCTCCCCCTCAGCCACCTACCTCTTATCTGCAGCCTTCCACGGGGTAGCCTGGTGTAACCCTTCTCCGGGTGGGTCCCCCTCCTCTGAAGGGGAAGCCACCAGCGGGAAGAGACCAGCACACTATTCTTTTTCGGTTCTGGGTGCTGCTGAGGCATTTCGTGGCTTCCGGGGAGTCTTTAGACGTGCCCGGGGTCAGCAGCCATCATCCAGCTAGACTTCGGAGTGGTTTCCAGTTTTCTGATTCCCCCAGCATGCCACTAGTGTAGTGCCTCCAGTCTCCACCGAGGGCCGCTAGTGAGCGAGGCCATTCCTAAACCCACCCCTGGATAGGACAGCAGTCCTCTGGACGGTCAATCCTATCCTCCCCCTGCGACCCCCATTGACCCAAGTCCATTCCCGAACCCTGGTCACTGGTCTGGGTCGAGATAAGGTGCCATGCGCCTCAACCCTCTACGCCACTGGGCCGACTGGATACTCATTTTTAATTATTTTCTCCAGAATGATTATTTCATTCCATTTAATTTTCCATATTCACAAAACTTTCCATCTTCCAAACTTTTAACTTCTTGTACAAAACAGTCTCTATTTATTGTTTCTTGCTCTCTTTCAAATATAACAAAATGTGTAACGTTTCAGGACCACCTTGTCCCTTCTTCAGACTTAAGAGTAGCTCAATTTTCTGCCTGAAAAAAAAAAACAGATAAATCAAAACATCATTTTAATACTACTGTCTCTCACTAAACATATAACCTGTTAAATTGGTAATGGAGGAAGGTAGAACTGGGAGAGGAAGGGGAGAGGGAGGTAAGGTGTCTGCCTGGTGCCATGGCTTGGAGGGACAGGGAGCGAATCCTCAGGATCGCAGGAGTAACTGCACAGGGGAGGGAGCTGGATGTCATTGTCCACCTAGGGACAAATGACCTGGCTAAAAGAGATCAGAGCAGTGCAAGAAGCGTTTGTGGAGATGGGGAGGGGCCTTAGACAAATAGCACACACGGTAACCTTCTCGGAAGTGCTGCCTGTCCATGGCACGGGTGAGGCTAGGGTGCTCCACACCATGGGATTCAATCAGTGGTTGAAAATCTGGTGCAGAGCTCAGGGATTTGGCTTCATTGGAGACTGGGGGTCCACCTGGAAGGATGCAGGCCTATACTGGTGTGATGGTCTGCATCTGTCCAGGAGCGGAACCCGGATCCTAGGTGACAGGTTTAAATACTTCATTTGCAAGCATTTAAATTAGCCAAGCGAGGAGGCACTGGAAAGGAGCAGGGAAATCCTAGCCCCAAAAAAAAAAAAAAAATCAGGGTACTAAGTGAGGTAGACACCAACACAGAGATGTCGATAGGGAGAAGCGCAGGGGTAAATGGAGACAGTGACAAACACAATAAGGACAGGGATGGGGCAAAAAGGGGTAAGGCCATCAAGAAATGGAGGGTAATGAGTACCAACGCCCGTAGTCTGGGCAACAAGCTCCCTGAACTGGTGGCCTTGATGGAAGAGGGATGCCTGGATATCGTAGCAGTCACAGAAACATGGGACACAGAGAACCATGACTGAGATGTTAACATACCAGGGTACACAACCTACAGAAGAGAGACAGGGAGGGCAGAAGGGGGGGGGGAGTAGCTCTCTATGTAAGGGAAGGGATAAAAGCAACTGAACAAAAGAGTAAACACGGAGGAGAGGAGGCACTGTGGGTCACCTTAGAGACTGGAAATGGCACCACAATCCGCACAGGGATTATATACAGACCCCCATGTCAGGGGGAAGGAATGGACAAGGATATGACAGAAGGCATACTTAGGATGGCAGAGAAAGGGGAGATACTGTTGATGGGGGACTTTAATATGCCAGATGTTAACTGGAGCACCTTTGCTGCAGCCACATCCAAAAGCAGTGCCATCCTTGATGCCCTTCAGGTGGCATGCCTCAGACAGCTAGTTTTGGAACCTATTCGTGAGGGAGCAATCTTAGACCTCATACTCTCAAATGGGGACAGTGAGAGGATCTCAGATCTAGAAGTGGGTAGCCATTTGGGAACAAATGACCACCAAACAGTGTGGTTCATGATAAACTCAGCCACAGAGTCAAGCCATACAAAAGTGAGGATTCTGGACTTCAGGAGGGCTGACTTTGGCAAGATGGGAGAGTGCCTTAGAAAAGAACTAGCAAACAGTCTAGAAGGATGGGTGGAGCAACAATGGGGAAATATCAAAACTGCCATCACAGAGGCAACAAGCCTTTGTGTGAAGCAAATAAATCAAAACGAAAGAAAAAGCCACTATGGTTCTTAAAAGAGGCGGCAGTGAAGGTTAGGGAGAAAAGGATAGCATTTAGGAAGTATAAGGAAACACAGAAGGCGCAGGACAGAGAACTGTACCAGTTAAGGCAGAAGGAAGCAGGGAGGGTAGTCAGAATAGCAAAGGCCAAAACTGAGGAAAAGATAGCCAACTCGGTTAAGAAGAGGGATAAAACCTTTTATAGGTATATCATGGAGCGTAGAAAGACAAAGGGAGGGATAGTGAGGCTGAACAGAATGGATGGTGGGTGGGCAGAGAGTGACAGTGAAAAAGGAGGGATACTGAATGAATATATCTGTTCAGTATTCACAAAAGAGGAAGTGGGGGAGGTGCCTAATCCAATTAACAGAAGCACTCGGGGGGGGGGGGATTGATCGCAGTCCTTTCACAGAAGAAAGGGTACTGAAAGAACTCCTAAAACTGAAGGTGGACAAAGCAATGGGGCCAGATGGAATTCACCCCAGAATTCTAAAAGAATTAAGCAGAGAACTAGTGACACCACTGAGTACCATTTTTAACAAATCATGGGAGGATGGTGTGGTACCTGAGGACTGGAAGAAGGCTGATGTGATTCCCCTTCACAAAAGTGGGACCAAGACAGAGGCAGGAAACTACAGACCTGTCAGTTTGACCTCTGTGGTAGGGAAAAGTGATGGAATCACTTCTGAAGGAAAGAACTGTTGAGTACCTAGAGGCCAGTGGGGCACAGGACCCAAGGCAGCATGGGTTCACAGCAGGAAGGTCATGTCAGACGAATCTAATTGATTTCTTTGACTGGGTGACCAAAAGTAGTAGACCAGGGAGGGGCTGAGGACATGGCCTACCTAGACTTTAGCAAGGCATTTGACACAGTCCCACACAAAAGATTAATATACAAGTTAGCCAGCCTGGGTGTGGATCCCAAGATGGTAGCCTGGGTAGAGAATTGGCTGGAGAACAGGACACAGAAGGTAATTGTAAATGGAGTCCACTCTGAAGAAAGAGGGGTTACTAGTGGGGTACCGCAGGGTTCAGTACTGGGTCCAGTCCTTTTTAATGTCTTTATAAGTGACATTGCAGAGGGACTGGAAGGAAAAGTATGCCTCTTTGCAGATGACACAAAGATCTGCAACAGGATTGATAAATAAGGAAGCGTGGAAAGGATGAGAAGGACTTGGCAAGGTTGGAGGAATGGTCAGAAGTATGGCAGCTTGCATTCAATGCAAAGAAGTGTAAGTAATGCACCTGGGAAATAAAACCCAGGGAAGATTACACAATTGGGGGAGGTAGTAACAACAACAAAATGGAAAGGGACCTGGGGGTAATCATATCAGATGACCTTAAGGTTGGCAAGCAATGTGATGTGAGAAGGCGGTAGGGAGGGCTGGGGGGATACTGGGATGTATAGGGAGAAAACAGGAAGTTGTTATCCACCTGTACAGACAGTTGGTGAGACCCCATCTGGAGTACTGCGTCCAGTTCTGGAGTCCCCATCTCCACAAGGACATAAGACAGAATGGAGGCAGATCAGAGGCCGGCAACTAAAATGATGCAGGGTCTCCCAAGAGGGTAGCATCTTTCAGAAAAAGAGATGTGCAAGAACAAGGGGACACAATTTGAAGATAGAGGGGCAACGGCTCAGGGGCAATGTGAGGAAGTATTTTTTCACAGAGAGGGTGGTGGACAGTCTTCCTGAGGAGGTTATGGGGTCTAAAACTGTGGGAGAATTCAAGAATACATGGGACAGACATAAGGCAATTTTTAGGGAGGATAAGAAGAAATAGGCTGTTGGTTAAATAGGATCTGCAGCTCATCCTCTAGGTAGGGAAATGGGCAGACTAGGTGGGCCAAGCGGTCCTTATCTGCCGTCAAAGTCTATGTTTCTATTATGTACCCATGAAAATTTTATGTATACATAAGGTGGGACCAGTTTCTGGCTTGTTCTCTGCTTAATGCATTGATATGATGATGCCTGATCCGGTTCTTGTAAATGAATATTAAGGCTGTCAACCCTTTATGTCAGAAGACATCTGAAGCTTCTCATTTAAATTTACATGAGAAACTCTTGTACAATTATCTATTCTCTTTAAACTCATCTTGTTTTTCTCTCGTAGTCTAACTTCGCTTTCAAACTGAAAACACCCTCTAACTGATCAGTTTCAAATTTAGTAAATATTTCAAAATGTACACACAACCAATGTGAAATATCATCGCTTACTTCTCCTTTACTTATAGTTAGCCTGCTGTCAGGTCCCCATTCACTTTCTATGGTCATAGCTCAGACCCTTATCCCGCGCCATTAAGCCAGACGCCACCGCGTTGATTCGAACTGTTCCTTCTTCCAAAAGGAATGGAAGGGGCCGGGCTATCTGGGGAGCACATCAGAGGCGTGATGACATCACACCTACACGTTCACCCTTTCCTGCCCGGAGAAACACAGGAGAGTATTAAAATGATGTTTTGATTTGGGGGAGAGGGGGGGAAACAGACTGGGGGTGGAGGTTTCAGGAGGAGCAGAGGGAGGATGGAAGTATAAGGAATCTGGGTGGGGTTCGACAAAGAGGATCAGGGATAAGGGGTGGGGGTTGGTGTTAGTAAATGCCAGGAGCTTGGGAAACAAGTTGCCAGAGTTCCAGGCCATGCTGTTCGGGGTGGATGTGGCGGGCGGTCACGGAGACGGGCCAAAAACCATGACTGGGACCTTAAAAGCGGCAGGGGTACACTATGCTTAGGAAGGATAGAAAAGAGGGCAGAGGGGGTGGAGTGGCTATGTTCATTAGAGATGACATAGAAATTGCTAGGGTAGAAGTGGCAGAGGGAAACGTGGAGGCCTTATGGGTCACCTTATGATCCCCAGCAGGAGATAAGGTCAAGCTGGGTGTAGTATATAGGCCCCCAGGATGAGTGATGTTCTAGAGGATGGTTTGCTGGACAACATCATTGCCCAGTGTGGACCAAAAGGGGAAGGAGTGGTGTTGATGGGGGACCTTAATATGCCAGGTACAAACTGGGGAACCATGTCCTCTAAGGTGGCCAAGGAGCAGAGGCTGCTGGACGGCTTCCAGGATGTGTTCTAACACAGCATGTGATGGAGCCCACAAGGAGGGGCATGTCCTGGACGTGGTTCTGGCAGATGGGGATCTGTAAGGACCTGGTTGTACAGGACCCCTGACTGGGAGCGACCACAATACTGTCTGGTTTCAAATAAGCATGGGGGAAGGGGGTGAGATCTAGGACACTGGCAGTGGACTTCAGGGGCAGACTTTGTGGGCATGGGAAATATTCTCAAGGATTGCTGAAGGGATTACATCAATGACAAGTGTGGAAAGGAGATGGGAGGTCATAAACGGGACTTCATGAGGCAGTCAGGATCTGCGCTAAGTTGAAACGTAGGGAGCAAGGTCACATAAACCATGCTGGTGGTCCAGTGAGGTGCAGGTAGCGGTCAGAGAAAAGAAGGCGGCCTACAAAAAATATAAAACAACAAGAGGGGATAGGGATAAGGAAATGTACCATCTTGCATCTAGAAAAGTCACCCAGATGGCGAGGGGAGCAAAGTCCAGTAAAGAGCAGCGGCTGGCACAGGGGATACATGGAGGGGAAAAGGGGATCTTCTGGTACATTGGGGAGCGGAGAAAAACTAAGGGCCATCTCAGCAGATTGAGATCAGGAGGAGGGTGGGTGGAAGAGGCGAGGGACCAGACAGAGGTATTTAACGAGTACTTTGCCTCTGTGTTCACTAGGGAGGGGGATGGGATATCTACAAAGCAAGGCATGAAGGGGATAGAAGCGGCAGTGAGTGGGATCAGGGGAGCAACAGAAATGAAGCAAGAGGGAGAGAGGGGTACCCCAGGGGTGTCACATCTGGATAAGGATAAAAAGGCCAGTAAGGTGGAGGGGACGGATGATGCTATCTCCACCAAAAGGGTGTGGTTAGCCCTCAAGGCCCTAAAGAAAGACAAATCTCCTGGGCCGGATGGCATTCATCCGAGAGTACAATGGGAATTGGCGGACATACTGGCTGCACCCCTGGTGGAGCTCTTCAACAGGTCACTTGAGACAGGAGGTTACTAGGATTGGCAAGAGGCACATGTGGTGCCAATCCATAAAGGGGTCGAGGAAGTACTAAGTAACTATAGACCCATCAGTTTGACCTCGTGGTGGGAAAATTAATGGAGAGTATACTAAAGGAACGATTGGGGTGTACTTGGAGGAGGGAGGTCTGGATAGTCATAACATGGGTTTGTGCCAGGTAGATCATGTCAAACCAATCTTGTGGAGTTCTACGAATGGGTAACATCAGAACTGAACAGGGCAAAGCCTGTGAATGCATTATTCTTGGACTTCAGCAATGCTTGACTCTGTCCCCACAATGGTCTGGTGGAGAAACGATGGGGTTAGGAGTAGGCCCTTTGATGGTCAGATGGATTGAAAACTGGCTAGCTGGACGCACCCAGAGAGTAGTGGTCTGTGGGGAGCTCTCAACCCTAGAGAGGTTGGTAGTGGGGCACCGCAGGGCTCGGTCCTGGGTCCGATCCTGTTTAATGCATACATATCGGACATCAGGGAGAGTATAGGGGGTGAAATGAGTCTCTTCGCGGATGACTCCGAGATGGGAGCGGTAGTTGAGGGAGAAGAGGGGAGGCTGGCCCTGCAAGGGACCTGACACCCTGGAAAGCTGGGCTCACACATGGAAATTAATTTCAATATCACCAAGTGCAAGGTGTTGCATCTTGGGAAACCCTAAACACAGGTACACCCTGGGGAGGGGAGGCTTGGAGGCCCCAATAGGGGAAAAAGACCTAGGGGTCATGATGGATGCATGTATGAATAACTCTGAGCAGTGCAGGAGAGCGGCTAGCAAGGCAAACAGGATGTTGGGATGCATCGTAAGGGGGATCACCTCTAGGAGCAAGGAAGTGATTCTGCTGCTGTACAATGGACTGGTTAGACCACACCTTGAGTACTGTGTACAGTACTGAAGACCACACTTGAAGAGGGACATACAGCTCCTGGAGAGGGTACAGAGGAGGGCAACAAAGATGATATGAGGGCTAGGGGATTTGATGTATGAGGACAGACTTGAGGAGCTCTGCCTGTTTTCATTGGAGGAGAGGAGAGATGGGGGGGACAAGATTGAGGTCTTCAAGTACCTCAAGGGAATAAATAGGGTAAACATGCAGGGGATCTTTAGACTACAGCAGGGATCACCAGAGGGCATGGTTTGAAGTTGGAAGGTGGAAGGGTGAGGGGGGGGGAAGAGGAGGAGGTTTTTCACTGAGAGGGTGGTGGACCCTTGGAATGCACTGCCTGGTGAGCTGGTTCAGAGATCCACAGTGGAGGGCTTCAAGAGAGGGTGGGACAGACACAGAAAGTGGATGTATCAGATGATGGCCTGTCCCAGGGGGGTGGGGATGGATGATAGGGGTTTCTGGAGCACAAGGGATGGGAGGGCCTCGGCACCCAACTAAGGATCTAAGGTTCGAGCAGACTCGATAGACCGTAAGGCCTAATCTGCTGGCAAATAGTATGTTAGTATTTATCTATTTTTTTAGCATGTAAACTGAGCTACTAAGTCTGAAGAAGGGACAATGTGGTCCTGAAACATAACACATATTGTGCTATATTTGAAAGAGAGCAAGAAACAATAAACAGAGGCTGTTTTATAGAAGAAGTTAAAAGTTTGTGAACATGGAAAGTTTTGTGAACATGAAGAATTAAATGGACTGAAATAATCATTCTGGAGAAAATAATTAAAAATGAGTATCAACTAAGAAAGAAGTCTGTCTAATTGGGGATTGAGGGACACTCCTCTCTCAGAAATCAGATTTGCAGCTCCATATGTGGTGTTTTCCTCCCCCCCTTTTTCATATCATTATTGATAAAAATAACAAGGAACCAAGGGAAACATTATATAAATCTGAGGAACACAATGTCCCAGAACTAAGGCCCCATCTCCACAGATTTTCTGCAAAAGGCTTAAAACTTGCATTCAGGTAACCTCTTGAGTTTCCAATAGCTTTTTGCAATAATCTCAAACCAGAATTATATACATTTTAACAGTAACACTATATAATTTCTAACCAAAGGGATCCCAATATCATTACATTTCCACATAATTATTTTACATACATTTTTATACCAGGAGATATGCAAGCTGAGAAAAAGTCAAAATAGCAAGGGAAGGCTGAGAGATGGTGAGAGGCAAAGAACTGCGAGACTGTTGGGGTGATCAAATCCTAGGTCCCACAGGAAAATCTGGTTGTGCAACCAGACAGACAAGAGACAAGAAAAGAAAGAACAGATCCCTGCATTCAAACTCTTTTCATAACAACTGGGACAGGGTCCTATTCCACCCTGTCACAAGGTGTCAGTGACAGCTGTTTCAGAAGGACAGGAATAGACTTGACCAGCACTGGCCAATCGACCACAGGGCTCGTGGAGAAGAGCCCTACCGAGCCCCGTCAAGGCACGCTGTTGCCAGAGAAGCTCCTTGAAGTGCAGCCGCATACACCAGCGGAGCCTCTCATCATCCAAGGATGAGGAAGAAGAGAAGCGCTGATGGCTACTTTTCCTGGTCGAACAGAATCAAGAGCTTGAGGGGTGTCTCGAACACTGACCAGGGGGCTAATGTCAAGAAGAAGCTGAAAGGAGTGCCATACAAATGACGTGCACCTGTTTCAACTGCATGACTTTTGGTAGAGGCTGGTCCCAAGTGTCAGCAGCAGAGGACACAGACCACTCTGCATCCTCCTGTGAACCCGGAAGACCAGGGTCTTGGAGACTGCCTCCTTGTCAGTCCCCTCCAACAACTGGGCAACAGGGTAGAGAAAGTACAGAAATATCTCAACCACCTGATCAACCGGTGTTGAGGTAGTCAAGCCCAATGGGGGTACCGCACAGCTGCCCAACCTGGCCCTCAACCAATTCTGGCTTGGCTAAAGCCAGGTCTCGACATGCTTCGAGCAGTCGGGTGAGTCGAGGGAGTGGGGAAGTGTGATCTTTCTCAGTTCTACAACCAACTGCTGTATTTCTTATGCTTTTTACTGTGGCAGCAAGACTCTCCTCGAAGGTCTGGAGATCATGATACGTTTAACATAACTCTCGTGAAGGATGCTCGGACATTGGCCCCAGCCAGAAGCAGCACTGAGGCTGATGAAATGCACGCTGCAGCATTTGCCGCCATCTCTTCCATGCCCATGAGTTGGGCTGCAGACCCCACCACGGTAGAGACCACCTTGCAACCACCATTCGGCTGCAAATTAAAGAGTCACTGCTGCCCGCCAAGGACAAGATGAGCCTTGTAATCTTCTAAAGATGATGGAAGCATCCTCTGACAGAAGTCACAACCCACAAGAGCGTGTGCCATCTCCCTAGGCAGTAAAGGCACAATGCGTGTGGTTCCATCCGCAACATATTCTACTGTGTACTGTGTAAAGCTGGGAGCTTGCTTCACTTCCTCATATTCCATCTTTCGTCGCTGATGGCTAGAGAGTACCAAGGAAAGAGCAGACTACTGAAAAGCTGAAGAAACCAATCAAAGTTTGCCAATGTCTCAGTTTTTAGGCCCTACAACGCATGGCGCATGGAGTTGCGAAGGGGGAGACCAAACTCTTTCAGTGCAAAGGAACATCTGACATCACAGGACAGAGACAAGGGATACACCACCCGGTGGCGGAAGGAGCTTCAGTTAAATACGTTCCAACAAATCATCTCTTCTGGGAGATCTGCCATCATCTGGGCAAGTTAACTATATTCACACTCCAAGAACTAAACATTTGTCAGTATTTAACCTCAGCCCCCATTTTTAACCCAATTCCCTATCTTGTTCAGGTCCTCCTGTAAAGCATGTAATTCTTCACCAGTATAAACTTCTCTTCCCTATTTAGTGTCATCTGTTTAAATTCATTATTTAAAATCATAAAATAGTAGGGGGTCAAGAAATGAAAATTACATACCTACCGTAATTCTTGATCTTCTCTTGCATCTTCACCATTCATTTCTGCTGGGTGTAAGCCGGAGGTGCACACCTGCACAGGAGCTTTTTTTTGTGGGGAGTCAGCGACGATGGGGCTGCCCCCGAGGCAGACGAATGGCATGGCACACGAAGGTTGGCCATTAGGCGCCGCAGACACCTCCTCCACCTCAGTTCTGTCCTGCCAGAGAGGAAAGAAAAAAGGGAGATAGACAAAAACCAAAGATGAGGCAAGGAAGCCGAGGGATAGGAAAAGGAAAGGATATAAACTGAAAAGGAATAAGCCAACCAAAGGACAGAGGGAATGGACTTTTCTAACTGGCCTTATGGCCCCAGCCCGTAGGCGGCAGCACAGCAGAGAGAGAAAGGGGAAATATATATTATATCGGTGCGGGATGAAAAGGGGGGTCCTCCGCCCTGCTAAGCTGGAAGACCATTGAGAATCCCAGGGAGTTCCCTCCAAGGCCAGGGCAAAGACCCTACTCGCCACCCTCCTAGGTTGGGTGCTTTGTGACTTTAGAGAAGTAAACAGAGGGCCCTAAGGTACCAGGGTGACTCTGCCCCCAACTAGCCTTGAAGAGGGGGAGGGTGAGAAGGGTGGACGCGGCGCCCAGGAGCTAAGGCCCAAGAGGGGAAGGTGGCCGAGAATCAGTAATGAATGGTAAAGGTACAAGAGAAGATCAAGAATTACAGTAGGTACGTAGTTTTCATATCTTCCCTTGTCAGTCGTCACCATTCATTACTGCTGGGTGAGTACCAAGCCCCCCCACTTCCACTGGGGCCTGGCACCACCCTAAGGGAACAGAGACAACATGGCCTAAGTTTGGTCAGGCCGAGGAGGTGTCCCCATGGCCGGGGATGGAAGACACCCCTGAAGATACCTCCTCACCCTGCAGGAGAAAAGACGGGTCCCCGGAAAGTGGAGGAAATCATCCTATGCCAGGCAGCGGGTGACAATCTAGACAGGTGAAGCCATTCCATCTGCCTGATGCAGATCACCGTCCTTGCCAGTCTGGAAGCCACCTCATTGGCGTCATACAATGCCCTTGCTTGGTGCCTTGCAAGCTCCAGATCTTGTGCTGAGAGGGCAATGGCTTGCCTAGATTCCTCCAAATCAGGCAAGTATGCTAAAACCTGTGCAAGCATCGACCACAGGTGCCTATTGTAGGCAGCATGGTGAGCCTAATGTGAACCGATACAGAGTAACCCAAAACCTGAGGAGAAAAGTGTTCTTCCCCACTGGTCGAATTCAGCGGAACCTGGATCCAGTGGTCGGTCGTGTACCGGGAGTATCTAAAGCAGTCAGCCCCAAGGGTGGGTGAGGCAGAGAACCAAGAGAATCCTGGGGAGTGCAATACCTCCTCCTCCTGCAGTCCACTGGGGCTGGGGCCTGGGGATGAGGTGGCTGGTGACTGTCAGGTGTGGATTGATGATTCCTTGAAGGGAACAGGCCAGGAAGGTACCACTAGGTGGTTAGCACTAAACTCGCTCAAAAAAGAAGGCATCTCCTTCTTGGTATTGCGTCTTACCACATGGGAAATATGGAGCTCCTGAACCAACCTCAAGAGGAACTGCTGATATTCGATGAAATCAGTGTCGAAAGAGAGGTGGACAGAATGTTCCTCTTCCTCTGATGAGGAAGTTGAGGAAGCAGAAGAGCTTGGTTGTTTAGAGTCCTCTTGCGGCGGGGGAGACAGGCGAAAACCCTGCTCATCCACGGCTCTGACATACCTAGTGAAGGCTGCAGCAGTGGCCCTGAATGTCTCTCAGGTTAAGGGTCAGGTGTCTGCAGAGGTACTGGGGAAGGGCACCTCACCGAAAGTGCCCGGCCTCTGCCAGGGCTCTGAGACCCCGCAGTAGATCCTCCCATGCAGGGGGGGATCAAGGGGTTGAAACCAGTCAGCAGATGCTGCAAATGAGAAAACAAATACTGGCCGAGCCTTGAGGGAGAATCTCCCTTCTGGTGTGACTGAGGTTGCATGGATCCAGAAGGGGAAACCCTCAGCGCTGCCCACTAAGAGCACCCCTGAATTCTCAGAGGAGGAGAAGCAGGGCTCAGCACTGCGGCTCCTCCCCACCCCCTGCAGAGTAATTGAAGAAGGCATCTGCACTTCGCCCCAGCCTCTCAACCCCACAGACTCCAAGGCCACCCTCTTCCTCAAACCCAGTGCTAAGGAGTCCCCCAACCCCGTAGGCCGCCCCCGAGGGAGGCTGCAGAAGAGGAGATCCCCATCCCTACCAAGGAAGCCTAGGCAGCACAAGAAATGTCAGCTGCCCTGGCTCTTGAGGTCAAGACAGTCACATCAGGCCCCTAGGAACCACTATCAATCACAACGCCCCCAACACCGGAGTTGGTGTGGGGGGGGGGGCCGCAGAGACCACAGATTCTGGAGAGCCCGGGAGGTGAACACTGGGCCACTGGGTGCCCCGTCGGAGAGGGCTCCCCGACTGCACCAGTCCGGATTGGCCAGCGAGTCATCCGCCTCCGAGGAAGAGGAGACCACACACACTGCCAGACTAGTGACCCCAGGCGCTCTACCAGCGGTGCCACGAACAGCACCACTGCGGGACATGGCACCGCCCACGGCGTTGCCTCGATCAGTCGCACCATGAATGGCACCGGCAGGCAGCGCCAAGGGTCCACCGGCGCCAGGCCCAGCAGCCATGGGCCACAACACAGAGGGAGCCTGCAGCTCCGAGGAGGTGACTACCACAGCAGTGCTCTCAACCCAGCTCCACAGTGAACCGAGATGTTCCTCCAGCACCACAGAAGAAACCACCTTGACGGAAAGGCTGGAATCTGAGGAGGTTTCCTCATCACTGGGCCATACAGATCTGTGAGGGGACCCGGAGACAGAGTCAAGAGATCTTGCCATGGCATCCCTAGAATGACGCCGTCCTCTGAATGTCGGCGGGGTCCTGCCGACTTTAAATGCATGGATCTCAAGAATGTACTGCTCCATGGAGAAACTGGCATCGCAGTTGTCCATATCGTGGTTGGAACCCAGGCAATGCAGACAAACATCATGTTGGTCCATTACAGAAACATGCCGGCCACAGGGGCACCAATGAATGGGGGCACAGGCTGCTTTGGATTTTTTCTTAGCCTCCGAACCAGACACAACACAGAAAGAAATTTAACAAAACTCACAGAAACTGGTAAGAAATAAAAGAAACAGGCTTACTGGTTTCCAATGGCATCGAGTAGAACTCCGAACCAGGATGGAAGGATGGAGAAGCAGGAAAGGCATCAAATTTGGCAAAGGCCTGGTGGCGCAGTGGTAAAACTCTGGAACTCACACAGCAGATGCAACCTCAATGGCAGGAGAAACAGAACTGGGGTGGAGGAAGAGTCTATGGTACCTAACGGCCAACCCTCGTGCGCCACGCAATGAGTCGGCCTCAGGGGTGGCACCGACTCCTCCTCCTCCCCCAAAAAAAGCTCTTGTGCAGGTGCACCTCCAGCTTACACCCAACAGTAATGCATGTTGAAGACTGACAAGGTGAAGATCATAACTTTGTGGGACTCTGCTCCTAACCTTTGCCATTTCTGATACGTAACAATTTATACAGACTTGCTTGAACTCAGTCGGGCAACCATGAACCTATACAGTTAGGGATGTTATTACTTATTTCAATAATTTTTTAATTTCTGTACAATTCCTTTATGCAGCAACAAATCAAAGGACTTGCTAAAAATTAGTGAAAACCACATCAACAGGTTTGCCTCCATGTTCCTTGTTAGCATTTTTAGTAGAAACTTAGGTTTGTGTTACACAATCTCTCCTTTTGAAACCCATGTTCTGTAACATCTATATGGTCCCTTTTTCCAATTATGTCTTCAAGGATTTTGCCTGCTTTTGATGTAAGGGAAACAGGTTGTACGTTCATTTCCCATTTTAGGGCTGCAGTGGGTAGAGTCTGCAGTCCTTTAACACTCACAGAGTAAGGACTCTGCATTTTTCCTTAATTAAAAAAAAAACGGATTCTCTCCGCCCATCACAACCCTACCCCCTCTCTGGTGCCCCTGCTCTACTGCTATTCGAACAGTTCCTCCCCACCCTTTCTCTGTTCATCTCCAGTCTATCCCCTTCCCAGTAAACAGCTCCTCCCAGAGTTTTCTTTATGTCACTTTGACTTTTGTTTCATATGCAAGCACAATGACTCAAGTGCTGGCTCGGAGGCGCCACAAGTATAAATACTAGAAAAAGTTTTAGGCAGCTGCTTCAAAAATTCGACAGAAGACAACTTGTAACCTAAAGAAACACTGATCACTGCATAAAACACTCCCTGTGACATACAATTCAAACCATACAAACAAAACAGCAATATATAATGTCACCCATCCTCGCCCTGTACCTCGGGCTGCATGAAGCTCACTTCTGCTGTCAAAATGGGCTGGCAGTATATCCTAGAGCTAAAGGTAATGTGCTTTAAATTAGCTCAGTAAATCCAGCAAACCCACAGAATACACTTGCATATGGTGTCTCTCTAAGCAATCCAACATCTACTGTATTTCAATTAAGAGGTCTCTGTCATTTTTCTTTTTATTCCTACATTTGCTGACAGGGATTTACAGTGCTGTCTCTAACATGGAAGTCCAACAAATTGGTTTGTTTTCTTCACATCAGGTCAAAAAAAAAAAAAAACAGTGGCAGCATTTTAGAACATTTGTTATTGCACTGCTGCTTTAAAAGTAAAAAAACAAAAAACATGATGGGCTTTTTTTTTTTTTTTTTAATTTATCACAGGGCATGGAAATACCAAGATGTGGATTGGGGGTTGGGGTTACACTTCATGAAACTCAGGTATTAGGAATGACCCTAATGGCTCCCAATACTAACACAATGGTTGTTCACACTGCTCCCAGTACATGACAGTACACCAGTACACTGCAGGTGAAGAGGAGTTCAAGTAGCTAGAATGAAATCCTTACTTAAACATTAAAAAATGAAATGACTGTACTTCTTACAATAGGAGGATTTCTGCAATGTGCAAAATGGATACATCTGTTTGACTTCCGTGTGTGGAGATGGGCGCTTTCATTAGAAAGAAGCATCACATGCTAAATCTTTAGAAGCTTGAAAGATTACTTTCTTGGTATGACTGCTAGTCCCTCGATATAACAAAGCAGAATGGGAGCCATAACCTGAATTTAATGTAGGTTCCCGTACCTTACATCGAGAGATGCGTACAAACAGATTTGTCCCAGTGTACTCCTGTACCGCCCACTGTTTCATCTCCCCTCCTATACATCTCTTGGCTAAAGAGAATATTTATCATCCCACTCCTAGCATGATTTCTGCAGTACCCTGGTGACACAGTTTCAAAACATCTTTGAAAGAGTACAGTAGTTCCCTCCTGCTTTTCACTTGCTTCCCCAACTACTGTTTAGATACAGTGTTCCCCTCAATATGCCCGCTGGCTTTCCCCAACTGTAAACTGGTTAACAAGAATAACTTATTTCACGTAAGCGGCTTTCGGGCTATCAAGGCACTTTACAAAAAGATAAAAGCAACCATATAAAACAGTATACACAATAATAAATAAGTAGCATACAGATATAGTAAACAACAGGGAATCAGAATTATGTGGCGCTATCATAGGCGAGACTCCATAAAAAGGTTTTCAATGCCTGTTTGAACCGCTCCACAGACTTGCACTCCCGAAGCTGACGGGGTAGAGAATTCCAAAGGGTTGGTGCCATGTGCATAAATGCACGGGCCCCAGAAGATTTTAAAGACACCTTCGGAATCTCTAGCAACCCCTCATCAGCTGACCGCAGCTGTCGCACCGGGTGGTAAGGAACAAGAAGCTCTTTCAAGTAGTCTGGGCCCAGTCCATGTAGGGCTTTATAAGTCCGTAAACCAACTTTAAAGGTGATCTGCCACCTAATCGGCAGCCAGTGCAGATTGCTCAGCATGGGGGTAATATGAGATACTCGAGAAGCCCCAGTTAACAATCGTGCTGCTGCGTTCTGCACGAGCTGCAGGCGGCGGATTTCAACCCCAGAAAGCCCCAAGTACAGGGAGTTACAATAATCGAGGCGTGAAGTCACAAAGGCATGGACTAATATAGGCAAGTCCCTGGACAGAATCAGGTGTTTAATCCTGGAGATATTCCTACGATGATAAAAGGAAGACTTGACGATGGCCGACACCTGAGATCGTAAAGTTAGCCCTTCATTTTGCACTACCCCCAGGTTTCGCACCTGTTCAGAGGATAAGAGCCGAGAGCCCCGAGAAAAATTCCAGAGGGCTGATCAGCCTAAACCCCTCTATCTGGCGACCCGGGTCCACTACTATCACCTTCATCTTTCCGGCGTTCAACTTTAACCAGCTCGAGTTCATCCAGACCTGGATTTCAGCGAGGCAGGTATCAAGTACCGAGACAGCTCTATCCTGGTCGGGGGCAAAAGACAGGTAGAGTTGGATATCATCTACATAGCAGTGAAACCTCAGCCCATACTGTCTTACAATGTCTCCTAGAGGCAGCATATACACTGCAAACAGCATGGGGGACAACACTGAACCCTGAGGGACCTAACACGGCAGGGAGAAAGGGTCCGAGGGAAAAATCCCCAACACCACTCTCTGGCTCCGGCCAGTGAGGAAAGATGTAACCCACCTAAGGACCGTACCTGACAGTCCACAGATGGACCTCAGATGTTTAAGCAGCACACCATGGTCTACAGTGTCAAAATCTGAAGAGAGATCAAGGCGTACCAAGACAGAACAGTTCCTCCGATCCCTCGCCACCAGGAGATTAAGCACCCAAACCAGCGCCGTCTCAGTACTGTACTTCTTATGAAAACCGGACTGGAGAGGTTCGTAGATGTTATGGATGGTCAAGTGGTCGTCCAGCTGTACTGCCACTACTTTCTCAATCACCTTCCCTATAAAGGGAAGGTTTGAGATCGGTCTGTAGTTGGACAGAGTCCGGGTCCAAAGAAGCTTTCTACAGGAGAGAATTACCACCGTCTCCTTCAGGGAGCTTGGAAACTCACCGGATTCCAAGGAGCACCAGACTATCCAAGCCAGGACCAGGCCAATCATATCCCAACAACCCATAATCAAGGAAGTTGGGCCCAGATCTAAACTACAGCACGTAGGGCACATACCCTGGACAATCCGCATGACATCCACGAGCTCGGGCAAGGCAAAGGTACTCCAGGAAGCTCGAGGTGAGGTGACCAAGCACCGATCATCAGTAACCCCCGTAGAGTGAGCTGAACGAACTTCCGACCAGATGTCAGCCATCTTATCCGCAAAGAACCGAGCAAGCTCATCGCACTCTACTTGCGAAAAAGGTCTGTGGAGCTGCATACAGGTTGGGTAGCACAACCTGTCAACAGTTCGGAAGAGCTGAGCTGGTCAATTCTGAGTGGCAGCAATCTCCTCGGAAAGGAATTCTGCCTTCTTACGAGAGATCGTTGATTGGTAAATCTTATAATGTTCAACCAATCTAAGATGGTCAGCAGCCAGGGCGGATTTCCGCCAACGCCGCTCCAACCTACGTCCTACTCGCCGCAACTCCCTCAAAGGCCCATCAAACCAAGGGACTCGAGAGCGAAGTGGGAGAGGATGAACACAGAATCAAGTCCAGAGCTGACGAGATGGCCTTATTAAAGGCCACCACTAAAGTCTCTGGACTTGAGCTGGTCACAGAAAACTCTGAGAGGCCAATCACCGCTGCTAGGCCTTCAGGACTCACTTCCCGTAAAGGGCAGTAACTGACCATCTCCACAGAGACAGGCCTCCGAAGGGGGGCGCAAAAGTTGAACCTCACGGTGTAATGATCAGACCAACCAACTGGTTCTAAGTCGGAGGCCTCGATCCCCAGGAGGAAAACCAGATCAAGAGAGTGACCAAATTTATGGGTGGCAGAGGTAACAACCTGTGTAAAGCCCAGAGATGTCATAAGCTGGAGGAAGTGTTGTCCAAACTGCGAGAGATCGTCTTCGACCCAGGCACTGAAGTCTCAAGAGTACCATAAACCTGGGGGACTCCAATGCCACGTCGGCAGGAATAGAGTCTCGTCCCCGAATGGACGGTAGATGAGAGCTAACCTGCAGCCTACACCAGCCACCACAGTACACTCAAATGATTCAGCTTCCTCAACTGTTACATTCATGAGGGCCAATTCGGTCTTAAAACAGACCATCCCCCCCCCCACCACTATCCAATCTCAAGCGGTGTATCACTGAGTACCCGGTCAGACTTGCAGCATCCAAAGTGGGGTCCACATTTTCATCCAACCAGGTCTTGGTGATGCAAACCAGATCACTTGTTTCAATAAGAGCTGCAATAATTGCAGTCTTATTTTTAATAGAGCTGGCATTGCATAACACCGCTCGAGTTGGATGGGCTTCAAGGGCCACCCCAGCTACTTGCCTGCCACACGAGGCAGTGCCCTTGGGTATGGAGACTAGATAAGGCGCACCCCATTCCAGACTCCATTTCACCCCAGGGCGTCTTCTAGCCTAACCAGACCGATGTGAGAGGTGTGTTCATTCGTCCTCCAGTGTCCACACCCCCCACCCCCCTCTTATGAGCAATACCCAGTGCGCGACAGCGCTGATAGTCTGACAACAACAAAGGGGGAGAGGGGCGGAGGGCGAGGAGAGTGGAGGACGAATAGCACATGACCGGGGGGGGGGGGGGAGGAGCCTACACATTTTACAATAAAATTAAAACCAATATACACAACTTTCAGGCACTCAACCTCAAAGACCCCCAAAAGAAAACAATGAAATTAAAACCAATACCCACCCACTAAAAGTATACATAAAATGCCACCCTACTCCCCACTGTTTGGACGATTTCAGTCCCAGAAACTATTACAGTCCCCTCTCACAGGATGCAAAAAACACATATACATTTTTCTGTGCTGCACAATCCATAAGTCTTCTAGGAACTGCTGCCAAGAAATTAATGCTAGGACTGACCTCTGCTTGACATGTTCCTGATTTCTCACTTTAAGTAATGTTTAGTCTGATGTAGAGATTTCTTAAGAGTCGGTTTAAGTTTGAGAGAGGTTATTAAGGTAGTGTGATTTTGCTATCTGCCCTGAGCTCTGTGCCCCTTCTCTTAGAGCTATAGAGTTTGTGGGCTGCACCCTTGACCTCTGTGTCCCATTGAGGCTGCTGCAGTGCTCCCCCCCACCAAAACTTGCTTCAGAACCTCCCTGCTGACTTTTCCATTAGCAGATTATATATTTTAGTCACTAGAGGGCCCAGTTATAAGCACATGTACCCAATCCAACACAATACAGTTCCTGTCTCATCTACTTATTTTGTGGTCATTCTATCACTATTCATCAGTCTTTGCCCCTTCCCTCTTCTACTGCTCGATACTGATTTTTCCCACTTGCAGCTTATACTCTTCGCCCACTAGAGGGGTTTTCCCCCAACTGTGCCAAAGCTGCTCTACATCTTCTTACTCTCTACTACTCCTGGACACTCTTCCTTTACTGCTCAGCTGCTATTGGTACCTACACTCCATTACTAAGTCTGCTCTCCTTCACCCTCTTGGTATAGACCTCACACAGACAGAGCACCTTTCCTCCACGCTAGGCACCTCATCCCCAGACCACCCCACAGTGACTCTGCCTTCCCCCACCCTCGACACACCCGTGACCCCCCCAACACCCCCACCCTGCCAACACCCCCACTCCCTCTGCCCCCAAGGCCCGACCTGGATCCAGCTCTCCCCTGCCATTCCCACCCATTGCACTTTATCTATCCCATACATCCTGATTGTAAAGTCCTCAGCTGGGTGTCGACCCAAGGGTTTCCATCACCACCAGCCACTAACCAGAATAATTACACTGCTATTATTTGGTAATGTACACTCAAACCCAGGACCTATGGCTTCCAGCCCTTCTAAACCCTGTACTGCAACTGGCCTCCGCTTTGCATCCTTAAACATCTGCAGTCTCCTAAAGAAATCGGCTGCCCTCCAGTGCTAGGTCACTCAACATCAACCTGACATAACTGCACTGGTAGAGACTTGGTTCTCCAAATCCACCCCTGACTCCGCTATCACTCTCCCTGGATATACCATCTACAGGGAAGACCGAGTAGGCAAACGCAGTGGTGGCTGCGCACTACTCGTATGGGACTCCCTTATAGGTCAGGCACTCTCAGCTCCTAAACTTGATTATGAAGCCCAAGCCCTCACCTTTAAAATCACACCTGACCCCGCCTGAGGCCCTCTCTTCCTCACGGTCTCCTATGTACCCTCGAGGAATCAAAACCAAGCGGTCCAGTCCCTCTTTGACTACCTCACATCTCTCCCTCACAAAGTGGAGCAAGTCATCCTAGGTGATCTCAATGTTAACTGGCTTGCCTCCACTGCCTCCCATATAAGGGACTCCTTTGCTGCCCTGGATATGTCCCAGACAGTCACCCAGCCCACCAGATTCAACCACTCTACTGGCACCAGCACTCTCCTAGATGTTGTTATATCTAACTGCCCCTACAAAATCTGGGATGTCACTGTCCTCCCAGACTCTCTTAGCAATCACTCCCCAGTCCTCTGTCTCTGGTTATCCTCCACTCTGAACCCAGTGTCCCAGGCCACTCCACGCTGTCATTTACACCCCAGCGGCCTCAGAAAATTAAAACAATACCTAGCCCAGCTAGACTGGTCCCCTATCCAGCGCACCCCTGACATGGACTCAGCTCTTGACCACTTCACAAATGCCTTCTGTAAGACTTGTGACCTTTTCACCCCCTCACCAGGATCTGCTCCAAAAAATGCAATGCCCCATGGATCACCCCACCCCTTCCCCAGAGAATCAAAAACAGAGATAACCTCTGGCACATTGCTGTAGAATCTGGAAAGGCGTCTGATAGACAGGCCTATAACGCAGAACGCAATAAGTGCACTTGAGCCATTCGGCGGGCCAAGGCAGAGCACCACCAGACCACCCTCGCTTCCACTTGGGGTTCAGCCCGGACCTTCTGGGATAATATGAAAGAGCTAAATGGGAAGTCCCGCTCCCCCCCCACCATCTCAGCTCTCCATCAGTGGCACCCCCACCACAGATCCACTCCTCATAGCCGATTGCCTCAACACTGCCTTCTCTGACCTAAGCTTGGTCCTCCCCAGCAGCTTCTTTAACCCAATCCCCACTCTCTCCCTCCGGTCCTGCATCACCCAACATTCTACCTGCGCACCCTATCTCCCCAAGAAGCCAGGCCATGACTGCTAAAAGCCTTAGGCAGCAATAACCCCAGCAGTGACCCCCTCAACTCCAGGATCCTCCATATGGTCTTGGACCAAGTCCTAGTCCCCCTGACTAACCTTCTAAACCAGTCTCTATACCTGGGTCAGTTCCCAAGTGCTTGGAAAACTGCTGAAATCACACCCATACATAAGAGTGGGGACCGGTCCACCCCCAACAATTACCAGCTGATCTCCATCCTCCCCCCACTGTCTAAAGCCCTTGAAAAAGTGGTGTTGCTCCAGCTCTCTGAATACCTAACCAAGTACGACATTATGTGCCCATAACAGCACGGTTTCCGTCCAGGACACAGTACAACCACGGCTCTCCTGGAATTCTCCCAACACCTGCATGCTGCTCTTGACTCTGGCAGCCTTGCAGGAGCAGTGTTCATTGACCTCTCCAAGGCCTCTGACACTGTCTGTCATCCCCTTCTACTCGACTCTCTCCACCAACTTGGCTTCTCTGGCGGTCCCATTTCCTGATTCTCTAGCTACCTCTCTGCTAGATCCCAGCATGTCAAGATCAGCAGCTCCCTCTCCAGCACTCTTCCCGTTCGCTCCGAGGTCCCTCAGGGCTCCATCCTGGGTCCAATACTTTTTAGTCTCTACCTCAACACCCTCCCCAGCTCATGAACCGATAAAATGCTCCTCTACGCCGACGATGCAGTCTCGTTGCCTCACATCCCAATCCCACCTCCCTCCAATTATCCCTCCAGCAAGCTTACAATCAAGCCGAAAGGTGGTTCGGCGACCACTGACTGGTCATTAAGCTAAAGAAAACCAAATCAATGCTCTTCTCCCACCACCAAAATAAAGCTAAAAATACCCCCTCTTTTTTTTTTAAATGTAAGTTTATTAACAACCAGCGGGTACAATTAATACAAATATACCAGACAGGTTCTATATAATAATACAGGATAGCCATACAATGCATATAGTCTTCACATTCCCCTTGTAATATAATCTTTCTTATGTAAGAACTAGGTCTAATGGACGTAAGTCTCCAGTCCGGTACCAATGAAACCCCCATGGCACCCCTCCCACTCTCAGTAGAGGGAACCTCCACCCAACAGCCAACCCCTCCACCGCTATGGCCCGTTCAAGACCCACCTCCGGGGCGAAATTTCCAAGGAGCCAGGCGGTACACTAGACAGCGATTGTGTCCCGCCAGAGCACCCATCTAGTCCACCTCCGGATAAACAGAGTTAATCTGTGATTTATCTTAAACGTTAGCTCTTCCATTTCTGCGATTCCCTGGACAATCTGAATCCATGCATCCATGGTAGGAGTATCGTGTCTCAGCCACTTTTTAGTGATAGATTTATGGGCTGCCGCCAGGAGGAGGAACCAAAGATATAATGAGTCTACTCCGGACAAACCTTGGGGAGGCTCCCCCAGAATGAGGCAGGGCCACTCCAGAGGAACAACAAGCCCAAAAATCTTAGTGAGAGCCTGAGAGACGTCCCTCCAAAAGGGATCCAGCCGTGGGCACAGCCACAAGATATGAAGATAGCTCGCCTCCACCCCACACATTCTCCAGCAGGAGGAATCCCTATCTGGGTTCCTCCGGCGCAGCGAGAGAGGAGAGAGGAAAAAGCGTATTTTCACTTTCCAACTATACTCCTGCCAGAAGGGAGAGCAGGTAGTTTTAGATGCTAATTTGAATACTGTTTCCCAGTTAATTACTCTAGGGCCAATTTCCCCCTCCTCTCGCCATCTGCACTTAATTTTTTCCAGATAGTCTCTCCTTAGGCCCATAAGGGCTCTGTATAATACAGAAATGAGGCCTGTGGTCTTCTGTGAAGACAATATTGTATAAAGGCTCTCCACAAAGGGAGCCGTCCTTTCCGTTTGAGGGTTTGCCCTACTACAACGGTAGATATAATCCCTGACTTGTAGGTAGCGGTAATGATCTGAATTACGTAGACCAAAGTTATTCTTAAGAGTCATGAAGTCCATGATCTCCTCCCCAGACATGAATTGTTTTACAAAGATTAGACCTATTCTTTCCCACGCTCTAAAAGTATGGTCCAATCGGGACAGAGCGAAAGCAATGTCCCATGAGGGTCTGTACAGGGGCCAAAGGAAAGCTTTTATCTTATATTTCCGCCAGGCCCTATGTGTTGCCCTTAGAGCGTCCCTCACAGAGGTTAAGTAGGGGGGAAGGAGATTCCCAGATGCCCACGTCTGAATGGTACGCATTCCTAGTGGAAGTCCTCCTTCTTCTTCCTCTGCCCCTTCCATTTCCTTCCAATTGGAACTATAGGTGGGAGTGGACCACAGCAGGGCCCTTCTGATTTGTGTAGCTAGATAATAATCCTCAAGGTCTGGGAGAGCTCTGCCTCCCTTTGGCCTGCTCAGGTGGAGTATATGAGCGTTTACTCTGGGCTTCCTATTGTTCCAGATAAACTTCGTAATTATTTTTTGCCAGGCAAGGAATTGTGTTTTAGGGATGCAAGAGGGGAGGCACTGAAACAAGTATAAGTATCTGGGCAAAATATTCATAGCTATAGTTTCAATTCTGGAGTGTAATGAGAAGTTGATTAGTGACCACCTATCTAGGTCCCTTTTAACTTGGTTGAAAAGAGGGGCATAGTTAGCTCCAAAAAGCTGAGAATTGTGTTTGGTCAGCCAGACCCCAAGATATGACATCTTAGTAGCTGACCAGTTCAGCGGCAAAAACTCGACGGTTCTCTGGGAGGGTGTATAATAGAGAGACAAGACTTCTGTTTTGGCTTTGTTTAAGGTATACCCAGAGTGTCACCCAAATTCAGATAAAATTGACCATGTTTCGGGGATCGAGGTCTCAGGCTGGGATAAGCAGAGAAGAACATCATCAGCGTATAACGATATCTTCCGTTGTTGCCCCCTATCTCAATGCCCCGTATCCCTGGGGCAGTACGCACTGCCTCAGCTAGTGGCTCTATGTAAATGGCGAACAGCAGAGGGGACAGGGGGCAGTCCTGGCGGGTGCCTCTATTTAGACTAAACCTTTTAGAAAGTCCTCCATTTACTCTGACGTAAGCTTGGGGACCAGAGTATAATGACTTAATACAGTCAATAAACATCTGCGGGAAGCCCATTTGCTCTAAGACCAAAAACAGGAATGGCCAGGAGACTTTATCGAAAGCTTTTTCAGCATCCAAACTCATCAGACAGGCTGGGAGACGTGAGTGGTGGACCGCATCTATTATATTGATGGCTGATCTAACACTGTCTGGGGCCTGTCGGCCTGGGACAAATCCTGATTGATCTGGGTTAATTAACTCTGGTAGTATAGGGTTCAGCCTAGATGCGAGGATCGAGGTGAGGATCTTATAGTCCGAATTTAGTAGTGAAATCGGGCGATAAGATTCACATTTAGTTGGGTCCTTATTCTCTTTTGGTATCAGTGAGATCGTAGCAAACCGCCAGGAAGGGGGGGGATCGGGTTAGCCTCTTGCCAGACCTCCGAAAACACGTCCCTCAGTATCGGGGTTATTTCTGTGGCAAAAGTTTTGTAAAATTCTGCCCCAAAAACCATCCGGCCCAAGGCATTTCCCTCCTTTTAAGGCCTTTATAGTTTTTAGAATTTCCGAATGTGTGATCGGCTTAATTAAGGATTGGCTTTTTTCTTGAGGAAGGGTAGGGAGAGATAGGGCTTTAAGGTATTTTATAGTTTCTTGTGCTGGAGCTGACACCTGGGGGGTGTAAAGTTTAAGATAATAAGAGGCAAAGGCTTCCGCGACCTGTTCAATCTTGTGAGTTAGTCGGCCCGTGGTTGGAGAAATTATTTTGGTTATTGCCGCTCTGGCTTTAAATTGCCTAAGTCTGGCTGCCAGAAGTTTAGTACCCCTGGGTCCTCCCTCATAGTAGTTTTGTTTGAGGTAAAAAAGATTTCTCTCAATCTCTTCCCTCTGAAATTTTTGAATTTCTGCTCTCAGAGATTTGAGCTCGGAATCTCTTTGTTTCTCCCATGTTATTTTCTGGAGGGATTCCAGGTCTCCTAGTCTTTTATGAAGATTTTGTTGCTGCAGCAACCTCTCTCTCTTTTTCCGGGAAGCTATACTTATTAGTTGCCCCCTAACTGTGGTCTTTAAGGTGTCCCAAACAATTTGTGAAGTTATCCCTGGTGTGGCATTTTCATTTAGGGTGCTTGTTATGTGCTGTTTTATTTTTTCTACTACCTCCTTGTCCTGGAGTAGGGACGTATTCAGTCTCCAATGTGTTGTCTTTCTGGGCAGGGAGATAGCAACTTCCAAAAATATTGGATTATGATCAGATAAGGTGGAAACACCAACCCACATTGAGGGCAAGGCGGGGACACTGTCTTTAAAGGTAAAAAACGTATCGAGCCGAGAATACACCTTAAATCTATGTGAATAACATGTGTATTCTTTCGCTCTGGGGTACCTTTCTCGCCAGACATCCACTAGTCCCATCTGGCCCATGATACGCTTGACTGCCCGTGCCCTGTGTTGGTCTGGGTTCCGAGAATCTGAGGTGGTATCAAGACTTCTATCCCAAATCAGATTCCAGTCCCCCCATAATTAGGAGACCCCTGGATCTTTCGGTCACCATCCGGACCAGAGAGGCATAAAATGCCGCAGAGGAGCCCGGGGGAGCATACACATTGACCAGGGTTACCGGTGAGTCCTGCACTCTTCCCACCAGCATGATATACCTTGCTCCACTGTCCACCACAGTGTCCTCCAACTCAAAAGGGAAGGACGCCGAAAGCAAGATGGCCACCCCCCTCCTGCGGCCAGACTCCAGGGACGAAAAAAAAACCTGTGGGTGTGACCTAGTTTTCAACTTTACGGCCTCTGAGGGAGACAAGTGAGTTTCTTGTAGAAAGTTTACTTCACAATTCTGGCTGGTAATATATTTCTGAATTTGTTTTCTCTTGATCGGACTGGAGCATCCATTAATATTATGGGAAAGTACTTTTATATTCTGCCAAATCATTGATACAACTACTAAGATTCTGCTTACTAACTTGGGGGAGAACAGTTTGCCTCCATACATTTAACATTTCTATCCTTACCAAAAAGTGTAAAAACCCACATAACTTGAACAACAACAGCAACTTAGAACTGTTTAACAAAGAAATGTGGTCCTGGGTAGGACCTGGGGCCATGTCCTCGGGGCTATCCCCAATTGCGGGCCCGGACATGGGAGAGACTGGGGCAGGTGGACCTGTTAAGGCCCGACAAACCCTTCTCAAATAAGGTGTCAGTCGACTTCCTGGGGAAGGCTGTCGGTGGTACATCAGCCGTAGAGCAAGCACACAAGCGCAGCAGAGGGGGACTCCATGGGTGTGGTCACGAATCCCCTCCTCCCGAGGGGTCCCCAATAGGGTTGCCCTAGATTCAGAAAGTGGCATGCTTCAACTTTAGTCGCCTCCCTCCCGGGTTCTGGAACATCCATATTAATACAAATAAATCATCCCATTGACAGTTTTTAAAGGAACAGTAACAGGCAAGTAGATGGGGTTATTTATGAACCCTCCTTCTAACCATGACGAGTGACGACCCGTTAGGAGAGAAATGATAAAATGAAATGATAACCCCCACACCATCGTACAGTTCTTATTGGCATATGCCTCTCTTGGGCGTGAGTCACCACAACTCTGGCCTTAAATAGCTAAGTTAAGCTGCTATATAGAGCGCCCGCTGACTGTGACTCAGGAGCGTGGTTGACTCCCCACCCCACCCCGAGCAGTATTTCAGAAAAAAAATCTATGGGTCTCAGTGTCTACTTAGTTTGGCCTGGGTTGCTTTTAACCAGTTTAATAACTGAACCTCAGTTCTTGACAGAGCCAGTCTCGATGTCCCTTCTGAGGACTCCTGGGAGGTATACTTGACCGCAAGATAACGGTGCTCATCTGCTTGAACTCCTGTGCCAAAAACAATCAGGCCTGTACGCGTCGGATCTAGGGATCGCCAATGGCCTCCTCCTCATCTGAATATGTGGGGGGAGGCTTCAACAAGGGTCGCCGTACGGGTAAGAAAAAAGCTCCAGAAAGGATACCAAATATTATGTCTGAGAGAGTCCCAGTCGTGTGTCAGAAGCCAGTCTGCATGTTGGTGCAGAATGAATTAAACCGGAACACCAACGCTCCTCCTTCTGCAAATTCATGTCTCGTCTGCGGTCTCAGGTGCCTCACCCAACATAGGTTCCTCTTCTTCCGTTTGAAGGTGAGCTGCTCTTTTGTTCAGCTTCGCAGGGTCACCCAGCTGAACAATCAGTGAGGAGATGTCTGCTCGCAAGCTCACGCGTTGGGATCCCTGGGTAGCACCCTGTCGCATGGGGCTCTTCCGGACTATCGACAAGGCTGAGGTAAGAAGGTCCCTTTCCAGTTTTTCTTTCATCAACGGTGGTACAGTTATCCCCAGCGATTCCAAAAGCGGGGTAGCAGACAGTAGGTCTTGGAAGACTTTCGGACCCCTTTCCGTAAAAATTTTAAGTCGCGCGGGATAGAGGATCTGAGCCTTCATGTTACGGGCCCGTATTTGCCGCATAACCGGCCAGATTGATTTCCTGGTTTCTTGGACAATGGTTGTTATCTATGTATATCCTGTGGCCCTCATATTTCAGCGCTCCCTGCTTCCAGGCTGCCTTCAGGATTTCTTCCTTTACTGAATAATTGGCGAGTTTCGCGATTATAGAGCGGGGCCTTGCGTCTGAGTTTTTTGGCGGGGGGCCAAAGCCCTGTGAGCTCGATCCATCGACAAATCCATCTCCTGGGGTATCTGGAGGGTCTGCCTTAGTATTTCTTGCAGAAACTGAGCCACGTTTTGGTACTTATCCTCGGACCCCTCCGGGATTCCGTAAAGCCTGATGTTCTGTCGTCTGTTTCTTCCCTCTAGATCATCTAGTTTACGGGTGAGCTCACGGTCTCTGGACAATAAGTAAATCAGGAGGCGATCCTGACAATCCGACTGTTCCACTAACTGGTTGACACATAGTCCAAATTGCTCTGTTTTGTGGTCTACTTTAGCAAGATCTGTTTTGAAGTCATTCAAAGTTTGGTCAATCTTGGCTACTGTGCGAGCTGTCTGTAGTATGACTTCTTTAAGACTGGATGGAAGTTCCTCAGCGGAGGCCTCTGGGCACTGCAGGCCGCTCGTTGCGTCTTTCTCTTGTAGGTCGTATCTACTTTCCTCTCCCATCATTTCTTTTAATTTCTGCATCGGAGTCATTGGAAGCTTCGCTGCTCTGTTTCTCTTGGCTTTTGCTGGCGAAGACATCCCACTAAGTGGATGATGTAAGCAGATTGTAGTCGGGAAGGAGACGGAGCTCTGGGTCTATGCTGCCATTAGCTCTCTGACGTCACCGGAAGTCAAATACCCCCCTCTTGATTATCCCCAGCACTCTGCACCCGCTAGAACAAGTGACCACATACAAGTACCTAGGCATCACGTTCAATACTGCCCTCTCCTTCCACACCCACATTAATGCCCTGTCAGCCGACATTAACTCTCGGATTGGCCTGCTATACTGGCACAGGGATTGCCTGCCTCAGGTTGCCCTTAGGCTGGCCATCACCTCCTCTGTCTTGTCCCTCGTGGACTATGGATTGCCCATCACGCCACAGCTGACAACACTGCCCTCTCCAAATCCAACTCTCCATCAATAAGGCCTGTAGGCTCCTGACCGGTGCCCCCAGCCGCACTCACACCTGTCTTCTCTATACTACCACCAATCTGCTCAACTTTGAGGAGCGACTGCTCTACCAGACCTGCCTTCTCCCTAAGAAATCACTGCTAGGACTCTCCTTCCGGGGGGTCTCCCCCTCCCTACAGCAGTCATCATCATCATCCGTCACCACCCGTAGCTCTGTTAAGGCCACTTTCAAGGTGCCCAGAACCAAGACCTCTCTTGCCCAGAGATCCTTCCTCTACCGAGCCTCCATCTGGTTCAACTCCCTTCCTAGCTGCATCTCCAACTTGCCAAAAATTGGCTCTTTCAAAATAGCCCTTCGGAACCATATCTTTAATACCCGCTGTTGTAGATGCAACTAACCCCCTGTTGTAACCTGTGGTACCCGCCCGCCTTGCCCCCTGGCTTGACAACGTCCACTGGACAGCCTCTCCCTCCCCCAGACCCACTCCTTCCCTACTAGGTCCAAACTGGGATGTAACCCGCAGTCTTCTCTGAGAACCTACTATATCCATGAGTGTAACTCACAATTTTGTAACACTATGTAACCTAAGTAACATACAAACTACTGCATTATGTAACCTAAGTGTATCTATGTTAAATGTTCCTTTTACTGCACTTGTAATGTTATCCTCTGTTTTAATCTGCGCTGTAATAACTGTCATGATGCCTGCACCACCCCCCCCCCCCGCGACGAGGTGCCTTTGTAAATGAGTCTCTGACTCAAAGGTCGTAAACCTGATTTGTAATGAACAAATAAATAAATTCACCCACCCCCCAAAGCCCTCTCACAGCCAAGGAGAAGGGGAGTTCCAGGCACCCTCACCGCCCAGAATAAAATAAATCAATCAAAAACAAATAAAAATAAACATAACACTCAAAAATTAAAAAATAAAACAAAAAATGTGGACGCCCAGATCCTCTCACCACCGGGGAGACCACAAAACAGTTGAAACGAAGATATAACAAAATAATCCAGGAGAGAAATCATCCAAAGATGCAGGTAAATCCAATGGGTAAATCCAGTCTGAAATGAGTCCAGCCGATAAAATCAAATACATCCAAAACATGCAATAAGTCCAGCAAATAAATCAAAACCAGGATAGGGTCCAGCCAAGAAGAAGCCAGCCAACGATGGACAGCAGCACAGGTCTACCAACTCTGCCCCTAAAGGACACCAACCAGAAATATTCCACAGCACCACCACAACACCCGGATCGAAGCCACAAAGTACCCATTCCCGGGGGTCTAGGGGCACCCTAGGATCACCAGCTAACTCCCTGATTAAGGATCCCTGGAGCCCCCGTGAAGCAGCAAAATCTAGTCGGTGATCCCCAGCAGAGTCAGGCCAAAGTCAGACCAGTCTCATAAAGTGCAAACTTCAGGCCCACCAGAACACAGTCTGGGGCCCACCACTCGATTCTTCAACCCAGCACACAACTGGCACCTTCATACAATCCACAAGGCTCTCGGAACTGCTTCCTAGTGCGGACCCCCACACACGATTTTTTAGGGCTCCACAGCTCCTCCTCAGAACAGATTCCTCAATAGGGCATCAGCCAGTATGTCCTTCGGCACAAATCCCCACTGTCCTTCTGCACCTAGGCAGGGATTAAAGCAGTTCTACCGACCACACATTCAAACTTGACCCGATCAAAGTCGGCTCCACACAATTCGCTGAGGCATCGACAGCAGCACCTCAGACCAAAGAATCCTGCATTTCACAATATAGTGGCGACTTCAAAATCTCTACCGGCTTCAAAACGTTACCACAACCAGCAGGACAATCAAAGCAACCGAGACTGCAGAATAAACGGCTTTCATTACACCAAGCTTTAACGGGCAAAAGCAGTTTGCAGCACAGAAAAATAAACTAAAACAACATAAAAAAGAAAATGAAAAAAAACGAGTAAAGTAAAGTGAAACAAAACAACATGCAGCTCACAGCGCACCCAGCCTGGTGGCCATCTTAGTTCAAACAGCTGGTAAAAGCATTTCTGTTCCAAAATAACAGTGGCACTGACCTCCTATGATTTGATAAAGTTTTCCATGGAAAGACTGTTACAAATCAAAAACAATCAGGCCAAAAAGAAGTGATCTCTCAAATTACTAAAGATTTAGCGTAAGGTGCTTCTTTCTGATGAAACTGCCCAGCTTGGATGATGGAAGTTGAACAGATCAGTTTGTTTTCTTTACATCAGGTGAAAAAAATATATATATGGGCAGCATTTTAGAACATTTGCTATTGCATCTACTTTTAAAGTAAAAAAAAAAAAAACCTGTCATATCTCCCTGGTAGTCTAGTGGTCCCTCCCACCTCCCGGTTCTCTCATCACTTCCCCTGACAGTTCCCTGGTGTCTAGTTGCACCCTCACCCTCCAATCATGGTTCCTGTGTTTCATATAGTGCCCTGGTGTCTAGTGGCACACCCTCCAATCCCTGTCCCCACTGTAACTTTAAACTCCCCTGGTGTCTAGTGGCACCCACATCCTCTGATCACTATCCCCCTTGTTTTAATTACTTGCCCTGGTGTCTAGTGGTGCCCACCCCCATTGCTGTCCCTGTAATAATTTCTGTATGTACTGGGGTCTAGTGGCCCCCCATCCGATTGCTGACCCCCTAATATTTTTTTTTTTTAATTCCCTGGTGTCTAGTGCCCCCATTCCCTGTGATAGATAAATAAAAAAACGAGACCGAAATGTTTTTGTTTTTTAACTCTTAAAGCAGCTGTGCAATAGCAAATGTTCTACAATACTGTCACTGTTTTTCATTTGACCTGATGTGAAGAAAATGTACTGATCTTTTCATCTGTCTTGTTCAGACCTGGGCACTTTCATTAGAAAGGAGCATCTTATGCTAAATCTTTTGTAACTTTGAGAGTTTACTTTATCTTATCTGTGTCAATCTTCACCATTCATCACATTTGGGTTCTGGCCGGAGGTCACAACCCCGTGTGAGTTTTTTTTTTTTTTTTTTTAAGGATGGGCGAAGTCGACGCACCAACAGCGCTGCTCTTGAGGCCGACACACTGCGCGGGGCTCGCAGGTTGGCCATTAGGTGTTGTTGACCCCGCCCTCCCACCAGTTCTTCGTCTCACGCTGTAGAGATCGCACCTCATGTGGAGCTGCTATCTTCAGCAGCCTTCTCCTGTCTCCGACGCCGAAAATGTTTCCTGCCAGTTCTGTTTCGGCCTACTCGACGCCGCTGTGGTAAGACTGTTCCATTTATTTATTTCCAGCAATGTCGAGTCTTTGTTTGAATTGTTTTTCTGATCATGTCTCGGTCGGAGGGCAGAAAATTGCTATGCATTGGTGCCCGTGCGGCCGCAAGTACTCCGTTACCGACCAGCATGATCGTTGTTTTGCGTGTCTTGGCCCGCTTCACAACATGGATTCGTGCGACGCCTGCTTCTCCATGGACTGTCGTGTCATTGAGCAACGCGCATGGAAAGTTGGACGAGTTCCGCCGACTTCGGGGACGGGCGCACACGTCAGGCCAAGCCGCAGCCTCTCGGCCTTTCCTCAGAGTCCCTCCAGTTCTATACGGACCGGAGGAGGGACTTCTGATTTTAGTAGCCTCGCCGTGGCAGAAGTCCCTTCCGTGGTGCAGGAGGCCCAATCTGCTCCCCTGGGGAGTGGGCAGGAGCACCCTCTGGCCGGCTCCGCCCGGGCGGAAGGCTCCCCAGTGTCGTTTCCTCGGGCTGCGGAAGCCTGGGTCCAGCACCATCCTCAATGCTGTCCATCAGTGCCATCTTGGGTCTCGGTGCCATTCGTGGTGCTGTGGGCCGGAATGGCACCATTGTTGGCGCCAGTCTGCCGCTCAGCACCATCTCCGCTGTCCATGCCGTTTGCGGTGCTGATGGCACCGTGGGAGGTTCTACAGTGCCATCTTCAATCATTTCTCGTCTTGGCACCGGACTGGGGATGGCGCCGTGTCTAGATCTGGTGCCACTTGCGGCAGCAAGCGAGGACACGGCACTGTGGAAGGTGGTGTCATCGGTGCCGCTATCGGCACCGTCCTTGACTCTGGTGCAGCTTGCAGCGCTGTGGGACAGGACGGCGCTGTGGCAGGCATCGACTCCAGCTCTGCTGCTGCTCTCAGCGCCATCTCTTCTTCGGGCACCATTTGCGGTGCCGTGGGGGAGTTTGGTGATGGCTCTGGTGCAGACACCTGGACTGGCGCCTCCTTTGGTCCAGACAGGAGCGGGCATCCGTGTATGGTTTGGCACTGGACATCAGTCTCTACCTCTTCGGAGATGGCTCAGAGTCTGATTCGGACTCGCTGGCTGACTCTATGGAGTTGGCGGCCCATGTGGACACCCTGGTAGTTTCCTCGGCTGACTGGAGCCAGCCTCCCTCTGAGGAGCGGGCAGTAGCTCGCCCCCCCAAAGTCTAGGGTCAGGGTGCTGACCAGCAGGCGGTAATGCAGGCCACTACTGCCCTGCAGCCTGGGCTCATCGGGTTTTCTGCCCCCCTCAGCTGGTGTGCCTGGATCGCCCAACTTTAGGGCCAACCGGAGCACCCATGGGAGGGGAGGCTGCTACTCCATGGGTGATCCCCGCGGGGACTGACCACGGTTGTCAGCTGCCTAGGCTGGTGTTTGCGAGGAGGAGGGCTTTTTCAGATTCCGAGGGGTTAGGGTTCGATGCGGTGACCCTTTTCCAGGACCCACCTGGGTTCGGGAAGAGTAGTAGCATGGACCCCTGTCCTTCCTTCCCGGTCTCCTTGAGGGGGCCCTGGTCTTTGGAGGGAAGGGACCATCCTTTGGGATTTCCACGGTCCCGGTCACCTCACAGGGGGGATTCTTCAGGGCACAGACAAGGCAGTTCCAGTGTGGTTGATGAGCTGTCAGCTGTTGGGCTTTGCGGAGCTCCTCCTTCCCTTGAGGCTCTTGGTGCGCTCTCTTGCCCGGACAGAGGATGGTTGCCTCCTGTTGTTGACCTAGCCCCCACTCCTCTGTCACCATCTCCTGCTCTCCCAGGCATTCTTGGTCCTAGGGGACCTCTATCCTGGGAGGAATTCAGGGGTGCGGCTGCTCAATTCCCTACATACGTCACAGCCATGGATGAGCGGGTGTTCCACCCTGCCCTTGAGCAGCCAACCTCTGGATCTCTGAGGTCTTCCACTCCCTCATCCTCCTCTTCTGGCGGAGAGGAACCTTCTGGCCAGATCTCCCCTGTTGCTGATCTCGCGGAGTATCAGCGCTTCCTTGTGAGGAGGATGGAAGACCTGAGTGTCATCTCACCCACTCAGCACAATCCGGATCATTCGACGCATGTCTTCTTAGGCGACTTCAGTGCGGCCACTCTTGTGGTGCCCCCCCCCCAGCCTGCTCCTTTCCAGGAGGTGTCGGTGCAGTTCTGGCAAAGGCCCTTTTCTGAAGTCCCAGCCCCTAGGGATCTGAGCCAGTGGTTGTGCCCCCACCCCCGGTCTCTCCAGGTCGCATGCCTCATCCTCAGTCAGGACTGATGCAGCTGGATACTCCCGACAGGCTTCACGTCCTCCACCGTGACGGGCCCCCACATCAAGATTCTGCGGATTCTGACTTCGGGGGGAGGAGGACCTTCTACTCGGCACAGTTGCTTCTCTCAATTTCTGCTCATCAGGCCCACTATGCTACTTATGATAGGTTTCTGTGGTCCAGGCTAGGTCAACTTTTAGCCACTATGCCTAATTCGGAGGTAACCAGACAAGCCATTGCACTCTCTGCACGTGGCCTGGAGATAGTAAGGCACCAAGCGAGGGCATCTTACGATGCTAAATGAGGCAGCTTCCAGGGTCGTAGGGACAGCGATCTGGACTAGGCAGATGGCACAGATGCGTCTTTCCCGGCTGTCACCCTTGGCCTGGCGTAGGGTGATTTCCTCCACCTACCAGAGAACCCAACTTTTCTCCCGTAGGGTGAGGCAGCGGCTATTGGGGCAACCTCCTGCCCCCTCCGGGGGGGTCCCCCGTCTCACTCTCCCCAGTCTCGGGCCTCGCCAGGCCCGTAAAGGTTCTCCCTCTCACTGCTTTTCACCACTGGAAGCTAAAGGACTTAGTCCCTTAGGGTCTAGGGCCCCCTTCGGGGGGCTCGGTACTCACCCAAATATGATGAATGGTGAAGATTGACACAGATTAGATATGAAAATTATGTACCTACCTTAATTCCTGATCTTTCTGTGTAGCTTCACCATTCATCACAAATCCCACCCTCCATCCCCCGGAGCCTCAGACTCAGGGTCCCCTTCCTCCTTCTGTGTGTCCCACCCCCTTCTTTTCTGCTAGTCAGGAGCAGGGTGACCTGGGGCACACAGTGGGATTTTACCTTCTAACAAGAGGGGAGAGAGCGCTTCTCTCCTCAATGCTGTGGCTCCACCCCCTTTGGGGTGGGGGTTGGAGGTTGCCCTCTCTTCTTTTCTCTCTCTTTCTCTTCCTCTAGTCCTCTCAATCCCTGTCCTTAGGGACTCATCCCTCAAATTGAATTGAAAAAACCTTTGATTCTCCCTTCCAATTATATAGGTTTGGGGGAACAACCCTGGATCCTGCCCTTTCTTCCAGAAATAACCACTTCTGCTCATGCTGAAGTTCTTGCCAGTGATTCTGTGCTTTGAATTCTGGCTACTCCTCTTGCAGTTCCTATTCAAGTCTGGAGGCAGTCAACAGTCCAGGGTATGTCCTCCCCCTCCCTCCCCATTTCTTGTTTTTCCCTCCCTCATTCCCTCTCTTCTGCTTCCAGAGATTGGGGCCCCTTCCCAATCCCCTTAGTTTTTTTCTCAAGCTCCTTCTGTCCTCTCTGTCATTTATTTCTCCTTTTAGTTTCTATATCTTTTCCTTCGTCTGTGCCTTGGACCTCCTAGTCCCTCCCTCCAAACCCTTTCATACTCTACGGCGACTCAAAACTGGCAGGAGGGCAGGCTCGATGACACCTAACAGCCAACCTGCAAGCGCCACGCAGTGCGTCAGCCTCAAGGGTGGCGCCGTCGGTGTGTCGACTCCGCCCATCAAAAAAAAAAAAAAAAAAGCTCCCGCGTGGTCGTGACCTCCGGCCAGAACCCAAATGTGATGAATGGTGAAGATACACAGAAAGATCAGGAATTACGGGTAGGTACATAATTTTCATTTTTTGGTCTGATTGCTTTTGTTTTGTTCCAGTCTTTCCATGGAGAACTTTATCTCATCATAGAAGGTCACAGCCACTGTTATTTTGGAATAGAAATGCTTATTAATCAGATTAGAGTTGAGGAAAGCGAGCGGGCTTATGTGGCAGTCTCGGTCTCTCCGGTGCTGTCCTGGACTGTGCCGTTTGATGATCACTGCGGAAGAGGGCAGAACAACAACAATAGTTCTCACAACTCTCACTTGTGGCTGCAAGTGTCCTGTGGTGATTTAAAGTAAAGCCACAATCAGCTGGGATTTAAATCCCTTCGGTTTTGGAACCTCAGCTTCCAGCCTGCATTATTCAGTATACTGGCTGGTAGGCCGGTAAGACGTGTGGCAGACTTGGTCTCTCTGTTGCTGTCCTTGGTTGTCCCAGTTGGCGATCACTGCGGGGGTGAGGGCAGAGCAACAATAGCCCTCTTGACCCACATACCTAACCGAGAGAATCATGTCACTGTACCGGAATGCAATATGGTTTATGAAGGGGCTCAGTGAGTACACAAAGTAAGCAACACGCTCTAACAGTACGAAATTCTGCAGTACTACCTGCCCCTCCATGTTGTGAAAGCTGGGGCGTGTTTTGTAATGTAGTAAACGAGCAGAGTCAGGAACTAGTTAGCATGCTGTGGTACTACTGCAACTGTAGCTCGGTTGGTATTATGTGGAGCAACTTTTGATCTGAATGACAACTGCAAAATGAACACTTTAAATATTCAAATAACATGTAATAAACTGTGGCACTAGACAGTTTCACGGGTTGGTGTGCACAGCTATCAGTTTTGTTGTGTTCACATTCAGATGAGTCAGAGTTGCAGGGCTGTCACAAAGTGCGGTAAAAAAGTTGTCAGTGTCCATATCGCACAGCACAGTGTTGTAGGACTCGGGTCGGAGGTCCATAGGGATTCCATGGCCGGGTCTCATTTACGGTGGGTGGGCAGAGGCAGGATGAAATGAGGACAGGGGCAGTTGCCACCCCGCCTTAAAATACATGGGTGGAGGGGGTCGGGCAATCCAAGCCCCTCCACTACACGTGACTGTCAGTGGCACAGATTCTGGGTGCAGAGAAAGAAGCACCCCATCCAAACTACTTAAGCTGCCTGTGAGAAGGGTCTTACTGGTGATTAAGGGCCTGATCTTGCAAAGGTTTCTGCTCACTAGAAAATACATGTAGCTGCTCCTAGCCCTTCTTTTACTTCCATCCTTATCCTGTCCAGCAGGATTCTAATCAGACTACCAATGAAGTACAACATACTTGACTCTATCTTGTCACCAATCCCCCAGTGTCATGATCAGGATGCTGCTGATTTCATTTTTAAATTATAGATATCATCCCAACACAGCCCTCCCTCTCTACCCCCCTTCCCCAATCCCACCAGACACATGCAGTCCTTTCAGCTCTGGCCAGAATTTGTTGTGAGTGGGTATTACATCTGCACTTCTCCACTTCGTGGGTGCTATATTTTCGTTGATGGATTATTTTTAAAAATATATTCTAATGGACCTGACATCTCCTCTCTAGTATTCTTTAATAGATTTAGAAATAAATTATCTGGACCTCCATACTTGTTTTTAACTAATCTATCAAACGCGTCTTCCTTTGTACCTTCCTTTGTAACAACAGTTGTCAGAGCCCCAGAGTTAGATGATGCCACTCTTGCCAAATTTAGTATACTATTTTTATTTGATATGGCCTTTGGTAAGGAGTCATTGAATACTTAACAAAAAAAATTATTACATTCTGATAATAGAAGTTCCTCTGATTCAGTAGTCTTAACCTGAATTGAAACTGCTCCTACCACTTTGCAAGGTGCTTCGACGGACTTTGTAGAGCCATAACATTTCTTAATGTGTCCTTTCCTGGTCCTATTTGCCAAATCAAATTCTTATCTGCTTTTTCTTCTCGCTATTGCCCTTGTCAGACAGTTGGCCCCCTTTCGCAACATATATATTTTCTCCTGTGAAAATTTTTTTTATTTCTGAAAGTCATGCAATTATAGTTTGGAAGTGGAAGTATTCCATGTATCTTCCATGTTTTTGTCTAATAATTATTTTTGCCAGTTCCAGGATCTTTTTCCACTTTTTGTGCTGTTATAATCCGCTTTGTTATATCTGCTTTGATATACATGTAAATCTGTTTCCCCTTTTCTTTAGTTTTTGGCCGTTCTATATTAAATCTAGCCATACAGTGGTCATTCCCTAATAGGAGTTCCATAACAGTGATATTATCTGCATTGCTTAAAGTATCTGCCAGATATGGGGCCACTCCTCCTTTTTATGTCCCCTTTCCTTTGTAAGTGTGCAGCCCAATATGTATTTATTCCATTCATTCCCCCAACCACCACGTTTCTGTTACTGCGACTAACTCAGGCTTTTCCAGTGACACAGTGAGTACCATATATGACATTTTTTAGTCAAACTTCATGTATTAGTAAGTAGCCCCTTCCATATGTTTTTGGTGCTACTTTTCTTATTTGTACTGTAAATATCCACTTTTGCACCATTAGATCTATCTAGTTTTTCATGTGAGTGTATGGTCCCTCTGCTTCCGGTCTGCCCCTGCTCAACAAGTTTCAATGCGTCTTAAAGAGCCACTGACACCATGAGAACACCTTTGAAAAACATAATATTTGGACACAGAGCAGCTATATGTTTCTTATTAGCTCTGTATTTCTAACCCTTGTTTATTACTGAGGTCAAATGCATGAAAACAGGACAACTGTTCCCTGAAGATTCATCAGCGCATACTGCTTCTTCCCAACTTGATGTCATAATACCCTGCTTGTATCTCAGTTATTACCAAGGAAACAGACTGTAATGTCACAACAGAGCATTATAATTTCAAGTAGGGAATAACTGATGTAAGATGTAAGACCTGCACCTACATATGCGCACAGGCCACCATTAAGACAAGCCAGAACAACATAATACAAATTAATGGATCCTTCACATTCCAGCAATGTGGTTTACCTAATTCAATGCAAGAAGTGCACTAATGGTTGCTATACTGGGGAAACTAGCCAGCCACTGAAAACCAGGATGAATCACCAACGTGACACTACAGTAAACCAGATTATCAGCACTCCAGTAGGAAACCATTTTTCACAAACAGATCACACTCTCCTGGATCTATCTGTCTTGACACTTAAGAGGCAACTTCAGAAACACACAGGACAGAAGGACATGGGAATTGAAATATATAAAACAATTTAAATCTAACATTTCTGGACTGAATCTGGACATCGGTTTCATGACCCACTGTGGTAAACTGTAATTCTTTTTTATTGTGTACTAAATCATGTCTCTATTATCACACTTTCGTTCTGTATCTATTATATTTTTTTCTCAGAGTCCTGCCTGTTCTGTTTTTCTACCTATACCTCACATCCTCCCTGCCTCTCCTATTAACTCCTGAGCTCAGTCCCACCTACTCCCTCTTGTTTTCACACCTCTGTTTATCTAGGCCTTCGTTCTTTTGTTTCTCCTAATTTCTTGATTTCCTTGCATCTTTAGGCATCTCCTGTCCATTCTACCCTTTCAGCCAACCTCTGATCTCAGATCCTACCTGCATGCTTTTGTCTTCCCTTTAGCTTCCTTTGATCTCCTACCGACCCGTTCCTACTATGCCCCCCTTCCCATTTCTTCTCATGTTTTTATTTTTTGCATCTTAGACCTTCATCTCTAGTCCCCTTTATCACCTTCCTACTTCACTTCCTGGTTTTTAATTGCTCCACAGTGGATATAAATACTGCTTGTTGCTCAGTTTTGCTATTCACCTGAAGAAGGGACCTGCGTGGCCCCAAAAGCTTGTGCATAATTTCATCTTTGTACAAGACACTTGCTCATAGGTTCATAAGTGAATACGAAATCGAGGGACAAGCCCATTATGATTTCACCACCCCTAACTCGGGTGGAAGTGGTATTTAGATTCCCCCATGTAGATGTCTAAATTTTTCTTAAAAAGTTCTACATGTGGACTATCGACCACCTTCTGTGGAAATGAATTCCAGAGTGGAACTATTCTCAGTGCGCAAACATTTTTTCTCTTCAGAGTCCTTTAATAAAAGTCTTTAGTTTCATATTATGGGATCAAGTAGTACTTATAGAGGGACACCAGTCTAAACATAGTGTTTCTAGCAAGGCCTCATCTCTAGTAGCTCTATAAATTAAGCACAGGTCTCCTCTAATTGAGCGATACTCCAGCGAATAAAGATTCAACTTTTTTAATCTGCGTTCATAGGGGAGCATATTTAGATTTTTTATGTGTTTGATAAATCTCCTGTAACCCCAAGGTGGTACTACCCCTGCCTGCTTGGCTAGTAGCAGGTTAAGGGGCCTGAGTTCTGAAACGGGTGCATCCACCCGGAGGTCAGGGTTGGTAGTGGTCAAGCTAACCTGGGCACAGCCCTCCGGGACACTGTAACCCCCCCTTTCCCCTCTAGTGGCCTGAACACTGTACAACAATCACTTTCACAATAGCCCTGGTACACCACACAAGTACCCACACTGTTTGCACTTACCACCAGGGCTGGTTCCTCTGGCTCGACCCTGGGGACCCCCCTGTAAAACAAGGTTAAGCACAGCAAATAGCAACAGTACAGTACTTTGAGCACAAACTGGAACCACAGTCAGATTACATGCAGAAAAAGTGAGATCTGATTTATTCAGGGGACTTGAACAAGGGAGGGACAAAATAAGGTTAATTAGCTTAAAGGTTACATCAATCAAGCAGTTATGCATGCGCTTTGTGTCCCCCCACACAGTCCACCTCTGGGTACCCAGATAGAGAAGAGATGGGCTAGCCAGGACAGTTGCCCGGGGCTGCAGCTGGTTGGGGCCCTGTGATGGGAAACACAACATGCACAGTACACAGTATTTGTAATCCGGAGCCAGAGGGCTCAGTTCGTAAAGGAAACGAAACAATAAGACAATCAGATGACACACTCAGATTAAGCTGTTGTTGTAGGAAGCTACCCTGGTATTTACTCACGATACCCAAGACTGGACACAGGCTGGACGAAAATCGAGACTGCAGGTAGTTGATCCGGAATGCCAGGAGAAGCAGGGCCCACACAAGTTGCAGAGGCATCGTTCCTGTTCGAGCGTGGAGCAGGGGACTGATCCCCAGGCAGGTCTCTCGTCGATGGCTTCTCTGTGCAGTGGGTAGTCTGACTGGGCCAGCCTCGCAAAGCCCAGACCGCATGGAGACAAGTTTGGAAGCAGTCCGTTTTGGGCTGGATACAGCTTCCAGCAAGCAGAACACAGTTCACACAGTGGGGAACTAACTCACAACCCACTAGCAGCTCATAGCACATTTACATGTACGGGAATTCTACTGTACCAGGCAAAGCGCTCCCCAGGCACAATCGCAAAGCCTCTGCACACACCGGGAGTTTAGGGGTAGCTGGAACTCCTGACAGGCTGATCGCATTCAGCAAAAATATTCGGTCTTCTTCAGGTTGAGCCTGGCCCATTTCAGTAGCTTACTTCAGTCACACAAACTTGGATTTAGTCCAAAATAATTCTCTTCTCTCCCTCTCAGGAGCACCGCACCAGCGTGCAGGCCAAAAACATAGCCTTTTCAGAGTTCTCCCATGCAAATCCACTCAGGACAGCTGCTCAGAAACACTTCGGCTCCTTCTTCCTCAGCTTCCAGCTTAGTTCTAACTGAAAATTGCAAGCAGCCTGGGACTTCCCCAAGATCCAAAAGATTTGTTTGGCTGATTTGGCCGTCAGTCAAAGCAAGAGCTCCCCCTTCAGTTGCAAAAAAAAAGGCACAAAAACTCAAACCACAGTTCCTATAGATTTTGAATTCAGACAGTTCCTGTAGTCCGGCTACATTTTAGGACGCACCAGAACTGATTGGTCCAATTTGCAGTCCAGGACCAAGATAGTGGAGACAAACAAAACAGTCCTTAAAGCAGGTTAGACAAACTACATTATCATTATAAATGTTTTTCAGCAAATAGTTACGTCTTTCAACAGAGCTCCAACTCAGATTATTTATGCTGCAATTAGGCAGCTCTTAAAGAGACAGTACACAGAGGCTATACAAGCTCTTGTAATCACATTTAAACTGCTAAAACGCAGGACACCAGCCTGGCAGTGACCATTTAGGCAAGCTCAAGGAAGACTTTTTGGGAACCCCCATTTGTAAGGGGGGGGGGCTACACTCCTCTGTACTTTTTCTTTGGAACTCTTATCCTTGATTAATGTTGGGGCACAAAAAGTAGAACAGTAATCAAATTTTGATCTAATTATACAGCTATATAATGGAATGAGCACTTCAGGTTCCCTACTTTTCAAATTTTTTAAAATACAAATAATTAACTGATGACAGCTTTTAAGTGTTTTGTTATTATGCTCTGTAAATTTTAAAGATTGTTACTAATAAAGATACCCAAATCCTTTTCTGATGTGACCTTACGTAATGGTATATTATTTATATAACAGTTTGACATGGTATTATTTTTCCCCGAAGTGCATTAATTTGCACTTTGATATATTTAGGGTCAGCTTGTTTTTACTAGCCCACACAAGTAAGTTATCTAGATTAGACTGTAAATTCTGTACTGATGTAATATTGTTAACAATACTGCCTAATTCTGCATCCTCAGCATATTTGTTTATCCATACTCCATCCGCAGTAGTCATGCTAGATATCAGAATGTTGAACAAAACTGGGCCCAACACCGAACCCTGAGGCACCCCACTCGTGATATCACTCCAAGAAGACTTATATCCCGATACATATTTGCTGTTGTCTATCAGTCAACCAGGATATGATCCACTGTATAATACATTTATGTAGCTTCAACCTAATCAAACATTCAACTAGGATTTTGTGAGACACTGTATCAAATGCTTTTTCATAATCCAAAAATATTACATCTAGGGGAAGGCACATCTCTAGAGCCGCACTGACAGGTTCAAAAAGGTTTATCAAGTTGCCTTGGCAAGATCTACCCGCTGAGAATCCATATTGTGATATATCTAGTTGATCATTTTTTAGCATAGCCATATTTATTTTATGAGAACATTTTTCCATGACTTTCCCAATACAGGATATTAAACTAATTGGTCTATACTGTTTTACATTCTGCCTGGTAGCCCCTTTGTGAATAGCTATTACCAAAGCTGCTTCCCATTCTTTTGGAACTACACCTTGTGCTATAGATACATTAAATAATAAAGTAAAAGTACCTGCTAGTTCAGATGCAACTTTTTTTCAGAAAAACAGAGGGAATATTATGTGTTCCTATTGATGATCATGTTTTAAAAGACGTTAAAGCTGAGAATGTTTCAGCAACAGTAAATAAAATGTTTGAATCTTCAGAATTACAAGCTATATTTTCCAAGAGTTCCTTTTTTTAAAGATGCTGGTAAAATACTGATTGAACTCATCGGCCATTGCCTGTTCATCATGTAACCCCCCCCCCCAGTTATCCGGGGTTACTAGAATCCCAGTAGGACCTAATGGTACGTAGGGAAGGCAGCTTGTGAAACTCCACTTAAATGGATTTCACACTGTCTCACTCTGTTCTCAGTCTCAGCTGAGACTGAGGGATTATATCATTTTAGAACTGTTGCAGCTCCATAAGCCACACTGGAATGTTGCAGTTGGAGGTTAGAGTAGAACGTTGGGGATTTTGAAGTGAGTTCAGTAGAGTCTGTGGCAGTCTGTAGTAGAGGTGCTCTGCTGTAAGCAGGCCCTTAGAGCTCTAAACTCTGTCAAAGAGCTATTTTTTTTTTGGTATAGGTGTGTGTTCTCACCCGAAGAGGAAAACAAGAACAGCACATTGAAGTGGTAGAGACCGCTTTCAGTGGTTCAGGGCCCCAGCCCTGCAGGGATTGGGGGAAGGAATCAGCTTGCTTCCAGGGGCAACCCCCCTGGTCCGGCTAGGGAGAAAAGAAGTTGCCTGATTTAAGTTCGTGCTCAGGCATCAGAAATTCTGGACGAGATTTCTTTGAGGAGAAAACGCCTGTGGGGCACCTGCAACCAAGGGGTGAGTTCGCTCTGCTAAAGGGCCAATGTGTTTTCACCTGAAACAAGATGAAACTAAAGTGACTGTTACTGTGGGGTCAGGAAAAGACAGCCAAGTACAGTTTGGAAGATGTGGGGATTGGACTGCTTAACTCTGTGGAGGGGGTCTAGAGTAATGCACACAGCCACTTATTAAGTATGTTCAAGTTCAGCACAAATGGGATGTAAAGACAGTAGATTGAATGTGAATGCATTTAAAAAGAATCTACACAGCAAAGTGTTTTAAAGGATGAGGGGTTACAGTACAGAGAAATGGCCGGGTATGAATTATGGGAGCGAGAGGTGGGAGACGCCCCCATCAGTAGTAACCAAATTCACCTCTACGAGTTTGCTCTGGGGCATCTATTGCTTTCTCTCAGGTACTTGGCCAGTGCCTGAGAAAAGTACCCAGATGTGGGACTGATGAGGAAGATTCCCTGATGGAGCAGAAGTGCTCATAGGTGGTTTAGGGAGCCAACAGTAAATGTCTCCATGCTATATGGAAAGTGTCCAAAGTGGCTGGCAAGGGAGCCGAGCCAGGGAAAACCCAGAGCAGCATACAAGTTCAGGCTGTGTGCCCAGTGTGTTTCAGAGCCTGAGGGCTAAAGTGAATGAGGATGTGTTCTAATCGCCATAAATTTGCATTACCAGTAGTGTAGCCCTGTGGGGGTCCATCTATGTTTTGTTTATTCTGTTTGGATGTGAATAAAAGCCACACTTTAGAATCCCACTTCTGGTATTGGACATTACAGTTATTGCTTCCTTTGTCCGGAGTTACTTGGGTGCCCCTCTTGCACAGTAGCCAAACCTAGCCAATGTGTCGAGTGACATATTCCTCCTCGAACCTAGCCCACCAGGTAGAGCTGTCGGATAGAAATGGCATACCTGGGTGGAGGTTACAAAAATGGAGGCACCGCTGAGGATTTGGGTTTGGAATTTAGGGAGGAATGTAAGAAAGGTCACTCGGACAATGGCTAGCATTTTGGTTATCTGGCAGTGGGTAGCCCAAAACAACTGAAGCAACGTTTAACTAATGTGCGCTGTGTGCTGTTATCCATGTGCTGCTACTAAAATTCCAACTGTTTACCAAGGAGCAGTAAAGCCTGAGAGTGTATGCTCTTGTCCTGCATCAAATTACAGCTCTTAAAAGTGTTTGAGACAAATTAAAGTGTGGAAAACTGTGGGTAGCAAAAGAAAAATTGTGCCCTAGACGTTGGAAATGCTTTCTGTGTGAACTGACACTTGCTGGGCTTAATGGCCATGAAAAATGGTTGAAATGGGCTCCCGCCGAGGAGCATCAGTTGGAAAAAAAAAAAGTGTGGTTTTGCACTTTAAATTTGCCTGCTCGACGATCACCATGAGAAGAGCACGAGAGGAAAGAGGCTCATTTGCATGGCATCGAGTGATTGGTGAGACTGCGATCAGTCCCGGCCCCAAGCCAGCTCTAGAGCGACTGCACAGCAGTCGAGAGGTAGAGTGAGTGGAGTGTGCGAACTGGCATGCTAGCAGGAGCGTTGTGGTGACTGAAAGTGCTGTAAAAGTGTAAAAAACTGACTTTTCTGTTTGAATTCGGGCTCAACCTGCATCTCGATTGACTGGACTGTGAGTGTGGTGTTCAGAGGGATGATCGGCAGGACTGCCAACCCGCTTTCTTCCAGAGGCCTCCAAGACTGGCTGCAGGCCGTTTTTCCATCGCAGCAAACAGCTATTGATAATAGTGAGTACCAACAGAAATACCTGTTCAAACTGTGTGATTTCACCAAAAGCCAGCTGAATCTGTGTGTAGCAGTGTAATCGCTTTGCAAAGATGGACTGTGTTAAGTTTTACCAGCAAAAGCAAGAATTCTAATCGACTGTGAGCATAATTATAGGTTCAGCATCAGTATAATTTTCAAAGCCATGTGAGAGACTGTGAGTTGCATCAGATATGCAGCAAGAAATACAGGCAATCCTGTGCTATGAAATACTAAGGCTTTAAGGGGACTATAAGCTAGAGCAATGTCTTCAGCGAAGTAAAAAGTCCGTGGTAAATCATATAAATGTGCTAGGAAAAAGAACAGTGCAAGTCTGTGCAATTTGAGCAAAGTTAGCAGTAGAGTGTGTAAATCGGATGCGCAGTGGCTTGACCCATTTACAGAATGTTGATGTGTAGGAGTGCTGCCGCCAGCACTACAGGGTGGGGTAGTAATGTAAACACAGCAGCAGAGGAGCCATTTTGAAAGAGAAAGAAAGTTTTCAGTGATGTGGGACTTGAAATAACAGTGAGCGTTGTTTGTTTTTTCTTTGCAGTCATGGCTTCAGAACCAGCCTGTTACCCGGATCATGCCCGGGCTGTGATAGCAGTAGAAGTTAACAAGTTAAGGGACATTGAGAGATGTTACTACGGGGGACAACTGCCTCCTCATGTGGCGATTACTGGATATCCAGTGCGAGTATGTGTGATGTGCTTAAATGCTGGAAGGGACATCTTCACGGTACCTCACTGTTCTGGGTGCCTAGAGAAATATGGTTTGTTTAAAGCGCCCAAGATTCGTTTGGCTCCCACCTGGACAAAAGTTCAAGAATCTGCAGTTGGCAGCACCAGGCGGGAGCCTGTTGGAGAAGGCCCCTAAGAGTGTGGCACAAAGCAAGAGGGTGCAGGTTTACAGTCAGAACAATGTGCTGATGTTTCAGAGTTTCAGTCACAGAGAGACATTTCAGGAAGAGCATCAGTAGACCCTTGGAGAGAGGGGCCTAGCCCAAGTCTCATAGGTGAAGACGAGATGAGGGAGGCCTTTGAATGGGAGGTTTCGACCTCCACGCCCAGCGAAGAGTGGACAGTCTCAAGAGTGAGGACAACTGCTCACTCCTGGGCACAGATTCTCAGTGAGGAAGAAGAAGAGAGGGAACCTATGTGGCCTTGTGAAAAAGGAACTGGTACACAGCCTCATGCTCTTGTTTCAGAGGAACGCATGCAAGACAGTGGTGATTCCACTGCCCTGGCTGCGCAAGAAGAAGCCAGGGATCCATTTTTTGTGTTGTTAAGAATGCATACCTGGCAGAACCAGGACTGGCCGCCCCCAAGCCAGGCCAGAGGTCTCAGGTTGACCAAAGCTAGTAAAGAGGAAAGACTGGTTCATAGGAAAGCGAATGAAATCTATGAGATGTCCTTTGCTACCATTCCTCAGAGAGTCTGGGAGGAGATTGAAAAAAAGCAGGAAATCCTGGATTTGGGAAGAAGCAATGAAAAGTGTGCATCCTGGTGCAAACAAGCATGTCAAGAACAGAATGTTTCAAGAAAAATACAGCCAGTGGAAAAGAGGCAGGACCCTGTTTATTGACACTGTTCGAATTGTGGATGGAGAGGGACATGAAACCTTTCACAGTGTGACTTATGAGCAGCCAGATGGGGTGATAATTCAAGCACCTGACCCGTTGTGCTATTGGCCACAATGCAAAGACCTTCCTGCAAATGTGCCCATGCCTAGCAAATGGAAAGCAGAGCAGTGGTAGCCAGTGCTGCCACTCCAGCCGTTGCCGTACCTATGTTGTTCCACCAGTCTGGACATCCAGGACTCAGGTGCCCCACATTCATCAGTTCTACAATGTACTGGCTTTCCAGAATCCATTGACTGGCCCACCAGATGACTTCAGATCCAGAGAGGGACACCAGCCCAGCTGTATCCTGATTCATCGCCTGGGTATCGGATGACTTCAGACCAGCTGTTTTCCTTTTTGTTCTTGTTCCAAGGTTCCATCTCCAGAGATGACATCAGCCCAGCAGTTTCCAGATGTGCCCTCCTGTCATTTCCCGGAAGATGTCCGCCCAGCTATATCGGAAGAATGCTGCAAGGGAAGAGTCTTCGACTGAGGACCAGGTGTGGTGCCATTTTCATTCTACAAGGGACTGGTAAGTCCAGACTTTTCTATTCTTATGACATTGCAGTACACACCCTACACTAGCAGACTCCAGATGTTTGAACTGTCCTCAAAGACTCTCCCCCTTCGGGACTTTGGCCTACTAGAACTGTGCTTCACTGGGCTCCGGCCCAGGAGAGACTCTTTAATGGACTTGCCTTCGGGCACTGTGGTCACTAGATGGGAATTTTAGGGCACTCCATCCCCCAAATATTGTGTATTGTAAATAATGTCACTGTTTTCTACTGTTTTCTAATGTTTATACTGTTTTTTTCTACTTTTCTAAAAAAAAATATTTTTTTGATTCTCCAGTGTTTAGATGGTAGGGGTTTAGATAGACTGTGTATGCAGATTAGGAGTGTGTGTTGTCTTTCTTTTTCTTGCAGGTGTTCCTGAAGAAGACAGAAGACAAGAGGAGGAAGAGGGACTTATCGGAGTTCCTCAGTTGTACTTTAGAGTGTAGTGTTTAAAGTACTGTTGTTGTTCTTACTGTGTGTAACTTTTTTCTTCCACAGGTATGGTTGTTGGGGGAGTGTGGGAGTAATGCATAGTGTATGGTATTAGCTCCTAGTGCGTGGTTGCATGGTGTCCAGGGTCAGGGGAGGTCCCCTACTCATTTTGTTTTGGGAATTTTCAAGTTAGAGGCAGACAGGTTTTCCCTAGAGGGCTAGGGGGATAGACAGGCTTTGGTCCTGAACAGCCGTAGGGGCCACAGTACTGATCTAATAGGGCTATGCTCTGGACAGTTCTTCCACAGCCACTGGGTACCCATAGTCAGAGGGTAGAGTAGAGGCTGATGCGTCAGCCGATGGCCTCTGGGTCCTTACTGCTGCCTGCCTGTGCCTAGCGCATGGTAGGAGGGGGCCTGATCACCCCTCTCCATAGGCAGCACATAGGGTAGGATGGCCTAGGTCGGGTAACTAATGACTGCAGACAGTCATTTTCCTGGCCCAGGGTGAGTGTAACCCCCTTGTTATCCGGGGTTACTAGAATCCCAGTAAGACCTAGTGGTAGGCAGGGAAGGCAGCTTGTGAAACTCCACTTAAATGGATTTCACGCTGTCTCACTCTGTTCTCAGTCTCAGCTGAGACTGAGGGATGACATCATTTTAGAACTGTTGCAGCTGCATAAGCCACACTGGAATGTTGCAGTTGGAGGTTAGAGTAGAACGTTGGGGATTTTGAAGAGAGTTCATTAGAGTCCGGCGCAGTCTGTAGTAGAGGTGCTCTGCTGTAAGCAGGCCCTTAGAGCTCTAAGCTCTATCAAAGATCTATTTTTTTTTGTATAGGTGTATGTTCTCACCTGAAAAGGAACACAAGAAGAGCACATTGAAGTGGTACAGACAGCTTTCAGTGGTTCAGGGCCCCATCCCTGCGGGGATGGGGGGAAGGCATCAGCCTGCTTCCAGGGGCAACCCCCCTGGTCCGGCTAGGGAGAAAATAAGCTGCCTGATTTAAGTTCGTGCTCAGGCACCAGAAATTCTGGACGAGATTTCTTTGAGGAGAAAACGCCTGTGGGGCACCTGCAACCAAGGGGTGAGTTCGCTCTGCTAAAGGGCCAATGTGTTTTCACCTGAAACAAGATGAAACTAAAGTGACTGTTACTGTGGGGTCAGGAAAAGACAGCCAAATACAGTTTGAAAGATGTGGGTCTTGGACTGCTTAACTCTGTGGAGGGGGGTCTAGAGTAATGGACACAGCCACTTATTAAGTATGTTCAAGTTCAGCACAAATGGGATGTAAAGACAGTAGATTGAATGTGAATGTATTTAAAAAGAATCTACACAGCAAAGTGTTTTAAAGGATGAGGTGTTACAGTCCAGAGAAATGGCTGGGTATGAATTATGGGAACGAGAGGTGGGAAACCCCCCCCCATCAGTAGTAACCAAACTCACCTCTATAGGTTTGCTCTGGGGCACCTGTTGCTTTCTCTCAGGTACTTGGCCAGTGTCTGAGAAAAGTACCCAGACGTGGGATTGATGAGGAACATTCCCTGATGCAGCAGAAGTGCTCATAGATGGTTTAGGGAGCCACCAGTAAATGTTTCTATACTATATGGAAAGTGTCCAAAGTGGCCGGCAAGGGAGCCGAGCCAGGGAAAACCCAGAGCAGCATACAAGTTCGGGCTGTGCACCCAGTTGTTTCAGAGCCTGAGGGCTAAAGTGAATGAGGATGTGTTCTGATCTCCATAAATCTGCATTACCAGAAGTGTAGCCCCGTGAGGGTCCATCCATGCTTTGTTTATTCTGTTTGGAAGTGAATAAAAGCCACACTTTAGAATCCCACTTCTGGTATTGGACATTACAGTTACTGCTTCCTTTGTACGGAGTTACCTGGGTGCCCCTGTTGCAGAGTAGCCAAACCTAGCCAATGTGCCGAGTGACATATTCCTCCCCAAACCCAGCTCACCAGGTAGAGCTGTCAGATAGAAACGGCATAGCTGGGTGGGGGTTACAATCAGATATTATTCTGTCCTTAATTTGTAATGGTCCAACTTTAGATGTAATATTTTTTAGAGATCCAATATAATTAAAAAAAAAAAACCTTTTATTATCTTTTTGAGTAGTTGCAAGTTTATATTCAATCTCTTTTTTAGCTCTCCTAATTGTTGATTTTGTTTTATTAGCTTTCTGTTTAAACCTGTGCCAGTTAATTGCAGTCATATTTTTCCTATATCTATTGTAGGCCCTTTTTTTAATCCTGATCAGTCTACCTATCTCTTTAGAGTACCACAATGGAAATCTTCTGTTATTTACATATTTTTTTCTTTCTGGTACCCAAGTTAAAATACAATAATCAATTTTTTCTTTGATTTGTGCACATATTTCTTCTCCTGTTAATTTCAATAGATCATTTTGCCAATTCCAGTTTGATAAATAGGTTTTTATTTCTTCATATTTTGCTTTATTAAAGTTTCTCACCTTTGTTATTCCTTTATTGTTCTGTCTATAATAGTTAATGGACCATAAGATCATACAGTGATCAGAATCTCCTAATGGTTCTAATATGGTTGGAGTATCTATCTGTTCATTAGTGTTTGTAAAAATTAGATCTAGGATATTATTTAGCCTTGTAGGTTCAAGTATTAGCTGGTCTACTCCTAGATGAAGAGTGGTTTCTAAAAATCTCATTTCTAAATAATTAGTCCCTACTAAAGTATCCCAGTCAGTTCCTGGATAATTAAAATCCCCCATTAGGATGACGTTATTAAGTTGATTAACATTCTGCAATTAGTCTAAAAAGACTTCATTTTTATTGTTATCCAAAGATGGTGGACGATAACATATACCAAAGGTCATGGGATTAGTATTATAATTAATTCTGACCCACATAATCTCAATGCCAGGTGGATCTGAAGTATCAAGTTTTACTTCCGTACAATCAATACTTTCTTTTATATAGTTATTTACTTATTTATTTGCTTTTGTTAACCGGGTAAGCACACTAGACAGCCAAGTGCCTATTTTCAGGTGCGACCCGGGAGGGTTACAAGGTAGGTGCATACAAGAACAGTAAAGGAGTCAAATTAAACATACAGAAAATAACAGGTATTGAATAGGTAGCTAACAGCATTAGAGACAATTAGGTACATGACGGAACATGTCTGGATAAATACATAATTGTACATACAGGATGAATTAGGTAGCGAACCGCATAATACATAACAGGTTCGATCAGTGCAAACAGGACTGAAAATAAGTGTCAGCAGTGGCAGGGTGCACTAGGCAGGTACTGTGGAGAAAAAAACAACAAGAGGGAAGAGACTAGAGGGCCAGGTGATCTAACGGGGCAGGAGGGCAGGGAGTGGGCCCAGTGCAAGGTTGTCAAGTAATAGCTCGACCAGTTACAGGAGGATAAGTGCAATTAGCGCTGAAGCCCCCGCCATACCAGGCTGGGGGGAGAGAGTGGGGCTCTGCTAGTGTGCTACAAGGTGCAGGGACATGTGGAGGATAATTTCAGGAAGTTCCAAAGGAAGGCTTTAAAGCTGGGATGGGAGGAGGAGGACCGAGTTAGGGCAGGGAGCGAGTTCCACATTTTTGGAGCATAGGTGGTGAAGGCCCGATCGCCCGCAAGGGTGTGGGTTTTAGGAAACAAGCGATCCAGCATCGCCCTAGATCTTAGGTGGTAGGATGGGGTGCCAAGTTTGAGGGGAAGGGCGTGGGCAGAAGGTGTGGCCGATCTGATAATGTTGTCAATGAAGTTTCCGAGTACGAAGGTGCTGTGCTTCTCCGGAGGGAGCCACTCCAGACGCGTTTAGAGATCACAGCGGTGCGTCAGAGGAGGGGCGAAAAGCGCAAAGCGGCAGATATTATTGTAGGCCGTGTCCCATTTCGAGAGGCTGGATTCAGGTACCGGGGCAAAGATTACAAGCCCATAGCAGAGTGTAGGGAGGAGGACTCCCCCTGGCTAGGGCCATATGAGCAGCCGGGGTCAGGCAGTTTTTGGCTCTGTAGGGAAGACCAAGCTTACCATTAGTTGCCTTACAAACTTTCCGAATGTGCAGGATAAGATCCAGCTGCGGGTCCAGGGTGACGCCCAGATACTTGACAGCAGCCACCATCTGCAGGGGAGAGCCATCGGCCCCATAGATTTGTAAGGGGAGCAGGGCAGGATTTTGTTTTGTTCAAGGAACCAAAAAGCATGGCTTGGGTTTCCTTGAGATTGAAGGTAAGCCTGTGGTCCACTAGCCAGGTTTGGATGCGCTTGAAGTCAGAATTTATTTGGGAGTTTATTATGGAGATGTCCTGGGAACTGGCCAGGATGACAAGGATATAAGGCAACTCCCCCTCCTCGAGAGGATATTCTATTCTTTTTTAATAGTGTATACCCTTGGATTTCTTGACCCCACTGTTCATCAGTAAACCATGTCTCTGACACTCCGCATATATCAATATTTTGGGTAAACAATAAGATTTGGAGTTCATTTATTTTATTCATTAGACTTCTAGCATTTAATAATAATACTTTTAATGTTTTTGTATTTTGTCGATCTTGGTGGATCTGAACCCGTTGTCTAATATATGTGCTTAAATTAATTAACTCAGTATTGTTTAGTACAGTGTCTTTTACTGTATGTGAGAGAGACTAATTTACCTGACATCCCTCCCCCCTTTAATAGTTTAAAGACAAAGTTATTTGTGCGTTTATACCATTGCCTAAAATTCTTGTGCCCTTTTTGTTTAGATGAAGGCCATCCCTAGCGTAAAATTCCCAATTATTATTAAATTGTTCCCAGTGGGTTAGGCACGTCAAATTCTGCTTCAGACACCAACCCCTTAACCAGTTATTGATGTGCATTATTATTTATTTATTTTTTTACTGTATAGTAGTCAGCCCTAGGTACAGGTAAAATTTCTGATAATACTATGATTGCACCCATTTCTACCAATTTATTGGTTAGTCCAACGTACGCCTCTTCAATCTGTTGAGTGCTTTGGTACCTAACATTATTTATACCAGAATGAACAATTACCAAGGGCTCCTTTCCACTGTTATTTAATATTTGTTTTGAAATTTTTGTAATATCTTGGATCTTTGCTCCACGGAAGCAGGAAAGTGTACGAGTTGTTTTGTTCAAGTCATATATTTGTCTGTCCAAGTTTGAGACCACTGAATCACCCAATACAAATATTTGTTTAGTGCAGTTTTGAATACTGTCAATTTGATCAGTATCATAGTTATTTATGATTCCCTGACTGAAATTCAATAAGTCCACGTTATCTACAGGATTTGTCTGAGATAGGGGCCCAAGGGGATTTGGAGATTGGAGCGTGTTTTGTGAATAATGAGAAAAATGAGAAACAGCTAGATTTGTAGTATTATTTTCCTCTAGAGGCATGATTCTTGGAAATTATTCCTCAGTAATCAATAAAAGGGGGTCAAAACTATTAGACATAGGTATATGAAAGTCTCCAGCTTTTCTTCCTTTCTTTGCGATCTTATTTGTTTGAACTGTATACCATTCTTCCTCACTGTCAGCATTTTCTACTTCTTGTCTTTGTCTCTTTCTTTTAGGAGTTTCTCTAGCTGCTTCTTGCTGTATAACTGTCCCTTGCTCTATGTAAACATAGGCAGAACCACTAGGCATTTGTAATCTTTTCCTAGTTTCCAATTGGCTTAGTTCTAAAGCTTTTAATCTACCAAAGAGTTTGATTTCTTCCTCCAACTCAAAGTTTTTTATACATTTTAAGCAAGTATATTGGCAGCCAGATGTTACATCCAATTTAAAATTGTACATATTGCACTGGCTGCATAGAATACCTTGTTTCCCCTCCATCATGGTTAAAACTTCAGCCATTCTAATGAAGCCCTTATATGGATGATTAATACACCTGGATTTATGTGGAGTAGCAATTTCCGCCTAAGCGCCAAACACGCATAGCCTGTAGTGTCTTTGCGTCTGCGCTCTTCACACGCGACGACGAGCGCTGTCCTGCTCACTGCAGGCTTGTGTTTATAGCTCCTCGTAACCCGGAAGTGTGTTCAAAGGTCAGCGAGTGCCCCGATAATTATCCCCACAAACTATGAAATTAAACAGCTCCTAAAGTTAAAATCACCACTCTAGGTGGCTTAACATTAATATAAGCTGCCTTAAAGTATAAGGGTTCCCTTTATTTAATTTTAAAAAAAGTAAAACAAAATGAGTTGTAGTTCTAGAGCTGTCCTCAATGAACTACAGCTCCTCTACCTAGCTTATTACACTTGCTAGGGCTCAAGTCTTCACGTAGCAACCCCAAAAAACATGAAGGGCTACAGAAATATTTAAACAGTAAGAAAGTAAAACAGTTCAGGTATATTGCATGACACACACAGACACAGCGGCAGTTAGAATCTCCAACAGAGAGTTGGTCCAATAAAAGGTATCAAACCTTCCATTTTCTCAAGTAGGGAATAAGCTATAGAGGTAGATGAGTTCTAGGGGATAAAGATTTTGTTTCTGTGGGAATTTGTTCAATAATCGAAAATGTAGGGAAGAAATATATAGAACATATGTGAAATGTAAGCTGAATGGTGTCCAACTATAACGTTTTTCAAGGTTTTCCCAAAGGCGTCCTTTAGCATCAGTACCTATAGCAATTAGCTGGCTATGTGCAACTGCCCCAGAGGTATGCCTTTAAGATAATTAGCATAATGAGCTTGGGCATCAGCCAATCAGAAAAAAGGAAGGGAGTGTGCTGAGAGGGAGCAGCCTGAAGGGCTTCAGATTTTTTTCGAAAATAATGGGCACATGCCCCCAAAAGGGAACCAACAGGATTCAAAAAACATGTAAATGTCCAAAACCAGAAACAGATATCAACAACTTGAGCCCAAAAACTTTTCAATAAAAGACCAATTTTGGTAATAAAACTGAGAACAGAGCCCTTCTAAAAGGTGAACCGGGGAGGAAGGGTGGGAACTTACTGATGCTAAAGGACCCCTTGGAAGAAAGAAGATTACTATGGCGAGTAATTTTTTCTTCTTACACCAGGAGTCCTTTAGCATCAGAAACTATAGCAGACTACCAAGCAGTACCAAGCGGGAGGTGGGCAGAGAACCTACTTAGGGAAAGACGCTCTGCAGAACCGTCCTGCCAAATCTGGCATCAGATCTGGACTGCACGTCTAAACTGTAGTGCTTAATGAAAGCATGTACAGCTTTCCAGGTAGCTGCTTTGCAGATGTTCAGAAGGGGTATGTCTCTTGCTGTTGCCACAGAGGCTGCAGTGCCCCTGGTGGAGAAGGCCCTGAGCACCACAGGAGGTGGGTGACCAGCTTTTTCACACACTGACTACTGGAGAACTAAATGTACTTTCAAAGGGCCTCACTTTCTGCCCAACAAAACCACTGGATAACATACTGTTTTGTGGTGAACTGGAGGAGTACTTCCGTAGATTGAGACTTAAAGAATTATTTCATGGCAGGGAAGAAATCACTGGTAGTGAAGACAGTGTAAACAGCAATAATGTAATGGATAAGAAAAAGGAATCTGAATTTACACCCTCAAGTGGGCGTAACAAAAAAACTAGACAATTACATTAATTGTTTCCGCCAACAAGTCAGTGGTCAGATCCTTACTAGGCAAAAACAGAACCATTATAACTTTTCTCCACTGGAACGGAGAGCTATAGGGACACTGAAATCAAACCACAACATTGTCATCAAAAAAGCTGATAAACGCTCTGCAGTGGTGATTTTAAACAGAAGATTATATTAATGAAGCTAATAGACAGCTAACAGATCTTACATACTACAGAGAACTAGAGAGTGACCCCACTACAAGATATAAAGATGAACTACGTGACTTAATTAAAACTTTTCCAGACCATGTCCGAGAGAAACTAACTCACCTCATCCCTGATGAACCCAGGCCAGGGACATTCTACATGCCACCTAAAATACATAAACCTGGCAATCCAGGGAGACCCATAGTCTCTGGTAATGGTACCTTGACTGAGGGGATCTCAGGGTTTGTAGAGACCATTTTGAAACCGCTGGTTATGGAAAGAGACAGTTATAACCAGGACACTACGCACTTTTTGCGTGTACTTTCTGGTTATAAGGATTTACCACCTGATATAATTTTAGTGACAATGGATGTAACATCCCTCTACACTAATATTCCACACACAGATGGCATTGCAGCATGCCTTAAATACATACATGAGAAAGGACCGGAACAAAACATCAACCCTGGAGTGGTGGGGGAACTTGTGGAATTCATTTTGACACATAACAACTTCAACGGTAAACATTATGTTCAAACTATGGGAACAGCAATGGACACCAAAATGGCTCCACAGTATGCTAACCTCTTTATGGCTGACTTGGAGGAGGATTTTTAAGGCAGTATCCCCACAAACCACTAGCTTATTTCCGTTACATTGATGATTTGTTTATCATCTGGACAGAGGGCACAGATACACTCAAAGATTTTCATCACAAACTTAATCATCTCCACCCTACCATAAAGCTTACCCTGGAGTACTCTACCACCAAGGTTAACTTTCTGGACACCACAGTCACCATTAAGGATGGAACCTTACATACATGTATTTACAGGAAGCCAACAGACAGAGATACCTGCACAAGAAAAGTAATCACCCAAATCATACAAAAAAATCTGTCATGTACAGTCAAGCACTCCGTTGTCACCGTATTTGTTCAAATGAGGATGACAGAGATACACATTTGGCTATGTTGAAAAACACCTTTATTGAGCAGGGACACTCTTCCAGGGAAATTGACAGGATAACAGAACGGGCAACGCAAGTACCAAGACAACAACTACTTCAATATAAAGAAAAGACAGCTACAGACAGAATACCCTTGGTAGTCACATATCATCCAGACCTTGAACGTCTGCGTAAGATTATTAAAGATCTCCACCCAATATTTAGTGAGGATGAAACCCTTAATTGTATTTTTAAGGAACTCCCACTACTATCTTTTAAACAACCACCAAATTTATCCAGCCTAATTATTAGGAGCAAACTTTCACCAGAACAGAATACCATGTCACACAATGGCACACGACCCTGCAATCAACGCCCCTGTAAGACTTGTGGGCTCATTTCTACCTCGGACTGTGTGGTTACATCACAAAACAGACAATTCCAGGTGCATGGGAGTTATACATGCATGTCACGACATGTTGTTTATTTCATTCAGTGCAAGAGATGTCCACAAACAGGTTATGTTGGAGAGACACGCCAACAGCTCCGCACTAGGATGAACTCGCACAGACATACAATTACAACAAAGAAGACTGAAAAACCAAAGGGGCACCACTTCTCCCAGCCTGACCACTCAATCTCAGATATGTCAGTAATGGTCTTAAAAGGAAATCTCAAAAACACACAACAGAGACGAGCTTTTGAGATTAAACTTATTTTACATCTCAATATGGTAGCAGATGGGATGAACGTTGATCTGGGTTTTATGGGACACTACAGAAACTAACATCCACAGACCCTTCTTCTTCAGACTGACATATTATAGGACTTCAGCATGTGTGGATGTGGGTGCGTGTGTGTATGTATGTATGTGTGTGGGTATATGTTGTGAGGTATGTGATATAACAGATGTGGGGCTTGCTGTCACATTGAGGTAAGTCTCTATTTAGATATATGGAGTTATAATGTGTTACTATTCTTACTTCACACACATAATGAATATTAATTTCTCCTTACTTTTTATCTTTGCCTGGGGGTTGGACTGATTCCATTGCACCATACTCAGATTACCTAGCCTGCTACTGTACATACAGGAGTGTTATCATATACTGTCACATATAATTTTTGTAACTCTGTACATATTGGGTGTGTGATCTCATTTGCATGGGGGTCCTGCACAGATCTTTTAACGTTAGGCTAATACCGTAGTAATTTGTAGATATGTAGGTTATGTTAGACCTCTGGTCTTACACACATACTTTATATTTACTTCTAGTTACCTTATCCTGGGGAGGGTGGCAGGTTTATTTCATGGTAGTTCTATCCAGTATCCTTGGAAATGTTACTATGCAGATAGTAGTACGGTTAAATTGTGTCACATTTTTGCTCTGTAGGCATTAGGAGACATAAGCCCTTTTACTCAGGATTTCATGACAAGTTGAATTCCTTTGGGGAACAATTGCAGTGACTGAAGTGAATATAGGTTCACTAGGAGAGAGAGAGAGAGTGTGTGTGTGTCTGTGGGAGAGAGAGAGGGGGAGACAGAGAGAGACAACATCTCCTTAAAGCTATGTATCTCCCCCACCCACATTATGGTGATGTGGGGTGGGTTAGGGTGTATTGTTTGTATGAAGAAGAGGAGAGAAATTACATTTTTATCTCTTTTTCAGATTCCTTAGACACTTGTGGTACATCAAGTTGTTACATTCTCAGTGTATATTGACATCAGTACATATCAGGCTACATGGTCTTAATTCCTTGAGGTTCCTCGACTAGAGTTTTTTGACACTAATATTATCAATTTATATTTAAATTATCATTTATATGGTCCTGAGGTTTTTGAAATTTCTTGGGCCTTGTATCTAGCTGGAGAGTACAGCTGGGTGACAGGTCCAGCTAGGTTTTACACATCACACAGTGTGCACTGATGTTTTTAAGACAACTTTACTGGTAAATTCTTGTCTATCATGCAGACATTGAAACTTCATAAGCCCTATAACAATCTTAGTTTGTCTTTAATCTGGGTGGGGGTTGCCTTTCAGTAATCACATCCTTATACTAACTGTGACACTCATAGCTTGATTTAGGAGTTATCTACTTCAGCAGTGTTATCTTATGTCAATTAAATTTATATGCAGTAGGATTCTTTGTATGTGTGTTCCACCAAGCATGTCTGACCCAGGGTTGCTTCTGGCTGAAGGCAGTATGGTACTGTTTAACTTCTCTGACATCATCATCTGTTTTTTTTTTTTTTTTTTTTTAATGAGTATTTTAAACCAGTGGGGATTTTTTTCTGTTTTTCTCTGCATTATCTAGCTGTTGTAAGTATTGTATTTTCTAAACAACTGCCATGAACTTCTGAAGAAGGACTGGTTGGTCCGAAAGCTAGAGCACTTTGTTCTTGTTGTTACATCTATGTTGGTCCATTAAAATGTATCAAATCATTTGCTTCTGGATCTCATCAGCTTTTTCATAGCAGAATCTAATATAAGAGACCAACCAGCAAGAAACAGTTCTCTTGGCAGCTGTTCTTCCTCTGCCTACATCCCCATAGGTGAGGAACAACTGAGTGGAAGAGCCTCTGAACTGCCTAGCATGCTCTAGATAGTAAAAGAGAGCTCTTTTAACGTTCAGACTGTGGAGCTTCTGCTCACCAAGAGTGGATTTCTCAGTAAAGAAGACAGGCAGAGTAACAGACTGGTTCAGGTGAAATTCAGAGACCACCTTAGGCAGGAGCTTCCCGTTTGTCCCGAGCTCCATTTTATCTCTGTGAGGAATGATGCAATTAGGCTCAGTGCACAGGGCCTGTAACTCTGACATCCTCCTGGCAGACGTAATGGCCACCACGAAGACAGATTTCCAAGTTACAAACCTGAGATGTGCAGTGGCCATAGGCTCAAAGGGTGGTTCCATAAGCCTGGAGGTGCAAGAGGCCTTTGAAAAACTGCCTGAATATGGTGTCGGAAACAACTGACTAGTTCTTTCCCACCGAAAGATAGGACGAAATTGCAGTCAGGTGTAGCTTGAGAGAGGAGAGTTTCAAGCCTGACACCTGCAGGTGTACCAGGTAATCCAACAGCTGGGAGTCAAGCTGTAAGAGGATTGACCTTTTTGCTCTGACACCAGAGGAAGCACTTTCCATTTGGCTGCATAAATCTTTTTGTGTTAGGTTCTTTAGCCATTCTCAGGATCTTAAGGACCCACGCAGAGTACCAAGAGGATGGAAACTCTTAACTCCTCAAGAACCAGGCCTTGAGGTGAAGACAGTGCATGTCTGGATAATGCACCCCCTGTCTGGGGAAGGGTCAGCAGAGAGTGAGTTGGTGGCAGGCGAATGGACCTGCTGCAGGACAGTGCGAGAAGGAGAGGGTACCAGGCTTGCCTAGGCCAATCCAGAGCCACCAAAATCATTGATGCAGGCTGTTGTCTGAGCTTCAGCAATACCCTGAGTGCCACTGAAAGGAAACTCTGAATTTTCTCTGGAGGGAGGGAGGAAGGCAGATCTTTTCTGAATGTCCAGCTGAGCTCCTATGAAGGTGAGTAGCTGGGTGGGTGAGACTTTTTTAGATTTACCAGGAAACCCAGGGACTCCAGAATGTGCTCTGGAAGGGAAAGGGACTCCTTGACTTGACAAGGAGACTTTGTCACTATGAGCCAATCATTTAAATAGAGGTAGACCGAGACACCCAGCTTCCGGAGGTGTGCTGCTACCACTGCCAGGCACTTGGTAAAGACTCTTGGGGCCGAGGCTAGGCTGAAGGGCACTGCAGTGAACTGATAGTGGCCAGAAGGGAGTTTGAACCTGACAAACTTCCTGTGAGATCTCCTTAATAGGTATATGGAAGTCTGCATCCTTTAGGTTCAGGGAGACTAGCCAGTCTCCCTGCTGTAAGGACTGTATGACTAGTGACAGAGTGACCATCTTGAATTTTGGTTTTGACAGATGTTTCTTTAAATAGCCGAGATCCAAGATAGATCGCCACTCCCCAGTTTTCTTGTGTGTCAGAAAGTATCTGGAGTAGAGGCCCTTGTCCTTTTCGTGAGCCGGGAACCTCGCCATCACTCGCAGAGCTAAAAGGTTTTTTTTTACCTCCAGCTCCAACAGAAACACCCGAGTTTGGGTTAGAGGCTTTGACACCCAGGTAGGCTTGAGGTCTGGCATCTGCTTGAACTGTAGTGGCAGACCCTTTTCCACTATCTCCAGAGCCCACTTGTCTGAGGTAATGAGGGACCAGTTCTGAAGATAGTGGGAGAGTCTGCCTCCTACTGGCAAAAGTGAGGCGACCTGTACACTCACATCAGGGCTTAGACTGCAAGGCTGTTGACTGGGTAGAGGTGGCCCTTCTTTGGCCCCTTCTGCCCCTCCCTCTGAAAGCACCCCTGTGCTGAGATAAGTCAGACTGGAGATAGGGAATGTAAGGCCTGGAAAATAACCTCTGCCCCTCGGGTGGGATTTCTGAGGGGCAGGAGGCTTAGGTTTAGAGAAGTGACTCTGCCAAGAGGCTTTGTACTAGTCATCCTTATTCATGTAGTCAGTTGTTCTAGAATCAAACAATATGTTTTGATCACAGGGGAAGTCCATGGCCTTAGACTGGGTGTCTGGGGTTCGACTGGTAGTTCTAAGCCAGGCAAAGCGCCTCAGAGAGATGGCATGGGCCATGGCTTTGGAGGCGGCATTATTACTGTCATCTGCCATGTGGAATTGGCACTTCGTAGCTTCCAGGGCAGTTTTTGCGGTATCCACCAGCTCCTGTATCATTGTATCTGACCCATTGCAGGTAATGACGAGAACAGAATTCCACAGTGCTTTCTGATATTTGGCAGTGAAAGCCATGTAGGAAGAAAGTCTGATAAGCAGGAAAGCTGTGGTGTTATTAGCCAACTGGTATTTTTTTTCAGCCCACTTGTCAACCCCTGCCACAGGAGTGGAAGTCTGAAGCAGTTTCATGGTATTTTTTCTAAAAGTATCATAGATAGGCACAACTAGCCTCTTAGAGGGTGGGAGACCTTTCATCTCCCTATAACCTTTATCCTTGTCCTCATCCTGGATGGACTACTGAGTAGGGAGGTCCAGGGTGTCTAGCATGTTTTGGATAAACGTATGCACAGAGGTGGGATCCTCCTGGTCAGCAGAAGAAGCTCTAAAAGGAGGGTCTGGGGACACATCAGGTTCTAGGCCCTCCAAATTCAGGTCAGGGGCATCATAAACATATTTATCAACATCTGCATCACCCTCACAGTCTCTGGAAGTGAGAACTGTGGAAGAGTGCTTACCAGCCCCAGTAAACATAGACCCCATCTTTTGTAGGGTCTGAAAAACTTGCCATATCTTGCACAGATGGAAGTTCCTGCACAAACTGAGGCTGCATGTTTTGTTTTTTTCTTTGTTTTAAGCTACCTCTTGTCTCACTTTCAGCTTTCCCAGGAGAAACAGGAGCATTTTTGTCTTAAAAGACTATCTTTTTAGCCACTTCATCAGCAGCTTGATCATGCTTCCTTTTTATGGCTATGGGCGAAGCCTACACCCATATCAGTTTAGCTTGAAAAGGGGTTTCCGTGGAACACATTTTTTTTAGTAGTTTTCAGTGTGACCTTCCATAACACTGCAAATCTCCATGGCAGTTAAAAAGAAATACTCCCTTCTTTCTGTTTAGAATGATGGACACAGAATTCAAAGCTGCTTTTCTCTGAGAGTAAATGTGCACACCTTCCAAACAATTCCAAATATCTTTGAAACTATTCAAGGTACGTAAAAACAACCACGTGAAAGTTATTCAGGGCAAAAAGACATTTCACATGAGGGTAGTCACTAATCTAATTCTTTATATTTTGTAAAATATGGTCTTCCAAACAATGTCATTTTTTTCTCACAGTGAACACAGTAGGACTCATGCCAAACAAATGTAAATATCTCGGATAGTATACAAGTTACCAATATACAACCAACATGAAAATTGTGCAGGGAAAAATGACCATTCAGATGAGAGTAGTCACTAATCTGAATTCATTCGATTTTTTTAAATATAGCCATACGAAAGGTGAAAATTGTGAAGAAAAATGAAAATTTAGGTAATCGGATGGCCATGGTTTAAAAAATATAATTAGTGCAGCTTAATGAATAAGCTCATTTGAAAAGTCATTTTGTCCTGAACAACTTTCATGCTGATGGTTTATGCGTAATTCGTATATGTTGTCAAGGCACAGGTCAGGAAGCATAGGAAAAACCAGGAGCAGTTGTAGAATTCGGAAAAAGTGTTTATAGTACTAGCAGTAACATTAAAAAACAAAATTGTTCAGAATATCTATTTACAAAGGCAGAATAAACAGAGAAGAAGCATCTGAGTTTTCCTTCAATATCTGTGTATCTGTGTCTCTCTTGCAAGAGACTGCAACTCTGCTTTTTATAAATCCTTGCAAACCCTCTCCTTAACAAGCATCCTGTTTTTTTTCCAAAATGTTCTTGTATGTTTCAGGCAGGTGCTGCAAGAAGACAATGTCCCAGGACTGAGGCCCCTTCTCCACCGCTTCTTAAAAAAGAGCTTAAAAACTGCTCTCAGGTTAATCCCTTGAGTTCCCAATAGCTTTCTGCAATCATCTCAAACTATAATTATATACATTTCAACAGTAACACTATTTTATTTCTAAACAAAGGGATCCCGATATCAGTTACATTTCCAAATAATGATTTGCACATATTTTTATACCAGCAGATACGCAAGGGAGAGAAAAACAGAAACAGCAAGGGAAGACTGAGAGACAGTGAGAGGCAAAGAACTGCGAGACTGTCAAGGTGATCAAATCCTAGGTCCCACAGGAAAATTTGGTTGCGCAATATTTGGATGGAGGTGGCAGTGGAGTGTTTTTTCCTGAAACCAGATTGGAAAGGGGAGAAAAAGGAGTTGTTGGATAGATAGGTGGTAAGTCGGTGAGAACTAGGTGTTCTTGGAGTTTAGTGAGAGTGGGGAGGAGAGTGATGGAGCGATAGTTGCTAGGGGAAGAGGTGTCCCCGCCTTTAGGTAACAGGAGGACCACTGTATGCTTCCATGAGGTGGGGACTGTGCCAGAAGAGAAGGAGAAGTTTAGGATGAGAGAGCGAGGGGTAAGCAACGGCAGGGGCTGAAAGAGAGGAGTTTGGGGTCCAGGTTGTCCAGGAAGGAACCTTTTGAGGGGCTGATAGCAGGGCATTTAGTGCTTCATCAGTGGTAATGGAGGAGAAGGAAAAGGGGGGGGAGGAGGAAGCAGGAGTGGTTACGGTATTTGAAGTGGTTTCAGGGTAGGAAGGGAGGGATTTTAGGAGCACAGTGGCACATGAAGTGTAGTAAAACTTAAATTCCATGGCCAGCTCACCTGGGTCAAAGGCACGAGTGTTGTTTATTTTAAGGACCAGGGGTGGGGGTGGGGTGGATTGGGGTATGAAGAGGGCATGGACCACCTTCCAGAATTTTGATGGAGTATTTATGTTTGTGATGAAGGCCATTCTAAAGTATTCAGATTTAGCTAAACTTGTTGCCTTGGTACAGACGTTGTGGAGCATATGGTAAGTGGTGAAATCACTAGGAAGCTGGGTTGATTTATGTAGCTTCCAGGCTCAATCTCGAACTCGGAGACAGGCCAAAAGTTCTAAGGTAATCTATGGGAGATGATTACCCCTGACTCTGGTTGTTTTAAATGGGGCTAAAGTATTAAAAGTATCCATGAATATATATTTAAAGTAAGTAAGGGCCTGGTTGACCAAGGAAAAGGAGGCTACAGGGGAAGCAGTCAGAGAGGGTAAGGTTGCGCAGTACTGGTTCAAGGTCTAGGGAGTTGAATGAACATAGTTGCAAGGTTTTATATGGGGATTTTGGCCAGTGGACTTTCCTGACCATGAAGATGGGGTTGCGGTCGCTAAGAGTGTCAGGAAGGATGTCTGATTTGATAACTCGGTGAGGACGGGAGGTGAGTGCCCAGTCAAGCAGGGAGTGATTCAGTGTTTTGTGGTTTGGGCAGGTGGGTTCTGAGATCAGCTGGGTAAGATTAAGAGAAACTATATCATTTCATGTTTTAACGGACTTAAGTGATAGCCAATTTAAACTGAAATCCCCCATGATGTAAAGTTCACCAAAGTGGGAAAGGGCTGAGATAGAGGTTACTAGGTCGAGAGCTATAATGGGCTGGATGTTTGGGTGGCAACAGTTGCCGGCTATGAAGATGGGAAGAGTGAAGGGTAGGGACACTTGTATGGCTAGGGCATTGTGGGTGGCAGGACTGGAGGTAGAATATATAGTTGAAAAATTGAATGTGGTGAGACTATAGATGGCCACGCCATCACCCCTACCCACCTGGTCTTGCCTTAGGATGGAGTAGTCAGGGATGGAGACCAAGTGGTCAGGGATCGTGTTCTTTAGCTAGATTTCTGTTATAATTAGTACAGCTGGTTTAAGCACGACTGCCATGGTTTGCAGGAGATCGATTTTCAGTTGAAAACTGTGGATATTTAAATGTAGGATCTTGAGATCTTTAGACAGAGCAGAGCAGGGAGGGGTAGTTGTAGAAGAAAGGCACAGTGTGGAGGAGGCTATTGGACCTAGGTTGGGGTGGATATTACCTGAGGTGAGCAATAATAAGGAAGTGGATCTTAGTGCACTTATGAGTGAGTGCGGAGGAAGCCTTGGGCCTGGGGGAGGGGGGAGAGAAGGAAAACATTTGATGAAGGAAGGCAAGATTAGTAGACACGGGGAGCAGGGAAGCATAAGGGAGGATAGGAAACTGTGACCAGGGTTGGGAGGGGGTGACTGCAAGGATAAAAATTGGAGACTGGAGAAGGGGGGTAAGGAGAGGAGTTTGGTTGTTTGACGGGGTGGGAGTGGGTAATTTGCAAGAGGGAGGGGTAGAGAGAGAGAGTTAGGAGCAGTAAAAGGGGAAGGCGAGGATGCATAATGAGGGAAGGTGGAGAATTAGGTAGATCTGAAAAGCCAGAGAAGGCAGATGTGAAGGGAAGCGAGGAAAGAGGGAAACGGGCATTAGTTTTGGCAGTGAGCTCGAGGAGGTGCTGAGAAGGGATGTGGCCCACTAGTAGTCGAATGATATAACCTGCAAAGGGGGGAGTAGATACGTAGTAATTCACAAGGGAAGTTAGTCACCTGACACCAGGGGCTATAAATATAATACACCAGATAGGGCGGGTGGGGAGCTGATGAAAAGTGCCAGCAGGGAACAAGAACGGATGAGAGTAGCGCAGGCAGCGGCTTCTGAGGGACCATCTATACCACAAGTTTTCCCGGGGAGAGCTGGATCACTGGAAGGCTGAGCTGGAGCAGCAGAATGCCCACCCAGGGTCTTCCCTGGAGACAGAGCAGAAAGAGCTCAGATTAGAAGGAGAAAGAATCATAGGGCGAGGGCTTGAGGACAAGAGCACAGAAGGGGCTGAGGGTGTGAAGAGCAGAGAGAACAACAGGGTCACCGATAAATGGTGTTTAGAGGGCACTGAGGCAGGAGAGGTGAGAATTAATAACAGCGGGGCGGGTGACGTCAAGGGGGCTTAGTGAGGTACCAGAGATGGCGGGGGGGGGGGCAAGAGACTAGCAGAGGGGTAGCAGAGAAAACAACAAGGCAGTGGAAATTACATTTGTACTTAACACACTCTAAGCAGAAAAATTCTTATAGGAGCTGTAAACACTTAACGCTGAAGGCGGCACCGCATCTGTACACCCTTAGATCATAAGTTTAGTCTGAGGGCAGCTTTTAAATAAGACAGTCATCACAGTAAACGTAAGCCTCAAATTTGGTAGATATACAGAGTTAGGCTGGCCAGTACGAGGATGTAGAACTACCTAATCACAAGCACATTCTAAGTAATGCAGTAGCTAGAAAATCAGAGAAAAAATTAGAGAGCAGGGGTCAGAGATGCCAGAAATGTTCAAAAGTTACAACTGTCCAATAGAAAAGCATCAGCCAGGGAGCCAGCCAATCAGGGAGCCAGTGCAAAAGAGCACCAGAATCTGATTGGTCCAGGGAGTCACTGTATCCAACTTGGTTCCTTGCAGCCAGGAGAGCATAGGCAGCGGCTTCTGAGGGGCCGTCCGTAGAGCAAGTTTACCCAGAGAAAGCTGGATCACTGGAAGGCTGCGAGGGAGTGGAGCGCCCATTCAGGGCCTCCTCTGGAGAGACAGCAGAAAGCGCTGAGATTAGATGGGGATAAAATCGTAGGACGGGGGCTTGAGCACAAGAGCACAGCAGGGGCTGACGTCGTGGAGAGCAGAGGTAACAACAGGGTCGACGATAAATGGCCTTTAGAGGGCACTTAGGCAGGAAAGGTGAGACTTAATAGCAGCAGGGGGGTTAAGTCAAGGGGGCTTAGTGAGGCGCTAGAGATGGCGGGAGGGGGGAAGCAAGAGACGAGCAGAGGGGTGTAGCAGAGAAAACAGCAAGGCAGTGGAAATTGCATTTGTACTTAACACACTATAAGCAGAAAAAATTCTTATAGGAGCTGTAAACACTCAACACCGAAGGCGGTGACACGTCTGTACACCCTTAGATTATAAGTTTAGTCTGAAGGCAGTTCTTGAGTAACACAGTAATCGCAGTAAACTTAAGCCTCAAATTTGGTAGATGTACAGAGTTAGGCTGGCCGGTATGAGGCCGTAGAACTACCTAACCACAAGCTCATTCTAAGTAATACAGTAGCTAGAAAATTAGAGGAAAGATTTGAGAGCAGAGGTCGGAGATGCCAGAAATGTTCAAAAGATACAACTGTGCAACAGAAAAGCGGCAGCCAGTGAAATCTGATTGGTCCGGGGAGTCACCGTACCTGGCTTCGGTCCTTGCAGACGAGAGTAACGCAGGCAAGCTTCTGAGGGGCCGTCCGCACCACAAGTTTTTCCGTGGAGAGCTGCATCACTGGAAGGCTGAGCCGGAGCAGTGAAGCGGAGCGCCTGTTCAGGGCCTCTTCTGGCTTGGTTCCTTGAATCCAAGGGTAGCGCAGGTAGTGACTTTTGAGGGGTTACTCCACAAGCTCCAGGGTGTGACCCCTTTCTGCCAATTGCAGAATCCAAGCGTCTGAAGTTATGGTTCTCCACTGGGCTAAATGGAGGGAGAACTGACTCCAACCATCACCTTCTGGCCGGGGACCCGAAGAGGGGGTCTGGCAAGGAGTCAAGCTGAGGTGGATCCAGCCGCAGGGGCTGATCCATCACCTCCAGGATGCTTGGCAGCGGCCCGCAAAGGAGGGGGCAGGGAGAGCAGTGGAGGCTCTTCTTTTCCCATGAGGCCTTGAAGCTGGTCCATGTTAGATGCCCCACAAAGAGGAGAGCACTGACTGGCTTTCTGCTGCATCTGGGTATGATTCAGCGAGTGGACAGATTTAATGGCTCTGCCAGAGGCCTGCATATCATTAGTTATGTCCTAGACATCCGGGCCAAAGATTTTGGTCTCATTAAAGGGGGCATTCAGCACCTTCTGTTGAACATCCATGGTAAAGCCCGAAACTCTCAACCAGGAGTGCCTACATAGGCATATGCCTGTGGCAGCAACTCTAGCAACAGTATCTGCCAAGTCATAAAGAGCTCTTAGAAGATGTTTACTGACATCTTCCGCAGTCTGTAAACATTGGAGAAGCTCCTGCTACTGCGAGCCCTCTGAAACAGCTTGGGCAGCAGCTTTGCCCTTCTTCCAGTTGGTGTTCTGGTATTTCACCATGTGAGACAGGTAATTTGCAATCCTGATACCTAATGTGGAGCAGGCATAAATCCTCTTACCCCAAAGATCAATCCTGCGAGACTACTTGTCTGGGGGGAGGGAGCAAAGGTGCTTGGGCATCTTATACCTGTCATGGGCAGCCTTAATGACCACTGAATCAGTCTCAGACTGGGCCGCATAGTAAGGAAACCCTTGAGAGGCATTATAGAGTTTATCTACCCTCCTGGGCTTAGTTGGCACCATATCTGGATGATGCCAAGCTGCAGCGGCAGCATTTGTCAGAGCTAGTAAGACAGGAGGAATGATCTTTGGAGGAGACTCAGGGATTTCCAGGAGATCAACCAGCTCTTTCCTGGTGACATGCTCCTCCTCTGTGTGAAACCTATTGCAGAGAACAAATGCTTCATGATATTAAAGAATGTGAGGTCCTCTGGAGGAGACCTATTGGGTGTGTCTGAGTCCTCACTGACAGAGGAGGCAGCAGACTTCCCTAAGGACAGGACCTCTTCCTCCTCGTCCTCATCAGGAAGAATGAGATCAGGGTGGCATTCCTCTTCTACGTCAACCTCCTAAATGTCTAAATCCAAAGAGCGATGTGCCGACGCTGAACCACAGGGGGCATCCTTTGGTCGATGGGGGGTGTTGACGCTGAGACAGCCATCAACAGCGCAGACGACGAAGGCCAGAAAGCACCAAGCTGATTCACAATAACAGAAGTGAACTTTGTGAGGATCTCATTGAGATTGACGAGCATAGAACCCCGTGTCGATGGAGCGGGGAGTGAAGGCTCAACAGCGGAGCCCTGAGAGTCAGAAGAGGTAGTTGCCCGAGGGCCTGGAGACACATCAGGCCTCGTCACGACAGTGGAGGAGGGGCGGATGACCCAGAGGTCGATGACTGGCAGCCGAGAATCAGATAGCAGAGCTGTCAGTATGGGCCTGGTAGGAGCAGAAGCCTGGACACCAGATTTGTGCGTCAATGCTGCAGCCATCGACAAAGATTCCCCGGGGGAAGAAGAAGAGGAGGCCATTGGGGAAAGCGATCGCCACCGAGGGGAGTGGTCCCGATCTCGGTCTTTTTTATGACTTTTCCCCTAGGACTTGACTCGGGCCTTCGAGCTCGATGACCCTGCCAGCGACTGAGAGGCTGCAACGCCAGAGGACCCCTGCCCGGAACAGTCTACCTGATGTTCCATTAGGACATTTTTAAAAGCCTTCTTTCTTCACCTAAGGGTGGTTTGATTAAACTTCTGGCAGAACTTGCAGTCAGAAACTTTATGGTCAGGCCCAAAACAGAGACATAAAGAATGCTCGTCTGCAGAGGCAATCTTCTTTCCACAGCCGCAGTGATGGAAAAGAGACGTAGTAGTCATTCCTGACATAAACAAAATAAAGGACTCTCCAAGGAAAACAGATTCCAAGGTAAATACAAAAGAAAATATTCGAAGGTAAAAAAAGGCGTAAAACTGCATTGGAACTTCCACGGAGACCAGTGCAGACTGAGTTGACGGCAGGAAAGAACTGAGGAGAGAGAGTGGGGCCGCTAACACCTTTCTAGAGTAGGTGATGTCATCACATTACGTCGGTGTGGGTGGCTCCAGTTGTACTGCTGAAAATCTTCTGTGTGGATTCCCCTTCACTGACAGTGAAGTACCTATGGTGTGACTTGGTGACTGTGATACCCCTGATGAAGATCTGCTGATCTTTAAGAATTACCATTTATAGGTCCAGACTGGAGGCACTAGAGACCCAAATCCAAAGGTTAGCACGTGCAGTAATGGGGTATTACCTGTGCTAAACTGGGCTTGCATGGTGCTCCAGACAGAGCCCTATTCAAAGGCCCCCAGAGCGGTGCCCAAACCAAGCAGCACGACAGTAAAACCCATACCGCTGTGCCTATACAAATGAGGGAATCCCTCACACATAATGGTGTAGTGGCATATTCGAATGTTTGTGGTGGTGCTAAACAAAGCCTAGGGTGGCACTGTTTATTGCAACACAGCACTGCGGCCGCGTACCCACCCCACGTTGTCCAGTCCCCCAAATGCCCCAATAATAACAACAAAAACCAGTATAGCTGACCCCCTCAGCGCTGCAATAATAATGGAAACCTTCCATAGCAGTAAAGTGGACCCCCACCCCCGACCCACACACCTGCTGCTGACCCCCTCACACTGGTCACTAGATCATCATCTACAGATGGCAGCCGCACAGTCCAGCACTCACCTCCTTGGCTGGCCACCATCTGACTGTCAATGAGCACGATCGCATGTACTGGAACTCGGTTGGAAGGAGTATACTATACGACCAGAGAAGGGTTTCTGTTCTTGATACATGGGTAATATGGGGCTGAGAGGGTCCACTATATAGTCAAGGAAGGGTTTCTATTATTATTACAGGGGAGGGAGGGTCCATTACACCACCAGGGAATGCCTTCTTTCTTAATACAGGAGCAACTGGAGTTCACTATACTGCCAGGGAAGAGTTTCTATACTTGATACGGGGAGATTGAGGGGAAGGGGGTCTCCAGTATCACCAGTAACATGTTAAGTGTCACTGGATACGAGAGCTATGGGGATGCTGCATAAATGCATGCAAATGAGCCCATAATGGGCAGGCAGCTGGCCCCATAGCACCTTGCATACCCAATAAGCTCATATGCACGTTCGGGCTCAATATGGCCCACAGGAGCCTAGCTCTATCCTGCTTTTGGGCAGCGATATCTTCTGTAAGCCATATGCAGCTTTGGTCCATGACGACGCAGTACATAACCACTTAGTGCTGTGCTGACATGGCCTGATATTCAGTCAATGCGCTCTATCTGTGCATGCTAACTGGCTGAATATTGCATGGAGCCAGCCAATTGCTATCTCTCACCCCCTGTGTGGGGCACAGCACCTGAGGGCAGGGACTCCTCGCCGGTCTGGCACATCTGAGACTGGTCAAGGCCAGGTGGGGACTCCTGTGGCACAGGAGCAGGAGGGTTCTCCCAACAGTTCCTACTTGACTCCATGGGAGAAGAAGCGAATCTCCTGGAAATGCGAGTTAAGCTCCTTATGCCAGGTCAGAAGTGTCAATCAGAACAGACGGAGCCACACCATACACTGAATGCAGACTGCTGTTCCCAGCACTCTGGAGGCTACCTCGTTGGCATCATAACATGCCCTCGCCTGGTGCTGTGCTATCTAAAGACATTGAGTGGAAAGATTTATTTATTTGAATTTTGGTAACTGGGTAAGCCCACTGAGACCATCCAGTCCCTTTTTCAGGGGCGATCTGAGGGAGGTTACATAGGACAGTAGTATACAACATACAAAGAGTCACAGTGCTATACAATAAACAATTCAAACTAGCATCTCATAGCTGCACACTAGACAGGACTATAATACATATATACAGTCACAGTACAAACATATGATCTTTTGCAGAGTCCCAAAATGTAGTACAAAATTTAGTTATGACTGGAACTGAAAAAGGGTAGCATTTTGAGGATGGCTATACAGATGCTGGGTAGTCACACAGACACACTGTAGAACACTGATGTACTATATAGGCGATCACATGGGTACAATACAGAAATAGCAACAGAAAGTTGGAGAGGTAAGTATTGGAGCAAGGATAAGAGCAGGGTCTGTGGGTCATGTGAGGCAGTTCAATGGCTTGCCAAATATCCTCGCTCGTTGACAATGCAGACAGTAGGCTGCACAGCAGCAACCACAGGCTAAGTTTGCAGGTTGTCATATGGGCCTAGTGTGCTGACACACACATAAGGACACATGCCTAGAGCAGCTGTAAGAGCAGAATCGGCATCAAGGGGTCAGTCACGAGTAAGGCTGCATAAGCCCAACAGAGTCTGCAGCACCTGAAGCTCCGAGGTGGGGTGATGTACTTCACCTGCAGACCTTGAGTGTGGACAATACAACAACACAAGATCCCTGGGGATGGCTGTAGTGGCAGAGGGATGCCTCGACAAGGCCTTGAATGCCTCCTCCATGACTCTGGGTCATAGAAGAACTAACAGTGTCAATATTGGGAACTTCTAGGAGACCAACTGCAGGGCTGCCGGATCACAACTGGTGTAGGCTGAGAGGTTGAGCACCTAAAGCGTCTCCATTCCTTCCACCAAACAGGAACGAGTGCGGCGGACATTACTGTAGTTCAGGAGGACTAAAAGAGATGAAGGAAGAGTGACCATGTGTCTCGGTCGCCCAAAGGGAGGCAGCAAGAGTGCAGCAGCTGGGATCTGCATAAAATCAGGTAATGGGAAAGGATTTTTTTGGCATCAGCCAGAAGTGTAGCACTTGACAAGGAGGTCAAGTGGCATTGTGCTGCTCTGAGCAGATAAAACAGAAAGCTGTAATCCACTGGGCTGTTTTTTGGCTGTTTGATTTCTTCTGGACTCTTACGCCAAACGGGAAGAAGTGTGGCGACCATCACTTTACTCCAGGAGGACTACAAGGGAGAGAGGAACAGTGACCATATACAAACCCTAAACGTGGGCAATTTCACAAAAGTCAAATGCCTGGGAACTCCCAGGAGTCCCAAATGCTGGGCTTACAGATCACGACTGGTATAGGCTGAATCCAGCACCTAAAGCATCTCCGTGCCTTACACTAAACAGGAAACTAGCAGCCATCACTGTAGCCCAGGAAGACTACAAGGGAGGGAGGGAAGAAAGGTGACCACGTGACTTTGCTGCCCAACTGGAGGGAGGCAGGACAAGACCAGGCACTGGGACGTGCACAAAAGCAGATAAGAGGAAAGGATTTTTCAGCGTCAGCCAGAAGTGCAGCACCTGACAAGGAGGTTGGGTGGCATCACGTTGCTGTAAGCAGACAAAGAAAAAAAGACAGCTGTAGCACCTGTTAAGTACTTGCTCTTGGGAATTGGGAAAACAACCTATCTTGGGTAGAGGTAAAGAAACTGTTAAGGAAGGGCAGTAAGAGGAAAGTAAAGTAGTGGGCAGGCAGAGGGGTATAAAGGTGAGATACAAAAACAAGTAAGGGACAAAGTAAAGAAAATAAGGAGAAAACAAGGAACTCCCTATTCAGAGTTGGAAGACAAGGAAAAACCAGTACAAGGTGTACGTGGGACTGAACCGAAGCAACAGCAAGGGAACAATAGGGGAAAAGTACAGTCAGTAGTAGTACTAAACAGCAAAAATTTAAGGGCAGTTATGAAAGTGGTGCAGTGCCATGGCTGCGGAGCTGCAGTTTTCCAGGGTACCTTCTGAATGTGGCTTGAAGGAGGTCACTGGTCTCCAGAATGAGCTGGCTAGGGTCCAGAGGACATCTTCCCCACCTAAGGGCCACAGAGTCTACCACCACTGCCCAAGAGGTTGGCCTAGGAAAAGGAGGGCCAATTGGACTGTGGTGGGCTGTGGGGGGAGAAGGTGGACACATTTCTCAGCCTGTGCAACTACAAAATTCCTTCACCGTTCTGGTGGGATGGGATAGTCAGGAAGAGGTACCTGTAGTATTGGCAAGGGAGGATGTGGGGGTCTTCCGCCAGGGAGGTCCCAAGGCTGGAAGCAGCTTCTCGTTGGGGACTCTACTGTTAAGAGAGTAGATTTGGGAACAGAAAGGTGGAGAAAGAGAGGTAAGGTGCCCCTCTGGCGCCACGTCTCAGACAGCTAGATAGCAGATCCTAAGGACTGCAAGAGTGGCAGGGCAGGGGGAATTGGTTGTCACTGTCTACCTAGAGACTAATGACCTAGCAATGGACAGGGCCAGGATTGTTCAGGAGGAGTTCAGGGAACTGGGGAGGGTCTTAGGCAAGTAGCATGAATGGTGGCTTTTGCCAAGGTGCTGCCTGTCTATAATCTGGGGGAGGATAGGGTACTCCGCACCACCAGCTTCAACTCATGCTTGAAGAAACAGTGCAGCGAAAAGGAGGTTTGGCTAAATTGGGGGCTGGGGACCAATTTGCAGAGATATGGGCCTATACAGAGGTGATGGCCTGCATCTGTCTGGGAAGGTAACTGCAGTCCTCAGTGGGTGGGCTAAGTGTTATTCCAATCAATATCTAAACGAGCTGAAGGGTGGCAGAAGGAAAAAAGGGAGACAAACTGCGCCCCCCCCCCGACTAAAGCAGTAGGAAGAAGGACCCCAGGAGAGGCGTCTGCACCAGGGAGCAGGATAATGGAAAGGGAAGTAGAGGTCAAGGAGGATGAGAAAGTACTTTTATTTAACAACTTATCGTAACAGTAGATCTTTGAGAGAAGCTCTTGCAGCAGGCCAAACAGGTAGGACTAAGTCGTCAGGCACCAGGATCACACGGAAAACTTCTAGCTAGCAGTCCACCACGGGGGAACCACCCCACCGCACATCAACCTATCCTACAAAGGCAGGTGGTCCCCCACATCTACCTCAGTTCTTCTGCCGGAGACCCCAAATGTGCAGCACAAGGAGAACCAAGGAGGTTCCCAAGAGCCAAAAGCAAGGCAGAAGCAGTGCAAGAAGAACAAAGAGCAGCAGGAGGGAGGGACAGCAGGGCCTGCTGCAAGAGCTTTTCTCGAAGATCTACTGTTACGGTAAGTTCTTGCGTAACTACACTATCTTACTTAGAGGAAGGCTCTTGCAGCAGGCCACATCAGTAGGACTGAGTCCCAAGCAGTACCAGGTAGCACCAGGAGAACAACACCGGGAGGAGGACAGATCAGCAGCCAAGAGCTCAGGAGAGAAGGCCCTGGAGTACAGCTAGGTTGAAGATGACCCTGTGCCTAGAGGTGATGTCCAGACTGCAATGCTTGATGAAGGTGTGGACAGAACTCCAGGTGGCAGCTGCACAGATGTCCGCAGCAGACACTTTTCTGAAAGAACTCGTAGAAGCGGCCATACCTCTGGTGGAATGGCTTTTAACCACTCCTGGACGGGCCTTGTTGTACTTCTGGTAGCGATAAACAACCACTCACCAACCACTTAGACAAACACTGCTTGGAAACAGGAGCATCCTCTCTCTTAGGGGTGAATGAAACAAACAACTGATCAGATCGCCTTAAAGGCTTTGTGCAGTTCATATAGTACCACAAAATCATATGTACAGCCAAAGTATGGAGCAAAGCTGCCCCCTGATTGGAATACTCAGGAAAATAAACTGGAAGGTGGATGGACTGATTCAAAGTTAACTCCGACACCACCTAGGGAAGAAACTTAGGAATAGTACATAAAGACTATGTGTGAAAAAAAAAAAACAGACAAGGCTCCTTACACATAAGAGCCTGGAGCTCAGAAATCCTTAAAGTAGAACTAACAGCAACTAAAAAGAGCACTTTCCATGAAAGAAAGCACAGCTTGCAACTCGCGCAGCAGGTTCAAAGGGAGGTAAAGTGAGTTTCTCCAACATAAAATTGAGGCCCATGGAGGAACTGGGTCTGAATGGGAGGTTTCAGATGCAAAATGCCCTGCAGGAAGGTTCAGGACACTTCCAGCTGGGCGACAGTTTGACCTTCGATAGGTGCAAGGTACGCAGAGATGGCGGAAAGATGCACCTTGCAGGGGTCGAAATAAGGATTTGGCAGGCAAGGGCCATGAATAGCTCATGGGTAGCAGCATTTTCCAGCAGGCCAGGATCTATTCAGGCAAAGCCAGGAATTGACATCAACACAGATAAAAATGCATTGGGATGTCGTAGAAGGGGAACAAAAGAAAAAAATTACCTTAGTAATTATGTTTCTTCTAGTGGAGTTTTGCTGTATTCTGACTATTGCAGTTAGGTCCTGCCGTTCAACTGCCCTGGAGAACAAAGGGTTAACTTTTCTATGCCTTGCACAGAACGTTCATCACGAGCTCGATTGAAGCCCTGTCTGTTGTTGTTCAAACTGCAACCGTCAGATCTTTACGAGCAAAAACTCACTAGGTGTTCTGTGTGGAAACTAAAATTTTTACTAGCCAACTGGCAAATATATGTTTTTGGTTCTCAAAGGAAGACTCAAGTCAGGAAACCCAAAAACAAAAACACATCCAAAAAACAACATTCCACCCAAAGAAAAAAGAGGGTGTAAAATGGACAACCCTAGGGTGCCAACATTGCTCCTGCCCACCCACATCCCAACAACTAGGTTCTGAGAGGGGAGGCAAGGGCGGGAGGTCAGAATACAGCAAGACTCCACTAGAAGAAACATAATTACTAAGGTGAGTAATTTTTTCTTCAAACAACGTGAAGTCTTGCTGTATTCTGACTATTGCAGACTACCAAGCAGTACCTCCATGGAGGAGGGACAGAACCTACTTTGGAAATAGGCTCTGAAGTACTGCTGTGCCAAACCCAGCATCACTCCTAGCCTGGATATCCAGAGAGTAATGCTTGGTGACAGTATGGACTGTTTTCCAGGTGGCTGCTTGACAAATTTCTAAGAGAGGAATATCCCTGGCAGCAGCCAGGGAAGCAGCTGTACCTCTTGTGGAATGAGCCCTCAGGCCTGAGGGTGGAGTTCTACCAAGTTTTTCATAGCAGAATTGTATACAAGAAACAATCCACCTGGCAACAGATCTCTTAGTGGCAGGTTTGCCCTTACCCACTACTCCGTAAGTGAGAAACAACTGGAGGGATTCAAACCTGTGACCCTTGGTACGCTCTACGTAGTAGCTAAGGGCTCTTTTAACATCCAAACTGTGTAGCCTCCTCTCTTCCGAGCAAGAATGATCAGTGAAGAAAACAGGGAGAGATATAGACTGGTTAAGGTGGAAGTCTGAAACCACTTTAGGCAAGAACTTTCTGTTAGTTCTAAGGACCACTTTGTCTCTGTGAAAAGAGATTAAATCAGATTCCACTGACAGGGCTTGCAATTCACTGATACATCTGGCAGAAGTAATGGCTACCAAAAACACAGTTTTCCAAGTCAAGTACTTAAGCTCTGCTGAGGACAAAGGCTCAAAAGGGGGTTGCATAAGCTGAGCAATGCAAACATTAAGGTCCCAAGCAGAAGCAGGATCCCTAAAGGGGGGACTGGTGTGAAGCACTCCCTTGAAAAACTTACAGAATACAGGATGGGATGACAGAGAGGAAGACTTGCCTACAGAGAGGAATGGTCTGAGACCTAGGCCATTAAGATGGACCATATAATCCAGAACCGTAGGCAGTTCTGCAGAGTCTGGAGAAATATTCTTCTTAGAACACCAAATGCTGAATCTTTTCCATTTGGAGTTGTAAGTCTTTCTGGTGGAAGGCTTTCGAGAAGCCTTAAGGATATCCAGAACCCATTGGGAAAGATGCAGATCTGCAAACCAACTCTTCAAGAGCCCAGCCTTGAGATTGAGAGACGGAAGATTTGGGTACCAAATCCTCCCCTGAGAGGATGTTAACAGGTTGTAATTCCTGGGAAGAGACAGGGGAAGATGGACTGTTAGGGACAGCAACAAGGGATACCAAGGCTATCTGGCCCAGTCTGGAGCAATCAGAATCACTTTGCATGGTTGTGACCTTATCTTGACTAACACTCTGAACAGGAGAGGGAAGGGGGTGAAAAGCATACAGAAATGTCCTTTCCCAGTTCAGAATCAGAGCATCCAGGGAGACTGAGCCCAAGACTGGGGGTCTGCAATAAAACAGAGGAAGCTGGTGATTGTCTGGGGCTGCATGAAGATCTATCTCTGGAGTGCCCCATCTTGAGAAAATCACTTTTAACACCAAAGGATCTAGGGCCCATTCGTGATGGCCCTGGGATATTCTGCTCAGCACATCTGCTAGGACATTGTCCTTCCCTGGGAGGTAAACTGCTATCAGAGAGGTTTGCAGGGAATAGGCCAGGGACCACAACTTCACTGCTTCTGTGCACAAGGCCGTAGACCGAGTGCCTCCTTGCTCGCTGATGTACCACATGGTGGTGGTGGTGGTGTTTGTTCTGACCTGAACCACCTTGTTCTGTACAGATTTGGAAAAAGCTTGTAGTGCCAGAAACACTGCTATGAGTTCCAAGACATTGATGTGGAGCAGAGATTCCTGAGGCGACCACAGTCCCTGGGTGGTAAGATCCCCCAGATGGGCTCCCCAGCCCAGCAGGGAAGCATCTGTGGTGAGGATCACTGAAGGAGACTAAGTGACAAATGGAACCCCTTGTCTCAAACTGTCCTGATCTTGCCACCATTGCAAGGCTTGGATCAGGGTCTGAGTCACTGGAATTAGTTTGGTATGGGAATCTTTTCTTTGGGACCAAAAAGCTCTTAAGTGGAACTGAATGTCTCTCATTAGGAATCTGGCCCCCTGGACCACTGCTGTGGAAGCTGCCATGTGGCCCAGAAGCTGAAGGAAACGCCTTGCTGGTCGAGACACCTGAAGGCTGAATGAAGAGGCCAGCTCCATGAGGGTCCTTGCCCTTTCCAGGGGAAGGAAGGCTCTTCCCTTTACCGTATCCAGTTCTGCACCTATGAAAGTGAGGAGCTGCACTGGTTCGAGAACTGACTTTGGTAGGTTGAGAAGGAATCCTAAAGAAGTGAGCACTTGCTGGGTCACTTGCAGATGTGACTTGATTTGGTCTTTAGACTGACCTACTATGAGCCAGTCATCCAAGTATGGGAAAATGGAAATCTTTTGTCTCTTTAGGAAGGCAACAACTACTGCCAGGCACTTTGTGAAGACCCTTGGGGCTGATGTTAGGCCAAAGGGCATTGCTCTGAACTGATAGTGGCCTGAGGGCAACTCGAACCTGAGGTACTTTCTGTGGGAGCACCTGATGGGAATGTGAAAGTAGGCATCTTTGAGGTCCAGGGAGGCTAGCCAGTCCCCTGGCCTTAGAGAGGGAAGGATAATTCCCAGAGTTACCATTTTGAACTTTGGCTTTAAAAAGATGTTTGTTCAGATATCTTAGGTCCAGGATGGGTCGCCACTCTCCTGTCTTTTTGGGGGTTAGGAAGTACCTGGAGTACAATCCTTTGCCCCTGTGTAGGGTGGGAACTCTCTCTATAGCTCTGAGAGCTAGGAGAGAAGAAACCTCTGCCTCTAGGGCAAGGGTCTCAGAGATTTGTAGGTGGAAAAGATCTGGCTCTCATCTTAGGAAATTTTTTGAAGCTGAGAACCAGTCCCTGGCTTACTACTTCCAGGACCCACTTGTCTGATATAAGAGACATCCAGTCCTGGACAAAGTAGGCCAGCTTGCCCCCTACTGGTATAGGAGAATCGACCCAGGCAGACCCATCAGGGTGTCTGCTTGGCAGGGGCTTTAGGCTGAGGGGTGGATGCAGGCCTGCTCATCCCCCTTCCTCCTCTCCCTCTAAAGAGCCCCCTCTGCGAAAATGAAGAAGAGGAGGCCTGAGCTTGGTAAAAAGCCCTTTGGAAAGGCCTGCCCCTGCCCCTGGACTGATGCATTTGAGGAGTTGCTTGCCTCTCTTTGGCCTAAGCACTCCTGTAAGTGGTCCTGTATTCGTCCATTTTCTTCATGTAATTATCTGTCTGCACCCCAAACAGAGAATTACGAACTACAGGAAAATCCATGGCCTTAGCCTGGGTATCCTGTGAGAGGCTAGTACATCTGAGCCAAGTCATTCTCCGAAGAGTCACAGATGCAGCCTTGACTCCTGATGATACATCACTGGAGTCCACAGCAGCATGAAACTGTACTTTTGATGCCTCAATCCCATCTGCAGCCACCTGCTCTAGCTCCTTGGCAAGCTGGGCGGGAACCTGTTTAGCCAGTGCCAGTACAGAGTCCCACCTGGACTTCTGGTACCTGGCTGCATAGGACATATAATTTGCCTGCCTGAGTCCCAAAGATGCTGCCATGTATTGTTTCTTTCCCATGGCATCAATCTTCCTGGAGTCCTTGTCTGGGGGGTGTGATGCCAAGGGAATGTTTGCCTTATCACAGGCAGCAACCTGTACCACCCCAACATGGCTGCATTGTTGAAAAAGGAACTCCGTGTCCATTCTTCTGTCCACAGGAGGTATAGAATTAGGAGACTTAAGAATTTTTGGCCAGCCTGCCGGGCGTGAGCGGTTGATTTTGGCTAAGTACGCCAGCAACCCAGGTTCGAACGAGCCCGGGTCACTGAGGGCTGGCTGGGGAAGAAGGACTGGAGGCCCCACGACAGCTCTCCTTCTCCGGGGAGGGCGGGATAGGTCCGGGCGCTTCGCTGGCTCCTAACGGAGGCTGGGAGTATCGCAGGAAGCACGCCCAAAGTTAACTGGGAGGAGGGACGCCGGCATATGCCATGATGTCACCACACTGCCCCACAGAAAACGGGAAACTGCTTGCAGGTCGCCAAGATGACAGCTCCATTCCCGAGCACCTCCAGTACCTGCCCAGGGCTTCCTGTTCCCCAGCAGCATCCCCGGGCCCCTATCGAAGTGTGTGCCGGGTCTTCCTGTCGCCTCTGCCCCCCTCGAGGAGGGGGGACTCCCGCCCGGGCGATAGGGATACTGGATATCCTGGGATTGGCTGCATTTGAGGACCTGAGGAGGGCTGGCTAAGGTCAGTGGGGTTGGGGGGGAACTTGTGGAGCCTGAAGGAGTGGGGGCCAGTGAAGCATGGGAGGCGGTATAAACATATAATGAAAAAAAAATATATATTTTTTGTGTCCGTTTCCCATAAGATTTGGGGAAGGGAATAGACAGTCTCCTGGACTCGGGGATGTCCATCATCTCAACATAATCAGGCTCTTCCTGATCCTCTGCTGCCTCCTCCACAGGAAGCTGGAGGGTATCAGCCACCTTTCTCTAGAACATGTAGTGTGAAGGGGACTCAGAAAGCCTAGGAGGAGAAACACCTGAAGGTCTGTCTGGGGAGATGTCCGGGTCAATAGGCACATCCGGACCATCACCATCCTCATCCTCATACTCTCCCTCCTCAAACTCCGGTTCATAAAATTCTTCCAAGGTATAATCCGGAACCGGGGGAACCGACCAAACCGAGCCCCTGCCAGATGGTGCCGGTTCGGTCGGAACCGATCGAAGCGATTCCATAATCTTAATCGCTTTGGCTATCTCATCGGCGGTCGAAGTATGAGATTCTGGGTCCGAACCGGTCGATCTGTCTTTTCTTTTGTCCAAAGTAGTATCGCCCTGGTCAGAGGGCACTCCTCCTGGTTCGGTCGGAACCGAACCGGGCTGGCCATCCGGGTCAGCGGACTTCTCGGTCTCCATTTCCCTCAGTCTACCTAATCTCTTTTCCAGGGTAGATTTGGGAAAATTCTTGCAAATTTAGCAGTCTGAATTGAGGTGGTCAAACCCCAGACAATAAACACAGGTGGTGTGGGGATCAGCCTTAGCAAAGACTTCCTCACACACTGCAGTGTTGAAACCCAGTGGGCCTGTTTTTTTCCTTGGGTTTCTCAGACATGGCCAACCTAACCAAAAAGCGTCTCTTTTCGGCAATCCACCAGGCAAGACTCCCCTATCGCTTCCTGACCGTGTCACGGGTCTTGAAAAAAAAAATGTACTTAAAACACATTTTTTTTAGAACCGATACAGACCGGTAACCCTGACACTTCAACAGACTTTTGAATCGAGCAGCAGAAGAAATCTCCGGAGCGACTGTTCAGTGAGGCAGAATAAAGAATTTGATAGTTGCAGTTTGAACAACAGACAGGGGCTTCAACCGAGCTTGAGATGAACGTTCTATGCAAGGCACAGAAACGTTAACCCTTTGTTCTCTGGGGCAGTTGAAAGGCAGGACATAACTGCAATAGTCAGAATACAGCAAGACTTCATGTTGTTTGAAAGGAAGAACTTCAAATGATAAAAAATGCAATTCTCTATAGGAATATTGTATAAATATTAAATTATATCTGTAAATTTGTCAGGTATACATCACTTTGATAAAATTAATATTTATATTAACACATTCTCACCGTAAAACTGCTCACTGAAAAAGGTGCAATTAATCTAAACAGAGATATACAAATGGAGGAAGTTTGACAATTGACAGGTAGTGCGCAATATGGCCTTGCGTTCACGACCGCAAGGTGCAGGGGAACAGAAAACAGAGAAAAATGGCTCCCTTACTCGTAAAGTCCCCGCCAGTTTGGCAGACATCGAGTTTCCTCGACCGCCCATAATTGCCAAGCAATCAGGGCTCAGGTCCGAGTTGGGGGAGGTGACTGCCAGACTGGAAGGGGGGACGGATATCATTAGCAGGCCACAGGAGGAAAAACATAAAAACCTACACTAACAGATTCTCTCCTCTTTTTTAAATTAACAGGCAAAGGTACAAGACAAATGGCAAAGTGCCACTTCATGTATATCTCAGTTTAGATCAACAGCACATTTCCAATGAGCAGTTCTACTTCTGCATAGGTGGACTGTGTAAATTCTTCTCTTGCTTTTCTTTTCTCCATTTGATTTGCTTCAACTGTTGCTGTTTTTGTTAATCTCTGAGTTTATACTATAACTATAGAAATATTTTTAAAAGACTAAAATAAGTTTACTCAAAGGACAGAAAGTTATAGTGGTTCGTGGAGCCTATCTTATTTCAGGACTGGTCGCTGCAGCTTCATAACAAAGGGTGTAAGGCTTTTTTTCCACCTGACTGCCCATTTGGTACCTCACTACATTGGAGCAAGAGTGATACTGTATTTTGCAACTAGACCATTGCAGCTGCAAGCACGCCCCCGTCTCCAGTTGACATGTGGAGTATCTACAGCTGATGTTCTAAGAACTGTCTACTGTTATGTTGGTGAGATGCTCTCCCTGCCCTGTCTCTCTAAGCAGCTCCAAGACACCTCTCCATCTCCAGCACGATGCATGTGTTCCGCAATTCACCCGCAAAACTACCCTGAAAGTGCTGCAGTTAGCACCACTGATCCTCTCTTACTGAGCGCACCAGGTGCTACTATGGAATTTACAGGTGCTAATTAGCACCCAGCTCCCCCTTATTTCGAGCCCTGCCTTGTGCAAGGAGTACCCCAAGCCAAAGTCCGAAAGGGAAAGAAGGTACTCCAACACCTGATTCACCAAGCAAGTGAAAGGGTCCAACTGGCGAGCAGTGTGAGTAGCACTTGTGGAGGACTTCCTAGCAGCCACCAGGACGTCTGTGACTCTAAATGACACTCCAAAGCAGGCAATAACTAGGTCCGCAGGAGCCACACATTGAGATGCAAGGTCCTGTGGTCCAGATGGACTAGGGTGCCCTGGTCCTGGGACAGCAAGCCATTGCCAGCTGCTGCAGCAAGGGGAACCAGATCTGACTCGGCCAGAAGGGGGCTATGAGAATCATCTACACCACTTCCAACTAGAGCTTGAGCAAAACTCTCTATAGAAGTGGGAAGAGAGGAAAGGTGTACAGAAACCTCCCCTTCCAAGAGAGGGACGATGCATCATCTCACCAGAAAACTCCAGGCCCGGGATCAAGCGAGCAGAAAAGTGGCAGTTACGTGTTGAGTGGGGATGCAAAAAGGCCCAACTCTGGATGACCCCACCTGTCAAAGAGCTCTTCGACCACTGAGGTTAGAAGCTCCCACTCGTGAACTCGCAACCTGGAGCAACTGAGACTGTCAACCAAGAATTTTTGGATGCCTCGAACATGTATGTCCGAGAGCTCCAGACCATGCTCGATGGCCGAATACCAGACTCTCATCGCTTCCCAACACAGCGGGCAAGGATGGGTCCCCCCTGCTTGTTGATGTAATACATCACACACATTGTCCGTCTGCACCAGCAGCGAACCAGGGAGGAGATGAGTCTGAAAGGCTTGCACAGCGTAAAGGACCACTTGCATCACCAGGACGTTGGTATGGAGACCGTGTTCCAATTCTGTACAGGTAACCTGGGTCTGGTAATGGGCCAGATGAGCACCCCATCCCAGCCCAGATGTGTCTGTCATGAGAATATGACAGGGGGTTAAGAGCTGAAATGAGACTCCCCGAAGGAGGCTGGACAGAGCCAACCAACACGACAGAATCCTCTGAACTGGGTCCGAAACCGGGACCAACTGATCCAGGTCATCTGTCCCACTGGACCACTCACATGTGCAGGTGGGCCAGGGGAACCCTGGCAATAGGTGCTGCCATATGCCCCAGAAGGCACAGAAAAACCCTGGTGGAAACCAGATGGGCCTGCTTGGTCAGTCATTCTGCCCTGTCCATGGGCAAAAAAGCCTTGCCCTGGGTAGTGACTAGGATTGCTCCTATGTATTGAAGGCACTGGCAAGGAGAGAGGCAAAACTTCAGCAAACTGACAGTGATCACCAAAGCCTAGAATAAGGGAAAGGTGTTGTCTAATGTCTGAACCAGGCGGTCCCTGGAAGGGGCTGTTGCCAGTCAATCGTCCAGGTAAGGGAACACGTAGAAGCCCTGCCTCCTCACAGCCATTGCCATGACTGCCAGACAATTGTTAAACACTCTGGGGGCCAAAGAAAGGCCAAAAGGGAGGGCCTGGAATTGAAAATGGGCTCCCTGAAAATGGAAGCAGAGCAAAGTGTCGATGGGAGGGAAAGTTTTAATGTGCAGGTAGCATCCTGCATATCCAGAGAGCAGAGCCAATACCCCTAGTGCAAAAGGGGTAACAGTACCTGACGAGTGAACATCCTGAAGCGTTTGTACTCAAGATACAGATTCAGATGGTTCAGGTCCAGGATGAGCCGAAGGTCCCCAGTCTTTTTGAGGACGAGGAAGAAGTGAGAGTAAAACCCCCCTTACCAGCCAAGTTAGAAGGACAGGCTCTATGGTTTTTTTTTCTAGAAGAGTCTGAATTTCCTCCCAGACAAGGGACAGATGGGCCAGGGGATAAGAAATGTTTACTGGAGGATTTTCTGGAGGCATTCTAGAAACTCCAGTATGTGCCCGTGTTCTATGATTTGGATCACCCAACTGTCTGTGGTCACTCCCCACCACCCATCCAGATGAAAAACTGACCCCTGAATGCCTCCTCCAGTCACAGCCGTGGGCGGATAAGCAGTCAGGAGGTGGGGGCGCGTGCTGGCAGGGTGGCCACAGGTGCTCGAGGGGCTCTGGCAGCAGCAGCTGCTGGGGCCACTGTGGCCTTTCGCTTGTTCTAGCCCTTGGCAGACTGATTTCAGGATTGCTTGCGAGAGGACTGACGGAAGGACTGATGCTGGCCCACTCTAGGTTGAGTGTGATAGAGTGAATAAACCAACTTAAGGTCGCATCCCAACTCTTGCAGGGTGGAAATGATGTCCTGGACATTGCCTTCAAAAAGGACAGAGCCCCAGAAAGGGGAGTCTCAAGATACTGGCTTGCACATCCAAAGCAAAGCCGGAAACCCAGAGCCAAGAATGGCACCGGAGGCAGACCCCAACAGCCACTCCACGCCCAGAGGCACCCACGACATCATAAGCAGCCCAGAAAACATAGTTACCAACATCCAAGCCCAACTTCAAGAGTTGGGTGAGCTGTGTCTTGGTGGGGTCTTCTGGCAGAGCCTGCACTAGGTCCCTGGCCTGGTCCCAGAGAACACTGTGATACTGGACCATATGGGCCAGATAATTAATGGTCCGGATAGCCCGGGTAGTAGACGCTATCACACATTTACCCAGGTGGTTCAGCTGCAGAGACTCCCTGTCCAGGGGAAGAGCACTAAACTGCTTGGGCTCTTTGGTACGGTCATGCGTTGCACTTATGACCATGGAATCAGCCTTGGGGCGACTCCTAAGAAGGGCTTAACATCGGGGCATAGTAAAGGCAGTCCACCTTCTTGGGCAATGGAGGGGTGGAAGAAAGGTGATTTCATGCTGCCCTGGTGACATTCTCGTAGCATTCAATCGGGGTGACACTACCACCGGGAGGGCATCCTGCTGCCTTGAATATACGGCCAGGTGACAGCATTCTGGATCCTGATCCTCCGTTTCCCATCCCATAATGGACTGGATCTGGCGCATGACATCCATAAACACTGGGTCATCAGGGGGAGTTTTAGGGACCTCCTTCGGAGGATCCTCCTCATCCGAAGACTCCCTAGGTGAGGATGAAGACTCGGAACAGTCTCAGTCATCCTCACTGGTCTCGCTATCCAAGTCAGACATCAGTGGCATACGATTATCCCGGTGATGATCAGAGCCGACATCAGGTTGAGACCCAGAAGACCCTGACATTCGTGGTTCACTAGGGCCAGCCCGGCCTGGATCCTGAGGCAGCGGGTCCCGAGGCAGAAGCTGGGGGGATGCCAGAGGTGGGCTTTGAGGGACAGGGTCTGCCTCTGGACAAAGGACCACCATGCCGAAAACAGTGCATTATAATCCACTGTTGGTGGTAGATTATGCACCGGTGGATACAGATAGGAAGGTGCTGGGTAAGGGTACAATGGTGGTGGGGCTGGTGTTTGGTACCAAGGGATAAGGCCACCCGGCGCAGCCGAGGATCCGGTGTTGGCCCAACTCCAAAGTCACCCCTGCCGTCACCCATGCCACAGCTGATGCCGGTGGCCCAACAGGCTGGGGCAGCGGCAGTACAGGTGGTGGCCTGAAGTGTCCAGGAGATGGATGCACAGGCATAGCTGGAGAAGCAGGCAACTGGAGAGAAGGAGAGACCCTTGGCAGAGGTGATGCTGGAGGAGTAGCAGCAGCAGCGGTAGCCTGCTGCAGGTGCTGTCTAGAAGCCCAGGTGTCGGCCCCAGAGGTAGGGACCAACAATAACAGCACTGTGACTGGGGGGGCTGGCAACAGTAGAGGAAACAATGCACTATGAACCAACACCAGCCAAGCCACCTGGATGAGAGCCCAAGGAAGATACGAGCCTGAGCATCAGGGACTGGGGAGCAGGAGATGAAGTCCCCTGCCCTGAGGAGCAGCCACGCAAAATAGCAATAAAGGCAGATGGCTGAGCCACCGAGAGTCCGAAAGAAGAGAGGGCTGGTGGGTCTGAAGGGGCTGCTCCCCCCGTGGGAGGATGGCCGCATCGCGGTCAATGGTTTGCGAGGTGACCATGAGCAGGAAGCAGACCAGTCCCGGTCCCAGTGTTTGTCCCAGTGCTTCCCACCAGATTTCTAAGAAGAGGAGGCCCCAAAGGACTGTGCCGGCAAGGCCGAAGAGCTCCTGGCCTGCTGCTCTTTTTCCATTGCGACCAACTGGTGGCTCTCCAGAGTTTTTAGACAACGTCTCTGAGTGGCCTGTTTGAATTTCTGGCAAATCGGGCAGGCTTCAGTGTCATGGCTGGGGTCTAGGCAGATAAGAAATACAGAGTGGCTCATCTGCTACATCTTCTTCAGGAATCTGTTTGCTGCAGGCACACTTAGTAGAGTGATTGGAAGATAAAGCTGGTGGAGAAGACATAACTCTGTTGACAAAAACACCGGAAATCTGATGTTTAAACATTAAAGAAAAAAAGAAAAAAAAAAAGCACGGCAAGCGCGGGTAATGGCAGTGGACTATAGCTGCTGCGTTCACTGAGGTCCGATGTACGCGGATTGAAGGTGGGAAAAGAACTGGGGCAGGTGTTGGGGGGGGGGGGTTGGGCTGCCTGCCTTTATAGGATAGGCTGACGTCAGCGGCTGACATCGGCAGTGGGCGGTCCCCCATGGCAGACTGCTAGTTAGAAGTTTTCTGTGTGGTCCTGGAACCTGACGGCTTAGCCTACTGGTGTGGCCTGCTGCAAGAGCCTTTGTCGAAGTAAGATCAAATTTTGCAAAAAGGGAGGGGAAAAGGAGGCAGAGTACAACGTGAAGAAGTGGGTTGCAGGCAGAGTGGGAGCAAGGTGTGCAAATGCAAGGAATCTTTGAAATAATGTTACAGATCTAGACGCCATCATAGCACAGGCAGACTTGGACTTGGCAGTGTCAGTGGCTCAGCAGGTAGCACACTCGCCTCTGAGGCCGAGAGATCAGTAGGCTGTGGGTTCTATCCCCACGCCAGGCACTTGCGTTAATATCCCAATACTGACACAGTAGTGCAGCATGAGGGGGGAGCTGCACTCCTGAGGTGCTGTCTTTCGGATGAGACGTTAAACCGAGGTCCCATCTGCCTGTTCTGGTGGTAGTTCAGGTGGATGTTAAAGATCCCATGGCACTTCTCGAAAAGAGTAGGGGAAGTTTTATTGAACATCAACTGAACAGAAAAGAAAACGAAAATGATACAGAGAAAAATATAAAACACAAAATAATTATGTAACAGGAAAATCAGAATCAGTTATCCAAGGTAATAGTGTCCATAATTCCAACAAAGAGTCAGACGGCAAATGCTCTGCCTCCAAAAAAATATATGGCCTTCAAATTATGTTCGGATCCTTCAATAATGGTAAGAAGAGGCACATCCTGATTCTGTAAATTAAACAGACAACGAGCATTCCACAATGCCATTTGGATTATTACAAAAATCTAATTTAACGTGATTAATATTCCAATGAGACCAAGTGAGGGGAAAACCATACATCAAATTGTCATAAGTAATGAGAGCAAACAAGGGTTCACCCATCTGGAAGCTAATAGAGTCCAAAAAGAAACAATAAATGTACATGAAAAAAAAGGTGTGAAATAGTTTCTTCTTGTTGCTGACATTCAGGTCTGGAACAAAATCTGTCCTGTAGTGATTTGTGTTTATGGTTACATTTGACGCTGATAATGCTCATGGCAGCTAAGCCAATGCAAGTCCCACATCTTTGGGGAACCCTAGAATTACTTAAGTAAAGTGAGTAAAGCAGGAGATGTTATGAGGACATTTGGGAAAACAACAATCTCCAAACATACACGGTCCACTAAATACTTATACAATGATTCTGAGACAGTTATTAGTATATGGCTAGTAATCTGCCAGTGTTTCAAACGAAAAACTATCCCTAACAGAAGCAGAAATCTGGGGAAATGTTAAACCGCAATTTGTTAAGTTTCCATTTATGAAACCAAGGACCACAGGATTCAAGAAACCAAGGTTCCCAACCCTCGATCTTGTTAACCAGCAGGGTCTAATATTATGAAACAAGAAAAACTAGTATAAAAAACAGGTTGGACCATAGCTAGGCCTCCATCCCGACTAGGGAGATAGGTGATCTGACGCTTAATGGGGTTTAGGCTGCTACCCCATAGGGCTTGAAAAGAGACTAAGCAATCTGGTTTCAAATTGCGGAGGGGGGAATATATGTCAGAAGAGAAAGAGGAAGCAGGAAAGGTTTTAATCATGTAAATCCTCTTTTCTTACTCATCTGCCATGAATTCCAACGTGCAAACCATAGTCTGAGCATAATCTAATTCTTGGGAGTCCAGTTAAGGACATCTAAAGGACCAGTACCGTATAAAATGCCCAAAATCCTAATAGGGTCATCACAAAGTCTAATGTCAACAGAAGACTCATCTACAAAAGGGGAACCTACTCTACAGCCTACACATTTATCAAGATTAAGGGCCATGCCAGAAACAGCCCCAAACTTGGAACAATGCCATAATGCAGAACGCACGGAGGCAACATTAGCCACCATGAGACTCATATCGTCTGCATAGGCCAACACGAATATGGGCTGAGGGAAGTGGCATAATTGTTAAATAATTAATAGAACAAAGTAAAGGATCCAAAAAAACATATAAAAGTGGGACTAAGGGACAGCCTTGTTCAACCCTCTGTGCAGAGGAAGCATAGGGCCCTTCTATCCTGCTGACCAGTGGGACAACAGTTGCAGACCGATATAGCAACCGGAGTCTAGTCAGGTATAATCAGTGTACTTTTATAATATCAAGAGTAGACCATAAAAATCATGATGTACAGAATCAAAAAGCCTGCCGTTGGTCCAGTGAGAATATGAAATCATGTAAAACATTAGAATTTCCATCCTCAGTCATTTCTACGTAAATTAGATGGTCCTGAATACATCTCCCAGGGACACTGCAAGACTGTGTGGTAGAAATCACATATATGGCCAATTTAGAAAGTCTGAGGGTCAAAATTTTGGTCAATATTTTAAAATCAGTATTTAAGAGGCATAAAGGTCTCCAATTGGAGAGCAATCTTCATCCCTGTTTTATGGGCAAAATAAACAACCCATGTTAAAGTCTAAAGGAAGATGTTCGACTGTAGAATAGAATTATAAACTGTAGCCAATCTAGAACTCAGGTCAGCAGAAAACAATCTATACAGCTCACTGGAGAGACCATCCAGGCCCGTGTCACTCTTTGGACGTAAGACTTGATTACTGCTTCAATTTCATGTGCTTGTATCTCAGTATCTAACATATCTACAACAGAAGAAGGTACATCAGGAAGTTGTAAAAAGGAAAAGTAGTCCATTATGGATGCAGATGGGGGGGGAGGCATGGGACCAAACAGTTTTTGTGTATAACAGGTAAGACGGTGCCTGATATCCAAAATATCAGTGAGCTCGGTGAAACTGTCATCAAACAGCGTAGTAAAGGTTTTACTCTCTACTGTTCTCCGAATAGAAGCATATGGACATACTGTGTCACGGGTACCAGAAGTCCCAAAACGCTGTTGATGCTGAACAGAAGTAGCCTTCAGAAGGTGATAATCCATCATGCGCTCCTTAAGAGTACTTATTTGGGGGGAAAAATCATGGCCAGTTTCATGAGATAAGTAATTTTTGAAGTCGTCGTCTGTTAGTGTGATAAAGGAAATACAATGAATCATGATGATGTTTACTAAAATTTTTAAATAAAGTTCGAAGACCAGATTTCATATCCCGCCACTAATCCCAGGAGGCATCATATAAAAAAAATACAGTCTTTCGATTATGAATATACTCAGTTAAGTGACTTAACAAACGTGAATCAGATAACAGGGAAGCATTCAGTTTCCAAATGCCAGGCCAAAACGAGATGTCAAGGAAGGCCTAAAGAAATAGATAATAAATTATGATCCCAAAATTCCAGAACTTGAATTATAGCATCAGAAATTTGAGGTGGGAAGAAATAAAAAAAATCAATAATGGGTTGCAAGGGGCCTTTGTGAAAGTAGGAGATGTCAACTTAAAGATAAATATGTATCCTGTAAACCTGTGGAATGGAGCAATTGTTTCAGAAAATTCATGTCACAAAACAACTTAGTAGTCTTTGAAGTAGAAGACTTATCTTTAGTGGATAACCCACAATTGAAATCACCCCCAAAATTCACATGCATTGATGTGTATAAATAGGGTTGAATCAGTTTCAGTTGTTCAATTCTGTGGGATTTCAATTGAGGGGCGTAAATATTAATAATCCGGAAAGGGACAGAAGAAATCAAAATATCCAACAACAGAAGCCGACCCGGGTAGACATCCAACAGTTTTACAAGAGTAACATCAGGTATACTAAATAAAACACCCAAACCAGAACAAGAGTCCTGTCCAAAGGACCAAAAAGAGAGCCCAGAGGTCCAGGCACGAGTGGCCCTGGAAATTTCTAGAAGAGCATGGAAACGTACATCTTGCAAAAAGATGAGACCAGCTGTCAAGCCAGATAAAAGAAAAAACTGCATCTCTTAAGATGTCTTCTTATACTGTTAACATTAACAGTATGCACTGAGAAAGCAGAAGACATGACACGGAAAGTGAAAACAAAAACACAAAAGTCACCTTAGCCTACCTTTCCTAGGGGTACCTTCCCTATGTTTCAGTTTTTTGCTAGCTTTCCTTTTTGAGAACCAATATTATCAATGGGTACTCCAGTGTCCATAGTCACATCAGGGTGGGAGGAAAGAACAGAGGACGTGATCAGAGTCCGTGGTTGTCCTGAGGGTGCGTGAAACCCAAATTTATTCATATGAGTCACAGTAGAGGATTTCAGGGCCTTAGAAGAGGGAGAAGTCCCTCTTAGATCCTCGCAACTCTAACAAAAGGTTCGGGGGTCCATGGAAGACCCAGAAATACTAGGCAAGACAGGAATAGGGACCTCTTCCGAGGTAGAAATAGCAAGATCAGAGGAAGGGGGGGGAGAGCTGTAGTAAAGGTCTGTGGTTCCAAAACAGGAGCAGACCGTCCTGTAAAGTAGAAGAGGTCAATAGCAGGTACAACAGGTGAGGGAGGGGTACGCTGCTGAGGTTCAGAAAGAGTGTCAGATAAACAAGAACGTCAGCGACAGTAATAATCAAACGCTGTTCTTCCCATCAGCAAGAGTCGGGAGTTGTGAGCTGCCCAAGCACAAGTCTGGAAAGTGTCCCCAATTCGTCATAAAGGACGCAAAGAGGTTCATCCACACATTGGGAACCTGTATGGCCAATGTTACCACAAACAGAGCATTTAATCTTGTCACACACACTACTGATATGATTCTGAGAGCCACATCTGTAGCAAGCTTTAGGCTGGCCGGGTAAAAGAACTCCTGTCTTTTCCCAAGCATAAAGCTGTTCGGGAGATGCTGTATTCCAACCTCCGGTGCAAAGCATAACCCTCGCCTCCACCCACCTGTCCAGATATTCTCAGAATCAAAGATAGCCTCTGGGTCAAAAGGACAGTACATCTTTGCTTTAACCAGACAGTAATATCATTAAGACTGACATCTCTACTTAAACAATATACTAAGTTTTCTGAGTAGGTTTAATTAAGGAATGGCATTAAACGGTGACCATAAAGGAGAAGTTTTAAGCTCCTGATATTTTCTCCCAAACTTTTCTAAACCAGTGATAGTTTTAAAACTAATATCAAAATGAGACTCTGAAGAAACATGAATTAAGGCATTAATCTCAAAAGCAGCAAATTGCACAGAATCCTTCAAAAGAGTGCGACCTACAAAAAAATCGATCAGGAAAGTCAGGTAAGCCCCCCAAATAATGCAGCCGGACAGTGTTGTGTCTTTTAGCTTGATGTACAGGGGGTTGAAATCATGCAGCATAAGTTTTAGGGGACGAAGCAGTAGAAGTAGCAGGAACTGGACGAGACTCAGGGTCCCGAAGAGTCCGTTGTTCTTGAGGCGTCGAGGAAGCAGGACCAAATTGCAAAGTTGGGTTCTGAGTCAGAAGGAGTTCAGCTGGCAAAGAAAGATCAAGAGAAGCAGCAGTCTTTCAAAACAGGAGAGGCCAGCAGTTTGCGTCAGGTGGCCTAGTACAGATCGGGGAAGAACCAGAATGCCAAGTCCCAACGGTAGGATCCTTCTCCCACCCAGCCGCTTCCAGGGCCGACTCAACAGACCAGTCCGTCATGTGCAAAGCATCAGGGAGAGCAGAAGCAGGCACCTGTACAGAAGAAATTTCTGGAGAAAGCTGAGCAAGAGGTGCAGTCAGTACAGGCGGTAGGGAGTGTGGAGGGTCCGTAGCAACAGGCAAAGAATGCGGAAGTGTCAGAATCGGTGAAGAGACAGTAAAACAATCTTTCCCAGACAGTGAGTCAGTAGCAGCAGGTACAAAACCAGACTGAGGCATAAGGGCTAACAAACGCTGTCTAGCAGTGAAATAACGCTGTTCCTCGATTTTAAGTAACACATCTACATCCATAGAAACAGGAGGAGAAGACTCACGTATAGCCATAGTAGCAGGGCTAGAAGACGTTGTAAGAACAGTTTGATGAATAAATGAAGGATCCACAGGCAAACACTGCACACCGGTATCCACAACAGCAGCAGGGGAAGTATCCAAAGGCACAGAAGAACCATATTCAGTAGACTGCAGCACAATAGGCATAGAAGATGGGGTCTCTCTCAGAACAGAGACGGGGAAGAGACCAGCTCCACTGCCTCCAACACCTCCATGTCCTCCACAGCATGTCCAGCGGCAGCCACCTTGGTCCCACATGAAAATGGGACCCCTCTGCTTACAGGAAGCAGAGTAGAGGAATTTCCCCTGTGCAATGGCCAAACTTCCTCCATTCACAAAAAATACCACCAACAGCTTAATCCGGTTCAAGATCAGTTGGCATTCATCTGTATCCCCCTCCCCCGGGTCATGCCTGAAAATAGGCAGGATTTGTCTAGTGCACTTACCCGGTCAACAAAACCTAAATAAAATTACTAAGTCATGGTGCACAGACAACTATGACCAAGACATGGCCATACCGGGCTACACTCAGTTCAGGGAGGAAGGGAGGAGGGGGTTGTGCTGTATGTAAGTGAGGGGATCATAGCAACAAAAAAGCTAGAAGTCGGGGGGGGAGGAGTGGTTGGAGGTACTGTGGGCCACATTGGAGACAGGAGCCAAAGCCACTGTTTGTACTGGGGTGATATGCAGACCTCCAACACGGTGGTAGGAACTAGATAAGGCACTGGGGGAACCATCAGCATAATGGCAGAAAAAGGGTAGGTGCAGCTGGAAGAGGACTTTGATCTGCCATAGATTGGAGCATTCTAGCTACAGCCTCGGCTAGAAACAGGGACATCCATGACTCCCTACAGGGGGCGTTTCTCAGGCAACTAGTCAGACAGCACGCTCGTGATGGGGCAATACTGGACCTGGTGCTCACAACAGGGACAGTACTGCAGATGTCAAGCTGGGAAGCCACCTGAGGACCAGCCATCATCGTACAGTGTGGTTTAGCAGAAGTAAACCACACGAGGAACCTGGATTTCAGGGGAGAAGATAAAAAAACAAAACAATGAGTGAACGCCTCAGAAACTACCTAGCGGGGTTGGGGGCTGGCTTGGGTGGGTTGCAGGAACAGTGGGAATAAATAAGGGATAGCATAATGAAGTTAACCTCTGCGCAAAAGAAGTGAGTAAAAACAGGATTTAGGAGACCACTTTGGTTCTCATGGGAAGTGGCTGAAAAGGTTAAGGCTAAAAGAGTGACATTCAGGAAGTTCAAAGAGACACAGAAGGATAAGGATAGGCAGGTGTATCAGGAGAAGAAAAGGGAAGTGGGGAAAGTGGAGCAGGGCACAAAGGCACAAACAGAGGAAAGGATAGCGAGTGGGCACCAGTATAGCAACCTCAAGCTAACTGCGTGATTCCTCTGATACACAGAGGCTGTGTTTGGGGACAAAACATTTATTTATATACCTTTTAAATACACTGTATGAATTTTTGAGTGGGAGCCCTGTTACCTGTTACTCAAGAAGCAGGATGAGAGCTGAGAAGTTTGTAGGCAGGAGTGCTGGACTACATTTCAGTTAATATACCTTTTAAATACACTGTGTGAATTTTAGAGTGGGAGCCCTGTTACCTATTACACAGGAAGCAGGAAGAGAGCCGAGTAGTCTGCAGGTAGGAGTGCTGGACTACATTTCAGCTAATATACCTTTGGTTTTATATGTTGTGGCTTATTCCATGTGCCTCGACTACAAATGAGTAGTCTATGCATCAGGGGTCAAAATTAAAACAGTTTAAGTTGTCAGTGCGAGTGTACCCGTGACCTCTACGACCACTTCTGGGTCACCACACTGAATATAACTTGCCTCTGCAGCGAGCAGGGCGCGCAGACACACGCGTGTCTGCTGTGTCCGCCGGGACTTGGGCCTAAAACATCTACATACGAGGTAAAGAGCAATAATTAGGATGAGGCTGTGTACTACATGCAACATGTATGCAGAAGGGGAAGTACTGGAGGGATTTGTGTGCGATAAATGTATCATGCTGGATATGCTACAAGCTGAAATTAAGGTTTTAAAGCAGAGGGTTCAGGTGCAGATTGACATTAGCAATTCAGAACACTTTATTGATAGTGCATCAGAAATAGCTGTTGAGGCTATTGACCAGAAAATCATCTTGACAAAGGACCTAGGGGGTGATGAGGAGTGGTGTCTAGCAGCTAAAAATACAAATAAAAAGAAAGGCAGAAGAAACATAGGGGGATCTTCAAACTTTTCAACCCCAAATAGATACTCTGCCCTAAGTCAGGCTACTATAAATGAAGAAAGTTTACGGACTCAGGAACCCTCCCACCCCCAAAAAAAAAACTGTCTAGCGTAAGTTCCTCAACTTTGGAAGTAGCACATCCAAACACCAGTAACAATTAGAGTGGGGGACAAGAGATGCTTGTAAACCCATGGGACGTATTGGTTATAGGGGATTCCATGCGTAGATATACAGATCAGATTATCTGTAAGAACAGGAACTCGACTACTGCTGTTAGTACACTTCCTAGGGAGGACATAAAGGATATTCATCAACTTCTCCCAGGTTTACAAGAAAATACTTCAAAACCATTAGTTTTATTACACGTTGGTGTAAATGATGTGGGAAGGAGGAGAGTTCTCAACGTCCAAATAGATTATGAAAAAGTAGGGAGGTCCCTGGCACATGACGGATGTGATCTTATAATATCAGGTATATTACCTGTGTTTAGGGAATCCAAGGAGAAGCAGAACATGATACATTATGTAAATGGATGGCTGAAAAGATGGTGCCTCAGACAGGGTTATACTTTCTTGGATCATGAAGCCAGTTTTAGGAACTACAGACTATATTCACAAGACGGCCTTCATCTAAACAGGAAGGGTAAATGGATTTTTGCAAATAAACTCAGACAGGCAACTGAGGAACGTTTAAACTCCATAGTGTGGGGGGGGTGGTTGGATGGCCTGGTACATCTATATTAAGTCATAATAAAAATGCTGACCCAGTTTTAAGGAATTGCTTACTTATGAATGCCAGGAGTTTGAATAATAAGTTTGGAGAACTACAAGTAACTATGAACACTTTAGACATATGTGTTTGTGCCATAACTGAGACCTGGTGGAGTTCTGGAGATTCCTGGGATAAGCATATCTCTGGTTACACCTTATTTCATAAAGATAGGCAATCGAAAAAGGGTGGGGGAGTAGCCCTGTACATTTCTGACAGTATAATCTCAGAAATGGTAGATACCCAAAAATGGGATAAAGCTGAGATCCTTTGGATTAAAATATCCCTCCACACTCAGAAATTATTAACATAGGTTTGATATATAGATCTCCCTCAGTCCCTGTGGACAAAGAAGCTCAAGTGCTAGATTTTATTAATACAATTGGTAATACCAAAAACAATGTCCTTCTTGGAGTCTTTAATCTCCCTGGCATAAACTGGGATACACTCCAGCCCAAGACCAAAACCGAGTCACGTTATTTAGAAACTTTTTTGTTAGCAGGAATGAATCAGTTGGTGACATCTAATACAAGGGGTAACCATATTCTAGTTCTGGTTCTAAGTAATCTAGCAGAAAATATAAATGATTTGTAAGGTCCTCCCCCTCCTTGGGTCTAGCGACCATTCCACGGTTTACTTTTCCTTTGGAACAAGGTTGGGTAATATAAAAGGTAAGACAATTAAATATAAATTATAATAAAGCTGATTATGATGGTATGAAGTGTTCCCTAAAAACATGGAAGTGAGAAGAGGAATTTCAATATAAACCTTTACATCTTATGTGGGACCTCCTAGTGGATAAGGTGTCTTCCCTAACAAAAACCTTCATCCCGTTAGTTAAGAGCCAGGTAGGTAATAACAAAAATGTGCCTGAATGGATTACTCCATCTGTGCGGAAATTGATTAATAAGAAAAATAAAGCATTTAAAAGAGCAAAGGAATCTGGCAGTAGTATATGCTGGGATTCTTATAAACTGCTGCTTAAACAAACAAAAAGGTGCATTTCTAATGCAAAACGAACATACGAACTGAGTCTTGTAAAGAAGGTCCAGGATAATTATAAACCCTTCTATGCTTACATCAATAACAAGAGGGGTACAAGTCGATCTATCGGACCATTACAAGGAAACGATGGCAGTATGGTTACTGACCAGCTTCAAATGGCTCAGCATTATACTAGCTTTTATACATCTGTATTCAACAACAAAACTTACCCTAAATTAGCACACCTGGACTCGGTACATGATACTGACCTACAGATCACAAGGGAAGAGGTTCTAAATAGGCTCCTGAAAATCAATCAAAATAAATCTCAGGGCCCGGATGGGCTGCATCCGAGAATATTCAAGGAGATGGCAGAAATTTTGGCTGGTCTAGTTATGGCTATTTACCCAAGATCTTTGGATGAGGATTTAGTCCTGGGTGCAAGGAGACCGGCATTGGTGGTGCCTATCCATAAAAAGGGGAGCAGGCATGAGGTGGCAAATTATAGGCCTATAAGCCTGACTTCAGTTTTGGGTAAAATCCTAGAAGGTATTATTAAAGATCATATTAATCGGTACCTTGATGAAACAGAACAAACCGACCCAGTGCAGCATGGTTATATAAGGGGAAGATCATGTCAGACAAACCTCCTTGAGTTTTATGGAGGGGTTAGTAAAGCATTAGACCAAAAGCACTCAGTAGATGTGACATATTTGGATTTTTCCAAAGCTTTTGATAAGGTACCTCATGGAGAACTAATTGATGCTTTAATTGATCACGGATTGGGGGGCAATGTAACTAAATGGATAGAAGTATGGCTCGATACACGGTTACAATCAGTTAGTGTAAGTGGTACATGTTCCACTTGGGCAGAGGTGACGAGAGGGGTGCCACAGGGCTCTGTTTTGGGGCCTTATTTATTTAATGTATATATTGCCTCAATGAAAACGGAGACGGGAGTATGGGTATCCAAATTTGTGGACGACACCAGAGTAAGTAGTATAGTTGATAGCCTGGAAGATGTAGCAAATGTTCAGGAAGCCTTGGGTGATCTGGAAAAGTGGGCATTGGATAAAAAACGGACCTTTGATAATGCTAAATGTTGTGTTATGCATTTTGGGAGATCAAATGGTAACATGACATATGCACTTGGTGGACAGACACTAAACACAGTGGAGCAACAAAGCGATCTAGGTATCATGATAACAAAAGACTTATCTTTTAAGACTCATTGTAACCAGGTCATTAAGAATTCCAGTGGTATTCTACACTGTATTATTAAACATATAAAATGTAGAAATAGGGATGTGATGTTGCCCCTGTATATCTCCTTGGTGAGACCACATTTGGAGTATTGCACCCAGTTTTGGTCTCCTGATGGGAAAACTGAAATAGACGCACTTGGGAGAGTACAGCGTAGAGCTACTCGTAATAATGTGGGGAAAGTTAATGAGAAAGTTGTGGCAGCTCAACTGGAAAACCATTTAACCATCCATAATTTATACGAACCTCTCCAATCGGGTTTTCGTAAGAGGCATAGTACTGAGGCTGCTCTGGTTCAGGTGCTCAATGATCTCCGGATGGTGAGAGATCGGAGACACTGTTCCATCTTGGTTCTCCTTGATTTATCATCAGCCTTTGACACTGTAGATCATGGGGTCCTGCTTGAGCATTTGAGGTCCATCTGTGGGCTGTCGGGGTTAGTTCTCAGATGGTTTACATCTTTCCTCGCTGGTAGAACGCAGAGAGTTGTCCGAGGCTTTCTCTCTGCCTTGTGGGGTACCTTAGGGCTCGGTGCTGTCCCCCATGTTATTTGCAGTGTATATGCTGCCCCTCGGAGACATTGTAAGATGGTATGGGCTGAGGTTTCACTGCTACGCTGATGACACCAAGCTCTACCTGTCTTTTGCCCCCAACCAGGTTAGTGCTATCTCAGTACTGAACAGCTGCCTCGTAGATATCCAAGATTGGATGAGTGCCAGAGGTTTAAAGTTGAACCCAGGAAAGTGAGGTCTTGGTAGTAGACCCGGGTTGTAGGACAGAGGGGTTGAGGACTGAGCTCCCCTCCGGTTTAGTCCTGGGGGGAGCACAGATTCTCACCTCTGAACGGGTGCGTGACCTAGGAGTGGTGCTTGACGATAGCCTGACCCTTCGTCATCAGGTGTCGGCAGCTGTCAAGCTGGCCTTTTACCATCTTAGGAACACTGCTAGGATCAAACACCTTGTTCCGTCCAGCGACCTGTCTGTCTTGGTCCATGCATTTGTGACATCGCACCCTGACTATTGCAAATCCCTTTACCTAGGGCTTCCTGGGGTTGATATCCGCTGCTTGCAGCTAGTGCAGAACGCTGCAGCACATTTGTTGACTGGGGCTTCGAGAAGAACTTGTATTACCCCTGTGCTACGCGATCTGCACTGGCTGCCTATTCAGTGGTGGATCACCTTTAAGGTAGGTCTACTGACCCACAAAGCCCTACACGGACAGGGTCCTGATTACTTGAAAGAGCTCCTGGTTCCTAACACCCCTCTGCGACAGCTCCGCTCGGCTGACGAGGGGTTGCTGGAGATTCCGAGGAAAGTTTAAAGCCATCTGGTGCACGTGCCTTTGGGTTTGAGGCACCTACCCACTGGAATTCTCTGCCCCATCAGCTACGGGAGTGCAGGACAGTAGGGTGCTTTAAACAGGCACTGAAAACTGTTTTGTGGGGAAAAGCGTACTCTGAATTCCTTTGATTTTTATTTGTATTTATTGTTTATTCCTTTTAGCTTACTGTGCAGCAGCTTGAAGTGTAAAAGGCGCTATACTAAATAAAATGTATTATTATTATTAATATAGTGGAGACAAAAGGACAGGACTACAAAACTAGATTAAATATGTTGGGCCTTTATTCATTGGAATATAGGCGACTAAGGGGTGATATGTGTTTGATTTTTAAATCCCTTATAGACCCTGAGTTATGGGAGCTACTGGGGCTAAACTTCAGGAAATTAACATACAGCACAAGGGTCCATCCCTTCCAACTAGAAGTGGAATGTCCAAGATTAAGGGAAAGGAAATCCTGGCCAACTCTGAGAATAACTTATATTTGGAACATGCTCCCTTTGGAGGTAGTGGCTAGTGATAGCATGAACACATTTAAGAGCAGACTGGACAACTCTCTCATCGAGCATAAAATAGCGGGATATTCTTGATATGGCGAGCAAAAGGTTTTTGCCTATGAGACCTATAGCTAAAGGGGTAATTAAGGAGGACAATACCTTTTTCAGGTACAGAAGTGAAAAAGATGACAACAGGAGGGACTGTGAGGATCTGGAAAAAGGAGATATTTTGAACAGATACTTCTGTTCAGTCTTCACAGTGGAACTGGAGGGGATGGACCACAAAAAAGCAGCAAAAACACGGGGTAGGCATACATGTCTACTCACAGAGAAGACAGTTCTGAAAAGACTTGCAAATCTGAAAATGGAAAAGCTATGGGGACAGATAGGGTACACCCAAGGGTGCTGAGGGAGCACATGGATGCACTGGCTACACCTCTGACAGCCCTATTCAACGCCTCACTGAAAACAGGAGTGGTTCCAGAGGACTGAAGGAGGGCAGATGTAGTCCCACTTCACAGAAGTGGCCACCTGGGGGAGGCTAGCAACTACAGACTGGTAAACCTGATGCCAGTGGTGAGGAAGGTAATGGAGACACTTTTTAAGGAAAGACCTGTGGAGTATCCTGAATCCAATCGGTTACAAGACCAGAGGCAGCACATATTCACGGTGAGGGGCAGGGGTGAGAGGTCACGTCAGACAATCCTGATCGATCTCTTTGACTGGGTGACCAAAGAAATAGATTTGGATGGGACGGTGGACGTGGCCTACTTAGACTTCAGCAACGCCTTTGGCACCATGTTACATAGGAGGCTCATGGGTAAATTGGGGTTGGGTCCTAAGGTGGTAAACTGGGTGTAGAATTGGTTGATGGATAGGAGACAGAGAGTAGTGGTAAATGGCACACACTCTGGAAAGGGGACAGTGACCAGTGGGGCATCTCAAAGCTCAATACCCTGCCCTGGATCAGAAACTAAGTTTAAAGTGATACAGTTTTTTCTGTTTAGACCAGATTCCATTTGAGTCACAGTTGTAAGCTCTGCCCTGCAAATAATCCAATTTCTCTTTCACTTTCTGTCCTTCTGTCTCCTTCCAACTTGAATTTTTGCAGCCACCCTCCCATCCCCCACCTCTAGCCTTTATTAAATACTCTCCCTCCCCCCTAGGGTTGCCACCTTTGGATGAGGCAAAAACCGGACCCTAAGCTCTGCCCCTAGCCCCACCCCTTTTTATGACTCATCATGCATTGTTCCTCCTAGAAGGCCATTTGTTATATCAGTAAAAGACAACACTTTAAGCAGCAGTTCAACAAAAATGTTAAGATACTATACTGCACCTGCTAAAACTACTTTCCTCGGTTCTTACTACTTATTTATTTTCTTATGTATTTATTTATTGACATTGGTTTACCAAATAAACATACAGAGATAAAATAAATCTCATTTACAGATATGATCTGGGGGGAGACAAGGGAAGTACTGTAAATAGCATACAACAGTATACGTGTTATATAATATATAAGAAATTGTTTCCTGTATTGAGTACATTATATCTTTTTCTGGCTCCATTTCCTTTTCATGTCCACAGTACTATTTCAAAGCCAAAGAAGTAACCATTCTTTTTTCTTGAGGAAAAAAAAATAATTAAAAACATTTTAAAATGCCTAAATTCTGTTAGAGATGAAACTGTTTACCAGCAAATGAAAGTGGCAGACAACTGGCTCTGTTACTGTTACAAAAGATGGGGGCAGCTGTGCTGCTATGTCACTTTGAGATACAGTGGAAAAGATTAGGTTAAGTAAGTGCTAATGGTGTTAATGGCCATACTTTACACCTCCCAGGCTGACTGCTTTCACAAACAAAGGGCTATATTGACAACAGAACTTGTTTGTAAGCTGGACATGCAGCTGAAACAATGAATAATATGACAACATTTGTTTTAAAAGTATGTGAGCACTCAAAATGGCTAAAAAACCTGACCAGCACACAGCAAAACCGGATTACCTGATAGGGACCCAGAAAACCTGATCACCAGGTAAAAAACCTGACAGGTGGCAACCCTACTCCCCCCTCGGCACCGCCGCTTATAATCTTCATCCTCCCAGCTCACTAATATTGCAACTCCTCTTAAAGATACAGAGTGCAGAAATTAGGCCTAACACTTGTCCTGTCCTCCCTTTAAAGACATCTTCCTATTTTCACCATCAGCTTTGTTCAGCACCTGCTCTGCTATCTACTTTACAGTTCTATACCTGAGCTTCCTCCCTTTTCTGGTTGCCTTGATACCCCCTGCCCTAGCTAAAACGCCCTATTTTAACCTACGTTTTATATCTTAAACTAGATCCACTGCCCCTGATTGGGCTCCCAGCGAGCGACTGCGGCTAATCCTGCCAGCCGCCCACAACTCCATCCTCCTGACGACCAGGACACCTTCAAATCCAGTTAAGAGTCCCGGCTGCTCCAGGGTAGCACTGTGCGGGTTTGATTTTATTTATTTTACTGGAATCTAGGATTACAAATACCTTTGAGCAGGAACTGCTCGTTTACAAAGGTTCCACGTCGGACTGATAAGACTGCCATCCTCCTAATTGGACTGCTGCTCTCCGCTTGGCCACTGTTTGGCCTTGCCTTTTCTCTGTCAGATTTTCAGTCTCTGGGCTTTGGCACCCTCTGCTTTGCACTGACTTTTGCCAAACATTTGCATCCGTCCCCGCACCCCCACCTCCTACCTTTATTAATTAGGATTTGGCTCCACCCACTCGAAATAGGTATCCACCTTGCTTGAACCTCATTGGCTCACTTACTTGGGACCCCCCCCCCCGCTCCCTTTCCTTGCTTCACCTCCACAGACTGGCTCTTGCCCTACTGACCCTCTCGGTTATTCTCTACACATCCTCTAAGCACTATGGCTCTGCCTCTTCATCTCATTCTCTTTTGCTCCCTGCTTCCGCTGTTTTTCCTGCCTGCAACTACATACCCCTTTCTTCCTCTAGGCTACAGGATTGAGCTTATCTACACCCACCCTGGTACCCTTACAACTGAGCTTGTCTATACTCCCCCATTCTCCTATGGGGATAACTGGCAACACCCGAAGAACCATGATAGGGTGGTGTATGTTTGCCTGTTCCCATCCTCAGCACTGCCTCATTGGCAGTTCACCTTCAGGGGTGGTGACTGGCTTACCCAACCTGGCAAGCCTTTTAGACGTACTAGGACCAGGATTCTTAAACTATCATCGCCCTATCAAAGATATTACTTCTGTTACTGTTACGCTCAGGTAACATTGAGCTAAACCCTGATCCTATCGCTACCATTACATCCCCGTTGGATGCTGCTCGTCTTAAAGGCATGGGTTTCTGGTATATTAATGTCTGTACCCTCCTAAAAAAAGTTCTCCATGATTCAGGCATGGGTCAGCCATACTCAGCCAGATGTTCTGGTAATCTCTGAATCTTGGCTTAGGCCAGCCTTTCAGGACAAGGAGATTAGTATTCCTTCCTACCAGTTATTCAGAACAGACAGGCCTTCTAGGGGAGGTGGTGTAGCAGTGTACATTAAGGAAAGGTTTACAACGTCCTACCTGGACTCTACTTCTGTCAGAAATGAATCTGAGTGTTTGACCCTGAAGATGGATTTATCTACTTCCCTTGCCCTCAGAGTGACTGGTTGCTATGGACCCCCATCTGCTGGTACACTCCTTCTTACACATCTTGGCTTTATTATGGAGAAAGAGAACCTTGAAACTATCATCCTACGGGACCTTAATTTCGACTGGTTATCGAAGTATGCTTCACCCTTAAACACTTTCTGGATTCCCTTGGGTTGGTGCAACTAATTCGTGAACCCACACATCCAAACAAAAAGAACATGAGCAACAGCACACTGCTGGATGTTATCTTAGTCGATAAGCCTCATCTCTTCTCACATACTGGAACCTTCTTTGCTGATGTCAGTGACCATTGCTTCATTGCTGCAGTCAGATCACTGCAAAATACTGGACCACAGCTAAATTTCTTACAAAAAGGTCCCGTCATAACTTTGATGTGGCTGCCTATGTCTATGAGTTGGAACACTCGCCACATTGGTAAGACTTCTACTTGGCTAACACGGTTAACTCGGCATATGCTATTTTCCATTATATACTTGTTGGGGCCCTAAATATGTGTGCCCCATGGTAAAAATTCATGTAAAAAACAAACCATGTCGTTGGTTCTCTGTCGAGCTGAAAGCTGCATTGCTTGGTAGGAATAAGTCACAGAAAAAAGCTCGCCAGACTAAGCTTGACTCAGACTGGTGTCAATTCAGAAGGTAACGCAATGCTTGTACGAAATTGGTCAGGGATGCTAATGCAGCATTTTATCTTACCGAATTGGATTCTGCAGCGAAGTGCTCCTCCAAATTCTGGAGGACAATCAAGGACATGTCCGGATATACACCTGGTAATTCCTTGCCACCTACGATTACAACTGGGAGTACTACTATCAATGATAAACCGGGAATCACAGATGCATTTAACAATCATTTTGCCACAGCTGGTCTTGCTTTTGACAATTCCCCTGCATCTCTGGTCCACTCCCAATTAAGTGTCCCATGCTCAGACTCTCCTGCCCCGGTACCTGGCTTCTCGTTCCACCCGGTCTCTCTAAAAGAGGTTGAAGACCTCATGCTCCAATTGGATATTAAGAAAAGTGCTGGTGCTGGTTCTTTGGATTCTTATTTCCTTAAAATCACCTAATATGTCCTAGCTGTTCCTATCATCCACTTATTTAACTTAACATTGTCTCAAGGGCTTATTCCCCAGATCTGGAAAATTGCTCATGTCATCCCCTTGTTTAAATCAGGGGATCCCTGCGACCTTAACAATTATAGACCAATTTTCCTCCTCCCAACTTTGTCGAAACTTCTGGAAAAGAATGTCAGCAACCAACTAAGACACTACCTTGAATCCAATAACCTACTAAACCCTATGCAATCTGGCTTTAGAACTAAACACAGCACTATTTTGGCCCTTGCCAAAGTAACAAATGATTGGTACCGAGAACTGGACAGCAGAAACTTTGTCTGTGTTGTATTTCTAGACCTCAAGTAAGGCTTTTAATACAGTGGATCACAGCCTGCTTCTCTCTTCTCTGAAGAGTATAGGCCTGGACTCAGTTTCTTTGCATTGGTTTACTTGACTAACTTGGAGGACAGCGTCAACAAATTAAGGCTGAGGGTGAGCGATCCCCACTCAAACCTCTACTGAGGGGAGTGCAGCAAGGATCGATACTTGGTCCCTTACTATTCGCTATCTATGTCAATAACATTGATGGGAGTATTAACAAGGCCAACATACACCTGTTTTCTGATGACATGGTTGTATATATAAGTCGTCAGTCACCTGAAGCCGCTTGTGCTGACCTCCAGGAGGAATTTAACCAGCCCCAGAACTAGCTCCTCCATAAAAAAACAACTTCTAAATGCTAAAAAAACAAAAGCAAAAGCAATGTTGTTCTCGCCCTGCAGCCATGTGATGACTCTGGCCAGCTCTGGAGCACTACCTCAGATTACCATAATTCTTGGAGAGAAACTGGAGTTTGTCTCAAAGTTTAAATACCTAAGTGTGTGGTTAGACCATAATCTATCATTCACTTAGCACGTCGAGGACCTTGTAAAGAAGTTAAGGCAGAGGCAGGGGCTATTCTTTAGAATTAACCAGTTTCTTACTAGAGATGCAAAAGTGCGCTTTGTCCAAAATACTTTTCTTTCACTGACAGATTATGCAGATTTCCTTTATAGTCAATGTCCCAAAGCCTCGCTTGCAAAGTTGGATACACTTTACCACAGGGCCATCTGGTTTATTACTGGTCTCCCCATCTCTACCCATCATTGTTCCTTGTACAAACCCATAGGGTGGTCCTTTCTTATGTTTAGGCATAATAAAAACGCAGTCCTTTGGACTTACAGCGTCTTCTCGAAGCGTCTTCCATAATATACAACCGACTGTCTCCCACTAAGTGAACCAGGGACGTATGCCCTAATAAGCGCATCCTACATCACATTATGTATCCCCAAGGCTTCCTTTCACTATGGCAGAGTGGCCATTAGTTTCCTGTTGCCAACATTGTGGAACAAAGTACAAAAATTATTAAAATTAAGCTGCCTCCACAGTATGAATGCCTTTAAACCTCTATATGTTTGGTATGTGTGTGAGTCATGAAATTGCTACCCCAGCCCCTAATTTCAGTCGGAAGCATCAGGCTGCTGCCCTCTGTGCGTAGTTGAATTTATGATCGCTTGTAAACTTTGGTGACCTTAACTCTGTGAGTGCCTTATGCCTTAAATGTTTTTCCCCCTCTAGAAATTCCTGTAGGGTTATTATCTCTTCATGGCTTTCACGGCCGATACACCTTACTCTCCCTGCTGTCTTTTACATATTACTTAATCTGTGGCTCTTATTCCCCTACCTTGTACCATTTAACTGCCCTATTTTATCTTTGTATTCCCTTTCCACTGCATTCCACTCTTACTAACTCTTTCCTTTGTCCTCTAACTCTCTTCCCTGACGTAGACTAGCCCTTCACGGGCTCCCTGCCCCTCAGGTGGAAGAAATGCACACACTGGGCAGTTGTCGCTTCCATAGCCGCTGCCGCCTGAGACACCCAAACCAGACTCCTTACTAGCGAGGTGCGGCATTGCTGATACCCAATCGTGACACGAGCGCTTTTCTGCTCTGGCGTCTGATTGGCTCCTGCAATCTGCTCCTGTGTCTCCCTCAATACTAAGCTAAAGTCTGATCTTCTATCTAAAACTTGCACAAAAAAAAAAGCTGTACTTACTTACTGCCTAACAGTTGTGACCTCTATTTTTTCCTGTTTAGAGTGTCAAGAGTTGGAACTCTGCTTGATTATACTCTTTTCTGAATTTCTGCGGTTGGGCCAGTCTTTAGGCATCAAGGAATACCCAACTCTGTTGTCCTGCTATTTTGGTCCTCCTGCTCGTTCAGCTGTTCCACTGTCTGTGGCCCAGTACTCAATACTGACCCCATCTTCCATCCCCTGACAAGGATATGCTCTCCACGGGGTCCCTGCCCATATGCGTGGGGAAACCTGGGCACTGGGTGGTGGGCGCTGCCTCTACTGCCACCTGAGAACCTAAGCTTGAACTCTCCATTAGCAAAGCATGGTATTAGCAGCCATCCAATCAGAACGCGAGTGCTCTTCGGCGTTGACTTCTGATTGGTTCCTGCAGTCTGTGTTGGTGTCTGTTCTAAACCAAGCATAAATCTGATTTCCATGCTGAAATTTGCCAAAAAAGAGCTGTAATTACTTTTCTCTTTGACAGTTAAGACCCTCATCCTTCTGTTTAGAGTGTTACATCTAGGGATACTGTGTGATTACACTACTTTTGAAATTCTGTGCTTGTGTCAGCTACTTATAACGAGCAGCCGATCACGTCTTCCTACTGAAGTTCCTACTAAGCCTCATCTTATGTCCTCCTTAAATATTACAGAAGCACTCTGAACTGATATGACTGATGTAGCATTGAGTACTTAATTGCATTAATTGTTTTTTTTACTTGGGTTATTTGGTTGTATTGTAAATATCTCTGTATGCATTGTACCATTTGACCTGGAGCTAACCAGGTCCATCTTGTAAATTAGCTTGCTCAACGATGTTCGCCTGGATAAATAAATATTTTGATTGATTGACTGAATACTGGTACCAACCCTCTTCAACGTCTATATAAGTGACACTGCAGAAGAGCTATAAGGGAAGGTATAAACAGGTTACTCACCTGTAACAGAAGTTCTAGGAGTGGTATATGATGTTCATCCACACTTCTGATCTTCTGGCAGTTGCCTTTCCCTTTAAGACTTGCCGGAAACGTCTTCAAGCTGGCTCCTCCCACCTAACTGGGTGATAACTCCCTCGCCTCTTCCCCATGACAGCAGATCTTGCCTGCTGGAAGCAGTGTTGTGCGCCAAAGCTAGGTGAGGCCAGGTGGGTCCACGTGGATGAACATTATATATCACTCCTAGAACTACTGTTACAGGTGAGTAACCTACTTTTCTAGGACATGGATATGATGTTCTATCCACACTTCTGGCAGACTCCTAGCAGTTCTCCAGGAGGGGGGAGGCAAGGCGCACACCCCCTACTTAGGGAACAGAGACTGGAGAACTGAGGCCCCAAAACCAGCAGCCCAGTGTGGCTTGAAGTCAATGTGGTAATGGGAAATGAAGGTGTGTGCTGACCTCCAGGTAGCAGCACTACAGAATTGCTGGATAGGGACATCCCTGGAAGTAGCCACTGAGGCAGCGGTATGACTGGTGGAATGAGCCCTTAGCCCTCTGGGAGGCTCCCTACCTATAGCAGAGATTGATGCAAGATACAATCCGCTGCCAATCATCTGCTTAGCTGCCGGTCAGTCAGCCCCTTGCCCTGGCACCAAATGAAGAACCTCTTCCACTTGAAGGCATACCATTTCCTGGCTGAGTCCTTCCGAGATGCCTCCACAACACTGAGGAATTTTCGGAGAGACACAAAGCCTGGAACTCTAACGGATCAGGAAACAAGCTGTCAGGTGCAGGATTGAAGGTCCATATGATTGAGGAAGAGCAGATCTGGGCAGAGAGGAAGATGCCTCGGGAGCTTGTTGCTGAGGCCGAGGAGATTGGGGTATGAGAACTGGCAGGGCCAGTCCAGGGCCACAAGAATCACCTGTGCCTTGTCCCTCCTGCCCTTGGGCAACACTTTGTGAATCAAAGGAAGTGACGGGAAGGCACAGAAGAGACCTGGGGTCATTGGGTTCTCCCTTGAGGTGAACAGGTCCACCTGATGGGTGCCCCACTGGGAGAACAGACTGTGTACTACTTCTGGGTGGAGAGATCATTAGAGACGCCTCGCCCACACGGCTGAGCGAGTCTGCCAGCTGGCTGGAGGCCCCTGCCACATGGATGGCTAGGAGATTGGCCTCCAGGCTGTGCACAAGGGTCCACATGCAGAGAGCTTCCTTGCACAGTGGCAGAGAGTGCGTACTGCCCTGTTTGTTGAGGCAGTACATGGTCGTGGTGTTGTCCATCTGGACCTAGACCAACTGACCCCAGATGTGCAGAGCGAATGCAGTCGGCACCAGCCGAACTGTTTGGAGCTCCAGCAGGTTGATGTGGCATCAGGACTCCTCGGAGGTCCAAATCCTGTGTTCCCCCCCATGGGTACCCCAGCCAATGAGAAAAGCATCGGTTGTCAGGATGACCATCGACTCTGGGTGGACAAATGGGATCCCCTCCTGCAGATGCTCTGGGACTAACCACCATTGGAGAGTGTCCCACATCTGCTGGGTCACAGAGACCAGCTCCTTGAAGTGACCCCAGCGCTGAGACCACTGGCTGGCCAGCATTCTCCAGCGGGCTCACTGGACGATGCTAGTGCAGGCCGCCATGTAACCCAGCAGGCGCAGCAAAGCAGGGTGCAACTGTCCAACCTGAAATGATTGGGCAAAGGAGGAGAGAGCCTCCACCCTGTCTGCCAGGAGCCGGGCTGTGGCTCTGCAACAGTCAAGCTCCGCCACAATGAAGTGGATCACCTGCGAAGGTATGACTTACGACTTGGCCTCACTGACCAGGAGGCCAAGCTTGATGTAGGTTGGGAGGGCCAGGTCCCTGGACCGCTCCACCTCCTGCCTGGAGGTATCTGTTATCAGCCAGTTGTCCAGATAGGGGTAAACCCCAGACCCCTTGGCACCTCAAGTAAGCTGCCACCATTGAAACACATTTAGGGAAGACCCTATGGGCTGAGGACAGTGTGATAAGATAGAATAGGACCCTGTCCCATTTGTTATGGAGAAAGCGTTTAAGTGCAAGGATCTTTCCTTTTCTGTCTCTTCTCTATCTGGTTGCGCAACCAAATTTTCCTGCAAGACGTCGGATTTGATCACCCCGAACAGTCTCGCAATTCTTTGCCTCTCACAGTCTCTCAGTCCTTTCCTGCTGTCTGTCTTTTCCTCCCTTGCATATTTGCTGATATAAAAATATATGCAAATCATTGTGTGGAAATGTAACTGATATTGGGATCCCTTGTGTTTGAAAAATATATAGCATTACTGTTGAAATGTATAGAATTACAATTTGAGATGACTGCAAAAAGCTGCTGGACGCTAGAGGTTACCAGAGTTCAATTTTTAGGCCTTTTTGCAAAAGCTGTAGAAATGAGACCTCTCAGCTCAGGCACAATGTGTTCTAGCAGCTCCTGCCTGAAACTTACTAAAACGGGATGCTTTCTAAAAGTACGGGATGGAAGGACATATAAGGAACTAAGCTGCAACTGCTGAAGAAGGAAAAAGGAACACAGACTGAAGTCAAACTACTGTATTTCTCCTCTGCAAATAGTTATACTAAACAGATTTTGTTTTTTGTGTTACTGTAAATAAATATTTTTGTTGAAATCTACAACTGCTCCTGGTTTTCCCTATGCTTTCTGACCTGTGCCTCGATAACAGATAGGCCGAATGGCATGGCCTGGGACTCATAGAGGGCTCCCTCAGCTCGGAAGTAGAGAACCTTTAGTGTGATGGGCAGATCAGGTCATGGAAGAACGTGTCCTGAAGATCCAGGGAGCAAAACCACATGTCCTGCTATAGAGATGGTACGATCTGAGATAAGAGTTACCATCCTGAAGGTGCATGACCTTAGGAACTTGTTCAGGTCATGCAGATCTAGAATGGGGCACCAGCCCCTGTCCACTCTGGCTCAGGAAGTACCTGGAGACAAACCCTGAGTGGTCTGGAGGATCCACGGAAGGAACCACAACCTCCTTGTGGAGGAGCTGGGCTATGTCATTTCCGAGAGCTGACAGAATATCTGCTGATACCAAGTCCTCCTTGTGGGGCATGGGCTCAGTAAGGAGGGTGCTGCTCAAATTCAAGAGGCAGACCCTGACCCACCACCTCGAGGACATACTTGGCTGCGGTGACAGCGGAACAGGTGGAAAGGAAATGGCAGAGATGGCCTCCCCACAGGAGGATCCAGGGGAGGTGTGGTGGGCATGAAGGAGGCCCCCCTCATCCCGTCACTGTGCAAGCCTAGAGGAGGAAGGTCCAGCCGAGGGGCCACCGGAGCCTCTCCCCCCAGGCTTACGGACGACCAAGGTCACTGACTTGGGCCTGCTGACCAGCCTGGAGCTGGGCTGATTTGGCTGCCGGAGTAGAAGTAGACCGAAAGGGCTTCCTTTTCTGCTGCTGCTTGGAGCCCTTGGGGTCCTTTTGGGCAGATGATACAGAGTCCAAGGTGGCAGTGGACTTCTCGATGCGGGTGAGGTGGACCTCGAGCCCGGGCCCCAACAAATCGGTGCCCAGGAAAGGAGCATCTGCCAGCTTGTGCTGAGTGTCAGCTGTGAAGGTCGAGATCCTCAGCCAAGCCCTGCGACACACAACCACTGTGGCCGCCACAGAATGGGCACAGGAGTTCCCAGTATCCATGGCTGTTTGGAGCTGCTACTTAGCTACAGCCTGGCCCTGGTCCAGGACCTGTATGACCGTGGTCTGGGGGTCCGCTGGCAGATGAGGAAGCACCTCATCCAGGGTGCCCAGCAAGGCATGGGAGAAGTGGGCCATAAGGAGGGCCAAGCTCGCCTGGCGAAGACCAAGCGAGGAGGGAGCGTAGACCTTTTTAGCCATGTGGTCCAGTTTTTTGGACTCTTTGTCAGGCAGCTTGTCGACATCCCCAGTGTTGCCGGAGTGCCTAAACACAGAATCGGCCACCCACCCCTTGGCCGAGGGGTGTTCTGTGAATCCAGAGAGGGAACCAGTAGGTACTGCATACTTGCAGGCCATCCGGGAAGAGGGTGCACAGCAGGAAGTGGGATGCTGCCAAAGCTCCAGGGCAGGGCCAAGAATGGCCTCAGCCACCAGGAAGGCCTACACAGGAGTATCTCCCTGGTCGAGGATCTCGGTCAACGGGTAATGAGCCCATTTCTGGACGGGCTCAATTTTCACACCCGAGAACTCAGAGAACATGAAAAGAAGGCCCATAAATCAAATGAGTTTATTTATATGGCGCCTTTCAAATGATCAAGGTGCTGCACAGAACAAATTAAAACAGTTACAGCGTAAATCACATACATTATAAATAGTATAAAAAGGGGAAAATACAACAGTATTCCAGTTATTCCCCAAATGCCTGGATCCATAAAAAAGTTTTTAAGGCCCTTTTAAAACCCTCCACAGTTGTGCACTCACGTAGCTGATGGGGTAGAGAATTCCAAAGGGTGAGGACTGCGTGCATAAATGCACGAGTCCCAGAAGATTTTAAACAAACCCTTGTAATCTCTAGCAACCAGTCAGTCGAACGGCGCGATCGCCCAGGGCAGTAAGGGACCAGAAGCTCTTTCAGGAAGGCCGGACCATGTCCGTGTAGGGCTTTTTTTAAGTCAGAAGACCGACTTTGAAGGTGATTCGCCACTGTACTGGCAGCTAGCGCAGTTCGCACAGCACCGGAGAAATATGACAGGATTGTGAGGTTCCTGCCAATAACTGGGCCACTGTGTTCTGTACCAGCTGCAGGCAGCGAATATCCACCCCACGAAGCCCTAGGTATAAGACGTTGCAATAATTCAAGCGCGAGGACACAAAGGCATGGACCAATATAGGAAGGTCACCGGACGGAACGAGATGCTTGACTCTGGAGAGATTCCTCAGATGATAAAAAGAGGATTTGAAGATGGCCGACACCTGCGAATGCAGTGTCAGTTCGTCGTCAAATATTACCCCCAGGTTTCGCACCTGGTCGGAAGTGGCAGACCCCCAAGAAAAAGTCCAGAGGGCAAGCTCACCGCCAACCCCCCATTCCGCAACTCGGGTCCACTACCAACACCTCAGTCTTTCCGGAGTTCAACCTCAGCCAGCTCGAACTCATCCACGCCTGGATTTCAGTGAGGCAGCTGTTGAATACTGAGAGGGCTCAATCCTGGTCAGGCGCGAAAGAAAGGTACAGCTGGGTATCATCAGCATAGCAGTGAAGCCTCAGCCCATACCTTCTTACAATGTCTCAGAGGGGAAGCATGTACACTGCGAACAACATGGGGGACAGCACCGACCCCTCAGGAACCCCACATGATAGCGGAACTGGGTCAGAGGAATAAATCCCTGACACCACCCTCTGAGTTCTTACAGTGAGGAAAGATGAAAACCACCTGAGGACCGTACCTGACAGGCCACAGATAAACCTCAAGTGGTCGTGAAGAATCCCATGGTCAACAGTGACAAACACTGAAGAGAGATCGAGGAGAACCAAGATGGAGCAGTTCTTCCAATCTCTAGCCATCAGGAGATCATTGAGCACCCGAACCAGCGCCGTCTCAGTACTATGCCTCTTACGAAAACTGGACTGGAGAGGCTCATAGACATCATGGATGATCAAATGGTTCTCCAGTTGTATGCCCACTACTTTCTCCATCACCTTCCCCATAAAGGAGAGGTTCGAGATTGGTCTGTAGTTTGCATGGCAGTCTGGGTCCAGGGAAGCTTTCTTTAGGAGGGGTGTCACTACTGCTTCCTTCAGGGAGCTAGGAAACTCACCTGTTTCCAAGGAACACCAGACTATCCGTGCTAGGACTGGACCAAGAATGCCACTACAAGTCAAAATCATTGTGGTTGGTCCCGGATCCAAACTACAGCAGGTAAGGCGCATACCCTGGACAATCCACATGATGTCCACAAGCTCAGGCTGGCTTAAGGTACTCCAGGAAGACCGAGGAACAGCACCCAAACATTGGTCTAGAGTCGCGCCCATAGAGTGTGCCAGTTGGAGTACCGCCCTGATGTCAGTCACCTTAGCCACGAAGAATCGAGCAAGCTCCTCGCACTCAACTTGAGAAAATGCTTTTCGGACCTGTAGACAGGCTGGCTGCACAGTCTGTCCACGGTGTGGAAGAGCTAAGTCGGTAGATTCTGAGTGGGCGCAATCTCCCCTGACAGAAACTGTGCCTTCTTACGAGTGATTGCGGATTGATAGGCTTCATAATGATCCATCAATCTAAGGTGATCGGCATCAAGGGCGGATTTCTGCCAGCAACGCTCTAACCTTCGTCTTAGTTGCCGTATCGCCCTCAAGGACCCATCAAGCCAAGGGGACCAAGGGCGAAGGGAGACAGGACGAACTTGGACAAGAGCAATGACATCCAGGGCCATAGAAATGGCCATATTATAGGCCACCACAAGGGCCTCTGGGTCACTGTTTGCCAGCGGAAGAGCAGACAGGTCAAGCACTGCAGCCAGGCCTTCAGAGCATATATCCCATAAAGGGTGGTAACCGACCATCTCCACAGGGGTAGGTCTACGAGGGGGTGTGTGTGCAATAACTGAACCGCACGGTGTAGTGATAAGACCATCCAACTGGTTCCACCCCCAAGTCTGATGCTTCTACCCCCAGGAGGAAGACCAAGTCAAGAGAATGACCGTGATTGTGGGTAGCAGTGGAAACAATCTGTGTAAGGCCCAGAGATCTCATCAACTGGAGGAAGTGCTAACCAAATTGCGAGAGTTTGTCATCAATCCAGGCATTAAAGTCACTCAGGACCATCAGCCTGGGTGACTCGAACACCATCTCAATCACGAAGTCTGCCACTTCCTGAAGGATCCCGCCTCTCATCCCCAGGTGGACGGTAGAGGAGGGCGATCCTACAGCCTACACCTGCTACCATGGTACATTCAAATGACTGGGTTTCCTCAACTGGTATACTCGTGAGTCCCAGTTCATTCTGAAAACAGGCCGCAACCCTCCCCACCACCCCGCACGATCCAATCTCGGGCGGCGAATCACCGAGTATCCGGCTGGAATTGCAGCCTCCAATATGGGGCCAGAATTCTCATCCAGCCAAGTCTCGGTGACACATGCCAGGTCCGCTGTTCTGACAAGATCTGCAATAATTGCAGTCTTGTTTTTAATGGACCTGGCATTACAATAACACCGACCGTGTTGGATGGACTTCCAGGGCCTTCCGAGCCACCTGCCCACCTAAGTTAGTGGTGCCCTTGGGTATGGGAACCAGACATGGAGAACCACAGTCTGGATTCCATTTTGCCCAAGGGCACCTCCTGGATCTCACTACCCTGATGCTGTGGTTCCGCTCATTCACCCTTCACTGTTTGCACCACCCCCCCCAGTAGTCCACACACCACTAGAGGGAATAAATATATAAAGAAAGTCTTGAAAACTCTCCCCAAACCCCTCAATACTCTCACTGCAAAGGGGAGGTGGAGGGTTTAAAATATTTCCAGATTCTTTAGTACGAAGCACACTCTCACTGTACCAAGGACCCAAAAAGAATAAGGTACTCACACAGCCTTAAGCAGATTAAGTATAAAGGTAAAAATGAGTCTGACCATAATTGCAGAGAGGAAGTCCAAAATGGTCCACTTCGATGGTTAACAACTCTGGAGCCAAAGAGAACGGCAATAAATGCAAATGGGCAGCCAAGCCACAGGTCCACGGTCGCAACTATCGGATCCCCCACCTGGGCTCACCCTCCAGCAGGCCCCAGGGAGAGATGTTAAGGGACAGTGGCCTAAACTGCCGACTACCTGGCGGGATAGGACCAGGACCCCCGCGCAGCCGCACACCGCAGCTGACCCACTCCCAAGATCAGGGCCTTAACTCCAGACACCAAATTAGGTTGATTTTCAGATATCCACTCCTTTAGGCCCAAGCCGGGTTACCATCATTCAGGAACCTCCTCTGTAATTAATCCATAAGACCAGTATGTTTAAGATCCAGTCCAGCAAAGTAATCCAGCAGTCTTCCCCTCGAGAAAATTCCAATCCCTTCTCTGCAGTTCCTCTTCTTAATTAATGACTATCCCTACAGTCTTTACCGTAGTCGCTCACAAAAAACAAGGGTCAGCGACACAACTCCATGTAGTCTCAGCAGGCAGAGCAACCCCCCACAAGGTATTTCAAATAGAAGGCAAACGGCACGATAGACAGGAAATATGGGCAATGAGGGGCCAGGGCAGAAAAGTCCGAGGACAGCAGCAGTACACACCCCGATGCCTAGCAGGCACACAGCACAACACACTCCAAATGCCCCAGCTGCAGCACCTTGCCTCGGACATCCCAAGTCGCCCAACACAGACAGTGAGCAAATCGATGCAGACAGCGGACGCAAGCAAGCAGGCAACCCGGTAACCGGTAAACTGAGATAAACACACACTACACTATGGAATAAAAAGAAAAACGCTTAAAACGCTAAGAACGCTTAAAAAACACTGATAAACGTGTTGAACTGCTAAGCTATTAACAAAGCCGACATCCCGCACCAATTTCACGTCAACCAGACAGGAGTGCAGGGAGGAGTCATTAGAGAGAGGTCGGTCCATGAACAGTGACTGACAGCCGATGGGGAAGACCTTTGGTCAGCCAAGACTCCTTGGTCGGAGCGCCAGTCGGCAGCTGTTTAGGTGGCGGCTCCATCAGAATCAGTGCAGTCGCCAGGGTCTGCCAAGCCGGGATCATCTTCGACGGCTTCTTAGGTGGAGAAGGCATTGGCCTGTTGGGCGAAAACCAGGTGATGGCTGGTGTAATAGCCGGAGCAGGCTTCATGCCGGTGAACACCAGCTGTTGCCACACGAGATCCTCGTAGCATCGACACAACTTACACCAAAGCCTCTCTTCACCTGATGAGGATGAAGAGTACCGGCAGCTCAGTTTTCCATGCTGTCGAGAGTAGGAGCGCCGATGTCAGCGGGAACTGCTTAACCCACAAGAAGAAGAAGACAGAGACATCGACTGGCGGCAGGGCTCAGAGAGAGTTGGCGAATGCGTAACCTCCTCAGGGTCTTGGTCACCAACCAGAGGTGGCAGGTCAGTGGACTGATCCATCCCAATGGTCTGAGTCAGGACCGGAGTCCTAGATAAGGAAGTGTCAGCCTCAGTTGACAACCGGTCGACAAGTTCAAGAAAAATCTCATCCGGAAGATCAACCAGAGTCTCAGCCAACTGGCCCAACAGGGTTCCCATGTAGCTTGGATTTGTGCTTGGAGGGTCCCTGACCGAAGGTCGGCAAGGACAGGCACAGTTCTTTAAAGGATCTCATGAAAGTCGAACCCAACTAGAGCGGCACAAAGGCAGCCACTGAAGAGGTGTGGGAAGTGGCCTGGGCAGCAGCCTCCTCAAATGCTGCAAGCTGTTCAGGGGACCCCAGAGCCATGGAGACCACCCAACGGGCATCCTTAGATTTAATCGGCAGGTTCCGTTTGCTCAGTCGGCCTAACTTAAGTGGAACGAGAGAGTCCTTGAGAACAGTAGAATGGAAAGTTCGACAAATGTTGCAGACCTGGTGATCGTGTTTGTGCTCCAGGCAACAGACTAACGTGCAGATCTGTTTGGGACATCTTCTGACCATAAAGGCGCTGACAGAACCCAAGCAGACTTGTCATCCATCGTGGTCGCAACTGATGATCGAGCTGAAGAAAAAAGTATTAAACTTTTTAAGAAGTAAATCCATAGATTTAGTTGCAAAGGCTTACTCAGTGCGAAAGTGGAAAGGAGGGAACCTGCTTCTTCCAGCGGAAAGGAAGCTCTGGCGTTATGGGGCAGAGTCGAGGGAGTTACCACCCAGGTGGGTGGAAGGAGCCAGCTTGAAGACGTTTCCGGCAAATCTTAAAGGGAAAGGCAACTGCCAGAAGATCAGAAGTATGGCCAGACCAAAGTCTCTTTGCAGATGACACCAAAACCTGCAACAGGGCAGGCACTCCAGAGGGGATGGAGAGAATGAGCAGAGACCTGAGAAAACTCAAGGTGTGGTCAAAAGTATGGCAGCTGGGTTTGAATACAAAAAAGTGCAAACGCATGCACCTAGAAGACAGAAGCCCAGAGGCAGAGTATAAAATGGGAAGAGGTTTTGATGGTCACCAAACAGGAAAGAGACCCTGGAGTAACCATATCGGATGACCTCAAGGTGGCAAGGCACTGCAACAAGGGAGTGAGCTGGGCCAGTGGGATGCTGAGGTGCAGAGGTAGGTATCACCAGCAGAAGGAGAGGGGTGGAGATCAGACTTCAGGAAGGACACAGATAGGCAGGAGGCCGTCAAGAGGAAAGCAACCAAAATGGTGCAGGGGCTGCACTAGTAACCCTATGAGGAGAGGTGGGGGGGGGGATTTCAACACGTACACCCTGAAAGAGAAGGGGGAGAGTGGAGACAAAACAGAGACCTATAAATATCTCACAGGGTTGAATAAGGTACATGAGGGGAGTATTTTCCAGAGGAGAAGGTCCACAAGAACTACAGTAGGAGGCATGCGATGAAACTGGAAGGGGGAATTCAGGAAGAATGAGAGAAAGAACTTCTTCACTGAAAGAGCAGTGGATGCCTGGAACAGATTTCTAGTTAAGGTAGTGGTGGGCTTCAGGTGTGTACGGGATAGGCACAGGAGAATCCTTAGTAGGGAAATGGGGGTCTACGGTGACAGTATAGGCAGGGGGAAAAAGAAGCAACCGACTAGGTGGGCCAAGTGGTCCTTATCTGCTGACAAATTCTATGTTTCTATATTTTTAAAAATTGCTGGTACGGGACGTACTCAACAGGAGAGACCATGTCGATGGATGATTCGTTGTTCTCAGAGAAGGACATGGATGGAGACAAGGCACCAACTCCAGGCAGGGTCATTACTGGGGAGAAAGGCCCGAATTGGGCCCTGTCAGACTCCACATGCCAATCCTCTAAGGCAATGAACCATGCCCAGTATTGTTCCTATGTAAGCAGCACTGTGGGGCCAATGAACAAGGGTGTCCTCTCAAGAAAACAGCAAAGCCCTTCTAAAGGGGGCTGAGGTTGCAAGGGCATCTGCTGGGGCTGCGAAACAGAATGGGATGTCTTGCCTGAGGGGAGGACTTAGCAGAGTCACCCAAAGGGTCTCCTTCCACATCCAAGGAATGATTTGATTACTGCCCTTTGGGGGGAACCCCAGGTGAAGAGAGCAAAGCAGTACAGGTCCCACTGGGTGACTAAGGTCCTCCCTGGTCACAGTGTCTTCCTGTATCTCTGGACAGAAACTCAGCTCCTGGTCATTGCCTGACTCAGAGTTAGCGCTGTCCCAGGCACCATGCTGAGATCTGGCGTCATCCTTGGAGACAGGCCTCCTCATATCACCGTGGTGGAAATGGTCCCCGACATCCTGCTCAGTGTAGTCACCCGCCTCAGTGGTGCAGACAACTCTGGAGTTGGGGACAACCTCCGAGCCGACATTTTTGTCGACACTTCACTCTTACACAGACCCAGGACCATCACCGAGGCTGTCACCATCTCCGGTGCAATCCTATTTGTTGGGAGTCCTGGGTCCAGTTTTTGCCGAGATTGTCAGGTTTTATCTTGCAACAGGGGTCTTCCCCGAGTCCCTTAAACAGGCTCTGGTGATGCACCTGTTAAAAAATAATCTTTGGACCCCGACGTCTTGGCAAATTACTGGCCTATCTCAAACTTTCCCTTTTTTAAGGAAGATTCTTGAGAAGGTGGTCACAGAACAGCTCAAGAGTCAACTCATGGACTTCCAGATTAACAAACCATTCCAGTCTGGGTTTAGAATTATGCACAGCATGGAGACCATGTTATTAAGGGTGTTGAATGATCTGCTCAGGGCAAGGGACAGAGGAGAGTGATCGATTCTCATTCTCCCCAATCTCTCTTTGGCATTTGACACTGGGGACCATTGGACAGACTGCGCAACTATGTTGGACTCTGTGGTAAGGTCAACAGCTGGATCGAGTCCTTCCTTCGGGGCAGGTCCCACAGGGTGGTACCTGGCAGTTATTTCTTAGGTCCAATGGCCCTGCCCCGTGGAGAACCCCAAGGTTCGTTCTCTCCCCCATGTTGTTCACAGTGTACATGTTGCCCCTGGGCAAGGTCATAAGGCGGTATGAGTGGAGTTTTCATTGCTATGCTGATGATACTCTGCTCTACCTGCCCTTCACACCTCAAAGATCCAATGCGGTCGACGTCCTGAATAAGTGCCTAGCCAAAATTCAGACTTGGATGTCGCAGAACTGGCTGGAACTCAACTCGGGGAAGACTGAAGTATTGGTGTTGGAACCGGGTAGAAGGGGTGAGTGGGGCCTCTGAGGAAGGTTTAGGACTTTTTATTGGTCCAGCCAAACTATAGGCCTCTGTGACAGGGTTGAACAGGACTCTGTCCCAGTTCTTATGGAGAGTTTCAATGCAAGGATCTGTTCTGTTTCCTTTCCTGTCTCGTCTGTCTGGTTGCGCAACCAAATCTTCTTGTGAGACCTAGGACTTCATCACCCCAACAGTCTCGCAATTCTTTGCCTCTCTCTGCCTCTCAGTCTTCCCTTGCTGTTTCTGTCTTTTCCTCCCTTGCACATCTGCTGGTATAAAAATATATGCAAATCATTATCTGGAAATGTAACGGATATTGGGATCCCTTTGTTCAGAAACTACACAGTGTTACTGATGAAATGCATACAATTATAGTTTGAGATGATTTCAAAAAGCTATTGGGAACTCAAGAGGTTAACGGAAGAGCAGTTTTTAAGCCCTTTTTCAGAAGCTGTGGAGAAGGGGCCTCAGTTCTGGGACATTGTGTTCTTGCTGTACCTGCAAGAAACTGACAAGAACATTAAAAAAAAAAAAAACAGGATGCTTGTTAAGGGGGTTGCAAAGACTTACAGAGAGAGAGAGAGAGAGAGTTGCAATGTTTTGAGACACAGAGATTGAAGGAAAACTCAGAGGGATCTTCTCTGTTTATTCTACCTTTCTAAATAGTTATACTGAACAAGTTTATTTTTTTATGTTACTGCTAGTACTAATAAACACTTTTTGAGAATTCTACAACTGCTCCTGGTTTTTCCTATATTTCCCTGACCTCTGCCTCAATGACAGATGGTGTCAGCCTAAGTGTGATTTACGCCGTGCATACTCTAAGCCAGGAGTTTTTGCGTGGGTACTAGACCTAGTACGAGGGAAGCATAGAAAAAGGTATAGATTCTGCAGCAGCAAGTCCAGGAATGGTTACCAGGAGAACGGCAGCCAAAGTAGCGCAGAGAGTAGTCCAAGCGGAGACTGTACAGCTAGCATCAGTTATAGACAAACAACAAGCAGTGACATAACCTGAAAGTCTGACTTCCTTTTTCAAATGGTGGGCTATACAACAAAAAAAGATAGAGAAGAGAGGAGATGCAGCAGACAGAACAAGTAATTCAATGTTTAGAAGCACAGAGGAGAGAATAGATGCAGTGACAGCAGCAGCAGAGGAGAGAAGAGAAGCAGCAGATGAGAGAAGAGATGAAGCGAGAGAAGCAGTGATGGCTGGATGCCCTGCAAGCTATCAAAGGCAGAGGATCTGGAAAAGATCCAGACAAGGAACAAAACACAAGCAACTTAAAAGCCATCAAACTTACAAAATTGTGTCCCTCGGATGATATCAAGGCATACCTGAGCTGCCACAGCCTGCCAATGGCCAAAGCAGCAATGGACAATCAGACTGGTACCCTACCTGATAGGAAAAGCCCAACTTGCCTAGAGCAATATGGACACTGCATAGTCAGAAAACTATGACCTGGTGAAAAGTGAAATCCTGAAAAGGTATGACATCTCTGGAGAGACCTACAGGCAGACATTTCAATCTCTGAAGTACAACTCAGTCAACAATCCTCGAGAAGCCTTCACCCGACTCAGAGAACTCCTGATAAAATGGCTCCAACCAGAGGGCAAAACAGTCCCAAGGATCAACACATTTGCAATGGAGCAATTCATCAACAGCCTGCCTACAGATGTGCAGCTTTGGGTAAAGGAACACCGACCAGAAGGTGGGGAAAAGGCCGTTTCTTTGGCCGAGAACTACCAAATGGCCAGACAGGCGTCACAACAGCGAGGTAACAGCCAAACACTGTAAGACACTCTTTTTCCCATTTAAACGCCAAGTCTTATAAGAACTCTGGTGGGGGTAACAGATCTGTGCCCAAACACGTTATTTGCTATAACTGCAATAAGCCAGGTCATATTGCAAGAAATTGCCCTAAGAAGAGAGAGACACTGGAGCAAATTTGTCCTTGGCAAATTGGGGCAAGTACTTAACAGATGTGAATGTGGTGGATAAGACTGTAAAGGGACTCACTGATTCAGGAAGCAGACAAATCCTAGTGCATGTTGAGGTGCTGGGAAAACTGCAAAAGGACCAGGTACTGGTGTCATCTGCATCCACAGGGACACTCGATACTATCCCACCACCCAAGTGACTTTGACCATTAAGGATGTGTCACACAAAATAAAAGTGGGGGTAGCAGCTGAGTTACCTGTACCCACGATTATTGGAAATGACTGTACAGGATTTACTGAGTTAATCTCAGAGGAACTGAACCTTGAAATTTCAGCAGCAGTGGTAACAAGAAGTCAGGCAAAGAAAATCTCAAACGGTGGAGACACTTCTCCTTTCAGCAACTTTGTTTCAAACTTGTTTGAGCACAGTTCCAAAATCTGGAAATCCAGGAAAGAAAGATGATGCCTGAAGAAACTGTGGAAACAAATGACTGATGGACATAAGGGATTTACATATGAAAATGCTGAAACTAAACTGATCACTGATTGAGATTTTCATTCAGAACAAGCTAATAATTTTCTCTCCAGGGTTATTTTAAGCAGCTGGGGGTGAAACCAAAACAGAGTGGACCAATGTTTAAAAAACGTAATAGGCTACTGTACAGAGTTTGGGTTAAACCTCAGACACAGGAACAGACAGAACAACTGGTTATACCACAGAAGTACAGAACAGAGTTGTTACAGATAGCACATGATAGTCTTATGGCTGGTCACTCAGGGAGGGATCGCACTCTTGCCAGATTGCTGTACAGATTTTACTGGCCTGAAATTCATGAAGATGTTGTTACCTATTGTAATTCCTGTGCCGAGTGTCAGAAAGTAGCCCCAGTCACTACCCTTGATAGATGTGCCTTTTGAGAGAATTGCAATGGATGTGGTTGGCCCTTTAGACAAAAGTAAAAAGGGTAATAGATTAATCCTGGTATTATGCGACTATGCTACTCGATACCCAGAAGCAGTTCCAGTGCATACAGTGTCTGCTTCAAAAGTGGCAGAAGAGCTTGCAGACATTGTCAGCAGAGTGGGTATACCTAACTAAATGATTACTGATCCAGGTAGTAATTTTGCTGCTGCATTACTTAAGGAGCTGTACAGACTTCTAGGTATCACTGCCATATGAACCTCCCCTTTATCACCCTCAGACAGTCTTGTTGAGCATTCTAACCAAACCCTAAAATGCATGTTAAAAAGGTCTGTAAAAGGGGAAGGGAAAGATTGGGACCAATACTTGCCTTACCTACTTTTTGCTTACAGAGAAGTGCCACAGGCATCAACAGGGTTTTCACCATTTGAAATGATGTATGGTAGGCAGCCAAGAGGGCCACTGGATGTGATAAAAGAAACGTGGGAAGATAATCCCACTCAGAAACAATCTATAATGTCTTATATGTTTGCCCTAAGATAGAAGCTGGCAAAATATGCTGAAATTGCCCATAGTAATCAGTAGGAGGTCCAAAACCAGCAGAAGGTATATTATGACCATGGGGTAAAAGAAAGTTTTTGAGCCAGGTAAAAAGGTTTTGCTACCGTTACCCACTACAAAAAATAAACTGTTAATGAAGTGGCAAGGGCGTTATAAAGTGCTTAGACGTACTGGCACCGTTAACTACGAGTTTGAGACCACTGACAGGAAAAATTCTACTAAGATATACCATGCTAACCTCCTCAAGAAATGGGTTGAAAAAATGCCAAAAGCTGCTTTGTGGGCCGGTCCGGTGGCGCTGAGGGTTGAGGTGCTGGACGCCACGCCAACAACCTGGATTCAGAAGCGAGCCCGGGTTGCCGGGGGTCAGCAGGGGAGGGAGAAGATTGAGCATCCAGAGGATAGCTCTTCTCTCCCGGGAGGGAGGGGGGTTCCTGCTCAGCACTTGGCTGCCCTCTGGCGGAAGCCGGAGGCACAGCAAGCACTGGAGCGTAGAGAAGGGGCAGGGAGTGGCAGACGTCAGTGGGAATGCCTTGACGGGGGGTAAACCGCGGCTACATGGGCGAAATAGGGTTGACCAGCTAGGAGCGGACAGTAGAGGGATGACTCCTAGGTGCTTATAAGTAAACCAAAGCTGGAGGAGAGAGGAGGAATAAATAGAAAGTGAAAAAAAAAAAACAAATAAAGCTGCTTTGCTAGTTTTACCAGAAACTGATAAAGAAGATATTGATGTAGCTTATGATAGACTCGACAAACTATAACTGCTGATGCTGTAAAGGTGAATGTTTCCTTAATCTCAGAACAAATTGCAGAAATTCGTACTATGCTAAAGACATTTAACAGCACTTTTACCACAGTCCAAGCCGAGCAAAAGGGGTCGAGCACAGTAACAGTGTTAAGGAATGCTTGCCCCATTAGGCAAAAGACATAAAGGTTACCAGAGTGGTTAAGTGCTAACGTGGTTAAGGAAATACAAAAAATGAAAGAACTGAGTATCATAGAAGAGTCGAGAAATGCTTGGTCATCTCCAATGGTAACTGTAAACAAAAAAAGAAGTGGGTGTTAGAATCTGCCTTGATTTTAGGAAACTTAATCAAGTGTCAGAATTTGACAGTTATCCTATGCCCGGAATAGATGAGTTGGTGGACAGACTTGGGAGTGCAAAGTATATCAGTACCCTCGATCTCACCAAGGGTTACTGGCAAATTCCTTTAGCTAAAGAATTCAGAGACAAAACTGCATTTGCCACTCCTGTTGGATTCTATCAGTTCGCCACCATGCCGTTTTGTTTACATGGTGCACCCACTACATTCCAGCAGTACGTGGATGTAATTTTATCCCCTCACACTGGTTATTGTGCTGCGTACCTGGATGATGTGGTGTACAGTCTGGACTGGAAAAGCCACCTGGAACACCTACGAGCAGTTATCCAAGCTATCAAAAATGCAGGTCTATTAATCCTACCAAATGTGCATTGGGCATGCAGGAAACCAGATATTTGGGTTATGTGTTGGGAAATGGAGAAGTTAAGCCAGAAATTTCTAAAATAGAAACTGTAGCTAACAGCAACAAACATGTCAGGTCATTTTTAGGGCTGGTTATTATCGGAGATTTGTTCCCAACTTTGCCGAGTTAGCTACTCCCCTCACTGAACTCACAAAAAAACAATACCAGAATAATGTGAAATGGACCCCAGTGTGATGAAGCTTTTTGAGCCATGAAGGCAGCATTATGTTCAGCCAGTTTTAAGAAGCTCAGAGTTTGGGAAAACATTTTTGTTACAAACAGATGCATCAGAGGTAGGCCTAGGTGTTGTCCTGAGTCAAAATATAGATGGGACGGAACATCCTATTCTGTACATAAGTAGGAAGTTGCATAACAGGGGGAAAAGGTACTCCACCATTGAAAAGGAATGTTTAGCAGCAAAGTGGGCCATGGAGTCCCTTAAGTTTTATTTACTAAGAACTGACTTTATACTTATAACAGATCACAATCCTCTCTTTTGGCTTAACTAAATGAAAGATAAGAATTCCAGAATCACAAGGCTACCGCCTTGCACTACAGCCATTTAAATTCAAGGTGATACACAAATCTGGTAAAAAGAACAGCAATATTGATTTTCTGTCAAGATATGGATCAGGAATTGAGAGTGCTGAAGGCTGAAAAATAAATGTATGAGTTTAAACTTTACTGTTTGCTGTACTGTTATAGAAAAAAGGATACTGCACATGTGCTTAATTTCTGAAAGTTAGAAGCTAATATTATTAGAGAATTAATGGAAAGTTTTGGAAACCTGTTTAATAAAACAGGTTCTCTCTTAAGGAGGAGGGTGTATGTGACAGGGTTGAATAGGACCCTGTCCCAGTTGTTATGGAGAGTATGATTGCAGGGCTCTGTTCCATTTCCTTTCCTGTCTCTTGTCTGTCTGGTTGCACAACCAAATTTTCCCATGAGACCTAGGACTTGATCACCCCAACAGTCTCGCAATTCTTTGTCTCTCTGTGTCTCTCTCAGTCTTCCCTTGCTGTTTCTGTCTTTTCCTCCCTTGCATATCTGCTGGTATAAAAATATATGCAAATTAGTATGTGGAAATGTAACTGATACTAAGATCCCTTTGTTTAGAAATTATATAGCGTTACTGTTGAAACGTATATAATTATAGTTTGAGATGACTGCAAAAAGCTATTGGGAACTCAAGAGGTTAACCTAAGAGCAGTTTTTAAGCCCTTTTTCAGAAGCTGTGGAGAAGGGGCCTCAGTTCTGGGACGTTGTGTTCTTGCTGCACCTGCATGAAATTGACAAGAACATTTAAAAAAAAAAAAAGGATGCTTGTTAAGGAGGGGGGTTGCAAAGACATAAGAGACACAGAGGGCTGCATTGTTTTGAGACAGAGATTGAAGGAAAACAGATGGATCTTCTCTGTTATTCTGCCTTTGTAAATAGTTATACAGAACAAGTATCTTTTTTTGTTACTGCTAGTTCTAATAAACACTTTTTGCAAATTTTACAACTGCTCCTGGTTTTTCCTATGTTTCTTGACATGTGCCTTGACGACAGCCTTCCCTAAGTTGAAGAATTTGGGCACTGTTCTTGACAACGAGCTGACACTTGATACTCAGGTGTCAGCCACTGTGTGGATTGGTTTTTACCATCTCTGCAACATCACCTGAATTAAGTCCCTTGTTCCCCCGACGATCTGGCCACCCTAATGCATGCGTTTGTTACCACAAGGCTCAGCTACTGCAATGCACTCTACCTTGGGTAAGTGGGTGTGCGTTGTGGTACCTGTAGCTGTTGCAGAACGCTGCAGTCCGGCTATTGACTGGTCTGTCAAGGTCCAGCCATATTAGGCTGGTTCTACACGAACTGCACTGGCTGCTGGTGCACTGGCGCATCTCTTTCAAAAGAGGTATTTTGACCTATAAGGCCCTACAACAGTTGAGTCCGGGCTACCTGAGGAGCTCCTGCATCCCTACACCCTGAGTCGTTCTCTCAGATCAGCAGGGTAAGCCCTCCTGGAGGTCCCCAGAGCAAGGTTAAAATCTTCCGGGACCAGGCATTCGATGTGGCGGCCCTGGTCCTGTGGAACTCCTTGCCAGGGTACCTCTGGGAGGTGCCTTCCCTTGAGATATTTACAAACAACTTAAAAAAGTTCCTCTTTTGAGAGGCATTCGGGGCCTGAGATCTATACCATCACTGGCAAGCAGTAAATGACTAATCTGAGTTTTACCGATTGTGTTTTTATTTACATTTATTTTGTTATAAGTTTTATGTCCATATGTTGCTGTTTGTCTGTTTTATGCTGTAAGGGCACCCTGAGCCTTTGGGGAAGGGCGCTCGAAACAAATAAAATCTACTACTACTACAACTGCTACTACTTGGTGTTGCTAGCAACATGGTCAGGGACAGTCTCTGAACAGGCATCGAAATGGACAACGGACATTGCCAATCTGTTGCCCAACACAGCAAACAATATCAGGGGGATGCCTGTCATCCTTTGAGTAACCTACTGCGTTATCACCGCAAATGGTGATGACAACATGGTCGATACTAGAGAATGATGTTGAGGTGTCTACCGACATAGACCGAGCATATGTATTTGGCCTTGCCACTGGGGACATTTGAGTCAGAAACTGAGCAAGACATTCCCAACAGAAACTCACTGGAAACAAAGTTTGAAACAAGACAGAACTCTAACCAAGCAAGGTAGCACAAGGAAATCCAAGTATTGGCAAAAACTTGAAGAAATGCTAATGTGAAAACTCCTAGTTGATACATTAAGGTGCATGGCACATGGGGCTGGTGGGCAAGGGTTTGAAATAAAAGACATATGGAAGTCATCTGAACCACAACTCAAACTATATGCTGCCTCACTTACTATGGCTACACCTGTCTCCTGGATAATGCTCATGGTTGCTGGTTTTAGAGAGAATCATTGGTCATTTGTTTGTGGATAATTAGGAAACAAGATTGCTCATTGTGCCAAGTGGTCTGGTATGAGACATCTCATAAATAATGTGTGTAAGCATTGACTAATACCTATTATATGCTTTTCTACTTATAACCGTTTCTAAGTGCCAACACCTATTCTGCCCATTGACACAAAATCACCTGGGTGGTCTGCTTCTGAATACAGATTTTCTGGTTGAAGCACCACACAAATCAAAGTCAATATAATCAATGTGGTTAGCACAGCTACAGTGACTGCTTTTCGCTTATCTGAAGAAACTTTAAAGATCAACCTTGGGGCAAAGCTACCAAAGAGTGACCTAATGTTTCCACTGGAAAGAAAGATCTGATGCATAATGGAGCAAAAGTGCAAAATAGAGGGGAAGGGCCGGCCTGGTGGCGCTGAGGGTTGAGGCGCTGGACGCCACACCTCACTCCATGCCGGCAACCCGGGTTTGAAAGCAGACTCGGGTTGTTGGTGGGTCGGCCGGGGGAGACGGCTTGGCGTCACAGCTGCGTCTCCAGGGAGGGATCTGGCCGATGCCCAACACTTGCATTACCCCGAGCGGAGGCTCAAGGAAATGCAAGCTCCAATTCATGTGCAGAAAGGGGTGGCCAATGAGCAGCAAGGACGTCGGCGTCAGCGTCTTGACATCAGGGAGCCACTCGCTGCTCGGGGAAGGAAGAAAAGCGTGAAAATGCCTGCCTCAGCTGGGAAGATGGGGAGACTGAGGCCGTGCCCACGATAATGCCTGAACCGCTCAGCAGCCCTTGACCGCCGAAGCGTAGTATGAAGGCGATGGGGCCCTACCTGCATCCCACCGAGAGTAAACAGGGCTCCATGGGGCCGTCTGGGTAGGGTTTCAAGCAGTGGATGTCCACTTGTCTCTCCTGAAGGGTCGAGTGGTAGGCAGGAAGAGATGAAGAATAATAGCAACAAAAAAAAAAAGACGGGAAGAGCTAAAGCTTTAGCCAATGGGTTTTCTGAGGACTTTGGTTAGATGCCTGCACAAGTATGACTAAGAAGAAGGAATCCAGGTAGTTGAAATTATGAACAAAACACTCTACAAATACATGCAGTAATTCACAATATGACAGTTACTAAGATGAGGATTTAAGGATCTGGAAACTAATACAAGGGTGAAATACAGTATAAGCTGTGCTTTGAATCTCTTATTTTAAAACTTTTGCATTTCTGAATCTCAAAGAGCCTTATGAAGAAATATGCTAAGATACTTTTCGTGCAATTGCTGGATGTTCACAAGCAAACATAGCTATCTACAAAATGTAAAAAACCAAAAACAAGGCTCTGCGTCAGCATGTGGTCTAAAAGCAAAACAAAATGGTTATATTAAATGCACGCTGAAAATAGAAAATAAAATTAAAAATCTACATTTTCGACCTTAGGTCTTCTTCAGGAAATATCTAAAAGAGAAAAAAACAAAGTTAGTGTAGAGGGGAGGTAAAATGAGGGATATATATATGTGGGGAAAGAAAAAAAGGGAGGCTCAGGGAGAAGAAGTGATAAATGTTAAGATTAAGAGAGAATCTGTGAAACAAAAAGGTGATGATGGGAAATATAAAGCGGAGCTCACAGAGTCCTGGTTGCCATTTTGGGTCAGGTTCTGCAATGGATGGTTCCCGACGCCATATGGCATCTACTGGACCCAATGAGTTAATAGGAGTGAAAGAGCAAGGGAAGTTCCCAGGTGGGGACTAATTAACAGGGCCTAGTAAGAAGGCTGAAAGGTGACAAATGTGTGGGAAGAAGACAAAGATGGAGACATATGGTGAAAAGGAAAAAGAAATTAAATGAGTACAAATATAAATAGACTTTAGGGAAAAAAATGGGTGGCTGAAAGATGTTAGTGTAAAATAAGTCTATCATTTAAACCAGAGGGCTGCTGGGAGCCAAGGCAGATGATCTGCTTGGCTTCCATGTTTTTATCTATGGTCAGAATCCCAGAAGCCCTGCTGAAGGACACAAACAGAAAGGTCATTGACACTGTGATCCCTGGAGATAAAGTGGGATACAATGGGTTTAGCAGTGCCACCATTACTGACTGCTCTGTAATGTTCCTTGAAACGGTCAGCAAGGCACCTACCAGTCTCTCCAATGTAAACAGCTGTACACTTCCTGCAAAGAATACAATTCACCACGTTAGTGGAGGTGCATGAGAACTCCTTGGTGATGTGAAAAACACCTGTCGGCCCCCAAATTTCAGTCACACTGGAAATAAATTTGCAGGTGTAGCAGCAAGTCCTGTTGCAAGATTTGGTACCTGGGAGGGAGGAACTGTTAGGAGTGGGTAGGCTGCTTTTAACCAGGTGGTTCCACAGGTTAGGTGGCCGGCGGTAGTAGGCCATAGGTGGTTCTGTAAAGGAAGCACCAATGTTAGGGTCAGTTTACAAAAATCAAAATTTAAATACCTGTAAATTTTCTTTCTCTGACGGCTGGTCTCTGGGCTTCCTTACTCCTGGGCTGTACCTCCTGATACCGATAGGCAGGCAGGAATCAGACCTCTGCAGCAGAGGACATCCAGCCCTCCACTTCCTGTCTCCCTCAGTTTATTTCCTGCCTTCAGTCTGGCAGGTACTCTGCAAGCAGAGTTCTGCCATGTGGCAGAGCTGAAGACAGCAGACTGTAAGTTAAGCAGTTTTGGTTTAATGGGGATATTTGAAATCACAGCTGTATTTAAAAACTCCAGTGGGTGCCAGTCTCAGCCTTGCAAGCTGCACAGTCTGGCCCCATTTTCGCTGTGTTGTTTTTTCCCCGCATTTTCTGCACTCAGCCTGGAATGCTCCTGCAATGCAGTGAAAGTGTGTTTTGGGGAATCAAAACGGGCACCAGAGTGCTTAAAAAGGATGACTGACCCCATTTCATCATGTTTTTTTTTTCTGGAGTGCTTAGAATTCAGAGAAAGACGTTATTCTCTGGTCCAATTTCATCGTGGTGCTTTTCTCCTATGCTTTCTGACTCGATTCTGAAATGTTCAGGTCAGAATTAAGCGTTCAGTTTGCAAAATGGGAAAGTTACTGGTGATGATCCTGTGAAGAGAAGGTGTGCTCTGATGGAAAGGAAACACTAGTGGAATTCGCCGTTGTTCTTGTGTGACAGTATCCTTCCACCAGGGGGCCAAGGTTACGGGGCATGTTACTGACCCGGGAGAGTGCTCTGTCCACTGTGCTCTTAGGGTATCCCCTGTTGATAAAAAAAACTATGCATTATTTGTCTGCTCAGCAAAATCATCCTCTTCACTGCATAACCTGTGAAGTCTAAGAAACTGTGAATAAGGCAGGCCATTCTTGACATGTTTAGGATGGACGGAGCTGTGGAGGAGGAAACTGTGAGAGTCAGTGGGTTTGTAATAAACTGATGTCTTCAGACCAGTGTTCTGTACTGACAGCTGGATATCCAGAAAAGGCAGTGTAGAGGAGGATACTTCAACAGTGTATTGAAGGGAAGGATGGGCCGTGGTAAACTTGTCAAGGAAGACTTGGAGGGTCTGCCTGGAGCAGGAGGTGGCCCCAACACAGTCATCAATGTAGTGTTTGTAGAGTTCAGGCACAGTTCCTGTGAATGAGAGAAAAAAACATTCCTCCACCCAGCCCACAAACAGATTAGCAAAGCTGGGACCCATCTTGGTTCCCATGGCAGCTCCACTGACCTGCTGATAAAAACTGTTATTCAAAGAAAAAGCACCGAGTGTAAGCACCAGTTCTGCCAGACGAGTTAGTGTGTGTGGGTGGCTGCTGGACTTCCCGCTTATTCAAGAAATGCTGCAAAGCTGTCAGACCATCATCATGGGAGATCACTGTGTAAAGAGATTTGATGTCCATGGTGAAGATGAGCTGATGAGAGTCACTGAATCTGAACCTGTCAAATAACTGGAGAGCATGGTTAGTGTCTAACATAGGAGCTATCTACAGAGGCACTAAGCAATGCCCTATACGCAAGAGACATAGACACCTGCATCAGAAGTTGTTATACAATAAGAGGGCATGTTGGCAGGAAGCTCCACACTGCCACCTGGAGACTCCAGGTGTACAAGGAGCTACCATAAGACACTTGAAAATTAGAGGTCATTTTATTCAGGGATAAGGACCACTGATTTCTAAATCCCACTGGTTCATAGCCCATCACAGAATCCTTATGGTTTATAAAACACAACCTTTACAAAATAAGGGGCTGAATGCATAAATCTGGAGCAGTCAGTCTAAAGGGACTAGATCATGATGCAGGGAAGTGCAGTGTTGCCCAGTGTCAAGCTCCCAAATGTTGTGAGATCTCGTTACACTACCACAGCAACATCCTTAATCAAATCAGGTCAAGTCATTATGTTTCAACTGCTTGGCAGAGGACAAGTTTTAATGTTTCAATATGCTTAACATCTGAAGGTAATTGACCAATCAGAAATGGATCTGTTATTTTCAGTTTTTCACAAAGCTCCTGATGGAAACGACCAGACAAGAAAGAACTGCTGAGCACCAGTGTACTACTTAGTTAAACCTTCTAAACTGAATGAGTAATCAAGAAGTACCTAAATCACCATGGACAGCTAGCCCTACATGGCCATTTTACCAGCAACATGCTCACCTTTGTTTTACTATCCATCGTTATAGCAATTTGCATCCTTTTTCCTCTCCCAAATGTGAACAAGTGATCCACATCTTCATCTGTCAGTTCCATAACGCCACTTGGAGTGATAGGGCAACCAGAACCATGCTTCTCACTTACAACTCTTTCACCCTTAAAAAAGATAAACTTTTGCTGTAACAAAACACACTGAACAGCCAAAAAGACATGCAACAGATCACCATACAGATGCCAGGTGTTATTCGTGGTTTCTATCCCTGCCTTGTGCCCATGGGGTCACAAAGTTGAGGGGCCTGGGCTAGTTAAAAAACTCACCTGGAGGCCGGCCCAGTGGGGCTGGACACCACACCTCGCACCACGCTGGCAACCCAGGTTCGGGAACAGACTTGGGTCACTCGAGGGTCAGCACGGGAAGGAAGGATTCAGCGTCCATAAACAGCTCTCCTTCCTCAGGGAGGGGGGACCATGCGGTGTGATGTGAATCGACAACCGGCGGTGGCTGGGTGTCAGCACAAGTGCGTCACTCAGATGAGGGGAGGGCATCCATCCAGGGTGTCTGGCTGCTTCCATGGAGGCAGGGGCAGCTGCCTCACCCATTGTACGGCTCAGGTGTGGGGGAGAAAACAGGTGGAAAACAAACAGGAGCCAGCGGGGTCCATGATGACCTGACGTGTTCAGGTTAGAGTACGAGTCACTCCAAGGGAGGGCCAGAGCAACCACACAGCTCTCCTTTCTCGGGGAAGGGGGGACCATGTGGCATGCTGTGAACCAACACCCGGCGGTGGCTGGGTGTCAGCACAGGCACATCACCCAGACGAGGGGAGGGCTCCCGTCCAGGGCATCTGGCTGCTTCCATGGAGGCAGGGGCAGCTGCCTCGTCCATTGCATGGCTCAGGTGCCGGGGAGAAAACAGGCGGAAAACAAACGGGAGCCAACAGGGTCTATGATGACCCGACGCGTTTGGGTTAGAGTACGAGTCCCTCCACGGGAGGGCCAGAGCAACCAGACAGCTCCACAGAGGAGTCATAAAGAAAAAAAAAAAAAAACTGGAGGGGGTGTTCATAAAGGGGTAGGGAAATAGCATGGTGTCTCCACCCCGAGAAAGATAAGTGTGCAAGGTCAAATGTGCGATACTGCCCCCTTGAATGCAGTCCCAACACATATCTCCACAGGATATGAGACACTACTCTGAGACCAACCAATACCTACACTTTAATTTGTGATGAAACACAATTTTGCATTAACCCACTACTGAAGTCCCCAAATGTAATTTTTGAGGATTCTGCAGCTCAAAAATAAAAGCAGTGCTTCAGCACTGATCCTGTATATTCAAAAATTTGCACAGATATCTAGTGGAAAAAGTGTTGGATAATGTGCAAAGCCTCTCCAGAAATTCCTGACCCCAAGATTTACTGGTCTGACCCCCAAGATTTGAAGCAGAGGGTCAAACAGACCCCCACTTTTCTAGTGGTAATGCAAGCCCTGTTATTAAGTGGAGATCTGATAATATGCTCACAAACCAAAAACAATGAAAATAACAACAGAACTTTATTTTACAGACACTTGATCCAGTAAAGGAAAAAAGAGGTTAGGCAATGAATAGTGAAAGCAATTAGCAGACAGTTTGGCAGCAAGGCAATATTGGCAAGCAATCACGGTGTTCAATGTGCAGGCCCCTAACAAAGTACACACCCTACCTGCATCCACACACAGAATCTCTTGCCCAGCTGTACCTACCCACAGCAGCCATCTCCCACAGTAGTAGCAATTCTTTCAAGAAAGAAAAATTACGTATCTGCACCATTGATTCACACTAATTGGTTCTGAGCTGAATGCGCTAGGACCCTGTGAGGGCCAAAACTTTTCAGGAAGATAAGCGAAGAGGTAAGCTGCATGCATCTGTGGCACCACAAGACTGGCTTGTGCTGCATGGTTTACTTCGGCACAAGCCCTCAACTAAGTACCTTTTTTTTTTTTTTTTAAACAGAGGATGTGCAGCATATGCTAACTAGTACTTATGCACTAAACCTAAGGGCATAAGACAGCCCTGATGACCTGTGTAAGAAAGGGTCAACAAACCCAAAACGCAGCACCTTCACAGCCCAAATCAAGGACAAGAGGTGAAGACCAACAAACACGACTGGAATGAGCCCAGGGGATGGTGGGTGGGTGCATGAATCAGTGGTTCCTACTATTCCTAGAAGATCAAGAATTACAGTGAGTACGTAATTTTCTATCTTTCAGGATGTGACAGGGTTGAATAAGGCCCTGCCCCATTTGTTATGCAGAAAGAGTTTAAATGTCAGGATCTGTTCTTTCTGCTCCTTTTCTGTCTCTCGTTGGTCTGGTTGCGCAATCAAATTTTCTTGCGAGACCTAGGAACTGATCACTCTGACAGTTTCACAATTCTCCACCTCTCGCCATCTCTCTGTCTTCCCTTGCTATTTCTGTTTTTTCTTCCCCCATTGCCTATCTGCAATTATAATAAAAATATATGTGAATCTCTGTGTAAAACTATGTGATACTGGGATCCTTTGTTTAAACCTGTGTATAGGCTTACTGTTGAAATAATTACAAAAAGCTATTTGGAACTCAAGGGGTTAACCTGAAATGCAGTTTTTAAGCCTCTTGCAGAGCTGTAAACAAGAGGTCAGTTCTAGGTCACTATGTTCTTTCTACTGCACCTGCAAGAACATTGGAAACTTATAAGAACAAATTTGTGAGAAGCACTGTTTTCTGAACGAGTTCCCCAAGCACAGACCAACAAAAAAAGCAGCAATGCTTGTGCAAGAGAAAGAAAGAGACAGAGAGTGAGAGAGGAAATTGGGAAGAAAAACTCAGAAGGATTCTGCTTTCTGTTTGCACTGCCACTGTAAACTGAACAATTTGTATTTTTTATTTTCCTGTTTTTAGCACTATTTGCGAATTTTGAAACTGCTCCTGGTTTTCCTATGCTTCCCGACCTGTGCCTCGATGACACAGGAATAGGAATCAATCTTCACCACTGATTCACACTAATGGATCAGAGTACCAAGCTCAGACAAAATCCCCCAAACCAGGGCAGTAGGAGATGAGGGCTCATTCAGGACAAGGAGACATGCTGCCTGGCATCGACGTCTGAGGCACAGCGCTTAACAAAAGTGTGCACTGTCAGGTTGCAGCTCTGCAAATATCACCGTCAGACACAGAGTGAATCTCTGCCAGGGATGTGGCAACTGCTCTGGTGGAGTGGGCACATACCTGACCTTCCAGGTTGACCTGCAATATGGCACAACAATGGAGTAGATTTGTTCAAAATAATCCAGGCATAAATGCACTTGACTATAACAGGCTGTTCCTTCAGACTGGTATCGAAGGAAATAGAGTTGTCCCCCAATTGTTTAACCAGGAGTGGCACATTAAGCTGAAAGCTTGTTTACAGGTGCGACCTGGGAGCACATGAAAGTTAAGTGACTTGCTCAGGGTCACACAGTATGCAAATCGGGGCTGTGGGATTCAAACCCAGGTCTCCAGATTTACAGCTCAGAGCCTTAAACCACTGTGTTACACTGCCTCCAGCTGTTTGGTCACCTGAAGTCCTTAATTCCATCCACGTAAAATTAAGGGCTCTCAACATCCAGTGAATGGACAGTGTGCTCTCTTTCATTTTGGAAATTAGTAAAGTATGTAGGCAGCACAAGTGGCAGGTTCAGATGGAACTCTGACATCACTTTGGGAAGGAACTTATGGTGTGTACGGGGAAAAGTACAGTTACGAAAGCACTTTCCATAAAGTACAGTTACGCAAGAACTTACCGTAACAGTAGATCTTCGAGAGAGGCTCTTGCAGTAGGTAATTACATATAGGACTGATGCCGGCCGGCGGCAGGACCCCACGGAAAAATTTCTAGCTAGCAGTCCTTGCATGGGACCACCCCTCATCAGTGACCCGCGCCATACAACGCTGTATAGAGGTGGTCCCAGATGCCCTCTTCCAGTTCTTTCCTGCCACAGGCCCGAAGGCCTGGACGAGAGAGAAAGCAGATATTTCCCTCAATGGAAAAGGAGCTGAAAAAGCCTAGGGGGATGGAGGGCGGGAAGGTATTACCTACTGCAAGAGCCTCTCTCGAAGATCTACTGTTACGGTAAGTTCTTGCGTAACTGTACTATCTTACTTCGAGAGGGCTCTTGCAGTAGGTAATTACATATAGGACAGAATCCCAAGCAGTCTGGAATGAATGAAAGGCACCGGGAGGAGCAACTACTCCAAAAAGTAGTAAATAATCTAGAAGGTCTCAAGAAAGGAGGCCTTGCAAGACAGCTAACCCGAAGCCTGCTCTACGGCGAGAGGCAATGTCCAAACTGTAATGTTTAGTAAAGGTATGGACTGAAGTCCAAGTGGCGGCAGCACAGATGTCTGCCGCAGGCATGTTCTTGAAACACGAGTGGAGTGACCTCTGACTTGACCCGGGAGGGTCTTGGTGTACTTGTCATAACAGAAAGTGATACAATGTGCCAACCATTTTGATAGGCACTGCTTAGAGACAGCATTGCCTTCTCTTTTGTGAGCAAAAGAGACGAACAACTGATCAGTCTTTCTGAGATCCTTCGTCCTATCGGTGTAGTATCTCAGAATCCTGTGAACATCCATGGTATGGAGCAGGTATTCTCCTTGATTGGAGTACTGCGTGAAGAAAGCAGGTAATTCAATAGACTGATTTAAGGTAGATTCCGCTACCACCTTTGGAAGAAACTTAGGATTCGTGCGAAGAGCTACTCGTTCTTTGTGAAAAATCAGATAAGGGATTTTGCACATCAGGGCCTGGAGCTCAGAAATTTTGCGAGCAGAAGTAGTGGTCACCAATAAGAGCATCTTCCACGATAAAAACTTCAAGTCTGTGGAAGCCGCAGGCTCAAAGGGAGGAAGGGTAAGTTTCTCGAGGACAAAGTTTAAGTCCCAAGGCGGAGCTGGAGTCTGGACAGGGGGCCTGAGATGAAGGACCCCTCTGAGGAAAGTTTTGGATACCTCCAGCTGGGCAAATGCCTTATCAGTGAAAGGGACATGGTAGGCTGCAATAGCCACCATATGGACTTTCAAAGAGGAGTGACTGAGATCCAGGTCGAAAAGATGACGCATGTACCCAAGCAGAATGGTCACAGGGCAGGAAAAGGGCTCCACGTTCCTGGACGCAGCCCAGATAGAAAATCTTTTCCATTTCATGGCGTAGGTGGACCTAGTGGAGGGTTTTCTAGCCTCCACCAGAATCTCGGCCACCTTAGAGAGAAATGCCAAACGAGATTGAGCTAGTCTGCAGGAGCCATGCATGAAGTTGAAGGACTTGAGTCCCGGATGGACCAAGGTCCCTGATCCTGGGTCAGCAATCCTGAGATAAAGGAAGAGGAAGAGGAGAACCTCTGAGTATTGTTGTAGAAGAGAGAACCAGATTTGCCTGGGCCAGAAAGGAGCGATCAGAATCATTCTTGCTCCTTCTAGAGCAAGCTTCTGTAGCACACGAGGGACCAGAGGAATTGGGGGAAAAGCATAGACGAATCTGTCCTTCCAGCTTAGAGACAGAGCGTCGCTCCAGAAAGCACCTTGCTCTGGAGCGAGCGAGCAAAAGATTGGAAGCTTTGCGTTTTGGGAGGAAGCGAACAGGTCTATCTGAGGAGACCCCAAACCTGGAAGATGCTTTTTAGAACTTTTTCGTCCAATTCCCACTCGTGTGGAAGAGCCGACGAGCGACTTAATCTGTCTGCCAGGACATTGTCGACTCCCAGAACATGGATCGCCGTGAGGTGAAGGTTGTGGAGAGTTGCCCAATCCCAGACCCTCATCGCTTCCCTGCACAGCGGGTAGGACCGAGTTCCTCCCTGCTTGTTGATGTACCACACCACACACATGTTGTCCGTTTGGACAGCTAGGTGACCAGGAAGGATGTATTGGTGAAGGGCCTGGGGCGTATAAAGCACTGCTCGAAGCTCGAGCACGTTGATGTGGAGAACTATCTCCAACTTTGACCAAAGACTTTGGGTTCAGTGAGGACCCAGATGGGCTCCCCAACCTTCGCCTGAAGCATCCGTGGTCAGAGTCTGATCGGGGAGATGAAAAAGGGGACCCCTCGAGGAGGTTCTCTAACCATCCACCATTGCAAGTCTCTTACCATCGGCAAGGAGATCAGAACCGGATGATCTGGGTCGCCTCTCGTTGATCCCACTGAGATCAAGAGTCCACTGAGAAGATTCTCATGTGGAGGCGTGGTGCAGAACCGTCTGGATGGCTGCCGCCATAAGCCCCAGTAGACGGAACACTGACCTTGCCGGGACCCTCCTGTGTTCCGATAGGAGGGAAATCTGTAACTGGAGGGAGGCCCCCCTGTCCGGAGGCAGAAAGGCTTTGCACAAAGTTGTGTTGAGAATCGCCCCAATGAACTGGAGCCTCTGTGAAGGATCCAGGTGAGACTTGGAATGGTTGATGGTAATACCCAGGCCAGTGAAAACCTGCCGGGTGAGGAAAAGGAAATACAGGAGTTCCTCACTGGCGGGCCGCCAGGAGCCAGTCGTCCAGGTAGGGAAAACCTGAGCTCCCAAAGAACGCAGGTGGGGCGCTACCACCGCCAGGCATTTGGTAAAGACTTGGGGCCGAGGAAAGACCAAATGGGCGCCCGGAATTGGTAGTGGATCCCCTGGAACGTAAACCTGAGGTACTTTCGGTGCGAAGGGCGAATGGGGATGTGCAGGTACGCATCCTGCATATCTAGTGCACAAAGCCAATGGCCCGGCCGAAGCAGAGGCAAAAGGGATTGAAGGGAGAGCATCCTGAACCTCTTGTACTCCACATACAGGTTCAGGGAGCTGAGATCGAGAATAGGTCAGAGATCTCCCGTCTTCTTTGGTACAAGGAAAAAGTGGGAATAGTACCCCGTCCTGTAGAGGTGAGGAGGGACAGGCTCTATAGCCTGTTTCACAAGAAGCGCTGAGATTTCTTCCTTGACCAAAGGAAGATGGTCCCTTGAGTAAGCGGAATTCAGAGCGGGGTGACGTGGAGGTTTCTGTAGAAACTCTATGGAGTGCCCCTCTGCTATGATCTGAAGCACCCATGAATCCGAAGTTATCCTCTCCCAACCCGGAAGGTGGAGGGAGAACCTCCCTCCTACCGGTTCCTCCGGGGCGTCCGGAGGCAGTGGGAGAGGAAAGGAGTCAGGTGGTGTGAGGCAGTGCCGCAGCTGGGGCACTCATTGCTTTTTTGGGCGGCGGGGGCCTGGCAGCTGTGGGGGCCCGACGTTTAGTGGCCCGCCTTCCCTGAGGTTTTGCTTGAGGCCGGCTGCGTCTGCAAAAGGGATGGGGACGGTACATTGAATCAACGGATTTAAGGGCCGTCCCCTTCTCCTGCAAATCAGTGATGATGTCCTTGACATCACCACCGAAAAGCACAGAACCTCTGAAAGGTGCTTCTTGGATGGCTGACTGCACCTCTGGGACCAGACCTGACACACGGAGCCATGCGTGACGCTGAAGACTTACGGCGAATGCAGAGCTCCGTCTGCGGTGTCCACTGCGTCGTAGGTCGTCCTCAGAATGTGACGACTGGCCGAACGAGCAGAACGAACCAGGTCGGCCAACTCCTGCTTGAGTTGAGAGTCAGGCAGAGAGTCGATCTTGGATTCCGCCTGGGTAAGGACGGCCTTCTGGTAATCCCCCATATGTGCTACATAGTTCAGGGCCCTAATCCCCAGTGTGGAAGAAACATAGATCTTCCTTCCAGACTGATCCAGAAGGCAAGATTCCTTATCCGGGGGAGACGAGCTCAAGTGCTTCGGATGTGCTGACCGGCCGTGAGCGGCACTAATCACAACTGAGTCTGCATGGGGGTGAGAGTCTAAAAAGTCTACACCCTCCGGAGCCTGGTATAGCCTGTTCGACTTCCTGGGAAGTGGGGCTAAAGCTGACGGTTGTTTCCAAATAGTGGAAACAAGGTGGGCGTGAGGCTCAATCCAGGGTGGCACTAAGGTAGGAGCCGTGAGGGCAAGTCCAGATGCTCGCCAGTTTTACCCGCTGAGGATCTGGTTCTAAGGAATGCCACTGATGAACTTCCTGGATCTTCCTGAGCAACTCCGTTGAAGGAAGGATCCTCGAGGAGACTCCGGAGGAGTCCTTGGCCGGGGTTTGGACGGAGAGCGTGGCTCATCGTCTTTCTCGGAACCTCCACCGAAGCCTCTGAGGAGTCCAAGAGAGAAGGGGAGGAAGAGTCTGAAGCAGAGTAAGACTCCCTAACTTGTCTAGGGGGAGGAACAGGTTCCTTGGGAGGGATCCCAGAACGCGTGTCCTGCCCCTCTCTGGATCCCGAGGGCAAACCCCGGGAATCCGGAGGTGGAGAGGGAGTGTGCCGTCTGGGGCATACGGGAGCCGGGGGTGGCACCATCGCCGTAAGACGGCTCTCGACTTCCTTGGTGAGCTGAGTCTTGGCCTCAGCCCAAGAAGCAAGAGTCTCCTGCAGATCCACCTGTGGCCTAGGGGGCGGTGGAGGAGGAGGAGGGATAGTTATCGGAGGAAATCAGGGGAGTATCCGTAACCCGGCTGCGGGTATCCCGGAGTCGGGTACTGCGGCGTCGAAGGAGTCGGCACCGGGTATGGCGGCGCAGGATACTGCGGACCTGGGAAGACCGGTGTCGGATATGATGGCGGATACCCAGGCACTGGATTAGCTGCCGGAGCAGACGGCCCAGCCGGGTACTCCACGGGCGGATCAGCTGGGATAGGCCCATGGGGTGGAGGGCCTGAAGGAAGAGGAAAATCCCCCACCGGCGTCGGAGGGGCCGGTGTCGGAACCGGTGTCAGCGGGCCAAGGCCGAGGAGCTGGCGCGGCGCTGGAGCGGCGCCAGGGAACCGCATCAGATCTGTTCTTCAAGAAAAGGGATTGGACGGTCAGCCCATGGTCCCGAGTCTCATCCGAGAGGGAATCCAGGGTCAGGCAGGGTGACTGGGGCTCCCTGATGGCAGCAAAGGCTGCAGGGAGCCTGGAATGACAGAAACAGTAGGTTCCGCCATAGGCTCAGAGGCCCAGTGCACGTTGGAGGAGCCGACGTGTGGCTTATGAGCCAAGTCCCGGCGGACGCCAGAGGAGCCGGCGTCCGACTTCCGGGGTCCCTCATCGGAGGCAGGCCGAGAAAGAGAGGAGGCCCGGTCCGAGGGAGACGCTGCTGAGCGCCGCCCCGAAGGGTCGAACGTCTTAGAGGCCTTTTCCCGGCATACGTCGGAGGGGCTGACGTCCGGCTTAAGGGAGGTGCCTGCACCAGTAGGCCGCAGGCCTCTGCGTACTGGGGTTGGAGTCCTTTCGCTGAGACGCCCGGGCGGCTCGAACTCGAACCCGCCGGGCGGGCCGACGCCCCTCCAAAGCCTTGAGGCTGCTGCTGGGCGATCCTCTCGGAGGGGATAAAGCATAGCTGATCCCGCCGGAGTCGCGAAGAGGAGGCCTTCTCCCGGTGCCTTTCCTTATCCCGCTTATGCCCTTCAGGGAGGTCGACGCGTCAAGTTTTCTCAGCTCTTTCTCCATCGCAGACATCTTCTTTTGAGGAGATGGGCTTCGAGGGACTGCTACGCCGCTTATGCGGGTGGCCGCATGAACCGGAGGCAGTGCGGACAATTTATCGACAGCGGTCGGGGCCTAGGCAGAAGAGGCAGAGGGAGGACCGCCTTGTGAGGCAGTTCGCCGTGACGAGTCGCACTTATTCTTTGAAGGGACGCATATACTGACGCTCACCTGACGAAAGAGGAATAAAATTCTGAAACTAATCGGAAAAACGGCGAAGTAACAGGACTGAGCGATAAGAACTTAATCAGCGAGGCGCCTGCATGAGCTGACGCGGAAAGAACTGGAAGGCGGGCATCTGGGACCGCCTTTATATCGTCAGAGATCGCCGGTCACCTGACGTGGGTGGTCCCCGCCAGGACTCGTTAACTAGTCGCCCGTGGTCCCGCTGGCCAGTGTCAGTTCTGGCGATACCACGTCACTGCAAGAGCCCTCAAGTAAGATCAGTATCTTCTAGAGAGGTACTTGCAGTAGGTATCATTTTGAGGACTGTGCCCCTAGTGTCAGGACCACACGGAAAATTTACCTAGTAATGCCTGATGGGGGACCGCCCACCTGACGTCACATGACGGACATCAACGTGACCCTATATAGTGGGCGAGCCCCACGTCCGCCTTCCAGTTCTCCCGCTGGAGATCTCCAAGGAGGAGTGACAGGAAAATGGGAAAAGAGGTTCCTGGAGCCTAGAATAAGCTCATGGAAAAAGAGCAAAGAAAACTAGGTGGATGGACGGAGGGAAAAAGGTTACCTACTGCTAGAGCCTCTCTCGAAGATCTATTGTTAAGGTAAGTTCTTATGTAACTGTACTATCTTACTTCTAGAGGGCTCTTGCAGTAGGTAATTACCTTGAGGACTGAGTCCCAAGCACTGTGAATCAGACGAAAAACTGAAACACGGGATAAGGAATGAATCTGCAGAAGGCAGAAAAATCAGGACAGGAGACCCTGGAGTACAGCTAGGCCAAAGCCTGCCCTGCACCTAGAGGCAATGTCCAGACTGTAATGCTCTGTGAAACTGTGGATGGAACTACAAGTAGCCACAGCACAGATGTCAGTGGCTGACACATTCCTGAAACAAGCAGTAGAAGCAGCCATGCTTATGGTAGAATGCTCCTTAATCTCCCACAAGTCAGTGAAACATCCTACTTGACACCCTGCTTCTTTAATTGGCTAAAACCATGTAATTTGAATATGAAATCGCCGCCATTTTTTTTCTCTCGCTTAGCGGGACATACTGACCACCCAATGTTCCCTACTTCAGTGACACCTGCCTGCCCTAAGATGTACATTAACTACACATTTATAGTTCTTTATCCCCCTCTCTCTCTTTAGTATCCCATTGTCCTATGCCTGGTACCATACTGCCCTGATACTCAACAGCGCAACTCTCAGCCAGCAAGACACTTCCCCCCGACTCTTCACACAACCACAGTAACAGCAGACCAAGATAAATCCCCACCACCACCACCACTACCAACATCCCCACATTTTCACAATCCATCTGTGGTGGTAAATAAAAAAAATCTCAGAACTGCTGTCACAAACAAAAAAAAATCCTGCATCACAAGAAGAAGAAATCCTGCCATCAGCTCACTGTGCTCCGCTCCCTTCTCCTGTCGCTTGCTCTGACAAACACACAGTGCATCTCCACCTGTGTGAGATACCACGCCCACCAGTATTTTGAAAGACTGTTTCTTCAAACACTTATCCCGAGACGAAACCATGGAGAACCTTTTCCTGGCCACCCTCGCCTAATCATTCAACCACAGGACTCACATGACACCAGCATTATATGTGTTGGTGAGAGATCGGGAGCATACAGACTGAAGTAGTAACAGACTACTGATTTCATTTTAATAAGTGAAGAAATGGTCTTTCAGAATACTGGCTGGTGCTTAGCGAGGAAAGTTTGCAAATAGGATCCCTATTATGTACTCCAGACAGAGAGATGCTGCTCACTGGCGTGAGGTGCAAGTAAAAAAAAAAATGCAAATGCAGGGAGGGAAAAACTATCCCGCTCAGCTCCCGAAACTGCTGCCACCGTTCCTCGGACCCATCGCTCAAGTTTCAAAATTGGATCCCTATTAAGTACCCCAAGTTCATTACTAACTAAAGAAAAAGCAGTGAAACAAAAGAGTTTTGCCAATTGTGTGTGTGTATGAGAGGAGGTGAGTATGTTTGGGGGGAGGGGTAACCATGACAACCAACTTCAACCATTCAGAGGCTCCAAGTAGGGGGGAAAAAAAAAAAACAGAGCATTGTAGTGCATGCGGAGGAACTATTTTTTTTTTTTTTTTTAACAATAAATGAAACACTTAAGATTTTTAAACTGTTAACATGAAATTATTTTTTTCAAACATCTATAATATAGTTGCCCATTTTCTAAGTGCAATAATACCCTCCAAGGTGGGTGGTATTGGGCAATACCAGACCTTCCAGGGGCTATAAGGCCCTCAAGTCTGCAGCACTGGGCCTCATCACACCCCCAGGTGGTCCAGTATTGCCCAGTACCACCCACCCTGGTTACACACACCTCCAGGGCGGTACTACCACCTGGTCAGCTAACTGCTTTATTTTACTGATGCTAAAGGACCCCTTGGGTGAGAATGTGGGCCTTCAACAAATCAAAGGCCACAAAGGAGAAACAACTGAACAGGTATCCACCTTTAAGTATCTGGGAATACACATCGATGATACCCTGACTTTCAATTTGCATATCACGCATGTCATAAAAACTGCTAACACCAAATTATTAGTACTCTACCGTCATAGACAGGTGATGTCACCTGAAGCTCAAACTTGTCACCTGTAGCTCTATACACTATCCACTATAGATTATGGGTTGGTGATATATGGGCAGGCACGGAAACTGCTTTGAAGAGGTTAACAAGGCCTGCGGACTGGCTCTTGGGACGGACTACATAACCCATATGTGCTCAATTTCCAAGGAAACTGGGAGGCTCCCACTCCAGCAAACAATAAAATATCCGACCTGTCTATTAGGGAAAAAAGCCCTTCTTAGCCATATGCCCAACTCCACCAGTGTGCTCTTTAAACCTGCTGCAATAACCAAGAACACCAGAAGAGTGGCTAAGGGAGTGCTACAGGTGCCTTGTATGTGCACATCTGCCAGAAGATCTCAAGCATTCTGCAGTCCCAAGATGTAAAATGACCTCCCGGCATCCCTCCTAGAAATTAGCAAACTGGGCCCATTTAAAAAGGCTCTCCGCTCCTGTCTCTCACTCAACAACTGTGACTGCTCACATCAACCCCAGATCACTTCTGTAATTCACACTAGACTGCCCTGGCTCCCCCATATTCCTAGAATTTTACCTCCCCCCAACTAAACCACCCTGACACCTCACAACTACCTCAACTCACTTTACCAGCTGTCCACCATCGATGCTCTACTGACAATGCCTCCTTTGGCTGCATACAATTCCACTCCCCCAATCCTAGTTAACATGTAACTTAAGTGCACTTATGGCCCTTAAAGGGCCACAAATAAGACAATGGGAGTGGTGCAGTGCAGTGGCTATGGAGCGGCAGTCTTCCGGGAGATGTTCTGAGGATGCAGTGTTGTCCAATCTGCAGGCACCTCTCTGGGCTGAGGGAGGAGGTTGCTCGTCTTCACGCTGATTTGGCCAGGATTCGGGGGACCTCCTCTCCAACCCAGGGAGCACCAGGGCCGTCAATGCCTCAGAGGTTGCCAAGAAAGAGGAGAGGTTGGATCATGGAGGGTGAGGGTAATGAAAGAGAGGCACATCCCTCCACTGTACCTCTCCACAATTCGTATGCTGTTTTGGCAGAGTGTGATTCTTCTATGGAGGCACCTGCAGTGGAGACCAAGGAGGATGCTTGGAATCTCCATAAAGGAGACCCACAGGAGGGTGATATGGGACTCCACAGGGTAAGGAAACAACTCCTGGTGGAGGACTCAATTGTTAGGGGAGTAGAACTGGGGGAGAGGGAGGTAAGGTGCCTGCCTCGCTCCATGACTAGAAGGGTCAGGGATCTAATCCTCAGGATCGTGGGGGCAGCTGCACAGGGGAGGAAGCTGGATGTCAGTGTCCACCTAGGCACAAATGATCTGGCTGGGAATGGGATCAGAGCAGTGCAGGACGAGTTTGTGGAGATGGGGAAGGGCCTTAGACAAGTAGCACGCACAGTAAGTTTCTCGGAAGTGCTGCCTGTCTATGGCATGGGTGAGGTTAGGGTGCTCCACACCATGGTATTCATCCAATGGTTGAAAAACTGGTGCAGAGTTCAGGGTTTTGGCTTCATTGGCGACTGGGGGTCCACCTGGAGGGATTCCGGACTATACTGGCGTGATGGTCTGCACCTGTCCAGGAGGGGAACCCGGATCCTAGGTGATAGGTTTAAATGCTTCACTGGCAAGCGTTTAAACTAGCTAAGGGGAGAGGCACTGACAAGGAGCAGGGAAATCCCCCCCCCCAAAAAAAAAACAGGGTAGTTAGTGAGGTAGACACAAAGATAGAGAAGTCGATGGGGAGAAGAGCAGTAGTAAATGGAGAAAAAGGCAGAAAGGACAGGGATGGGACTAAAAGGAGTAAGGCCAAAAAAAATGGAGGGCAATGAGTACCAATGCCCGTAGTCTGGGTAACAAGCTCCCTGAACCAGTGACCTTGATGGAAGAGGGATGCCTGGATATTGTGGCGGTCACAGGAGAAAAAATGACTTACCATAGTAATCTTGTTTCTTCCCAGTGATACTCAGGTATTCATAACTTTCTGCAGTGTCCCTTTAAGACAGAACTGCCCAGATAGATGGAACATATGCAAATGATGGAACCTTTTGCACGCGTCACTTATTCAAATGATGTCTTCTACGAACTGCCTTAGTTCTAAACTCCTCAGATTTCCTGGAAGCCTGGAAAGCCAGGCCCACGAGGACTAAGTATAATAATAATAATATTAATCATAATAATAATTAGAGTAAGAACTCCCTTAACATCCAAAAAGGCCTCCAACTGGAGAGCATAACATATGAAAGAATACCCCTGAATGTCAGAATCACCTGAAAAGGGGGAACAACAATACTGAACACAGTCACAACATATGTGCCAGAGTGTGGCACAGATACCCCTGAGAACACAGTGGTTTTAGGAATGCAGAGGCTACTGCTTTTAGAAGGGGAGGCAGGGTGGGAAGTTATGAATACCTGAGTATCACTGGGAAGAAACAAGATTATTATGGTAAGTAATTTTTTCTTCTATCCACAGTAATACTCAGGTATTCCTAACTTTCTGTAGACTACTAAGCAGTACCTTTGGAGGTGGGCATAGAACCTACTTGGAAACAGACTCTGCAGGACTGCTGTACCAAACCTGGCATCACCTCTGGACTGAATGTCCAGACTGTAATGCTTTGTAACGATGTGTACTGTTTTCCAGGTAGCTGCTTTACAGATGTCCACCAAAGGAACATCCATGGCAGCCTCTGTGGTAGCAGCTATGCCCCTTGTGGAATGGGCCTTCAACCCTGCTGGGGGCTCCTTTTCAGCCTTAGAGTAACAAACCGGATACACTGTACTATCCAGCGAGAAATGGGCCTTTTTGATGCTGAGTTACCCCTTCTCACATCCTCATAGGTCAGGAACAGTTGTTTTCTGTCCTGCCTATGCACTTTAGTGGCTGTCCGGTAGTAGGCTAAGAGCTTTTTTGACATCCAAACTATGGAGTCTCCTTTCACCAGAACTAGAGAGTTTAGTGAAAAAAATAGATAAGGTAACGGTTTGGTTCAAGTGAAAAGTCAGAACCACTTTAGGAAGAAACTTCCTGTTTCCTCTCAGGAGCACTTCATCTCTGTGGAATGAAATATAGTCCTGTTCAATGCAGAGAGACTGGAGTGCACCGATTCTTTTGACAGTTTTTCATGTAACATATTTCAAATGAGCTGAAGACACAGGCTCAAAAGGGGGACCCATGAGCCTAGCTATACACACATCTAGGTCCCATGCTGGCACCAATTCCCTATGAGGGGGTGCAAATGCCTTTACAGAACACTTTAAAGATAAAGTCTGAGGCCAGAGAAACATTGGGTCCAACAGAAATGTAAGCAGATGCTATGGCCAGGTGGACCTTTAAGGTACTGGACTGCAAGCTCAGTGAATGCAAATAGGTAAGATAGTCCAGCACAGCTGGGACACCAGCCTGTGCTGGTATCACTCCTCTGGTTGAACACCAAATACAAAACCTTTTCCAATTTGCAGCATACGTTTTCTTAGTGGAGGACTTCCTGTAACCCCTTAAAATGTCCAAGACACTTTCAGAAAGATGCAAGCCTACATATTCTAGGTTCTCAAGAGTCATGCTTTGAGCCTGAGTGACTTGAGGTTCGGGTACAGAAGCCTCCCCTAGTTGGAAGTTAGTAGATTGTGCCTCTGAGGAAGGTGTATTGGTTTGGCCACAGACATGGAGAGTAGCAGAGAGTACCATGGCTGCCTGGCCCAGCCTGGTGCTATCAAAATCATTGACGCTGACTGGGTCCTGAGCTCGAGCAATGCTCTCTACACCAGAGGGAGGGAAGGAAGGAAAAGCATACAGGTGCTTCCCTAACCAATTCAGAGCCAGAGCACCCAGGGGGACTGTTCCCCAATCTGGTGGTCTGCAACAGTACTGTGGCAGGTGGTGGTTCTGGTGGGTCGGAAACAAGTGTACCTCTGGGGTGCCCCACCTCCTGAAGATCACTTGCACCACCTGACTGTTCAAGGCCCATTCGTGATGGGCCTGGTTGATTTGACTCAGGGTATCTGCCAAGGTATTTTCCTAGTCTGGCAGATGAATAGACTGCAGGGAGCCCCCTATGGAGTATGCTAGACTCCATATTTTCATGATTTTTGAGTAAGAAGGGTTTGATCTTGTCCCTCCCTGCTTATGTAGTACTTTGTGCTGGTGCTGTTGTTCTAACCTGTACCACCTTTCCCTGTACTAGTTGTATGAAAGCCTTTAGTGCCAGTAACATTGCTCTTAGCTCCCGCAGGTTTATGTGCAGGAGTGACTCTGCCCTTGACCATGTGCCTTGGATGGTGTGAACCCCCAGATGAGCGCCCACCTTAGTAGAGATGTATCTGTTGTCAGAACAACTGACGGGGACTCTTGTTGAAAAGGAACCCCTTCCCTTAGGTTGGTTTCTCTTTCCACCATTGGAGGGCCTGTAACAATGTTTTTTGTCACTGGAATAATTTTTTTTAGAGAGGATCCTTTCTCTGACACCAGTATGCCCAGACATGAAACTGAATGTCCCTCATCTGGAACATGGATTCCAGGGCTGTGCCAGTGGCAGCTGTCATGTGGCCCAGTAGCTGAAGAAACTGTCTTACAGTTTTTGGTTTGTTCAGGCTGAATGAGCCTGCTCTCAGTGGAATACTTCTTGCTCTGTCCAGGCAGGTAGGCCCTGTCTTGCAGGGTATTTAGCTCTAGCTCTTCTCCTATGAACTGCAGTGCCTCAGCAGGCTGAAGGACAGACTTTTTTTAGATTTATCAGGAACCCTAGAGACTCCAGGAGCCCCTGGATGAGTTGCAGATGCTCCCTCACTTGCTGGGGTAATTTTCCAACCACCAGTCAGTTGACTAGGTATGGGAAAACTGTGATACCTTGTATTCAAAGGTGTGACACAACCACCGACAAGCACTTTGCTAACACCCTTGGAGCTGAAGTGAGACCAAAAGGCAGGGTTGAAAACTGGTAGTGACCTGATGGCAGTCTGAACCGGAGGTATTTTCTATGAGACTCCCTTATGAGAATGTGGTAATAGGAGTCTTTTAGGAACAGTGATGCCAACCAGTCCCCTTTCTGAAGTGTTGGCAGAATCAATGCCAAAGTCACCATTTTGAACTTCGGCTTTGTCAGATGCCTGTTTAGTACCTTGAACTCTAAGATAGGCTGCCACTCCCAATTTTTCTTTGTGGTAAGGAAGTACCTTGAGTAAAAAAACCCTTCCCTTTTGCTGTACTAGGACAGGCTCCACTGCCTTTGACAGCAACATATTTTGAACCTCTTTTTCCAGGAGTTTCCCTCTACATTTGTGGATGATTTGAAAACTTTTATTTTTAAGGCTGGAAGGAAATTGAAACTCAGAGATAATCCCTGACTCACTACATCCAGGACCCACTTGTCAGTGGTGACTGTTTGCCAAAACTGGAAAAAGTGAGTCAGCCTGTACAGGTAGTGGGGAGGCAGTCTGGGGAGACACAAAAGGGTAGCTGCTTTGTATGAGGTTGGGCCTGGGACTAGAAACCACACCTGGAACCCCTTATGCCCCTGTCCTTGAAGTAATCATGCTGTGGGTACTGCTCATACTGAGGCGCAGCCATGGCCTAATAAAAAGGACATGCTGTAAAATGATCTGCCTCTGCCTCCCCTTCCATAGGTTTTAGTGGACAGGGGAGCCCTTTCTTTTGCAGAACTGCTTCTGTAGGTGGTTTTGTATTCCTTCACCTTTTTCAGAAAGCCTCTGTCTTTTCTCCAAAGAGGCAATTACCCTGAACTAGGAAATCCATAGCCTTGGTTTGGGTATCCCGAGTGAGGTTTGTGGCTCACAGCCAGGCAAACCTCCTCTGAGCCACTGTAGTTGCCATCCATCTGGTAGCAGTGTCATTAGTGTCAGCAGCCATTTGAGACTGGTAATTGGCTGCTTCCAAATCAAATTTAGTTATTTCAGCTAGATCATCTGACAGGGGAGTTTAGGCCTTTACTGCCATAGCAGGACAGACTGCCCATAATGATTTCTGGTATTGAGCAGCGTAGGCAAAGAAGTTTGCCTGCCTGATGGCCAAAAAAGATTATACATATCCTTTTTGGCCATGCTGTTAATTTTCCTGGAATCCTTGTCAGAAGGATGGGAAGCCAGTGGTATCTTTGCCTTGTCGCAGGCTGCCACGTATACCACTCTCTGGTGGACAGGGTGGGAGAATAAAAATTCAGCTCCCTCCCTGTCCAGCTGATATTTCTTATGCAGTCTTGTATCAAGAGGGGAAACCGAGCTTGGAGTTTGTAAAATACTTAAAAGTATCTTTCTTCAATTTATTTACAGGAAGGAGAAGCCTTTTAGTGGGTGTCAGTGCCATCATTTCCCAGTATTTAGCTTCCTCCTCATCCTCAATCACTTCACTGGTGGTGGTGTCTAAAGCATCCACCATTCTTCTCACAGATGTCAATTGTGAGGAATAATCCTCAGATGCTCTGTGAGGAGAGCCAAACTTCTGTTCGAGGGGAACCACAGGTTCAACATGTTCCCCTTTCTCCATTTCATCATAATCACCATATTCTTCCTCTTAAATAACAAGACTGAACAGAAGAGGCAGACTGCTATGCATGGGGTCTGTTGCTGAGAGTCAGACGGCCTTGTAAGCCTGCATGACCTTAAAGGCCAGTGCTATTTCTGCAGGAGTTACCAGGCTTTATAGCAGGCACAGAAATCCCCGAATGCTGCCCAGCAGGGGGTTCTGCGTGCTTAGTTTTCTTTGATTCCTTTGAAGCAACCAGGGAGTCAGCCGGTTCAGCAAGCCTCTTAGGAACTGCTTGAATACCCGTAGCAGTTACAGTAGGTGCTCCTGTTGCGGTTTCACCCACAGTAATTTAGGGTGTTGGCTGGTCAGAGCTCGAGGGACCCTTAAGTGGTGAACGTTTTCTCTTTAGCCTTATCCAGGCATTTTTCACTAGTTTTCTCAAGACATGCATTGCAGATTTCATTCTGCTTTTAAATGTTCATGCCCAGACAGGCAATGCAAAAAGAATGTTTATCTTGGCAAAATTTCACCACACTTAATACGTGGTTTGAAACCAGGATCACAGGTTTTTCTTCTCAGTTTTTCTGACATTCTCAATGTAAAACCAATAAAAGATGCAACCGCTAAAAAATGTTTTACATTTAAAGTTTATTTAGCGGTTGTGGTCGCTTCCGCAACCAATGGGGAACCAATCAGAAACCAGGAACTGTGGTAAAAGTGAACTGAGGCTATCTGTTCAGGAACCGGTATTAGCAGTTCTTAGTACAAGTTAAATAAAAAATAAATAAATAAATAAACATAACTAATGAAGTTTTTTTAATCAGAAAACTCCAATAAAATATCAAATAAATCTCAGTTTACCCCTCGTTATAACGAACCAGGAGAAACCAAGATAACTTACAATTTAAACACTAAAACTATGGCTTAAATTAAAATTACAAAAAGTAAAAGGCAGCAAATGAAATGCAAATACAGGTTACTCACTTATAACAGGAGTTCCAGGAATGGTATATGTTGTTCATCCACACTGTCTGGCAGTTCCTTGCCGCTTTAAATCTTGCCGGAAGGTCTTCAAGCTGGCTCCTCCCACACACCCGGGTGGTAAAACACTCAGCTCTGCCCCATGACGCCAGATCTAGCCCGCTGGAAGCCAGGTTGTGCGTCGAAGCCGGGGAGGCCGGGTGGGTCGTGTGGATGAACAATATATACCATTCCTAGAACTCCTGTTACAGGTGAGTAACCTGTATTTCTAGGGACATGGATATGTTGTTCATCCACACTGTCTGGCAGACGCCTAGCAGTTCTCCGGGAGGAGGGAGGCAAGGCGTACACCCCCTACTTAGGGAATAAGGATTGGAGAACCGAGGTCCCAAAACCAGCATCCAGGCGTGACTCAAGGTCGATGTGGTAATGGGTAATAAAGGTGTGTGCCGACTTCCAAGTAGCAGCCCTACAGATTTTCTGGATAGGGACGTCCCTGGAAGCAGCCACGGAAGCAGCGATATGGCGGTGAGAATGAGCTCTTATCACTTTGGAGGCTCCATGCCTGCCAACCTGTAGCAGAGATCTATGCAGGAGGTCACCCACCTGCCTATCGTCTGCTTGGCTGCAGGTCTGCCAGGTGCGGCTTCAGCGTAGGTGACAAACAGCTGGCGAACCTCTCCTCGAACTTCAGCCGTTCGCTCCTTATAATGAGAGAGCGCACTTCTAGGGTCCAAAGTATGGAGCCTATATTCAGCCTCCGAGGTGTGATTGGGGTAGAACACCGGCAGAGTCAACACCTGGTTAAGGTGAAACTCCGACACCACCTACAGAAGGAATTTCGGGTGGGGGCGCAGGACAACCTTGTCCCAGTGGAAGACCAGATAAGGAGACTCAATGGAAAGTGCCTGGAGCTCTTCCATCCTTCTGGCTGACGTGATAGCCACCAAGAAGGCGGTCTTCCACGACAGGTGAGAGATGTCACACCTGTGCATCGGTTCGAATGGCTTGCCCATGAGCTTAGCCAGTACCAGCAGTAGATCCCATGCAGGTGGAGGTTTTCGCACTGGAGGGGATATGTGATCAAGGCCTTAAAAAGCGCCCGACCACCTTCTCCTGCGCCGACTGCTTGCCGGCCCGCGACCGGTAAGCAGAGATGGCTGCCAGGTGCACCTTGAGGGTCATCGACTGAAGCCCTAGCTAAGAAAGGGACCACAGGTAGTCCAGAATGCTTGCCAAGGAACAGGAGGAAGGGTCCAGCCCCTTGCCCTGACACCAAATGGAGAATCTCTTCCATTTAAAGGCATAGCATTTCCTGGTCGACTCCTTATGGGATGCCTCAATGACGTTGAGGACCTCGTCGGAAAGACCCAAGGCCTGGAACTCTAGCCACTCAGAAACCAGGCCGTCAGGTGCAGAGACTGAAGGTCTGGATGGAATACCTTCCCCTGGTTGACTGAGATCAGGTCCGGGCGGGCTGGAAGCTGCCTCAGGAGCCTGGAGCCGAGGCTGAGGAGATCAGAATACCAGAACTGGCGGGGCCAGTCTGAAGCTACCAGAATCACCTGCGCCTTGTCCCTCCTCGCCTTCAGAAGCACCTTGTGGATCAAGGGAAATGGGGGAAAGGCATAGAAGAGGTCCGGGTCCATGGCCTCGAGAAGGCATCCCCCTGCAGCGAGCCCTGCTGAGGGGGGCAGGCATGAAACAGCCTCAGCTTTGCATTCTCCCTTGAGGCAAACAGGTCCACCTGAGGCGTGCCCCAGTGGGAGAACAGATCTTGTACTACCTCCGGCAGGAGAGACCACTCATGGGACACAGCTCCTATCCGGCTTAGGGCATCGGTCAGAATGTTGGAGGCTCCTGCCACATGGGTGGCAAGGAGATCCGCCTCCAGGCTGCGCACGAGGGACCAAGTGCGGAGAGCTTCCCTGCACAGAGGCATGGAGCGCATCCCGCCCTGGCAGTTTAGGTAGTACATGGTCGTGGTATCGTCCGTCTGGACCTGGACCACTTGACCCCGTACAAACGGAGCGAAGGCGGTGAGGGCTAGACGAACCACTCGAAGCTCCAGCAGGTTGATGTGGCATCGAAACTCCCAAGGGGACCAGAAGCCGTGCGCTCTGTGCTCCCCCAGATGGCACCCCAACCCAGAGAGGCGTCAACTGATAGAGAGACGGTTGGCTCGGGGTGGACAAACGGGATGCCCTCCTGCAGATGAGCTGGAATGATCCACCACAGGAGAGCATTCCACATCTCCTGGGTGACTGCCACTGGCTGGTCCAAGGGACCGTAGCACCGTGACCACTGGCTGACCAGTCCCCACTGAAGGGGACGCAAGTGCCAACGGGCCCATCGGACCACGCTGGTGCAGGCCGCCATGAGTCTCAGGAGGCACAGGAAGTCCCAAGCAGGGCACAATTGCCCAACCTGAAATGATTGGGCAAAGGAGGAAAGAATCTCGGCCCTGTCCACCGGGAGCCGTGTTCTGGCTCGCAGAGAGTCAAGCTCTGCCCCGATGAATTGGATCACCTGCTTTGGCATGAGTTCCGACTTGGCCTCGTTAATGAGGAGGCCAACTTCAGAGCAGACCTGGAAGGCCAGATTCCTGGACTGCTCCACTTCCACTCTGGAGGAGGCCACAATCAGCCAGTTGTCCAGGTAAGGGTATATCCGGACCCTTCGGCGCCGCAGGAATGCTGTCACCACTGCCATGCTTTTGGTGAAGACCCTGGGAGCTACAGAAAGGCCGAAGGGCATGGCCCGGAACTCGTAGAGGGACCCCTCTGTTCTGAGGCGGAGGAATTGCTGGTGGGACAGACAGATTGGGACATGAAAGGACGCGTCCTGGAGATCCAGAGAACAGAACCCCACACCTCGTTCCAAGGATGGAATGATCTGAGCCAGACTGACCATCCTGAAGGTTCGAAACCTTAAGAACCTGTTCAGGTCTAGAATGAGGCGCCAGCCCCCACGTCAATTTCGGGACCAGAAAGTACCTGGACACAAACCCTGGGTCTGGTGGAGGATCCGCCACCTTCCTAATCACCTCCTTCTGAAGAAGCAGGGCAATGTCGACTCGACGGGCCAACAGAGAGGCTGTGGACCCCGTAGTCCCCCGTGGGGCAATGGCTCAGAAGGGCGGGGCCTGCTTGAACTCCAGAGGCAGACCCCTTCCTACCACTTCCAACACTTAGCAGTCCGTGGTGATAGCGAACCAGGCGGAAGGAAAGTGGCGGAGCTGTCCCCCCATGGGGGGATCCCAAGGGGAAGCGACATGGCTGAGGGCAGCACCCCTCAACCCGTCACTGGGCAGGCTTGGAGGAAGGACCGGCCGAGTGACCTCTTGGGCCTTTTCCTCCTGGCTTCCTGCTGGAGGAAGCTGCAGGCTTGGCTTTGAGGTGCCAAGTGTGAGCCTGCTGGCCCTGATGCTGGTGTTGCTGAGCTGGACGTGTCATAGAGGCAGAAGGGCGAAAGGGCTTATGCTGCTGTCAGCGGCCTTTGTCCTTCTGGGCAGACGTGACAGAGTCCAAGGTGGCACTGGACTTCTCAATTCTCTGGAGGGGGCCTTCCACCCCAGACCGAACAAGTCGGTACCCAGGAAGAGGACGTCTGCCAGCTTGTGCTGGGTATCCAACGTGAAGGTGGAGAGCCGCAGCCAAGCTCTGCGGCGTGTAGCCACTGTGGCCGCTACTGACCGGGCACAGGAGTCTCCAATATCGAGAGCCATTTGGAGCTGCTGTTTCGCCACTGCCCTTCCCTGATCCCGCACTGGCTTGACTGTAGTCTGGAGGTCAGCCGGGAGATGAGGGATCACCTCATCCAGGGAGCCCATAAGGGTGCGGGAGAAGTGCGCCATCAGTATGGCCGAACTGGCCTGAAGGAGGCCGAGGAAGGACGCAGCATACACTTTACACCCGGCATAGTCCAGCTTTTCGGACTCTTTGTCGAGGGGGGCTTGTCCACGGCCCTGGTGTTTCCGGAACGCCGGAAAACACTATTGGTAACCAACCCCTCCGCAGAGGGGTGCTCCGAGAAACTGGACAGTGACCCGGTGGGGACCGCGTACTTCCTGGCCATCCTGGCTGAAGGAGCAGGACAAGAAGCCGGCCGCTGCCATAACTCCAAGGCTGGGCCAACAATGGCTTCAGCCACTGGAAAAGCCTCCGTGGGAGAATCCCCTCGGTCCAGTACCTCGTGAGGGGAAACCTGGCCTGCTTGGATACTGGCTCGAGCTACCTCCCAGTGGACTCTGAGATGAGCCGAAGCAAACCCATGAAAGAGGATGGGCTCTCGTCCATTGACTGTCCCCCAGAGGACTCCAGGTCAAGGGGCCTCGAGAACAGGAAACAGTCGTCATCAGACTCCGAGGAGTCCGATAATAGCTGCCTAGGGCCTGAGCCACCCTCCACCTGCCAAGGACGGTAGGGAATGAGGGTGACCGACATCCGGTTGGGCAGTCCCTGACCCGACCGAGAATCCTTGGTCGGAGCCCCAGATTTAGGTTGTGGAGGCGGGGGTTCCACCACAATCGGTGGGGCAGCTGGTTTGGGCTCCTCGACCACCGTGAGGGGTTGTTTCTGCCTTTCAGGTGACAGCCACTTAATGGCCGGGAAAGCGAGGGCGTCGCTTGTTCCCGGTAAGGAGGAATTGCCATACACATTACATCAGAAAGCATCGAAAGAATTTGCGCTGGAAGCCTCCTCCTCCGAGGAGGAGGACGACGAGCGGTGCCACGCTTTCCTCGGGTTCCGAGACCGCCAGTGTTTCTGAGGGTGGATCTGGGAGGAGCGGGGAAACCTGTTCCTCCCTCGGCTCGGGAGCCTTAACCAGGGACTCCAGCACAGGAGGCGCAGCCAAGTCCTCGGTTTCCACCAGGGGAACCGGTGAAGAAGGGTTGTCGGCTTCTCCAGTCAACAGCACATCCGACGGGTCAAGTAAAATCTCAACCACGTCAACGGGTGTCTCAGCTGGCTGATCTGACAGGGACACCATAAAGCCAGCGGCCTTATCCGCAACCTGATCGAACCGAAAGTCGACCAGATTTAGCCTGCTGAAGCCAGGCTATGCTGTCGAAGCATGGTGGGTCGTATGGATGAACAACATGTACCACTCCTAGAACTGTTATAGGTGAGTAACCTGTATTTTTAGGGACGTGGATATGTTGTTCAATCCACACTGTCTGGCAGACTACTAGCAGTTCTCCGGGAGGCAAGGCGCGCAACCCCTACTTAGGGAATAAGGACTGGAGAACCAAGGTCCCAAAACCAGCATCCCGGCATGTCTCAAGGTCAATGTGGTAATGGGAAATGAAGGTGTGTGCTGACTTCCAGGTAGCAGCCCTGCAGATTTCCTGGATAGAGACGTCTCTAGAAGCAGCCACCGAAGCAGCGATATAGCGGGTAGAATGAGCTCTTGTCCCTTTGGGAGGCTCCATACCCGCCAACCTATAGCAGAGATCTATGCAGGAGGTGACCCATCTGCCTATCGTCCGCTTGGCTGCAGGTCTGCCAGGTGCGACTTCAGCGTAGGTGACAAACAGCTGGCGAACCTCTCCCCGAACTTCAGTCGTTCGCTCCTTATAATAAGAGAGCACTCTTCTACAATCCAAAGTATGGAGCCTATATTCAGCCTCCAAGGTGTGACTGGGGTAGAACACTGGCAGAGTCAACACCTGGTTAAGCTGAAACTCCAACACCAACTTCGGAAGGAATTTCGGGTGGGGGCGAAGCATAACCGTGTCCCTGTGAAAGACCAGATAAGGAGGCTCAGTGGAAAGCACCTGGAGCTCACCCATCCTTCTGGCTGACGTGATAGCCACCAAGAAAAGAAGGCGGTCTTCCATGACAGGTGGGAGATATCGCACCTGTGCATCGGTTCGAATGGCTTGCCCATGAGCTTAGCCAATACCAGCACTAAATCCCACGGAGGTGGAGGTTCTCGCACCGGAGAGGATATGTGATCAAGGCCTTTGAAAAAGCGCCTGAACACCTTCTCCTGCACCACCGACTGCTTGCTGGCCGCGCCCGGTAAGCAGAGATGGCTGCCAGGTGCACCTTGAGGGTCGTCGACCAAAGCCCTAGCTGAGAAAGGGACCACAGGTAGTCCAGAATACTAGCCAAGGAACAGGAAGAAGGTTCCATCCCCCTTGTCCTGACACCAAATGGAGAATCTCTTCCATTTGAAGACGTAGCATTTTCTGATCGACTCCTTACGGGACACCTCAACGATGTTGAGGATCTCGTCAGAAAGACCCAAGGCCTGGAAATCTAGCCGCTTAGGAACCAGGCCATCAGGTGCAGGGACTGAAGGTCCGGATGGAGAACCTTTCCCTTGTCGACTGAGAGCAGATCCGGGTGGGCTGGAAGCCACCTCAGGAGCCTGGAGCTGAGAGCTGAGGAGTTCTGGGTACCAGAACTGGCGGGGCCAGTCTGGGTCTACCAGAATAGAAACACAGAATTTGACGGCAGATAAGGACCGCTTGGCCCACCCAGTCTGCCCATTTCCCTACCTAATGGATAAGCTGCAGAGCCCAGTTAACCAGCAGCCTACTTCTTCCTACCCCCTTCCCCTAGAATTGCCTTATGACTGTCCCATGCTTGCTTGAATTCCACCACTGTTTTTAACTCCACAACCTCCTCCGGAAGGCCGTTCCATGCATCCACAACCCTCTCTGTGAAAAAATACTTCCTTAAATTACCTCTGAGCCGCCCCCCCTCTATCCTCAAATTGTGCCCCCTTGTTCTTGCACACCTCTTTTTTTGAAAGATGCTACCCTCTTGGACTGTTGATTCCCTTGAGGTACTTGAAAGTTTCTATTAGGTCCCCCCTCTCCCTCCTTTCCTCGAGGCTATACATATTAAGCTCCTTTAGTCTCTCTTCATATGTCTTCCAGTGCAGACCCTGCACCATTTTAGTTGCCCTCCTCTGGACAGCTTCCATCCTGTCTATGTCTTTGCAGAGATTGGGTCTTCAGAACTGCACGCAGTACTCCAGATGGGGTCTCACCAGCTGTCTGTACAGAGGGATAATAACTTCCTGTTTTCTACTGGTGATGCCTCTCCCTATGCATCCCAGTATCCCCCCAGCCCTCCTTGCTGCCCTCTCACATTGCTTGCCCACCTTTAGGTCATCTGATATGACTACCCCCAGGTCCCTTTCCATTTTTGTTGTTGTTAGTATCTCACCCCCCATTGTGTACTCTTCCCCTGGGTTTTTGTTTCCCAGGTGCATTACCTTGTACTTCTTAGCACTGAATCTAAGCTGCCATACATTTGACCATTCCTCTAATCTTGCCAGTTCCCTTTTCATCCTTTCCACCTCACCTTGTGCATCAACTCTGTTGCAGATCTTTGTGTCATCTGCAAAGAGACATACTTTTCCTTCCAGTCCCTCTGTAATGTCGCTTATAAAGACACTGAAGAGGACCGGTCCTAATACTGAACCCTGCGGTACCCTCATTAGTAACCCCCCTTTCTTCAGAGTGGACTCCATTTACTATTACACTCTGTGTCCTATTCTCCAGCCAATTCTTTACCCAGGCTGTCATCTTAGGACCCACTACCAGGCTGGCTAACTTGTATATTAATCTTTTGTGTGGGACTGTGTCAAATGCCTTGCTAAAGTCTAGGTAGGCCATGTCCACAGCCCCTCCCTAATCTACTACTTTGGTCACCCAGTCAAAGAAGTCTATCAGATTCGTCTGGCATGACCTTCCGCTGTGAATCCATGCTGCCTTGGGTCCTGTGCCCCTCTGGCCTCTAGATACTCGACAATTCTTTCCTTCAGAAGTGATTCCATCATTTTCCCTATCACTGAGGTTAAACTAACAGGTCTGTAGTTTCCTGCTTCTGCCTTGCTCCCACTTTTGTGAAGGGGAATCACATCTGCCCTCCTCCAGTCCTCGGGTACCACCCCATCCTCCCATGATTTGTTAAAGAGGGTAGTCAGTGGTGTCACTAGTTCTGCCCTTAGTTCTTTTAGAATTCTAGGATGAATCCCATCAGGCCCCATTGCTTTGTCCACCTTCAGTTTTAAGAGTTCTTTCAGAGCCCTTTCTTCTGTAAATAGGCTGGTATCAACTTCTGTATCCAGAGTGTTTCTACTGTTTGTTTTAGGTACCTCCCCCTCTTCATTTGTAAATACTGAGCAAAAATATTTGTTTAGTATCTCTGCCTTTTCACAGTCACCCTCCTACCCTCCTCCCTTTATTATGCCTCACTATCCTCCCTTGGTCTTCCTTCGCTCCCTGATGTACCTATAACGGTTTTATCCCCTTCTTAACTGAGTTGGCTATCTTTTCCTCGGTTTGGGCCTTTGCTGTTCTGACCCTTCCCAGCTTCATTTGCTTTAACTGATACAGTTCTCTGTCCTGCTCCTTCTGTGATTCCTTGTACTTCCTGAATGCTTTCTTTTCTCTTGAACCTTCACTGCCACTTCCTTTGAGGACCATAGTGGTTTCTTACATCGTTTGTTTTGTTTATTTGCTTCACACAAGGTTTGTTACCTCTGTGATGGCAGTTTATTATTCCCATTGTTCTTCCACCCTCCTTCCTGCCCATTTGCTAGTGCATTCCTTAGGCACTCACCCATTTTGGCAAAGTCAGCCCTCCTAAAGCCCAGTACTTTTGCCTTTGTATGGCTTGACTCTATTGCTGTGTTTATTGTGAACCATGCTGTTCTATGGTCGCTAGTTCCCAGATGGCTACCCACTTCTACATCTGTGATCCTCTCTCAGAATACCTGCGTCTTGTCCCTCTTTGCCTTGAGAAGCACCCTGTGGAGCAAGAGAAATGGACGGAAGGTGTAGAAGAGGCCTGGGGTCCACGGCCTTGAGAAGGCATCAGCCTGCAGTGAGCCCTGCTGAGGGGGGCGGGCGTGAAACAGCCTCAGCTCCGCATTCTCCTTGGAGGCGAACAGGTCCACCTGAGGGGTGCCCCAATGTGAGAACAGATCTTGTACTACCTCCGGCAGGAGAGACCACTCGTGAGATGCAGCGCCTATCCAGCTAAGGGCATCGGCCAGACTGTTCGAGGCTCCTGCCACATCGATGGTTAGGAGATCCGCCTCTAGGCTGATCACAAGAGACCAAATGCGGAGAGCTTCTTGCACAGACGCAAGGAGTGTGTTCCGCCCTGACAGTTGAGACAGTACATGGACATGGTGTTGTCCGTCTGGGCCTGACCAAACTAACCCCGTACAAACGGAGCGAAAGTGGTGAGGGCTAGTCACACTGCTCGAAGCTCCAGCAGGTTGCTGTGGCATCGAGACTCCTGAGGGGACCAGAGGCCGTGGGCCCTGAGCTCCCCCAGATGGGCACCCCAACCCATCAGAGAGGCATCGGTCATTAGAGTGACCGTTGGCTCGGGGCGGACAAACGGGATACCCTCCTGCAGATGAGCTGGGACAAGCCACCACTGCAGACCGTCCCACTTTTCCTGGGTCACCGTCACCAGCTGGTCCAGAGGACCGGAGCACTGTGACCACTGGCTGGTCACTGCAGGGGATGCATATGCCAGCGGGCCCAATGGACCACACTGGTGCAGGCTGCCATGAGGCTCAGGAGGTGTAGGAAGTCCCGGGCAGGGTGCAATTGTGCAAGCAGAAACGACTGGGCAAAGGAGGAAAGGACCTCGGCCCTGTCCGCCGGGAGCCGTGCTCTGGCTTGAAAAGAGTCGAGCTCTGCCCCGAACTGAATCACCTGTGATGGCACGAGTTCCGATTTGGCCTCGTTGATGAGGAGGCCAATCTGAGAGCAGACCTGGAGGGCCAGATCTCTGGATAGCTCCACCTCCAACCTGGAGGGGGCTGCAATCAGCCAGTCGTCCAGGTAAGGGTACGCCATACCTCTCGGCGCCGCAGGAATGCTGTCACCACCGCCACGCATTTGGCGAAGACCCTGGGAGCTGGAGAGAGGCCAAAGGGCATGGCCCAGAACTCGTAAAGAGATCCCTCTGCTCTGAAGCAGAGGAATCGTTGATGAGACGGACGGATTGGGACGTGAAAGAACGCGTCCTGAAGGTCCAGAGAACAGAACCACATGCCTGGTTCCAAGGATGTAATGATCTGAGCCAGAGTGACCATCCTGAGGGTGCGAGGCCTTAGGAACTTGATCAGGTTGTGCAGGTCAAGAATGGGGAGCCAGCCCCTCCCGTCCGTTTTGGGACCAGGAAGTACCTGGACACAAACCCTGGGTCTGGAGGAGGGTCCACCACCTCGCTGATCACCTCCTTCTGGAGCAGCAAGGCAATGTCGGCTCAACGCGCCGACAGAAAGGCTGCTGAACCAGTTGCCCCCGTGAGGCGATGGATCGATAGGGAGGGAACTGCTCGAATTCCAGAGGCAGACCCCTGCCGACTTCTTCTAGCACCCAGCGGTCCGTGGTGATAGCGAACCAGGCGGAAAAGAAGTGGAGAAGCCTTCCCCCCACAGGGGGAACCTGGGGAGGAGTGACGAGGCTGGGGGCGACACCCCTCAACCGTCACTGGGCAAGCTTGGAGGAAGGGCTGCTGTGGGACCTCCTGGACCCTTACCTCCAGGCTTCCTACTTGAGGAAGCGGCAGACTTGGCCTTAGGGCACCAAGTGTTAACCTGCTGGCCCTGTTGCTGGTATTGCTGGGCCGGATGTGCCGCAGGAGCGGAAGGGCAAAAGGGCTTACACTGCTGCTGCTGGCGGCCTTTGTCCTTCTGGGCAGACGTGACCGAGTCCAAGGTGGCACTGGACTTCCCGATCCTCTGGAGATGGCCTTCCACTCCGGGCCCGAACAAGTCTGTGCCCAGGAAGGGAACGTTTGCCAGCTTGTGCTGGGTGCCTGCCATGAAGGTGGAGATCCTCAGCCAAGCTTTGCAGCGCGTGGCTACTGCGTCCGCTACTGACAGGGCACAAGAGTCACCAATGTCCAATGAAATTTGGAGCTGTTGTTTTGCCACCGCCGTTCCCTGATCCCGTACCGGCTCGACCGTCGTCTGAAGGTCAGTCGGGGATGAGGAATTACCTCATCCAGGGAACCCATAAGGGCATGTGAGAAATGTGCCATCAGCACAGCCGAGCTAGCCTGTCGAAGGCCTAGGGAGGAGGCAGCATAAACCTTCTGCCTCGAGTAATCTAGCTTTTTGGATTCCTTATCGGGCGGTTTGTCCACGTCCCTAGCGTTCCCAGCATGCCGGAAACGCTATCTGTCACTAACCCCTCCGCAGAGGGGTGCTCCGAGAAAACGGAGAGTGAACCAGTGGGGACCACGTACTTGCAAGCCATCCTGGCCGAAGGTGCGGGACAAGATGCTGGTCTCTGCCCTAACTCCAGGGCCGGGCCAACAATGGCTTTGGCCACTGGAAAGGCCTCCCGTAGGTGAATCCCCTCGGTCCAGTATCTCTGTAAGGGGATACTTGGCCCGTCTTTGAACAGGTTCAAGCTGCATCCCAGAAGACTCTGAGATGAGTTGAAACATACGAAAAAACGAGGATGGGCTCTCGTCCACCGACTGGCCCCCTGCAGATTCCAGGTCAAGAAGCCTGGAGAACAGGGAGGAGTCATTGTCAGATGCAGAGGAGTCTGCAAACAGCTGCCGAGCGCCTGAGCCACCCTCCACCTGCTGAGGTCGATCGGGAGTGAGGGTGACCGACAACCTGTGGGGCAAGCCCTGACCCAACCAAGAATCCTTGGTCGGGGCCCAAGTTTTCAGTTGTGGAGGTGGAGATTCCACCACAATGGGTGGAGCAGCCGGTTTCAGCAGAACAACCAGTGCCGGGATCGGCTCCTCGACTACAATGAGGGGTTGTTTTGGCCGCTCCAGTGACAGCCACTTAATGGCCGAAGAAGGCGATTGAGTCGGCTTGCTACCGGTCAACAAAAGTTGCTGCCACATCAAGTCCTCGTAGCACCGACGTAACTTACACTGGAACCTATCCTCCGAGGAGGACGAGTGGCAATGGCGCTTTCCATGGTGCCGAGACCGCCGACGTCAGCGGAACTGGGTGGACCTGGAAGAGGATCGAGACCTTCGGGTTCACCATGGGTGGGTTAGAGAGGGAACGGGGGGAAACCCGTCCCTCCCTCGGATCAAGGACCTTAACCAGGGACTTCGGCACAGGTAAGTCCCCGGTAACCACCGAGGGAACCGGTGAAGCAGGGTTGTCAGCATCTCCAGTCGACAGCCTGTCTGATGGTTCGAGAAAAATCTCGACCGATGGCGGGTGTCTCGGCTGGCTGACCTGGCGGATACCGTGAAGCCAGCGACATGATCGCAACCTCGACCCGAAGTAGAGAGTCGGCCGGTCTGGTGAAGGGATCTCTCCCACTCCCACGAACATCGACGATGGGACTTACCTCTTAGATCTTTCTTCTTACACCAACTGCTATGTCCCGATGGCATATCTCCCTTAGTGGAGAGGGACTGACAAAGCTCCTTAAAAGCAGTGTAGGAGGAGCCCAAGGAGAGCGGGATAAATGCCGCGGCCGAGGAGGAATAAGATGCGGCCTGGGCCGCCTCCTCCTCGAGGGCGATCAACTGCTCCAGCTGCTCTGCGGAGCCCGCCGCTGGACACTGCCCAACGGGCCTTCTTAGACTTCACCAGCAGGCACCGTTTTTCGGGGAGCCCAAGTTGTAATCTGGCAGCGTGGTCCTCTAAGACCGAAGCCGAAAAGGACTTGCACAAGTCGCAGGCCTGCGAATCGTGACCAAGCCCCAGGCAGCAAACGCACGTGGAGTGCAGATCGGTCCGGGACACCTTCTGCCCACAAGGGCGCCGACGGAATCCGGGAGTCGATTTGTCCATCGCAGCCACGAGGGAAAATGAAGACCTCAGTCTTGTAAATTTTAAAATTAGTTTTGGAAAACCCAAAGAGTTTGGATCCAGGTCTAAAACACAGAGCGTTAAGGAGGGAACCTGAGCTTCCAAGCAGTAAGGAAGATCTGGAGTTATGGGGGTGGAGCCGAGGGTTTTACCACTCAGGTGGGTGGGAGGAGCCAGCTTGAAGACCTTCCGGTAAGATTTAAAGTGGCAAGGAACCTGCCAGACAGTGTGGATTGAACAACATATCCACGTCCCTAGAAAGGGGAGATATTGTTGATGGGGGACCTGAATATGCCAGATGTCAACTGGAGCACCTTCGCTGCAGCCACATCCAAGAGCAGGGTCATTCTCGATGCCCTACAGGGAGCATGCCTCAGACAGCTAGTGTTGGAACCCACTCAGGAAGGAGCAATCAGACCTGGTACTCTCAAACAGGGATGGAGAGAGGATCTCGGATTTAGAAGTGGGTAGCCATCTGGGAACAAGTGACCATTAAACAGTGTGGTTCATGATAAACACAGCCGAAGAGTAAAGCCATGCAAAAGTGAGGGTACTGTACTGGACTTTAGGAGGGCTGACTCTGCTAAAATGATAGTGTGCCTCAGAAAAGCACTAGCAAATGGGTAAGCAAGAGGGGGTGGAGGAACAATGGGAAAACATCAAAACTGCCATCACGGAGGCAACAATCCTTTGTGTGAAGCAAACAAAAATGAAGGAAAAAAACACTATGGTTCTCAAAAGAGGTGGCAGGGAAGGTCAGGGAGAAAAAGATAGCATTCAGGAAGTATAAGGAAACATAGAAGGAGCAGGGCAGAGAACTGTACCAGTTAAAGCAGAAGGAAGCAGGGAATACAGTCAGAATAGCAGAGGCACACACTGAGGAAAATATAGCCAACTCAGTTAAAAAGGGGGATAAAACCTTTTATAGGTATGTTAGGGAGCAAAGAAAGAAAGGGAGGGATAGTGAGACTTAATAAAGGGGAGGGTGGGTAGGCAGAGGGTGACAGTGAAAAAGTAGGGATACTGAACGAATACTTCTGCTCAGTATTCACAAAAGATGAGGAGGGGGAGGTACCTAATCCAATCAACAGAAGCACTCTGGATAGGGGGTCGATACCAGTCCTTTTCTGACAAACGACTTTTAAAATTTGAGCTGTGTGTGTACCTCTGTGCTGACCCACTGCGTTAAATACACATTTTATTTTTAAACTTTGGAGTGTTTGTTTTGTGTTTATTGTACCACTATGTGTGTCTGAGCCCTGCTGACGTTCTACCAGGAAGCAGGAAGAGGGAGTGTAGTTCTTTAACTTCTGTCTCGAGAACTACACTTCACCTAGGGAGCTGTACTTTCTATTTTTTGGGGACATATACACTATTGTACTACACCAACTCATGCATGAGTGGATTTCGTGGACTTTGATTAAGGCAGATTTGGGGCTTGGGGGACAGGACCTATGAGGAGAGGCTCGAAGAGCTAAATATGTACACTTTGGAAGAGAGAAGGGACCGGGGGGACATGATAAGAGGTCTTCAGGTACATGAAGAGGGTAAATAGGGGAGGAACAGTGAGGGTGCTTCGAAGGAAGGAGGAAGGGGCCACTAGAGGGCATGGGTGGAAGCTGGAGGGGGGAAGATTCAGGGGAGAAAGGAGGAGGTGCTACTTCACTGAGAGGGTGGTAGAGCCATGGAATGCACTACCTAGGGGCTGGTGGAGGCAGAGACAGTGGAGGGGTTCAAGAGGGGTGGGACAGGTACAGGGAAGGGTTCAGGAAGCAAAATCCAATGCAGCAAGAATATCCGGAACTGGGAAGGGAGAAGCCAGAGAAGGCGAGGCGGACAGCAAGGTCAGCACCCAGGGTGGGGGCTGACCAAACGAGCAGACACGAAAGATCATTAGGCCTATTCTGCTGGCATTTTAGTATGTTAGTATGTTAGACAGTATATTTTATTTCGAGGGGCTCGGTAAACTTGGGTGAACACTTCCGGGTTACTCCATTCTTTTTATTTCACCTTCTTAGTGAGCAGGCGGCTGTCGACTCCATCTTGAGCTAAGACAGCGCATTTAAGCGTGTTAGGAAAAGGTTTATATCTGTGTGTCTACGATACTATTACTTGTGAGTACTCATACATCACTTGGTTTTGTTCTGACACTTTCTACATATGGAAATGGCTTCCCCAGCAAATCCATCCAGGAATATTAATGTCTTTATTACTACTACAACAACAGGGGAAACAGGCATACAATGTACATCATGCTATATGTTTAGCTTGTCAGCTACTATCGCTGACAATCTCCCATTTCAATGTGCAAAATGTACTGACAATATTGCGTTACAATGTGAAAATAGTTTATACTATAAATGGATGTTGGTACTTGAATCTAGTAGTAATTCTGAACATATAATTGTTCAAGCTGCATCACATGCAACTAATATCCCAGTAAATGAGACTTCATTTACTTCTACTTTTAGCACCACGCCAGAGATAATATTATCTAAGGAGAATAATTATACCACTTTGAATAACTTAAGTTATTAATCCAACTGATGTCTCAAAAAAAAAGAGCTAGAGAGGATGAGCACAGTTCATGTAACAGTTTGGAAGACACTAACTGGTATAATATACAAGGATCAAAAGCAACTAAAAAAAGAAGGCGCAAGGCAGAGCATTTTACGAACATACGAAATTTGCCAGCAGATAAAGGCCTAGAGGTCTATCAAGTCTGCTCGAATGTGCAGCTAGCACCCCTTATTCTGCAGCTGCCCCTCCCTTCCACCCTTCCCCTTCATTAACCCTCCCCCTTGTCCTGTCCCATCCTCGTTTGAAGCAGTCCACTGTTCTACTGCATACCACTTCTGCAGGTAACCATTCCACCCACCACCACCTCTCTGTAAAAGTGTCTCCTCATCTCCTCCTGAACCTTCCTGCCCAGTCTCATATCATGGCCCCTGGTGGCCCCTCCCTCCTTACTCTTAAACAGCCCCTCTGTACCTGTCTTGTTTATTCCTTTCCTGTATTTAAAGGTTTCAATCATGTCCCCCTGTCTCTCCTCTCCTCCAGTGAGTACATGTTCAACTCCTTCAACCTCCTCTCATATGATAAGTCCCCAGACCCTTGATCATCTTTGTCACCCCTGCTGCACTCCTCCAGTAACTTAATGTCCCTCTTCAGATACGGACATGAACTGCCGCAGTACTCCAGGTGTGGTCTAACTAATGACCTATACAGTGGCAGAATCACCTCCTCCCTCCTTGAGGATATACCCCTTGCAATACAACCCAGCATTTTGTTGGTCTTTGCAGCTGCCTTCCTACACTGTGCCGAGTAGTTCATTGACCCTGTGATGAGCACACCCAGATCCTTCTCCTCCTCTGTCTGGGCTAGCTGCACTCCCCCTAGCTGGTAAGTCCTCCTTGGGTTCTTCATCCCAAAATGCATCACCTTGCACTTTCTGGCATTAAAGCCCAGTTGCCAGGTGTCTGACCAGGTTTCAAGCTTTGCCAGATCATCCTGCAACCCCTGCCATCCCCCTAGGTCATCCACCACCGCGCCAACCTTGGTATCATCAGCAAAAAGACTGATCTTGCTCTTGATGTCCCATGATATGTCTGCAATGAATATCCCAAACAACACTGGTCCCAACACCGAGCCCTGTGGGACACCACTCGTCACTGCCCTTGGGTGTGAGAGCTCCCCACCCACCACCACCCTCTGTTGCCTTCCCTGCAGCCAGTTTCCTACCCATCTCACCAGCATTGCACCTGCCCCTGTGCCTACTAACTTCCTTCCCAGCCTTCCATGTGGCACTGAGTCGAATGCCTTACTGAAGTCCAGATACAGGACATCCACTGCATGTCCCCTGTCCAGTTGCCTTGTTACCCAGTCACAGAATCCGACCAGGTTGGTTTGGCAGGATCGGCCACGTATGAAGCCATGCTGTCTGCTGTCCTGTAGTCCTTTGGCCTCTAAGAGGGCCACCAGCCGATCCTTCAGGATAGTCTCCATTAGCTTACCCACGATGGATGTGAGGCTCACTGGTCTGTAGTTTCGGTTCATCCTTGGGGCCACTCTTGTGGAGGGCACCACATGAAACCATCCTCAGTCCTGAGGTACACACCAGATGTAGTGAGGCATTAAATAGGTCTGCCAAAGGTCCTGCAAGGACCTCTGCCAGCTCCTTCAGTACCCTGGGGTGGATGCCATCTGGGCCTGGTGCCTTGTCCACCCTCAGTGCCTTCAAACCCTCTCGAACTCTGCCCTCCATGATTTCCCCATCTGCCACCACTTCCCCCCCTGCGTCTGCCATTTCACCCATCTTGGGTGTCACCCCCCTCTTCTCTTTAGTAAATACTTGAGCAGAAGTACTCATTTAGTGCTTCTGCCTTATCGTACCCTCGCTTCCACCAACCCCCTCCTTCCTAATCCTTACTATGTGGTCCTTACAGCTCCTTTGCTCCTGATGTACTTAAAAGTCCTTCTCCCCCTTCTTAATGCCTTGTGCCAGACTGAGTTCGTGAATGCGTTGGCTCCTTACTGCCCTTGTCACCTCCTTCGATTCTGTCAAGTACTCCTCTCTGTCCTCCCCTTCCTGTTTTCTTGTATTTCCTAAAGGCAGCTCTTTCCTCCTTACCTTTTCCATGACCTCCTTGCTCAACCAGCTAGGTTTCTTAGCCCTAGCCTTCTTGCTCTGGGCTTTGCAGCAGGTTTGTTGCCTCCACTATCCCCAACTTTATGAGCTCCCATCTCTGGTTAGTATCCATACTAGATTGAATTCTGGCCAGGTACCCTTTACCACTTCCCCATCCTCCCAAAGTCAGCCCTCCTGAAGTCCAGCACTCTTGTGCCAGATTCCACTCCTTCCTTGCCCATATCCAATGTGAGCCATACTGAGTGGTGGTCACTCCCTGACAGCGGTTCCTCCACTGTAAGTTCTCTCACAAAGTCCCCATTTGCCAGCACAAGGTCAAGGGTATTCCCTAACCTGGCTGGTTCACTGACCATTTGCAGCAGGAAGCTGTCCTGGAAGGCATCCAGCAGTACCTGTTCCTGGTTGTTGGGGTGCTCCAGTCCACTCCTGGCATGTTGAAGTCCCCCACAATCACCAAACTACCCTTCTCGCAGGTCCTCCTGATCTGTCCCGCTAGTTCCCTGTCTAACTCCTCCATCTGAGAGGGTGGCCTGTACACCACTCCCATTCTAAGACTCCTATTCTTGGAATCCTGGATTTGCACCCAAAGTGACTCTGTACTACCCTCCTCCCCTTCACACTTCAGTCCTTCCTTCACATATAGTGCCACCCCCCCTCCTTTCCCAGTCACCCTGTCCCTACGAAATAACCTGTACCCTGGTACAGACAGGTCCCAGTCATTATATTGGGTGGCCCATGTTTCCTGCAATGTCCACCTCTCCCTCTGCCATGAGAACCTGCAACTCTGCAGTTTTCCTCCCAAGGCTCCTAGCATTAAGGGTAACCACCTTCCACCCTTTCCCCCTCCTCCCATCCTGCCCTCCTTTCCTAGCATCACCAATAGTACTTGCCATTTGTCCTTTGTCACTGTTATGGGGGGTAAGCTCATATGATTTCCCAACCTGTGGTCTCTGCATATCTCTTCCCCAACTGCCACCCCCCACTCCTAGTTTAAACTCCCAACTTCCTCTTATATTCTTCCATCCTCTGCTTCAACACTTTCTTTCCCTCCTCACTCAAGTGTAGTCTGTCCTTGGCATAGAGACTACTGTCCTGCCAGGTCCCTCCCACCCACCAACAGCCCATACCCTTTAGCACAACACCAGGTTCTTAGCCATCTGTTAAATTCCTCTATTCTCCAGCTTTCTTGTTGTGCTTGCCTTTGGCACGGAAGTATCTCGGAAAAAGTTATGATCTTCCTGCCCCTCACATAGTGTGCTAGTTCCTCAAACCTCCTCTGGACTATATCCACTGTCTTGTCAGCCAGGTCGTTTGTCCCAAGATGTATAATTAAATGAGGCTTGTCCCTACCCCTTCTAGCATATTTCAGAACAGACTGTCCCACCCTTTCCGCTGTCATTCCTGGCATGGCCTCCACCCAAATGCACTATGCCTCTCCATGCTACCCCACCTAACTCCTCTTAGTATTGAGTCCCCAGCACTAAGATTCCACCTCTCTTACTCCCTGCTTGCTTCCTTTCATCTCCCTCTCTCATTTCCAGCTCCTCTTCTTCCTCCTGCACATTATTATGCCCTTTTACCCCTGTTGCAGTTCTCCCAGCAGAACTTCCCCCCGCTCCAGTTCGGTCCAGGCATTTATCAATTACTCCTCTAATTTCATCACTTCCCTCCTCCACCTTCTTCCTCTCTAGCAGTGCAAAACTATTTTCTGAAGATCCTTCATAAATGCCTGCTCCCTCTCTCTGCATAGTAACCTGTTCTCTCCTTTCCACTCCATGACTTTTGCCACTTCTTCGCCTCCCCTCACAAGTCCCTACTGCCTCCTTCCATTTGACTTTTGTCTCCTGACCTGGTTTCCCCGGCAGTCGTTCTTCCTGGCCTGGGCCCCTTTGTCTCTGCTTCCCTTCTTCTGAGCCTCTCCTCACCACTGTTGGCTTAAATCACCCTCCCTCATCTCCTCTTCTTCCTCCCTCCAGTATTGGGCTAAACCCACCCCAATCTGCCTTGCCTGTCTTAGTTCCTCCTGCAGACCCTCAATCTCCTTTCTAAGTTTTTCTATGTGGTTGCACTAAACATCCTCCCACTCTCCAGGCAATGTTTAGAAAGATTGGTGCACGCAGTTGTTGCAACCTACCACCCTACCCATTGCTGTGGTGCCCACCAGCGACCCCCACCCTTCCAGATGCAGGATACCAAACACTCCCCCAAGTCCCCTCTCCCCCTCTATCAGTGCAAAACATTCTTTATGTCCCTTACCTCCTTTGTTGCTACGTTTAGATATGTTGAGCAACTGCTTTTATATTCCTATCCGCACTCAAAAATACTTTAAGTAGCCATTGCACAACCTTCTTCAACTCCTACTCCTCCTTTACCCAATGCAATAACTATGTGAAGTAGTAATAATGAAAGCGCCTAGATTTGCATTTACTTCCCTTCCACTGAGAGAGCAGTCACCTCTTCACTTGCTGCAGTTCCTTTCCTGGATGTCTGCTTCTGTTATGACACCATTCCATTCCATAATAGCTTCGATCCCTTGTCCACTGCTTCTGCCGATTCTAATTGTATCCCTACTGACCCCCCTAAAGAAGGTTTTAATTCTACTAACATGTCCCAAGTCAAGGTTAATATGCCACATGTCTCCAGTCCGCTGTCTAACTCCACGTCCGATCTTCCTTTGATAGACTTTGCTACTAGTCAAATTGATGAAGAAGCATCCTCTATGTATGTTTCCAATTGTGATGTTTTAAACACTAGACAAATATTTGTTTTGGGTGACTCCCTAGTTAAACAATTAGAGCTTTATGTGAGCCTGACAAACATAATAGAACTTGTTCAAGTTTCAGCGGTGCTAAAATTTCAGAACTAACATACATGGTTGATAATATCATTGGCTATTAAGAAATAAATCCATTGTGTATTATCCACGTTGGTGCCAATAACATCTACAGTGATTCTATTCAGAACATCAAACAAGCCTATGTTTCTATGACTAATAAACTGACTGATCTTGGGTGTGATATTTTTTCTGAGATTCTACCCATTCCATGGTATTCTAGGTTTCTTAATGAAAAAATTAAAATTGTTACTAACTGGCTTAGGCATTGGTGTTTACGACAAAATATACAGTGTATGACCCATTGGGAAGATTTAATTGATAGACCAGAACTTTATTGTCCTGATGGCTTGCATCTTAACAAATTAGGGGATGCTCTGCTGATTCAACAATTTCTATTCACCATTAACATAAATTTAAACTAAATTATGGGGGGAGGGGGGAACTTAATGCACATATCCCCTCATCTCTTTCCTATAAAGTCTCCAGTAAACAAATGCAATTCCTTAGTTTTAATGCAAGGAGCTTGACACAGAAATTTGATGAGTTATTAACTATTATTCCGAATAAGGATTTAGATATTGTTATAGTATGCGAAACATGGAGTGATTGTGACGCCCCTTGGATCAAGCAACTTCCTGGATATACTTCGTATTATTTGAATCGAAGTGAAAAAAAGGGTGGAGGTGTTGCCTCATTTATTAATAATAAAATCGACTCAGTCAATATATCTAGCCTTATAAAAACTCATAATCTCTCAACTGAGAGTCTTTGGCTTAAAATTTTTCTATCCAAAGAGGATTTTATTATCCTTGGGACATGTTATATTCCCCCAACTTCAACTAGTTTAGTTATGGATGCCATTCTTTCAGAATTTGAAATAGCTACTCAAATGGGTTATGTTATTATTACTGGGGATTCAATCTCCCAGAGATTAACTGGCAGTTACTCACAGCATCTAGTAGTATTAGTAATAAATTCATGTCCACCTGTTTGGTACTGGATTTACATCAATGGATAAATGCTGCAACCCGAGGCAATAATACAATATATTAGACCTTGTTCTTAGCAGTACCACCTTAGACATTAGGGATGTGCATATTTCAACACCTATTGACAGTAGTGACCATAACTCTATCTATTCAATTTACAGAGACACATCGTCTTCAATAATAATTCTTCGATAATATATCTGTACGACAAAGCTGATCGTCATAGTATAAATCTCCATTTAAAAAATGTTAATTGGCTATCTTTGTTTAAGGATCAAACCCTACAACAGAGTTGGGTACTTTTCAAAACCCTTATTTTGACTTTGCGGGATACTCGTATTCCATCAAAAAATAAAAATTCTAATGGGAAACAGTCTCCTAGATGGTTAAATAAAAACATCAAACGTTTAATAAATATAAAAAATAAAAAACATCGTAATTATTTAAAAAAATAGGACTGTTTCCAATTGGGAATCCTATTTGAAATCAAGTAGGAAATATAAATCAGTCATCTGTAGGGCGAAATCTAAATGGGAATTGACTTTGGCAACTTCAGTGAGCAAGTCTAATTCCAAACAATTTTACTCTTATATCAATTCCCTCAGGAAAAGTCCAAGCATGGTGGGGCCTCTTACAACAGACAACATGCTTATTCATGAGCCAAAAGCAATGGCAGACGTTTAACAATGAATTTTGTAAGGTTTTCTCTGTACCAGAGGTTCAATCACCCGATCTTATGAGATCACCTTCAGACCCTTCTATTGCATTCTCAGTTGAGTCTATTATCAAAAAACTACTTTCATTAAAAGGTAAATTTTGTCCAGGCCCAGATTATATAGCTGGGCATTTACTTTATCTACTATCTGAACATATTGCCTTCCCACTCAAACTCTTATTCAACCTTTTTCTACAACATCATTTTATCCCTTGTGAATGGAAAGAGGCATCTTTGGTACCTATACACAAGAAGGGATCCAAACATCTATGGGAAAATTATCGGACAATTAGTTTGACTTCATCCATATGTAAAGTATTAGAAAGTCTACTAAAGGATATTGTGTCCTCAATTATTGATGCATCTGATCGGGAACAACATGGCTTTAAAAAGGGCAGAAGCTGCCTAACTAATTTACTCTGCTTTTATGAACACTTTAGTTCTTTTCTGGACGACCAGTTAGCCTGTGATATTGTCTTTATTGATTTTAGTAAAGCTTTTGATACCATGCCACACTGGGCTCTTATTCAAAAACTTTCTAGTCTCGGTATCAGTATTTCTATAATAACGTGGATTCATAATTGGCTTTCAGATAGAACTCAAAGAGTGATGATAAATGGGGCATTTTCTGACTCTGGCAGAGTGCTAAGCGGTGTTCTACAGGGCTCGGTTCTCGGCCCCTGCCCTTTCCAGGCTTTTATATTTGATTTAACCAATTATTGCCTTTCCTATACTATTAAATACACAGATGATGTGAAGATCAGAGGTCTAAGTTCTAATTTTGACCAAATATCTTGTATTTAGCATGACCTTGATATCATCAGTACCTGGGTTAACAAATGGGGTATGAAATTAAACTCTACAAAATGCAAAGTTATGCATTTGGGTTTTAATAATTTAAACTTCCAGTATACTCTTGATGAGTTACCATTGTGTGTCACTGTTGATGAGAAGGATTTGGGCATAACAATTTCAGATAATTTAACCTATTCAAAGCACATGTACTCAGTTATTAATACATCCAACAAAATTGTATGGTCTATTTTGCGCAATATTAGATCTCATGAACAGGAGGTGTTGTTACCTTTATTTAGGTCCTATGTTCGTCCCCATCTTGAATATGCCTCACAATTGTGGTGTCCTTTCAAAAAATCAGATAATTACTCTCTTGAAAGGGTGCAGCGTAAATATACTAAAACAAAATATCTGGACTTGAATCCTTATCTTATGAGTCTAGGTTGGACACACTGAAACTCATGCCTCTTACTATCAGACGTATTCGAGGTGACCTTCTCCTACTATATGACATCATCCATGACCGTTATATCATGTCTGAATTAGGTTTTTCTTTTAAAAAATCAATACACAATACTAGAGGTCATATCCTTCAGTTAACTGGTAAATCCTTCAAACCTAATAATCGTAAGTATTTTTTCTCTGTAAGAATTATTGGGCCTTGGAATAGACTCCCATCCGATGTAGCTACAAGTAATACTAAAGAGATTTTTAAACATCGTCTCAACACTTTAATTATGTCCAGGTACGACTTAATATTCTATTCTATGGCCTAGTATAGGAGCATCATGGGCTTTGGCCTACTAGCTCCTACATCTAACCTTAGTATGAACCTTTCACAGAAGAAAGGGTTCTGAAAGAACTCCTAAAACCGAAGGTGGACAAAGCAATGGGGCTTGATGGTATTCACCCCAGAATTCCAAAAGAACTAAGGGGAGAACTAGTGACACCACTAACTACCCTTTTTAACAAATCATGGGAGGATGGTGTGGTACCCAGAGGACTGGAGGAGGGCGGATGCCATTCCCCTTCACAAAAGTGGGAGTAAAGCAGAGAGGTAGGAAACTACAAACCTGTCAGTATGACCTCAGTGGTAGGGAAATGATGGAATCACTTCTGAAAGAAAGAATTGTTGAGTATCTAGAAGCCAGTGGGGCACAGGACCCAAGGCAGCATGGATTCACAGCGGGAAAGTCATGTCAGACGACTCTAATAGATTTCTTTGACTGGGTGACCAAAGTAGTAGACCAGGGAAGGGCTGTGGACATGGCCTACCTAGACTTTAGCAAGACATCTGACATAGTCCCATGCAAAAGATTAATTAACAAATTAGTCAGCTTGGGTGTCGGTCCCAGGGTGGTAGCCTGGATAAATAATTGGCCGGACAACAGGACACAGAGGGTAATAGTTAACGGAGCTCACTCCAAAGAAAGGGGTGTTACTAGCGGGGTACCACAGGGTTCAGTACTGGGATCGGTCTTTTTTAATGTCCTTATACATAACATTGCAGAGGGACTGGAAGGAAAAGTACGCCTCTTTGCAGACAACACAAAGATATGCAACAGGGTTGATACACAAAGAGGGGTGGAAAGGATGAGAAGGGACTTGGCAAGGTTGGAGGAATGGTCAAAAGTGTGGCAGCTTAAATTCAATGCAAAGAAGTGCAAAGTAATGCACCTGGGAAACAAAAACCCAGGGGAAGGGTACTCAATGTGGGGAGATATTAACAACAAAAATGGAAAGGGACCTGGGGTTAGTCATATCAGATGACCTAAAGGTAAGCAAGCAACATGAGAAGGCAGTAAGGAGGGCGGGGGGGATACTGGGATGTACAGACAGAGACATCACTAGTAGAATACAGGAAGTTGTTATCCCTCTGTACAGACAGTTGGTGAGACCCCATCTGGACTACTGTGTGCAGTTCTGGAGAACCCATCTCTGCACGGACATAGACAGGATGGAGGCAGTCCAGAGGAAAGCAACTAAAATGGTGCAGGGTCTGCACTAGAAGCCATACGAAGAGAGACTAAAGGAGCTTAATTTGTACACCCTCGAGGAAAGGAGGGACATGATACAAACTTTCAAGTACCTCAAGGGAATCAACCAAGTCCAAGAGGGAAGCATCTTTCAGAAAAAGAGATGTGCAAGAACAAGGAGGCACAATTTAAAGATAGAGGGGGGATGGCCCAGGGGCAACATGAAGAAGTACGTTTTCACAGAGAGGGTGGTAGACGCATTGAATGGCCTTCCTGAGGAGGTTGTGGGGTCAAAAACAGTGGGGGAATTTAAGAATGCATGGGACAGACATAAGGCAATTCTGGTGGAGGTAGGAAGAATAGGCTGTTGGTTAACTAGGATCTGCAGCTTATCCCACCCAGCCATCCGCACAGGTGTGGTCTATAGACCACCAGCCCAGGAGGAAGAAACGGATAGGGAGCTGATGCTAGCCATCCAAAGGATGGCAGACAAGGGTGAGGTAGTACTGGTTGGAGACTTCAATATTCCAGACATGGACTGGAGCATCCCAGCAGCAGATTTATCCTGGACTCCCTTCAGGGTGCCTTCCTCAAGCAACTGGTCATGGAACCAACTCGACAGAAGGCAATACTGGACCTTGTGCTCACAAACAGGGACAGTGTGATGTGGGGGAACAGTGACCACCAGTCATTGTGCTTTGAAATCACAGAAAGAGCAAAACCAAACCACACAAAAACACGTATCCTGGATTTTAGGGGCAGACTTTGGGAAAATGGGAAGATACTTGAAAGAGGCATTAAGGGGAATGGGGCAGGAATCAGGGGTTGAGGAACAGTGGGCAGTATTTAAAATGGGGATTACAAAAACAGAATTATGCATTAAGCAGGTTAGCAAGAGGAAAAGGAAGAGGAGACCATTATGGTTTTCCAAATAGGTAGCAAAGAAAGTGAAAACCAAAAAGATTGCATTCAGGCAATACAAAAATACACAGGCAGAATGGGATAGGAAGAAGTACCAGGAGAAGCAAAGGGAGGCAGGGAGGTCAGTAAGGGAAGCCAAAGCTCAGACAGAAGAACACATTGCAAAATCAGTGGGTAGAGGGGACAAAACCTTTTACAGGTACATAAGTGAAAAAAGAAAGGAAAAGGGAGGGATAGTGAGACTGAAGGGGGAGGATGGAGGCCGCGTGGAGGATGACAACAGTAAAGCTGACATACTGAGCAGGTATTTCTGCTCAGTCTTTACTGAAGAAGAGGAGGGTAAGGAGTCAGAAGGGAGTACAAGGGGTGAGAATGGTGCAGAAATGGACACAAGTCCCTTTACACGAGAAAGGGTCCTAAAGGAACTGGAAGTAATAAGAGTTGATAAAGCAATGGGGCCAGAAGAGGTGCACCCCAGGGTCCTTAAAGAACTTAGAGAGGTGGTGGCTGAACCTCTGGCTATCCTGTTTAGCCGATCACTGGAAACAGGGGAGGTACCCAAAGACTGGAGGACAGCAGATGTAGTCCCTTATACAAAAGTGGGAACAAAGAGGAAGCAGGGAACTACAGACCAGTCAGCCTCACCTCGGTAGTGGGGAAGATCATGGAAGCACTACTGAAGGAGAGATTGGTGGAACATCTGGTTGTCAATGGACTACAGGACCCAAGGCAGCATGGTTTCACCAGGGGAGGTCATGTCAGACCAACCTCGTTGAATTTTTTGACTGGGTGACTAGGGAGGTGGATCAGGGGAGGGCAGTGGACATGGCCTATATGGACTTCAGCAAGGCCTTTGACACTGTGCCACACAGAAGACTATTACACAAACTGGGGAATATGGGTGTGGGCAGGACAGTAGTGTGGTGGGTAGGTAACTGGTTGGCTGTCACTCCACAGAGGGAAGAGTGACCAGTGGGGTACCACAGGGATCAGTGCTGGAACCGGTCCTATTCAACATCTTCATCAGTGACATTGCGCAGGACCTAGAAGGCAGAATATCACTGTTCGCTGATGACACAAAGCTCTGTAACAGAGTAGACACACCAGAGGGTGTAGACAGAATGAGAAGGGACCTGCAGAAACTTGAAGAATGGTCAGGGTTTGGCAGTTGAAATTCAATGCAAAGAAGTGCAAGATAATGCATATAGGGCACACAAAACCCTGGCACAATATATCAGTTGGGGGTGATGATATAGCATGCACCAAGCAGGAAAGGATCTTAGGGTTATCATCTCTGATGACCTCAAGGTAGGAAACAGTGTGACAAGGCAGCAGGTAAAGCAAATAGGATGCTGGGATGCATCATGAGGGCATCACCAGCAGGAAAAGGGAGGTCATAATTCCACTATACAAGACACTAGTGAGGCCCCACCTGGAGTACAGTGTACAGTTCTGGAGACCTTACCTATGTAAGGACATAGACAGGGCAGAGAACGTTCAGAGGAGGGCAACAAAGATGGTGCATGGATTGCATCACAAGTCTTATGAAGACAGGTTGAAGGAACTGAACATGTACTCCCTGGAGGAGAGGAAGGAGAGAGGGGATATGATAGAGATATACAAGTATCTTACAGGGAGGAACAGGGTGCAGAAATACACTATTTTTAAGCGAAACAGATGTTCCAGGACTAGAGGGCATGGGATGAAGTTGGAGGGAGGACGATTCAGAGGAAACGTGAGGAAGAATTTCTTCACAGAACGGGTGGTGGACAAGTGGAACACCCTGTCAGAGGAAGTGGTGGGGGCTGAAACAATCACAGGATTTAAGAATGCATGGGATAGACATAAAGGAATTCTGGAGGTCAGGGGTAAGGGGCAACAGACTTCTAGGAAAACATAAACAGAACTTACAAGCTCAAATGGGCAGACTGGGTGGGCCATAGGCTCTTATCTGCTGACACTGTCTATGTATCTATGTATCCAACAGGTAGGGAAATGGGCAGACTGGGTGGGCCAAGCGGTCCTTATCTGTCGTCGAAGTCTATGTTTCTGTGAGTCTATACCTTGCTTCACTGTTGAACCGCATTACTCTAGTGTCACTATTTACTCCAATCAGCATTTGGAAACTGTAACCTGAAATGTTACACTCATTTTGTAGTAGTCTCTGTCTCTAGATTGTCTTTAGTCAGCTGTTGTCCTTATACTGTATGTATAGAGCACTGCTCTATGTTACCCAATCTATCTCATGTGTTCTGTCATGTGTTTTTTGACTTGGAGCCTTTGTAAAAGAGCCTTTCGGATGAAAGGTTGTAATCCGAAACTATTAATGAATAGATAAATAAATATACAGAGTTTTTTTTTTTTTTTTTTACAAAATTAGAGCACGAAGTAAAAACATATTAAGAGCTAAGCAAGCTGTAATAAGTGCATTTAAGTTATCGATACATGAAGTGGAGAGGTAGAGGGTGGCGAGAAATTAGAAGCATAGGCATGAAGGAGAGAGTTAGTTATGGAGGGAGGTTGACATGGACCATGTGGAGAAGGAGTGCCTGATTTGATATGGCATAGAATTCCACAGCATTGGAAACCTATGTGCGAATGCAGTTTGTCCTACTGAGGTAGAACGGCAGGTGATAGCCAAGGTGCAGGAGTCGCAAGATCTGAGGGAAAGCGGGGCGGGGGAAGGTCAGGAGAACAGAGAGGGGGAGAGATAGGATGGGAGAGAGCCAAACCAGAATTTAGAGACAAATTTAACACAGTGGGTAAGTCGTCTGTTTTCTAGTGAAGGCAATGCAAGTGCGTGATACAGATTACAGTGATGAGTAAGGGCAGGGTCGTCGAATGCAAAGCGACAGAAGGCATTGAAGAGGGTATCCAGTCTGGTTAGGGAAGACTTGGGTGCAGCACTGCAGACTACATCATAGTAATCAAAGATAGGTAAAATCATCTTCTGGACAAGCTCACGCCTAGCTGTAAGGGGTAAGCAACTTCGGTTCCTATAAAGGGCTCCAAGCTTGGGGCGCAGTTTATTTCGGATGGAGTCTATATGTCACCCCAAACCAGGCAATGGCTGTGTCCTCAGAGGCCAGGCATGCAGACAAAGGGACATGAGGTTGGGATGGACCAGGGCCCCCTGAGCCTGCATCAGCAGATCCCTGCAGAGGAGAAGAGGGACTAGATGTTCCTCGGCTAACTGTTGCAGTAGTGGAAACCAGATCTGCCGTAGCCAGAATGGTGCAACCAAGACCATGCTGGCCCCATCTTCTGTAGCTTGATTAGCATTCTCTGCAAAGAGGAAATGGAGGGAAGGCGTAAAGGAACCTCCCGCTCCAAGAGAGTGACAATGCGTGTCACCAGAAAACTCCAGGCCCTGGATCTAGCTAGCAGAAATTGGGCAGTTTTGCATTGAATGGGGATGCAAACAGGTCCAACTCTGGATAACCCCATCTGTCAAACAAGTCTTCTGCGATGGATGAGAGGAGCTCCCAGTTGTGCATGCTGGACCGAATCAAGCTGAGGCTGTCTGCTAGAGTGTTTAACACACCTGGCACGTGGACCACCGAGAGTGTAAGACTGTGATCCAGTGCCCAGTACTACACTCTCATGGCCTCCCTGCACAGGGCTACAAATGTGCCCCCCCCGGTCAATGCAGTGTACTACGGTCGAATTGTCCGACTGCACCAGCTGCTGATCTAGAGTCAGGTGTTCCTGAAAGGCCTGCATGGTGTAGTGCACCGCTCTCATCTCCAGGACACTGATATGCAGGGAGGTTTCCAGCTGGGACCAAGAGCCCTGGGACTAAAAGACACCCAGGTGTGCTCCCCAGCACAGACTGGAGGGATCCATAGTGAGGATCTGCTGTAGGGAGGAGATTTGGAATGGGACGTCTTGAAGGAGATTTGAGGGGTCCATCCACAACTGTAGTATCTTGCAGACTGGGGAAGAGATCAGAACTGGACAGTCTAACTCATCCATGCACTGGTCCTACTGCACCCGGAGGGTCCACTGGAGGACATGCATATTAAGCGTGGCCAGTGGAGCAGTGGGTATGGCAGCTGCCATCAGGCCCAACAGTCTCAGGTAATCCTGGCAGGAACATTACGGCTCTGAGCAACTTCCTGAGCTTGGGTGATAAGGCACTCTGACCCATTTTGGGGCAGAAAGGCCTTCCCTTGGGCAGAGTCCAGAACCACCCCTATGTACTGTAGCTTTTTAGATGGTACCAGAACCAATTTGGGCAAATTGACGGTGAAACCCTTAAAGTGGAAAAGCTGAAGAGTTTGCTCCAGAGTTACCAAAAACTGTTCCCCGGACAGGGTCTTCAGGAGCCAATTGTCCAGATATGGAAAAACATACAGTCCCTCCCGTCTGAGAGCTGCTGCTACCGCTGCTAAGCATTTGGCAAAGACTTGTGGCAGAGGAAAAGCCAAAGTGCAGCACTTTGAATTGATAATGCTCGCCCTGAAACGCAAAGCGGAGAAACATCCTGTGGAGAGAAAAAAACAAAATGCGCATGTAAGAGTCCTGCATGTCCAGTGAGCAGAGCCAATCCCTTGTTTTGAGAAGGGGAGTTAAGTCTGGCAAGGTTACCATCTGAAATTTTTTGTACTGGATGAACAGATTGAGGTCCTTTAAGTCTAGGATGGGCCTCAGAGCGCTGGTCTTTTTGGGTACCAGAAAAAACCTGGAAAAAAAAAACTGTTTCTCTGGTACCTGGGAACTGGCTCGATGGCCTACTTGTGTATAAGGGACTGCACCTCCTTCCAAAGAACAGACATGTGAGCCAGGGGGTAACTGGAGGGTGGAGGAGGGGTTTCTGGAGGTTGCTCGATGAGCATCAGGTTATGCCCCTTCTCTATGATCTGCAGAATCCATGCATTTGAAGTTATGGTTCTCTGTTGATTCAGATGGAGGGAGAACCCACCTCCAACACCACCTCCTGGTCCAGGACTAGAAGAGGCGGGGTCCGGCAAGGAGTCAAGCGGAGGCGGACCCAGCTGCTTGAGCTGGATCCTCATTCCTGGGGCGTTTGCCTGCATCTCCAGCACTGAAGGGGTAGGACAGGCAGCCGGGGCTCTGAATTTCCCTTGGGGCTGGGAGGGCGCACTGAACTTATTGGGCGCTCTGCAAAAGGGAGGACACCCTCCACCTCTTGATTGGGTATGGTAGAAGGAATAAGCAGACTTGAGGGTCCTACTCGAGGTCTGCAGATCATTAATAATATCCTGGACATCTGGACCAAACAGCTTAGTGCCATTAAAGGGGGCATTAAGCACTTTTTGCTGTACTTCAGCAGCAAACCTGGATACTCTGAGCCAGGAGTGCTTACGTAGGCATATGCCCCGGGGGCCACCCTCGCAACAGTGTCAGACATATCACACAGGGCTCTGAGGAGGTGACTTGCTAACATCCTCAGCTGCTTGGAGGCACTGGAGCAGCTCCTGCTTCTGTGTCCCATCTGGAAGGGTCTGTGCTGCAGCCTTGCCCTTTTTTCAGTTGGCATTTTGGTATTTTACCATGTGAGACATGTCATTTGCAATCTTCAAACCCAGGGCAGAGGAGGCATACACCATATTGCCCCAGAGGTCAATTTTGTGAGACTTTTTATCTCAGGGAAGGGTAACTAAGGTGCTTTGGTGCCTTAGACCTGTCATGAGTTGCCTTGATGACCACCAAGTCTGTCTCGGGCTGGGCAGCATAGCAGGGGAGCCCTTGGGGGGCATGTTAAGAGTTTATCTGCCCTATGAGAGATAGCTGGCTCTGGTTTTGTGCCAGGCTGCTGTGGCTACATTCCTAAAAGCAGGAAGGATTGGAGGAATGATTTTTGAGGGAGATTCAGGGATCTCCAGAAAGTCCACCAGCTACTTTCTGGTGGCATCCTCTTCCTCAACGTGGAAGCCCATGGTTGAGGACAACTGCTTCATCACACTGAAAAATGGGTCCTCAGGAGGGGACCTGGGATGGCCCAGTGGTGCTGAGGGTTGAGATGCTGGATGCCACACCGGCGACCCAGGTTCATGAACGGAATTGGGCTGCCGGGGTCGTGAGGGGAGGAGGGAGGATTCAGTATCAATGGACTCTCTCCTCTCCCGGGTAGAGATGTGAGTTTCGCACTGCTCATCAGTGGCCCCGATGGAGACAGCGGTGTCAGTAAAAGGGGGTAGAGTGGCGCAGGCAGCAGCACGCATGCGTCGTGATGACTCTGCACGTCCACGCTCCAGGGGCATAATGAAGGAAAATCCTGCCGGTGGGGATAGGTGTTGGCACCACAAACCTCTGAACCACACTCCAACACTGGGCACCTCTCCTCGCTCTGGACCTCCGTCTGACTGGCACATTGGATTCTAGCTAAAACGCCTTAGGCAGATAGGGCGACCCTACCTCAGAGGGTGCAGAGCCGAGGGGGGCCTGCCAAGTCAGTATGGGGGGAGGAGTAGAGTGCTTCAGGCAGGAGGTAGAGCTCTGGGTCAGTGGCTGCTGGAGAGAGTTTCCCGAAAGCGGAGCAGAAATTAAGTTAAAAAAAAAAAAAAAGGGAGGGGATCTGGGAGTATGTTTCACTCAGTCCTCACTGACAGAAGCGGCGGTACATCTGTCAGAGAGCAGGATCTCTTCCTCCTCCTCATCAGGAAGAATGAGGTATGGGTGGTACTCCTCGACGTCGACCTCTTTTAAATCTGGGTCTGGTGTCTGATGTGCCGATGATGGCCCACAGGGAGTTTCCCATGGCTGACTAATAGGTGTCAACAACAAAGCTGCTGTTGGTGGCATTGGTGAGGGGGGCCTAAAGGCGCCTAGCTGCTGTACAAGCATGTTAGTGAATGTAAGCAGGACTTCGTTCAAGTCTATGGTGGTTGTCAACGGAGAGGGATTCGATGGCACAGGTGCAACGACCCACCTGCTGCGCCCTGAGAACCTGAAGAGCTTGAAGCCCTGGAGGGAGAAGGGGCAGGTCTGGACAGAAGAGTCATCGACAAGGAGCCTGTCGTCGATGAAGGAGAGCCCAGCAACCCAGAGGTCGACGGCCGGCTGCCCTGAGAGTCAGGTGGAGGTGCTGTCAGTATGGGTCTGGTGGGCAGAGAGAGACCAGGATAGCAATCTTCCTCATCAGTGCAGCCACAGCTGAAGAAGATCCACCAGAAGAAGAAGAGTCCGTCAGGGAACGAGATCGACGTCAGGGGTTACAGTCAGGATCTCGGTCTTTTTTATTCATTTGTTCCCGAGGATTTGTCTTGGGCCTTAGAGCTCGACGATCTGGTAGGTGACAGAGGCTAGAACCCCGGAGGACCCCTGCCCAGAACTGGCCACCTGTTTTGGGTTTTTTTTTTTAACTTTGTTTATCTCTGCCGACTCCAGAACTCTCTCGGGCCTCTTCGCTGACTGGTGCCGCCCTACCGCCCACTGTGAAGCCCGCCATCCTCAAGGACGTCACTTTCTCCCCGGGCACCCGAGGGGGATGAAGGGCCCGAGGAGATCAAGGGAGCGTGGCGGGCTCAGTACTGGGCGCAGGGCGTGCTAGCTCTGGAAGGGCCGGCGCCTATCCGGGCCGGAGGGGTATTTGTATTGTTACGCCCCTGACGGGAGGTGCAATGATGCCCAGCCCCAACGTGAGTGCTCCCACTCAACGTCTGCCACAAGCCTGTAAGCCCCTGTGCATAGCAGTGCCGCCGGTCTCCACTGGGGGCTGCTGCCCCACCAGGCTGCCCTGAATCCCTCCTCGAGAGAGGAGAGCAGTCCCTCAAACGTTCGATCCTCTCTCTCCCCCCTGCCGACCCCCAGCAGTCTGGGCTCGTTCTCAAACCCGGGTAGCCGGCGTGGCGTCCAGCACCACCGGGCCGGCCTGAACTGGCTACCTGTTGATCCATCAGAAAATTTGTAAGAATGTTTCTGCGTCGCCTGAGGGTTGTTTGGTTTAACTTCTGGCGCAGCTCACAGTCAGAAACTTCGTGTTCAAGCCCAAGACAGCAGACACAGAGTCATCTGTGGAGGCAATCTTCTTTCTGCAGCAGCAGTGACAGAAGAGAGAAGTTGAAGGAATAACTCTCGACATAAACAAATTAGAGGAACCTCTTTAATACAAGAGATTTGGAAAAATACTGAAGAAAAAGCCATAGGTGAAAAAATGGCGTGGATACTGCATCGGAGCTTCCATGGAGACCCATGCAAGTGAGTCAACGACGGAAAAGTACTGAGGAGGGAGTGGGGCTGCTCACGCCTTTATAGGGTTGGTGACATCGACGGATGTCAACGGCATGGGCAGCCCCAGTTGCACTGTTGAAAATCTTTCATGTGGATTCCCCTTCACAGACGGTGAAAGTTCCCACGGTGTGACCTCATAAATTAGATCATCCCAATGAAGATCTATTTAGACTGAATACCAATTTGCAGTCACATGGACATGAATGGAAATTAACAGGAGGTAGGTTCAGGAGAGATGAGAGGAAGTACTACTTTACGGAAAGGGTGGTGGAACCTTGGAACAGTCTGTTGGCTGAGGCAGTGGGTGCAAAAACAGTCAGGGGATTCAAGCTGGGCTGGGACATCATGAAGAGAATAGTGGTTACTGGGGGCGACAGGACCAAGGAGGAGAACAGAGAGAGAGGACGGGGAGGGTTAGTACCCGGAGGAAAGTATAGTTAAGTAAGAACTCACCGTAACAGTAGATATTTGAGACGAGCTCTTGCAGCAGGTAACACCTTTAGGACTGAAGCTGGTAGGTACCAGGACCCCACGGGAAACTTCTAGCTAGCAGTATACAGCGAGGGACTGCCCCCAATGTCGACCTGCCCCCGACGTCACATAGGGTATAAAAGAAAAAATTACTCACCTTAGTAATATTGTTTCTTCCAAGGTGTCCTTTAGCATCAGTACCTGACTGAAGTAAGATAACCCCGCAGCACTGCCCCAAATGTGGAGCCATGTATATTCATAAACTGAATTGACCAATAGGAAAAGAGCAGGAGGGTGTGCTGTCTGGAGTCTGTCCAGAGGGCATCAGAATTTTTTCTCTGCTAACTGAGAAACACTGCCTCTGAGGTACTCTCTCTTGAAAACACTTTTTGACCTTAAAAAAACTGTACTTTTGTGCTGTTCTGCATTTCTTTCATTTTTTTTTTTTTTTTTTACTAGTTTTGAGTTTTTAGCAGTTCTCGGGAACCACATTTTTCCCTTTCTTCCACAGTTCCCCTTTCAGTTACCCGAGGTAAAATTTTACTGCGTCTACTGTTTTTCCAAGACTCTTTATTTGAAATCAATACCAGTTCCCTTTTCTCACTGGGAACTGCTATTTCCATAGTGCCTGTTAATTGTAAATGTGGTTCGCACTGCAAGGGAACTGACTGCTAGATTTAAATCTTCCCTATTGGAAACCGTTATTTTCAGTATTCTGATCTACTGGCATGTCAGAACAGTCAAAAAAAGAGAACTGGACCCACAGGTTTTAAAAACTGTGTAAAGTGCCACAGGATAGTGGCTAAAGCTGACACCCACGACCTGCGTTTAAAGTGCTTAGGTCCAGTTAATTTTTGTACACTTTGTTCAAAGTTCTGCTCAAAAAACACTTGGGAACAGAGTTAAGAGATTAAGGATGATGGCTGCCAAGGCATGCAATGAGGGGCCTCCTAAGACCAAGGGTGCTGCTTAAGTACCCCTAAACCAAAAAGTACTACTAGTAAAGGTGCTGATAAAGTGCCTTCCAAACCTAAACAAAACAATAATAAAGGTACCGATGAGGTGCCACCTAAAATAAAAATGGCAGCAAGGGTGCTGATGAAGCACCTAGCAAACCTAAGGATACCAAGCGCACTGATGAAGTGCCCATTACCAAGAGAAAACTTGATCAGGTTACTGATGACGTGCCTGCCAAGAAGCTTCATAAAGCAAAACATACCACTGCAACTCCCACTCCTCCACATGGAGAGTCGTCAGTGGGTAAAAAGCACGAAGGGAAAACTAAAAGTATTGAGCCTCAGGGTCAAAATCCCTCAAATTTTTACAGGAGATTTTCCCTCAGTAGAAGAAATGGCTAAAGCCTGGCATTTTTACCAAACTCTATAGAGCACGGGGTCCATGTTTCAAGCCCCTGCCACTGTACCCACCAGTGCAGTTCCATCTAATGCAGGTGACTTTCCAAGGGAGGATGAAGATTATTATGGACTAGATGACAAGGCAGGGGAAAGCCCTTTAGAATCTGATGGTTCCCCTGATCCTAATTTTGGACCTGCCCCACGTGACCAGGAAGATTCTCCATCTATGGTGGACACCCTGGATCTCCCCTCACTAGTCCACTCACAATGAAGAGGTGGACGAGGATTGCAGGAACATGATGGGCCTCCCTCCTCCAAAGAAAGTTGTTCTCCCCATATATAGGGCTTTCAAGAAGAATACCATGTAACTCCTCCAGACTCATACCTCTTTGACTGCAGAAGATAAGAAGATACATAAAAAATATCAGCTTTCCAGGTCTGATACTGACTTCCTATATGTACATCCAAGTCACGAAGGGGTTGTACAACAGGCAGCTTGTGACAAGCCTAATATCCCTCTCTCCTTTCTGCCCCTGAGGAGCAGTCTAGAAGTCTCGATTTCATGGCTAAGCAGTCCTATACTTCAGCCTTTCTCCTGTTGAGTCTTTCTTCTTACATGACCTATATAGCCAAGTACCAGAAGGCCCCTTGGAATTCTGTCATGGCTATTGCGGAGCACAAGCCAGACACCATGGTCCAAAACATTATGGAAACAGCAAAAACTGCCTTGGAAGCTACCAAGTTCCAGTTCTACATGGCAGCAGACAATAACGATGCAGCCTCAAGGGTTATGGCCCAGGCCATCTTCCTTAGGACAACCAATCAGTCACAGGACACCCAGTCCAAAGCCATGGACCTTCCCTGTGACCAGAATTCTCTCTTTCGTGACAGAACTGAAGCCTACACGAAAAAATAAGATCAATACAAAGCTGCCTACCAAAGCAATACAGCCAGAGGAAAGGCTCCTAGTAACCAAAGAGCACAGAGCAGAGGGGCTAGGGGTAGGGGTTACGTCCCTATATCTTTCTTCTCATATCCTATGTCAGTAGACCACTCTCAGATGAGGGTTTTTTTCCAGAGGGAGAGGCAGAAGAGGACAAAGGAGAGGTACCTCCACCCCTGTTCCTGTCACACAACTCATGCCCTGATTCTTGTGTCCAGGTCGCCTCCCCTCTACCAGCAGGGGGTCAGGCTCTCCCACTGCCTTCAGTTTTGGACCCTAATAACCTCAGACAAGTGGGTCCTGGAGGTAGTAGAGAAGGGTCTCTCCCTTCAGTTCAAAAAATTTCCATCTCTCAGGGGTTGCTTTCTGTCAAAAAGCCAGTCTCCTACAGAGAAACTTCTTCTGGAGCTGGAAATCAAAAGCTGCTCACAGCAAAAGCAATAGAGAAAGTTCCTCTTTCACAGAGGACAGGGGTCTCTATTCCAAATACTTCCTGGCAAAAAATAAAAATGGGGAGTGGTGACCTATCCTCGACCTCAGGTATCTGAACAGACATTTAATCGCTTTGGATGTATGAAAAGTGCTATATAAATGCTGATTCTTCTTCTTCTTCTTTTCTTAATCAAACCAAAATTCAAAACAGTCACTCTCACAACAGTGATCCATTCTCTTCGAAAAGGGGACTGGCTAGTCTCCCTGGATCTAAAGGATGCCTACTTTCATATCCCAATAAGGCAGTCCCACAGAAAATTCTGGAGGTTCAGGCTGCCATCAGGACACTACCAGTTTGCAGCTATGCCATTCGGCCTTTCTTCAGCCCCAAGGGATTCACCAAATGCCTGGCCGTGGTGGCAGCTTATCTCAGAATGCAGGGTGTTTTAGTCTGCCCATACCTCAACGACTGGCTCCTCGTGGGCAAGGCTCCTCTGCAGGTGCAAGAGGCCCTCACATTACAAAGAAAACCCTACAGTCTCTGGGATTCCACATAAATGCAGAAAAGTTCCACCTGACTCCAACTCAGACCCTCATTTTTATTCGTGCAGAGCTGGATACTCAACAAAGTAGGGTCTCCTGCCTGCAAAAAGGATACAAAACTTCCTGAATCTGGCAAACTCCTTTGCCCTGTATCAGCCCAGGCCAGACAGACATTTTCTAAAACTCCTAGGACACATGGCATCCATGACAGCTGTTGTTCCAGGAATCAGATTCTAAATGAGGGACAAACAGTATCACCTTTGGAATCACTGGTCCCAAAAGAGACATTCCCTATCCAAGCTTGTTCCAGTCACAAAAACCCTGCTCCAAGCTCTGGACTGGTGGAAGGATCCGTCCAATCTGCCAAAGGGAGTCCCCTTCCAATTGCCTTCTCCTACAAAAGTCATTACCACAGATGCCTCCCTCGTGGGTTGGGGAGCTCATCTGGACAATCTTTCTGTCAGTGGCATTTGGACTCCCAAGGAGTCAGCAAGTCACATCAATCTACTGAAGCATGGGGCCATCTACCTGGCTCTGAAATCCTTCGCCCCACAGCTGAAAGGCCATTCAGTACAAATCAGAACAGACAACACCACCGTTATGTTTATTCATTTTATTTATTGAAATGTTTCACCAGGAAGGCACACTGAGCAACAAGTTCCTTGTCTCCCAGTGCGACCTGGGGGTAGGGAACAATGGGACAGAATACAGAGAAATGTTACAATGTAGGAATAAAATTTGCTTACTTGCATACAATGAGAGCAGGAGGGATTTGAAGACACATACGGCAATCTGGCAACAGTTGGTAACACTGGAACACATATAACTTGGTAACAGTATGTGATATTCAAGATGTACAGTGACTGGAATAAAGAGAGGAAGAATTAAAGGAGGAAACGAAAAGTTGCAGAGGGCAAGGATGGAAGAAGGGAAAGGAAATTTACGGAGAGACGCAGGCAGAACACGATTTTCGAGGCAAACAGAGACAACAGGGTGGACTAAAGAGCATATAAGAGGGGTAGTGGTGTAGGTTATAAGTGCTTAATCGGGCGTATGGGTAGGCCAGTGTTAGGCTATGTTAACCGAAGGGGGTAGGAAGGAGATGAGAGGAAGAGTATGGCAGGGTGAGGAGAGAGAGGTATTGTAGGTGGGGGGTATCCAAGGGAGGGAAAAGGAGGGGAGCTGAAATTCAACAGTGTCCTATTATCCCTATCTGGGCAGGGCAGTGGACAGCCCTACTGGTAGGATACAGGCGATGAGAGTTTATTATACATGTTTTACATAAACAAAAAGGGTGGCACAAGGTCCTCACTGCTCTGTACAGAGGCAATAAGAATTTGGTCTCTGGCCTACTCCCTCGACATCAGCCTTTCAACCATACACCTCCCGGATAAGGCCAATACCTTGGCAGATGCCATCAGTCAAATCAGCCAAGGGCACAATGAATGGACTCTGAACAAGCAGGTCCTTACCACAATCTTCAGAAGATGGTGAACACCAGAGATGGATTTAGTTGCCCCCCCCACCTCAACCACCAGCTTCCTATGTACTGCTGCAGGCCTCCAGCTCTGGGGACTCTTCCAACAGATGCCCTAGCCCTGGACTGGTCAGGGAGGTTCCTCTATGCTTTCCCTCTCTTCCATTTGATTCACAGGGTGCTACTGAAGCTGAAGTTCCAGTCTGCAACTATGATCTTGATAGCACCAGATTGGCCAAGGCAGTCGTGGTACTCCCTCCTGCTAGCCCTAGCTTCCAACAAGCCAAATCAGGCTTCCTCTCTCTCACTCCCATCTGACTCTCCCTCAGACAGGGGTGACTTATCCCAATCTACAGTCTCTTCACCTCAAGGTCTGGTTCTTGAGGACCTAGAGTATCCAGAATCCCAGTATTCAGAACAGGTCCTGCTTTTTGAGGGGAGGGATAAGGGAGGGCTGACCAAAGCCCTCTCCTCCAGATGAGGAGAGTGGCCTTCCAACCCAAGGGGAGGGGGGAACAGACTGGGGTGGAGGTTTCAGGAGGAGCAGAGGGAGGATGGAAGTATAAGGAACCTGGGTGGAGTTCGACAAAGGGGATCAGGGATAAGGGGTGGGGGATGGAGTTAGTAAATGCCAGGAGCTTGGGAAACAAGTTGCCAGAGTTCCAGGCCATGCTGTTTGGGGGGGGTGGATGTGGCGGCGGTCACGGAGATGTGGGCCAACAAAAACCATGACTGGGACCTAAACGTGCAGGGGTACACTATGCTTAGGAAGGATAGAAAGGAGGACAGAGGGGGTGGAGTGGCTATGTTCATTAGAGATGATAGAAATTGCTAGGGTAGAAGAGGCAGAGGGAAACGTGGAGGCCTTATGAGTCACCTTACAAATCCCAGCAGGAGATAAGGTCAAGCTGGGTGTAGTACATAGGCCCCCCCGGGATGGGTGATGTTCTGGAGGATGGTTTGCTGGACAACATCATTGCCCAGTGTGGACCAAAAGGGGAAGGAGTGGTGTTGATGGCGGACCTTAATATGTCAGGTACAAACTGGGGAGCCATGTCCTCTAAGGTGGCCAAGGAGCAGAGGCTGCTGGACGGCTTCCAGGATGTGTTCTTAACACAGCATGTGATGGAGCCCACAAGGGAGTGGCATGTCCTGGACGTGGTTCTGGCAGATGGAGATCTGGTAAGGGACCTGGCTGCAGAGGATCCCATGACTGGGAGCAACCACAATACTGTCTGGTTTCAAATAAGCATGGGGGGAGGGGGGAGAGATCTAGGACACTGGCAGTGGACTTCAGGGGGGCAGACTTTGTGGGCACGAGAAATATTCTCAAGGATCACTTGAAGGGGATTACATCAATGACAAATGTGGAAAAGAGATGGGAGGTCATAAAACGGGGACTTCATGAGGCAGTCAGGACCTGCGCTAAGGTGAAACGTAAGGGAGCAAGGTCACATAAACCATGCTGGTGGTCCAGGGAGGTTCAGGCAGCGGTCAGAGAAAAGAAGGCGGCCTACAAAAAATATAAAACAACAAGAGGGGATAGGGATAAGGAAATGTACCATCTTGCATCTAGAAAAGTCACCCGGATGGTGAGGGGGGCAAAGTCCAGTAAAGAGCAGCGACTGGCACAGGGGATACATGGAGGGGAAAAGGGGTTCTTCTGGTACATTGGGGAGAAAAACTAAGGGCTATCTCAGCAGACTGAGATCAGAAGGAGGGTGGGTGGAAGAGGCGAGGGACCAGGCAGAGGTATTAAATGAGTACTTTGCCTCTGTGTTCACTAGGGAGTGGGATGGGATATCTACAAAGCAAGGCACGATGGGGACAGAAGCGGCAGTGAGTGGGATCAGGGGAGCAACAGAAATGGAGCAAGAGAGAGGGAGAGGTACCCCAGGGGTGTCACATCAGGATAAGGATAAAAAGGCCAGCAAGGTGGAGGGGACGGATGATGCTATCTCCACCGAAAGGGTGTGGTTAGCCCTCAAGGCCCTAAAGAAAGACAAATCTCCTGGGCCGGATGGCATTCATCAAGAGTACTATGGGAATTGGCGGACATACTGGCTGCACCCCTGGCAGAGCTCTTCAACAGGTCGCTTGAGACAGGGAGGGTACCTAGGGATTGGCGAGAGGCACATGTGGTGCCAATCCATAAAGGGGGGTCGAGGGAAGTACCAGGTAACTATAGACCCATCAGTTTGACCTCGGTGGTGAGAATATTAAAGGAGAGTATACTAAAGGAACGATTGGGGGTGTACTTGGAATAGGTGGGAGGTCTGGATAGTCGGCAACATGGGTTTGTGCCAGGTAGATCATGTCAAACCAATCTTGAGGAGTTCTACGAATGGGCAACATCAGAACTGGACAGGGGAAGGCCTGTGGATGTATTATTCTTGGACTTCAGCAAGGCATTTGACTCTGTCCCCCACAATGGTCTGGTGGAGAAACTGATGGGGTTGAGAGTAGGCCCTTTGATGATCAGATGGATTGAAAACTGGCTAGCTGGATGTACCCAGAGAGTAGTGGTCAGCGGGGAGCTCTTGAACCCTAGAGAGGTCGGTAGTGGGGTAACGCAGGGCTCAGTCCTGGGTCCGATCCTGTTTAATGCATACATATCGGACATCAGGGAGGGTATAGGGTGTGAAATGAGTCTCTTTGCTGATGACTCCAAGATGGGAGCAGTAGTTGAGGGAGAAGAGGGGAGGTTGGCCCTGCAAGTGGACCTGGACACCCTGGAAAGCTGGGCTCACACATGGAAATTAAATTTCAATATCACCAAGTGCAAGGTGTTACATCTTGGGCAGGGAAACCCTAAACACAGGTACACCCTGGGAGGGGAGGCACTGGAGGCCTCAATAGGGGAAAAAGACCTAGCGGTCATAGTGGATGCATGTATGAATAACTCTGAGCAGTGCAGGAGAGTGGCTAGCAAGGCAAACAGAATGCTGGGATGCATCGTAAGGGGGATCACCTTTAGGAGCAGGGAAGTGATTCCGCCGCTGTACAATGGACTGGTTAGACCACACCTTGAGTACTGTGTACAGTACTGGAGACCACACTTGAAGACGGACATACAGCTCCTGGAGAGGGTACAGAGGAGGGCAACTAAGATGATACGAGGACTAGGGGATTTGACATATGAGGACAGACTTGAGGAGCTCTGCCTGTTTTCACTGGAGGAGAGGAGAGACAGGGGGACATGATTGAGGTCTTCAAGTACCTCAAGGGAATAAATAGGGTAAACATGGAGGGGATCTTTAGACTAAAGCAGGGAGGTATCACCAGAGGGCATGGTTTGAAGTTGGAAGGGTGAGGGGAAAAGGAGGAGGTTTTTCACTGAGAGGGTGGTGGACCCTTAGAATGCACTGCCTGGCGAGCTGGTTCAGAGATCCACAGTGGAGGGCTTCAAGAGACGGTGGAACAGACACAGAAAGTGGATGCATCAGATGATGGCCTGGCCCAGGGGGGTGGGGATGGATGATAGGGGTTTCTGGAGCACAAGGGGGGGAGGGCCTCGGCACCCAACTAGGGATCTCAGGTTTGAGCAGACTCGATAGACCGTAAGGCCTAATCTGCTGGCAATTAGTATGTTAGTATGCAAATCCTGAAACTGGCTAAGAAGCCTAGTATCAAGAAAACTTATGCAGCCAAGTGAATAAGATTTTCTTTCTGGTGCAAGGGGAAGCATTTCAATCATCTCAAAGCATCAGTTCCCAATACTCTAAACTATTTGGCTCACTTACAGGCCTCATCCTTAAAGCTACACCTAGCTGCAATTTCTGCTCATCTCTCCATAGGCAAGAAGCAGACGATTATTCCATTACCCGTTTTCAAAAAGTTATTTAAAGGCCTTCTCTACCTTCAGCCCCCAGTCAGGGAACCTGTTCCTCCTTGAGACCTTAATCTGTGCATTGCCAAGCTCATGGAGACAACTTTCAAACCCATGGCTACGGCCCATCTGAAATATGTCACTTGGAAGACAGTCTTCCTAGTGGCCATTACCTCTGCCAGAAGAATTTCAGAGTTGCAAGCACTCTGCACAGAGCCCAACTACATTATCCCCCACAGGGACAAGATAGCGCTCAGAACAAACAGGAAATTCCTGCCCAAGGTGGTCTCTGAATTCCACCTTAACCAGTCTATCACGCTTCCTGTTTTCTTCACTGAAAAATTCACTCCTGGAGAATACAACACTCCACAGTCTGGCTGTTACAAGAATCCTATCCTAGTACGTGGAGCACACCACGCAGTTCAGTGGCTCCACTACCCAGCTTTTCCTCACCTACGGGGGTGGTAGGTAGAGGAAGATCAGCCACTAAGAGAACTCTCTCTCATTGGATAGTCTCTTATATTTGATTCTGTTATGACAAAGCTGGCAAACAGCCCCAAGGGCCTCTGTGCTCATGTTACTAGGGGCACTGCTGCCACAGTGGCAGCTGCAAGGGACATTCCCTTACTTGCCTGCAAAGCAGCCACTTGGAAGATTGTACACACATTCACAAAGCACTATTGCCTGGAAGTACAGTCTAGATCTGATGCCAGATTTGGTAGGACAGTCCTGCACAGCCTCTTCCTTAAGTAGGTTCTGTACTCGCCTCCCAACTTCACTGCTTTGTAGTCTGCAATCAGTTACTGATGCTAAAGGACCCCTGGGGTGAGAAGAAAAAATGACTCACCTTAGTGATATTGTTTCTTCCAAGGTGTCCTTTAGTATCAGTAAGATCCCCCCCTTCCTCCCCTGGAAACCTACCCGAAGAGGACTCTGTTTCCTCATTGTTGCCAAATTTGTTCCTGAAGATTTCTGAACACCTTTTGAGCAAAGCTTTATGCGTCTTAATGTTTTTATTTTTGGCTGTTCACACTGTTGCATGATTTTTTAGATCCTGTTGGTCCACACTAGCATAGGCATGTTCCCATTCCTCCTTCGGAAAAATTCTGATGCCCTCTGGGCAGACTCCAGACAGCACACCCTTCTGCTCTTTTCCTACTGGCCAATTCAACTTACGAATATTCATGGCTCCACCTCCGGGGCAGTGCTTCTGGGCTAGCGTACTGCAATCAGTTACCAATGCTAAAGGACCCCTGGGATGAGAAGGGGCGGTCCTTCAGCCCATCCCCAGTTCTCTCGCTGGAGACCCCAGCAAGTCAGAAAAATGGAGAACCGAGGAGGTTCCTGTAACAGAGGAAACAAGGTATCTGTGATGGAGAAGCAGCTACTAGGAGGAAGGTTAGCAGGAAATATAGTACCTGCTGCAACAGCTCCTCTCGAAGATCTACTGTTATGGCAAGTTCTAACATAACTGTACCATCTTACTTCAAGAGGGCTCTTGCAGCAGGAAACACCTTTAGGACGCAGTCCCAAACAGTAAGGAGGGTGGAGGTAGAAGTTTCCCAACAAGAATAATGACAGGAGTCCCTGAAGGACTACTAGTCCAAAGCCTGCTCTGCGGTGAGCAGCAACGTCCACACTGAAGTGCTTGACAAAGGTGTGGACAGAACTCCAAGTAGCAGCTGCACAAACGTTGACAGCAGATACATTTCTTAAGAAGGCGAAAGAAGCCTCCTTGCCCCTGGAAGAATGACCCTTTACCGAGCCCAGTAAAGGTTTGTCATACTTGTTATGGCAGAAAACATTACAATTAGGCAACCATTTGGATAAACACTGTTTAGAAACAGGAGCCCCTTCCATTCTGGGGGCGAAAGACAATTAGTCAGATTTCCAAATGTTTCGGGTGCGCTCCAAGTAATAACGAAGCAGCCTGTGCACATCTAGAGTATGTAGTAATGCCTCCCCTTGGTTCGAATACTCTGGATAGTAGACAGGAAGGTGGATGGCCTGATTCAAAGTAAATTCTGACAACATCTTGGGAAGAAAGAAGAAGTTACTCACCACAGTAATCTTCTTTCTTCTAAGGTGTCCTTTAGCATCAGTAACACAAAACAGTTGGCTGACCAGGTAGTACTGTCCTGGAGGTGTGGTCTATGCTAATTAATTAGCATCAGCCAATCAGATGAGACTTTGGGGGTGTGAGGAGGAGATACTGCCTGAGAAGACACCAGAATTATTTTTTAACATAAATGGGCACATGCCCAGAGTTATGAAACAACAAGAATTAAAAATTGTGCAAAAGCATGCCCAATAGTAAACAAGAAAAACTTTGCTTAAAACGAAGTTCCAAGTGAAGCACAGCAAATTTAGGAGAAGACAAAGTCAGAGACCTCAGCAATCAGGTTGTCAGGGGAGGAAGGGTGGGAGCTTACTGATGCTAAAGGACACCTTGAAAGAAAGAAAATTACTACGGTGAGTAATTTTTTCTTCTTACCCTAGGGGTCCTTTAGCATCAGTAACACAAAGCAGACTATGTAGCAGTACAGTTGGGAGGAGAATAGAGAACCTACTTAGGAAATAGGCTCTGCAGCACCGCCCTTCCAAATATGGCATCAGATCTAGACCGTACATCTAGGCAGTAGTGCTTAGTGAATGTGTGTACAGTCTTCCAAGTGGCTGCTTTACAGACAACCAATAAGGGAATGTCCCTTGCAGCTGCCACGGAAGCAGTAGTGCCCACGGTATAGTGGGCTCTGAGGCCCTCAGGAGGCTGTTTGCCAGCTTTGTCATAACAGAAACGAATGCAAGAAACTATCCAACGTGAAACAGTTCTCTTAGTGGCTGGTCTACCTCTACCCACTTCCTCATAAGTAAGGAATAGTTGAGTGGAGGAACCCCTAACCTGCTTAGTATGTTCCAAATAGTGAAACAGGGCTTTTCTGATGTCCAGACTATGGAGTTTCTGTTCAAAAGGGGTGGACTTCTCAGTAAAGAACACAGGTAGGATAATGGACTGGGTTAAGGTGGAACTCAGAAACCACCTTAGGTATAACAACTTCCTATTTGTCCTAAGCTCAATCTTATTCCTGTGGGGGTTAATATAGTTGGGCATGGTACAGAGAGCTTGCAACTCTGAAATCATCCTTGCAGAAGTAATGCCTACCAGGAATATAGTTTTCCAGGTAACATACTTGAGATGGGCCATAGCCATGGGCTCAAAAGGAGACTCTATGAGCTTAATAATGCAGAGGTTCAGGCTCCAAGGAAGGACAGGTTCCCTGACAGGAGGCTGAAGATGTAAAATGCCTTTGAAAAACTGCTTGAAGACTGGCTGGGAAAACACAGATTTGGACTTTCCCACAGAAAGATAGGCAGAGATTGCAGCTAAATGCAGTTTAAATGAAGAAGGCCTCAAGCCTGAGGCCTGGAGATGAACCAAGTAATCCAAAAGGATGGGGTCAGAGGCTGAGAAGGGACTAATTTTCCTGCCTTTACACCAGATGGAGAATCTCTTCCATTTGGCTGCATAAGTCTTCTTTATGTTGGGCTTTTTAGCCATCCTCAGAATCTTAAGCACCTGTTCTGAATACTGAGACGCAAGGTACTCCCAATTCCTCAAGAGACAAACTTTGAGGTGAAGAGACTGCAGGTCTAGATAAGTCACCTCTGAGTGGGGAAGAGTCAGGAGAGAGTGACTGACTGATAGGAAGGCGAATAGGTCGGCTGCACGAAAGTGTTAGCAGCAGGGAGTACCAAACTTGCCTTGGTCAATCTGGTGCCACCAGAATCATTTGTGCTGGCCGAAGCCTGAGTTTCAGCAGGTCCTTGAAAATGAGAGAAATGGAGGTAAGGCATATAGGAATTTCTCTAACCAATCCAACACCAGGGCATCTGCTGGGAGAGTTTCCAGGACTGGTGGTCTGCTGCAGAATAGAGGAAGCTGGTGATTGAGGGGGGAGGCAAACAGATCTATTTCTGGGGTCCCCCATCTCTTGAACACTGTCGCTAGCACTTGCTTGTTGAGGCACCACTCGCTGTGTCCCTGACTAATGTGACTGTGGGCATCTGCCAGGGTGTTGTCTTTGCCTGGAAGGTGAATGGCTGACAGTCACCTCGAAAGAATACACCAGGGTCCAAATTTTCATGGCCTCTGTACAAAGGACTCCTGACTTGGTGCCACCCTGTTTATGTAGAACATGGCAGTGGTGTTGTCTGTCCGGACCTGCACTGAGTGGCCTTTGGTGTGAGGGGCAAAGGATTTTAGTGCCAAATAGATGGCCCTGATTTTCAGAAGACTGATGTGTGACTCCTTTGGAGTCCAGGTGCCACTGACAGAGAAATTATCCAGATGAGCCCCCCATCCTAGCAGGGAAGCATGTGTAAATACAGGTTACTCACCTGTAACAGGAGTTCTAGGAATGGTATATGTTGTTCATCCACACTGTCTGGCAGGTGCCTTGCCGCTTTAAATCTTGCTGGAAGGTCTTCAAGCTGGCTCCTCCCACCCACCTGGGTGGTAAAACTCTCGGCTCCGCCCCATGACGCCAGATCTAGCCCGCTGGAAGCCAGGTTGTCTGCGAAGCCGGGAGGCGGGTGGGTGTGTGGATGAACAACATATACCATTCCTAGAACTCCTGTTACAGGTGAGTAACCTGTATTTCTAGGGACATGATATGTTGTTCATCCACACTTATTGGCAGACTCCTAGCAGTTCTCCGGGAGGAGGAGGCAGGTGCACACCTACTTAGGTAGAAAGACTGGAGACCGAGGCCCGACAGCACCCGGCGCGACCCAAGGTCGATGTGGAAGGGAGCAGTAAAGCCTGCTTCTGGGCAGAAGCCCTGCGGATATCCTGGACTGGAGTATCCTCGAAAGCAGCCACCGATGCAGCAGAAGGACAGGTAAAATGAGCGCTTATCCCTCTGGGAGGCTCCATGCCCGCCCGCCTATAGTGGAGACCTATGCAGGGGTGACCCGCCCGCTTGTCGTCCACTGGGCTGCAAATCTGCCAGATGCGGCTTCAGCGAAGATGATGAACAGCTGGCGAACCTCTCCCCGAACTTTAGCTTTACGCTCCCTAGATAGGTGAGCGTTAAACAGGTTCCTATGGAACCTGTATACGGCCTCTTGAGGTGTGAATGGGGATAAACCCCGGCAGAAGCAATATCCCCGAAGGGAAGACTCCGCCACCGCCTTTGGAAGGACTTCGGGGGGGGGGGCGTGGGACAACCTAGTCCCTGTGGAAGACCGGACAGGGAGATTAAGGAGCGCCTGGAACTCTCCCACTTTCTGGATGGCGGTAGCCCCAAGAAGGTTCTTCCACAACAGGTGGGGAAACTCGCACCTGTGCAAAAGGTTCGGATGGCTTGCTCATGAGCTAAGCCCATACCAGCAAGGATCCCACAGAAACGGGGATACTCTCCCCAAAAGGGGAGGCGTGATCGAGGCCTAAAAGTGCCAGACCACCTGCTCCGCACCACCAACTGCCTCCCGGCCCACGCCCGGAAGACAGAGGTGACCTGCAGAAGCACCTAGAGGGTCGTCGGCCGAAGCCCTGGTTTAAGGATGGACCGCAGATGGGCCAGAATGCTTGCCCAGGGACGGGGAAGGGCACGGCCCTATCCCATCATCAAAAAGGAAAACTTCTCCCAGAGGACGAGCATCTTGGCCGACTTCTTAGCAGGACGCCTCGAAGGTCGAGGACCTTGCCAAAAGACCCTAGGCCTGGCCCCTAGCCGCACAGGGGTCGGCCTACAGGTGCAGGGATTGAAGGTTCAGATGGATAACCTTCCCCTGAAAAGGAAAGACAGGACCGGGCGGACTAGAAGCCACCTCGGGAGCCTGGGGCTGAGACTGAGGAGAGCTGGATACCAGAACTGGCAATCCAGTCTGGGGCTACCAGCATCACCTGCGCCAAGTCCCTCCTCGCCTTGCCCGTAGGTCAAGGAAAATGGGGGAGAGGCACGGAGGGGCCCGGGGTCCGTGGCCCGATGGCATCCTGCAGCAGGCCTTGCTGAGGCGGGAAAAACAGTCTCTGCCTAGTATTCTTCCGGAGGAAGGGGAGAAGTTCCTGTGCTACCTCCGGCAGGGAAACCACTCATGAGCGCAGCCTATGCCCGGCTTAGGGCAGCAGCCAGGAAATTGGGGGCTCCTGCCATCAAATGGCTGGGAACCCTCGACTGCGCAAAAACCCAATGCGGAGAACCTCCTTGCACCGAGGCAAGGGGATCGACCAAACCTGGCGGGGTAGGTAGCACATGGTCGTGGTGTTGTCCTACTTGGACTTAGACCACTAGACCCCGTACAAGCGGAGCGAGCGGTGCAAGCTAAGCGGACTGCCTGGTGCTCCAGCGAGCAGGAAGGACATCGGGACTCGCGAGAGGACCAGAGGCGAAGTACTCTGTATTCCCCTAGATGGGCACCCCACCCATCCGAGAAGCATCGGTCGGAGAAGACCGCCGACTCAGGGCGAACGAACAGGATGTTCTCCTGCCGAAGTTGGAACGGTCCAAGGGAGTGTTCTCTTAACTCCTGGACTGTAGTCACGAACTGGTCCAAAGGACGCAGCGCTGTGACCTCTGGCTGGCCCCTCCCACTAGGGGAAGGCCGCCCTGAGGCCCAGGAGGTGCAGGAGGTCCTGGCAGGACATAATTACCCGGCCAACCTGACTGGGTAAGGGAGGCAGAACCTCAGCCCTGTCCGCCCGGAGCCGAGCTCGGACTCAAGAGTCGAGCTTAGTCCCAGAAGCCTCACCGCTAGGGCGAGTTCCACTTGGCTCCTGTAACGGAGACCAGTCTGCCTTCGGGTGGGGTTCGTCCGGACCCTTCAGTGCCAGCGAGACTGCTGAGCAAAGGAAGGGCCTGGCTAGGAACTCGTAAGGAGATCCCCCGCTAAGAAGGGGAGGAGCTTCCCAAGAAACGGACGGAACGAGGAGTAGGTACATCCTAGAGGCCCAGGAAACAGCCACACGCCACGATCTGAGGATGGAATATCTGATGTAGAGAGACCATACAGGCGTGCGGGAGAATGGGCGCGAGCCCCCGTCCGTTTGAGGCCAGGAATACCTGGACACGAACCCAGGGTTGGGGGGGTCCGCAGCCTTCCTGATCACCTCTAACTAGAGGGCCAGGCATGTCGGTACGACCGACACAGAGGCAGTGGACCCAAGATCCCCATGGAGCAACGGCTCAAAGGGAAACCGCTCGCAACCTGTGACAGGATCTACCTTAAATACCTCCAGAACGAGGTGCGAGCCGCCCCCCATGGGGAAACCCGGGCTGGGACAACGGGGCCGGGGCAGTGCCCCTTGGCCCGTCACTGAGCAGGCTTGGAGGGGGAAGGAGCCGAGGGGGCTCTCAGTTTCCTGCCTCCCTGCTTCCTTTTGGAGGAAGACGCTGGACTGGCAACAGGCCGCCCAGCGCATGCCTGCTGGCTCTTATGCTGGGCTGGTTGAGCCGCAGGGCTCAGGGGGCAAAGGGGCTTACGCAAAGGCTGACGGCTGCCCTTGACCCTCCAGGTGAGAGTGACCGAGTCCGGAGTGGCATCGGACTTCTCGGGCCCTTGGATATGTCCCTCCACTCCAGGGCCGAAAAGGTCAGTCCCCAAGAAGGGGATGTCCGCCAACTCGTGCTGGGTTTCCAAGGAAAAGAAGGATAACCTCAGCCATGCCCTGCTGTGCATGGCCACTGCGGCCACCACCGATCTGGCACAGGAGTCACCCAGATCCAGAGCCGTCTGGAGCTGTTGTATTGCCACCGGCCTACCCTGGTCCCGTACCCACCGGACCGTGGTCCGCAGTTCGGCCGGGAGATGAGGCAGAACCTCGTCCAGGGTGCCCAGAAGGGCATGGGAACAGTGTGCCATAAGAGCCGCCGAGCTGGCGAACACCGAAATTTTCAGGAACCAGTCGAAAACGCAAAGCGCTAAGGAGGGAACCTGAGCTTCCCAGCGGTAAGGAAGATCTGGCGTCATGGGGCGGAATCGAGAGTTTTACCACCCAGGTGGGTGGGAGGAGCCAGCTTGAAGACCTTCCGGCAAGATTTAAAGCGGCAAGGGACCTGCCAATAAGTGTGGATGAACAACATATCCATGTCCCTAGAATGATGATTTTCGTAGTAGGGGAGATCTGGGAGGGGACACCCACTGACAGATTGGCAATGTCCTTCCACCAGCACAGGGCTTGAAAAAAAGTCTGTGTTACTGGTAGTAGTTTGGATAGTGCATTGCTCTTTTGGGACCAGTGGGAGCGTAAGGGATACTGTATGTCCCTCATCCTGTATCTGACTCCTGGGACCACAGCTGTCATGGATGTCATTTGTCTCAGGAGTTTTAGGAAGTATCTGTCCAACCTTGTTTGCCCCAGGGCAAAAGAGTCTGCCACTGCTAAGAAATTCTGAATTCTTTCTGGTGGCAAGAAGACCCTGCTCTGCTTTGTGTCCAACTATGCTCCTATAAATGTTAGGAGCTGGATGGGCTCTAAGTGAGATTTCTTTAGGTTTATGAGGAATCCCAAAGAGAGCAGGGTGCTTTTTGTGATAGATAGGGACTCCTGGACCTGAGCTGGAGTTTTCCCCACTATCGGTCAGTTGTCTAGGTAGGGATAGACGGATACCCCTCATTTCCTGAGATGTGTTGCCACGACAGCCAGACATTTGATAAACACCATTGGCACTGACGTTAAGCCAAAGGGCATGGCTGTGAACTTGTAATACCCTGAGGGAAGCCTGAACCTCAGGAATCTTGTTGGACTGCCTTATGGAAATGAGATCCAGAGAGACTAGCCAGTCTCCCTGTTGCAGAGATTGAAAGACCATTTTAGTGTCACCATCCTGAATTTTGGTTTCAGAAGGTGTTTGTTGAGGTATCCGAGGTCCAGAATAGGTCGCCACTCCCCATTTTTCTTTTGGGTGAGAAAGCACCTGGAGTAAAGGCCTTTGTTTCTCTGTAAGGCTGGTATCTTTAACAAATCTCTACAAGAAAGTAATGTACCAAATGACTGGTGTTCAGCAATAGTTACTCCAATATTCAAAAAAGGCAACAGAAGTTCTGTGCAGAATTACCGTCCCATTAGCCTGACCTCAGTGGCCAGCAAACTAATGGAACGGGTAATGAAGACCTTGATCGATCAGGATTGTAAAAAATTAGGAATCTATGATTCAATCCAGCATGGGTTTACTCCCAAGTATTCCTGTACCACCAACCTGATATCATTTTACAATAATATAAGTGCTTTACTAGATGCAGGTATCCCTTCTGATGCAATTCTTTGGGATTTTTGCAGCGCTTTTGATAAAGTGTCACATGAAAAACTGATCACTAAAATGCACAATTTAGGTTTGTCATCTAACATTGTCAACTGGACCTCAAATTGGTTAACAAATCGCTCCCAGAAAGTTAGAATTAATGACGCTTTGATCTGGGTAGAGTGACAAGTGGTGTGCCCCAGGGGTCGGTCCTGGGACCAACATTATTTAATTTCTTCATTAGTGATTTACAAACAGAGCCTAACAATTTCATGGTTAAATTCGCAGATGATACTAAACTGGGGGGCAAGGTTAATAATCAAGAAAATATCTCCTCATTAAAGGAGAACTTGGGAAAACTAATACTTTGGGCAAATAATAATCATATGCAGTTTAATCAAGACAAATGCTTGGTAGTACATTTCGGTGCAAAAAATCCTAAAACAGTATATCATATAAATGGACTTCCACTTCACTCAAACTGTGAGAAAGATCTAGGTATTTAAATCAACAATAAACTCACGTCAAGGGATCGCTGTGTTAGAACCGATTGTATGACCAATAGACTTTTGAGGCAAATAAAACGCTCCTTTATTAACCACACTGAACAATGCCTTATCCCACTGTAAAGGGCATATATTAGACCATACCTGGACTACAGCTCCCCTTTTTGGAATCCAAGCCTAAAAAAAGACATTGCCATACTTGAAAGAGTTCAGAGGAGAGTAACCAGAATGATTCCCAGACTAACAAATTTGGACTATCAGGCAAGATTAAAAGCTACTGTTCTCTCTTCTCTTCAAATGAGAAGACTAAGAGGCGATATGCTTATGGTTTTTAATTTAATAAATTCACCTGATCTCATGGAAAAATGTGGTCTAACTTTCTCCAAAAGGAGAAACGTCCCAAGACTGTATAACAAACAGCTTGAGGTCAAAAGTTATAGAACCAGTAAGGGGGGGGACATTTTTTTCAATAAGGGCTTCTAGTGTATGGAACACCCTGCCACAGGATCTAGTTGAGGCTCCTAGTACCACAATTTTCAAAAATAAACTAGATGTTTGGATTCGGGATAACAACTAAACAATGTCCCGCACTGTGAGGGGAACAGTCTCGATGGGCCTTGGCCTTCTGTTCTTTCATACCAAGTAATACTCTTTCCACCATTTTTGACGCCAGAATGTTTTTGACCTCCAACTCCAGCAGGAGTTTTTCTGATGAGGTTAGGGGTTTTGAAACCAGAGTGCCCCTTAAGGCTGGCATCTTTTTGAAGTGAAGAGGCAGGCCCTTTTCCACTACCTCCAAGACCCACTTGTCTGAAGTTACGTGGGTCCAGGCTTGAAGGTAGTGGGAGAGCCTACCCCCTACTGGTGGAGGGGAGGTGACCAAGGCATTGAAGTCAGGGCTTAGACTGAGATGTAGGGGCCTGGGTAGTGGCTGGCTTTCTCTGGCTTCTCCTGCCCCATCCCCTATAGTACTCTCTTGACTGAGAGTAGTCATACTGAGAGGAAGGATAGGGGTAATAGGGCTTAGGAAAATAACCCCTACCTCTGCTTGCCTTAGGCTGAGACTTCTGGGTAAAAGCCCTTTGTTTGGCTGTATTGCTCTGGCAAGTGGACTTGTACTCATTCACCTTCTTTATACACTCTTCTGTCCTGAAGTTGAACAGAAGATTTTTATCACAGGGGAAATCCAGAGCTTTGGACTGAGTATCCTGTGTAAGATTGGTAGTTCTCAGCCAGGCAAACCTTCTGAGAGATATGGCCTGGGCCATAACTTTAGATGCAGCATCAATGTTGTTGTCTGCCATATGGAACTGATACTTGGTTGCTTCCAGGGCAGTCTTAGCTGTTTTTATTAAATCCTGGATCATGGACTCAGACTCTTGTTGTGTGATGGCCAGTACAGAGTTCCACAAAGCCTTCTGATACTTGGCTGTGTAGGCCAAGTAGGAAGACAGATGGAGAAGCAAAGAAGCAGAAGTATAAGTTGTCTTTGCAATGTAATCTATCTTTCTGGAGTCATTGTCCAGGGGGTAGTGAAGACAATGGCACTCCAGCTGTATCGCAGGCAGCTTGCTGCACTACTCCCTCATGCCCAGGATTGACAGGAAAAAGTCAGTATCCACTCTGGAGAGCTGGTATTTCTTGTCAATGCATTTATCGACCCCAGGTAGAGAGGATGAGGTCTGTAACGGCTTGATGTTTCTCCTGAAAGCTTTGCAGATAGGGAGAACCATCTTTTTAGGAGGAGGAAGGCCATGTCTCTGTAGTGACTCTCAAAAGAGGTGGCTGTGAAAGTCAGGAAGAAAAAGATAGCATTCCTTAAGTATAAGGAAACACAAAAGGAGCAGGACAGAGAGCTGTACCACTTAAGGCAGAAGGAAACAGGGAGGGAAGTCAGAATAGCAAAGGCCCAAACTGAGGAAAAGATAGCCAACTCAGTTAAGAAGGGAGATAAAACCTTTTATAGATACATCAGCGAGCGCAGAAAGACAGAGGGAGGGATAGTGAGGCTAAATAGAATGAGCGGTGGGTGGACAGGGGACAGTGAAAAGCAGGGATACTGAAGAATATATCTGCTCAGTATTCACAAAAGAGGAGGGAAGTGCCTAATCCAATTAACAGAAGCACTCTTGATGGAGGGTCGATCCAGTCCTTTCACAGAAGAAAGGGTTCTGCAAGAACTCCTAAAACTGAAGGTGGACAAAGCAATGGGTCCAGATGGAATTCACCCAGAATTCTAAAAGAATTAAGGGAGGAACTAGTGAAACCACTGGCTACTCTTTTAATAAATCATGGGAGGATGGTATGGTACCCGAGGACTGGAGGAAGGTGGATGTGATTCCCTTCACAAAAGTGGGACCAAGACAGAGGCAGGAAACTACAGACCTGTCAGTCTGACCTCTGTGGTAGGGAAAGTGATGGAGTCACTTCTGAAGGAAAGAATAGTTGAGTACCTAGAGGCCAGTGAAGCACAGGACCCAAGGCAGCATGGGTTCTGCCAGGAAGGTCATGTCAGACGAATCTAATAGATTTCTTTGACTGGGTGACCAAAGTAGTAGACCAGGAGGGGCTGTGGACATGGCCTACCTAGACTTTAGCAAGGCATTTGACACAGTCCCACACAAAGATTAATAGTCAAATTAACCAGCCTGGGAGTGGGTCCCAGGGTGGTAGCCTGGGTAAAACATTGGCTGCACAACAGGACACAGAAGGTAATTGTAAATGGAGTCCACTCTCAAGAAAGAGGGGTTACTAGTAGCGTACCGCAGGGTTCAGTATTGGGTCCAGTCCTTTTTAATGTCTTCATCAGTGACATTGCAGAGGGAATGGAAGGAAAAGTATGCCTTTTTGCAGATGACACAAAGATCTGCAATAGGGTTGATACACAAGGAGGCATGGAAAGGATGAAAAGGGACTTAGCAAGGTTGGAGGGATGATCAGAAGTATGGCAGCTAGGATTCAATGCAAAGAAGTGCAAAATAATGCACCTGGGAAACAAGAACCCAGGGGAAGAATACACAATGGGTGGGGAGGTAGTAACAACAACAAAAAAGGAAAGGGACCTGGGGGTAATCATATCAGATGACCTTTAGGTTAGCAAGCAATGTGAGAAGGCAGTAGGGAGGGCTGGGGGTGTACTGGGATGTATAGGGAGAGGCATCAGCAGCAGAAAACAGGAAGTTGTTATCCCTCTGTACAGACAGTTGGTGAGACCCCATCTGGAGTACTGTATCCAGTTCTGGAGACCCCATCTCTGCAAGGATATAGACAGGATAGAGGTAGTCCAGAAGAGGGCAACTAAAATGGTGCAGGGTCTGCAAGAGAAGCCATATGAGGAGAGACTAAAGGAGCTTAATATGTATACCCTTGAGGAAAGAAGGGAGAGGCCGGACATGATAGAAACTTTTAAGTACCTCAGTGGAATCAACAAGGCCGTACCTGGAGTACACTGTGCAGTTCTGGAGACCTTACCTACGTAAGGACATAGACAGGGTAGAGAAGGTTCAGAGGAGGGCAACAAAGATGGTGCATGGATTGCATCACAAGTCCTATGAGGACAGGTTGAAGGCACTGAACATGTACTCCCTGGAGGAGAGGAGGGAGAGAGGGGATATGATAGAGACATACAAGTATCTTACAGGAGGAACAGGGTGCAGGAATGCACTATTTTAAGTGAAAAGATGTTCCAGGACTAGAGGGCATGGGATGAAGTTGGAGGAGGGCGATTCAGAGGAAGCGTGAGGAAGAATTTCTTCACAGAACGGGTGGTGGACAAGTGGAACACCCTGCCAGAGGAAGTGGTGGGGGCTGAAACAATCACAGGATTTAAGAATGCATGGGATAGACATAAAGGAATTCTGGAGGTCAGGGTAGTAGGCAACAGACTTCTTGGAAAACATAAACTGAACTTACAGACTTAAATGGGCAGACTGGGTGGGCCATAGGCCCTTATCTGCCGACACTGTCTATGTATCTATGTATAACAAAGTCCAAGAAGGTAGCATTTTCAGAAAAAGAGACTTGCAAGAACAAGGGGACACAATTTAAAGATAGAAGGAGGGTGGTTCAGGGGCAATGTGAGGAAGTATTATTTCACAGAGAGGGTAATGGATGCATGGAACAGCCTTCCTGGGGAGGTTGTGGGGTCTAAAACTGTGGGAGAATTCAAGAATGCATGGGACAGACATAAGGCAATTCTTGTCGGGGGTAGGAAGAAATAGGCTGTTGGTTAACTAGGATCTGCGGCCTATCCTGTAGGTAGAGAAATGGGCAGACTAGATGAGCCAAGCGGTCCTTATCTGCCGTCAAAGTCAAAGTCAAAGTCTATCATCCTCCTCCTCTTCCTCCTGGTTAGACTCCTGGCAGGGTATGTCAAGAGTATCCACCAAGTGCTGGAGGAAAGTTAACAGAGGAATTTTCCTCCTGATCCGAAGGAGAAGCACCAAAATTAGGATCAGGGGAAATGTTAGGCTCCAGGGGATTAATGCCTGAAAGACTGTCTGCATCATCATAATTATCCTCATCCTCGCCCCCATAGGCCCCTGCATCAGAGGGGGCTGCAGAAGGATGTGTGTTTGACAAGGCAGAAAAAAGGGACCCCATGCCTTGTAAGGTCTGGAAAACATGCCAAGCCTTTGCCATATCTTCAGCCGAGGGCAGCTCCTTCTGAAAATCAGGGAGACTGTCAGGCTGTGTGTGCTGGGACTTATCTTTGTGCTTTTTACCTCCTGCTTGATGACCCTTTCCTTTGCCAGGAGGAACAGGAGGCAATTTGTCTTTACGCCATTTTTTTGGTGCCACTTCATCAGTGGGTGAATCTGGATTTCTTTTTGATCCAGGTACTTCATCAAGTTCAAGTTTATTGCAGGAAAGACTCCGTTGAGCAAGCTCATTCACAAGGAGGTTCTGAGGCACATACACATACAGTTCGCAATTACATAGACAGGAGATATAAAATGTAGAACAACAAAGAAAAAAAAAAAATATAATGCAAGAGGCATACACAATAGAAGTCCTTATGCTATATATGCAGTACATCCCAGCTTTAACCTTGCCCGAAATTATGCAACACATTTCAGATTAATAAGTAGAGGGCCAGTTGGTACCTAGGAAGTTGACTTGGCGTTGGGGGTCTAGTAGCACCTACATATGTCTTTTAATTTAGAAATAGCTAGTGTTTTGTAGGAGTTAATTGATACAATGCTGGTTAGCTTCAGCATGGCTTGCAGTTGGTTCCAAATGTTTGGGAGGGCGTATGAGACAGCTCTTTGACCAGCTGTGGTACGTGTCCTGGGAATATCTAGTAGGATAAGGTCGGATTTCCTTAGGGAGTAGGCGCTATGCGAGATGTGTATGAGAGACGTTAAATAGACAGGCAGTTTGTGGGAGTAGTAATTTGAGGGTCCAAATGCCAGCTTGCAGGAGGCGTCTGGTGGCAAGAGAGGTCTACCCAACTGCTGCATAAAGATCACAGTGGTGGGTCCTGTACGCAGAGTTAGTAATGAAGCGAAGAGCACAGTGATAGAGTACGCCCAGTTTAGATAGGCTCAAGGTTGGGGAGGAGATAAAGATAATGTCTCCGTAGTCAAGCAAGGGAAAAAATGTTGCTTGGACAAGTCTTTTGCAGGTCGCGAGAGAAAAGAGGGTCCTATTTCTTAAGAAGAAACCCAAGCATGCTTTAAGCCTCATTGATAGATCCTCGATGTGGTCGTTGAAGGAAAACTTGTTGTCTATCCACATACCTAGATATTTAAATTTAGGTACGACTTCCAAGGGTTCACCTAGGGAGGTAACTATGAAGTTTTTAGGTGGGGTAGGTAGGGCAACAGACAAGGCAAGTCTGGAGAAAATCATTGTCTTGGTTTTTGTGGCATTTAAGAGAAGCATGGCATTGATAAGGTTGCTATCTAACTGGATAAAGTCAGCTTGGAGTGCTTCCCTGACTTCAGTTAAGGACAAGCCTGATGCATACAAAACCATATCGTCCGCAAAGAAATGTATGCTAGAGTTCTTTATGTGGGAGTCAAGGTTGTTGATGTACAGGGAAAAAAGGATTGGTCCTAGGATGGAGCCATGAGGGACTCCTCTGGCAATTGGAAGGGGGGCAGACAGGCCATCAGCTTTGACTTTTTGTATCCTTCCTGTGAGATAACTGTTAAACCACTGTAAGGTAAGTGGAGTGGTACCTATGTAGGCAAGACAGGTGATTAGGAGGTGATGGTCTACAGTGTCGAAGGCCTTACTGAGGTCTAGAAAGACTGCACCAGTAACCTTCTTGGTGTCCATAGCATGGATCCAGTCATTAAAGACTTTAGCCAAGGCTGAGATGGTACTGTGCTTGACCTGAAGCCAGATTGGACCGGTTTAGGGAGTGAGTGCGCTTGAGGTGATTTTTAATTGGTTGTATATAAGTTTTTCCAGCACTTTGGAGAGAACGGGCAAGATAGAGATAGGACAGTAGTTGTTTAAGTCACAAGGATCTCCTGATTTGAAGAGAGGAAGAATATGGGAAGATTTCCAGCAGGATGGAACAGTGGCTATGGTAATAGAGAGGTTGAAGATGTGAAGGATGGGGGCTCTGAGCTGGGCATAGCCTAATCGCAAGAAAATGATTCAAGGCCATCGTCCCCTGCACTTTTCTTGGTGTCAAGGCTAAGAATTATGTCTTCGACTTCTTTGTAGCTAAACAGGCATAACTGGAAGGGATGAGGTGGAGTAGCATGTGTAGTATCTGGGCTAGTGTTGCTATTCACTTGGCTAGCGTATGTGGAGGAGTCGAATGCCAACCCGGCAGTGGCAAAGTGAAGGTTAAGTTCTTCGAGGATTCGCAGTTTATTTGCAACCATTCCGTCCTTGGCCAGAATCTTGGTGGGAAGGGAGGAAGCAGGATGGCCTTCAATGGATCTCAGTGTCTTTCAGATTTTTTGGGAGTACCCTTTGGCCTGCTCCAGAGTGGAGATGTAGAAGTTTGCTTTAGTAGCACGTACACTTTTAACACAGGCATTTCTGGCAGTTCTAAACACCTGCCCGTCTGCCGGGTCCTGTGTGTGCCTGGCCCTAGCCCATAGCTTGTCTCTATTGGTAAGTGCAGATTTGAGCTCTTGGGTGAACCACGGATGAGAGATTTTCCACACCCTCATTTTAATAAGAGGAGCATGCTTGTTAATTAGGGTGGTGAAGTTGTCGTTTAGGACAGAGATGGCGGCATCAGCAGATTTGGCAAGATATAGGTCTTGCCACCTGATTGTAGCTAGATCGGTTAGGAAGTTTACTGAGTTGAATTTACGGAACAAGCATTTGATTATGAATTTAGGGTGCTGCTGGGTTTTAGATTGGAATCTTGTACATACAACGATACCGTGGTCGCTCATGTCATTATGGAAAACTGCAGAATGTGAGATTTTATGGGGATGCAAAGTTAAGATGACATCTAAGAGTGAGCTGTTGGCAGAGTTAGAAGCACTGATTCTTGTGGGTTCAGTTACTATCTGTGTAAGACCCAGCTCATCACAGATGGCTTTTAGAGAGTGGGATTTAGCAGTGAGCCAATTCATATTGAAGTCACCTAAGATTAGTACCCCTATTATTTCTATTTTTTGAAAGAACTTCATCAGCCCCTTTGGAAGCTTTTGATTTTGAAGGCACTTCATCAGCACCTGATTTATTATTTTTTTTCTTTTAAGGACATTTCATCAGTGCCTCTTCTGGGCTTAGAGCTAGTGGATGCTTCATCAGCACCCCTGTTTGAATTTTTAGAAGGCCCCTCATCGGTAAGCCTGGGTCTTTGTTTTGGGACTGAAGAGGACCCTTCCTCAGCCATTTCTCTAAGCCTCTTTGCTCCATTTCTCAAAGTCTTAGAACAAAATTTTGAGCAAAGTGAACAATAATGGTCTGGACCCAAACACTTTAAACATAGATCATGGTGGATGTCAGCTTTGGCCACAATCCTGTGACAATTTTAGCAATTTTTAAAACCTGTGAGTCCAGTCCTTTTTTGGGGGGTTTCTAACATGCCAATTCAAGAAACCATTTTAAACTGAAAAGTTCCACTACAGTTAACAGTAGAATGTAACTGGTTCCCTCATGGTAAAGAACTGCTATTTCTGAGGTAAAAAAAACCCAACAAAAATCACAGTTCCTGAAGAAAAAAGGGAATTGTGATAAAATGTTTAAAAGGAACCGTCGAGATATACAAACGCGGTTAAAATAAAAAAAAATACATATAGGAGGGCACTGCGGGGAAGCCGCGGAACCGATCAATAAACGTGGTTCTCTGGAACCGTGAAAAAACAACCCAAAACACTAAGCATAGTAAAGAAATAAAACATTGAAAAGACTTTACCACAACAGTTCAAGAAAAAACATTTTCTTGGCCGACTGACTGGGAACACCTCAGAGGCAGTGTTGTTCAGTCAGTGGAAAAAAATTCTGGCGCCTTCTCTGGCAGTCTCTCCTCAGTAGCACACCCCCAAAGTCTCATCTGAATTGCTGATGCTAATTAATTAGCATAAACCACACCTCTGGGGCAGTACTACCTGGTCAGCTAACTGCTTTATGTTACTGATGCTAAAGGACCGGTTGTCAGGACCACATGGAAACTTTAGCTAACAGTGTCTGACGGAGGACCGCCCACTCGGCACATGACTGTCAGCATGACACTATATAGTAGGCAGTCCCCATGCCCACCTTCCAGTTCTCCCGCCAGACACCTCCAGAGGGAGACACGGGAGAACCGAAAAAAAGACAGGCCCCTGAAGCTGAAGAAATAGAAAAGGAGCATCAGAAAAATGGGAGACGGAGGGAGGGAAAAAGGTTACCTACTGCAAAAGATCTACTGTTACGGTAAGTTCTTACTAACTGTACCATCTTAATTCGAGAGGGCTCTTGCAGTAGGTAATTACCTTGAGGACTGAGTCCCAAGCAGTGTAAATCAGAAGCAACTGAAAACATGGGAGGCAGGAAAAGGTCTGCCAAAAGGCAGAAAGTTGAGGACAGTTAGGCCAAAGCCAGCCCTACACCTAGACTGTAATGTCCAGACTGTAATGCTTGGTCAAAGTGTGGACAGAGCTCACAGTAGCCACGGCACATATGTCAGTGGCTGACACATTCCTGCAACAAGCAGTACAGGCAGCAATGCTTCTCGTAGAATGCCCCTTAACCTTCCCAGGGAAAGCTTTACCATACTTCGGGTAACAGAAAACAACGCAGTTTGTCAACCATTTCGATAAACACTATTTGGAAACTGCCACACCTTCCCTCTTGGGTGCGAAACAAAAAGTTGGTTCGTCTTCCAAACAGACTTGGTTCTGTTAGTTTAATAACACAAGATTCTATGAACATCCAAGGTGTGTAGAATCGACTGCCCCTGATTGGAATGCTCAGGGTAATACACTGGCAGTTGACTCAACTGGTTTAACATAAACTCAGAAACCACCTTTGGTAAGAACTGAGAGTTAGTATGCAGAACCACCTGGTCTCTGTGAAAAATTAAATACGGCAAGTTCAGTTTCTCTCAAATAAAATTAAGGTGCCAAGTTGGAGTCGGACTGCACACCATGGGTTTCAAGTGGAGGATCCCTTTCAGGAAGGTTTTGGAAATCTCCAGCTGAGCCATAGTTCGGTCCTCCACCAAAGTGTGGTAGGCAGAAATAGCCGACAGGTGAACCTTCAGCGAAGAGCAACTCAAACTCTGGTCAGAGAGGTGCAGTAGATACTCCATGACCTGGGGAACAGGGCATGAAAAAGGATCCCAACCCTTCGAGGTGGCCCAAAAGGAGAAACGTTTCCACTTCATGGCATATGCCATCCTTGTAGAAAGCTTTCTGGCCTCAACCAGGACCTGTGCCACTCTAGAGGAAACCCCATAATGTGAAGCTGCCATGCCATGAGGTGCCACATGTGAAGGTGAAAAGACTTCAACCCTGGATGGACCAGTGAACCCAGCTCCTGAGTCAGGAGATCGTGGCAGAGAGGCAGGAGAACCAGAGGTTCCACTGCGAGCTGCTGAAGAAGGGGAAACCAAACTTGCCGGGGCCAATATGATGTGATTAGAACTATGTGAGCCCACTCCACCTGAAGCTTGAGCAGCACCCTCTGCAGAACTGGAAAGGGAGGGAAGGCGTACAAAAACCTACCTGTCCAGCAGAGAGATAGCACATCCCATCAGAAAACACCATGCCCTGGAGCAAGCGAGCAAAACCTGTGTAACACAGAAACTGACGGCAGATGGGGACCAAGGATCCATCTAGTCTGCCCTGAGCCCTACCCTCCCTTTAGGATTTCTGAGAGACAATCCCCTTGTGTCTGTCCCAAGCTGCTTTGGATTCCCCTACTGTTTTGGAGTCAATGACTCCAGCCGGTAGACCATTCCATGGGTCAACTGCCCTCGCTGTGAAGAAAAACCTTTGGATGCTGTCCCTGAATCTTCCTCCCCTCAATTTCATCTCATGTCCTCTTGTCCTACTGGTGCTATTTACCATAAACAGTACCTGGGTGGATACTCTGTTTAGAAACTTCAGAAACTTGAATGTCTCAATTATGTCCCCTCTATTCCTGTGCTGTTCCAGGGAGTACATGTTGAGTTCCTGAAACCTGGTTTCGTATAGCAACTTATGGAGACTGTGGATAATTTCTGTTGCCCTCCTCTGTACTGTCTCCAATCTATATGTCCTTCCTGAGATAAGGTCTCCAGAACTGGACACAGTACTTAAGGTGGGGTCTCACGAGGGACCTGTACAGCAGCAGGATCACCTCCTTTCTTCTACTTGTGATGCCACTTTCTATGCATCCCAGCATCCCACTGGCCTTCTTTGCTGTCCTTTTGCATTGTCCGCCTACCTTCAAATTGTCTGATACAACCCCTAGATCCCTCTCCTGATGGGTGGTTGCTAGTTTCTCCCCTCCCAGGTAGTAGTCTGTCTCTGGTTTGCTTCCGTCCAGATGCATAACTTTGTACTTTTTCGTGCTGAATTTTAACTGCCGCAAGTGGGACCAATGTTACAGCCTGAATAGGTCACTTTTCATTTGCTCAACCCCCATGCAGTGTCCACCTTGTTGCAGATCTTCATGTCATCTGCAAACAGGCACACCTTTCCGCTTGACTCCTCTGTGATATCTCTGATGAAGATATTAAAGAGTAGTGGTCTGAGGAGGGACACCTGTGGCACTCCGCTTGTCACCTCCCTATCCCCTGATGCTGCCCCATTTACTGTCGCAGATTCAGTTCTCTGTTCAAGCCAGCTACTCACTCATGCTACCACTTCCTGCTCCTTCTCCTTTATGGTCGAGTTTGTTTAGCAGCCTTCTGTGTGGTACAGAGTTGAAGGCCTTGCTAAAGTCAAGGAAGATATCAGCAGCTCCCCCCGGTCCACAGTCCTAGTAACTGAGTCAAAGAACTTGATCAGATTAGTCTGGCAGGAACTTCCCATTGTGAAGCCGTGCTGCTTGGTGTCCAGTTGTCGAGATTCCTACCGGAATGCTAGTATCAATTCTTTGAACAGCGACTCCATCATCTTACCCACCACCATTTTGTGTTGTAGGGGGAGGCGAACAAATCCAAATCTGGACGACCCCATAGGTTAAAGATATGCACTGCCCTCATCTCCAGCACGTTTATGTGAAGGGAAAGTTCTGACTGGGACTACAGCCCTTGAGTCCTGTGGTTCTCCAAGTAAGCTCCCCCAACCCTGATGCGTCTGTAGTTAGGGTCTGGGTGGGAGGAGGGGACTAGTGAGGTTGCCAAGTTCCTGCCACCAGAGGAGATCTCTCTGCATCGAACTGGAGACCATGACCATGTGGTCCAGGTCATCCAACCTCTGATCCCACTGCGTTCTAAACATCCACTGCGAAATTCGCATGTGGAGCCTGGCCTGAGGGATAGTGGGGATGGCTGCTGCCATAAGGTCAAGTAGTCAGAGAACTGACCTGGCCGTGCCCCGCCTGCTGGAGGCTGCTAAGTGAGCCTGATTCATCAAAGTTTCTGCCCTCTCCAAATGGAGTAAAGCCATACCCTGGGCAGTATCCAGCACCGTTCCAATAAATTGGAGGCACTGGGAAGGAGCAAGCTGGGACTTGGAAAAGCTGATAGTAATCCCCACTTGCATGAAAAGGTTCTGGGTAGCTGTGAGGAAAACATTACTCACTGTAATAATCTTCTGTCTTCCAAGGGGTCCTTTAGCATCAGTAACTATAGCAGTTAGCTGGCTAGGTGCAACTACCCTGGCGGTATGCCTTTAAGAGAATTAGCATAATGAGCTAGGACATCAGCCAATCAAAAAAAGGAGGGGAGTGTGCTGAGAGGGAGCAGCTTGAAGGGCTTCAGAATTATTTCGAAGATAATTGGCACATGCCCCTTAAAGTGAACCAACAGGATTCAAAACAACATGAAAATGTCCAGAATCTGAAAACAGATAAGAACCTGAGCATGAAAAACTCTAATAAATACCCAAATTTTGGTAATAAAACTGAGAACAGAGCCCTTCTTCTAAAAGGTGAACAAGGGAGGAAGGGAGGTAGTTTACTGATGCTAAATGACCCCTTGGAAGAAAGAAGACCACTACGGTGAGTAATTTTTAAGTTTGCATGCATGCATGTGCAAGAAACATAGTGCCATCATCTGAGTTTTCATAGGTGTGGCACCCGTCTTCCAATGCAGTCAGTGTGTTTGCAGGCACGGCCACAGTTCGCCAATGAATGCTGCAGCCGTCTATGACAGCAGTTGAAAATGCAGTGCCGTAAAGTTGAAAGGCAGAGCTCCGCTTCAGTGAGCAACGAGAAGCTACTGCCTGCGCATCGCTCCCCCACACACACACACACAGCGCATGCATACTGCATGCTAATCGCTCCCCACACACTGTATGGCGGCCAGGGGTGCCCAATCCCCCATCGGCTCCAATACCCAAACAGACAGCAGGGTGCCATGCTGGGAGCCCACCCCAAGCGTGGCAACAGTCCACATGGCTGACAGGGATGCCCAATCCCCGTCGGCTCCACTGCCCCCGCCTCAAACAGCCTTCCAGCTGCCATGCTGGAAGCCCACCTAGCGTGGCACTAGTCCCGGCGTCGTCCAAGTAAAAAAGAAACCTGAAGAAAACTTTCCCTCGCTGACTGTCCTGACTCCACGCCTCCTCCACCTGCCCACCCTCTGTGCACCCTGCCTCCCACACACCCATACTTAACTCTGGAGCCCGGAGACGATCTTCGTGGACCGGGAACACGTCTGCACTCTTCAAAGCCAACCGCCAACTGAGGAAATGCTGGTAAGCTGTATAATGTAATAAACAGGGTTTTTTCAACTTTGATGCATATGTCAGGCATTTTTGGGAATTTTTTTCACCGAATTTTCAACATGGGCTTTTTGTGACCCCACCTCATGAATTCTGTCACTGTCATTTTGTTAATTGGCCCCGAAAGGTGATTTCGCGGTCACATCGCGGAACCACCTTTCGGGACCGATTTACAAAATGGCAGTGTCACAGTTCATGAGGTAGGCCCCCAAAAACCCTATGTTGAAAATTTAGTGAAAAAATTCCCCAAAATGACTGTTTTATGAACATGCTTTGCGCAGTTCCTATGCACGTTCGTAAGTTCGTGAATTTTCGCTATTTTCACTCCAGATTTTCAACACTGCCATTTTACCACACCTCCTTACGAGCAGTACAGCTGTCAATTTTCACATCTCACCCAAAACGTGTTTCTGCGCATGTAGCGCACAACAGCGCAATCGGTGTGTGAAATCAATGTTCGGGACAGATTGAGAAAATCACAGTGACACTGTTCATGAGTAGAGGTGTTACAATGGCTATGTTAAAAATTTGGTGAAAAAAGTCCATAAAATGACTGTGCTAAGAGCGACCACTGCGCAGTTTCCATGCACCCTCGTAAGTTCATAGATTTCTAATATTTTCAGTCCAGACTTTCACCACTGGCATTTTTCCACACTTCCTTATGAACAGTACAGCTGTCATTTTGCACACCATGGCCGAAATGCGTTTTCGCACTTCCAGCGCAGAAATGTGTGGTCGCTGTGGGAAATCACTGTTCGGGACAGATTAGAAAATCACAGTGTGACTGTTCATGAGCGGAGGTTCCAAAATGCCTGTGTTGACAATCTGCTGTAAAAAATCCCCAAACTAATTGCATTATGGGTGTGTGTTGCGCAGTTTCTACACACGCTCGTGACTTCACCAGTTTTTTTAATATTTTTTTTCTTTCTTGCAAAAGCTGAAGCACACACACACACACACACACACACACACACACCAATAATACTCGGATCCAGAGCTTCTTTCACGTATTTATTCCACCAACTGCACACCTGACGCGTTTCGGACAAAAGTCCTTTATCAAAGGCTAAAACCATCAATACATACATACCAGTTTAAATACCAAAATCCCCCATTACGTCATAATGACAAAATACAAACTCACTGGTTCTTACAACAAATTATTTAAAGTACCATCACCCTTAAAATCCAGAAATTTTATAAAGCATCAAGGTTTAGACAAAACAACATTACATAGTCTATACTAAATATCTTACACAGTAAAATATTTTCTTTTAATAATTAACAAGTAAATTATTACTTCAAATGAGCATTTAAATAATCTCACTGCCAAAATTAATTGCTATGCAACATAAGACCTCTCGAATATTGTTACGTCAAAGCTGAAACATAACCTAAACCATAATGTATATAATTACTATCTATATTCCAAATAAGGTTTAAGTTCCGATGGGCATTAATGCCTGGCTACTTAGAAGCATTCAACCTTAAAATCCATTCATTTTCTTTTCTCAGGATTTTATTCCGATAATTACCCCCTCTTGGGCCATGGAAAACTTTTTCAATACCCAAAAATTTAAAATCATGTCTTTCCAGTTTTTCTTTATTCTTAAATATATGTGCTGCTGTTGCATAAGTTAGATCCTGTTTATTTATGGCTCTCACATGTTCTAACACTCTAATTTTGAAGGCTCTTTCTGTTTTCCCAACGTAAAAAGTGCCGCAACTACACTTAGCCAAATAAATGACACCCTGTGTATTACATGTTATCAACTGTCTGATGGTAAAGATTGGCTAGTTTAAATGCTTGCCAATGAAGCATTTAAACCTCTCACCTAGGCTCCTGTTTCCCCCTCTGGACAGATGCAGACCACTGCGCCAGTATAGGTCTGTATCCCTCCAGGTGGCTCCCCAGTCCCCAATGAAGCCAAAACCCCGAGATCCACACCAGTTTTTCAACCATTCATTGAATTCCCTGGTGAGGAGTACCCTAGCATCACCCCTGCCATAGACAGGTAGCACTTCTGAGAAAGTTACCGTATGCGCTACTTCTCTAAGGCCCCTCCCCAACTCTACAAACTCCTCTTGCACTGCTCTGATCCCATTCTTAGCCAGGTAATTTGTCCCTAGGTGGACAATGACATCCAGCTCCCTCCCTCGTGCAGCTGCTCCCACGATCCTGAGGATTCGCTTCCTGTCCCTCCAAGCCATCGCGCCAGGCAGGCACCTCACCTCCCTCTCCCATTCCTCCCCCACTTCTACCCCCCTAATGATTAAGTCCTTCACCAGGAGTTGTTTCCTTCCCCTGTGGGGTCCCATGCCACCCTCCTGTGGGTCTCCTTTGTGAAGGTTCCCAGCATCCTCTTTGGTCTCCACTGCAGGTGCCTCCATAGAGGAACCACTATCCACCAGAAGAGCATATGAATTGTGTGGAGGTATAGCTGGAGCGATGCAACTCTGTTCCGCCAACCTCTCCCTCCCTCCCTGAGCCCACCCTGGTCCAGCCTCTCCTCTTTCTTGGCAACCCCTGAGGTAGTGGCATTGGCCCGGGTGGTCCCTGGGTGGGGGAGGAGGTTTCACGAATCCTAGCCAGGTCAGCCTGGAGATGGGCAACCTCCTCCCTCAGACCAGAGAGGTGCCTGCAAATAGGGCAGCAACTGTTGCCACACTTTTGGCTTTCCCAGGAGGAACAGGAGCATTTTTGTCTTTACAGACCATCTTTTTAGCCACTTCATCAGCAGCTTGATCATGCTTCCTTTTTTGTACAGACACTTCATCAGTGCCTTTATTATTTTTAAACTTGTGAGGAACTTTGTCAGCTCCTTTGGAAACTTTATTTTTTGGCTGGGACTTGGAGGCTTCATCAGCACCCCTGCTTGAATTTTTATTGTTATTAAATTTAGATGGCCCCTCACCGGTAGCCTTTGATTTTTCCTCAGCCATAATTTTTTTTAAGTCTCTTTGCTCTGTTTCTCACCAAATTTGTGCAAAGAGAATCAGCAGATCTGGACCTAAACACCTGAGGCACAGGCTGTTGAAATGCCGTTAAGCCAAATCCTGCGATAAATGACACTTTTTTAAATCCTGTTGGTCCAGTTTCTATTTAGTTCTGGGGAATCTCTGACATGCCAATCCACAGAGAACCCAGCGATAACTGTCAAAGTTTGAAAATTCAAACAGATACCTCACGGTAGGGACCCACAATTTCTGAGGTAAAAAGTAAAGAAAAATGCTAAAATTCGTCAGTTCCTTCAAGAACAGAGTCAAAATAGTAAAGAACCATCAAAAATAACCATTTGCAGTAAAAAAGGTATATAAAATACGCAGATGCAGTAAAAATGTATATAAACGCAGTTGTGGTAAAAATAATGCAGATGCGCGAAAAAGAAACTACTGCTAAAAAAATAATAAACACACTAAAAATTTAAGTTTGTGAGGAAAACTTTAGCAAGATAAGCAAAACAAGCATTTGTCAATGCCGAACGTTCGCTTGCAGGTATTTGCAGTGGTGTTTGGCACGTATGGTGCTTTACCCTAATGCCCTGTGCGATTGCTGGTATTTGCACAATAAAATTTCAGCATGACCTTTTTGTTACCCCCATTGTGCGCTACATAGGCGGAAACACGTTTTGGGCAGGATGTGAAAAATGACAGCTGTACTGCTCATAAGGAAGTGTGGTCGAATGACTGTTGAAAATCTGGAGTGGAAATATTGAAAATTTGCAAACCTACAAGCGTGCGTGGGAACTGTGCAACGCACGCTCGTAAAACAGTCATTGTTAGGAATTTTTTCACCAAATTTTCAACACTGGCATTTTAAAACCTCTGCTAATGAACAGTGTCACTGTGATTTTCTTACTGTGTCCCATACATTGATTTCGCACACCGACTGCGCCATTGTGCACTACATGGGCAGAAACACGTTTTGGGCAGGATGTGAAAAATGACAGCTGTACTGCTCATAAGGAGGTGTGGTAAAATGGCAATGTTGAAAATCTGGAGTGAAAATATTGAAAATTCGCAAACTTAAGAGCATGCGTAGGAACTGCACAATGCACGCTCGTAAAACAGTTATTTTTAGGAATTTGTTCACCAGATTTTCAACATAGCCATTTTAAGATCTCTGCTCATGAAGAGTGACACTGATTTTCTTAATGTGTCCCATACACTGAGTTCGCACAGCGACTGTGCCATTGTGCGCTACATGGGCGGAAACACGGTTTGGGCAAGATGTGAAAAATGACAGCTGCACTGCTCATAAGGAGGTGTGGCAAAATGGCAATGTTGAAAATGTGGAGTGAAAATGTTGAAAATTCGCAAACTTACGAGCGTGCATAGGAACTGCGCAATGAACTCTCGTAAAACAGTCATTTTTAGGAATTTTTTCACCAAATTTTCAACATAGCCATTTGAAAACTTCTGCTAATGAACAGTGTCACCGTGATTTTCTTAATGCGTCCCATACATTGATTTCGCACACCGACTGTGCCATTGTGCGCTACATGGGCGGAAACACGTTTTGGGCAGGATGTGAAAAATGACAGCTGTACTGTTCATAAGGAGGTGTGGTAAAATGTCAATGTTGAAAATCTGGAGTGAAAATATTGAAAATTCGCGAACTTACAAGCCTGCGTGGGAACTCTGCATAGCGCTTCGTAAAACAGTAATTTTTGGAATTTTGTACCAAATTTTCAACATGGGGTTTTGGGACCCCTTCTCATGAATGATGTCACTGTCATGGCGTTATTCAGGCCGAAGGGTGATTTGCGCGAGTGACTGCGAAATCTCCGCGGCCTGAATACGCCATGACAGTGACAGCATTCATGAGAAGGGGTCCCAAAAATTCCAAAAAATGCCTGAGATATGCAATAAGTTGAACCCCCATCTAGCCCATTATACAGCTTACCGGCATTTCCTCAGTTGCGGTCGACTTTGAAGAGTGCAGGCGTGTCCCGGGTCTATCAAGATCGTCCGCCAAGCTCCGGAGGTAAGTATGGGGTATGGGGGGTGTGGGAGAGCAGGGTGCGCAGTGGGTGGGTGCGGGTTGTGGGAGGGGCAGGGAGACTGCGTGGGACGTTTTTACTTTATAGGTTTTTAATTGACGGCGTGGGACGTTTACGCAGCTGGGGTGAGCTCCCAGCGTGGCACAAGGATAACTGGGAGGGCGAGGCCGGCAGAAGTTGGGCACCCCGTCGGCAAACAACGAGGGCGTTGCCACGCTGGGTGGGCTCCAGCGTGGCAGAAGGATGGCAGGGGCCATGGAGCCGACGGGGATTGGGCACCCCGTCGGCAAACAACATGAGGCCGTTTGCCACGCTGGGGTGGGCTCCCAGCGTGGCAGCAAGGATTGGGGGGGGGGCAGCGTGACGGTGCTCTGTATGACAGCGGTGGTTTTCTTTGAAGCGAAGACCACCACTGTCATACACAGTTCCCGCACCCATTGGTACAGGACCGCCACGCCTGCTCAACTAAGCAGTGGATTTAACGGGAGAGGCACACCTCCAAAGTGTGCTACTCTCCCAAAACATTCCTTGCGCATGCGCACAAGCTAACGTAAAAAGGCTGTCAACAAGGAAAGTTGAGATACACCTCTGGGGCAATGTTGCTCAGTCAGCGGACAAAAAATTCTGAAGCCCTTCACGCTGCTCCCTCTCAGCACACTCCCCTCTTTTTTTCTTTCTATTGTCTGTTTTAGCACTGATCCATGAGGAACTCTCTCGAGCACCCTCCATTGCCCCCAGCTCTGAGAGGCCTCCATCTCCTGGCACCAACCTGGAGATACCCCCAGCCCTGAGCTCCCCAGTAGGGCCACCCTATTCACCCAGGGCACTCTATCTAGAATTAGGCAGGCTGGGTTGGGCCCGGCCCAGGAGAATATGGCGACCGGCAGTGGACTGTGGCTGAGTGGGTGGAGGTGCCATCGTCTATCTCCGTGGTTGGGGATTTTCTAGTGTATAGGTTTCTCCCGGGAGTGCGACGTGCAATGATGTCAGTGCACCGGTGCCTGATGACATCTGTCGCACTCCTGCCCCAGTGTTCTGGCTGGTGATCCTGCAATACCCCCAATCTCCATCAGGGGTCACAAGGACACCGAGCAGCCCCAGGATCCCTCCCAGCGAGAGTAGAGCAGTCCTCCGGACGTTCGATCCTCTCCCTTCCCAGCCGATCCCCGGCTCCCCAAGTCCATCTCCAAACTGGGTCACTCGCACGAGGTGTGTGGCGCCCAGTGCTTTAACCCTCAGCGCCACTGGCCAGCTCCTCCTTTTTTTTGACTGGCTGATGCCCTAGCTCATTATGATAATTCTCTTAAAGGCATACCTCTGGGGCAGTTACACCTAGCCAGCTAACTGCTATAGTTACTGACGCTAAAGGACTCCTGGGGTAAGAAGGACAGTTTCAACTTCTCCTTCGACAGGGCTGACAGGAGCCAGTCATCAAGGCAGAAGAGCAGATGTTGGCCCTGTTGTCTCAAGGCTGCCACCACTACCACATAGCACTTGATAAAAACTCAAGGTGCCGAGGAGAGGGCCTTGAACTGGTAATGTTTCCCCAAAAAGGAGAACCGGAGGTAGCGGCGATGGGCCTGAAAAACCGGGATCTGCAGGTAGGCATCCTGCACATCCAGGGCGTAAAGCCACTGTCCCTGGTGCGGGGGGCCGGCAGACTTGGGAGGGGCAGCATTCTAAATCATTTTTAATCAATGTACAGTTTTAGAGTGCTGAGTTCCAAGATGAGACGCAAATGTTCCATCTTTTTTTGGACCAGAAAGAAGTGGAAGTAATACCCCTTTCTGACTTGGTTTGATGGAATGGGCTCTATCACCTCCTTTTGCAGAAAAGCCTCAATTTCATCCCTTAAGAGGGAAATATGCACCTTTAGATAATGGGATAACCCTAGGGGCCTGTCTGGAGGTTTCTTGAGAAATTTCAGAGTATGGCCCTGTCTGACCAGCTGAAGGACTCACGAATCGGTGGTGACTACCTCCCACCCTGGCAGGTGACTGGCGAACCTTCCGCCCACCGGCTCCCCTGAGGATGGGGAAGAGGTGGCAGACCGCGAGTCAAGAAAGGGAGGGAGGGTTGGGGAGTGCCCCACCTGAAGCCCTTTGAGTTTTGGCTGGAGGGGCAGTTGCAGCGGCAGGGGCCCAATGTTTGGGCTGACGTCTGGCCGTTTGCAGCTGTTTCGTCTACCGTTTCACCTGGTGATGAAAAGGTTTCTTGGCCTGAAACTTAGGGCATTACATGGTGTGAAATTACCTAAGGTCCTTACCCTTGTCCTGGAGACTGGTAATAATATCCTGGGCATCTCCTCTGAAGAGGACAGAGCCCCTAAAAGGAGCATCCTGGACAGCTGCTTGACCGTCCAGTGCCAGGGGCACATAGCCAGGAATACCTCCCGAGACTAACAGCCGTAGCTGTGCCACTGGCTGAGGAATCCATGGTGTCACACGTGGCCCTCAGCGAGTGTTGACAGGCAATCTTAGCGGACCTGAGTCTGGCATGGCATCGATGACAGGCTCCAGCTGACTAAAGAGAGATTTCTGGTAAACCAGCATGTGAGTTACGTAGTTTAAGGCACACATGGCCAAAGTGGAGGAAGAATAAAACTTCCTACCAAATTGGTCCAGCTGTCTGGACTCCTTATCAGTAGGTGAAATGCTCGTACGTCTGGGCTTGGTGGGCTTGTCATGAGCAGCAGCAGTGACTACAGTGTCCACCTTAGAGTGAACACTGAGGTGATCTTTCCCCTCTGGTGTTCTGTAAGTCCGGTCCGCCTTCTCAGCTACCACCAGAACTGAGGAGGGCATCATTCAGATGGTGGATGCCAGGTCTTCATGCGGCTCCAACCAAGGAGGGGTAAGAACAGGAGCCGACTCCTGGATGGCCAGATGTTGGCGTTTTGTATCATGACCATCTGACTTCCAGTCATAGACCTTTGCAATCTTCTTGAGGAGGTTTGCGAAAGAAGGATCCTTGGGTGGGGATTTTTAGGATTCCTTAGGCCTGGGCTCCTCTCCGAGAGGGGTTTCAAACCCCAACCTTACAGAGGCTGAGGAATCGGACTCTAAACCCGGATGCAAGGACTCCAAAGATCGGATGTCAGGGTGGGAAGCTCCCCAAGATCCTAGAAGGGCTCCATCTGATGATTGCCCCACCAGAGGCTCCTTCGTCAGGTCCGACACCAGATAGCGTAAGTCTGGCGAAGTAGTATGCCTGGGCGTCCGGGTCCACCGGGACCTGGAAGCATCCCTGGGGGGTGGCAGGTATCCAGCTCCGACACCAGCTGGGCCTTAGTCTCTGACCACTAGGACTGAAGGATAGCCCGAAAGTCTAGCTGGGGCTGAGGTGGAGGAGGTGATAGGGGCTGGTAGGCTGGAGAATCCCACGTAGAGAAACCCGGCATCGGGTAACCTGGTGTCTGGTAGGTGTGCGTCGGGTAGACCAGTAAGGGGTAGGAGGGTGAATACCACAGCATCTGGCCTCCTGACGGCAGGTAGGCCAGAGGATAAGGCGGCGTGGGGTGACCTGACGGGGAGCCCGACAACGGTGCCAGGGGGTCCAAAGGAGGATCCTGAGGAGGCCCGAAACCTGGCTCTGAAGGCCCCAGAAGAACCGGGCTGAATGCTGGACTGGTGGGAGGTAAGCCCAGCGCTGTGGCCAGCATCCTCAACAGAGGATCCAGCTGAGGAGGGTCGGTAGGTTTCTCGGGAAGACCCAACGTCAACTCCTGAAGTGACCCAGGGAAGGTGCCACCTGACAGATGGCCCCCATCCTCCTCACCCCGAAGGGCCGGGGGGGGAAAGAGGAAGCTTTTCCGGAGGAGGAGAGGGGCTGGTCCGGTTGGGGAACCCAAACGAGGAAGCTATGGTAAGTGCAGCAGTATAGCATCGTCGGGGCCCTCGTCAGACCCCAACGCAAGCTGGTCAGTGGCGCAGACGTTGGACAAATCGACGGCCGACTTATCAACCAGGGTGTTGAGAGGACGTCAGATGGACCGACGACTGACTTATCGACCACACTGGTCAAGCAGATGTCAGAGGAACAGACGACTGGCTTATCAATCGCGGCCGGGCGGGAACCGGAGACCCCGGAGACTGACTTAGCAGCTTTAGCAGACGCACGTCGGAGGATCGTTGGACAAACTGACATCCGACTTATCGAACGAGGCGATCGAGCGGATGTCGGATGAACCAATGTCTGACTTATCTACCAGAGTGGTTGGAAGAACCAATGACTGGCTTATCGACCGTGGCTGGACGGGAACTGGAGACCCTGGAGCCAGACTTAACAGCCTTGGCCAGATGCACGACAAAGCCACTTCATCAGTGACTTCTTTAGGCTTCCTTTTTGAACTAGGCACTTCATCAGCACCTGTATTTATGTTCTTTGTTTTTAAAGGCACGTCATCAGCCCCTGAATTAGGCTTAGACTTAAAAGATGCTTCATTAGCACCTTTTATTTATTTTTTTTTAACTTTGTTCATCTCCACCACCTGGAGAACTCCTTCCGGCATCCTTGTTGCTCCCAGCCTTACCTCCCTCCGTGACTTCTAGGTCCTCTCCATTCGTGCCACCCAGCACCACCTCTGGGTCTGAACCCTCCGGAGGTAGGGCCACCCTATCTACCCAGGGCACTCTATCTATAAGGCAAAGTGCTAGGCACACGAGTCGGCCCATGGAGAGGAAGTCAGTCTGGAATTGGGAGTGTGGGCTAGGAGGCCGAAGTGCCTTCATCTATCCCCAGGAGTGGGGTTTTCCTCTCATTGTAGTTCCTGACCCTCTCGGAGTGTGGCTTAGCAAGGCAACGTAGTGTTGCAACTCCGCCCCATGCACCTGTGGCGTCGCTACACCGGGCACCTCTGACCATTGCCAGAGGCCGCTCCAGGAGCAATCACTTCCCTGCAACTCTCCCCGGAAAAAGAAAGCAGTCCTACGGACACTCGATCCCCCGCCGACTCTCAGTGGCCCAGGCTCGTTCCCAAACCCGGGTCGCCGGTGTGGCATCCAGTGCCTTAGCACCACCGGGCCGGACCTTTCATCAGCACCTTGATTTATTTTCTTTGAAGAAACGTAGAAGTTGCCGACAAATAAGGACCACAAGGCTCATTCAGTCTGCCCATTTTTTTCTACCTTGTGAATGTGCCACAGCATTGGGTCTGTGTCTGGGATCAGATGAAGACCCTTCTTCAGCCATACAGTAGCCCTAAGCCTTTTAACTCTGTTTCTTAAAGTTTCTGGACAAAATTTAGAGCAAAGAACACAACAGTGGTCTGGACCTAAACACCTTAAACACAGGTGTTGAGTATCAGCTCTAGCTAGTATTCTCTGATAATTTAAGCATTTTTTAAAACCAGTGGGTCCAGTCCTTTTCTTAGGGATTTCTGACATGCCAATTTACAGAAAACCCAGTAGTTAGAAACTCCAATAGGTAAAAAGTAAAGTTAGCAGTCGGTTCCCCCGGGGAAAGAACCACAACTTTTCTGAGGTAAAAAAAAAAATATCAAGAAAAACATCGGTTCCCGCCTAAAAAAACAATAAAAGGCACCACAAAAATACTAGACACGATACTTAAAACTATAGAAAATAAAGAAAAAAGGAACCACGGAACCAAAAGAAATGCATGGTTCCCGGGAACCAAGGGGAACCACTAAAAACTGTTACAAAATACTCAGCACATGATCAAATAGTAAAATAAAACACTAAATAGCAACCAAGTACAAGAAAAACAGGTTACTCACCTGTAACAGTAGTCCTAGGAGTGGTAAATGACATTTATACACACTGTCTGGCAGCTGTCTTTCCCTTTAAGGATCACCAGAAACATCTTCCAGCTGGCTCCTCCCACCCGAGTGGTAAATTCCATGGTTCTGCCCCATGACACCAGATCTTGCCCATGGGTAACAGAGTGTGTGCGCCGAAGCTGGAGAGGTCGGGTTGGTCCGTGTGGATGAATATCATATACCACTCCTAGAAAGTACAGTTATGTAAAATCTTACCGTAATAGCAGATCTTCGAGGAATGTCTCTTGCAGCAGGCAATTACTTCTGCGACTTCCAGTAGAGGGCGCTGTGACACGGCAGCTCTTCTTGCACTTTTGTACCAGGGACCGCCCACACTTGACATCAATTTCCTGCTTCCCATATAAGTGTTAGCGATCCCTGGTATGCTCAGTTCCCCCACTGGATTCAGCTCACAACAACGGGAAACCATGGTACCAAGGAGTCCAACCCTAACTCACTGGACCAGAATTTGCTCTGTTAGAGAAGGAGGGGGATGGAGGGTGGGATCGTACCTATTGCAAGAGACATTCGACGAAGATCTAATGTTATGGTAAGATTTTACGAAACTGTACTATCTTCCACAGAACGGTCTCTTTCACTAGGTAATTACTTCTAGGAGAATCCCCAGCAGTTATGTCCATATGGGAGGAAAATTATGATAGGAGACCTTGTAGGACTGTACAGCCAAAGGCCGTCCTACATCTCGAGGCAATATCAAGATTGTAATGCCTTGTGAAAGTATGGATTGTGGACCAGGTAGCCGCACTGCAGATATCTGAAATGGAGGCTCCTTTAAAGCAAGCCACAGTAGTGGCCATAGCTCTCATGGAATGTGTTTGGACGGGTCCAGGTAAAGTCTTGCTGTACTTTTCGTAACAAAATGCAATACAATTCGCCAACCATGAAGACAGGCTTCGTTTAGCAACAGGAAGCTCTTCTCTGCCAGAGGAAAGGGGTGACGTATAATTGAGACGTCTTCCTAACTGACTGGGTACGATTAGTGTAATAGCGTAGTATGGTATGCAATAGATATTCACCATGATTGGAGTATTCAGGGTAGTAAACCGGAAGCTCCAAAGACTGATTTAGAGTATGTTCGGAGACTACTTTAGGAAGGAAGGATGGGTTGGTACGAAGGACCGCCCTGTCCTTGTGAAAAATCAAGTAAGGTTCCCTACACGAGGGCATGAAGCTCGGAAATACGGCAAGCTGAAGTAATAGCCACTAGAAATAATGTTTTCCATGAAAGGAAATGGAGATCACAGGTGGCTGCTGGCTCGAAAGGTTCAATGGTGAGTTTTTCTATAATGAAACTGAGATCCCATGGAGGAACGAGTCTTCTAATAGGAGGTTTAATATGTATCATTCCTCTCAAAAACATCTTGGCTAAATGATGTTGGTACAGAAGTTTGCCATCCAAAGGTTCATGAAATGCCAAGATGGCAGCCAGGTGGACTTTGATGGAGGAGTAACTTAAGCCTGACTCTGATAATGAGACCAGGTAGTGTAAAACCTTTGTCAGTGTACAAGAGGACGGGTCCGGTGAGCGAGAGGCAGACCACATGGAAAAGCGTTTCCATTTGGAATTATATATTTCTCTGGTTGCTGGTTTTACGAGAAGCCAAGAGAATGTTGGCAACAGAAGAGGACACTTGAAGTCTATTACATGAATGTGTCCTCAGGAGCCAAACGTGAAGATGAAGAGTCTTCAGGCTGGGGTGCAGGAGGGATCCGTGACACTAAGTCAGGAGGTTCGGTCTAACAGGCAACTGAATGGGTTCCCTTACTGACAGTTGTTGGAGTAGAGGGTACCATAGTTGACAAGGCCACATTGTTGCTATGAGAATCATGGTGGCCGGATCCATCTGAAGTTTCAATAGAGTCTGTTGCAAGAGAGGGACAGAGGAAGGCATATAAGTAGAGTCCTGTCCAAGGTCGGGAGAGGGCAACCATAGATCGTCCCTTGTTGCTTGGGATGATGGAGAAGTAACTGGGGAGCTGCTGATTGACTGGGGAGGCAAACAGGATCCAGCTGCGGAGTTCCCCATCAGTCGAAGATTTCTTGGAGTACTTCTTGGTGAAGTGTCCACTCATGAGTGGCCGGTCTGCTAACTGATTGCACCGTCCCGGTAGGTGGACAGCCATTAGTGTTAGTTGCTGTCTCATGGCTTCCTGTCAGACTGTAAGGGTCCCCATGGAGAGGGTGTGTGATTTTGTGCTCCCCTTGTTTGTTGAGGTAAAACATCACTGCAGTGTTGTCTGATTAAATCAGCAATGGTCCTGGCTTGAGGCAGGGCTGAAATGCCTGAAGGGCTAGACGGACCACTTTAATCTCAAGGAGGCTGATATGAAAGTGACAGAAGAGGCGGTCCACTGACCTTGGGTCTGATAAGGACCTAAGTGCGTGCCCCATCCATCCAGGGAAGCATCCGTGGTTAATGTCTGCATGGGAGGCAGCAAAAAGGCATTCCTTGACACAAATTGGTTTTCACTGTCCATCACTTCAGGGATGACTTCAGAGAAGGAGTGACCCTGATTTTGTCGTCAAACTGTCCAGTTCTTTGAGACCACTGATTCTAGCGGGTCCATTGGACAGGTCTCATGTGTAGGCAAGCGAATGCCACCGTCGAGATGGCAGCGGACATGTGACCCAGAAGGCTCAGCATTTGTCTGGCCGTAACTATCTTCTGAGTCTGTATTTGCGAAGCCAGAGATATAAGAGCGTCCTGACGAGCAGGCAGAAGGTAAGCTCTGGCTGGGACTATATCTAGAACAGCCCCGATGTATTGGAGAGACTGAGTCGGGTCTGGACTGGACTTTGGCCAGTTGACTGTTATCCCTAGATTGTTGAACATGATCAGAGTAGCGGCTAGGGAGGCAAGCAGAACTTCCCTGGATTCTACTTTGATTAGCCAATAGTCTAGGTATAGGAAGACGAAGTGCCCTTTTTCCGTAAGGCTGCTGCCACCACCGCTAGACATTTGGTGAACACTCTTGGAGCTGATGAAAGGCTGAAAGGCAGTGCTCGAAACTGGTAGTTTTGACCCAAAAGGTGGAATCGCAGAAATTTGTGATGGGCAGGATGAATGGGGATATGTAAGTAGGTGTCCATCATATCCAGGGCACACAGCCAGTCTCCTTGTTTTAGGATAGACATGATGGCAGTTAAGAGTTATCATGTGAAAATATTTGAAATGAATGTATCGATTCAGGTGTCTCAGGTCTAGTATTGGTCTGAGATCGCCTGTTCGCTTGGGTACCAGAAGAAAGTGGGTGTAAAATCCCGTTTGATGTTCTGGAAGGGGCACTGGTAAGACAGCCTGTTTGGCAAGAAGTGCCTTCAATTCTTCTTGAAGAATAGGGACATGATCTGGAGGATAATGGATTACCCGAGGGGGGTGGGGCGGAGAGAAATTCCAGTGTGTCCATTTCAGATGATCTGAAGTACCCATTTGTCCGAAGTGATAGTTTTCCAGGCCTCCAGATGGAGGGCAAAACAACCCCCTACAGCCTCCAAGGCCTGGATGAGGAGGTGAGGGGAAAGCCCTGATAGGTCACTGGGTACTGAGTTGCCCGGCCCTCCCGAAGCTCCACTCTGTGAGCCACGGGTGGCAGAGGCATTGGCCTTTGTGGTTTGGGCACAGCCTCAAAAGCCACCTCTGTTAGAGGCCTTATATTTTCTGCCTCTTTTGGAATGAGAGGAATATTGCGTACGATAGGTTGGCTGCGGAGTGTGGTATATACCGTGTACCGTACAAAGGGTTCTGCCTGATGCCTGCAGGTCATTTAACAACATCTGAGTAGCTGGTCCGAACAATTTGGACCCTTTAAAGGTGCATTAGCTACTTTATGTTGTATACTAGGAGCAAAACCTGAAATGCAAAGCCAAGCATGGCGATGCAGAGAGACTCCAGTAACTCAAGAGTCAGGCTGCGGTATCTATGGCATCATATCCCGACCGGGGCAGTTGACGGGAGACAGAATTGCTAGTGGACACTGTTGACAATAACCTGTCCTTTTCCTGGGAAGGAGAAAGTTTATTGATAATGTCTATGGCTGAAGCTCCAAGGGTATGTTGGTATTTAACCATATGTCCCATATAATTCAGAATTCGGAAATTCATAGTGCCTGAGGAAAAAATCTTTTTCCTCCGGTAGTCAATTCTTCGGGATTCTTTATCAGGTGGTAAGGAACTCATGTGTTTGGGCTTTTTAGTACGATCAGGAGTGGCAGCAATGACCACTGAATCCGCTTCTGGGATGGTGGACAGAAAGGGATGGTACTTTCAAATGGATAGGGCTAGAGGATACGAACATATGAAGAAGTCAGCAGAAGAAGGCCATTTGGTCTATCAAGTCTGCTTGTATTGCAGGGTCCACAGCTTGAGCTAATGTCCCTGCCCTCCCTCCCGTCCTCCCTACCCATGATTCTTACCTTCCCCCTATGCCTATCCCAGCCTCTCTTAAGGCTGCCCACTGTCTTCAACGAGATGACCTCTTGCGGCAACGCATTCCAATTGTCCACCACCCTCTCTGTGAAGAAGTGCTTCCTGACCTCCCTCCTAAACCTCCCACCCTCCAGCTTAAGACTGTGCCCCCTTGTGATATGGTTGCTACTCAGCTTAAAGAGACTCTCCTTAACAATCTTATTTATCCCTTTCAAGTACTTGAACGTCCCAATCATGTCCCCCCTCTCTCTCTCTCCTGTCTTCCAGGGAGTACATGTTCAGTGTCCTCAACCTCTCCTAGTATGCCTTGCCCTGCTGACCGGCTTTCATCTTTGTAGCCCTCCTCTGTACCTTCTCCAGCAGGTTAATGTCCTTTTTGAGGTGTGGGCACCAGTACTGAACTCCATACTCTAGACGCGGCTTTACCAGTGACCTGTATGAGGGCAGTATAACCTCCTCTCTCCTACTACTGATCCCCCTAGCTATGCATCCCAGCATCTTGTTTGCCTTTGCTGCTGCTTTCTTGCACTGCGTGGAGTGCTTCAGGTCACTAGTGATCATCACTCCCAGGTTCTTCTCCTCCTCTGATGCAGATACTCGGACTCCACCCAGGTAATATTCTGTCCTGGGATTCTTGGCTCCAATATGCATAACTCTGCTTTTCTTGGCATTGAAGCCAAGCTGCCAGATCCTGGACCACCTCCACAGCTTTTCCAGATCTTCCTGTAGTTCCCGCATCCCTTCAGCTGTGTCCACTCTCCCACAGAGCTTGGTGTCATCTGCGAATAGGCACATTTTGAACTTAATGCCATCCCCAGTAACACTGATGAAGACACTGAGTAACATTAGCCCCAGCACAGAGCCCTGTGGGACCCCACTGGTTACCTCTCTGGTGCCAGATAACTCTCCCCCCACCACCACCACCCTCCCTCCGGGTTCTGTCCCTCAGTCAGTTTCCCACCCATCTGACCATCTTTTCCCCAACTCCAAGATCCACCAACTTCCTGATCAACCCTTTGTGCGGCACAGAGTCAAAGGCCTTGCTGAAATCAAGATAGAGTATGTCTACCGCTTTGTCCCTGTCTACTGTCTTAGTGACACAGTCAAAGAAGCCAATCAGATTTGTTTGACATGCTCTCCCCCCCCACCATAAACCCATGCTGCCTCTCATCCTGAAGATCATGTTCCTCTAGATATTCCACCAACCTTTCCTTTAGTATGGTCTCCATGAGCTAGCCAACAATGGAGGTCAGACTGACTGATCTGTAATTCCCTGGATCATCCTTGGGACCGTTTTTGTGAAGAGGCACTACATGTGCTGTTCTCCAGTCCTGTGGCACCACGTCTGATTCTAGTGAACTATTAAATAGGTCTGCTAGTGGCGCTGCCAGCTCCTCAGGCAGTTCTTTTAGTACCCTTGGATGTACTCTGTCCGGGCCTGGTGATTTTTCAACTTTCAATGCCAGCAGACCCTCTCTCACTCTATGCTCCTCTATTACCATGTCTGTGTTCCCCTCCACCCCCGCTCCTCTTTTCCCTCCTGAAGGCACTGGTCCATCCTTCTCCCTGATGAAGACAGAAGTATTCAATTAGTATCTCTGCTTTTCCTCCATTATCCTCCACCCACTGCACACCTTTCTTAAGCCTAACAATCCCTTCATTCTTGTCCCTTTTCCCACTTACATAGTGAAAGAAAGCCTTCTCCCCCTTCTTAATTCCTTCAGCTATTTGAAGCTCCTTCTGTGCCTTTGCTCGCCTTACTTCCTTACTTGTCTCACTAGCCAACCTTAGGTAATTTCCCCTATCTATCTCTCTCTTGGTCTTCCTGAATTTTCTATAGGCCAACCTCTTTTCCCTTACTGCCTTGGCAACCGCAGAACTGAACCAGCTGGGCGCTTTGGCCCTTGTGTTCTTCCCTCTGAGTCTAACACACTCATCTGTGGCAACTAGTATTCCTTCCTTAATGATGGACTACTTTATATCCACCCCCATATCTGCTCTGATGCCCACCAGATCACAGATTTAGAAGTAGGTATCCATCTGGGAACTAGTGACCATCGAACAGTATGGTTCACGATAAACACAGCAGTAGAGTCGAGCCATACAAAGGCAAAGGTACTGTACTTCAGGAGGGCAGATTTTGCCAAAATGGGTGAGTGCCTAAGGAACGCACTAGCAAATGGGCAGGAAGGAGTGGTGGAAGAACAATGGGGAATAACCAAAACTGCCATCACAAAGGCAACAAGCCTTTGTGTGAAGCAACTAAACAAAACTATGTAAGAAACCACTACGGTTCTCAAAGGAGATGGCAGGGAAGGTTAGGGAGAAAAAGAGAGCATTCAGGAAGTACAAGGAATCACAGAAGGAGCAGGACAGAGAATTGTATCGGTTAAAGCAAAAGGAAGCATGAAAGATAGTCAGAACAGCAAAGGCCCACGCCGAGGAAAAGACAGCCAACTCAGTTAAGAAGGGGGATAAAACCTTTTATAGATACATCAGGGAGCGAAGGAAGACCAAGGGAGGGATAGTGAGGCTTAATAAAGGGGAAGGGTGGGCAGAGGGTGACTGTGAAAAGGCAGATACACCAAACAAATACTTTTGCTTAGTATTCACAAATGAAGAGGGGGAAGTACTTAAACCGAACAATACAAACACGCTGGATATTGGGGTTGTTACCAGCCCTTTCACAGAAAAAAGGGTACTGAAGGAACTCTTAAAACTAAAGATGGAGAAAGCAATGGGGCCTGATGGGATTCATCCCAGAATTCTAAAAGAACTAAGGGCAGAACTAGTGACACCACTGACTACCCTCTTTAACAAATCATGGGAGGATGAGGTGGTACCTGAAGAGTGGAGGAGGGCAGATGTTATTCCACTACACAAAAGTGGGAGCAGGGCAGAAGCAGGAAACTACAGACCTGTTAGTTTAACCTCAGCGATTGGGAAAATGATGGAATCAATTCTGAAGGAAAGAACTGCTAAGTACCTAGAGGCCAGAGGAGCGCAGGACCCAAGGCAGCATGGATTCACAGCGGGAAGGTCATGTCACACGAATCTAATAGATTTCTTTGACTGGGTGACCAAAGTAGTAGATCAGGGAGGGGCTGTAGACATGGCCTACCTAGACTTTAGCAAGGCATCTGACACAGTCCCACACAAAAGATTAATATACAAGTTATCCAGCCTGGGAGTGGATCCCAAGATGGTAGCCTGGGTGAAATTGGCTGGAGAACAGGACACAGAGGTAATAGTAAGCGGTACACTCCGAAGAAGAAGGGGGTTACTAGTGGGGTACCGCAGGATTCAGTACTAGGACGGTCCGCTTAATGTCTTTATAAACGACATTGCAGAGGGACTGGAAGGAAAAGAATGTCTCTGCAGACGACACAAAGATCTGCAACAGAGTTGATACACAAGGTGGGCTGGAAAGGATGAGAAGGGACTTAGCAAGGTTGGAGAAATGGTCAAATGTATAGCAGCTTAGATTCAATGTTAAGAAGTGCAAAGTAATGCACCTGGGAAACAAAAACCCAGAGGAAGAGTACACAATGGGGGGTGAGATACTAACAACAAAAATGGAAAGAGACCTGGGGGTAGTCATATTAGATGACCTAAAGGTGAGAAAGCAATGTGAGAGGGCAGTAAGTAGGGCTGGTGGGATACTGGGATGCATAGGGAGAGGCATCACCAGTAGAAAACAGGAAGTTATTATCCCTCTGTACAGACAGCTGGTGAGACCCCATCTAGAGTACTGCGTGCAGCTCTGTAGACCCAATCTCCGCTAAGACATAGACAGGATGGAGGCAGTCCAGAGGAGGGCAACTAAAATGGTGCAGGGTCTGCACCAGAAGACATATCAAGAGAGGCTTACGGATCTTAATATGTATAGCTTCGAGGAGCGGAGGGAGAGGGGGGACATGACAGAAACTTTCAAGTACCTCAATTGAATCAACAAAATTCAAGAGTGTAGCATATTTCAGAAAAAGAGGTGTGCAAGAACAAGGGGGCACAATTTGAAGCTAGAAGGGGATGGCTCAGAGGTAATGTGAGGAAGTATTTTTTCAGAGAGAGGGTTGTGGATGCATGGAACAGCCTTCCTGAGGTGGTTGTGGAGTCAAACAGAGTGGTGGAATTCAAGAATGCATGGGACAGGCATAAGGCAGTTCTAGGGGGTGGAGTTGGAAGAAGTAGGCTGTTGGTTAGCTAGGATCTGCAGCTTATCCATTAGGTAGGGAAATGGGCAGACTGGGTGGGCCAAGCGGTCCTTGTCTGCTGCCAAATTCTATGTTTCTATCCAGAGGAGCCTGATATAAGCAATCTGCTTTTATGGGAACAGCTGTAATAGCTGATAGCTGATGCCAGGCAGCCAGCATGGCATTTTGGTAGGTCGGAATCAGTGGGGGTACCAATAAGGCCTGCTTCTCTGGCAACTAAAGATATTCTGCCATATCCTTACGTTGTTTGTCATGTTCTGTGGTAGAGAATCCCATGACCTTTTGTATTTGAACCATCGTCTCACTAAAGGTCGAGTCATCATGAGGAGAGGTGGCAACTGGCATAGGGCAGGTCCTCATCCAGGGAAGAGATTTCACAGTAGGGGGACTCCAGGTTCAGGAAATCCAGATCTTAGAACTCTTCATCATCAATATCACCGGGGAGATCCACCGGTAGTTCAGGTTCATCTGACAAATAGTCTTCCATAGTAGGAGGAGGAGGAGATCAGAGTGGCAGTGGATCCCTGTCTCTGTGAAATCTTTTAGGCAGAGGTGATTGAGACCAGAAAGGATCCTCTAGTTCTTCTGAATCAGAGGGCTGGGTATAACGCATGGTATGCAAGACCTGCTTCATTATCTTGGTAATGTCTCATTCTTGGGAAGAAGAGAGGGGTAAGCAGTGGGGGGTGTGAGACAATGGGGATGATGAAGGGTATGGGACGAGGACGTGTGAGCAAGTCTCGGCCCTGGGAAGAATAAATCAGGATCCCGGTCTCTGTCCGCTTGCCCCCTGTTAGATGCCATCTGTGAAGACGAAGGGTCATTCTGTAAGGCAAAAGCCATTGGTTTGCCTTGTGGGACATGGGATCTTATTGAGTCTGTGGAAACATGCTCACTAAATATGTCAGATGCTGTCAATGGAGCAGCCATGTATTTGGCCGAATTTAAGACGCTAGAGAGCATCGTCAATGAGAGGGTATAAGACCCCATCGACTGAGCAGGCATAGCCTGTACAGTGTTTAAAGCGCTGGAAAGTGCCCTCAACAAAAGGGTATGAGCCCATGTCAACGAGGAAGCTGGAGCAAGACGCTCCATCAACGGAGGAGCCACAGAAACAGTGGCCGTCGACAGGCAAATGGCCAGGAGTGAGAGGAGGGTTTTTCCTTCTCTTTACCCTGCCAAGAACAAGAACCAGAGCCGGAGGAGTCCTTGGTATGAGCCCCCTGGTTCTCCAACAGAGACATTTTCTGCTCCATAAGTAAGTGATGAATTTCAAGCAACCATCCTCGACAGGTTGCTCTATTAAACTCCTGACAGGAGTTGCAGGAATTGGTGTCATGTGTGGATCCCAGACACCTTACACAAAATCTGATTGTCAAAGCGATAAATCTTCCTGCCACAGCAGCAGGAACGAAACAGAGCTTGTTTGCTTGAACAATCTTTAGACATTCGTTCTTGGAATCCAATTCTCGTTGATGACTGCTACATAGAAGTTGAACTGGCTGCTGTGCAAGCTGAAGATGGCGGGAAAATGAAAGTACAGTTATGTAAGAACTTACCGTAACAGTAGATCTTCGAGAACTGCTCTTGCAGCAGGTTACACCATTAGGACTGAAGCCAGCAGGAGCCAGGACCCCACGGAAATTTTCTAACTAGCAGTATTCAGTGGGGACAGCCCCCAACGTCGGTCCCGCCCCCGACGTCAGGCATCATATAAAAGGGGGTGGTCCCCCAGAATCCCCAGTTCTCCCGCCGGAGACTCTCGGCTGCTGGATGACATCAGAAAAGGAGACTGAGGATCCGCCATCAAATGGCAATCAGAGTGGTGTTAGAAATACCTAATCCTAGGAGAAGGATATTGGAACAAGTCTACCTCCAGCAGTGATTGTGGGAGGGAAAGTACCTGCTGCAAGAGCTGTTCTCGAAGATCTGTTACGGTAAGTTCTTACGTAACTGTACTATCTTACTTCGAGAAACAGCTATTGCAGCAGGTTACACCATTAGGATGGATTCCCAAGCAATACTGGAAATCCCTCACTGGTGGGAGGAGGAAAGGTAGAGATCACTAGTTGTACCGAAGCCTAGGATAGGAGTCCCTGAAGGACTGCTAGACCAAAACCTGCTCTTCACCTCGATGCAACGTCCAGGCTATAATGCCTGATAAAGGTGTGCACAGTTCTCCAAGTAGCTTCTGCACAGATTGCTGAAGTGGACACGTTCTTCATGGCCGTAAAGGAGGTAGCCACCTCACTTGTGGAATGACCCTTAACCGAGCCTGGTAAGTGTTTGTTACGCTTCTGGTAACAGACCTTGATACAACGTATAAGCCACCTGGACAGCGATTGTTTGGAAACGGGGAGCTCCCATCATCCTGTGGGTGAAAGAGACAAAAAGCTGGTCAGATTTTCAGTGGTGTGTGGGTCAGGTAGTATCGAAGACATCTATGCACATCTAAAGTGTGCAACAGGGCCTCTCCTCTATTAGAATATTTAGGAAAGTACACTGGTAGATCTATGTCCCGATTAAGGGTGACGGCTAAGACCACCTTAGGTAGAAACTTTGGATTTGTCCGTAGGGACACCCGGTCCTGGTGAAAAACCAAATAAGATTCTTTGCACATCAGTGAATGAAGTTAAAAAATTCTTCTGGCCCGAAGTAACGGCAACTATAAACAACATCTTCCATGTAAGGAGACGTAGCTCGCAATCCACGGCTGGTTCAAAAGGTGGCAGCGTAAGCTGCTCCAGGACAAAGGCTAAATCCCATGGAGGAATAGGATCCTTAATCTGAGGTCTAAGGTGGAGGACACCTCTCAGGAAGGCACGTGCCGTGTCCAACTGAGTTATGGGATGTTGGCCTATAGGAGTGTGATAGGCTGAGATGGCACAAAGGTGTACTTTTATCGAGGAGTAGGCCAAGCCTGTCTGAAAGAGAGACAGGAGGTAGTCCAGGACCGACCTTTCCGGACAATCCATCGGTGAAAGCCCCCGTGCCTGAGCCCAGAGGCAAAATCTGCGCCATTTCATAGCGTATGTAGCGTGAGTGGCTGGTTTTCTAGAAGCCGCTAGAACATCTGCTACCTCTTGCAAGACCCCGTACCGCATGATGGCAATGTCTCTAGGAGCCAGGCGTGCAGGTTCAGAGATCGAAGGTCCAGATGGGCCAAAGAGCATGCCTCCTGAGACAATAAGTGAGAACTGACTGGCAGAGGCACCGGAGGTTCCCGGGACAGCTGGTGTAGCAGAGGGAACCAAATCTGTCTAGGCCAAAACGGTGCGATAAGTATCAGCGTCGCTTGCTCTATGCGGAGTTTCAAAAGGACCCTCTGGATCAACGGGAAGGGAGAAAAGGCATAAAGGAATCTGCCCGTCCAGGAGAGGGACAACGTGTCTCACCAGAAAACACCAGGCCCTGGATCTAGTGAGCAGAAATTGGGCAGTTTTGCGTTGTATGGGGACGCGAAGCGGTCTAACTCTAGTGTGCCCCATCTGTGAAACAGATCCTCTACTACCTCCCGGAGTAGTTCCCGCTCATGGACTCTGGCCTGAGAAAGACTCTGGCTGTCTGCGATGACATTGTCCACTCCTGGGACATGAACAGCAATGAGGTTTGCACCGTGTTATAGTACCCAATCCCACACCCTCATGGCCTCCCTGCAAAGTGGGTAGGAATGGGTGCCTCCTTGTTTGTTGAGGTAATACATCACCGCAGTATTGTCTGTTTGTAACAGGAGAGTACCTGGTGGGATCTCAGACTGGAAAGCCTGCAGGGCGTAAAGAACTGCTCTCATTTCCAGGATATTTATGTGGAGATGAGCTTCCTGGGCTGTCCATAAGCCCTGAGACCTGACACCGTCAAGGTGTGCTCCCCAACCCGAACCCTGAGGCGTCCGTGGAGAGCGTCACAATCAGAGACAGCGCGATGAAGGGGACCCCCGCTGATAGGTTCTTTGAATCAAACCACCATTGCCAATCCCGGATTACGGCATTCGTGATCCGAATTGGAAACTGCAAATGGTCTTGCTTCTGATCCCACTGGACCTGTAACATCCACTGGGTCACCCGCACGTGGAGACAGGCTAGGGGGACTGTTGCAATGGCCACAGCCATATGTCTAAGCAGGCAAAGGATCAGTCTGGCCTCTTTGCCAAAATGTCCCTGGTGAGGGATCTGATGTGTTCCGCTCAGTACTGGAGTAGAAAAGGTTTTCCTTGGACGGTGTGCCGAACTGCGCCTATGAACTGCAGATTCTGTGATGGAACTAGGCGTGACTTCTGATTAATAATAATGCCCAACATCTCGAACAGAGACTGAGTACAATGAATGGCGGACATCAGGGCCTCCCGAGAGGGCACCATGAGAAGCCAGTCATCCAGGTAGGGGAACACGTACTGGCCTTGTCTCCTCAGAGTTGCCGCTACGACTGCCATGCACTTCGTAAACACTCGAGGTGCCGATGACAGTCCGAAACGGAGGGCTCGGAACTGATAATGGCGACCTAGAAATTCAAAACGCAAGAACTTTCTGTGCGCTCGAGCAATGGGTATATGCAGGTAAGAATCCTGCATGTCCAAGGACACTAGGAAGGCGCCCTGCTTGAGCATGGGTATCAGACCTGGAAGGGTCACGATGCGGAAGCGTTTGTAGAGGACCGAAGCATTAAGATCGCTGAGATCCAATATCGGATGGAGGTCCCCTGTCTTTTTGGGAACCAGAAAGAAGTGGGAATAGTAACCTGCATCTCTCTGGTTCCGCGGTATGTGCTCTATAGCTTCCTTTCCTAGAAGTGCGAGCACCTCCTGCTGTATGAGCAGAGCATGCTGACCCGAACAACGGGAAAGCAGGGGGGGTCTTGACGGTGGGTGGTCGAGGAATTCTATAAAGTGACCTCTCTTGACCATCTGAAGTACCCACCGGTTGGCATTAATCAAATGCCACCGTGAAAAGTGGCGAGCGATGCGACCCCCGACCTTTTCTTCCCGTTCATCCAGAGGAGGAGCAGGGGCCAGGAAGGAGTCATGCTGTGGCAGTGTTTGTTCCCGCAGGCTGGGCCGGTTTGGTATACCACTGGCCTCTGCCTGGGCTTTACGATGGAAAGTGCCCCTATGTTGCTGGCTGGAACGTGACTGCTGCTGTTGTTGCCAGCCATGAAAACGGTTCTGGTTCCTACGAAAGGAACCAGGTTTAGATCTGTACATGGCCTGTGCGGATCTTACTGCCTTCTCAACATCCTGAAGCTTGGTGATGACCTTTTCCGAGTGTTCATCAAACAGGACTTCGGCGTTGTATGGGACGTCAAGAATGTTTTTCTGTACATCTGGGGTAAAACCGGAGACACGGAGCCAGGAGTGTCTCCGGAGCCAGACGCCCGAAGCTGTAGCTCTGGCAGATGAGTCCACAGAATCGTATGCGGCTCTTAACACTTGGATCCCCACATCCGACCCTGTGTGGAGGAGGTTTAAGAGCTCCACCTTCTCATCGCCATCCGGTAGCTTATCAACTTGGTCCTGACCCTGTTCCCACAGGGCATTCTGAGACTAAACCATATGAGACAGATAGTTCAGGGACCTGATGGAGCATGTAGCAGCCGCAGACATGCGCCTCCCCAGGGCATCCAACTGTTTGGATTCCTGGTCCAGGGGCTGTGTGCTCATACGCCGGTCATGAGAGGCTGTAATGACCAGGGAGTCAGCCAGAGGTTGTTGCACCAAGTACTGGTCCTTTTTCGGGGCCTTGTACAGGTGTAAGCTTTCTTCGGCACAGCGGGGGTGGAGTCCACGCAGCCTTGGTGACGTCCACGAAAGTGTCCACCAACGGTGGCACTACCACAGGCTTAGGATCCTTCTGCCTAAGGTAACGAGCAAGGCACTGTCTCTCGGGATCGAGATCTTCCGAATCCCATCCCATGTTCTCCTGGATGTGCCTCATAATCTCAGAGAAAGAGGGATCATCCGGAGGTGACCTGAGCAGGTCTTGTGGGTCAGGTGATGAGATGCTGAGTGGAGAAGGAGACCTCGAGGTGTCAGAAGTATCCGGTCTAGAATCCTCCCCTGGCGGAGTGTACTGTAGACGTCTGGGTGGCTTGGGGCTGAGAGACCTTGAGAGAGGACTTCTCCGTTCCTTGGATCTTCCCCTAGGAAGTGGAGTGCGCTTCTTGGGGGTTGGTGGTCATCCTGCTGGCGCCTGCGGTGGAGGAGGGAGAGTAGGAGGTGAAGGAGCAGGAGGAGGAGGAGGAGGACGAGGTTTCACTGGGATCACATCTTTCCTTATTGTGTCCCACCAGAAAGTGAAGAGATCTTTGACCTCTTGGATGTTCATACCCGATGGCGGACCTGGCGCCAGTGGTCTGTTGCCGGGGTCGGGCGTCAGGTCTGAAAGGTGTCTCCGGTATTGGCGAAGGCTCCTCGTTGTTGCCTGCCTGGTCCTCGGGCAACGTCAGGTCCTCCTCCATGAAGTCCCAGTGATCTGTGTCCACCGGTGACGGGGGGGGTCTTCAGCTCTGGCGAACATGGCACCGACGTCAGGCGCTTGGCCGACGTCTTCAGCTCCGGTGAACGCCTGACCGACGTCTGGTGTTTGGCCAACGTCAGGTGCTTGACTGACATCGGGTCCATCATCCGCTACAGGGACGTCAAGTCTTTAGTCTTCCTAGGTGGGGGATCCGGACCCTTGGGAGACCGATCTGGAGTCGGGGTCCTGGCGTCGGTCTGATGAGGAAAACTTGGTCTGGTGATGGTCGGAGGACTTCGATGAGGCCCAGGAGGGAGTGGAGGAAGCCAAAGGCCTGGAAGTCTTTATAGGGTGCAGAGAAGCCGAAGAGCCGCTTGAAGTCTTAACCTTGACCGGAGGGGGCTGAGAGCGAGCCCTGAAGGGACAGTGGTCTGAGCGCGTGGAGCCTGAGCTGGTGCGCGAGTCCAAGGCCCAGTTAGAGGATCTGAACCTGGCCTTCTCCCGGTGCTTGTCCCGCTGTTTGTGGGCTTTTGAGGTCGATTCACCTCTGGAGAAAGGTTCCTTATCCATTCTGTGTAGTTTCTCTTCCAAGAGGAACCCCTGAAGTGCCTTCTGGCGGCAGATCCTGGTGCGACTGTTAAACCCCTGACAGAAGGAGCAGGCCTTGGTGTCATGGTCCGGGCCTAAGTACCGCAGGCAGGACGAATGAGGATCCTTGAAGGGGATCTGTTTGCCGCAGCCACACTTGGAAGGATATCTTTCTGAAGGAGTTGGAGATGCCAACATTTAGTGTTGGTAAAACTGTTTTATGAAAGTTCTTAGTCGTCGTGCGCTAGAGTGGGACTGTGAGGCCGATGCTGGCGAGTCGACAGCAGGAAAAGAACTGGGGATTCCGGGGGACCGCCCCCTTTTATACGATACCTGACGCCGGGGGCGGGACCGACATCGGGGGGCGGTCCCCGCTGAATACTGCTAGCTAGAAAATTTCCATGGGGTCCTGGCGCCTGCCGGCTTTAGTCCTAATAGTGTAACCTGCTGCAAGAGCTGTTTCTCGAAGTAAGAGCTGAAGATACCAGGGACCGCCCACATTTAAATAGGAAGCAGTAAGGTGATGTCATGTGTGGGTGGTCCCTGGTACAAAACTGCTAGAAGAGCTGCCGTGTCACAGTGCCCTCTGCTAGAAACTCCCAAAAGTAATTACCTACTGCAAGAGACCATTCCATGGAAGATTTACTGTTACAAGTCAGTAACCTGTTTTTTTTTATGGATGTGGATATGATGTTCTATAAACACTGCCTGGCAGACTCCTAGCAGGTTCTCTGGAAGGAGGGAGGCAAGACGCATACCCCCTACTTCGGGAACAGAGAATGGAAAACAGGTCCCAAAACGAGCATCCTGGTGTGACTTGAGGTCAATGTAGTAATGGGAAATGAAGGTGTGTGTGCTGACTTCCAGGTAGCAGCCCTGCAGATTATCTGGATAGTGACATCCCTAGAAGCAGCCACTGACACAGTGATATGGCGGGTGGAATGAGCCCTTAGCCCTACAGGAGGCTCCTTACCCGCCAACCTACAACAGAGATCAATGCACAATGGGATCCACCTGCCAATCATCCACTTGGCTGCAGGTCTGCCAGGTGCTGCTTCAGCATAGGTGGCAAACCCTTCCCCGAACTCCAGCCATGCATTCTTTATAATAAGAGTGCGCTCGCCTCAAGTCCACAGTATGCAGCCTGTGTGCTGCCTCCAAGGTGTGACTGGTGAAGAACACCAGTAGAGCCATCACCTGGTTTATGTGAAACTCCAACACAACCTTCGGGAGGAACTTCAGGTTGGGGCGCAAGACAACCTAGTCCCTGTGGAAAACCAGATAAGGAGATTCCACCGAGAGTGCCTGGAGCTCACTGATCCTTCTGGCTGATGTGACAGCCACCAGGAAGGCGGTCTTCCATGACAGGTGAGACATGTCACACCTGTGCATCAGTTCAAATGTCTGGCCCATGAGCTTTGCCGAAACTAGCAACAAGTCCCACAGTGGTGGTAGTTGACGCACCGGAGGGAAAATGTGGTCAAGACCTTTGAAAAAGCACCAGACCACCTTCTCCTGTGCCACCGACTGCTGACTAGCCATGCACTTGGTAAGCAGAGATGGTTGCCAGGTGCACCTTAAGGGTCGTCGATCGAAGTCCCCATTTGGAGAGAGACCATAGATAGCCCAAAATGCTGGCCACAGGACAGGTCAAGGGGTCCAACCCCTTGCCCTGACACCAAATAGAGAATCTTTTCCATTTGAAGGCATAGCATTTGCTGGTCGATTCCTTGCAAGATGCCTCCACCACAGTGAGGACATCAACAGAAAGACCCAAGCCTGGAACTCTAGCCGCTCAGGAACCAGGCTGTCAGGTGTAGGGATTAAAGGTCCAGGTAGAGTACCTTCCCCTGATTGATGGAAAGCAGGTCCGGGCATGCTGGAAGATGCATCGGGAGCCTGTTGCTGAGGCTGAGAAGACTGGGGTACCAAAACTGGTGGGGCCAGCCCAGAGTCACAAGGGTCACCTATGGCCTTGACACTCCTGACCTTGAGAAGCAACTTGTGGATCAAGGGAAGGCATAGAAGAGGCCTGAGGTCCATGGCCTTGAGAAGGCATCCCCCTGCAGCGAGCCCTGCTTGGGGGAGGGCACAAAACAGCCTCAACTTTGCATTCTCCTTGGAGGCGAACAGGTCCTCCTAAGGGGTGCCCCACTGGGAGAACAGACTGTGAACTACCTCCGGGTGGAGGGACCACTCATGAGATGCCTCACCCACCCGGCTGAGGGCATCCACCAGCTGATTTGAGGCTCCTGCACCATGGATGGCTAGGAGATCTGCCTCAAAGCTGCACACGAGGGTCCAGATGCAGAGAGCTTCCCTGCACAGAGGCAAGGTGTGCATCCTGCCCTGCTTGTTGAGGTTGTACATGGTCGTGGTACTGTCTGTCTGAACCCGCCAAACGGAGTGAATGCGGTCAGGGATTGCCGAACTGCTCATTCCCGCAGCAGGTTGATGTGGCATCGGGACTCCTGAGGGGTCCAGAGCCTCTGGATTCTGTGTTCCCCCAGGTGGGCACCCCAGCCCGTAAGAGAGGCATCGGTCATTAGGATGACCATCGGCTCAGGGTGGACAAACGGGATCTCTTCCTGCAGATGTTCTGGGACGAGCCATCACAGCAGGGCATCCCACATCCTCTGGGTCACAGTGACCAGCTGGTCAAAGTGACCTTTGCGCTGAGACCACTGGCTAGCCAGCTCCGACTGGAGGGAGCACATATGCCAACTGGCCCATAGGACCACGCTGGTGCAGGCCGCCATGTAACCCAGAAGGCGCAAGAAGTCCCGGGCAGGGCGCAAGTGCCCAACCAGAAATGACTGGACAAAGGAGGAGAGAACCTCCGCCCTGTCCGCCGGAAGCTGAGCTCTGGCCCGGCACAAGCTGAGCTCTTCCCCGATGAAACTGATCACCTGCGAGAGCATGAATTTTGACGTGGCCTCACTGACCAGGAGGCCAAGGTCAATGCAGGTCTGGAGGGCCAGATCCCTGAACCGCTCCACCTCCAGCCTGGAGGGACCTACTATCAGCCAGTCATCCAGGTAAGGGTACACCCAGACCCCTTGGCACTTCAGGTAAGCTTCCACCCCTGCTATGCATTTGGTGAAGACCGAAGGAGCCAAGGAGAGGCTAAAAGACATGGCTTGGAACTCGAAAAGGACTCCCTCTGCTTGGAAGTGGAGGAAACTTTGATGGGACAGACAGATCGGGACATGAAAGAACAAGTCCTGAAGATCCAGAGAGTAAAACCACATGTCTTGCTCCAGAGATGGTATGATCTGGGTGTTCCGGAGGATCCACAACTCCGACCACAACCTCCTTGCAGAGGAGTTGGGCTATGTCATCTCGAAGAGTCAACAGTGTCTGCGGGTACCAAGTTCTCCCATAAGGTGCGGGCTCGGCTTGGAGGGTACTGCTCGAATTCCAGAGGCAGACCCTGACTGACCAATTCCAGAACCCACCTATCTGTGGTAACAGTGAATCAGGTGGAAAGGAAGTGGTGGAGCCGGCCCCCCGGAGGAGGACCCAGGGGAGGCGTGACAGGTATGAGGGGGGAACCCCCATCCCATCACTGAGCAGGCTTTAAGGAGGAGGATCCGGCCGAGGAGCCACCGTGTCCCTTCCCTCCGGGCTTTCAGACCACCGAGGCCACGGACTTGGCCTGAGGTCGCCAGGACTGAGCCTGCTGGCCAGACTGATTCTGGGCTCATTTGGCTGCAGCGATGGAGGACTGAAAGGGCTTGTGCTTCTGCAGTTTAGAGCCCTTGTTGTCCTTCTGGGTGGATGTCACGGAGTCCAGGTGGCATTGGACTTTCAATGCACTGGAGATAACCCTCCACACCAGGCCCAAATAGGTCGGTGCCCAAAAAGGGGACTTTCGCCAGCTTGTGCTGGGTATCTGCCATGAAGGTTGAGATCCGCAGCCAAGCCCTACAGGGCATGGCAACCGCGGTCACCACTGAGCAGGCACAAGAATCACCAACATCCAGAGCCATCTGGAGTTGTTGTTTTGCCACTGCCCTTCTCTGGTCTCGGACCTGTTTGACCGTGGTCTGTAGGTCTGCAGGAAGGTGAGGGAATCACCTTATTAAGGGAGCCTAATAGAGCATGCGAGAAGTGTGCCATCAAGATGGCTGAGCTCACCTGATGGAAGCCTAGCAAGGAGGCAGCATAGACCTTCTTGGCCGAATGATCCAATTTCTTTGACTCTTTGTCTGGCAGTCTGTCGACATCCCCTGTATTGCCCAAGCATCGAAACACAGAGTCAGCCACCAACCCCTCAGCCGAGGGAAGCAGCAAGAACCCCGAAAGGGTACCGGTGGGCACCGCATACTTGTGAACCATCCGTGCCGATGGCACAGGGCAAGATGCAGGGTGCTGCCAAAGCTCCAGGACAGGGCCAACAATGCTCTCAGCCACTAGGAAGGCCTCCATCGGAGAATCCCCTTTCTCCAGAATTTTCTGTGATGGAGTATCGAGCCCGCTTTTGGATGGGCTCTAGCTTCATCCCTGTAGATTCAGAGATAAGGCGTCGAATGCCCATGAACAAAGTAGGGCCTTTGTCCGTGGAAAGGTCCACGATCGACGCTGTGTCCAGTGGACAGGAGTGCAAAGAGAAATCCTCAGACTCCGCATAAAGTGGGCGGTCACCTGTGTTCCCCTCGCCTAGCCACAGATGGTCAGGCATAAGGGTGACCAACAGCCGATGGGGAAGCCCCTTGGCCGGAGCCCCGGCAGTCGGCAGTTTAAGTGGCAGCTCCACCACGTTCAGTGGAGAAGCCTACTTCGGCCTAGACAACTGGGTCTGAACTGGCACTACTGGGAGAGGAACGGTGTCGACCAGACCCACCAGAGGAGTCGGCACTGGCCTTTTGGGCCACAGATATATAACAGCCAGGGTGGTAGCCAGTGCTAGCTTCGGCCCGAACAGAATCAACTGTGGCCACATAAGGTCTTTGTAGCGTTGACGCAACTTGTGCCCAAGCCTCTCCTCACCCGAGGACGATGAAAACAAGTAGCGGTGGCGCTGCTTACCATGGTGTCGAGAGTGAAACCACCAATGCTGGGGGGACCTGCTCAATCCCGAAGTCGAAGATGACCTCAACCATGGGTGGTGCTGATGAGAGGCCTCGGAGGGAGCCGGGAAGATCCATGGCTCCTCCTAGTCTTGGTTAAAGACCGGTGGTTCCAGCACAGTAAGACCCATCACTGGTCACCGGTAGGACCGGAATCCTGAAAAGAGAGTTGGCCTCTTCAGATGACAACTGGTTGACAGGGTCAAGAAATATCTTGGCCGCATCGTCAGCCGGTGTCTCAGCCAACTGGTCTGACGGGGTTACCATGAAACCAGAGGCCAAGGCTGCAGTTTCAAACGGAGTTTCCAGACAGTGGGAATGTTTCCGGTCCCAGGAGCACCAACAATTAATCTTCTCTTTGTCCTTCTTGGACGACTCCTTGCATAAGTGGGAACTGTGCGACTTGGTGGGGTCCTCTCCTTTAGTCGACAGGGACTGGCACAGCTCCTTGAAGGAGGCCGAATAGGTGGAGCCCAACTGGAGTGGAACAAAAGGCTGAGGCAGAACAGCATAGAGCAGCAGCCTGGGCCGCCTCCTCCTCAAGGGCCTTCAGCTGTTCTAACTGCTCAGTGGACCCCACAGCCACAGAGACCACCCAATGGGCATCCTTTGATTTGACCAGTGGATATCGTTTCTCCAGTCGGTCCAACATTAGGCTAGCAACGCAGTCATCACGAACACTTGGGTGGAAACACCAACAAAAGTTGCAGGCCTGCGGATCGTGATCATGGCCCAGACAGTAGGTGCATGATACACGACTGTCTGTATGGGACATCTTCTGCCCGCATGGGCACAGTTGAAACCCAGGAAGGGTCTTATCCTCCATCATGGTCGCGATCAAGGGGAAGGTGAAACTTGAATGAGTTTTAGAGTAAGTTTTGGAAGTAAATCCGAAGAACTGAGCGCCAGGGCCTACTCAATGTGGAAGCGGTAAGGAGGGAACCGGAACCTTACAGCGGAAAGGAAGATCTGGCATCATGGGGTGGAGCCATGGAAGTTACCACCCGGGTGAGCGGGAGGAAACAGCTAGAAGAAGTTTCCAGCAATCCTTAAAGGGAAAGGCAACTGCCAGACAGTGCGACTAGAACATCATATCCACATCCCTAAAAAATACAGGTTACTCACCTGTAACAGAAGTTCTAGGAATGGTATATGTTGTTCATCCACACTGTCTGGCAGGTTCCTTGCCACTTTACATCTTGCCAGAAGGTCTTCAAGCTGGCTCCTCCCACCCACCCGGGTGGTAAAACTCGGCCCGCCCCAGGACGCTTAGATCTAGCCCGCTGGAAGCCAGGTCGAGCCGGGAGATCCGGTGGTGGATGTAGATGAAAAATATACCATTCCTAGAACTCCTGTTACAGGTGAGTAACCTGTATTTCTAGGACATGGATATGTTGTTCATCCACACTTATTGGCAGACTCCTAGCAGTTCTCCGGGAGGAGGGAGGCAAGGCGCATACCCCCTACTTAGGAAATAAAGACTGGAGAACCGAGGCCCCAAAACCAGCAACATGACATGACTCAAGGTCAATGTGGTAGTGGGTGATTAAGGTGTGTGCTGACTTCCAGGTAGCAGCCCTGCACATTTCCTGGATAGGGACGTCCCTGGAAGCAGCCACCAATGCAGTGGTATGGCAGGTAGAATGAGCTCTTACCCCTCTGAGAGGCTCCATGCCCGCCAACCTATAGCAGAGCTCTATGCAGGAGGTGACCCACCTGCTTATCGTCCGCTTGGCTGCAGGTCTGCCAGGTGCTGCTTCAGCGTAGGTGACAAACAGCTGGTGAACCTCTCCCAGAACTTCAGCCGTCCGCTCCCTACAGTGCGTGCGCTCTTCTAGGGTCCAAAGTATGGAGCCTATATTCGGCCTCCGAGGTGTGACTGGGGTAAAACACCAGCAGAGTCAACACCTGGTTAAGGTGAAACTCCGACACCACCTTCGGAAGGAATTTCGGGTGGGGGCGCAGGACAACCTTGTCCCTGTGGAAGACCAGATAAGGAGACTCGATGGAAAGCGCCTGGAGCTCTCCCATCCTTCTGGCTGACATGATAGCCACCAAGAAGGCGGTCTTCCATGACAGGTGAGAGATGTCACACCTGTGCATCGGTTCGAATGGCTTGCCCATGAGCTCAGCCAATACCAGCAGTAGATCCCATGGAGGTGGAGGTTCTCGCACCGGAGAGGATATGTGATCAAGGCCTCTGAAAAAGCGCCTGACCACCTTCTCCTGCGCCACCGACTGCTTCCCAGCCCGTGTCCGGTAAGCAGAGATGGCTGCCAGGTGCACCTTAAGGGTCATCGACCAAAGCCCTTGCTGAGAAAGGGACCACAGGTAGTCCAGAATGCTTGCCAAGGAACAGGAGGAAGGGTCCAGGCCCTTGCCCTGACACCAAATGGAGAATCTCTTCCATTTGAAGGCATAGCATTTTCTGTCCGACTCCTTATGGGACGCCTCAACGACGCTGAGGACCTCGTCGGAAAGACCCAAGGCCTGGAACTCTAGCCGATCAGGAATCAGGCCGTCAGGTGCAGGGACTGAAGGTCCGGATGGAATACCTTCCCCTGATTGACTGAGATCAGGTCCAGGCGGGCTTGGAAGCCGCCTCGGGAGCCTGGAGCTGAGACTGAGGAGATCTGGATACCAGAACTGGCAGGGCCAGTCTGGGGCTACCAGAATCACCTGCGCCTTGTCCCTCCTCGCCTTGAGAAGCACCTTGTGGATCAAGGGAAATGGGGGAAAGACGTAGAAGAGGCCCGGGGTCCACGGCCTCGAGAAGGCATCCCCCTGCAGCGAGCCCTGCTGAGGGGGGCGGGCATCAAACAGTCTCAGCTTCGCATTCTCCCTGGAGGCAAATAGGTCCACCTGAGGCATGCCCCAGTGGGAGAACAGATCTTGTACTACCTCTGGCAGGAGATACCACTCGTGGGACGCAGCCCCTATCCGGCTTAGGGCATCGGCTAGATTGTTGTAGGCTCCTGCCACATGGATGGCAAGGAAATCCGCCTCCAGGCTGCGCACGAGTGACCAAATGCGGAGAGCTTCCCTGCACAGAGGCATGGAGCGCGTCCCGCCCTGGCGGTTTAGGTAGTACGTGGTCGTGGTATTGTCCGTCTGGACCTGAACCACTTGACCCCGTAGAAATGGAGTGAAGGCAGTGAGGGCTAGACGAACCGCTCGAAGTTCCAGCAGATTGATGTGGCATCAGGACTCCGGGGGACCAAGGCGTGCACTCCGTGCTCCCCCAGATGGGCACCCCAACCCAGAGAGGCATCAGTCGATAGTGAGACCGTCTGCTCGGGGCGGACAAACGGGATGCCCTCCTGCAGATGTGCTGGAATGGTCCACCACTGGAGAGCGTTCCACATCCCCTGGGACACTGTCACTAGCTGATCCAGGGGATCGAAGTGCTGTGACCACTGGCTGTCCAGCCCCCACTGAAGGGGACGCATGTACCAACGAGCCCAACGGACCACGCTGGTGCAGGCTGCCACGAGGCCCAGCAGGCGCAGGAAGTCCAGGGCAGGGCGCAATTGCCTAACCTGAAATGATTGGGCAAAGGAGGAAAGAACCTCGGCCCTGTCCGCCGGGAGCCGTGCTCTGGCTCGTAGAGAGTGGAGCTCTGCCCCGATGAACAGTATCACCTGCTTTGGCACAAGTTCTGACTTGGCCTCGTTGATGAGGAGGCCAACCTGAGAGCAAACCTGGAGTGCCAGATCTCTGGGCAGCTCCACCTCCATTCTGGAGGAGGCTGCAATCAGCCAGTCGTCCAGGTAGGGGTACACCGGACCCTTGACACCCATGAGAATGCTGTCACCACTGCCATGCATTTGGTGAAGACCCTGGGAGCTAGGGAAAGGCCGAAGGGCATGGCCCGGAACTCGTAGAGGGATCCCTCTGCCCTGAAGCGGAGGAATCTCTGGTGGGACGGACGGATTCGGACGTGAAAGAACGTGTCCTGGGGGTCCAGAGAACAGAACCACATGCCTCGTTCCAAGGATGGGATTATCTGAGCCAGAGTGACCATCCTGAAGGTCTGAGATCTTAGGAACTTGTTCCAGGTCGTGCAGCTCTAGAATGGGGCACCAGCCCCCATCCGTTTCGGAACCAGGAAGTATCTGGACACAAACCCCGGGTCTGGTGGAGGGTCCACCACCTTCCTGACCACCTCTTTTTCGAGGAGCAGGGCGATGTCGGCTTGGTGAGCCGACAGAGAGGCTGCGGACCCAAAGCCCCCCGAGAGGTGATGACTCAGAAGGGCGGGCCTGCTTGAACTCTAGGGGCAGGCCCTTTCCTACCACCTCCAACACCCAGTGGTCCATGGTGATAGCAGACCAGGCGGAAAGGAAGTGGCAGAACCCTCCCCCCACGGGGGGAACCCAGGGGCAAGTGACGAGGCTGGGGGCGACACCCCTCAATCTGTCACTGGGCAGGCTTGGAGGAGGGACCGGCCGAGGGACCTCCCTGCTTCCTATTAGAGGAAGCTGCAGGCTTGGCTTTGGGGTACCAAGCGTGAGCCTGCTGGCCCTGATGCTGATGCTGGTGCTGTTGGGCCAGACGTGCCGCAAGTGCAGAAGGGCGAAAGGACTTATGTTGTTGGCGACGGCTCTTGTCCTTCTGGGCGGAGGTGACCGAGTCCAGAGTAGCATTGGATTTTTCGATCCGCTGGAGGTGACCTTCCACTCCAGGGCCGAACAGGTCAGTCCCCAGGAAGGGGACATCTGCCACTTTATGCTGGGTATCCGCTGTGAAGGTGGATATCCTCAGCCATGCTCTGCGGCGCATGGCCACTGCGGTCGCAACTGATCTGGCACAGGAGTCTCCAACGTCCAGAGCCGTTTGGAGCTGCTGTTTTGCCACCGCCCTTCCCTGGTCCCGTACCTGCTTGACCGTGGTCTGCAGGTCAGCCGGGAGATGAGGGATCACCTCATCCAGGGACCACATGAGGGCATGGGAGAAGTGTACCATCAGCACGGCCGAGCTGGCCTGGCAGAGGCCAAGGGAGGACGCAGCGTACACCTTGCACCCGGCATAGTCCAGCTTTTTGGACTCCTTTTCAGGGGGCTTGTCCACATCCCTAGCATTCTCAGAACGCTGGAAAACGCTATCAGTGACCAACCCCTCCACAGAGGGGTGTTCTGAAAAACCAGACAAAGAGCCGGTAGGGACCGCATACTTCCTGGCCATCCTGGCCAAAGGCACAGGACAGGAAGCCGGTCGCTGCCAAAGCTCCAAGGCTGGGCCAACAATGGCTTCAGCCACCGGAAAGGCCTCTGTGGGTGAATCCCCTCAGTCCAGTATCTCCGTCAGGGGATACTTGGCCCGTTTGGATATGGGCTCGAGCTGCATCCCGGTGGACTCCCGAGATAAGCCGAAGCAGACTCATAAAGGATGATGGGCTCTCCTCCATTGACTGCCCCCTGGAGGACTCCAGGTCAAGGGGCCTGGAAAACAGGGAGGAGTCATCATCAGACTCTGAGGAGTTCATGAAGAGCTGCCTGGGGCCTGAGCCACCCTCCACCTGCCGAGGATGGTCGGGAGTGAGGGTGACCGACAACCTGTGGGGCAGACCCTGACCCGACCAAGAGTCCTTTGGTCAGCGCCCCCGATTTCGGTTGTGGAGGCGGAAGTTCCACCACAATCGGTGGGGCAGATGGTTTTGGCCGAACAACTGGCCCAGGCTTGGGCACCTCGACTACAGCGAGGGGTTGTTTCGGCCGTTTGGGTGACAGCCACTTGATGGCCGGGGAAGGCGACAGCATGGGTTTGTTCCCAGACAGAAGTTAAGTGCTGCCACATTAGGTCCTCGTAGCATCTACGCAATTTGTGCCGAAGCCTCTCCTCTTCCGAGGAGGAAGACGGGGACGAGCGGCGCCGCCGCTTACTTCGGTACCGAGACTGAGACCGCCGATGTCGGCAGGATCGGCTGGACCGAGGCGAGATCCAAGACTGAGACCGAGACTCTCGGTGTTTCCGAGGACAGGTCTAGGAAGGGGCGGGGGACACCCGTTCTTCCCTCAGCTCGGAAGCCTTGACCGGGGACTCTGGCATGGGAGGCGCAGGCAAGTCCTCGGTCTCCACCGGGGGAACCGGTGAAGAAGGGTTGTCTGCTTCACCAGTCGACACCCCGTCTGACGGGTTGAGAAAAATCTCGACCGCGTCAACGGGTGTCTCAGCCGGCTGACCTGACGGGGGACACCGTTAAGCCAGTGGCCTTAGCCACAACCTTGACCAAAGTCGAGTGTCGACTGTCCAGGGAAGGGGACCTCTCCCGCTCCCACGAACGCCGACCGTGGAACATACCCATCGAGTCCTTTTTCGACAGAGAAGAATGCCCCGATGGCCCCTCTCCCTTCATGGAGAGGGATTGACAAAGCTCCTTAAAAGTTGCTGTGTAGGAGGATCCCAGAGAGAGCGGGATAAATGCTGCGACCGAGGAAGATAAAGATGCGGCCTGGGCCACCTCCTCCTCGAGGGTGATCATCTGCTCGAGTCGCTCAGCCGAGCCAGCCGCCGTGGACACCACCCAACGGGCCTCCTTCGACTTCACCAGCGGGTACCGCTTCTCGGGGTGCCCAAGCTGTAACCGGGCAGCGCGGTCTCCCAGGATGTTGGCCGAAAACAAACGGCATAACTCGCAGGCCTGCAGGTCATGATCTAGGCCGAGGCAGTAGACGCATGTTGAGTGCGGATCCATCCTGGACATTTTCTGCCCACATGGGCACCGCCGAAAACCGGGAGTTGATTTTTCCATCGCAGCCGTGAGGGAGTAATTTGACCAAAGTCTTGAAAACTTAAGAATTAGTTTCGGGCGAACCAAAGAATTAGGATCCAGTTTATACGCAGAGCGTTAAGGAGGGAACCTGAGCTTCCAAGCGGTAAGGAAGATCTGGCGTCATGGGGCGAAGCCGAGAGTTTTACCACCCGGGTGGGTGGGAGGAGCCAGCTTGAAGACCTTCTGGCAAGATTTAAAGTGCCAAGGAACCTGCCAGACAGTGTGGATGAACAACATATCCATGTCCCTAGAAATAACTTTTTCTTGGCCAAGAGAGAGCACACCGGAGAGGCAGTGTTGCCCAGTCAGGCGGAGAAAAAGTTCTGGAGCCTTCCTCACTCTCCCTGCTCAGCACACCTTCATGTTTCTTTCTTTCTGACTGGCTAATTCATAAACTCATTACCATAATCTCCACCTCCAAGGCAGTCCTACCTAGTCAGCTCACTGCATATAGTTACTGATGCTAAAGGACCCCTGGGGTAAGAAATACACCTTGCTAGCCAGATGGTCAAAATGCTTGGAATCCGTGTCTGGGGGTTCCATGATCAAATGCCTAGGATGCCTGGAGTGGCTGTGGGCAGCATTAATAATAACAGAGTCCGCGTCTGGCTGTTCCCCATAAAGGGATCCTCCCTAGGGGTGGTATATAGCCGGTCCAATTTCTTAAGATACAGCCAGCGTAGAAAAGGGGCTCTTCCAGGCAATCCTGTTGACATGCTTATATAACTCCACAATAGGAGGAACCACCATAGGCAGGGTTATCTTTCTTCCTGAGAAAAGCAGCCAGCCAACGCCGCTCTGGATCCAGCTCTTCTGTATCCCAGCCATTCAAGTTGCTGGATGTGCCTCATTATATCCATGAATGATGGATCGTCAGTCAGGGACCGAGGAGTGTCTTTGCCACCCTCTGGCTCCTATGGCAGGTCAGCGTCCCCTCAGCTGGAAGAAGAGGAGGAAAACCCATCCAAACCCGCCCCCCACCAGAGTCTGGGGAGGGCACAGGTGGGTGCTTACACAGCCGACCATTAGGAAGGGTGGGTACCACCCCATCCGGCGTTGAAGTAGTCCCCCTAGAAGGGGTAGTAGGTGGGCAGACTGGAGGCTTGTCCGGAGGCAGCTCCTGGGGGTTGGCCGAGTGGGTGCCCTGGGTGCCACTTTATCTTTAAAATGGGCCCAACACACCGCAATCAGCTCATTTAGGACTTGCAGAGGATTCTGCAGCAAGTTTGGTGTGTCCTGCGTCGAGGGGGTGGGGCTTAGATGGCCCCGGTGTCTAGTCATCAGGTTGGGGTAACTCGGGCGACAATGTAGGCTGATCCGGGCTACCTGGCATCGGACCCAGAGGGACAGTACCATCTTGTGTCAGACGAGCTGGACCGGGCATCGGCTGAGGATGGGCATCAGACCCTGCCGGCGACTTGGGAGGGTTAGATGGTAAAGGAGTCACCCAAGGAGGTAGAGAAGCCAGCGTCAAGGGGACCGGCATAGGCTGAGGCAGGGTTAGAGATTCAGCTAGTGGCCGGCTAAGAGGAGTCGCCTGGAAAGGGCAGCTAGCTCCTGAGCGGGACGGATGCCCCTCTTTCCTGGAGGAGGAGGGCAGTCTCGGGTGTCGCCTGGTAGCACTGGCCCTGGACATCGGCAACGACTCGGCAGACACCCAGGCCAGGAGAGCGACAGGAAAGAGCCTGCTGCCCGAGAATCCACTAGCTAAGCCACTCGTCTTAGAGCCCACTGGAAAGTACAGATAAGTAAGAACCTACCGTAACAGCAGATCTTCGAGAGAGGCTCTTGCAGTAGGTAATTACATATAGGACTGACGCCGGCAGGACCCCACAGAAAAATTTCTAGCTAGCAGTCCCTGGCGAGGGACCGCCCCCAAGTCAGGTGACCGGCGTCAGGAGACGTCGGTATAAAGGGGCGGTCCCGGACATCCGCCTTCCAGTTCTTCCCTGCCACAGGCCGAAAGAGGCCAGACGAGAGAGGAGCAGATATTTCCCTCAATGGAAAAGGAGCTGAAAAAGCCTGGGGGGATGGAGGGCGGAAGACATTTACTATAAGAGCTCTCGAAGATCTACTGTTACGGTAAGTTCTTACGTAACTGTACTATCTTACTTCGAGAGGGCTCTTACAGTAGGTAATTACATATAGGACTGAATCCCAAGCAGTCTGGAACAAAGAAAGGCACCGGGAGGAGAAAAACTACTCCAAGAAGCTGTTCTACCCGTGCAAGCCCCAAGACAGGAGGCCTTGCAAAACAGCTAGCCCGAAGCCTGCTCTACGGTGAGAGGCAACATCCAAACTGTAGTGTTTTGTAAAGGTATGGACGGAAGTCCAGGTGGTGGCAGCGCAGATGTCTGCCGCAGACACATTCTTGAAACAAGCCACAGAGGCAGCTACTCCTCTTGTGGAGTGACCTCTGACTTGACCCGGGAGGGTCTTGTTGTATTTGTCATAACAGAAAGTGATGCAATGAGCCAACCACTTACACAGGCATTGCTTGGAAACAGCACTGCCTTCCCTTTTGTGAGCAAAAGAGACGAAAAAATGATCAGTCTTTCTGAGATCCTTCGTCCTGTTGGTGTAGTATCTCAGAATCCGGTGAACATCCATAGTATGGAGTAAATATTCCCCTTGATTAGAGTACTGCGTAAAAAAGGCAGGTAGCTCTATGGACTGATTTAAGGTAGACTCTGCTACTACTTTAGGTAGAAACTTAGGATTCGTCGAAGAGCAACTCGTTCTCGTGAAAACAGTCAAGGGATTTTACACATCAGGCCTGAGCTCGGAGATTCTTTGAGCCAAGTAATGGCCACCAAGAAGAGTGTCTTCCACGAAAGAGACTTCCAAATCCAATGAGAAGCTGCTGGGTTCAAGGGAGGAAGGGTAAGTTTCTCGAGGACAAAATTCAAGTCCCAAGGTGGAGCAGGAGTACGGATGGGGGGCCTCAGATGGAGGACCCCTCTGAGAAAGGTCTTGGAGACCTCCAGTTGAGCAAAGGCCTTCTCCGCGAAGGGAACATGATAGGCTGAAATGGCTGCCATGTGTACCTTCAGAGAGGAATGGTGGAGACCCAGGTCAAATAAATGACGTAGATACTCCAGCAGAAGCCCCACTGAACAGGAGAAAGGTTCCACGTTCTTAGAAGCGGCCCAAATAGTGAATCTTTTCCACTTCATGGCATAAGTGGATCTGGTGGAGGGTTTTCTGGCCTCCACTAAAATCTACGCCACTTTGGGAGACACTCCAAAACAGGACTGGGCTAGGTCTGCAGGAGCCATGCATGCAGTTGAAGGGATTTGAGGCCAGGATAGACCAGGGTCCCCTGATCCTGGGTCAACAAGCCTTGAGATAGAGGAAGAGGAGGATCCTCTGAAAATTGTTGTAGAAGAGAGAACCAGACTTGCCTGGGCCAGAAAGGAGCGATCAGAATCATTCGTGCTCCTTCTGAAGCCAGTTTCTGCAACACTCGTGGGATAAGTGGAATTGGGGGAAAGGCACAGACGAATCTGTCCTTCCAGTCTAGAGACAGAGCGTCACTCCAAAAAGTGCCTCTCTCTGGAAGTTTTGATTTTGGGGAGATGCGAACAGGTCGACCTGTGGTGTTCCCCAAAGTTGGAAGATACTGTCTAGGACCCCTTGGTCCAGTTCCCACTCGTGAGTCAGAGCAGAAAAGCAACTTAGCTTGTCTGCCAGGGTGTTGTCGACTCCCAGAACGTGAATCGCCGTGAGGTGAAGGTCGTGTCGTGTTGCCCAATCCCAAACCCTCATCGCCTCCCTGCAAAGAGGGTAGGACTAAGTCCCTCCCTGCTTGTTGATATACCACACCACGCACATATTGTCCGTTGGACAGCGAGGTGGCTGGGAAGGATGTATTGGTGAAGGGCTTGGAGAGCATGCAACACTGCCCGAAGCTCAAGCACACTGATGTGGAGAGCTTGTTCTAGCTTGGACCAGGAGCCCTGGGTCCAATGAGGGCCTAGATGGGCTCCCCAACCTTCGCCTGAGGCATCTGTGGTTATAGTCTGGGGGGGTGGGGGGAGGATGAAAGAAAGGAACTCCCCGAAACAGGTTCTCTCAAAACATCCACCACTGCAAGTCTCACATCATCGGCGAGGAGATCAGAACTGAGTGATCTAGGTCGTCCACTAGCTGATCCCACTGAGAGAGTAGGGTCCACTGAGAGATCCTCATGTGGAGTCGAGCGCGAGGTACCGTCGGGATAGCAGCCGCCATGAGCCCGAGAAGGCGAAGGACCGACCTCGCCGAGACCATCCTGCGGTCGGACAACAGACTTATTTGGGTCTGAAGGGTGGCCGCCCTGTCCGGAGGCAGGAAGGCCTTGCCCATGGTCGTATCGAGGATTGCCCCAATAAACTGTAGCCTCTGGGATGGGTCCAGATGAGAGTTGGAATGGCTGATGGTAATACCCAGGCAGGCAAAAACCTGCTGGGTAAGGGAGAGGAAACGCAGGAGTTCCTCCCTGGACGAGGCTGCCAGGAGCCAGTCGTCCAGGTAAGGGAAAACCTGCACTCCCTTGGTACACAGGTGGGCCACCACCACTGCCAGACATTTGGTAAAGACTCGGGGGGCCGAGGATAGACCAAACAGGAGCGCCTTGAACTGATACTGGTCCACCTGGAATGCAAAACGAAGGTATCTGCGATGAGATGGGCGAATGGGAATGTGCAGATAAGCATCCTGCATATCCAGAGTACAAAGCCATTGACCCGGAGGGGCAGAAGGCTCTGCAAAGAGAGCATCCTGAACCTTTTGTACATAAAGATTCAGGGAACTGAGATCTAAAATTGGTCTGAGATCTCCCGTCTTCTTTGGGACCAGGAAGAAATGTGAATAGTAACCCATCCCCTGAAGATGAAGGGGGGACAGGCTCTATCGCTTGCTTCAGCAGAAGAGCCAAGATTTCCTCCTGGACCAAAGGAAGATGTTCCCGTGAATATGACGACTTCAGAGGGGGGTGGCAGTGTGGTTTCTGAAGAAACTCTATGGAGTGTCCTTCTGCTATGAGCTAGAGCACCCAAGAATCCGTGGTTATCCTCTCCCATCCCGGAAGGTGGAGGGAAAACCTCCCTCCTAATGGTTCCTCCGGGGAGTCCGGAAGCAGTGGGAGAGGAAAAGAGTCAGGTGGTGTGGGGCAGCGCCGCAGCTGAAGCAGCCGCTGCTTTTTGGGCGCTGGGGGTTAAAGTCATGGGGCCCGCGTAGGCCTCTTCCTGGGGTTTCGCTTTTTGGCCGATTCTTGTCTGCGAAAGGGACAGCGCTGCTGCTGATGGGGACGGTACATGGAATCAACTGACTTCAGAGCAGTCTCCTTCTCTTCCAAATCGGTAATGATGTCCTTGACATCACCCCCGAAAAGCACCGACACCCGGAAGGGTGCTTCCTGGATAGCAGATTGCACCTCTGGGACCAAACCTGACACGCGGAGCCAAGCGTGATGCCGTAGGCCTACAGCGAAAGCTGAGCTCCGCCTGGCAGTGTCCACTGCGTCGTATGTTGCATGTGTTGACTGGCCGAACGAGGAGCGGACAAGATCGGCCAACTCCTGCTTGACCTGGGAGTCAGGCAAGGAGTCCAGTTTGGCTTCCACCTGAGTAAGGATGGCCTTCTGGTAGTCCCCCATGTGGCCGACATAGTTCAGGGCCCTAATCCCCAGTGTGGAGGAAGCGTAAATCTTTCTCCCATACTGGTCCAGAAGGCGAGATTCCTTATCAGGAGGTGACGAGCTAAGATGTTTTGGGTTCGCCGACCGGCCATGAGCGGCGCCAATCACGACCGAGTCGGCATGAGGATGAGAATCCAGGAAATCAACACCCTCTGGAGCCTGATATAGCCTGTTCAACTTCCTAGGAAGTGGAGCTAAACTGACGGCAGTTTCCATATTGTGGTAACAAGGTCAGCATGAGGCTCTATCCAGGGTGGCACCAATGTAGGAGTTGTCACGGGCAGATCCAGATGTTCAGCGAGTTTCAGACGCTGAGGATCTGGTTCCAGGGAGTGCCACTGATGAACCTCCTGGATTTTCCTAAGCAACTCCGTAAAAGAAGGATCCTCCGGAGGAGACTTCAGAGGAGTCCTTGGCCAGGGCTTCGACAGAGAGCGAGGCTCGTCGTCTCTCTCGGAGCAGCTGTCGGAAGAGTCCGAGGAGTCCGAGAGTGAAGAGGAGGATGAAGAAGAGAAAGACTCCCTTTCCCGACCTGGGGGAGGAACGGACCCCTTGGGGAGTCCCCGGGGAAACGTGTCCTGCCCCTCTCTGGATCCAGACGGAAGAACCCTGGAGTCCGGAGGTGGTGAGGGAGTGTGCCGCCTGGGGCGTACGGGAACCTGGGACGGCATCGACGCCGAAAGGCGGCTCTCGACCTCTTTGGTGAGCTGAGCCTTGGCCTCAGCCCACCAGGAGGCCAGAATCTCCTGCAGGTCCACCGGCGGCCACGAGGGCGGTGGAGGAGGAGGAGGTGGGGGATAAGGATACAAGTTACAACCGTATGGAGCATATCCAAACCCGCTGCGGGTAGCCCAGCGCTGGGTATTGAGGCACGAGTACCGCGGCATCGGAAAGCCGGCTGGTACTCTGGGCCGGATACCATGCTCCCGGCACACCAGCATAGAATAAGACGGAGGAAACCTGGGAGCCGGGGACTCAGAGCAGACGGCCTGCCGGAACATCACGGGCGGGTCTGTAGTGAAGAGTCCGGAAGGCCCAATGGGAGCAGAATATCTCCCGGAGTTGGTAAGGCCGACGTCAGGGCCAACAACGGAGGCCCTGGCGCCGGAGGTACCAACGTCGGAGGGGCCGGCGTCCTGGGAGCCGACGTCAGGTCCGGCGCTCCAGATGGAGGAAGGACTGACGGAGGCAAAAGATCCCCAGCTTCGCCCGGGGATGGAGGGGAAAAGTCCCCAGGGTCAGGCTGGGGAGACACTGGTTCCCCAGACGGCAGCGAAGGCCGTGGGGAACCGGGAACGACGGACGTTGGGGGGTCTGTCGTCAGTTCCTTCGCCAGCTGGACATCGGACGACCTGACGTGAGGCTTAGAGGCGAGCTCTCGGCAGGCACCAGAGGAGCTGACATCCGACTTACGAGAGCCGTCACCGGAGACAGGCCGAGAAGAGTGATCGGCCTGTTCCGGTGGAGAGGAGGCCGCACGTCGCCCTGGAGGGTCGGACGTCTTACCAGCCTTCTCCGGGCAGACATCACAGGAGCCGACGCCCGGCTTACCGGAGTCGCCCACGGTGGTAGGCTGCGAGCCTGCGGCCGAACCGGGGCAAAGGCCTCCAACTGCCAGGAGGCGCCCACAAGGCCTGAGCACGAGCCAGACGGGCGAGCCAACGCCGCTTCAGAAACCTCCGAGGCGGCCGTCGAGGAGCGATCCCCTGCAAGGGATGTTACCTGCATCCCAGCGACTCTCGAGGGAGACGCGGTGGAGAAGCCTTTGTTCCGGTGCCTCTCTTTGTCCTTCTTCTTCCGATGGCCTTCGGGGGAAGTGGACGCCTGCCTCAGTTTTTTAAGCTCCTTCTCCACAGAACTTATTTTCTTCTTTAGAATATGGGCTTCCAGGGATTGCTGGCACTTCTCAACCGGGTGATCGGGCCTAGGCAGAACAGGCACAGGTAGCCCGTCCTTGTCTGCGGTAGCTAGGCGCCACGAATGTATTACTTATTCTTGTGCTGAGGGTGTAGGGGTGACATACACCAACACCAGTACCGACAGTTGAAAAAAAACAGAGCTGTAAAAACGACGAAGGAAAGGCTGATTTAAGCATAAACTTTTCTGCGAGGCACTGCACGAGCTAACGGTGGGAAAGAACTGGAAGGCGGGCGTCCGAGACCGCCCCTTTATACCGACGTCTCCTGATGCCGGTCACCTGACGTGGACTCCTAGCTAGAAATGTTTCCGTAGGGTCCTGCCGCCTGCCGGTGTCAGTCCTATATCTAATTACTTACTGCAAGAGCCCTCTCGAAGTAAGATCTAAGGGCTTAAGCTTGAGAGGCTGAGAGGCGGGAGACTTAGTCCGGTGCCCCGAAGAACTCCCGCTACTGTAATAAAGAAGGGAGGTTTAGTCACCGGGAGCCTGGAGGATGAGAGGGAAACCACGTTGGAGGAAGTAGACCCCCCCACACACACAGGGGGAGGACCCCAAGGTGGTCGAAGATTTAGTCGGGGACCGTGAGCGGTCTTCTGCCTGGGGTTTCTCCTTATGCTCCTCCTAGTGCTTGTGTTTACTGCTCGATTTCCTCTCTTTATGAGAAGTAAGAGAGGCTCCAGAGGCCGGAGAAGAGTATGAGCTTGTGTAGTAAAGCTCCTTCTCCATCTCAAATAGCTTCTTGGTGAGCAGGAAGGCTTCGATGGTCTTCTGGCAGCAGAGTCGAGTGCGTTGATTAAAATCTTGGCAGTGCTAGCAGGCCTCAATATCATGGTCCAGGCCTAGGCAGAAGAGGCAGGCCGAATGGCTGTCCTTGTGAGGAATCTGCTTGTCACAGGCACACTTGGAAAGCCGCCTCTTGAATGAGTAGGATGGAGATGAAGAAGACATGCAAGTGAATTTTTGAAGAAATCACTGGTTTTAGTGAAAATAAGAAAAACGCAATTGAAGAAATGGCAATCGGCTAGCTGGAGGCATCTGCAGAGGTCCGAGGGGAGGGTTAGGTGGCAACGGAGTCACCCGAGGAGGCAGAGAAGCCAGCGTCGAAGGGACTGGGGTAGGCTGAGGCCAGGCTTGGGGATTCAGCCGGTGGCTGTCCAGGAGGAGTCAACTGGAAAGGGGAGCTAGCTCTTGAGCAGGACCCCTATTTCCCAGAGGAGGAGGGCGATGGTCCTGGGTGTCGCCTGGTAGCACTGGCCCCCAGATGTCGGCAATAACTTGGCAGACACACTGGCTGGGAGAGCGACACACAAGGGCCTGCCGCCCGAAGATCCACTGGCCGAGCCATTCGGCTTAGAGCCCGCTGGAACGAAGGGCTTAAGCTTGAGAGGCGGGAAACTTAGTCCGTGCCCCGAAAAAACTTCTCCTGCTACTGTAATAAGGGAGGGAGGTTTATTCACCAGGAGCCTGGAGGATGAGAGGGCAGCCACGGTGGAGGAAGTCGATCCCCACCCCCCGCAGGGGGAGGACCTCAAAGTGGTCGCAGATTTAGTCGGGGACCGCGAGCAATCTTCTGCCTGGGGTTTCTCCTTATGCTTCTCCTAGTGCTTGTGTTTACTGCTTGACTTCTTCTCTTTATGAGAAGCAAAGGAGGCTCCAGAGGCCAGAGAAGAGTATGACCTTGTGTGGTGAAGCTACTTCTCCATCTCAGAAAGCTTCTTGGTGAGCAGGAAGGCTTCGAGGGTCTTCTGACGACAGAGTCGAGTGCGTTGATTGAAATCTTGGCAATGCTGGCAGACCTCAATATCGTGATCCGGGCCTAGGCAGAAGAGGCAGGCTGAATGGCTGTCCTTGTGAGGAATCTGCTTCACACACACACACACTTCGAAAGCAACCTCTCGACTGAGGAGGATGGAGAAGGAGAAGAAGAAGCCATGCAAGTGAAATTTTGAAGAAATCACTGGTTTTAGCAAACATAACAAAATCGTGATTGAAAAAATGGTGATCGGCTAGGTGAAGGCGTCCGTTGATGTCCGACTTGCGTTATCGACAGTGTGAAAAGAACTGGGGATGGGCTGGGGCACCGCCCCTCTTATACCACACGTGACATCAGGGGTAGGCAGACGTTGGGACAGTCCCCTGCTGTATACTGCTAGCTAGAAGTTTTCCATGGGGTCCTGGCGCCTGTCGGCTTCAGTCCTAAAGGTGTTACCTGCTGCAGGAGCCCCCTCAAAGTAAGTTCAGTAGGTTCCAGGGATTACAGGGATCTTGGGCAGACTGGATGGACCTCTGGTATTGTTCTGCCATCACTGTCTGTTTCTAGGTACAAGACCGCTTCCACCTAGTTCCACAACTCCTGTGTCTGGAAGGGGCTAAGATGAGCACCCCAACTGGAGCCCGAGGCATCAATGGCGAGGATCTGTACAGCAGCTGGTACAAGGAATGGAATGCCCTTAAGTAAACTGTCACAGTCCATCCACCACAGCACTGCTCTGCAAAGAGGGGGGTTCCATGTCGAAACGGCACAGGCAAAAAGGGCACTGCGTGGTCAGTCCAAAACCACACTAGAGTAGATAAACTCTAAAACTGTGCACACTGTTATGATGGCGTGGCTGCTACATGCACTGTTTTGCTTTCGCGGTCTTGACCGGACACCGAAGCCAGGATGTGACAACAACCATTTGCTTCACATAAACCATCAGCTGATCCAGCTGGACCCCCGAGTGTCCACTGCAGGATTCGTATATGGAGCCAAGCTAATTGCACTGTCACTACGGCAGCAGCCATCAGGCACAGGACACAAAGCATCAATCTTGCGGAGATGTAGTGGCTCCTCTGAATTAGGTGCACCCGAGCAATCATGGTATCTGCGCTGTCCTGAGGTAGAAAGGCATGGCCCTTTTCTTTAAAAAAAAAAAAAAACTCTTGTTCTCTCCAATTGCCAGCCCCATAGGACTCCCTCAGATGTATCCCGGGCCTCCGGTTGTCTCCCGCCCTGCTCAAGATTCTCCCATATCAGTCCTTTTCTCTGGAGCCTCCTCCTACGCTCCCGCCCCATTGACACTCCGGCTTTATTACCCCCCCCCCACCCCCGAAGCAGGACCACCACCTCTTTACCTGGTGCTCTTTCTCAGAATCCAGACAGCAGGAGGAGGAATTGAGAGGTCGACTGAGCAGGGCCCGGCAGTGGGTGTAGGAGCCGAAGACTGGGCCTGTCATCGTCTTCCCGGGGTTTTTCCTTTGTGCCCCCCCCCGAGAAGCGGACGTGCAATGACGTCCAGCATGCCCGCAGGACATCTGCTGACGCCTCCAATCCCGTCCTGAGTGTCCCCATTGGCTGCGGTGCATCCACTCATCACTGGGGGCCGCTAGCACTTTTGGAATCCACAGCCCACCCTCCCAAGGAGAGGAGAGCAGTCCTATGGATGCTCAATCCTTTCCTCCCTGTCTGACCCCCGGCAGCCCAAGTTCGCTCTCGAACCTTGGTCATCGGCGTAGCGCGAGGTAACGTGGATGCATCAGCCCTCAGTGCCACTGGGCCGGCGCCACAGCCCTTTTCTGTGTCCAAGATCACCTCTATGTATTGCAGTCATTGGCATGGAGTCAATAAAGACTTTTGCACATTCACTGTGAGCGCTAACTCAAACAGCTGTCACTTTCAGGACAGGATGTGAAGGACAGCTTCCCTAGAGTTTCCCTTCAGGAGTCAATCATCCAGACAAGGGAAGACACAAAGCTCTTCAATGTGAAGGGCTGCTGCAACCACTGCTAAGCATTCTGTAAAGACCCGTGGCACACAGGACATGCAAAAGGGCAACATTCTGAACTGATAGTGCTTGCCTTCCAGCATAAAGCAGAGGTACTCTCTGTGACACTTTCTGATCTTGATTTGAAAGTATGCAACCTTCGTGTCCAGACAACAAAGCCAGTCCCCTGTCTGTAACAGGGAAATCAAGGCTTGCAGAGACACCACTTGAAACTTTTTCTATTTGACGTAAAGATTAAAATCTCTGAGATCAAACACAGGATGTAGATCTCATGTCCATTTTGGTACTAGGAAGTATCTGAAATAGAAATACAGGTTACTCACCTGTAACAGGAGTTCTAGGAATGGTATATGTTGTTCATCCACACTGTCTGGCAGGTTCCTTGCCACTTTAAATAATGCTGGAAGGTCTTCAAGCTGGCTCCTCCCACCCACCCGGGTGGTAAAACTCTTGGCTCCGCCCCATGACACCAGATCTAGCCCGCTGGAAGCCAGGTTGTGCGTCGAAGCTGGGTGGGTCGTGTGGATGAACAACATATACCATTTCTAGAACTCCTGTTACAGGTGAGTAACCTGTATTTCTAGGGACATGGATATGTTGTTCATCCACACTGTCTGGCAGACTCCTAGCAGTTCTCCGGGAGGAGGGAGGCAAGGCGTACACCCCCTACTTGGGAAATAAAGACTGGAGAACCAAGGCCCCAAAACCAGTATCCCGGCATGACTCAAGGTCGATGTGGTAGTTGGTGATGAAGGTGTGTGCGGGCTTCCAGGTAGCAGCTCTGCACATTTCCTGGATAGGGACATCCCTGGAAGCAGCCATCGATGCAGCGGTATGGCGGGTAGAATGAGCTCTTATCCCTCTGGGAGGCTCCATGCCTGCCAACCTATAGCAGAGATCTATGCAGGAGGTGACCCACCTGCCTATCGTCCGCTTGGCTGCAGGTCTGCCAGGTGCGGCTTCAGTGTAGGTGACAAACAGCTGGCGAACCTCTCCCTGAACTTCAGCCATCCACTCCTTATAGTAGGCGAGCGCTCTTCTAGGCTCCAAAGTACGGAGCCTCTATTCGGCCTCCGAGGTGTGACTGGGTGAACACCGGCAGAGTCAACACCTGGTTAAGGTGAAACTCCGACACCACCTTCGGAAGGAACTTCGGGTGGGGGCGCAGGACAACCTTGTCCTGTGGAAGACCAGATAAGGAGACTCAATGGAAAGCGCCTGGAGCTCTCCCATCCTTCTGGCTGACGTGATAGCCAGAAAGAAGGCGTTCTTCCACGACAAGTGAGAGATGTCACATCTGTGCATCAGTTTGAATGGCTTGCCAATGAGCTTAGCCAATACCAGCAGTAAATCCCACGGAGGTGGAGGTTCTCGCACCGGAGGAGACATGTGATCAAGGCCTTTGAAAAAGCACCCGACCACCTTCCCCTGCGCCACCGACTGCTTCCCTGCCCGCGCCCGGTAAGCAGAGATGGCTGCCAGGTGCACCTTAAGGGTCGTCGACCAAAGCCCTTGCTGAGAAAGGGACCACAGGTAGTCCAGAATGCTTGCCAAGGAACAGGAGGAAGGGTCCAGGCCCTTGCCCTGACACCAAATGGAGAAACTCTTCCATTTGAAGGCGTAGCATTTTCTAGTCGACTCCTTACGGGACGCCTCAACGACATTGAGGACCTTGTCGGAAAGACCCAAGGCCTGGAACTCTAGCCGCTCAGGAACCAGGCCGTCAGGTGCAGGGACTGAAGGTCCGGATGGAATAAGTTCCCCTGATTGACTGAGATCAGGTCCAGGTGGGCTGGAAGCCGCCTCGGGAGCCTGGAACTGAGACTGAGGAGATCTGGATACCAGAACTGGCAGGGCCAGTCTGGGGCTACCAGAATCACCTGCGCCTTGTCCCTCCTTGCCTCGAGAAGCACCTTGTGGATCAAGGGAAATGGGGGAAAGGTGTAGAAGAGGCCCGGGGTCCACAGCCTTGAGAAGGCATCCCCCTGCAGCGAGCCCTGCTGAGGGGGGCGGGCATGAAACAGTCTCAGCTTTGCATTCTCCCTGGAGGCAAATAGGTCCACTTGAGGCATGCCCCAGTGGGAGAACAGATCTTGTACTACCTCCGGCAGGAGAGACCACTCGTGGGACGCAGCCCCTATCCGGCTTAGGGCATCGGCCAGGATATTGGAGGCTCCTGCCACATGGATGGCAAGGAGATCTGCCTCCAGGCTGCGCACGACTGACCAAATGCGGACAGCTTCCCTGCACAGAGGCATGCAGCGCATCCCGCCCTGGCGGTTTAGGTAGTACATGGTCGTGGTATTGTTCGTCTGGACCTGAACCACTTGACCCCGTAGAAACGGAGCGAAGGCGGTGAGGGCTAGACGAACTGCTCGAAGCTCCAGCAGGTTGATGTGGCATCGGGACTCCCGAGGGGACCAGAGGCCGTGCGCTCTGTGCTCCCCCAGATGGGCACCCCAACCCATCAGAGATGCATCGGTCGATAAGAGAGACCGTTGGCTCGGGGCGGACAAACGGGATGCCCTCCGGCAGATGTGCTGGAACGGTCCACCACTGGAGAGCATTCCACATCCCCTGGGTCACTGTCACTAGCTGATCCAACGGATAGAAGTGCTGTGACCATTGGCTGGCCAGCCCCCACTGAAGGGGACGCATGTATCAACGGGCCCAATGGACCACGCTGGTGCAGGCCACCATGAGGCCCAGGAAGTCCAGGGCAGGGCGCAATTGCCCAACCTGAAATGACTGGGCAAAGGAGGAAAGAACCTCGGCCCTGTCCACCGGGAGCCGTGCCCTGGCTCGTAGAGTGTCGAGCTCTGTCCCGATGAATTGGATCACCTGCTTTGGCATGAGTTCCGACTTGGCCTCGTTGATGAGGAGGCCAACCTGAGAGCAAACCTGGAGGGCTACATCTCTGGACCGCTCCACCTCCGTTCTGGAGGAGGCTGCAGTCAGCCAGTCGTCCAGGTAGGGGTACACCCGGACCCTTCGGTGCTGCAGGAATGCTGTCACCACTGCGATGCATTTGGTGAAGACCCTGGGAGCTAGGGAAAGGCCGAAGGGCATGGCCCGGAACTCGTAGAGGGATCCCTCTGCCCTGAAGCGGAGGAATCTCTAGTGGGAGGGACAGACTGGGACATCAAAGAACGCGTCCTGAAGGTCCAGAGAACAAAACCACATGCCTCGTTCCAAGGATGGGATTATCTGAGCCAGATTGACCATCCTTAAGGTCCAAAACCTTAGGAACCCGTTCAGGTTGTGCAGGTTGAGAATGGGGCGCCAGCCCCCTCTCCATTTTGGGACCAGGAAGTATCTGGACACAAACCCCGGGTCTGGAGGAGGATCCGCCACCTTCCTGATCACCTCTTTTTCGAGGTGCAGGGCGATACCGGCTTGGCGAGCCAACAAAGAGGCTGCGGGCCCCGTAGACCCCCGAGGTGCAATGGCTCGGAAGGGCGGGGCCTGCTTGAACTCCAGAGGCAGGCCCTTTTCTACCACCTCCAACACCCAACGGTCCGTGGTGATAACGGATCAGGTGGAAAGGAAGTGGTGGAGCCATCCCCCCCACGGGGGGAACCTAGGGGGGAGTGACAAGGCTGGGTGCAACACTCCTCAACCCATCACTGGGCAGGCTTAGAGGAGGGACCGGCCGAGGGACCTCCTGGGCCTTTACCTCCCTGCTTCCTATTAGAGGAAGCCGCAGGCTTGGGTTTGGGATGCCAAGCGCGAGCCTGCTGGCCCTGGTGCTGGTGGGCCGGACGTGCCGCAAGCGCAGAAGGACGAAAGGACTTATGCTGCTGTTGTCGACAGCCCTTGTCCTTCTAGGCAGAGGTGACTGAGTCCAGAGTGGCACTGGACTTTTTGATCTGCTGGAGGTGACCTTCCACTCCAGGGCCGAAGAGGTCGGTCCCCAGGAAGGGGACATCCGCCAGTTTATGCTGGGTATCCGCCGTGAAGGAGGATATCCTCAGTCATGCTCTGCGGCGCAAGGCCACCGTGGCCGCAACTGATCTGGCACAATGTCCAGAGCTGTTTGGAGCTGCTGTTTTGCCACCGCCCTTCCCTGGTCCCGTACCTGCCGGACCGTGGTCTGCAGATCAGCTGGGAGATGAGGGATCACCTTGTCCAGGGAGCCCATGAGGGCGTGGGAGAAGTGTGCCATCAGCACGGCCGAGCTGGCCTGGCGGAGGCCAAGGGAGGACGCAGCATACACCTTGCACCCGGCATAGTCCAGCTTTTTGGACTCCTTGTCGGGGGGCTTGTCCACATCCCTAGCGTTCCAGGAACGCCAGAAAATGCTGTCGGTGATCAACCCCTCAGCGGAGGGGTGTTCCAAAAAACCGGGCAAAGAGCCGGTAGGGATCGCATACTTCCTAGCCATCCTGGCCGAAGCGCGGGACAGGAAGCAGGCCGCTGCCAAAGCTCCAAGGCTGAGCTAACAATGGCTTCAGCCACCGGAAAGGCCTCCATGGGTGAATTCCCTCGGTCCAGTATCTCCGTCAGGGGATACTTGGCCCACTTGGATATGGGCTCGAGCTGCATCCCAGTGGACTCCGAGATGAGCCGAAGCAGACCCATGAAGGACGATGGGCTTTCATCCATCGACTGGCCCCCGGAGGACTCCAGGTCAATGGGCCTGGAGAACAGGGAGGAGTCTTCGTCGGACTCCGAGGAGTCCACGAAAAGCTGCCTGGGGCCTGAGCCACCCTCCACCTGCCGAGGACGGTTGGGAGTGAGGGTGGCCGACAACCTGTGGGGCAGGCCCTGACCCAACCAAGAGTCCTTGGTCGGTGCCCCTGATTTTGGTTGTGGCGGAGGAGGTTCCACCACAATCGGTGGGGCAGCTGGTTTTGGCCGAACAACTGGCCTGGGCTTGGGCACCTCGGCTACAGCGAGGTGTTGTTTCAGCCGCTCAGGCGACAGCCACTTGATGGCCAGGGAAGGTGATGGCGTCAGCTTGTTCCCAGACAGAAGTAACTGCTGCCACATCAGGTCCTCGTAGCATCGACGCAACGCAAGGCCGAACCCTCCTCTTCCGAGGAGGGGAAGACGAGCGCAGCGCCGGGCTACTTTGGTGTTGAGACTGACCGCCGATGTTGGCGGGATCGGCTGGACTGAGAGGATGTCTGAGACCGAGAACCTCGGTGTTTCCGAGGACAGATCTGGGAAGGGGCCGGAGACACCCGCTCTTCCCTCAGCTCGGAAGCCTTGACCAGGGACTGCGGCACCGGAGGCACAGGCAAGTCCTCGGTCTCAACCAGGGGAACCGGTGAAGAAGGGCTGTCGGCTTCACCAGTCGACAGCCCGTCCGACGGGTCAAGAAAAATCTCGACTGCGTCGACAGGTGTCTCAGCCGGCTGACTTGATGGGGACACCGTGAAGCCAGCGGCCTTAGCCACAACCTCGACCGAAGTCGAGTGTCGACTGTCCGGGGAAGGGGACCTCTCCCGTTCCCATGAACGCCGACGGTGGGACTTATCCATCAAGTCCTTCTTTCTGGACCGAGAGGAATGTCCCGATGGCTCCGCTCCTTTAATGGAAAGGGACTGGCAAAGCTCCTTGAAAGAAGCTGAATATAAGGTACCCATAGAGAGCGGGAAAATGCCGCGACCGAGGAAGAGGATGATGTGGCGATCATCTGCTCGAGTTGCTCAGCCGAGCCAGCCACCGCGGTAACCGCCCAACGGGCCTCCTTCGACTTCACCGGTGGGTAGTGCTTCTCAGGGTGCCCAAGCTGTAACCAGGCAGCGCGGTCTTCCAGGACGTTGGTCAAAACGAACGCATAACTCTTCATATGCTCATGGTCATGGTCTAGGCCGAGGCAGTAGACGCACGTGGAGTGCGGATCCATCCTGGACATTTTCTGCCCACAAAGGCACCGCCGAAATCTGGGAGTCGATCTGTCCATCGCAGCCGCGAGGGAGTATCTTGATCGAAGTCTTGAAAATTTTAAAATAAGTTTCGGGCGAACCGAAGAATTAGAATCCAGTCTACACGCAGAGCGTTAAAAAGGGAACCTGAGCTTCCAAGCGGTAAGGAAGATCTGGCGTCGTGGGGCAGAGTCAAGAGTTTTACCACCCAGGTGGGTGGGAGGAGCCAGACAGTGTGGATGAACAACATATCCATGTCCCTAGAATCCTTTGTTCCTGTCTTAAGCAGGAACTGGTTCAATAGCAACTTTTGAAAAAGGGTCTGGACAAGTGGGCCGCATGCCTAAAGGAAGGAGGCAGAAGATGATCTGGAGGAGTTTATAGCAAGTCCAGAGCATGTCCCATTGCAATTATCTCCGAAACTCACTTGCACGTGGTGATCTCCAGACACTGGTTTAAATGTAGGACAATCCTGACCTCCACATTCACCCCTGGAGGCAACCGATGGGGGGAGGAGGGGACAGAACACAGTCAGGAGAAACCACTGATAGATGGGCCACTAGAACCACTTCTGTTGGGTTCTTTGGCATGTGCACTGGGGGGAGAAGGATCCAGAAGGGGACCACCACCTCTGCCACGGCGTTGCAAGCAGTATTAGTTACCCCTAGCAGCATGCTGATGAAAAAAGTCCCTACCATGCCCTCTAGTGGGAGTGAGGTACAGGGACTTAACAGACCTTAAAGTCATTTTGGGAGGCTGAATGTCATGGAGGGCCTCATCAACATCATTGCAAAACAGTTTGGAACCTTTAAAGGGGTATTCAGAACTGCCTACCATACATCAGTACTCCGAGTTAAGAACAGCACCTACTACAGATACCAGAGGCTGCAGCCCTGGAAGAGGCATCAGACATATACGCTGAACGCAGTAAATGCTTACTTATTTCAGTAAATCCGTGTCCTTCAGCAGGGTTTCGAGGATGCTGCCCAAAGAAAAAACATGAAAAACAAGCTGATCATCCACCTAGGCTCTCAGCAGCCCTCCAATTTAAATGACAGACTTACTATCTACTATTCAATTTTATTTGGAAAATGTTTCACCAGGAAAGATGCCACTAGCATCCTTTGGCAACCTTATGGTTTTCCACCAGAGTCTGTCCTTTTTAACCCCACCCCATCACATCTTTGCTTGCATATGTACATGGTACGTTTGCATGTGTGAGGTGCCTGCACACACTTACATCCGGGGCATCCTCACATAGGCACTTCAGCTGTGTGTACACATCTATTTTCATTTTCCATAGATGTCTCCATCTCTGCCTCCTTTCCTCACATTTGTCACCTTTCAGCCTTCTTACAAGGCCCTGTTAATTAGTCACCACTTGAGAACTCCTCAGCTCATTCTCTCCTACTGTATGTTGTCATACCCATCACCTTTTTGTTTTCCGGTTTCTTTTCTTACTTTACCTATTACTTTTTTCTCCTACAGCCTCCCCCTTTTGTCTTCCCCACACATTATTCCCTTATTTCCCCTTACCTCTCCACTAGCGTTGGTCTTTTCTCTTTTAGATAATTCCTGAAAAAGACCTAAGGTTGAAATGTAGATTTTAACTATTTTCAGTGTACATTTAATATTACAATTTTCTTTGGTTTTCATACTGGACTACACCATGTTACAGAAGGCCAGGAACCAGGAAGAAAGCTGGAGGGATTGTTTTATATGTGAGATAAAGTATAAAGGACACAGAGATAGACTGACACCAGGGGGATAAGGAAGGGTTGGAGGCACTACGGGTCGACTTAGAGACAGGGTTCAAGGCCTTCACTCACATAGGAGTGGTGTACAGACCATCAACACAGTGGGAGGAGTTGGACAAGGTTTTGGGGAGAGGCTACTGGCAGAATAGCAAGCAAAGGAGAATTACAGATTATGGGGAACCTTAAGATGCCAGATGTAGATTGGAGTATTCTGGTAGCAGCTACAAGAAGCAGGGCCATCCTTGACTCTCAACAGGGGGCATGTCTTAGGCAGCTGGTTATGGAGCCCGCTAAAGACGGGGCTGTGCTGGACCTGGTATTCACGAACAGGGACAGCATTACAGATGTCACAGTGGGTAGTCCCCTGGGTACAAGCGACCACCATACTGTGTGGTTTGGTCTACAGATCTGGAAAGACAAAAAAAAAAAAACTACTAAGACGAGCATCTTGGACTTCTGGAGGGCAGATTTTAAAGAAATGTGAGATTACCTCAGGAAATACAATGATAGGATTGATGGCAGGGGGTAGTAGAGAGTCAATGGAAAAAGATCAAGGAGAGAATAGCTAAGGCAACAACATGCTGTTTGAAGGAAGTAAGAAAGAGAAGGAAGAGAAAAGGTCCACTATAGTTCTCAAAGCAGGTGGCTAAGGCAGTAAAGGAATAAAAAAACACAGCATTTAGGAAGTACAGGGAGGCCCAGACAGATGTGGACAAGAAGTTATATCAGGAAAATCAATCGAAGGAAAAAGGGTAAGGGCAGCTAAGGCACAGAGAGGAGAGGATTGCGAAGGAGGTCAAAAAATGAGATAAGACTTTCTTCAGGTACGCGAAGTTAAAAGGAAAGCAAGGAGTGGGATAGTGAGAATCGGTGGGGGTCTGTGCAGAAGAAGATCTGAGAAAAAGCTAAAATTTTAATTGAGCACATCTACTTAGTCTTCACAGTAGAGCGGGGGAAGGGGTTCACTAACATGTATCAGCCGGAGGGGGGTGGACACAGGTCCATATTTGGAGGAGAGTCCAAAATGGATTGGAAGCCCTAAAAGGAAAATAAGGCAATGGAACATGATCAGATTCACACAGGAGTTCTGAAAGAAATGAGCACAGTTCTAGCCACCTCTCTGGCAACACTATTCAGCATCACACTGGAGACCTGGAGGAGGACCAACGTAGTCCATCTGCACAAGAGCAGTAGCAGGGAGGAGGTTAGCAACTACAGGCTAGTCAGTCACACAACAGTGGTGGGGAAATTAATGGAGACCCTAGTGAAGCAGAGGCTGAGGGAGTACCTGGAGGCAAATGGGCTGCAACACCACTAGCAGCCCGATTTCACAGTGGTGGTGGTGGTGGTGGTGCGGGGGGGGGGCATGCCAAACAAGTCTCTCACATTTATTTGAATAAGTGACTAGGGAGGTTGGTGAGGGAGCTGGCAATGGTTACTGGCTAACATGCGGCACCATACTGGACTGTGCAGGCACTGTTCCCACTAGCCACTGCCGGCCCTCTGGCCAATTCTGTGCTACTGTGGAGTCCTATGGCCTCTGACCCAGACCTGTAAGTGGGAATCACTGGTAAAGATTGATTCTTGAAAGATCTTACAATTCACAGCTTATATCAATACAGATAATAATTAGACTACCAAAAGAATTAAAACGTATAGGAATTTTGGACTATCAGTCCGCGGCCCTGCAAGGGTTAATGCAAACAACCACCTCAATCTGAAGTCCTGTCTCTCCAGCTCTGAGAAGAGAAATAGCATGGCCCTCACCTGTTCCCTGCTGTGTTTTTCCCCACAATGCGACAGGCTTGGTCCCATCACCCGCTTTATTTCTGTACAAGTCCCCTTTTGTTATCTGACATGTTACTGACGCATTCTGTCCCAGAATGCAAACATCAGGAACACACTGTATGCTAAGGTTCATATTAAAGTAACAGAAACATAAGAAGACATAACTGCCTATTAGAAATGTCTCCCTGCTGACTCAATCAAGTTTCCATGGTTTTATCTGTCCAAATAATCAACAAGGCACAGAAGGTAGGTGCAGCAACCACCTCTGCTGGTAAACTATTACATTCTCTGACTGCCCTAATCATGAACAAGAGATCCACGTACAGTGTGTGTAAGTGTATCCAGTGCAACAAATGGTTGATCTGTGCCACTGGATCAGTTCCATTCAAACCCTAGCCAGATTTTAGTCTTCTGAAGTAGGCGCCAGATATCATTTTTAAAAAATGTTTTTTAACTTGCTATGCTTTTTTACCAGGACAGCTTTTCCCCGTCAGCTCCTGCTGCACACGCATCCACAATTGCCGAGGTTGCCCATACCCGGTAACACCCCCAGCTATACCCCCAGGGCTTCCCTTTACCCCTTCGGAACTTCTGTGTCTAGTTCCAGGCAGGAGCGATGGACATGTTACAAGGTGGCAGCAGCACAAAACCACGGGAACATCACTGGGCACATCTTGCGGGGAGGGGGGTCATAATGGCGGGAGGCATGGTGTGCAGTGATGCTGGGGCACAATCACGCCATTTGTCCAGCACACCTCCCTTTGCCAGCACTAGCTAGGTCACCGGTGAAAGGACATCCTGTGGTCACTCAGGAGCCCTGCAGAGGAGGACACAACCCCCCTCTCCCCCAGAGGTGGAGAGCGTGCTTATGCCACTCACCCACCCCCCACACCAGCTCTATTCCCAAACCCAGGTCATCAGCATCATAAGTGGTAACTCTACTGTTGCACTGGCAGGCCAGCCCCAGATATTATTCTTAAGAACTTCTCTAATGGCTTATCTCATCAACTACTCTGAGTTAATCACTGTGTATGTAATGTGGCTATCATCTTATAACCCCCCCACCACCAAGGTATGTTTTTGTACATTACCATTTTGTATACATTATTAAACCCACAGGAGCAGACATGTTTACCAGACAAAGAAAGGAAAAAAAAAAGCCAGCCCGTTGGCACAGCGGTTGGATTTCCGCAAGCTACACCAGCAACCCAGGCTCGGGAGCGGTCTCGGGTCGTTGGAGGCCAGCCGGGAGACAGTGGCTTGAGCGACCCATGACAGCTTGGTTCTCTCCGGGGAAGCGGGGCCAATGCCCGTGACGCATCTGACCCCGAGCCGGAGGCTCTAGGTACTACAAGCTTCACTGGGAAAGAGCAGCCAAGAGTACGAGGTATGCTATGTCAAGGGCTACACGGCATAAGGGAGAAAAAACAGTGGAAAAATGCCTGCCAGCACCAGGAAGAGGGCTGCCTGGCGTGCCTTCGATGTTTCCCGCTCACCCAGCCACCTCTGGACCGGCGAGAAAAGTAAGTAGTTAAGGTGTTGGGGCCCCACCACGTCCTTTCCGAGAGGTAGGCAAGCTCCATGGGGCCTGGAGGTAGGTGTGGTTAGAGCGAAGGCAGGAGGATGATTTCAAAGAATTCAAGGGTCGGGGCTGGCTGGACGTTTGGAGTACAAAACACTGTAATTTCAAAAAAATAAACAGAGAAATAAATGTTTTTTACATTATTGATGCCCCAAATCGAACACACAGAGCAGAAATTTATGAAAAATTGCATTGGACTAGCCTTAAAGAAAGTCACTCCCTACATGATTTGTTATTTATGATTAAAAGCATTAAAGGACACCAGATTATATTGTGGAAAGATTAGTGATGAGACAAATGAAACAGGGTTTGAGGTCAACGCAGGGTTCAGAATATGTTCTACCCAATTATAGAACACACTTGGATAAAAATAATTTTTAGGGCTGTGGGCGGAGCCTACAGCTGTTTTGGGAATGCTTAGTAGCTCTAAAACGGCCGATCAGAACCCTTCCATTGGACTTTGGAAGTATCCTCCAAAGCCCAATGGAGCTTGGAAACCTCCGCCACGACTCATTACCACGGAATAACAGCCGCATTATTTCGCTGTTACTCTGCATTTTCATGGCATGAACTGCATGACAAAGCGACCAGATGCATGCACAGTTCTCCTGGCGCTGTCATGTAAATGGCAAAATGCCATTCACCGCAACTGCGCATGCACAAGTGCTGCACATGCACACTTGCGTCGCTGCCGCCAGCACTGGCAACAAAGGAAATCCATGCCGACATTGTGGTCCCCAGTCCCTGTATCGGCATCATGTCGCCCCCCCCCCCTTATGTGGCACACTGGGAGCCCACCCTACTGTGCCCAAAGGGTTTTCTCTCCCCTGCCAACATCGGGTCCCCAATACCCGTGTCGGCATTATGTCGCCCACCCCCCACTCATGTGGCACACTGGGAGCCCACTCCAGTGTACCCAAATATACACCCACCCTCCACTCGTGGCACACTGGGAGCCCACCTCAGTGTGCCCCAATTTTTTTTTTTTGTTACCTGTAAATAAAGAAAACAGTCCCCCAACATGATTTTCCATGTTTTTTTATCTGTAAAAATGAAAACAGTCCCTTGTTGTCACCCCAGTCCCCCTCCCCCATCTTCCCACTGAGAACCCACCCCCAGCACTCCCTCACCCCATACTTACCTGCAGAGGTCAGTCCTGTCATCTTATCTGGACCTGGAAACATCTGCACTCTTCAAACCCAAACTGCAAACTGAAGAATCAAAGGTAAGCGTGCTATACCTTTTGCTTCTTTCAGTTCTTAGTATAATGCCATTCAATGAGGTTTTCAACTTCCAAATTTTCAACATGGGGTTCTTGGGACACCACCTCATGAAAACTGTCACTGTCATTTTGTTACTCGGTTCCAAAAAGGTCATTCCCCAGTCGCTGCATGAAATCACCTTTAGGACTAATTCACTGAAACGATAGGCTACGTTCATGAGGTGGGTCCCAGTCCATGTTGCAAATCTGGTAAAAATTTCAAAAAAATAACTGAGTTATGAGCTTGTGTTGCACAGTTTCTATGCAAGCTCTTAACTTTCCCAATTTTTAATATTTTCCCTCCACATTTTCAACATTGCCATTTTGACCACCTCCTTTTAAACAGTAGAGCTGTCATTTATCACATCCTGTCCGAAACATGTTATCGCACCTATAGAAACATAGACTTTGACGGCAGGTAAGGACCGCTTGGCCCACCTAGTCTGCCCTTTTCCCTACCTACAGGATAAGCTGCAGATCCTAGTTAACCAACAGCATATTTATTCCTACCCCCCCCCACAAAAATTGCCTTATATCTGTCCCATGCATTCTTGAATTCTCCCACAGTTTTAGACCCCACAACCTCCTCAGGAAGGCTGTTCCATGAGTCCACCCTCTCTGTGAAAAAATACTTCCTCACATTGCCCCTGAACCCCCCACCCCAATCTTCAAATTGTGTCCCCTTGTTCTTGCACATCTCTTTTTCTGAAAGATGCTACCCTCTTGGACTTTGTTGATTCCACTGAGGTACTTAAAAGTTTCTATCATGTCCCTCCTTCCCTCAAGGGTATACATATTAAGCTCCTTTAGCCTCTCCTCATAAGGCTTCTCTTGCAGACCCTGCACCATTTTAGTTGCCCTAATCTAGACTGCCTCCATCCTGTCTATGTCCTTGTGGAGATGGGGTCTCCAGAACTGGACGTAGTACTCCAGATGGGGTCTCACAACTGTCTGTACAGAGGGATAACAACTTCCTGTTTTCTGCTGGTGATGTCTCTCTATACATCCCTGTATCCCCCCAGCCCTCCCTACTGCCTTCTCACATTGCTTGCTAACCTTAAGGTCATTAGATATGATTACCCCCAGGTCCCTTTCCATTTCTGTTGTTGTTATTACCGCCCCCATTGTATAATCTTCCCTGGGTTTTGTTTCCAGATGCATTATTTTGCACTTCTTTGCATTGAATCCAAGCTGCCATACTTCTGACCATTCCTCCAACCCTGCCAAGTCCCTTCTCATCCTTTCCACACCTCCTTGTATATCAACCCTGTTGCAGATCTTTGTGTCATCTGCAAAGAGGCATACTTTTCCTTCCAGTCCTTCTGCAACGTCACTTATAAAGCCATTAAAAAGGACTGGACCCAGTACTGAACCCTGCAGCACCCCACTAGTAACCACTCTTTCTTCAGAGTAGACTCCATTTACAATCACCTTCTGTGTCCTGTTGTCCAGCCAATGTTTTACCCAGGCTACCACCCTGGGACCCACTCCCAGGCTGGTTAATTTGACTGTTAATCCTTTGTGTGACACTGTGTCAAATGCCTGCTAAAGTGTAGGAAGGCCATGTCTATAGCCCCTGCCTGGTCCACTACTTTGGTCACCCAGTCAAAGAAATCAATTAGATTCGTCTGACATGACCTTCCCGCTGTGAACCCATGCTGCCTTGGGTCCAGTGCCCCACTGGCCTCTAGGTACTCAACAATTCTTTCCTTCAGAAGTGATTCCATCACTTTCCCTACCTGTAGCACAGAATGGCGCAGTCGCTCTGCGAAATCACCTTTCGGGACAAGTTAACAAAATGACACTGGCACTCTTCATGAAGAGGGGTCCCAAAAAGGCGATGTTAAAAATGTGGTGCAACACCTCCAAAAAAATGCCCAAGTTACACATGGGCTTTCCATAATTTCTATGCAGATGTGTAACTTTGCTCACTTGGCAACTCATCACAGCCCTATCGGCTCTGGTCAGAGTTTGTTTCTATAGGGGGCCTGAGTTATGGAATTCCATACCACAAGTCCTCAGATTAACTAATAATAAGGTTAGAATAGGGGATATAAAATCCTGGTGCATTAAAGAAGCTTCACGCAGAACTTTACAAGAGCTTAGTTGAACATTATATGGTTGTATGGAAATAGACTGAGTAATGCTTTGAATTGTTTTACATCGAATGTTCAAATAACTTATTTGTGTATGTTTTGATTTATCTGTTGCTGATGTAATGTAACTCATATTTGGTATGTATTCGTTTATATTGCCTATACTTTCTAATTAAGCAGCATTGTACAAAGGATCTCATTGGAAATGAGATTGTCTCAGTTGAGCTGATTCTTTCACGGAGAAATTAAATGAATACAAGTTTTTACTACTGCTACTACATTCTGTGTCATACCTGCCAAACTGGGGGAAAACTGAATGGACAACAGGGCTATAAAGATAATGGAGTAAGTCAAGAGTTTGGGCATCGAACCAGAGAGAATAAAATAGTGCTTAAAAGAAACAGCAGCATAGAATAAGCAAATACACACACAAAATCTAAGCAGCAGTGCACTTACCTTGACTCTGCTGTCCATGGTAATAGCTAGTTGTATTCTCTTTCCTCTCCCGAAGGTGAACTTATGATCCACCTCTTCATCCTCTTCTTCCCTGGTATGTACTTCAGCAGCTGGACAAGGTGGACATCCAGAACCACGCTTCTCACTTACTACTCTCTTCTCCTACAGCAATGGAAAAAAACAAATTACAAAAATCCACCATTAGACATAACCTGTTACAATGTAACTTTATTACAGTACGTAGATGGCTTTTTATTCCAATCAGTAACCATCGCCGACAAAATTTTGGAAGATCACACAGCTATCAGATTGTTATGACTTTCACTGCAGCAAGAAACAAGAGCTCAATAACCAAAGTGAATAAAAAGATAATATGCATTTTATGCTGTCTACTCTCATTTTTATTTCCTATACTCTTCAAAACAGTGCAAGAATAATGAGTTTAAGGATTTTTCATCACAGAAAACAAACTATCCTTTCGTAATACAAAAAATGAATCTTTTTCATTTTCACGAGTCACAAAAAAGTTAAAATGTTATAAAAAGAAATTTGTGGAGCATTTCTGCAACAGATACGTGCAGAATGCAGCTGAGTGTGTCCCAATAAGCAAACTACATCTATTGCTTTCTGCTAAAGACATAATTTTTTTGACTTGTTTGATTTTGTTTCCCTTGCCAAGAATAAAGAAAATGGTGGCCACATGAAAAAGGATTTCCCATTTGCGGAAAAGGATTACCTATTTGATATAAAGGATTATTTTTCGTACGGGACATTTAACTGCTCCCACTGAAAATAATGAAAAACTTTAAAATTGTATATCTTTTGAGCGGATTAAAGGGACACTGTCAACCTTTTATGCATCATATTATTTTTAGGTAAAACCCCACATTTTATGATTGCTTACTGTGTCTAAAATTCACTGACGCTGCTGGTTCTCTGATCTGCCTCCTAGGAGGCAGTATACTGTAGCTTAGTGGTTAAAGGCACTGAGCTGCAAACATGGAGACATGGGTTTGAATCCCATCAGCCGCCACTTGCATACTGATGGGATTCAAACCCTGAGCAAGTCACTTACCTTCTTTGTGCTCCAAGGTCACACCTGGAAACAAGTTCTGGCTTAGTGTGCCTTTCCTAGTTAAATAATTTCCGCCTTTCCTAGTTAAATAATTTCCTCCTTCCCTCCCCCTCCTTCTCTTGCTTATTAGAACCGAAATGCATGGTAATATATATATAGCTATGCCCAGCTTTGTTTTTGCTTCATATCACTTAACTACTCAGTGCACACTTCCTGAACATTAGAAACACCCTCAAAAAGTGCAGCCACTCATGATACAATAGTCTCCTCTACTCCAACTGCATAATGAGTGTCTAGATTGTGTTGGGGGTGTTCCTGAGTCCAGGAAAGATGCAGTGGAAGTTGGTCAATAAATGTAAACAAACATGTTTTAGTGTGAAATCAGTTATTCACTTTTTAAAATACAAAAAGGGATCTGATTCAAACTACCAACGCATCAACAGTCTCTATAGAATGTGAACAAGCATAAAATGTGTTTTTTAAACTAGGAACACTTTGAGGCCTAAGAAGGCAGCATTCATTCTAGGAACCAAATTTGGTGGGTCAATGACCCACTGGCCACTGAAAAGTTGGGCCATTTCAGGAAAATGAGGGGTCATACATGACATTTCTTTAAAAAAATTGTATACAGAATGTAAACTAACGTGTCATCTGTATCATAAGCAAAGCTGATAAACTAGCAAGTGCAGAACAATAGGGAGGTGTAACTTGTGACTCAGAAAATAAATTGCATTTTATGATGTCAGAGGTGGATAGCAGTTTACAAGAGAAGGCACTGACATCTCTGACACTGCCGAGCATCAACAATCAAGATCACAGGCCTCAGGCAACAGCCACAGTCTTGTGTCTCCATCCAATAGTTGTGTCTGGAGTGTTCGCAGTGTGGTAAACTGTGAATTTTTGCCAGCAAAAAAAAATAAAAAAGCACCAGACGAGACCCTTGCACTCTTATGAGAGAGAGAGAGAGAGAGAGATAGAGATAAGATATACTATTAATGATCATTTTGGAAGAATACACAGGCATTAACAGCCCTAGTAGAGTCCTGATAGCAGTTTACAGATCTAACATACAGCCTCCCTCAGGCTAACTATAATATCTCTCTATTATTACTTTAATATGAGGCAGCCACAGCATGATATCAAGAGGGATAAATTAAAATATATCAGTCACAGTTCAGTTATGTACTGTACTTATAAGTCAGTCAGAGTGCAGTCCCCATGCTGGAATAACCCGCCTCTGTTTTTTTCCCCTCCAAATATTGATTGAAGAAAGAAAATCAAATTCAGCCTGGCAAGGTCCCTCAACCGCAACAGTCAGCAGCTCATTGACTCTAGTAGCAGACAGTCTATTTCTCATGCTTGTTTTTACAATGTTCTGGGCACTGCAGCCCCTCTCACAGTCTGCTGTATGGACTGGGGCTGTTAATGCCAATGTAGCCAGTGTCAAAAGATTTGGGAAGTCTGACTTATGATATTTGTTTATGAACCCCCAAAGAGTGTGCATGTTGTCCCTCGGGTATCCCTCTCTCACAACAAGTGACTTCAGCAGTTCCCATTCTGCTTTGGTGCAGTCTACATCCACAAGTGGTGGTGCCACTGTTCTCCAAACTGTTTGTGTCTCTGCTCTTGACCGTAATGATCAAGCAGCACGTGAATTTGTTCATTTCCCCAGGTTTCAAGATCGTCTTTAGCAAGGCTGCTGACAGGCCTAAGACCCAGTACTCCAAAAACAGCCAACTTGTTTCTGTCATACCCGGGGAACCTGTCTTTTAAATTTGCAACCAACTGGTCAATGAAATGGTCCTTGATTGAAAGGTTTTTGCCTCCCCTTAGTATGTGATGCCCCTTGAACACCAGCCTTCCCTCCTCATCTTCCTGGATATCCTTCTCCACTTCATGTAGATACATTTTTTTTTCCTTTGTTCCAGATTTTATTTTTTCTAAATCAGAGAAGCACTTCTCCAGATTGACATGGACCATCGAGATGTTCAGATCTCTTTTCTGAAACACTACACTAAGCTGGATAATTATAGCAAGTACATCCATTAGCACATAGGCTGTCACTATAAAGTCATATTTGGACATTTTTAAGGCATAACCTTTTGCTCTAGCATCCGTCTCATTGCAGAAAAAAGTGAGAAGGGAGTCTAGGATGTGATGAACGGTCTCAACCACTTTGTAAACTGCTATCCACCTCACAACATGGACCTCCTTCACTTTTAGAGTTGGCTCCTCCAGCATTTCTTGTATTTGTTTCAGTTTGTCAGCTCTTTTAAAATGGTAGAAAATACCAGTTAGCACCTCTTGGTATTCTTTTAGGTAGGGGACAGAGTCTGCGGCTTGTGAACTACAGAGTGCAACCCTATGAGCAACACAATGTATATTTACTAGCATTGGGTTTTCACGCATCATGTGCCCAGTGACTCCCTCATCAGTCCCTGTCATGACTTTTGCTCCGTCACTTCCCAATCCCATTATTTTTTTCCTGATGATTTTTTCCTGGCTAGGAATTGCTTTAATTCTTTAGCTATCCCTGCTCCAGTGGCATCAGCGATCTGTAAGTTCTCTAGAAAATGAGTAGATGGAACAAAACTTTCAGGATCAAGCACTCTTGCACACAGTACTAGTTTTTTGGCGACAGTGATGTCTGTGCTCTCATCACAAATTAATGTGATGTATGGGCTATTTTCTAATTTTTTACTTGTCTCCTGCCTAATTACCAATGCTATGCATTCGAGGATGTCATTGGCTGTAGATTCTGATGAATACGAGGCATTCTTGGCCACAGACAGTTTGTCAACAAAAGGACAATCTAAACTAGACAAAAATTCCATTAAACTTGTTATATTTATGAACTGGCAAGTTTTCTTTGGCCATCCAATAAATACTCTTCATGGCAACTAGAATAGCTTGATCTTTTTCAGATATAGCTTTTCTGAATGCATGCTGCAAATCCCCCTGCATATTTTCAGCTGCCATAGCATCTCTGTGATCTGCAGAGTCAGCATGCCTAGTCAGGGTGCTTGTCCTGAAATTGTCATGCCAGTAGTCAGAGTATTTTGTTTCTTTCTACTGATGCACACAGCACAAGTCATCACATTTTTTTCTGAATTATATCTCAACCACCTGTACATTGTGAGCCAGCGGCCCTGAAAATTACGTTTAATACTGGCCACATGGGACTGGCTGCTGAGTAGTTCACAAGCAGCAGACTCTGAGTCTAAATCAAGTTGTGACTGGCTAGCACTGTCACCAGGTCCCAACTATGTGTCTGCCACAGTGACGGACAACACAGTCTGCTTCTCAGAGGACAGAACTGGCACCACATTGCTCCCATTTTAATTTTTTGGAAGATCCTGATGCAGCAGTACATACTCTCTTAGGTGCAGAAAACCTGAAAAATGTTTTAATGTTCATTTGTGTTTTTGCCATGACTGCTTTATTTTATAAAAGCTCAACAGGCCTTGTTTTTTATATTCTTACGAGGAGGGTGACTGAGGAAGCAAGTAAGAATGCCCAATAATATGGTTGATGTGTGTCACTGACAAAATGTTTTAATAAAAAACAATTTGATGCTGGCCCGCCGGCGCAGCAGTAGGGTTACCACTCGCAGCGCCAGCAACCCGGGTTCGAGAACGAACTCGGGCAGCTGGAGGGCCGGCCAGGGGGGAAGAGGATCGAGTGCCCAGAGGCTGCTCTCCTCCTCCTCCAGGTGGGGTGGGATGCGGGTCCCGCTGCGATACTGCCACCTGGGTGACCACAGGTGGTGGTGCAGCGAGGACTGCATGTAGCAGGGAGGGAGGACGTCTGCCGGGAGCCGGAGCATTAGCACGCTAGACACAAGGCCGCCTAGGCTCTCTCCTTGTGTGCAGACATCCTATGGGATGGGCAAAAGGAAAATACCCTCCAGTGCTCCCTGTAGACGGAGCTTCAGGCCCCGATCCCGGGGCCCCTGACATCACGGGTGACGGATCCCCGACAAAATCACAGTCGCGCGGGGCGGTGGAAGGGGGAGCCCCGCCTCGTACCCACCTGGGGGTCAAAACAAGGCAGCGTGGGGGGATGACTGCAACCAATGCTGACAGACGAGCAGGGATGCATAAGGCCATAGGAGACTCCTGAAGGTGAGGAAGTACTGGGGTGAGAAGGGGGCGTAAAAAAGAGAATATAAAAAAAAAAAATTTGACGAATGTCTGTGTCTGACTCTTTATTTTTACACCATATGCAAACAAGGTAGTAGTCAGATGGAATTCAGAACTCTAGCAGCCAGTCACTGTCTGCTTGCAACTCCTTTATTTTTTTCTGTCCCACCCACCCTGCTTTTTCATAAAATTAAAGTTTCTGCTGTCTTATTTCCCTTCTTTTCTATAGTAATGTAATTGCAGATATATATATATATACTTTTTTTAACCGTTCCTTGTAATAATGCAACTCTCCACTCCAAAAATGTGTAAAAGCAAAGATAGAGCCCTGCCCCTTGCTTCTTTACTTCAAGTTCACTAACTTCTCACCTCAGTCTTAATAAACTAAGTTAACAAAAACACACTGCTTTCCTCTGCTTTATTTGTTTTTCTTGGCAAATGTTATGTTTTCTGTTCACTGTGACTTGACTGTCACCTTTTTAAGTGAAAAAGAAATGACTAGAATGACAGCCCCCTCCTCACACAGTCCTGCTCTCCTCTGCTTAAGTGTTATTATTTATTTTTTGTTTTTCCTATTTTTTTTCCCTTCAGTTTTATCAACAGTCTGAGACTGATGTGGCTTTCTGTGACAAGAACCCCGACCTTACTTCACACACTGCACAGCCACCAACTGATCTATTTTATTCTGTGATTTCCTTGCTGATATTTAGTTCTGTTAGTCACCTGACTTGTTGATGCTGCCAACTAACTAGTGGCTTAGCCACTCCAACACAAACTGTCAAGTGACCCTTCTTATCCCTGTTGTCTCATTCAAATAACCTTCCCTGTTCTCCTTAAGCTTAAGCTGCAGTCACCACCATCCACAGTTCTCAGTCTTGCAGACTGACTCAGTTCTCCAAAGTTTTTATCAGGCCCCCCCAAAAAAATTTTTATTACAACAGTGAACACTGCCTCCATCCAACCACTGATTTTTAGGGCCTGGTCTGCCTGGAAATCATTAAGGCAGAGGCCCCCCAATCAGCCCTGGCTCCTACTAAAAGTACTGTGCTGCTGCCCAAAGCCAAAATCTTTTACTACTGAGAGCCAAATGTAAAGTTATTGACTGGTGTGCCTCTAATAGCTGTTAATACAAGCTGTAATAGCCTAAAAATAAACTAGTGATCGAGTTTGAAGTGATTCTGAACTGTCGCCACGGGGATGTGCTGCCTGCTTACTCCACGTGTCTCCAACCAACTGCGCAAGCAACTGTAAACCGCACGGTCTTGGTAGCTCGATCTGTACCATGTGATGTGTCTCTGTGCACATCACATGGTACAGATTAAAAGTGCCTGCCCATCAAACAATTTCAACCACTCTGTGGCTGATGAAGGCACTAACTCCTGCCCCAATTTGCCCATCTCGGGCTGGTGACAGGTCCTCTCCAACGGGCCTATAGCAGGCTGTGATACTGTGAGAGCTGAGAGCCGCTGAGACTGACAGGCCCCCCAAAGCGCATTCTTGCCTGGCACAATCTGTCAGTGTGCCTCTCAAGCTAACGGAGGGTGAACTCCTCCAATCTGCAGCTGCTGAAGACTGCAACATGCCCCCAGCCCCAAGGGCATTCTTCACTCAGCAGCCGCTCCATCCTGCCTCCCTAAAATGCCTCCGGGATAAAAATATACAGTCACAGACTCTGACTGTTGTGGCGCGCGTGCACCGAGCGCGAGTCCTTAAAGCAACACAGACGTGCCTAAAAGGTTCACAGAGCAGTTTAAATAGGGGCCAATTTTGCCGCCGTGTGCGCCATTGGTGCGATCCCGCGGCCTGAAATGAACACTTAGAAGGTTGATAGTGTCTCTCTAATATTTTTTCACCATATCAGATCCAAGGCCTGTTTACCCTGAAAATTTCAGATCACAATTTCATACAGTTTCTGAGCAGACATGACAAAGAATTTGACAAAACATGGTAATTTTCACATTTTTTACACTCCGTATCTCTGCACAGACACATCCAACCGGAAAGAAACTTGCCACATCAAGAGATCTTTGGTCCCTGATGGCGCATGGACAATTTCATGCAAATCGGTTGAAAAGTTATTGAAGTGCCCCGCTTTGTTTTCCTTCACATCACTTAGCAGAGAACACTAGGAGGAAGGAGTGCTGTGTGACAGGACTTCTCTACTAGGACTAAAGAAGTAGAACTCTTCTACTGGGACCTTCAATTTAGGGTGAAAAAACACAAAAAAAAAGTTAGTGTGTTTGTCTGAGTTAGCTGAAGTGAATGGTTATCTGAGCAGTTATCTAGGTGTAAATCTCAGGTGGCTGAAGGGGATTGTTATCTGCGCAATTTAATTACATGTAGAAAGATTTGTTAAGTAGGGGGAGTGATTTAGCTAGAAGGAAGCTAGATTTAAACACTGCCCTAGACAGATTCTGCCAGAGGCTTGGCAGAGAACACCAGGAGGAAGGAGAGCTGTGTGACTGGACTTCTCAACTGGGACTATATTGCCCCCCCTCAAGCTAGTTCTACTTTTATAGGTACAGGATTGGTCTGACAACAGGAACTTCCTGTTTGGGAGCAGGAAGTAAGTGATGACATAGCCACCAAAGACTCACCATCCCAGAAGGGCAAGAGTAGCTCTCCAGCCCCCCTAGCTGCTGGAAGTCTGCCTCTGAGCAAGTAAGGGGTCTACTGAGAAATAGTGGATCTTCTTGTCTCAGAACAGGATGATCATGAGCTTAAGTAGGTAGGGAGAGAATAAAAAAATAAAAAAATCAGAGGAAAGAGTAAGGATTCCAAACAACAGTGAAGGGGCCAGAAATAAGACATGATGGGAGTGGTGCAGTGCAGTGGCTGTGGAGCAGCAGTCTTCCAGGAGACGTTCTGGAGGATGCGGTGTTGTCCCATCTGCAGGCACCTCTCTGGGCTGAGGGAGGAGGTTGCTCATCTCCCAGGCTGAGTTGGCAAGGATTTGTGGGACCTCCTCTTCCATCCAGGGACCACCAGGTCCAATGCCATTGCCTCAGAGGTTGCCAAGAAAGAGGAGCGGTTGAACCACAGTTGGCTAAGGGAGGGTGAGGGTGGTGGAACAGAGGTGCATCCCTCCAGTTGTACCTCTCCACAATTCCTATGCTGTTCTGGCAAAGTGTGGTTCCTCTATGGAGGCACCCGTAATGGAGACCAAGGAGGATGCTGGGAACCTCCACAAGGGAGACCCACAGGAGGGTAGCATGGGGCCCCACAGGGGAAGGAAACAACTCCTGGTGAGGGACTTTATTGTTAGAAAGGTAGAACTGGGGGAGGAAGGGGAGAGGGGGGTAAGGTGCTTGCCTGGTGCCATGGCTTGGAGGGACAGGGAGCAAATCCTCAGGAACAGCTGCACAGGGGAGGGAGCTGGATGTCTTTGTCCACCTAGAGACAAATGACCTGGCTAAAAAAGGGATCAGAGCAGTGCAGGAAGAGTATGTGGAGTTGGGGAGGGGCCTTAGACAAGTAGCACACACGGTAACCTTCTCGGAGGTTCTGCCTGTCTATGGCGTAGGTGAGGCTAGGGAGCTCCACACCATGGGATTCAATCAGTGGTTGAAAAACTGGTGCAGAGCTCAGGGATGGCTTGGAGTGATGCAGGTAAACTCCAAGATAGAGATGTCAATAGGGAGAAGGGCAGGGGTAAATTGAGAAAGTGACAAAGGCGAGAAGGACAGGGATGGGGCAAAAAGGAGTAAGGCCATGAGGAAACGGAGGGTAATGAGTACCAATACCCGTAATCTGGGCAACAAGTTCCCTGAACTGGTGGCCTTGATGGAAGAGGGATGCCTGGATATCGTAGCAGTCACAGAAACATGGTACACAGAGAACCATGACTGGGATGTTAACATACCAGGGTACATGACCTACAGGAGAGACAGGGAGGGGAGAACAGGGGGAGGAGTAGCTCTCTATGTAAAGGAAGGGATAAAAGCAACTGAACAAAAGAGTAAACAGGGAGGAGAGGAGGCACTGTGGGTCACCTTAGAGACTGGAAATGGCACCGCAATCCACACAGGGTTAGTATACAGACCCCCATGTCAGAGGGAGGGAATGGACAAGGATATGATAGAAGGCATTCTTAGGATTGCAGAGAAAGGGGAGATACTGTTGATGGGAGACCTGAATATGCCAGATGTTAACTGAAGCACATTTGCTGCAGCCACATCCAAGAGTAGGGCCATTCTCGATGCCCTACAGGTGGCATGCCTCAGACAGCTAGTTTCAGAACCCAATCGTGAGGGAGCAATCTTAGACCTCGTACTCTCAAATGGGGACAGTGAGAGGATCTCAGATCTAGAAGTGGGCAGCCATTTGGGAACAAGTGACCACCAAACAGAGTGGTTCACGATAAACTCAGCTACAGAGTCAAACCATACAAAAGTGAGGGTACTGGACTTCAGGAGGGCTGACTTTTGCAAGATGGGAAAGTGCCTTAGAAAAGCACTAGCAAACAAGCTAGGAGGAGGGGTGGAGCAACAATGGGGAAACATCAAAACTGCCATCACAGAGGCAACAAGTCTGTGTGTGAAGCAAATAAACAAATCAAAATGAAAGAAAAAGCCACTATGGTTCTCAAATGAGGTGGTGGGAAAAGTCAGGGAGAAAAATATAGCATTCAGGAAGTATAAGGAAACACAGAAGGAGCAGGTCAGAGGGCTGTACCAGTTAAGGCAGAAGGAAGCAGGGAAGGAAGTCAGAACAGCAAAGGCCCAAACTAAGGAAAAGACAGCCAACTCGGTTAAGAAGGGGGATAAAACCTTTTATAGGTACATCAGGGAGTGTAGAAAGACAAAGGGAGGGATAGTGAGGCTGAATAGAATGGACGGTGGGTGGGCAGAGAGGGACAGTGAAAAAGCAGGGATACTGAACTAATATTTCTGCTCAGTATTCACAAAAGAGGAGGAATGGGGGTGCCTAATCCAATTAACAGAAGCACTCTGGATAGGGGGGTTGATCCCAGTCCTTTCACAGAAGAAAGGGTTCTGAAAGAACTCCTAAAACTGAAGATGGACAAAGCAATGGGGCCTGACGGAATTCAGTACAGAATTCTAAAAGAATTAAGGAGAGAACTAGTGAAACCACTAACTACCCTTTTTAACAAATCATGGGAGGATGGTGTGGTACCAGAGGACTGGAGAAAGGTGGATGTGATTCCCCTTCACAAAAGTGGGACCAAGACAGAGGCAGGAAACTACAGATCTGCCAGTTTGACCTCTGCTGTAGGAAAAGTGATGGAATCACTTCTGAAGGAAAGAATTGTTAAGAACCTAGAAGCCAGTGCGGCACAGGACTGAAGGCAGCATGGGTTCACAGCAGGAAGGTCATGTCAGACAAATTTAATTGATTTCTTTGACTGGGTGACCAAAGTAGTAGACCAGGGAGGGGCTGTGGACACGGCCTACCTACACTTTAGCAAGGCATTTGACACAGTCCCACACAAAAGATTAACTGTCAAATTAACCAGCCTAGGAGTGGGTCCCAGCGTGGCAGCCTGGGTAAAACACTGGCCGGACAACAGGACACAGAAGGTAACTGTAAATGGTATCCACTCTGAAGAAAGAGAGGTTACTAGTGGGGTACCGAAGGGTTCAGTCCTTTTTAATGTGTTTGTAAGTGACATTGCAGATGGACTGGAAGGAAAAGTATGCCTCTTTGCAGATGACACAAAGATCTGCAAAAGGGTTGATACACAAGGAGGCATGGAAAGGATGAGAAGGAACTTGGCAAGGTTGGAGGAATGGTCAAAGTATGGCAGCTTAGGTTCAGTGCAAAATAATGCAGCTGGGAAAAAACCCAGGGAAAGATAAGATTACATAATTTTATTTTGGGGGGTTAGTAACAACAAAAAAATAGGAACAGGACCTGGGGTAATCATATCAGATGACCTTAAGGTTAGCAAGCAATGTGAGAAGGCAGTAGGGAGGGCTGGGGGATACTGGGATGTATAGGAGAGGCATCACCAGCAGAAAACAGGAAGTTGTTATCCCTCTGTACAGACAGTTGGTGAGACACCATCTGGAGTACTGCGTCCAGTTCTGGAGACCCCACCTCCACAAGGACATAGGATGGAGGCAGTCCAGAAGAGGGCAACTAAAATGGTGCAGGGTCAGCAAGAGAAGCCATATGAGGAGAGACTAAAGGAGCTTAATATGTATACCCTTGAGGAAAGGAGGGAGAGGGGGGACACGTTAGAAACTTTTAAGTACCTCAGTGGAATCAACAAAGTCCAAGAGGGTAGCATCTTTCAGAAAAAGAGATGTGCAAAACAAGGCACAATTTAAAGATGAGGCGGTTTAGGGGCAATGTGAGGAAGTATTTTTCACAGAGAGGGTGGTGGACACATGGAACAGCCTTCCTGAGGAGGTTGTGGGGTCTAAAACTGTGGGAGAATTCAAGAATACATGGGACAGACATAAGGCAATTCTTGTGGGGGGGGGTAAGAAGAAATAGGCTATTGGTTAACTAGCATCTGCAGCTTATGCTGTAGGTAGTGAAATGGGCAGACTAGGTGGGCCAAGCAGCCCTCATCTGCCGTCAAAAAATATGTTTCTATGTAAAGTGTAAAATGTTGAGTTTAACATAGAAGTGACCGTTGAACCCAACTACAGGGGCACAACTGAGCTCTACAAAGGAGTGACATAGTCAAAGGAACCCAGGTATTTGGGAAGGGAGAAGCCTGGACAACCCATCAAGAGACACCTGTATCCATTCTCTCTACACAAATGTGAGTAACCGTTATTAGCAAGTCCTCTCCAATTTGAGAAAAAATGCAAGTTAAAAGGCTCTAAAAGACAAAGAATCTCAGCACAGTGTAGATTTACTATTCCAACACCACACTTCCATGGATCACCACTCAAGTGAAATTTAAGGTAAAACGAATATTAGTGGAATTAGGATTGCAACCCAGACCTCTGGATCACAATGAATTACTTCTGCTGGTAAAAGGAGAAACTTGCCTTCTTGATCCGCATAATAGGAACATAGACTTTGACGGTGGATAAGGACCGCTTGGCCCACCTAGTCTGCCCATTTCCCTACCATAAGGATAGGCCGCAGATCCTAGTTAACCAACAGCCTATTTCTTCTTAACCCCCACAAGAACTGCCTTATGTTTGTCCCACGCATTCTTGAATTCTCCCACAGTTTTAGACCCCACAACCTCCTCAGGAAGCCTGCTCCATGCATCCACTACCCCTCTCTGTGAAAAAATACTTCCTCACATTGCCCCAGAACCACCCCCTCTCTATCTTTAAATTGTGTCCCCTTTGTTCTTGCAAGTCTCTTTTTCTGAAAGATGTTACCCTCTTTGACCTTGTTGATTCCACTGAGGTACTTAAAAGTTTCTATCATGTCCCCCTCTCCCTTCTTTCCTCAAGGTATACATATTAAGTTCCTTTAGTCTCTCCTAATACGACTTCCTCGTGCAGACCCTGCACATTTAATTGCCCTCTCCTGGATCGCTCTCTGTCCTATGTCCTTACTGGAGATGGGGTCTCCAGAACTGGACGCAGTACTCCAGATGGGGTCTCACCAACTGTCTGTACAGAGGGATAACAACTTCCTGTTTTCTGCTGGTGATGCCTCTCCCTATGCATCCCAGTAATCCCCCAGCCCTTCCTACTGCCCTAATGGGAGTCCGTTGTGAAGTTCACCCCTTTGTTTATCAGAATTGCAGTACTTTTTTTTTTTTTTAAGCTGAACACACTGAACTCCACTTAAGCCACTCATGCTCTGGTCAGTTTTTCAGCTTCTTTTTCTAAGAAGTGTGTTTCCTGTAAGACAGCAATATCTATTTTCTCCTTTTGCAAGTAACTGAGAATTTGTTTTCTCTTAACTGGAGTACCCAAACCCTTGACATTCCAGGAATCAATTGAAAGACTGCCCCTATTCATTTTCTGGTTCTCTTAAACTATACCACTACTTTACCACATTTTAGACAAAAACAGTGTCATATCAGATCCCATACAAAATAAGGGACTTATACCAATAATGTACACTATTGTATTCTATGGCAAACACAAAATCAAAGAAGATGGCTTTGTATAACTGAGTAAAAGAAGAAGGTAAACAGAAGAACAAACAGTCCAAAGACTAACGACTGCTGTACACCAGAGTTGAAATACTCCAAGGCATCCACAGGGTTGTTTGATTTCAGACAGACAGGTTCATGCACAATCTATCATTACTCCCTTTGTCAGAGATCTAATGTGGAAACAGGCTGCAGCTTGATTCATATTTAGAGATGCAATAAGAAGTTTTATCTGTAAATTACAAAATATTACATAGGTTATTGTCACAGGTATGTCATGAATTGCAAAGATAACATAGGACGCAGTAAATTGGGTACAGCAGTGTGTTTTATTTTATACAGAAGTATAAAAATACAGAAATAATAAATAGCAATGAACATTTCAAACTGAACAAGAAAATAAATAATAGCACAATGCTATTCCACCTTACTTCAGGTATCTTTATAAAACAATACCCAGCTTTTCTGCTTGCTCGAGAAACTCCTGCTTCAGGCACAGGTCCTTCTCTTATCTTGTCCTCAGGTAAGTGAGACTGGCTGGATAGCTAATCTGACTCTTGGTGTTTGAGGAGGGCTTATATAGCCCTACCACTTATGGGAAAGTCCCTCCCATAACATCCAATTAGTTCTTGAATGGTTCCTTAATAGGGAAACTCCTCCACTATTTCATAATGAGCTTTTACTGATGGGAAGTCCCCTTATGGGAAATCCTCTTCCTGAGGTCTTGCTAACAGATCAGCACCTTATTTTCTATATATGCAAATAGTGCAAACATTTATTGTATTTATAGATGTGATGTGTTGTTACAGCATGAACACTAGTCCTTTAATCAATTATTTTTATACTTGGCTATAGCTTCTATCTCCAGGGACAGCATAGTCCCTTTTTTACGGCGGCAGTGGGCATAGCCCTGAAGATGTTTTGCTTTGGGAAAAGGACTCCCTGCATAAATTACCTACCAAACAACATAAGGGTGTTAAAAATAGTGTCCTATGCTGAAGCCTCATTACTATGCTGCCAGTGCGCGTATATGGCAGCTAGAGAGCACTATTTTTCCTCTGGCTTGAAAAGTTAATTAAGCCCTCCCCAGTACTGCTTTTTTTGCAAGTTGAAACCTCCTCCATATTGTGTTATGGACCTTTTCTTTCTTTGTTAAGTCTGAGTGCTTAATTTCCTACCATTTGCAAACTGAGAAACTTAATTTACTGGCATTCCTTCCCCCACTCATTCAGAAGTGTGAATTCCTTTGTTTCCTAACCATGCTGGTTGATTTTACTTGTTTCCCTCGTAGTAAGAATGTAAAACAAAACTTGTGTTATTTTAAATGATTGATAACATGACATGTCCAGTTTGCATCTCTTGAGGATGAAGCTGTATCCCTTTACCTGTTGGAGTAATTCACTTGTCACCAACTCTTAAGACCTCAGCTGTAGGATACATCATGCCTGTAAGGTAATACATGAAATCAAACTGCATTCCTTGAAAAACAGGTTAATTTCTCTTCCCTAGCTCTGCAGCCACACAAAGCCAACCTCTTCTCTCTCTCTCTCTGTGATACCTACTGCTGGACAACACAGCTGTCTAAACAAACAAAGTTGTGTTTTTTTCTCTTAAAAAGTAGGATTTTTTTTCTTGCTTGTTTTAAGTGCCTGGGTAAGCCACAGGAATACATTTCTATCCCCAGGGATGTATAAAAAGTTGCAAAATACTATTGAGAGAAGGGACTGCAGCACTTTAATGGTTACAACTGCATTAGACTACAAATGCAGACCGCGACGCAAGGTTCTCATGAACTGATTCAACATTAAACTGAGTTTATATTCTTTATGCTTCTCTTTTCTTGATGTTACTATGATCCCTATTTGCTGTTGCAAACTTTTGTTCTGGAGGTCCCAGCCACCTCAGAAAAGATATAGATTGGGTGAAGGCAGTACAGAGAAAGGCAACCAAAATGGTGCATGGCCTGCACCAGAAGCACTATGGGGAAAGACTCAGGGAGTTAAATATGCACCCTAGAGGAAAGATAGGAAAGGAGAGACATGACAGAAGCATTCAAATACCTCAAAAGTATCAATAAGGCACAGGAAGGTTCAATTCTGTTGAGAAAGAAATGTTCAAGGACAACGGGGCATGATATGTAGCTGGAAGGGGGGAGACTTAAGAGGGGATGTGAGGAAATACTTCTTTACAGAGAGGGTGGTGCACACCTGGAACAGCCTGCCAGCAAAAGTAATGGGTACCGAAATGGTAACAGGTTTCCAATATGTATGCGATACACATAAGGGGACCTTGGTAACAGCGCTGGTGCGTGGGGGGGGGGGTTAAGATTGGAGATCAGTTATGGTCCATGGCAGCACAGTAGGTAGGGACCTTAGGGCAGACTAGGTGGGCCAGGAAGTCCTTTTCTGCCAACAACTTCTATGTTCAGTGTTAAACTAACTGACTTTATATTCTTTATGCTTTTCTTTCTTGATGTTACTATGATCCCGATTTGCTGTTGCAGTCATTTATTCTGGAGTTCCCATCCATCTCAGAAAATATATAGATTGGGTGAAGGCTGCACACAGAAGGGCAACCAAAATGGTGCATGGCCTGCACCAGAAGCACTATGGGGAAAGACTCAGGGAGTTAACTATGTACTCTCTAGAGGAAAGAAGGGAAAGGGGAGACATGACAAAAGCATTCAAATACCTCAAAGGTATCAATAAGGTACAGGAAGGTTCAATTCTGCTGAGAAAGAGATGTTCTAGGACAAGGGGGCATGATATATAGCTGGAAGGGGGAGACAAAGGGGATGTGAGGAAAGACTTCTTTGCAGAGAGGGCGGTGGACACCTGGAACAGCCTGCCAGCAGAAGTAATGGGTACTTAAATGGTAACAGGTTTCAAACATGCATGGAATACACATAAGGGAACCTTGGTGACAGGGCTGGTGCGTGGGGGGTTAAGGTAGGAGGTCAGTTATGGTCCATGGCAGCACAGTAAGTATGGACCCTAGGGCAGACTAGATGGGCCAGGAGGTCCTTTTCTGCCAACAGCTTCTATGTTTCTATGTTAGTAAATGGCTGGTACATGAGAATTATACATTCATGTTGACATCAGTTTTAGGATGTTAAACATAAAGCCTATGGTACCAGTAACACAATGCCATTAACAAGTACTGCTCAAATATTCAAAATCCATGGAGTCAACCAACTGTCAATTTAAATCAAAAATATGTATCTCTATAGAAATCAAGACCATAAAGAAAAAGAGAAAAAAGGAAACAACCACAGAAGAAAAAGTGTGCATAAAATAAGCCAAAGCGGGGGGGGGGGATAATATGTATAAAGCAATTCAGCAGCACTAAATGCATTTTCGTTATACTTGTGAAAGGATGAAAGCTCTTAAATATAGGCCCTAAATATAGAAAACAGTTGAAAAGGATAAAAAGGAAGGGAAAGGGTCCTGGATGCAGTAGAAACAACCAAAAAATCCAAAACTGACTGGCATAAAATTTAAAACAAGAAAACAGTGAATGACATTTGGTAGATTACAAAGGGCAACATATTATCATTTGCAAAAGTTTACATTAAAAGGATCAATGAATATAACAACAAATGATAACAAGCAAGATGGCTAACTGAGGATGTGAAGAAAGTTATTCAACAAAAAAAACAACTAAACATGCAATAAAATATCTGAAAACAAAAGCAATGACATAACCACAGTCAGAATATTAAATATTTTAAAAGGAAAAAACAAAAGTAACCATTTCAAAAAGAAAATGGAACTCAAACTTGCAACAGATGCAGACAAAAGCAACAGCAAGCAATTGTGTGATTACATCAATAGACTAAACAAAGAAAACACATTAGAATATAAGTACTATTAATGTTAAAGGAGAAACAGTAAAACATACACTGGAGATAGCAAAACAATGCAATGCATATTTGTGTTCCTTATTCAAACCCAAACACAGCTCAGTCCCCTGTCCCTGTACATTACCAGGAATACCAACAGAATTAATATAAATACAGACTACATACTGCAAAAAATTCAGAATAAAAAAAAAAAAAATCAGAGCGGAGGTAGTGCGTTATACCTGAAAGACACTCTTCTGGGCCACCCCACTGATACCGCCCTCCCGGCTACCCGGGCACAGATTCTACCCATTGAAATCCTTCTAAGGGCACACAATAAAGCTCTCCAGTTGTCACTGTATATTCCTCCTGGAGAGCAAGGACCGGGACTGTCCACTGTACTGGATCTCGTCAGGTCACAACTACCTGACTCTGAAACCATCCTGCTTGGAGACTTTAACATTAACTGGATTGCAGCCGAGACTGGGGCTATCACAGACTCTGTCATATCAGCCAATCTTACCCAGATGCTAGACTCCCCTACCAGAAAGAACTATAGAACTGGGACCAGCTCCCTACTGGATTGGATTCTGACCAGTCACCCCACCAGAATCACGATCCACATTATCCTTCCTGACTCACTCAGTGACCATTCACCTGTTAACTGTACCTGGTCCAACAAATTTTGTAACCCCCCAAAAAAAAAACTCTACAGTACAGTTCTTCAGAGTGGTCAGTTATCAGAACTCAAATCCCACATTCTCCATCAAGACTGGACGCCTGTTCTTAGGACAACTGACACCAATTCCATGCTGGACCACTTCATACACATCTTTAATGAAGCCTGTAACTTATTTGCTCTCCTAAAGAAGCACAAAGTTAAATCTCTCTGCAACCCCTGGCTATCAGGAGACCTCCTTATGAAACTAAAATCCAGGGACAACCTAAATGAATTGGCCAGGTCCACCAGTAGGCAAGTCGACATCCAGAACTATAAACGTGCACGGAACGATTGCACTAAATCCATTCGGGTACAGAAGTCCGACTACTACAAGAAAGCTCTTACTGACACCTGGGGAAATGGAAAAGGGTTCTGGAACAACATAAAAGAAGTCACGGGGATGCAATCCAAATCATCACCAGCCATGCTCAAGGTTAACGGGAGTATATCACTTGATCCTAAAATCATTACGTGGCATTCACTGACCTTAGCAGTGTTCTCCCCCCTGATTTCTTCAACAATGAGGTCCCCCCACACCCACAGCCACACCCTTCCTACCAGCCACCCTCCCTTCTACTTTAAGGCAATAAAGATGCATGATGTTCGCAAGTACATCACCAAAGCTCTATGCAAATCCAGATCAAGCAACGATTCACTTGACCTCAAGCTTCTATCCCTCACATTAGAAGAGGTTCTGGGGCCTCTCACCAGCATTTTTTAACCTCTCCTTCACTCTCAGCCAGTTTCCGGACAAATGGAAATCAGCTACTGTCACCCCGATCCATAAAAGTGGTGACAAGACCATACACTGAAATTATCACCCAATCTCTATCCTAACCCCCCCCCCCAAAAAAAGGCATTGGAACGTATAGTAGCTGACCAGCTCACTGACCATCTGGACAAATACAGTATTCTCTGCCGGCAGCAATTCGGCTTTAGAAAAGGCCACAGTACTGCATCCGCCCTCACAGGTGCCATCCACAGCTCCCTGGACCATGGTAAACTCACTGGAGCTATCTACACTGACCTCACCAAGGCCTTTGATACCGTACACCACCGCCTTCTACTTGGCCAGCTTCACTCCTCTGGACCCTCCAGTGAATCTGTTACTTGGTTCAAAAGCTACCTTGAAAATCGGTCCCAACGAGTAAAAATTGTGGATGTGCTCTCTGATGCCAAACCTGTCAGCTCTGCTGTCCCACAAGACTCTATCCTTGGCCCACTCCCTTTTCAGCCTGTTCCTAAACACCCTCCCAGACTCCTGCACTGAACAAATGATACTTTACTCCAATGATGCGGTAATTCTTGCATCCCACCAGGACACGAATCAGTTGCAAAATAATCTACAGCAGGGTTTCAATATGGTTGAGAACTGGTTCATAAAGCATAAATTGATCCTTAACCAGAAAAAAACCAAAACCATGATTTTCAGCAGCACTCACAATAAGTATAAGGACCACCACATCACCATTAACACCACACAAGGTGGTCCTCTGGAATAGGTCCAAACATTTAAATACCTTGGGATCACCCTTGACACATACCTCTCCTATGCTGACCACATTAATAATGCTGCCAAAGCTGCAAACTTCTGACTGGGCATGGTTTTCCAACACAGACAACACCTTACCCCCGAAGCACTGGCAGCCGCCGTCCAGAGCTCCATCATTTCCACCATTGACTATGGCCTTATAATCTATGGGTCTGCAACTGCTACCACACTCGAACATGTAACTACCTCCCTAAACAAGGCTTGCCAGCTCATCATGGGCGCTCAACGCCTTACTCACACCTTTGACCTTTATACCCAAACCGGCTGGCTGTAACTAGACAATCGAATAAAATATCAAACCTGTATGGTGGCTAAGAAAATTTTGATGGGTCTCGCACCTCCTGGAGTCTGTTCCCTCCTACAACCCAGAAACAGCAGTCGCAACACCAGGGGGGGCTAAGCCGCAGCTTCTCCAAATCCCCCACTGCCGTACTACGCAAGGTCAAAGATCCTTTGCCCACAGAGCCACTAGCTGGATGAATGGACCCTCTAGTGACATTACCGCCACCACCTCACTCAGCACCCTTAAATCCAGCCTCCGCAAGTCACTCATTGCCTCTAGTACCTGTGATTGCCCTGGCCAATAACTGAACGTCTATTCACCTATGCCTGCCTTGACCTTATGCTGACCCCTACCAGTTGGGTGGTTGACATTGTGCTATGCAGCACTTGCAAACGCCTGGTCACTCTCTGCTAATCTTTGATTCTCTGACAATGCCTTCCTCGCGGCACCCCCCCCGTCCTGACACCTACCACAGCCCTCACCCATCTTCTCCTCTGCACCCTCAACCCTCACCCCTCTCCCTCCCCTCTGACATCTCCAGCCCTTTACTCCTACCTTTGTTGTCTCTATTTCTTCCCTTGTTTATGTATCGATAAGTGATTATATGTCATACTGTCATTCTTGTTGTTCTGTTATACCTTATGGCGTGGAACCTTTGTAAAAGAGCCCTGGCTCAAAGGTATTTGTAATCCTAGACCGAAATAAACAAATAAATAAAAAGAATGCAAAGTTTACACTAAAATGCTAAAATTAAATACTGGGATAATCCATAACCAGGCACCCCCTCAAAATACATATATTTTTTAATTAATAAATACAGGTTCCAGGTAAAATTCTAGAATCACTACTCAAAGATATAAGTTAGCCACATGACTAAGAGTGATTTCAGTGACACAGAGCAGCAGGGATTCACAAAGGGTCAATCATGTACCACAAAAGTAATCTGCCTCTATGAAAACGTGACCCAATGCTTGGATAACAATACCTCATAGATAATTTCAGTTATACCTTTGCAAAACATTTGCCACTGTACCACATTTGTCAGTCATTGAAAAAATGTCTTCCCTTGCTATTCATCCCTGTGTTATAAACAGCAGAACCCAAACCAGCCAAACAATCTGAAGATTCATCACTGTAAGCCTTGTGTAGTATGCAGACAGTGATACTCAACACCTGTAGGGTAAGTTACTGCATCTGGGCTTATTTGCTGCACGTGCACCTTAACTGCTATGGGGTCCTGACTAAGTTCATCCTTCCGCAAGCTACAGTATGTCTTACAACTCCTGGTAGGTGACATCACCTTAGCTTATGTATTACTGTTGCAAGCTGCTATTTTCAACAAGAAGTTTACATTTTAAAAAGACAGTGATGTGGACTGAGAAGCAGCTTGTGCAGCTGAATCATCATGCTAGCCTAAACATTTCCAGGCTGCATTCAGTTAGCCTAAGCAGTGGGAGTAGAAGGGGAGAGGGATAAGATCTAAAACAGAACCGTTTAACCCATTTGTGATTTAAAGGTACATTATGGAAATGCTGCCTCCAGAACTGGACACTGTATTCCAAATAAGGCCTCACCAGTGATCTGCACAGTGGCATCACCTCCTCCTTCCTTCTGCTGGTGATACCTCTCCCTATGCACCCTAGAATCCCACTGGCTCGCCCCACAGCCTTTGTACATTGTTTAGCCACCTTTAGGTCATCCAGTATGATTACCCCCAAATCCCTTTTTTATTTGGTGACCATCAGTCCCACCCCCCCCTGTAATCCTTCCCTTGGTTCCTGCAACCCAAATGCATGATTTTGCACTTTTTTGCATTAAATCACAGCTGCCACACTTCGGACCATTCCTCCAGTTTACCTAGGTCCCGCCTCATTTTTTCCACCCTTCCCGGAGTATACACCCCATTGCAGATCTTGGTGTCATTCGCAAAGAAGCACACTTTTCCCCTCCAGCCCCTCCGCAATTTCACTTATGAAGACATTAAACAGGACTGATCCCTGTGGCACCCTGCTGGTCACACTCCTTTCCTTAGATTGAGCACCATTTACCATGACTCTCCATCTTCTATTATTCAACCAGTTCCTAACCCAGTTTACCACCTTGTGACCCACTCTCAGGCTGCCCAGCTTGTTCACAAGTCATATGTGGAACGGTGTCGTTGGGCTTACTAAATGCAATTCATGTTTATGTTTAAGCCCATAAAACACCCTAATCTAGTTAATGTATTTGCAGCCGTAGTGGCTCTGCCTGAGTTTGTATTTTCAAGCACTCGCTTTTCAGAGCACACATATTACTCAGGGAAGCCTGCCTCTCTAGCAGCCTGGACTGGCTGCACACATGCCACAGACTCCTCCACGGCTAGCTGGCAGAATTCTACAGCATATTTTATACAAAGCCAGCAGCCGGGAGTCCTAATAATACATGGCGTCATTAATTATTTACACAGCAGCAAAAGTTAAAAGTTTGCTACTCAGTTCAAACAGTTCCTGCTTCAATGCAGGATTTCTTTGGCATAACATTCTACATAACAGAGCAGCAGCAAAATAATTCAAACATATGCATAATGCCGCTTCATTTGTACCCATAATCCACCTATCAGAGTGGGCATTATTTTGTATTTAACTGCCATTTTAAATATTTCTAAACAGTTCTGCACCATATACATAAAATGGCATAAACATTAACATAATTAAGCACTGCAGCACTTTAAACTCATAATATGGCACAAAATGTACTCTATGCATTTTAATTCAACCAGCACGTTATATCTTGGAGGCACTTTTATATCTTTGGCATTCTAACCCCAGTAATACTCGGGTATTCCTAACTTTCTGCAGTGTCCCTTTAAGCCAGAACTGCTCGGAGAGGATAGAACACATGTAATGATGTAATTTTTTGCATGCGACAACTATTCAAATGCTGCCTTGAACTAAAGTACAGTTACATAAGAACTTACCGTAACAGTAGATCTTCGAGAACAGCTCTTGCAGCAGGTAACACCATTTGGACTGAAGCCGGCAGGCGTCAGGACCCCACGAAAAAAATTCTAGCTAGCTATCTTCAGCGGGACCTTGGCCTTGATCCGGCGTCCTGGTCCTAGAAGTGAGATATAAGAGGGCGGTCCCAACAGAATCCCCAGTTCTCCCGCAGGGAGACTCCGGCCGAGGATGACATCAGAAGGGGAGACCGAGGATCCACCGTCCAGAAGACAATCGGGAGGAAAATCCGATACAAGCAGGAGCAGAGCCCTGCCTCCTCTAAGGGGGAAGCTGGGCGGGAAGGTACCTGCTGCAAGAGCTGTTCTCGAAGATCTACTGTTACGGTAAGTTCTTACATAACTGTACTATCTTACTTCGAGATACAGCTCTTGCAGCAGGTAACACCATTAGGACTGATTCCCAAGCAGTAACGCTACCAGAAGATCCGGGAGAAGGTAGAAAGACAAGAAATAACATCCCAAGTCCTGACTCAGGACAGGAGACCCTGCAGCACCGCTAGGCCGAAACCGGCTCTTCGCCGAGAGGCGATGTCCAGACTGTAGTGCCTGATAAAGGTATGCACAGAGCTCCAAGTGGCTGCAGCGCAAATAGCCGAAATGGAGACATTCCTAAGTGCTGCAAAGGAAGTGGCCATACCCCTGGTAGAATGACCCCGGACAGAACCCGGGAGGGGCTTTTGCTTAATCTCATAACAGTACGAAATACACTGGACAAGCCAGCGGGACAAAGTCTGTTTGGATACTGGTTGGCCCTTCATTCTCTGGGAGAAGGAGACAAAAAGCTGGTCAGAACCCCGAGAGGGTTTAGTTCTGTTAAGGTAATACCTCAGGCTGCGGTGAACATCCAGGGTGTGGAGCAAAGCCTCTCCTCTATTAGAGTAACTCGGGAAATAGACCGGAAGGTCGATATCCTGGTTTAAAGTGAGTGTCGAAACCACCTTAGGCAAAAATTTAGGGTTCGTCCTCAGGGATACTCTGTCCCGGTGAAAAACCAAATAAGGCTCTTTGCACATGAGAGCGTGAAGCTCAGAAATCCTTCTGGCTGAAGTAAGAGCAACCAAAAATAACGTCTTCCACGACAGAAAACGTAGCTCGCAATCCGCGGCAGGCTCAAAGGGGGGGAGCGTAAGTTGTTCCAGGACAAAGAGCAGATCCCATGGAGACACTGGGTCCCTGATGGGAGGCCTAGGTGTAACACTCCTCTAGAAATTCCGAGGCGTCTAATTGCGCCAGCAATACGATGCCCCACGGAAGGTGGTAGGCAGAAATAAGCGCAGGTGCACCTTGAGGGAGGAGTAGGCTAGTCCTGAATGAAAGAGAGAAAGGAGATAGTCTAAAATTACTCCCATAGGACAACCTAAAGGGAAAAGGTCACGAGCCCGTGACCATAAACAACGAGCGCCATTTCATGGCATCGTGCTTATCGTTGCGGCTTTCTGGCTGCTAGAGAACCTCTGCAACCTCTTGCGACCCCCGTGACGCAAGATGGCTATGTCTCTAGGAGCCAAGCATGCAGGTTCAGAGAACGCAACCGGATGGAGCAATGAACCTTTCTCCTGAGACAGTGGGTGGGAGCTGAGCGGCACGGGGCGGGTTCCGAGATAGCTGTGCCAGCAAGGGAACCATATCTGTCTGGGCCAGAGCACGGGCCACCAGGAATCATTTGCGTGCTCCCTGCGCAGTTTGAGAAGAACTCTTGGATCAACGGGAAGGGAGGGAAGGCATAGAGGAATCTGTTCACCCAGGAGAGGGACAACGCGTCTCGCCAGAAAACACCAGGCCCTGGACCTAGCGAGCAAAAATTGGGCAGTTTTGCGTTGGATGGGGATGCGAATAAATCTAGCTCTGGAGTTCCCCATCGAAGGAACAGATCCTCTGCCACCTCCTGAAGAAGTTCCCACTCGTGGACTCTGGCCTGGGAGCGACTCAGGCCGTCTGCGATCGTGTTGTCCACCCGGGAGCGTGAACCGCAATCAGGTTTTGCGCCGTGGTTCTGATTACCCAATCCCACACTCTCATGGCCTCCTGCAAAGGTAAGAGGTCGCCTCTTGCTTGTTGAGGTAATACATTACCGCCTTGTTGTCTGTCTGAAGCAGGATAGTGCACGGTGGAATTATCGACTGAAAGGCCTGAAGTGCATAGAGGACCGCCCTCATCTCTAGGACATTGATATGGAGATGAGCCTCCAATGGGGTCCATGCACCCTGAGACTTCACCCCATCTAAGTGTGCCCCCCACCCGAGACCTGAAGCGTCCGTGGTGAAGGTTATCTCCGGGGACGGCGCTGCAAACGGGACGCCCTTGGAAAGCGACCTGGGGGCTAGCCACCACTGCCAGTCGCGGATCACGGATTTCGTGATCCTGACCGGATGCTGCAAATGGTCTTGCCTTTGGTCCCATTGTGCCTTGAGCATCCACTGGGTTATTCGCATGTGGAGTCGTGCGAGAGGGACTGTAGGAATGGCCGCAGCCATGTGTCCGAGCAGACGAAGGACCGACCTGGCCGGTACGGTCTGGTTCGATGATAAGGCCCCTATGAGGGACCTGATGCGTTCCGCCCTGTCGGCCGGAAGAAAAGCTCTTCCCTGGACCGTGTCCAGTACTGCGCCTATAAACTGCAGCTTCTGCGACGGTACCAAGAGGGACTTCTCGTGATTTATGAGGATGCCCAGCGATCGGAACAAGTCCTGAGTGTTCTGGATCGCGAGCAAGAGCGCCTCTTTGGAGGCGGCCATGAGAAGCCAGTCGTCTAGGTACGGGAACACGTAGTGGCCCTGTCTCCTTAGAGATGCTGCCACGACTGCCATGCATTTGGTAAAGACCCTTGGTGCGGATGACAGCCAAGCAGAAACCGGAACTGAAGATGGTGGCCTACAAACTCGAGCGCAGGAACCTCTGATGCGCTTCAGCTATGCAGATATGCAGGTACGCATCCTGCATGTCTAGGGACGCTAAAAGGCGCCTTGTTTCAGCATGGGGATAAGACCTGGAAGGGTCACCATGCGGAATCTCTTGTATGCGACCGACATATTGAGGTCGCTTAGGTCCAGAATCAGACAGAGGTCCCCTGTTTTCTTGGGAACCAGGAAGAAGTGAGAATAATATTCCTGTCCTCTCTGGTTCCCCGGGACGTACTCTATCGCCCCCTTTTCTAGGAGCGCGAGTACTTCTTGCCAAATTAAGGTTCCGTGCTGACCCGGATACCAGGAGAGCAGAGGAGGCCTCGAGGGTGGCTTTTCTGCAAACTCTATAAAGTGGCCGACACTGACCAACTGCAGAACCCACCTGTCGGTGGTGATCGCCTGCCATCCCGGCAGGAAGTTCGCAATGCGACCCCCGACCATAATTTCCCGTTGATCCTGAGGGGCGGGGGCCAGAAAGGAGTCATGCTGTGGCGGCAGATGGGCCCGTTGGCTGGGTCGGCCTAGGGTGCGCTGACCTCTGCTAGCGGGTTGTTTACCCTGGGTTCTCGTGGAAACAGAGCCCTCTGTGTCTGCCCATGAAACGGCTTTTGGTTCCTACGAAGGAACCGAGCCTAGACGTATATGGCCTGTACCGACTCACCGCCTTCCCGCCTCTTGTAGTTTGGTAATAATTTCTCCGAAGGATTACCAAATAAAACATCTCCCTCGAAAGGGGCGTCCATAATGTTCTTCTGGACGTCCAGGGTGAAGCCGGAGACACGAAGCCAGGAGTGTCTCCGGAGGCAAACGCTGGAAGCTGCTGCTCGGGCCGATGAGTCCGCGGAATCGTACGCGGCTCTAAGCACTTGGGTCCCCACGTCTGAACCCGAGCAGAGGAGCTGGAGCATCTCCTCCTTCGGCTCACCGGGTAGTTTCTCAGCTACCTCCAGACCCTGTTCCCACAGAGCGTTCTGAAACTGAACCATGTGGGTCAAGTAATTTAAGGATCTGATGGCGCAGGTAGCGGAAGCATACATGCGCCTGCACAGAGAGTCCAATTGCTTGGATTCTGGATCCGGTGGCAGGGTGCTCAAATGCTGCGGCCTCTGTGACCGGTCATGTGAGGCTGTTATGACCAGAGAATCGGCCTGAGGTTGATGCATCAAATACTGGTCCTCCTTAGGAGCCTTGTATAGACGGTCAGCTTTCTTCGGCACCGCCGGTAACGAATGTGGACGCTTCCACGCGGCCTTGGTGACGTCCACAAAAGTGTCCACCAAGGGTGGCACCACCACAGGCTTGGGGTCCTTCTGCCGAAGATACTTGGCAAGGCGTAACCTTTCGGGGTCTAACTCTTCCGCATCCCACCCCATGTTCTCCTGGATATGGCGCATGATATCCATGAACGAGGGGTCATCCGGAGGAGACCGTGGCGTCTCACGTGGGTCCGGAGAAGGGATGGAGATTGGAGATGGGGATCTAGAGGTGGAGTAAACTGATCCCGTGTCCTCCGTCGACGGCGAACGTCGGCGTCTCCTGGATCTCTTGGGGCTGGGTGAACCAGAAGATGATCTTGACGGAGGTCTCCTCTTTGTTGATCGAACCCCGGGAGGAGATCTGGACTCCCTGGGGAGAGTTGAACGGCTAACTGACCCTGCAGGCGAAGGGGGGGCTGGAGCCGGAGGAGGAGGTGGAGGAGGAAGAGCGGTGGGCGCCACGTCCTTCTTGATGGTGTCCCACCAGTATGTGAAGAGATCCTTCATATCCGCTAAAGACAATCCCGACGACGGCCCAGGCGCCGAGGGGCGGTCATCGGGTCCTGGCGACGGCTCCACAGAGACCTCGGGCGGCGGAGAGGGAGCCCTGGGAGACTGCACGAGGCCGGGGTCGCCCGTCTGGTCCTCGGGCTGCGTTAGATCTTCCTCCGTTAGCGACTCCTGCCCGACGACGGTTGGAGGCACAGGAGTCCTCTTCTCAGGCGTGGCGGACGTCGGTCCCCCAACCAACGTCCGATGGGAAGACTTGGCCGACAACGGCTCCGAGGAGGGGTGACGGGCGGTCGACGGAGGTCGAGCCGGCGTCGGGTCTACCGGCCTCTTCAGAGGGGTAAGTTCTAAAGTTTTCCGGGGCAGAACTGAAGAGGACTGGATGGCACCCGGGAGCCCGACTTATGGTGGTGGTGGTGACGCTCCCCGGACTTCGCCGAGGCCCTGGGGGCGGAGGACGACGACGGCCTGGCGGGAGGGGCCTGAGAAGAGCGAGAAACTGGAACCGCAGCCAGGGGGAGAGAAGAGGCCCTGGATGGAGACCGGTCTGACTTCGACCGAGCTGCGGGACTCGGGAGGCCCGAGTTGGAGACCTGGAAGGGTCCTTCTCCTTCTTCTTTCTCGGCATGCTTGTGATTTTGAAGATTCCCCCTTAGAGGACATGGCTCTCAATTTTTCTTCTAGCAGGAACGCCTGAAGAGCCTTCTGTCGCCGGATCCTTGTGCGACTATTAAACCCTTGGCAGAGGGAACAGGCCTGGGTATCGTGCTCTGGGCCCAGGCACCGACTCCAGGTCGCAGGAGGTCCTTAAAGGATCTAAGCCGCACACTTCGATGTATGCTCGGAGGTCGAGAGGACATCAGCCGAAGAAATATTCGAGTAGGAGTAAATTCCGTGGAAAGTTCAGCAACCACGTGAGGCGCTAGACTAAGACCGAGGGTCGAGGCAAGCCTCGTCGGCGGAAAGAACTGGGGATTCTGGCGGGACTGCCCCCTTATGTACCACGCCTGACGTCGGAGGCGGGACCGGCATCGGGGGCGGTCCCCGCTGAAGATAGCTAGCTAGAATTTTTTCCGTGGGGTCCTGACGCCTGCCAGTTTCAGTCCAAATGGTGTTACCTGCTGCAAGAGCTGTATCTCGAAGTAAGATCTGCCTCAGATTTCACTCTCTGCCTGTCAAGTCTAGTCGTTCGGAGTTCCTCTCCTCAACTTCTTCCTGTGACGCGAAGAAACTTATAAATACATATAAGTATCTTTTTCTTTCATTTGCTGCCTTTTACTTATTGTAATTTTTAGCTAAACCTTACAGAGTTAATTTGAGTATTTTTATCGATTCCTCCTGGTTACTGGTGGGGAACAGAGTTATTTTAGTTATTTTCGGGGTTTTCCGACTAAAAAAAAACCTGTTAGTTTAGCTGAAATTTACTTTAAATCGTTTAATTTTGTAACCACTGTATCGGTTACTGAACCAATAACCTTGGTTCACTTTTTCTTCTGTTCCCGGTTCCCATCGGTTCCTTATCGGTTCGAGAACCGACCGCAACCGCTAAGTTTTAGTTAACATTTTTTAAATATTTAGCAGTTCACATTTTTATTAGTTCCTGATAAAATGTCAGAAAAACCTAAAAAGAAAACCGGTGAACCGGATTTTAAAAATTGTACTGATTGTGGGAAGTGTTTGCGAAGACAAGCACAGTTTGCGTGTTGCCTGCCTTGGCTACGATCACCTGAAGGAAGATTGTGATATTTGTAGAACCTTCCTAGAGAAAACAGTGGAGAAACACCTGCAATGGCTTAAGAAAAAACTTCCTCCACCTAAGGGTCCCTCTGGCTTTGACCAGCTGACACCCTCTTCTGCTGTGGGTGAAACCACTGCAGTGACTATTTCAACCGCTGAGACGGGTGATAAGGGCACTAAGAGGCTTGCTGAACCGGCTGACTCCCCAGTTCCCTCTAAAAAGACAAAAAAAGTAAAGCACACAGACCCTCCTACTGGAAAAAAGGGGACTTCTGTGGGTGCTCTGGCTCTTCCTTCTCAAGAAATAACACAGGCTTTTAAAGTGGTGCAAGCCTTGCAAGGCCTTTTCCCCACTGGCTAGCAGCCACCTGCATAAGCCCCAGCTGGACAGGCTGGCAGCTCAAGCAAACCCCCATCTGTTGAAGAGGAGGATCATGGTGAATGTGAGGAGGAGGATGAAGGGGAACCCACTGAACCTAAGGTTCCCCCCCCAACCCGAGTAGGATTTTGGTTCTTATCCTAGAACCACTGAGGATTATTCCTCACATTTCACTTTTGTGAGAAAGATGGCCGATTCCCCGGACATCACCGCAAGAGAGGAAATAGAGGATGAGGAGGTGGCAGAATATCTCAAGATGATGGGGTTAGCCCCCACAAAAAAGCTTCTTTTGCCTGTAAATAAATTCTTCAAAAAAGATGCTCTGACGATTTTACAGACTCCTAACTCTGTCCCCCCTCTTGACAAGAGGCTGCACAAGAAATACCACTTGGAAAGGGAGGGTGCAGAATTTCTATTTTCCCCACCCTGACCACCAAGGGGTGGTGCAGGCAGCAGCCTGTGACAAGGCTAAGGTGCCCCTAGCTTCTCACCCACTAGAAAAGGAGTCCAGAAAAATTTACAGTATGGCCAAAAAGGGACATTTGTCAGCTTCCTTGGCTATCAGGCAGGCTAATTTTCAAGCCTAATGTGGCCCAGCATCAGAAGTCTTTATGGCAATCCATACTGGCTATGGCAAATAAAGCCTCATCACCCTTGTCTAATGAGCCAAGCATCAGTTTCAAATGGCTGCTGATGAAAATGACACAGCAGCCAGGTGGATGGCCAACACTGTTTCCCAACAAAGATTTGCCTGGCTAAGAGCCACAAAAATCTTACCCAGGACACTTGAACAAAGACTCTGGATTTCCCTCTGGAGGGTAATTCTCTTTCTGGAGAGACAACAGTGGCTTATATGAAGAATGTGGATGAGTACAAAGCCACCTTCAAAAGCAACTCAGCTAAAGAGAAAGCCTTTCCATCCACCAGACCCTATGGAAGAGGAGGCTGGGGCAGGTCATTTCACACTAGGCCCTTTTTCCAGGCAATGGCTGCACCCCAATACCAACAGTATCCCCAGCAGGGGTACTTCAGGGGTAGGGGTAGAAGGAGTTCCAGGGCTGGGATCTCAAACCCAGCCTCAGCCCAAGGCTAAGCAAACACCCTGACACATTTTTACAGGCCGCCTCCTCGATACCTGTCGGAGGCAGGCTATCTCACTACCTCCAGACTTGGCAACAAAATCACCACAGACAAGTGGGTCCTGGGGTAGCGAGTCAGGGTCTGTCGCAGTTTTTCAAATCCCTTCGTATTCCGAGAACCAGACTGTTCACACCATCCTCCCTCATGGAAAAGAAGCTGCTGGAGGCAAAGGTTTGAAACCTGCTACCGTCAAGGGCAGTGGAACCTGTCCCAGCTCAGCAGAAAGGAAAGGGTTTCTATTCAAGGTATTTCCTTACCACAAAGAAAAATGAGGAGTGGCGGCCTATCTTGGACCTCAGGGTACTAAACAAGCATTTGACAAAATCAAAGTTCAAAATGGTAACATTGGCATTGATTGTCAACACTCCAAAAAGGAGACTGGTTGGCATCACTGGACCAAAAATATGCCCATTTCCACATCCCCATAAAGGAGTCTCACAGAAAATATGTCGGGTTCAGACTCCCATCAGGTCACTATCAGTTTTCAATCCTGCCATTCAGCCTCACTTCAGCTCCAAAGGTGTTCACAAAGTGCCTGGCAGTGGTTGTGGAACACCTTCGAAGGCAAGGTGTTACAGTGTTCCCATATCTGGATGACTGGCTGGTGGTGGGAAACTCACCAGAGCAAGTCAGACAGTATCTGCAGATCACCCAGTGGCTTCTGGAGTCCCTGGGGGTCTTGATAAACCACAACAAATCCATCATTCTACCTGCACAGGTGCTGCAGTTCATAGGAGCAGAGATCAGGGTAGGGCAAGAAGTATCCAGTTGACTGTAAATTCTCTTTTAGTCTGCATAAGTCAAAAACTGCAAGGCAGTTCCTACAGCTCCTGGGCCGCATGGCTGCAGCCACCAGCACTGTCCTGGGCTCCAGGTTCCAAATGAGAGACATCCAGTTCCACCTAAGAGCACACTGGTGCCAAAGAAGAGATTCCCTCTCAAAGCTGATCCCAGTAACAAAAACCTTGTTGCAGGCACTTCAGTGGTGGAAAGAGGAATCCAACCTAAGGGAAGGGGTTTCGTTTCTGCAGGAGTCTCCATCAATTGTTCTCACAACAGATGCACCTCTACTGGGGTGGGGCACCCATTTGGGGGACCACACAACCCAGGGCACTTGGTCAAGTGCAGAGTCACTCCAGCACATAAACCTGCTGGAACTCAGTGTATCCAGTTTTGTTATGCTAAAGCTGGAAGAGAACCTCCAACAGGATTGAGGGCCCATTCCACAACAGGAACACCTGCTACTTTAGCAGCTGCCAGCAGTGTTCCACTAGTAGACATCTGTAAAGTAGCTACCTGGAAAACAGTACACACCTTTATAAAGCACTACAATCTGGATATTCAGTCCAGGGGTCATGCTAGGTTCGGCACAACAGTCCTGCAAAGTCCATTTCCAAAATAAGGTTCGGTGACCACCTCCAAAGGTACTGCTTCGTAGTCTGCAGAAAGTTAGGAATACCCGAGTATTACTGGGGTTAGAAGAAAAAAATTACTTACCATATTAATCTTGTTTCTTCCCAGTGATACTCAGATATTCATAACTCCCCACCCTGCCTCCCCTTCTAGAACCTTTAGCCTCTGCACTTCTGAATACTGTGCTCTCAAGGGTATAAATGTCACTTCTGGCATCACTTCTTCAAACAAGATTCATGTTTTTTCTCTTTTTTTCAGATGATTCTGACATTTTTGGGGGTATCTATTATGTTTTTCACCTTCCAGTTGGAGGGTTTTGGGGGGGTTATGGGTATTACTATCTTTATTATTACTGTTATTCAGTATTCATAGTCCTTGGGGCCTGCCTTTCCAGGCAACCAGGAAATCTAAGGCAGTTAGTTCAAGGCAGCATTTGAATAGTTGTCACATGCAATGAGTTCCATCATTTGCATATGCTCTATCCTCTCCGGGCAGTTCTGGCTTAAAGGGACACTGCAGAAAGTTTTGAAAACCTGAGTATCACAGGGAAGAAAAATGATTACTAAGGTAAGTAATGTTTTCTTAAATACCATAAATGCACATTATTTCATTCTTGCCAGCTAGCTTTAGCCTGGTGGATGATTTTGGGGAGTTCTTGGTGAAGGATGGAAATATGGAAATTAGAAATAAAGGCAGTAGAAAAAAGATTTAGTGAAGAGGAAAGGACTGACATAGGTGGCCAACCTACACCAAGGGCAGAAAAATGGTAAAGTATAGTACAGGAAAATACTGTTGCGCAGCAGATTTCAGTAGAAAAAAGAAGATAGGAAAGGCTTCCCTCCACCGGGGTTACCGGCCTGGCAGAACGCAGTTCTGAGTACCTTTCTCACCATGCAGAAACAGAGCACAACACCTAGTTGAATAATTTTCAGCTCGTGAGATATTCTTATGGCTGACTCCAATGACCCCCTCGCAACAGATCTAACCCCTGAGGATGGCTTAACACAGAGAGAAGATTTTTTAATAGGCATATAACATCATATGATGTGACTAGCGAGGCACCTCGATCACTCTTGGATTCTGACCAGGACACTGTATCCCAGATTGACCCAGATACTTGTTCAAATGCTAAGTAGTTCCTCAAGCTTCTTCACAATGCAAAGGCCGAAACTGACTTTGGCTCACTATCCAGACATAGGTGTCACAAATTCGCTCAGAAGGTCAGACCCCTATTCCCAAAGTGCCAACCTCTGAGCGTAGGATCTATGGACAGTTAACAGTACGAAGTAACCCTCTTGTCTGTTTTGTGGGTTCAAGTCATCTTAGTCTCAAATTCTGGAGGGATTCAAACTCATAACCTATTGTTAGCGTACCCAATTATCAGGCTCAGATAATTCTGTCTTCGGGGGGCCAGATATCTTTGCCTACGGGCACCTAACCAGGTCTACAAAATGAAGCCTTAGAACTCTATGCAAGACCTTACAGAACTCTTATCAGTTTCCCAGTTTGGTATAACAATAAGCTCATACACAGTGTTAACTATAACCTTTTAAAGCTCCACTCATATAAAAAGAAATTTCAAGGCACTTCAGGCAGTTTCTGTTTTAAAATATATATCTTTACTTTGAAATAGGAAAACAGAAAATATTACAGAACAAAATATCCCAACACATACAACCTTAAAACAAACAGGTTAAAAGTGCAGATTCCTACAAATAATAACACTCACACTAATCTTGTCTTGTCTTAAGGTCATTACCTCAATCTTTCAGTGCTTTGATGTTTCCTCTTCTCTCAGTCAGAAATATGAAAGTATATCTCAAGGTTTGCTCAGTAGGTTTAAGACAGTCCTGAGCCGGCCTTCTCTCTGAGGTCACCAAACTCCACCTTGGTGTAACAAAATCTATATTTTATAACACATGACGGCCTACTAAGTTATTTAAAAAAAAATAAGAGATGACATAATAAATCTCCTCTTCTCATGTTGACTGGTCTAAACCAGTCTGTGCTTTGCTTCACACACGCACATCAAAAGTCTCTTTGATATAAGTCACTGTATATTCAAAGCAAAAGTGTATTTGACTCCTTAATTCCGTCTGGGCCCTGGTCTCTACACATCAAAGGTCTTTTTGATGAAATGAGCTGGCTTCCTGGGAGGTTATTCATAACACTGGCCAGTGTCCCTTTTCTCAGGAAATCTAGTGCAGATCAAAGGATTCCCTGAGGACGTCATGAATGGCTAATTTTATTTCCTGGGATCAAAGCAAATTGACAAGGTAATTGCATTTTAGAAATCTGCAGTTTAAAATACCTCCTGTCCTTTGAACTTATCCCTGGGGGTTTTTGTGTCAACTTCAGCAAGACAGTGGTTTCTCTCGACACAGTCCATCACACATTTTTGTAGATTTACAAAAAATGATACAGGGATCAGAACCAGTTGTCCAAGTGTGACAATAGGTAGCTCTTGAATTGGGCTAGCAGGGCTCTCTTTAAACTAGCCATACAGAGAGACATCACTCTCGAAGTAAAGTACAGTTATGTAAGAACTTACCATAAGAGTAAATCTTCGAGAGGATCTCTTGCAGCAGGCCATTACTGGTAGGACTAAGCCATCAGGCACCAGGACCACATGTAAACCTTTCTAGCTAGCAGTGTACCAAAGGGGCTGCCCAACTCTAACATCTACATCAGCCAATCCTATATAAGGCGGGCAACCCCCAATACTCCTCAGTTCTCTTGACTGAGACCATAAGCAGGATCCAGGAAGGGGGGAACTAAGGATGACTCCAAGGTATCCCAATAACCAAGGAAAAGTAAAGACAGAAGGCTTGCCACAATGGAAGGTGAGAGAGACAAGAGAAGGGGGATGGAGGCCTGCTGCAAGAAATCCTCTCGAAGATCTACTGTTACGGTAAGTTCTGACACAACTGTACTACCTTACTTCAGGGGTATCTCTTGCAGCAGGCCATCACCAGCAGGACCGAGTCCCAAGCAGTTCTGGCACTACAGGCAGACTGGGTGGTAGGCAAAAGAAATAGCAGCCTATGACAGTAGGCCTTGGAGGAAAGCTAGGCTCAAGTTGGCCCTACGCCTAGAGGCAATGTCCAGACTGCAATGCTTGGTAAAACTGAACAGTACTCCAGTTGGAGACAGCACAGATGTCAGCAGCTGACACATTACAGAAACAAGCCCACTGATGTGGCCATACCACTTGTAGAATGGCCTTTAACCCCTCCAGAATGTGCCTTGCCGTACTTCTGGTAACAATAAAAAATGCAATTTTCTAACCATTTAGACAGACACTGTTTGGACACTGGGGCGCCCTCTTTTCCAGGGGCGCACTAAACAAACAACTGACTGGACTTCCGGGAGTCCCTCGTCTAGTGTATATTGTACCTCACAATTCTATGCACATCCAAGGTGTGGTGCAATGCCTCCCCTTGACTGGAATGCTCCGGAAAATAATCAGGCAAGTGGGATGGATTGATTCAAAGAAAACTCCAACACCACCTTAGGAAGAAACTTAGGATTTGTACACAAAGAGACACTGTCTTTGTGAACAACTAAATAAGGCTATTTAACACGAGAGCCTAAAGCTCAGAAATCCTTCGAGAATAAGTAATGGCAACTAAAAATAATGCTTTCCACAACAGAAAGCGTAGCTCGGAAAATGTGGGTGGTTCAAAGGGGAGGCAGCGCAAGTTTTCTTTAACACAAAATTAAGGTCGCAAAGCAGGACAGTGTCCCTAATTGAGGGGTTTCAAAAGCAGGATGTCCCACAGCAATCTATGGGAGATATCAAGTTGGGACACTGAGCGCCCATCTACAGGTACATGATATACAAGGACGACAGAGAGATGTACCTTGAGTCTTAGAGGTACAGAAAGTACTCCAAAATCTGATCCACTGGACAGGTGAAGGGATCTAAGTGGTGAGATGCAGCCCAAAGAGCAAAATGCTTCCATTTAATAAACTAAGTGACCCTTGTGGAGGGCTTCCTGACCACCAAAAAGACATCCGCCACTCTGGGAGAGACCCCAAATTTGGCAATGGCTATGTTTTCAGGAGTCACGCATGGAGACTAGGACTAGGATGCCCTGTTACTGGGACAGCAAGCCTGTGCACAGGGGCAAGGACAGCAGATGTTCCACTGCCAGTTGCTGCATTAAGGGGAATCAGATCTGACAAGGTCAGAAGGGGATGATGAGGATCATTGTAGCCCCCTCCATCTGGAGTTTGATCAGAACTCTTTCAAGGAGTGGGAAGGGATGGAAGGCATACAGAAACCTCCCTGTCCAGGAGAGGGGCAATGCATCTCGCCTGAAAACTCCAGGCCCTGGATCTAGCAGGCACAAAAGCAGCAGTTTTACATTGTGTGGGGATGCAAAAAGGCCCAGCGGGAGCCGACCCCATCTGTCGAAGAGATCTTCTACCACTGAGGTCAGAAGTTCTCACTCATGGGCTCTTGATCACGAGCAACTTAGGCTGTCTGCCAGGACGTTTTGGCCGCCGGGAACATGAACAGTCAAAAGTTCGAGGCCGTGCTCGATCGCTCAATACCAGACTCTCATCGCTTCCCTGCACAGGGGCTAGGAAATGAGCCTCCTGTTCCTTGTTTATGTAATAAACTACACACATGTTGCCCGTCTGAACCAAGAGCGGACCCAAGTAGAGGTGAGTCTGGAAGGCCTGCAGGGCATACAGAACTGCCTACATCTCCAGGACATTTATGTGGAGATTCCTCTCTAACTCAAACCACGCCCCTCAAGTTTGGTGGGTCCCCATGTGGGCTCCTCAACTGAGGCTGGAGGCATCTGTTGTAAAGATCTGCTGAAGCGGAGATACAGAAAAGGGCCCCCCCGAAACAGATTGCTGGGCTCCAGCCACAACAGTATCTTCTTGACCAGACTCGACACCAGCACTGGTTGATCCAGGTCATCCAGGCGCTGGTCCCACTTGACCCACAGTGTCCACTGAGGGATACGCATATGCAGCAGAGCCAGGGGAACTGTGGCAATGGCTGTGGCTATGAGGCCTTAAAACCTCAGAAAGACCCTCGCTGAAATATGACAGCGAGAGTAAAGGAGAGAGACCTGGTCCAATAGACACTCTGCCCTGTCTGGGGGTAAAAAGGCCTTCCACTGGGTGGCGTCCAGCACTGCCCCTATGTACAGGAGGAGCTGACAAAAAGAGTCTGGGAGGTTGATGGTGATACCCAAAGCTTGGTACAGGCTGTAGGTGTAAGAAAGAGTCCGAAACAGATGGTCCCTGGACAGGGCCGCTAACGGCCAATCATCCAGGTAGGGGAAAAACATTGAGCCCCTGCCATCTCAGGGCAGCTGCCACCACTGCCAGGTATTTGGTGAAGACCCTGAGGGCTGAGGACAAGTCAAAGGGCAGAGCTCTGAACTGGTAGTGTGCTCCCAGAAAGTGGAAGTGAAGGAAGCGCCGGTGGGAGGCAAAAACCTTGATATGCAGGTAGGCATTCTGCATAACCAGGGAACAAAACCAGTCCCCCTAATCAAGCAGGGGTAGCAAACCCTGAAGGGTGACTATCCTGACCCATTTGTACTCTATGAACAGGTTCAGCTGGCTTAGGTCCAGGATGAGCCAACGGTCTCCCATCCACTTGGGGACCAGGATGAAGTGCGAGTAACACCCCCTTTCTTGCTGATGCCAAGGGACTGGCTCTATGGCTTTTTTCACAGTAAGGCCTGGATTTCCTCCCAGAGGAGGAGGACGTGGCTGGGAGGATAAAAGGAATTGCCTGGGTTTTCTGGAGGCCACTCTATGAGCTCGACAGTGTGGCCGTGCTCAATGAGCTGCAGCACTAAGTTGTCTGTGGTGAGTTTCCTCCACCTGCCTAGGTGCAGAGAGAAGCAACCCCCGTCGACCGCCTCCTGGGGCATGACGGGGGGGTTGTCTGGCAAGGAGTCAAGAAGTGGGAGCAGCCGCAGCTGAGGATACCGTCATACCTCAGGCACTACAAGTGGCAGACAGCTGCCCCCGCCTTGCGCATGCTCTGGGCTTTGGAAGGGGGTCAGGCTTGTCTGCGGGAGGAGCGGCGAAAGGGAGCTTGCTGTCCTGACTTTAACTGGGTATGGAACACAGAGTGGCTGAATTTAAGAGCTTGTCCCAAGGTCTGGAGTTTAGAGATGATACACTGGACATCTCCCCCAAACCACCTGATACTGGACTGGACATCCTCTGCGAAGCCCAAGACCCCTAACCTGGAGTGGTGCCTCACACAGATACCAATGACTGCTGCTGTCCAGCCCAAGGCACTGATGGCATCACAGGCTGCTTGGGAGGAAGTGCCTACTGATGTTCAAGCCTTTTTTGAAGGCGTGGAGGGTCTGCTACTTGGAGAGGTTGTCCGTCATGGCTAGGACAGCCTCCTGGGCCTGGTTCCAGACCAGATTCTGGTACTAAATCATACGAGCCAGATAACTGATAGCCATTATGGCCAAAGTGAAGGCCCACTTGCCCATCTGGTCCAGCAGGCAGGACTCCCTGTCGGGGGGTGAAGGGAACTGAGATGCGTCGGTCATTTGGTGCGGTCGTGGGCCATACTGATAATGACTGAATCAGCCTTGTGTTGTTGACTGAAAAAGGGCTTACCAGCCGGGGCAGGGTAAAGCCTGTCAGCCTTCTTGGATACTGCCGGTACTGTATGGGGGCAGTTCCGAGCAGCCCAGGTAACATCCTCCTAGCAGTCAATCATGGGGGGACCACCAGTCCAGAGACAATCTATCTGACATAAGTAATGGCAAGCTGATGCCACTCCAGGTTCTGTTCCTCAATCTCCCACTCCATGGTGGCCCGAATGTGCCTCATGATGGCCATAAAAACAGGGTCATACAAAGCACACATAGGGACGTTACTGGGTGCATCCTCCCCTTTTGAGGAGTCTGGCTCCAAGGAGGAGAACTCACTGCTGAAGCTCTGGTCACCATCACCAGCATCGTCATCCCCACTATCCATGGGCTGATTATTGTCTGGGCGCCTGGCTGACCCCATGTCAGGCCTATCCCAGGACATGCAAGGGGCACTAAGGCCAGGCCAAACAGGGGCTGGGGAAGTGGGTCCCAAGGGAGGTCCTTCAGGAGAGGTCAGAGCCAGGACCCACGTCTGCATGAAGAACCAGAGGGCAGAAATGAGCCCATGATGATCCAAAGGGGCTGGCGTCAGTCCCACAAGTGTCGGGTAAGAGGGGACTGGCGACAGTCCTGCAGGAGCCCGGCGCAGGTCCTGCCATCATGGGATAGAGGTACACAGATGCCAGGCCCACAGGGGCAAGTGTTGGGTACCAAGGTGTCTCCTGCCAGCCTGGGTTGCAGACCCACCAGAGTGTGTGGTGGGAGAGTGGGTAACACACCCACTGGTGCAGGTTGAGGCAGCAGGGCCAGCACCAGGATTGCAGGCTGCAGCAAAGGGAGGACGGGTAAAGGTCCTGCAAGCGCCAGTCAAGGCAATGCCAGGGGTGGCGTCCACAGGTGCCAGCTGTGAGGAGACAGGCACTGGGTTGGAAGACCGCTGAGGAGAAACCAGGTTCTGGGAGGCGCCGGTGTCCAGCGAATTCTGCCCCTGTGAAGGAGAAGCAGAACCTGTGGCAGTCCCAAGAGAATACCAGCATCGGTGGCATGGGTGTCACGGGGGCAGCAGCCAGGAGGCTGGAGCCCGCAGCACTAACACCAGCCAAAGAAACTATGGCTCAGCTGCTTGATTGAAACCTCGTGGAGAACAAGAGCTGGAAGAGCAGGGGCTGCTGGACAGGATACAGAGTACCCTGTTCCAAGGAGTTGCCGCCCGCAAGGAAGACCTAGCCAGGCAGGGACACCGGTAGCCCTGTGATGATTAGGACATGTGGAGCCATGGATGTCGACCCCCCCCCCCGAGGGAGGAGGACCCTTTCACAGCCAAAGAAGCCATATGTGGGGACTGCGAGCAGAAGGCAGATCGAGATCGTTCCCCGTCTTTGTCTCTGTGTTTATGCTTCCTGGAAGATTTGACCCAAGACATCAATGAAAAAGAGCCTGAGGACTGAGCCAGGGAAGTAAAGGTGCTCCTGGCCTTAGGACTGGGCAAAGGAAGTGGAGGAGCTCCTGGCCTGCAGCTCCCGTTCCACTGAGGTGAACTTCTGCATGAGAAGGTGTTTCCCCAGGATCTTCTGGTGACATCTGTGAATGGCTAGGTTGAATGTCTGGCAGGCGTTGCAGGTCTGGATATCATCTGGGCCTAGGCACAAGACACAGGCAGAATGGCCATCCTTGTCTGGGATCCGTTTGCCACAGGCACACTTCGTGAAGTGGTCGGAAGAGGAGGAAGGTTGTAAAGACATAAACCATTTGGTAAGAACACTGAAAATTCGATGTTAAACTGAGAAAGAATGAAAACAGTAAAGCGCAGTAAAACATAAAAAAATGGCAATCGACTGTAGCTGTGGTGGTAGCAGAGGTCCAACGTGCGCTGGTCGATGATGGGAAAGAACTGAGAAGGGTGTGGGGGCTGCCCTCCTTATATAGGGTTGGTTGATGTCAGGCACAGATGTCAGAGGTGGGCAGCCCCCGTGGTACACTGCTGCAAGAAAGGTTTCTGTGTGGTCCTGGCACCTGACGGCTTAGTCCTACCAGTGATTGCCTGCTGCAAGGGATACCCTTGAAGTAAGATCAGCTGATCCAGTGAAAAGGAATCAATGAGGTCAGCAGGCCCACCCTGGCAACAACTCTGTTGACCCCATAAGTCAGTCAACATTGAGACACTCAGTCACCATCGGCAGTAAAAACAGGTTACTCACCTGTAATAGTAGTTCTAGGAGTGGTATATGATGTTCATCCACACTTTCTGGCAGTGCCTTTACCTTTAAGACTTGGCCAGAAAGGTCTTCAAGCTGGCTCCTCCCACCCACCTGGGTGGTAACTCCCTTGGCTCCGACCCCTGATGCCAAATCTTGTCCGCTGGAAGAAGTTGTGTGTGTTAAAGCCAGGGGAGGTCAGGTGGTCCCGTGTAAATGAACATCATATAGCACTCCTATAAAGTGCAGACACGTAAAGTCTTACTGTAACAGTAGAGTTTCAAGGAATGTCTCTTGCAGTAGGTAATTACTTCTGAGAGTTTCCAGCAGAGGGAGCTGTCACATGGCAGCTCATCTAGCAGTTTTCACCAGGGACCGCCCACACATGACATCATGTCCTGCTTCCTATATAAATGAGGGCTGTCTCTGGTATCCTCAGTTCCCCCGCCAGATTCAGGCTGCAAAAGTGAGGACCGAGGGGAAGCTGAGGTATCAAGGAGTCCCAACCCTAAGTCACTGGACCAGAATTTGCTCTGTTAGAGAAGGAGGGGGACGGAGGGTGGGATTCCACCTACTTTAAGAGACATTCCTTGAAGATCTACTGTATGGTAAGACTTTACGTAACTGCACTATCTTCCACAGAACGGTCTCTTGCAGTAGGTAATTACTTCTGGGAGAAACCCCAGCAGTTATGTCCATATGGGAGGACAATTATGATAGGAGATCTTGTAGGACTGCACGGCCGAAGGCCGTCCTATGTCGTGAGGCAATATCAAGATTGTAATGCCTTATGAAGGTACGGATTGTGGACCAGGTAGCCGCATTGCAGATATCTGAAATGGAGGCTCCTTTAAAGCAAGCTGCAGTAGTGGCCATGGCTCTGGTGGAATGGGCTTAGACAGGTCCAGGTAAAGTCTTGTTGTACATTTTGTAACATAAGGTAATACAATTTGCCAACCATGAAGACAGGGTTCATTTAGAAACAGAAAGCCCTTCTCTGCCAGAGGCAAAGGTGACTAACAATTAAGATGTTTTCCTAATCGGCAGGCTACGATTAGTGTAATAGCGTAGAATACGATGGACATCTAAGGTATGTAATAGATGTTCACCTGGATTGGAGTAGTCGGGGTAGTAAACCTCCAAGGACTGATTTAAAGTATGTTCAGAGACTACTTTAGGAAGGAAGGATGGGTTGGTATGAAGAGCCACCCTGTCCCTGTGGAAAATCAAGTAAGGTTCCCAACACATAAGGGCATGAGGCTCGGAAATACGGTGAGCTGAAGTAATAGCCACTAGAAACGTTTTCCATTAAAGTAAATGGAGCTCGCAAGTGGCAGCTGGCTCAAAAGGTTTGAGGGTCAGTTTTTCTATAATGAAACTGAGATCCCACGGAGGAGTGGGTCTTCTAATAGGAGGTTTGATAAGTATCATTCCTTTCAAAAACATCTTGGCTAAATGAGCTTGGTACAAAAGTTTACCATCGAAAGGTTCACTGAATGCTGATATGGCAGCCAGGTGGACTCTGATGGAGAAGTAACTTAAGTCTGACTCTGATTGTGAGGCCAGGTAATCTAAAACCATCATCAGTGGACAAGAGAAAGGGGCCAGGGAGCAAGAGGCAGACGATATGGAAAAGTGTTTCCATTTGAAATTATAGGTTCCTCTGGTTGCTGGTTTACAAGAAGCCAGGAGAATGTTGGTAACAGGAGAGGACACCTGGAGTCTATTTATGAATGCGTCCTCAGGAGCCATGCGTGAAGATGAAGGGTCTTCAGGCTGGGGTGCAGGAGGGATCCGTGACACTGAGTCAGGAGGCCCAGTCTGACTGGCAGCTGAATGGGTTTCCTTACTGACAGCTCTTGGAGTAGAGGAGTAGAGGGTACAATGGTTGACGAGGCCACATTGGTGCTATGAGAAGCATGGTGGCCGGTTCCATTTGAAGTTTCAATACAGTCCGTTGCAAGAGAGGGACAGGTGGAAGGCATCTAAGTAGAGTCCTGTCCAAGGTCGGGACAGGGCATTTATAGATCGTCCCTTGTTGCTCGGGATAATGGAGAAGTAACTGGGGAGCCGACAACTGACAGAGGAGGCAAACAGATCCAGCTGTGGAGTTCCCCATAGGTCGAAGATTTCTTGGAGTACTTCTGTGTGAAGTGTGCATTTGTGAGCGGATGACTGGCAACTTAGCCGGTCCACTAACTAATTGCATCGTCCCGGTAGGTGGATGGCCATTAGCATTAGGTTTTGTCTGATGGCTTCCTGCCAGACTGCAAGGATCTCCATGCAGAGGGTGCGCGATTTTGTGCCCCCCTTGCTTGTTGAGGTAAAACACCACTGCAGTGTTGTCTGATTGAATCAGCAACAGTCCTGGCTTGAGATAGGGCTGGAATGTCTGAAGGGTGAGGCAGACTGCCCTTCATCTCGAGGAGATTGATATGAGAGTGATGGGAAGAGGTGGTCCACCAGTCGTGAGTCTGATAAGGACCTAAGTGTGTGCCCCATCTGTCCAGGTAAGCATCCGTGGTTAACGTCTGCATGGGAGGGAGGGAGCGGAAAGACATTTCTTGACACAAATTGGTTTTGATTGTCCACCACTTCAGGGATGACTTCAGAGAAGGAGTGACCCTGATTTTGTCATCAAACTGTCCAGTTCTTTGAGACCACGGATTTTGGAGGGTCCACTAGACAGGTCCCATTTGAAGGCGGGAGAATGCCACCGTCGGGATGGCTGCAGACATGTGACCCAGAATTCTCAGCATTTGTCTGGCCGTGACTATTTTCTGGGTCTGTATTCATGAAGCCAGAGATATAAGAATGGCCTGACAAGCAAGCGGAAGGTAAGCTCTGGCTGTGACTGTATCTAGAACAGCTCTGATGTACTGGAGAGACTGCATCGGATGTGGACTGGACTTTGGCCAGTTGACTGATATCCCTAGATTGTTGAACATGCTCAGAGTAGCAGCTAGGGAGGCAAGCAGCAGAACTTCTCTGGATTCTGCTTTGATTAGCCAATCATCTAGATATGGGAAGACAAAGTCCTCTTATTTTCCATAAGGCTGCTGCTACCATCGCTAGGCATTTGGTGAACACTCTTGGGGCTGATGAGAGGCCAAAAGGGAGTGCTCGAAACTGATAGTTTTGACCCAGAAGGTGGAAACGCAGAAATTTGTAATGGGCAGGATGAATGAGGATATGCAAGTAGGTGTCCTTCATATCCAGGAGACACGACCAGTCTCCTCCTTTTAGAATAGGCATGATGGCGGATAGAGTTTTCATGCGAAAATGTATGTACTGAATATATCGATTCAGATGCCTCAGATCTAATACTGGTCTGAGATCTCCGGTTCACTTGAGTACTAGAAAAAAGTGGGAATAAAATCCCATTTGATGTTCTGGAAGGGGCACTGGTAAAACAGCCTGTTTGGCCAGAAATGCCTCCAATTCTTCTTGAAGGACAGGGACATGATCTGGTGGGTAATGGATTGTGTAGGGGGTGGTGGGGGGATGGAAAGAAATTCCAAAGTGTGTCCTTTTTGAATTATCTGAAGTACCCATTTGTCTGAAGTGATCATTTGCCAGGCCTCCAAATGGAGGTCAAAACGACACCCCATCACCTCCAAGGCCTGGTCGAGGAGGCGAGGGGAAAGCCTAATAGGTCACTGGGTAGTGGGTTGTCCGGCCCCTCCCAAGGGACGGGCATGGTAACCACGGGTAGCGGAGGCGTTGCCCCTTGTGGGCTTGGCATGACCTCGAAAGCCACCTTTCTTAGAGGCCTTATATCTTCCGCCTCTTTTGGAATAGGAAGACTATTGTGTACGGCAGGGTGGCTGTGGAGTATGGTACATGCTGTGCACCGTACAAAGGGTTCTGCCTGATGCCTGCAAATCATCTAACAATGTTTGAGTACCTAGCCCGCGAACAGTTTGGAGCCATGAAAGGGTGCTGGCAAATGGGGACTTTGTGAGTGAACGTACAGTGGAGGAACCGCTGTCAGGGAGTGACCGCCACTCAGTATGGCTCACACTGGATATGGGCAAGGAAGGAGTGGAATCTGGCACAATAGTGCTGGACTTCAGGAGGGCCGACTTTGTGAGGATGGAGGAAGTGGTAAAAGGGTACCTGGCCAGAATTCAAGCTAGTATGGACACAACCAGAGGTGGGAGCTCATAAAGCTGGGGATAGTGGAGGCAACCAAAACCTGCTGCAAAGCCCAGAGCAAGAAGACTAGGGCTAAGAAACCGATCTGGTTGAGCAAGGAGGTCATGGAAAAGGTAAGCAGGAAAAGAGCTGCCTTTAGGAAGTACAAGAAAACAGGGAGGGGGAGGACAGGGAGGAGTACTTGACAGAATCGAAGGAGGTGACAAGGGCAGTAAGGGGAGCCAAAGCATCTACGGAACTCCGGCTGGCACAAGGCACTAAGAAGGGGGAGAAGGACTCTTTAGTACATCAGGAGAAAAGGGAGCTGTAAGGACCACATAGTAAGGATTAGGAAGGAGGGTTGGGTGGAAGCAGGTGCATAAGGCAGAAGCACTAATGAGCACTTCTGCTCAGTATTTACTAAACAGAAGAGGGGTGACACCCAAGGTGGGAGAAATGGCAGAAGCGGGGGAGTGGTGACAGATGGGAAATCATGGAGGCAGAGTTCGAGAGGGTTTGAAGGCACTGAGGGTGGACAAGGCGCCAGGCCCAGATGGCATCCACTCCAGGGTACTGAAGGAGCTGGCAGAGGTCCTTGCAGGACCTTTGGCAGACCTATTTAATGCCTCACTACATTCGAGGTGTGTACCTCAGGACTGGAGGATGGTTCATGTGGTGGCCCTCCACAAGAGTGGCCCCAAGGATGAACCTGGAAACTACAGACCAGTGAGCCTCACATCCATTGTGGGAAAGCTAATGGAGACTATCCTGAAGAAGAGGCTGGTGGCCCTCCTAGAGGCCAAAGGACTACAGGACAGCAGACAGCATGGCTTCATACGTGGCAGATCCTGCCAAACCAACCTGGTCGAGTTCTATGACTGGGTAACTAGGCAACTAGACAGGGGCCATGCAGTGGATGTCCTGTATCTGGACTTCAGTAAGACATTCGACTCAGTGCCACATGGAAGGCTGGGAAGGAAGTTAGTAGGCACAGGGGCGGGTGCAAAGCTGGTGAGATGGGTAGGAAACTGGCTGCAGGGAAGGCAACAGGAGGGTGGTGGTGGGTGGGGAGCTCTCACACCCAAGGGCAGTGACGAGCGCTGCCCACAGGGCTCGTGTTGGGACCGGTGTTGTTTGGGATATTCATTGCAGACATATCATGGGACATCAAGAGCAAGATCAGTCTGTTTGCTGATGATACCAAGGTAGGTGCGGTGGTGGATGACCTAGGGGATGGCAGGGTTGCAGGATGATCTGGCAAAGCTTGAAACTGGTCAGACACCTGGCAACTGGGCTTTAATGTCAAAAAGTGCAAGGTGCGTCATTTTGGGATGAAGAACCCAAGGAGGAGTTACTAGTTAGGGGAGTGCAGCTAGCCCAGACAGAGGAGGAGAAGGATCCGGTGTGCTCATTACAGGTCAATGAACAACTTGGCACAATGTAGGAAGGCAGCTGCAAAGGCCAAAAAATGCTGGTTGTATTGCAAGGGTATATCCCCGAGGAGGGAGGAGGTGATTCTGCCACTGTATAGGTCATTAGTTAGACCACACCTGAGTACTGCGTGCAGTACTGGCGTCCTGTATCTGAAGAGACATTAAGTTACTGGAGGGGGTGCAGCGCAGAGCGACAAAGATGATCAAGGGGCTGGGGGACTTATCATACAAGAGGAGGCTGAAGGAGTTGAACATGTACTCACTTGGAGGAGAGGAGAGACAGGGGTGACATGATTGAAACCTTTAAATACATGAAAGGAATAAACAAGACAGGTAGAGAGGGGCTATTCAAAGTAAGGGAGGGGAGGGCCACCAGGGGCCATGATATGAGACTGGAGCGAGGAAGGTTCAGGAGGGAGATGAGGAGACACTTTTTTACAGAGAGGGTGGTGGCTGGTTGAAATGCGTTACCTGCTGAAGTGGTATGCAGTAGAACAGTGGACTGCTTCAAACGAGGATGGGACAGGACTAGGGGGAGGGTTAATGAAGGGGAAGGGTGGAAGGGAGGGGCAGCTGCAGAATAAGGGGTGCTAGCTGCACATTCCAGCAGACTTGATAGACGTCTAGGCCTTTATCTGCTGGAAAATTTCGTATGTTCGTATGTCAGGAACAAAACCTGAAACATGAAGCCAAGCTGGCGACGCAGAGAGACTCCAGTAGCTGACAGTCAGGCTGAGGTATCAATGGCATCATATCCCGACTGGAGCAGGTGGTGGGATATAGACTTGCTAGTAGACTTATTGATAAGTTTGATGGTTGAAGCACCAAGAGTACGTTGGTATTTAACCATATGACCCATAGAAGTCAAGATTTGAATATTCATGGTGCCTGAAGCAAAACCCTTTTTCCCCAAGTAGTCAATCCTTAGGGATTCTTTGTCGGGTGGTAAGGAACTCATGTGCTTGGGTTTTTTGGTACAATCATAAGCGGCAGTAATTACCACTGAATCCGCTTCTGGGATGATGGACAGGATGGGATGATCCAGGGGAGCCTGATATAAGTGATCTGCTTTTCAGGGAACAGCTGTAATAGCCGACGGCTGATGCCTGGCAGCCAGCATTGCATTCTGGTAGGTCGGAATCAGTGGGGGCACCACTAAGGCCGGCTCCTCTGGCAATTCAAGATATTCTGCCATATCCTTACTTTGTTTGTCATGTTCTTGGTAGAGAACCCCATGACCTTTTCTATTTGGACCATCATCTCGCTAAAGGACGGGTCATCTGGAGAAGAGGTGGCAGCCGGTATAGGCATGTCCTCGTCCAGGGAAGAGATTTCCAAGTAGGGGGACTCCAGATTCGGGAAATCCAAGTCTTGGAAGTCTTCTTCGTCAGTATCACCGGAGATATTAACCAGTAGCTTAGGTTAGTTTGACAAATAATCTTCCATATTAGGAGGAAGGGGCCAGGGTGGCAGTATATCCCTATCACCGTAAAATCTTTTAGGCGGAGAAGAGGGAGACCAGAAAGGATCCCCGAGCACTCCTGGGTCAGAGGGCTCGGTATACCTCATGTTCTGCAAGACCTGCATCACTATCTTGGTGATGTCCCATTCCTGGGGGGAAGTGGGGTTTGAGAAACAGTGGGGGCAATAGAGGTCCCGGTCTCTGTCCGCTTGCCCCTGTAAATTGCACCTGTGAGGGTAAAGAGGGATGCTGTAAGGCAAAGGCCATTGATTTGCGCTGAGGAGCATGGGATGTCGTCGATGAGACCATGGAACGATTATCCTGAAATTTGTCAGACGCTGTCGACGGGAGAAAAGCCCCCGTCGACAGAGCAGCCATGTATCTGGCTGAGTTTAGGACGCTAGACAGAGTCATCAATGTGAGGGTATATGCACCCATCGACGGAGCAGGCACAGCCTCCACAGCATTTAAAGCGCTAGAAACCGCTGCTGACAAGAAAGTGTGAGCCCCCATCGATGAGGAGGCTGTAGGAAGACGCTTCGTCGACGGAGGAGCCACAGAAACAGTGGCCATCGACAGGCGATGCAGCCAGGAGTGACAGAGGGATTTATCCTGCTCTTTACCCTGCCAGGAACGAGAACCAGAGCGGGGGGGGGGGCCCTTGGTACGAGCCTCTTGGTTCTCTAACAGAGACATTCTCTGCTCTGTAAGCAAATGTTGAATCTCGAGCAACCATCATCGACGGGTTGCTCTACTGAACTCCTGACAGGAGCTGCAGGAATTGGTGTCATGTGTGGGTCCCAGACACCGTACACAAAATGTGTGGTTGTCAAAGCGGTATATCTTCCTACAGCAATGGCAGGAATGAAATAGAGCTTGTTTGGTTGAAGAATCTTTGGACATTTGTTTTGTAATCCAATTGTGGGGGATAATCTCTGAGGCACTCCACCTTCCTTGCACATGGGTTGTGTCCACCTGATAGGTTGCTTGAAGCACATGTGACTTCAAAGAATTCCAAGCCCCTTTGTCTGTGGCACAGCCCCTTCCTCATCAGTTCTAAATCTGTATCAAATCAGGTTGCTGCACTCATCAACAACTTCCACAAAAACCAACTATTCCAACAATAAAACAGAGGTAACAGACTACGCTAATACAAGAAATGTTAGTATAGAAATGTTAGCTAACTAAACAACCTCGTTCGATATGTTTGCGTCATTGGGATAAGCTATATAGTTAGCTAGCACAACAGCCATTAAGAACTGTATGAAGAAAATACAGGTTACTCACCCGTAACAAGAGTTCTAGGAATGGTATATGTTGTTCATCCACACTATCTGGCAGGTTCCTTGCCGCTTTAAATCTTGCCGGAAGGTCTTCAAGCTGGCTCCTCCCACTCACCCGGGTGGTAAAACTCTTGGCTCCGCCCCATGATGCCACATCTAGCCCGCTGGAAGCCAGGTTGTGCGTCGAAGCTGGGGAGGTCGGGTGGGTCATGTGGATGAACAACATATACCATTCCTAAAACTCCTGTTACAGGTGAGTAACCTGTATTTCTAGGGACATGGATATGTTGTTCATCCACACTATCTGGCAGACTCCTAGCAGTTCTTCGAGAGGAGGGAGGCAAGGCGCACACCCCCTACTTAGGGAATGAAGACTGGAGAACCGAGGCCCCAAAACCAGCATCCCGGTGTGACTCAAGGTCGATGTGGTAATGGGTGATGAAGGTATGTGCTGACTTCCAGGTAGCAGCCCTGCAGATTTCCTGGATAGGGACATCCCTGGAAGCAGCTACCGATGCAGTGGTATGGCGGGTAGAATGAGCTCTTATCCCTCTGGGAGGCTCCATATCCGCCAACCTATAGCAGAGATCTATGCAGGAGGAGACCCACCTGCTTATCGTCCACTTGGCTGCAGGTCTGCCAGGTACGGCTTCAGCGTAGGTGACAAACAGCTGGCGAACCTCTCCCCGAACTTCAGCCATCCGCTCCTTATAATAAGCGAGCACTCTCCTAGGATCCGAAGTATGGAGCCTATATTCAGCCTCCGAGGTGTGATTGGGGTGAACACCAACAGAGTCAACACCTGGTTAAGGTGAAACTCCGACACCACCTTCGGAAGGAATTTCGGTGGGGGCGCAGGACAACCTTGTCCCTGTGGAAGACCAGATAAGGAGACTCGATGGAAAGCGCCTGGAGCTTTCCCATCCTTCTGGCTGACGTGATAGCCACCAAGAAGGTGGTCTTCCACGACAGGTGAGAGATGTCACACCTGTGCATCGGTTCGAAAGGCTTGCCCATGAGCTTAGCCAATACCAGCAGTAGATCCCACGGAGGTGGAGGTTCTCGCACCGGAGATGATATGTGATCAAGGCCTCTGAAAAAGCGCCCGACCACCTTCTCCTGCGCCACCGACTGCCTCCCGGCCCGCGCCCAGTAAGCAGAGATGGCTGCCAGGTGTACCTTAAGGGTCGTCGACCGAAGCCCTAGCTGAGAAAGGGACCACAGGTAGTCCAGAATGCTTGCCAAGGAACAGGAGGAAGGGTCCAGGCCCTTGCCCTGACACCAAATGGAGAATCTCTTCCATTTGAAGGCGTAGCATTTTCTGGTCGACTCCTTACGGAACGCCTCAACGACGTTGAGGACCTCGTTGGAAAGACCCAAGGCCTGGAACTCTAGCCGCTCAGGAACCAGACCGTCAGGTGCAGGGATTGAAGGTCCGGATGGAATACCTTCCCCTGATTGACTGAGATCAGGTTCGAGTAGGCCGGAAGCCACCTCGGGAGCCTGGAGCTGAGACTGAAAAGATCTGGATACCAGAACTGACGGGGCCAGTCTGGGGCTACCAGAATCACCTGCGCCTTGTCCCTCCTCGCCTTGAGAAGCACCTTGTGGATCAAGGGAAATGGGGGAAAGGCGTAGAAGAGGCCTGGGGTCCACGGACTCGAGAAGGCATCCCCCTGCAGTGAGCCCTGCTGAGGGGGGCTGGCATGAAACAGTCTCAGCTTCGCATTCTCCCTGGAGGCCAGCAGGTCCGCCCGAGGCGTGCCCCAGTGGGAGAAGAGATCTTGTACTACCTCCGGCAGGAGAGACCACTCGTGAGACGCAGCCCCTGTCCGGCTTAGGGCATCGGCCAGGGTGTTGGAGGCTCCTGCCACGTGAATGGCGAGGAGATCCGCCTCCAGGCTGCGCACGAGAGAGCAAATGCGGAGAGCTTCCCTGCAAAGAGGCATGGAGCGCGTCCCGCCCTGGCGGTTTAGGTAGTACATGGTCGTGGTATTGTCCGTCTGGACCTGAACCACTTGACCCCGTAGAAATGGAGCGAAGGCAGTAAGGGCTAGATGAATCACTTGAAGCTCCAGCAGGTTGATGTGGCATCGGGACTCCTGAGGGGACCAGAGGCCGTGCACTCTGTGCTCCCCCAGATGGGCACCCCAACCCCATCAGAGAGGCATTGGCCAATAGAGAGATCGCCGGCTTGGGTCGGATAAACGGGATGCCCTCCTGCAGATGTGCCGGAACGGTCCACCACTGGAGAGCGTTCCACATCCCCTGGGTCACTGTCACTAGCTGATCCAACAGATCGAAGCGCTGTGACCACTGGCTGGCCAGTCCCCATTGAAGGGGATGCATGTACCAGCGGGTCCAATGGACCATGCTGGTGCAGGCCGCCATGAGACCCAGGAGGCGCAGGAAGTCCCGGGCACATCGTGCCAATTGCCCAACCTGAAATGATTGGGCAAAGGAGGAAAGAATCTTGGCCCTGTCCGCCGGAAGCCGTGCTCTGGCTCGAAGACAGTCGAGCTCTGCCCCAATGAAATGTATCACCTGCTTTGGCACGAGTTCCGACTTGGCCTCGTTGATGATGAGGTTAATCTGAGAGCAAACCTGGAGGGCCAGATCTCTGGACCGCTCCACCTCTGCTCTGGAGGGGGCTGCAAACAGCCAGTCGTCCAGGTAGGAGTACACCCGGATCCTTCGGCGCCGCAGGAATGCTGTCACCACTGCCATGCATTTGGGTGAAGACCCTGGGAGCTAGAGAGAGGCCGAGGGCATGGCCCGAACTCAGAAGGGATCCCTCCGTTCTGAAGCGGAGGAATCTCTGATGAGACGGATGGATTGGGACGTGAAAGAACGTGTCCTGGAGGGCCGGGGAACAGAACCACATGCCTCGTTCCAAGGATGGGATTATCTGAGCCAGAGTGACCATCCTGAAGGTCCGAGACCTTAGGAACCTGTTCAGGTCATGCAGGTCGAGAATGGGGCGCCAGCCTCCCCGTCCGTTTTGGGACCAGGAAATACCTGGACACAAACTCCAGGTCTGGAGGAGGATCTGCCACCTTCCTGATCACCTCTTTTTTGAGGAGCAGGGCAGGATCAGCTCGGCGGGCCGACAGCGAGGCTGCGGACCCCGTGGCCCCCCGAGGGGCAACGGCTTGAAAGGGTGGAGCCTGCTCGAACTCCAGAGGCAGGCCCTTTCCTACCACCTCCAACACCCAGCGGTCTGTGGTGATAGCAGACCAGGCGGAAAGGAAGTGGCAGAGCCATCCCCCAACAGGGAGAACCCAGGGGGGAGTGACGAGGCTGGGGGCGACACCCCTCAACCCGTCACTGGGCATGCTTGGAGGAGGGACCGGCCGAGGGACCTCCTGGGCCTTTACCTCCCTGCTTCCTACTGGAGGAAGCCGCGGGCTTGGGTTTGGGATGCCAATCGCGAGCCTGCTGGCCCTGGTACTGGTGCTGTTGGGCCGGATGTGCCGCAGAGGCAGAAGGACGAAAGGGCTTGTGCTGCTGCTGTCGGCGGCCTTTGTCCTTCTGGGCAGAGGTGACCGAGTCCAGAGTGGCATTGGACTTTTCGATCCGCTGGAGGTGACTTTCCACTCCAGGGCCGAAGAGGTCGGTCCCCAAGAAGGGGACGTCCGCCAACTTCTGCTGGGTATCCGCCATGAAGGTGGATATCCTTAGCCATGCTCTGCGGCGCATGGCCACCGCGGCCGCAACCGATCTGGCACAGGAGTCCCCTATGTCCAGAGCTGTTTGGAGCTGCTGCTTCGCCACCGCCCTACCCTGGTCCCGAACCTGCCGGACCATGGTCTGCAGGTCAGCCAGGAGATGAGGGATCACCTCATCCAGGGAGCCCATGAGGGCGTGGGAGAAGTGTGCCATCAGCATGGCTGAGTTGGCCTGGTGGAGGCCAAGGGAGGACGCAGCGTACACCTTGCGCCCGGCGTAGTCCAGCTTTTTGGACTACTTGTCGGGGGACTTGTCCACGTCCCTAGCGTTCCCGGAACGCCGTAACACGCTGTCAGTGACCAACCCCTTGGCAGAGGGGTGCTCCGGAAACCCAGGTAAAGAGCCGGTAGGGACTGCATTCTTCCTGGCCATCCTGGCCGAGGGCGTAGGACAGGAAGCATTCCGCTGCAAAAGCTCCAAGGCTGGGCCGACAATGACCTCAGCCACCGGAAAGGCCTCCGTGGGTGAATCCCCTCGGTCCCGTGTCTCCGACAGGGATACTTGGCCCATTTGGATACGGGCTCGAGCTGCATCCCCGTGGACTCCAAGATGAGCCAAAGCAGATCCATAAAGGACGATGGGCTTTCGTCCAGTGACTGGCCCCCGGAGGACTCCAGGTTAACCGGCCTGGAGAACAGGGAAGAGTCGTCGTCAGACTCCGAGGAGTCCGCGAAGAGCTGCCTAGGGCCTGAGCCACCCTCCACGTGCCGAGGACGGTCGGGAGTGAGGGTGACCGACAACCCGTGGGGCAGGCCTTGACCCGACCGAGAGTCCTTGTTCGGCACCCCCAATTTCGGTTGTGGAGGCGGAGGTTCCACCACAATCAGTGGGGCAGCAGGTTTCCGCCGAACAACCGGCCCAGGCTTGGGCATCTCGATTGCAGCGAGAAGTTGTTTCGGCCATTCGGGTGACAGCCACTTGATGGCGCGGGAAGGCGCCGGTGTCGAACTTGCCTAACAAAAGTAACTGCTGCCACATCAGTTCTCGTAAGCGTCGACGCAATTTGCGCGAAGCCTCTCCTCTTCCGAGAGGAAGACGAGGACGAGCTGGCGTCAGGCCGCCACTCCCGCAAGCCGAGACTAAGACCGCTGATGTCGGCGGGATCGGCTGGACCGAGAAGAGGTCTGAGACCAAGATCCTCGGTGTGTCCGAGGACAGGCCTGGGAAGGAGCGGGGGACACCCGCTCTTCCCTCAGCTCGGACACCTTAACCGGGGACTGCTGCACCAAAGACGCAGGCAGATCCTCTGTCTCCACTGGGGGAACCAGCGAACAAGGGTTGTCGGCTTCACCAGTTGACAATCCATCCGACAGGTCGAGAAAAATCTCGACCGCGTCGACGAGTGTCTCGGCCACCTGACCTGACGGGATCGCCATGAAGCCAGCAGCCTTAGCCGCAACCTCGACCGAAGTCGACGGTCGGCTGTCCGGGTAAGGGGACCTCTCCCGCTCCCACGAACGCAGACGATGGGACTTACCCTTGGAATCCTTCTTTTTGGACCGAGAGGAATGTCCCGAAGGCCCCTCTCCCTTCATGGAAAGGGGTTGGCAAAGCTCCTTGAATGAAGCAGAATACGAGGTACCCAAAGAGAGCGGGATAAATGCCGCGACTGAGGACGAGGAAGAGGCGGCCTGGGCCGTCTCTTCCTCGAGGGCGATCATCTGCTCGAGCTGCTCAGCCGAGCCAGCCACTGCGGTAACCGCCCAATGGGCCTCTTTCGACTTTACCGGCGGATAGCGCTTCTCGGGGCACCCAAGCTTCAACCGGGCAGCGCAGTCCTCCAAGACATTGGCCGAGAACGAACAGCATGACTCGCAGGCCTGAGGCCATGTTCTAGGCCGAGGCAGTAGACGCGGAGTGCGGATCCGGCCCTGGACATCTTCTGCCTTGCCAAGGGCACCGCCGAAAACTGGGAGTCGATTTGACCATCGCAGCCGCAAGGGAAAAGGAAGACCGAAGTCTTGAAAATTTTAAGACGAGTTTGGGACGAACCGAAGAGTTAGGATCCAGTCTATCATGCAGAGCGTTAAGGAGGGAACCTGAGCTTCCAAGCGGTAAGGAAGATCTGGCGTCGCGGGGCGGAGCCAAGAGTTTTACCACCCGGGTGGGTGGGAGGAGCCAGCTTGAAGACCTTCCGGCAAGATTTAAAGCGGCAAGGAACCTGCCAGATAGTGTAGATGAACAACATATCCATGTCCCTAGAAACCTTATTTAAGTCCAGGAATTAAAATATAACTAACATCCAACTTATTTTACCTCTGGGTACAATTAAATCAAGCAAATTGACACTGCACACCAAGTAGCAACTGTACATATCATGACTTGGGCTCCCCTGGACTCCCTATCAGGGAGTCTAGGACGCTGTATTTAGCACACTACAGTCTACTGTAACCCCTGCTAGCGGTCCCAGAAATGCCTGCACCCACCACTACAATAAGGTGGGGAGGATGACTACCTACGGCTCCTGCTAGCAGCCATAGGAGATTGTATCCTATGCATCCAGTACAGAGTCTCCCTATCTATATAAAAAAAATTGAAGCAGAGAGAAAGTTTGCCTGCTGCCTTACCTCCCAGCTTGGGAAAAATAATTGTTTGTCCCCTTGGTGTGCAGTCCCAAACAAACAACACTCTCCTGGCAGGGCCAATCTCCCGACCGTTCCTCAGCACCCCAGTGTTCTTCCCTGTACAACAAGGCGCTCTTTCACACCTTCCTCTTCTTTTGTGTATTAGAGGAAGGTGTGCGCCATGTATCCCATCTTCTCCAGTTTCCCTGGCGCTCCTCTGATGCGCGATTCAACTCCCCGCGCATGCGTGGACAATGAGAGGTGTGCTCGTGCACCCACGCTCCCTGCGCTCATGCACACTCACTATGCCTACTGTGAGCATGTGCGAGGTAGGCCAGCGCTCCAGTTACTCACGCTGCAAGTATGCAGCTATTAATAAATCATAGCGACCAGCGATCGCTCCACAGACAGCTATTTCTTCTGAACAATAGCAAGCCAATTGAATCTTAGGGGAGAAAGTAGAAATAAAGAATATTTGTACATTCCTGGTTAAATTCCTCGGGGGGGGCAGTAACTTCTTGGGCCTCTCCACGGTCTTCAGAACTGGATTCCTACTAAGGGATTTTAGATGCCCCTCATTTCTTCATTGCACATATGGTTCTTACGTTATATACTCTACATTCTATATGGTATCTCCTACATATAAACTTATGATTTCAAATGTATATAACCATTCCTCAAATTTATAAAACACTGCTAATGTCCTCTAGTATCTCCATTTTTCTAGACATGGGAAAGACAAAGAGCTGTAGATTACCCAGCATTCCATTGCCAGCCTCACAGATTGGAAGGCTATGTGCCTCCTACGCAGAGGATCCACCCTCCCCTCTCTTGAGAACCGCAGAGAGGATGACACACCTGGCAGCCACGACCATACACCAGACCAGGACACCTTACAGACTACCCAGAACCTCAATCTTCCCAATCTGGACACAAATGCTATATTAATTCAGAATCAGCAAGTACTACAGCTACAACAGCAGCTGATGTCGGCTATGTGGGACAAATTGAATGAGCTCACCTCACAAAGAGCTTCCCCCACTAACACTAATACACTTTCTGGGCAGTTTACATCCAACGACATGGGCGCCAATAACCCATCATCCTCCAACAATATTCAAGCTGAGAATGACTAGGCTTCTGACAAAGATGAGGATCCAGACAATGACCCAAAATCTTTAACGGCAAAATGGTGCTTACCAGAACAAATACCTACTCTGGTACGCAGCATTATGTCCACTGTCTGTTTAGACACACCAACACCTCTGCCGCAGTCAAAACTAATTTCCTCTCTACAACCATCCCAAAAAACAGCGGACACTTTCCCAGTCTGTGAAGCCATCTCAGAGGTAGTCTCAGAGGAATGGGATGCAGCGGACCCTGCCCGCATCCCCGAAAGGAGATCATGGGACAAAATGTACCCTCTGGCTGCAGACATTTTAAAAACTTGGTGTACACCCCGTCCACTGACCCTCAAATTGCTTCACTCAACAAAAAGACAGTCGTGCCCACTGACTCAACCTCAGCTCTGAGAAACCCAGTAAATAAAAAACTAGAGGACATCCTAAAGAAAAACTTTGAACTCTCAGGCCTAGAGGCCAGAGCCGCAACCACGGCCATCTATGCCACTAGAGTACAAATCAAATAGTTGCAGCAGGCCCAGAAGAGCCTGACAGAAAAATCCCCCGAGGCCCTTCTACTCGACAACGCCATACTGTCAACAAAATATCTGGCAGACATGGTGGTGGACTCCCTTAAGATTAACGCTAGAGCAGCCACACTAATCAATAGGGCAAAGAGATGCATTTAGATGAAGCTGTGGAACGCACACAGCGAATCCCAGTCCCTGTTACTTAAACTATCATGCAGAGGCAACTTATTGTTCGGGGACGGCCTAAACAAATATCTCAAGGGCAAAAAAAGAAGGCAAGATACTAGGGAAGGAAAGGTCACCCAACTCCACCTACCTTCCCGCACGCTCACACGCCCACAATTAGCCCTTTCGCGACAGATGCAGGGGACATTATGTATACAGGGGCCAGACCCAAAGATCCTCTTTTCTGCCGTACTTCTAGAACACTAGGTTTAGAGGAAGAGGAACACAGAATAGAACCAGAGGGACCTACCAGCAGCGTAGGAGAGGACACAACAACCAATGACTACCATGCCCCATTAATAGGGGCCCGCCTAGCCCTATTCGCACAAGAATGGATAAAATCCACCAAGGACAGATGGGTTCTGGAAATAATACAAAGAGGTTATGCAATAGAGTTCAGTCACCTACCAAGGCAGGGAAGACTATTAACGTCACCAATATCCATACGCCGGGCAAACCCAAAACAAGGAGTGGCCCTGTATGTTAATGAAAATATCAAAGCTACAGAAATTCAGAATACACATAAGGAGCCAGAAGAACTGTGGGTCACCCTGGAAACAGGAAATGGGACAGCCATAAGAACTGGGGTTGTCTACAGGCCCCCAGACCAGAGGGAGGACATAGACATATTACTGTTAGAAGATACACAAAACATGACAGCTAAAGGGGAGGTTCTGATAATGGGAGACTTCAACATGCCAGATACAGATTGGTCAATACCAGCAGGAACATCTGCCAGAACTAGACTCATAGTGGATTCCCTGCAGGGGGAGGGCCTCAAACAACTGGTACAGCAACCCACAAGAGACAGGGCTATCCTAGATCTAGTACTGACTAACAAAGAAGGATCACAGATCTCCAGGTAGAAGGTCACCTGGGGCCAGTGACCATCACATGGTATGGTTCAATTTGGCTACTACATCTAAATCATCCCATTCCAAGGCAAAAATATGGGACTTCAGAGGAGCTGACTTTGATAAGATGGCCAACAGACTTAAGCTAGCCCTGGCAAAAAGAAACACAGGTGAGGAGGTACAGGCAAAGTGGGCAAGCATTAAGGATACAATACTTGAAGCAACATCCCATTGTGTTAGACAGAAAAGGAAGTGCAAAAGAAGAAGGAAACCACTTTGGTTCTCAAATACAGTAGCAGAAAAGGTCAGAGCCAAAAGGCTGGCCTTCAGAAAATATAATGGAACACAGCAGGATGAAGATAGGGAGGCATACCAAACTGCCCTAAGGAAGCAGGTAAGGCAGTAAGGCAGGCAAAGTCCCAAACTGAGGAAACACTAGCACGAACAGTAAAAGAAGGTGACAAGACTTTCTATAGATACATTAGTGAAAGAAGAAAGTCCAGAGGGGGTATTAAGTTTAATGGAGAAAAGGGAGCATGTGAGGAGAAGGACCTGTAAAGGCATCTATCCTAAATAGATACTTTTGCTCAGTATTTACTGAAGAGAAGGTAGGGCAGGGCCCACAGCTCAGCATCATGGACACAGGGGAGGGAGGTGAGCACTACTCCCTCACAAAAGAAAGGGTCCTACAAGAGCTTGCTAAGCTCAGGGTGGATAAGGCAATGGGACCTGATGGCATACATCCCAGGGTACTTAAGGAGCTAAAGGAGGAACTAGCAGAGCCATTAGCAGAATTGTTTAGTGAGTCTCTGAGCACAGGAGAGGTCCCAGAAGACTGGAGAAGGGTTCTGTGATCCCACTCACAAGAGTGGTAGCAGGGAGGAGGCGGAACTACAGACCGGTCAGTCTTACCTCAGTAGTGGCAAGATTATGGAGGCACTTAAGGAAAGGATAGTGCAACACCTGGAATCCATAGGGCACAGGATCCAAGGCAGCATGGGTTTACAAAGGAAGGTCCTGTCAAACTAATCTCATAGATTTCTTTGACTGGGTAACCAGAGTGGTGGACCAAGGGGAGCAGTTGATGTCGCCTACCTTGACTTCAGCAAAGCTTTTGACACTGTTCCACATAGAAGATTGATAAATAAGCGTAGGCTCGGGTGGGTCAGAAGTTGGTCAACTGGGTGGCAAACTGGTTGACTGGCAGAAAACAGAGAGTGGTGGTAAATGGTATACAGTCAGAAGAGATGCAAGTCACAAGTGGGGTACCTCAGGGATCAGTCCTGGGTTCAGTCCTATTCAACATCTTCATTAGTGACCTGCAGATGGACTAGAGGGTAAGGCTTGTCTGTTTGCAGGTGACACCAAGATCTGCAACAGAGTAGATGATCCAGATGGGGTGGGCAGAATGAGAAGAGATCTGGATAAACTAGCAGAATGGTCAGAAGAGTGGCAACTGGGATTTAATGCAAAGAAGTGCAAAATCATGCACATAGGGAAGAGAAACCCTGAAGCCACTTATAGGCTGGGAGGGAGTTGCTAGCAGTCACAAAGGAAGAGACTTGGGCATCATCATCACTGATGACCTAAAATCATCCAAGCAGACCTCTAAAGCAGTAGGTGAGGCTAGGTGTTACGGTGTATTAGTAGGGTATCACAAGTCGTAAGGGAGGTGTAATAATCCCTCTGCAGCAAGACATTGGTTAGGCCCCATCTGGAGTACTGCGTGCAGGTATTGGAGGCCACACCTTCACAAGGACATTAACCAAATTGAGGCAGTCCAGAGAAGGGCAACTAAAATGGTGCAGGGACTGCATCAGAAGACATATGAGGACAGATTAACGGAGCTCAATATGTATACCCTTGACCAAAGGAGGAGAGAGGTGATATGATCGAGACATTTAAACACCTTAAGGGCATTAACAAGGTGAAAGAGTCTAACATGTTTAAATATAAGAAAATAGCAGGACAAGAGGACACAGCATGAGATTAGAGGGAGGCCGATTAAGGGGAATGTGAGGAAATTCTTTTTCACAGAAAGAGTGGTAGATGCATGGAATGGCTTACCACAAGAAGTGGTGGCTATGAATACAGTGCAGGGCTTCAAACAGGCATGGGATAGGCATAAGGGAGCAATACAAATGACTATGAATAGATAGGTCACTGACAGAGCAAAGGCCGATGGCACATTTATAAGGTAGAAAAAGAAATGGGCAGACTGGATGGGCCTTGCGGTCCTTATCTGCCGTCAACTTCTATGTTTCTATGTAAATGCAAAGCATACTGTCACAACTACTCTCAAACAATGCCATAAGAGAAGTACCTACAGAACAGCAGGTCAGAGAGTTTACTCGATCCTATTCACAGTACCAAAAAAGACAAGGGACCTACGGCCGGTACTGGACTTGAAGTACCTAAACAAAAGTGTCCCCTACAAGCCGTTCAAAATGGAAACCATCAGGTCAACACTGAGGGCCATAAGACCAGGCGATATTCTTACATCAATAGACCTGAAGGACGCCTACCTCCACATCCCCATAAGACTATCACACCAAAAATTCTTAAGATTCCACATACTAGGCCAGCATTTCCAATATCAGGTACTCCCTTTTGGCCTAGCCTCTGCACCGCGAGTCTTCACCTAGGTATCTATCGTTCTTGCTGCAAAACTCAGACAGCAGGGAATTCAAGTCATTCTGTACCTTGACGATTGGCTAATCCGGGCCAGGTCCACAGGGCAGTCAGTAAGAGAACCAGCTACAGCAATTCAGTGTCTACAGGCCCACGGCTGGGTAATCAACACAGAGAAGAGTCAGCTGACACCTTGCCAAACATTAGAACACCTAGGAAATCCCAAACACAACCGAAGGAACTGTAAAACCCTCCGAAAAAAAGAGTTACAACTCTAATATCAGCCATGCAAAAACTCCGGCACAATGGACGAGCATCCATAGAATCCATATCTCAAGCATTAGGCCTAATGTCATCTTGCATAGATACCATACCCTGGGCAAGATGGCATATGAGAGCACTACTGTCCTTCCTCATTCAACAGACTTCAAACTGTGACTTAAGACTTTTCAAAGGTCGTACAAATTCCACCTGGAGTACTACAATCATTACAATGGTGGTTAAACAGAGACAATCTGCTAAAGAGCATGCCTCTCGACATACAACCAAATCTACAAATAGACACAGACGCCAGCCTAACTGGCTGGGGGGCCGCAACCGGTCACATAACAGCCCAAGGGAAATGATCCACAATGGAAGCCAAACTCCCCATAAATGTACTAGAGATAAGAGGAGTCCGTCTAGCACTACTACATTTCAAGACCCTAGCAAGAGGAAAACACGTTCTAATTAGATCAGACAATCAAGTCACAGTTTCATACATCAACAAGCAATGGGGAACAAAAAGCAGAAGAATGCAGAGGGAGGCAGAAAACTTATCCCTTGGGCACAGAAATTCCTGGCGAGTCTACACGCAATACATCTTGCCGGAAAACTCAACACCACAGCAGACTGGCTGAGCAGGCAACAAATCCATCACGGCGAATGGATGCTACACAAACAAACTTTTCAGACAATCGACAAACATTGGGGATCCACAGAATGGGACCTCATGGCATCCAACAAGAACAACCAGTGCCCAAGGTTCTACTCCCAATTCCGGGACCACAAATCCATGGGAGTGGATGCACTCTCAACAGCGTGGTCATTTCAAATAGCATACATATTCCCACCAATTCCAGTGATCCCACAAGTCTTAAAAAAGATACGCACTTCCAGACTGCGAGTCATACTGATCACCCCATATCGGCCCAGGAGGTCTTGGTTTGTGACAGTGGTGGCTATGGCCTTAGATCATCTGTGGATTCTTCCCTACAGACAGGACATCCTCACACAGGGCCCCATAGTCCACCCCAACCTGGCCAATGTCAAACTAACAGCCTGGCTCCTGAAAGGGAGAGACTGCTGAACAACGGATACCACCCCTCAGTGATCCACACCTTGACCAACTCTAAAAGACTATCCATTACCTCTACATACCAGAGACAGTGGAACATTTTCTCAAAATGGTGCGTACAGAACAATAGCACCCCCATCTCTGTCACTATACCACACATCTTACTTTTCCTTCAACACGACTTAGACAAGTGTCTGTCTCCCGCCTCCCTGAGGGTTCAGGTGGCAGCTATAGGGGCAGCAAGAGGCTCCGTAGAAGGTACGACACCAGGAGCACATGAGTATATCATCAGATTCCTCAAAGCATCCTCTATCCTACGACCAAAAACACGACAATGGACAGCGCCTTGGGACCTGAACCTAGTCCTTAGGGCCACGACAGAACACCCATTTGAACCACTTGAGACTGTCACTCTCAAACGGCTAACATTAAAAACCGTCTTCTTTCTGGCCATCTGCTCAGCCAGATGCATCAGCGAACTTCAAGCGCTATCTTGCCGCGCACCATACATAATCTTTCACGAAGACACTATCGAGCTTAGGACAATCCCATCATTCGTACCAAAGGTCAACTCGAAATTCCACACAAGTTATTAAAATTCCAGCACAACTATCTCTAGAGGAGGTTTTGGGCTGACCCAAAACTGATAAATCTAGCCATGAGAAGGGTACTGACATTGTACATCAATAGAACATCTACTATCCAGAAATCGGGCAGACTCTTTCTGAGCACCCAAGGTCGCAAAAAAGGCCAACCAGCCACTAGATTCATGATAGCAACGTGGCTAAAAACGACTATCACAGAAGCTTATAAGACCTCCAAACAGACTCTACCAACAGATATCACGGCACATTCCACTAGAGCGGTGGCCACTTCTTGGGCAGAAAGGAACTTGGCCACAGTAGAGGGAGATATGTGCAGCTGCCACATGGGCTTCCCCACACACATTCATTAGACATTATAGGGTAGATGTCTCAAGACAGTCAAGGGCACAATTTGGCCAAGCGGTACTTATGGCAGCATAAAGAGAAAGATCTAAAGAGGAACAGAACTTATTTACAGACTCAAAAACTTTAATATACAACTATATGGCCACTAATCCCACTCATGTTACATGGTACTGCCTTTTAGATAGAAACCTATGTGTAAGCAAGGTGGAGTGCCTCAGAGATTATCCCCCACAATGGTAGTTTACTCACCTGGTAAAGCTGATTGTAGGGGTATACATCTCTGAGGCACTCCACAACCCACCCTATAATAGACTAAAAAAATTTCAAGAAGCTGTTGTCCATACTAGAAACATGATAAAAACAATGATTGGGAACCGCATTAGACGTTACGTTGTCACTAAATATACCATGATGATCCTTGATAGCAAGTAGTAATGTAGGGTAGAATGTTTGAAACCACTGTTTTGGAGGGATGCTTCAGTAGAAATAAAGAGGGACCTCAAACTCTACATCATGCATTATATCTGTTTTCTTTATTGATCATATATGGGAAAAGGACATTACCTTTATAACAGCATTACCTAACATTTTAGAAACAATTACTCCTTAAGCAGGTACAGCGTTGGAAAAATTCAAACTGATGAGGAAGGGGCTGTGCCACAGACTAAGGGGCTCGGACTTCTTTGAAGTCACATGTGCATCAAGCAACCTATCATGTGGACACAACCTATGTGTAAGGAAGGTGGAGTGCCTCAGAGATGTATACCCCCACAATCACGTTCACCAGGTGAGTAAACTACCATTACTTGTCGATGACTGCTACACAGAAGTTCAACTAGCTGGTGCGTGAGCTGAAGACGGTGGGAAAATGAACAGAGGATTCTAGGGACCGCACACACTTATAAAGGAATCAGGACATGATGTCATGCGTGGGTGATCCCTGGTAAAACTGCTAGAAGAGCTGCCGTGCGACAGTGCCTTCTGCTGGAAACTCCAAGAAGTAATTACCTACTGCAAGAGACCATTCCATGGAAGACCTACTGATACAGTTTCTCTAGGGAGGTGGATATGATGTTCTATCCACACTTTCCTTTTCTTTTTAATACTTTCCCCATTCCCTGCACCGAGAAATCCACTCCTTGAGCCTCTTCAGCTGGGTCCCGATGTAGCAAGGACCCAGCATCATTCTAGTGGGACCGGGAGATTTTTTGCCTTTGTTTTTCTTCTGATCCCATCCCCCTAAGGGCACTGAAACAGAGGATAGACATCCAGACAGGCGGCGTGCTTATGCACGTCACTGTCAAGCATCCACAGTGTCCTCCACACACACACACCCCCGACTACCATATAGAGCGCCATTTAACATCCCACTGCCTGTGTCTCCACTGGCAGCAGCACTAGTGGGAATTGCTGCCCTGGAACACGCCCCCCCCTCCCCAGAGGAGGACAGCATCCATGGGAACGCTCAATCCTACCTCCCCCGACCAACCCCCGGTGGTCCGAGTCTGTTCCCGAACCTGGGTCACCGACGTAGCATTAGGTGTGGCATCCAGCGCCTCAACCCTCAGTGCCACCGGGCTGGCCTTTCCACACTTTCTGGCAGACTCCTAACATTTCTACGGGAGGAGGGAGACAAGGTGCACGCCCCCACTTCGGGAACAGAGATTAGAGAACTAAGGCCCCACAACCAGCATTTAGCATGACTCAAGGTCGATGTGGTAATGGGAAATAAAGTTGTGTGCTGACCTCCAGGTAGCAGCCCTGCAGATTTCCTGGATACGGACTTCCCTGGAAGCATCCATCAAGGCAGTGGTATGACGGATGGAATGAGCCCTTAGTCCTACTGGAGGCTCCCTACCCACCAACCTATCGCACGGGCCAATACAGGATACAATTCACCTGCCAACTGTTTGCTTGGCTGTCGGTCTGCCAGGTGTGCCTTCAGCGTAGGTGACAAACAGCTGGTGAACCTCTCCCTGAACTCCAGCCGTGCACTCCTTGTAATATGCGAACGCTTGCCTCAGGTCCAGAGTATGAAGCCTGTGCTCGGCCTCCAAGGTGTGACTGGTGAAGTACACTGGGAGATTAATCACCTGGTTAAGGTGAAAATCGGACACAACCTTCGGGAGGAACTTTGGATTGGGGCGCAGGTCAACTTTGTCCCTGTGGAAGACCAGGTAAGGAGACTCCACTCAAAGTGCCTGGAGTTCACTGATCCTTCCGGCTGATGTAATAGCCACCAAGAAGGCAGTCTTCCATGGCAGGTGAGACATCACACCTGTGCATAAGTTCAAATGACTTGCCTATGAGCTTTGCCAAAACCAGCAGTAAATCCCAAGGTGCTGGTGGTTCACGCATCGGAGAGGAAATGTGGTCAAGGCCTTTCCAAAAGCTCCAGACCACCTTCTCCTGTGCCGCAGACTGTTGACCGGCCCACGCCCAATAAGCAGAGATAGCTGCCAGATGCACCTTATGGGTCGTCGACCGCAGGCCCGACTTGGATAGGGACTACTGGTAGTCAAGGATGTTAGCCACTGGACAGGACAAGAGGTCCAGCCCCTTGCCCTGGCACCAAATGGAGAACCTCTTCCACTTGATGGCATAGCATTTCCTTGTCGACTCCTTCCGAGATGCCTCCACAACAGTGAGGACATTTTCAGAGAGACCCAAAGCCTGGAACTCTAGCTGCTCAGGAACCAGGCTGTCTAGTGGAGGGATTGAAGGTCTAGGTGGAGGACCTTCCACTGACTGAAGGAAAGCAGGTCCAGCCAGAGAGGAAGACGCCTCATACACCTGCTGCTGAGGCAGAGAAGATTGGGGTACCAAAACTGGCATGGCCAGTCTGGAGCCACCAGGATCACCTGTGCATTGTCCCTCCTGGCCTTGAGAAGCACCTTGTGGATCAAGGGAAGTGGAGGGAAAGCATAAAACAGGCCTGGAGTCCAGGGCATTGAGAAGGCATCCCCCTGCAACATTCCCTGCAGGGGGGGTGAGCACAAAACATTCTCAGCTTTGCATTCTCCCTGGAGGCAAACAGGTCCACCTGAGGGGTGCCCCACTGGAAGAGCAAACTGTGTACTACTTCTGGGTGGAGGGACCACTCGTCAGACGCCTTGCCCACATAACTGAGAGCATCTGCCAGTTGGTAGGCGGCCCCTGCCACATGGATGGCTAGGAGATCGGCCTCCAGGCTACGCATGAGGGTCCACACACGGGACAGCTTCCATGCACAGTGGCAGGGAGTGCGACCTGCCCCGTTTGTTGATTTAGTACATGGTCGCTGTGTTGTCTGTCTGGACCTGGACCACCTGACCCCGTATGTGTGGAGTGAATGCATTCAGCGCCAGCCAAACTGTTCGGAGCTCCAGCAGATTGATATGACATCGGGGCTCCTTGAGGGTCCAGAGCCCATGGACTCTGTGTTTCCCCAGGTGGGCACCCCAGCCCATAAGAGTCTCATCGGTCGTCAGGATCACCATCAGCTCTTGGTAGACAAACGGGATCCCTTCCTGCAGATACTCTGGGACTAACCACCACTGGAGGGCGTCCCACATCCACTGGGTTACAGTGACCAGCTGATAGAAGTGACCCCTACGCTGAGACCACTGGCTGGCCAGCTCCCACTGTAGGGAGCGCATTCTCCAGTAGACCCACTGGACCACGCTGGTGCAGGTCACCATATAACCCAGCAGACACAAAAAGTCCCAGGCAGAGTGCAATTGCCCAACCCGAAATGACTGGGCAAAGTAAGAGAGCCTCAGCCCTGTCCTCCGGGAGCTGGGTTCTGACTCTGCAAGAATCGAGCTCCGCCCCAATGAAGAGGATCACCTGTGAAATTACTATGACAGGGCTGAATAGGACTCTGTCTCAGTTGTTATGGAGAGTTTGAATGCAGGGATCTGTTCTGTTCTTTCCTTTCCTGTCTCGTCTGCCTGGATGCGCAACCAAATTTTCTCGTGAGACCTGGGAATTGATCACCCTGACATCTTGCAGTTCTTTGCCTCTCACCGTCTCTCAGTCTTCTCTTGCTGTTTCTGTCTTTTCCTCCCTTACATATCTGCTGGTATAAAAACATATGCAAATCATTATGTGGAATCCCAATGATCTCTTTGTTTAGAAATAATATAGTGTCACTGTTGAAATCTATATAATTATAGCTTGAAATTATTGCAGAAAGCTATTGGGAACTCAAGAGGTTAACCTGAGGGCAGTTTTTAAGCCCTTCTTCAGAAGCTGTGGAGACGGGGCCCTTAGTTCTGGGACACTGTTCTTGTTGCACCTGCCTGCAACATACAAGAACATTTTAGGAAAAAAAACAGGATGCTTGTTTGGGGGGGGGGGATTGCAAGGACTTATTAGAGAGAAACCTGCAATGTTTTGGGAGACAAAGAGATTGAAGGAAAACTCAGATGGATCTTCTCTGTTTATTCTGCCTTTGTAAATTGTTATTCTGAACAATTTCTTTTTTTATGTTTGCTTGCACGCATATGCAAGAAACATAGTGCCATCATCAGTGTTTTTGTAGGTGTGGCACCCTGTCTTCCAGTTCAGTCAGTGTGTTTGTAGGCACGGCCACAGTTCACCAATGAATGCTGCAGCTGTCTATGACAGCAGTTAAAAATGCAGTGCTGTACAGTCGAAAGGGGGAGCTCCGCTTCAGTGAGCAGCGATAAGATAGTGTTGATTAGCATACTGCTGGCAATCCTGCTTGTATATGACTCTGCTTTCTATTACTTTCTTTTTCTTCATTGGTGCCCAATCCCCTGTCAGCTCAATTACCCCCCCCCCCCAAAAAAGAAACATACTTCAAATTGCCACGCTGGGAGCCCACCCCAGTGTGGCACACATCTGTATGGCCCGACAAGGGTGTCCAATCCCCCATTGGCTCCACGCCCCCAAAAAATTCTCCAGCTGCCACACTGGAGCCCACCCCAGCGTGGCACAAGTCCTGCATCATCCTCCTAAAAAGAAAAGAAACACCTGAAAAGAAAAAAAGGTCCCTCGTTGATTGTCTTGCCCCCCAACCCGCGCCCACCCTCTGCGCATCCACCTCCCCACACCCCAACCTCACCCCATACTTACTTCATACTTACCTCTGGAGTCCGGCGCGACGATCTTCGGTGGACCGGGAACACGTCTGCACTCTTCAAAGCTGAACGCAAACTGAGGAAATGCCGGTAAGCTGTATAAATAGGTTTTTTCAGCTTGATGCATTTCTCAGGCATTTTGGGGAATTTTGGCACCAAATTTTCAACATGGGGTTTTTGGGACCCTCCTCATGAGTTCTGGTACTGTCATGGCATTAATCGCCCCGAGGTGATTTTGGGTCACTGCGCCGAACCACCTTTGGGGACCGATGATTAAATGACAGTGTCACAGTTCATGAGGTAGGGCCCCCAAAACTATGTTGAAAATTGGTGGAAAATTTCAAAATGACTGATTTAACAGCTATGCTAGCAGTTCCTACGCACCATAAGTTCACAAATTTTTAATATTTTCACTCCAGATTTTCAACATTGCCATTTTACCACACCTCCTTACAAGAAGTACAGCTGTCATTTTTCACATCCTGCCCAAAATGTGTTTCCGCGCATGAAGCGCACAATGGTGCAGTCGGTGTGCGAAATCAATGTTCAGGACAGATTAAGAAAATCACAGTGATACTGTTCATGAGCAGAGGTCTTAAAATGGCTATGTGAAAAATTTGGTGACAAAAGTCCATAATATGACTGTTACGGGCAAGCACTGGGCAGTTTCCACGCACCCTCGTAAGTTCATGAATTTGTAATATTTTCAGTCCAGATTTTCACCACTGGCATTTTTCCACACTTCCTTATGAACAGTACAGCTGTCATTTTTCACACCAATGGCCGAAATGTGTTTTCCCACTTCCAGCGCAGAAATGTGTGATTGTTGAGGGAAATCACTGTTCGGGACAGATTAAGAAAATCACATTGACACTGTTCATGAGCGGAGGTCCCAAAATGCCTGTGTTGACAATCCGCTGTAAAACATCCGCTGCACAGGTTCTACGCACGCTCGTAACTTCATTTTTTTTTTTATATATATATTTTCACTGCAGATTTTCAACATTGCCATTTTTTACACCTCCCCATGAACAGTACAGCTGTCATTTTCACATCCTGTTTGAAATGTGTTTTCGCACCTGTGGTGCCAAATGGCGTAGTTGCTGTGCAAAAGCAGCTTTCGGCTAACAAACTGATATTGCTACTGTTCATGAGGTGGGGGTCACAAAAAATCCAGGTTGAAAATTTGGAGTGAAAATACCAACGAATGCCTGAGGCGTTAGGGTTTCCGACCATAACGCCCCACCCTGTAGAGAATGACAGGCATCAGGGGTGTGACTTGGGACTGTCGCCTATAATGCCTTATACCATTACACCCCACCCACACCCTGCAGCCAGTGAGAGAGTCGGTGTTTGGACTCTTTGGCCCCAAAGTTCACCCCATTCTCCTATACAGCACCCATTTCACCATATTTCCTGATGGAATGGGGTGAACACAAGGGCCAAAGTCCCCAAGGCACACCATGACATTTTTTGGTGTCTGCAGGGTAGGGTGTGGTGAAATGTCGCGGCCGTTGTGCCTGACAACCCAAAGGCACACCCCAATGCCTGTCACTATCTGCAGGGTGGTGGTGGGGTTGGCTTCAGTTCAATACTTCACTGCCATTCCTATTATGCAGCTCTGTAACCCCTACACTACCAATGCCAGCAAGCAAACATTCCGCATTGACAAATGCTTGTTTTTTATTACTGCCAGTGCTAATAATTACTTTCTGCGAATTCTACAACTGCTCCTGGTTTTTCCTATGCTTCCTGACCTGTGCCTCGTCGACAGATGGTGTCAGCCTAAATGAGATTATGCTGTGCATACTCTAAGCCAGGAGTTTTGTGTGTGGGTACTGGACCTAGTACCAGGGAAGCATAGAGAAAGGTATAGATTCTGCAGCAGCAAGTCCAGGAGTGGTTACCAGGAGAATGGCAGCCGAACTAGCAGAGACAGAAGTTCAAGTTGAGACTGTACAGCCAGCACAAGTAATGGAAAAACAACATGCAGTGACAGAACCTGAAAGCCTGATAGACTTTTTCAAATGGTGGGCTATACAACAAAAATAGACACAGAAACAGATTAGAGAGGAGATGCAGCAGAGAGAACAAGAAATTCAATGTTTAGAAGCACAGAGGCGAGAAGACATGCAGTGAGAGAAGCAGCAGAAGAGTGAAGTGATGCAGCAACAGAAGCAGCAATGGCTGGATGCCTTGCAAGCTATCAAAGGCAGAGGATCTGGCACAGATTCAGACGAGCAGCAAAACACAAGCAACTTAAAAGCCATTAAACTTACAAAGTTGTGTCCCTTGGATGATACTGAGGCATACCTGACAACTTTTGCAAGAGTTGCCATAGCCTGCCAATGGCCAAAGCAGCAATGGACAATCGGACTGGTACCCTACCTTAAAGGGAAAGCTGAACTTCCCTACAGCAATATGGGCATTGCCATTGCACAGTCAGAAAACTATGACCTGGTGAAAAGTGAAATCCTGAAAAAGTATGACATCTCAGGAGAGACCTACAGGCAGAGATTTCGATCTCTGAAGTACAACTCAGTTGACAATCCTTGAGAAGCCTTCACCTGACTCAGAGAACTCCTGATAAAATGGCTTCAACCAGAGGGCAAAACAGTCCCACAGATCGACACGTTAGCAATGGAGCAATTCATCAACATCCTGCCTACAAATGTGCAGCTTTGGGTGAACGATCATCAACCAGAAAGTGGGGAAAAGGCTGTTTCTTTGGCCAAGGACTACCAAATGGCCAGACAGACGCCACAGCAACGAGGCAACAGCCAAGCACTGGTAAGATCCTCTTTTTCCCATTTAAACTCAAAGTCTGATAAGAACTCTGGTGGGGGTAACAAATTTGCCCCCAAAGACGTTATTTGTTATAACTGTAACAAGCCAGGCCATATTGCAAGAAACTACCGTAGTAAGGAGAGTGGCACTGGAGCAGATTTGTCCTTAGCAAATTTGAGCAAGTAATTAACAGATGTGAAGGGGGGGGATAAGACTGCAACAGGACTAACTGATTCGGGAAGCAGACGGACCCTAGTACATGTTGAAGTGCTGGGAAAACACTGTGCAAAAGGGTCAGGTACTGGTGTCATCTGCATCCATGGGGACACTCTATAGGCTCTACAATGCCAGTTCGACGAGAAAAACATTGACCGGCATCACAGCACCAAGCTCCATGTTGACAGCGATTTGCAGTCAGCATGGAGCCACACACATGGTGTGTGTTTTTTTGGGGGGGGGCACCCCCAAACCTCCCATGTGGGGGGCTCTGTTCCTAGCACCCCCCGTACTTTAGGATTCTAACTCCAGGTCAGAGTTAGTTCGGAGAGGGGGTGCAGATCGGGGGAAGGGACTGCCCGGTCCCAGAAGCACTTCTACGGCAACATGGCGCTGTTGTCGATATCGACGCATGTCTCTGTAGAAATGCAGCTGTTCAGGCGGCATACCAACTCGATACTATCCCACCACCCAAGTGACTCTGACCATTAAGGGTATGCTGCAGCAAATGAAAGTGAGGAAAGTACCTAAGTTACCTGTGCCCGTGATTACTGAGTTAATCTCAGAGGAACGGAACCCTGCAGTTTCAGCAGCAGTGATAACAAGAGCTCCAAGAAAATCTCAAATGGTGGGGACATTCTTCCTTTCAGTGACTTTGATTCGGACTTGACCGAGAACAGCTCCAAGATCCGGAAGTCCAGGAAAGAAAGAAGATGTCTGAAACAACAGTGGCAACAAAAGACTGGACATAAAGGGTTAAAATATGAAAATGCTGAAGCTAAACTGATAACTGATTGTGATTTTATTTCAGAGCAAGCTAACAATGTTTCTCTCCTGGGTTATTTTAAGCAGCTGGTGGTGAAACCAAAACAGAGTGAACCAATGTTTAAAAAATGTAATGGGTTACTGTACAGAGTTTGAGTTAATCCTCAGACATAGGAACAGATGGAACAATTAGTTACACCACAGAACTTAAGCCAGAAATTTCTAAAATAGAAGCTGTATCTAACAGCCCTGTCCCTAAAACAAAGAAACACGTCAGATCATTTTCAAGGCTGGCTGGTTATTATCGGAGATTTGTTCCCAACTTTGCTGAGTTAGCTACTCCCTTCACTGAACTCACGAAAAAACAATACCCAAATAATATGAAATGGACTCCAGAGTTTGATGAAGCTTTTCACGCCACTAAGGCTGCATTATGTTCAGCCTCTGTTTTAAGAAGCTCAGGGGTCATGGAGTCCTTTAAGTTTTATCTGCTAGGGACTGACCTGTACTTATAACAGATCACAATCCTCTCTGTTGGCTTAACCAAATGAAAGATAAAAATTCCAGAATTACAAGGTGGTACCTGGCACTACACCCATTTAAATTCAAGGTGATACACAAATCTGGTAAAGAGAATAGCAATGCTGATTTTCTGTCAAGATACAGATCAGGAATTGAGGCTTCTGAAGGTTGAAAAACAAATGTACGAGTTTAAACTTTACTGTTTGCTGTACTGTTATAGAAGCAAGCATTTGTCAATGCCGAATGCTGTCTTGCTGGCATTGGTATTGGTAGTGCAGGAGTTAGAGAGATGCATAATAGGAATGGCAGTTAAGTACTGAACTGATGCCAACCCCACCCCCACCCTGCAGAGACTGACAGGCACTGGGGTGTGCCTTTGGGTCGCTGGTCATAACGCGCATGCCATTTCAGCTCACCCTACCCTGCAGATACCAACAAGTGTTGCACTGTGTCTTGCAGTCTTCGGGCCTTATGCGCACCCCATTCCATAAGGAAATACGGTGAGATGGGTGCAGTATAGGAGAATGGGGTGAACTTTGGGGCCGAAGAGTCCAAGACATATCTCAATGTCTGTCATTGGCTGCGGGGTGGGGGTGGAATGGCGTGAGCACTACAGCCAACAATCCCACGTCACACCACTGAAACCTGTCAAGTCTCTACAGGGTGGGGCGTTACGGTTGGAAACCCTAACGCCCCGGGTGTTTGTTGGTATTTTCAACATGGGCTTTTTGTGACCCCCTCCTCATGAACAGTGGCACTATCAGTTTGTTAGACGAAAGGTAATTCTGCACAGTGACTGCACCATTTGGCGCCACAGGTGTGAAAGCACATTTCGGGTAGGATGTAAAAAATAACAGCTGTACTGTTCATGAGGAGGTATAAAAAACTGGCAATGTTGAAAATCTGGAGTGAAAATATGAAAAATTGTTGAAGTCATGAGCGTACGTAGAAACTGCACAACGCACGCCGTAACTCAATTATTTTGGGGAATTTTTGAACCACATTTCCAGCACAGGCATTTTGGGACCTCTGCTCATGAACAGTGTCACTGTGATTTTGTTAATTTGTCCTTAACATTGATTTCCCAAAGTGACTGCGGCATCGTGCGCCACATGTGCGAAAACGCATTTTGGGGCAGGATGTGAAAAATGGCTGCAGTACTGTTCATAAGTAGGTGTGGAAAACATGGCAATGTTGAAAATCTGGGGTGAAAATACTACAAATTCTCTAAGTTACTAGTGTGTGTGGAAACTGTGCAACGTACGCTCATAACAATCATTTTATGGACTTTTGTCACCAAATTTTCAATAGAGGCATTTTGGGACCTCCGCTCATGAACAGTGTCACTGTGAGTTTCTTAATCTGTCCCGTACACTGATTTCTCACAAGGACCACATTATTCTGAGCTGGAAGTGCGAGAACACATTTCGGCCGGGATGTGAAAAATGACAGCTGTACTGTTCATAAGGAGGTGTAAAAAAAATGCCAATGTTGAAAATCTGGAGTGAAAATACTTCAGATTTGCAAAGTTATGAGTGTGCATGTAAACTGCGCAACGCACACTCATGACAGTCATTTTTATGTTTGCTTGCACGCATGTGCAAGAAACATAGTGCCATCATCCGAGTTTTCGAGGTGTCAGCCGCTTCCAATCTAGTCAGTGTGTTTGCACGCGCGGCTCCAGTTCTCCAATCACTGCTGGAGCTGTCTATGACAGCAGTTGAAAATGCAGTGGCATGCAGTTGAAAGAGGAGCTACGCTCAGTGAACAGCGATAAGGTATAGCCTGCTCGCATGCAGCTCCTCACACACACGCCAAGATGCATACTGTGTGCCCGCTTCCCACCACGCACACACTGTATAGCCGATGGGGGTGACTAATCCCCGGCCAGCTGTGCTGTGCTCCCCAAACAGAGTTCCAGATGCCATGCTGGGTGCCACCCCAGCGTGGCAACACATCCGTGGGGCGACGGGGTGCCCAATCTCCCGCTCGGCTCCAGACCTCAAACAGCCTTACAGCTGCCATGGTGGGAGCCCACCCCAGTGTGGCACAAGTCCATTATGGCCGACGGGGTGCCCAACTCCGCCGGCTCCAGCCCCCAAACAGCCTAGAGCTGCCACGCTGTAGCCCACCCCAGCGCGGGCAACATCTCAGAGGCTTAATGGGTGCCCAATCTCCACGGCTCCAGCCCCCCAAACAGCCTTACAGCTGCCATGCTGGGAGCCCACCCAGTGTGGCACAAGTCCTATGGCGATGGGGTGCCCAATCCCGTCTGGCTCCAGCCCTCCCAAACAGCCTTACAGCTGCCACGCTGGGAGCCACCCAGCGTGCACAAGTCCATTATGGCCGACGGGTGCCTAATCCCGTCGGCTCCAGCCCCACAAACAGCCTTCTAGCTGCCATGCTGGGAGCCCACCTCAGCGTGGGAAACATCCCGCGCCAACTTCCTGTAAAAAAAAAAAACCTGTGAACAAGAAAACGTTCCTCGGCGTTCACCCAGCCCAGCCGCCCACCCACTCGCACCTGCCTCCCCACCCCCATACTTACCTCCGGACTCAACGCACGATCTTCAGTGGACCGGGAACATGTCTGCACTCTTCAAAGCCGACCGCGAACTGAGGAAATGCCGGTAAGCTGTATAATGGGACAGAATCACGTTTTTTCAACTTTGCTGCATTCTCAGGCATTTTTTGGAATTTTTGCACCAAATTTTCAACATGGGGTTTTTGGGAACCCTTCTCATGAATGCTCTCACTGTCATGGCGTTAATCGGGCCCGAAGGGTGATTTTGCAGTCACTGTACGAAATCACCTTTCTGGACCGAGTAACGAAACAACACTGCCACTGTTCATAAGGTGGGCTCTCAAAAAGCCTATGTTGAAAATTTGGTGGAAAAATTCCTAAAAATGACTGTTTTACGAGTGTGTGTTGCGCAGTTCCTACGCACGCTCGTAAGTTTGCGAATTTTCAATATTTTCACTCCCGATTTTCAACAATGCCATTTTATTACACTTCCTCATGAACAGTACAGCTGCCATTTTTCACATCGCCCAAAATGTGTTTGCACACATGTAGCGCACAGTGGTGCAGTCTGTGTGCGAAAGCAATGCTTGGGACAGATTAAGAAAATCACAGTTACACTGTTCATGAGCAGAGGTCTTAAAATGGCTATGTTGAAAATTTGGTGACAAAAGTCCATAAAATGACTGTGTTACGAGTGAGCATTGCGCAGTTTCCACGCACCCTTGTAAGTTCATGACTTTGTAATATTTTCAGTCTAGATTTTCACCAGTGGCATTTTTCCATACTTCCTTATGAACAGTACAGCTGTCATTTTTCACAACATGGCCGAAATGTGTTTTCACACTTTCAGCGCAGAGATGCATGGTCGCTGTGGGAAATCATTGTTCAGGACAGATAAAGAAAATCACAGTGACACTGTTCGTGATCGGAGGTCCCAAAATGCCTGTGTTGACAATCTGCTGTAAAAAATCCCCAAATTAATTACATTACGGATGTGCGTTGCACAGTTTCTATGCATGCTCGTGACTTCACCAGTTTTTTGAATATTTTTACTGCAGATTTGCAACATTGCCATTTTTTACACCTCCCCATGAACAGTACAGCTGTCATTTTTCACATCTTGTTCAGAATGTTTTTGCACCTGTGGTGCTAAATGCCGTAGTTGCTGTGCATAAGCAGCTTTCCGCTAACAAACTGATATTGCCACTGTTCATGAGGTGGGAGTCACAAAAAAACCATGTTGAAAATTTGGAGTGAAAATACCAGCGAATGCCTGGGGTGTTAAGGTTTCCAACCATAACGCCCCACCCTGTAGAGAATGACAGGCATCAGGGGTGTGACTTGGGATTCTTGCCTGTAATGCTCACACCATTCCACACCCAGTAGCCAGTGAGAGGCATCGAGGTATGCCTTGGACTCTTCGGCCCCAAAGTTCACCCCATTCTCCTATACCACACCCATCTCACCGTATTTCTTGATGGATTGAGGTGCACATAAGGGCCAAAGACCCCAAGGCACACTGTGACACTTGTCAGTGTCTGCAAGGTATGGTCTGGTGAAATGGCGTGGCCGTTATGCCTGATGACCCAAAAGCACACCCCAATGCCTGTCACTCTCTGCAGGGTGGTGGTGGGGTTGGCTTCAGTTCAATACTTCACTGCCATTCCTATTATGCAGCTCTGTAACTTCTACAATACCAATGCCAATGCCAGCAAGCAAACATTCAGCATTGACAAATGCCTGTTTGGAATTTTTTCACCAAATTTGCAACACAGCCTTTTTGGGAGTCCACCTCATGAACAGTGACACTGTCGTTTTGTTACTCGGTCCCAAAAGGTGATTCCACACAGTGACCACAAAATCACCTTTCGGGACCGAATAACCAGATAACCATCACTGAATTCATGAGATAGGGTCCCAAGAACCCCATGCTGTAAATATGGTGCCAAAATTCGCAACAATGGCAGAGGTATCCACATAAGTTGAAAAAAAAACATTTATGCCATCGTACAGCTTACCGGCATTTCTTCAGTTCGCGGTCAGCTTTGAAGAGTGCAGACGTGTTCCTGGTCCATCAAGATCGCCGCCTGCCCGGAGGGGGTGCATGGGGGTGAAGGGTGGGGAGATGGGTACGAGAGGGCGGGTGCGAGTTGGGGAGGGGCACTGGACACAACGAGGGGATATTTTTTCTTTACAGGAAAAAAAAAAAAAGAACAAAACGCGGAAGGTTTTCTTTTAACAGATGCTTTGGTACACTGGAGTGGGCTCCCAGCGTGCCACCTGAGTATTTGTTGGGGGGGTCTGCAGCTGATGGGGACTGGGCACCCTGTCGGCACATACAGAGTGTTTGGGGGGGGGCGAGTCACCCACAGGGAAATTAATACCGCTGGAGGGATGCGGACCACTGTGGCATGGACTGACCAGGCAAAGTTAAAAGGGTGCCAATTCAGACAAACAATAACTCCCCCATACAATTTATTATAATTGATTATTTAATTCTTGTGTTGTTCTTGAGGGACGGCTGTACTGGCAACTAACCGGGCAGGGAGAGGGTTTGAAACTCGCCAAAACCGAGAAACTGGGAACTCACCAATCATCCCCGTAGAAATGCCAGAGAAGGGTTTTATTTTTTGCTAATGCTGCCGCCGACACCAGCCGAGGAGGAATAGAGGGGAGATACAGAAGCTTCAGCCTAAAACTCTGCTGATGTGCATTCACCCCTAGCACAGTAAAGGCGGGGGGGGGGGGGCTGCACGTCGTAGCAGTGGAACAAGGGGTAGGGCACAGATCATAACAGTGCTAGGCAGTCAGTCAAACAGGGAAGTAGCGGGGTGAAGCGCAGTCCCAAAAACGTGTATGAAAAGTTCACACTGGGATAGAACGCGCCTATTATCATGGGGGCGTTTCCTTTTAGTTTGTTTTTTCGACAACCGGGATTGACTTGCCTTGGGAAACCAGGCAAGGCAAGCTGCTATTTGTTGCTGCAATTAGGAACTGCCTCAGCAGCAAAACCAGCTGATGCTCCCCGATTGCAGCAGCAAATTTCTTTCACGTTGGTGGCAGGCTTCTCAACTGCTGTCATAAACAGTGTGCTATGCCACTGGTGCCACAGAGCCCGGCCGGAATAAGAAGTGGTGCCACTGGCCACAGCAGGACCACACCTCCAAAACCTGCTTCTTTGGCTGGCCCAGTGGCGCTGAAGGTTGAGGCACTGGACGCCACCCTTCACGCCATACCAGCGACCTGCGTTTGGGAGCGAGTTTGGAGCGCTGGGGGATGGTAGGGTGGAAAGGATTGAGCACCCGCAGGGCTGCTCTCCTCTGGGTGGGGGTCGGGATCGCTCGGCACCATCAGCGGCTCCTGGTGGACACCAGGAGTGCTGTACCTCACTGTGCAGCACGTAGCTGGAGTTTCCGACGCAGGCAGGGGTTGCCGTGCACTGTGCGTTGGGATGTGTACATGCATGGGAGGGAGGGGAGAAGAGCTCACCAGAACAAGGAAAACCTGTCTGCGGGGCAGGCAACGGCACCTGCCCCCATGCCCTGTCTGGCCTTCCAGGTTCCTCCACCTGGGTCCTCTGCCACATTTGAGCTGACTGTTGAGCATGCTCAAGAGGAGGGGCGGCCCCATCCCAGAGGGGTTAAGCTGGGAGTACCGATCGTGGCTAGAGGAGGGGGGGGGAGAGTAGGCACAGGTAGGAGGACTTCAGGCGGGGCAGGAGTAGGCAGGATGCCTGAGAGAGAGGCCCCGCAGACCGGAAGGAAAAAGAGTCTACACAAAAAAAAAAAAAAAGATTCTCCACTCCAAGCTACCACAATATGTTGTCTGCCCTGCATGCGCAAGACAACATAAAAAGGATACTGCACATGTGCTTAATTTCTGATGGTAAGAAGCTGGTGTTAGTAGAGAATTGATAGAAAGTTTTGGAAACCTGTTTTATTAAAACAGGTTCCCTCTTAAGGAGAGGGGTGTATGTGACAGGGTTGAATAGAACCCTGTCCCAGTTGTTACGCAGAGTTTGAATAAAGGGATCTGTTCTGTTCTTTCCCGTCTCTTGTCTGTCTGTCTGGTTGCGCAACTAAATTTTTTTCGTGAGACCTAGAACTTGATCACCCTGACAGCCTCGCAGTTCTTTGCCTCTCACTGTCTCTCAGTCTTCCCTTGCTGTTTCTGTCTTTTCCTCCTTTGCATATCTGCTGGTATAAAAATATATGCAAATCATTATGCGGAAATGTAACTGATAGTAAGATCCCTTTGTTTAGAAATTATATAGTGTTACTGATGAAATCTATATAATTATAGTTTGAGATGACTGCAAAAAGCTATTGGGAACACAAAGGGTTAACCCGAGAGCAGTTTTAAGCCCTTTTTTAGAAGCTGTGGAGAAGGGGCCTCAGTTTTGGGACATTGTGTTCATACTGCACCTGCCTGAAAAATTCAAGAACATTTTAGAAAAAAACAGGATGCTTGTTAAGGAGCGGGGTTGCAAGGACTTATGAGAGAGAGAGAGAGAGAGCTGCAATGTTCTGGGAGACACAGAGACTAAAGGAAAACTCAGATGTATCTTCTCTGTTTATTCTGCCTTTGTAAATGGTCATTCTGAACATTTTTTTTTATGTTACTGCTAGTACTAATAAATACTTTTTGCGTATTCTACAACTGCTCCTGGTTTTCCCTATGCTTCCTGACCTGTGCCTCGATGACAGGTATAAGTTCTGACTTGGCATCGTTGACCAGGAGGCCAAGGAAGACACAGGTCTGGAGGGCCAGGTCCTTGGACTTCTCCCCCTCCTGCTTGGAAGGACCTGTTATCAGCGAGTCGCTCAGGTAGGGGTAAACCCAGACCCCTCAGCATCTCAGGTAAGATGCCATCACTGCAATGCATTTGGTGAAGACCCTGGGGGCCAAGAACAAACCGAATGGCATGGCCTGGAACTCATAGAGGGTTCCCTCGGCACAGAAGTGGAGGAACCTTCCGTGTGACAGACAGATCGGAATGTGAAAGAATGCGTCCTGAAGATCCAGGAAGCAAAACGACATGTCTTGCTCTAGAGATGGTATGATCTGAGACAAAGTTACCATCCTGAAGGTGTGTGACTTGAGAAACTTGTTCAGGTCATGCAGATCTGGAATGGGGCACCAGCCATCCGTCCACTTTGGCACCAGGAAGTAACATAAACATAGAAACACAGAATTTCACGGCAGATAAGGACCGCTTGTCCCACCTAGTCTGCCCATTTCCCTACCTATTGGATAAGTTGCACATTCTAGTTACCCAACAGCCTACTTCCTTCTACCCTCACTATAATTGCCTTATGTCTGTCCCATGCATTCTTGAATTCCTCCACTGTTTTTGACCCCACGACCTCCTCAGGAAGGCTGTTCTATGTGTGCACCACCCTCTCCATGAAAAAATACTTCCTCACATTGCCCCTGAGCTGTCTCCCCTCTATCTTCAAATTGTGCCCCCTTGTTCTTGTACATCTCTTTTTCTGAAAGATGCTCCTGTCTTGGACTTTGCTGATTCCCTTGATTTACTTGAAAGTTTCTATCACATCCCCCCTCTCCCTCCTTTCCTCGAGGGTATATTAAGCACTTTTAGTCTTTCTTCGTATGGCTTCTGTTGCAGACCCTGCACCATTTTAGTTGCACTCCTCTGGACTGCCTCCCATCCTGTCTATGTCCTTGCGGAGATGGGGGTCTCCATAACTGCATGCAGTACTCTACATGGGGTCTCACAAACTGTCTGTACAGAGGGATGACAACTTCCTGTTTTCTACTGGTGATGCCCCTCCCTGTACATCCTAGTATCCCCCCAGCCCTCCTTACTGTCTTCTCACATTGTTCACCTACCTTAAGGTAATCTGACATGACTACCCCCAGGCCCTGGAGAACAACCCTGGGTGTTCCAGAGGATCCATGACAGGAACCACAACCTCCTTGTGGAGGAGCTGGGCTATGTCATCGCAAAGAGCTGTCAGAATTTCTGTGGATGCCAAGTCCTCCCATGGGGCACGGGCTCAGCAAGGAGGGTACTGCTCAAATTCCAGAGGCAGACCCTGACCCACTACCTCAAGGACCCACTTGTCCATGGTGACAGTGGACCAGGCGGAAAAGAAGTGGCAGAACCGGCCTCCCACAGGAGGACCCAGGGGAGGTGTGATGGGCATGAGGGAAGTACCCTTCATCTTGTCACTAGGCAGTCTTGGAAGAGGAGGTGGTTCTGGCTGAGGAGCCACCACAGCCTCTCCCTCCAGGCTTACAGATGACTGAGGCAACTAACTTCGGCCGAGGTCACCAGGCCTGGGCCTGCTGACCAGCCTGAGGTTGGGCTGGTTTGGCCACAGGAGTAGTGGTGGACTGAAAGAGCTTCCTTTTCTGATGCTGCTTGGAGCCCTTGGGGTCTTTTTCAGCAGATGTCAGAGTCCAATGTGACAATGGACTTCCCAGGCCCGAACAAGTTGGTGCCCAGGAAAGGAACATCTGCCAGCTAGTGCGCAGTGTCTGCCGTGAAGGTTGAGATCCTCAGCCAAACCCTGCGGCACATGACCACTGCGGCTGCCACAGAGCGGGCACAAGAGTCCCCAATGTCCATGACTGTCTGAAGCTGTTTTGCTACAGCTCGGTCCTGGTCCTGTTTGACCGTGGCCTGGAGGTCCGACGGCAGATGAGGAAGCACCTCATCCAGGGTGCCCAGCAGGGCATGGGAGAAGTGGGCCATAAGAAGGGCCGAGCTCAACTGGTGAAGACCAAGTGAGGAGGTAGCACAGACCTTTTTAGCCGCATGATCCAACTTTTTGGACTCTTTGCCGGGTGACTTGTCAACATTCCCAGTGTTGCCGGAGCACCTAAACACAGAATCAGCAACCAGTCCCCTGGCCAAGGAGTATTCTGTGAATCCCAAGAGGGAACTGGTAGGTACCACATACTTGAGGGCCATCTGGGCAGAGGGCACAGAACAGGAGGCGGGGAGCTGCCGGAGCTCCAGGACAGGGCCAAGAATGGCCTCCGCCACCAGGAAAGCCTCCATAGGAGTATCTCACTGATCAAGGATCTCGGTCAACAAGTAACGAGCCCGTTTCTGGACGGGCTCCATTTTCACACCCGTGAACTCAGACACCAGGTGAAGAAGGCCCATAAAGGAAGAAGGACCTTCGTCCGTTGAGAGATCCCCCACCACCTCCACATTAACCAGACAGGAGTGTAGGGAGGAACCCTCCAACTCCGAGTCATCGTTAAAGAGGGGCTGACTGCTAGCGTCCCCACTGACCCTCTGCGAACAGTCAGGGGGAGATGGTGACCAATAGCCAATAGGGAAGCCCTTGGCTGGCCAAGACTACTTGGTCGGAGCGGCGACCTTCAGCTGGATGGGTGGCAGCTCCACAGGAATTGGTGAAGACATTGGAGTCAGCTGAGCCGGGACCATCTTAGGCAATTCCTGAGATGGAGAAGGCGTCGGCCTGTCAGGCGAAAGCCAGGTGATGGCCGGCATAGCAGCCGGAGCCTGCTTTATACCGATGAGCGCCAGCTGCTGCCACATTAGATCCTTATGTGGTTGACACAATTTGTGCTGAAGCCTCTCCTTACTCGAAGAGGATGAAGAGCAGCCGCAACGCCGCTTTCTTTGGGGCCGAGGGTTGGAGTGCCAATGTCGGCAAGAACCACTTGACCCACAGGATTAAGACTGGGACCTCGGAAGGAATCGTCAAACGCTGAGGCTCCACCGTGTCTTGGTCAGGGACCAGAGATGGCTGGTCAGCGGACTGATCCGTCTCTCCAACAGTCTGAGTCAGGACTGGAAGACTGGACAAAGAAATATTGGCCTCTTCAGTCGACAATTGGTTGACTGGCTCGAGAAAAATCTCGGCCAGAAAATCAACCAGCATTTCAGCCAACTGGCCTGATGGGGTTACCGTGGAGCCCGTGGCCTGGGCCAAGGATTCAACTGAGGCTGGGTCCAGAGAAGCACGGGAATCCAAAGCTCTCGACCAAGAGCATTCCTGATCCCATGAACGGCAACGAGACTGTTTTTTTTCGGACTTAGATTTGTGTCTGGAGGATCCCTGACCGGGGGGTCGGCAGGGACTGACACAGCTCTTTGAACGACCCTATGAAAGCAGAGCCCAGCTGGAGCAGCACAATGGCAGAAGCCGAGGAGGAGTGGGATGCGGCCTGGGCTGCCACCTCCTCAAACGCTGCCAAGCTGTTCAGCGGAACCCGCAGCTGCGGAGACCACCCAATGGGCATCCTTGGATTTAACTGGAGAGTTCCATTCACTCGGTCTGCCTAACTTGAGTCAGGCAAGATGGTCCTGGAGAAAGGTAGGAAGAAAGAAGTGACATAAATCACAGGCCTGGGGATCGTGCTCATGCCCCAGGCAGTAGATGCATGTGGAATGCAGATATGTTCAGGACATCTTCTGCCTGCAAGGGCACCAGCAGAACCCAGGAGCAGACTTGTCATCCATCGCAATCGGTGATCAAGCTGAAGACAAAGAATATCAAACTGTTTAAGAAGTAAATCTGAAGATTTAAGCCACAATGGCCTACTCCGCGCGAGAACAGTAAGGAGGGAACCTGCTTCTTCCAGCAGAAAGGAAGATCTGGTGTCAGGGACCAGAGCCAAGTGAGTTACCACCCAGGTGGGTGGGAGGAGCCAGCTTGAAGACATTTCTGGCCAAGTCTTAAAGGGAAAGGCACTGCCAGAAAATGTGGATAGAACATCATATCCACGTCCCTAGAAATCACATTACGAGGACTCCCAAGCCCATAGCTAGAGCCTCTGGTAATTGAAAGAGTGATGGCTTTGTAAGACCAAGGTGGGACGCATTCAGACCAACAAAGGTAACCACTGCAAAATACATGACTAATGTTTAAAAAGTGTGCTATAGTTAAAGTACATAACCAAATATAAAACAAGCTGGTGTTCCATTCTGACAGTTTAGCTTGGAAAGAGTATAAATTGAGCAACCATATCTTTAAAAGCACAAGTAAGCATACAGTGACATATGCAAAAACAAAGAAAAACAAACTCGGAGCAGAGGTAATGTCCTGTATTATGTTGGTTTACTCAAGCTAGATTATATTACACAAATCCCACAGAACACATTGGCTCAGTCAAAGCCTGCAGAGATAAAACAGACAGCACCGCAAACCTGGAAGCAGACAAGAATTTGGAAAATCCAGGTGACTGGTGGAGAAGAAGTCGCACCAAGACACTGTTAGCAGCCAGACAAATCAAAAATTAGATTAGCATTTCCTCCTCCAGTTGACCAATGGGAGGTTAGGGAATCAGAGAGTGATGAGAAGTGAAGCAGGAGCTGGAAGAGCCACTACAATTCCTGCTGCAGCTCCATGATTGCTTCCTTGAATTTAACTCTGCTTGCAGTGCCATGAACATGCCCTTTAAACAGATGTCCACTCTTCCTTTCAACAGCAGAGGAACTGTAATCCTTGGGAGATAATCTCGTGATGGTGGCATATGTGGGAAAAGGAAGGAGTTTGAGAGGTTCACCCATGACGGAGCGCAGGCAATGTAACTTAGGGCGCAAACAATATGTCGCCTGGCATTAGCATGGGTGACACTCTGCCACAAACAAGTTACGGCACCCAAGGACCGCCCGGTGAAAAAGTAAAGTTTTACCCCCTGCATTCCCCAAACCTAAATATAACATCCTCCAGGCTGGGCATGCTGTGAAGGGCAGCAGAACTGTGGTGATGCCCAACACAGTGCAAGTGTGGGACATTCTAAAATCCAGAATGCCCGTCACTCATGACCTTGTTGCAGTGCCCACATTCGAGCACCCTAATAATGACATACCCTTTGCTGGCAGAGAGACAGCATGTCTTGCTTCACGATCATGCGCAGAGTGGTCAAGGGCTCATGATTTGCTGTCAAGTTCTGAGGAACAAAAGGGTTGATCTTGTGTGCGAGCCTTGACAGAATTTGAATAAGTAACCATTTCTGAGGTGATGCTTCACTTTTCCAGCATATTGTTAGTCCCTTCAATATAATCCCAAACCATGTCTGCGGTTGTACAGTGAAGCAAGGGACCAGAGCTAGGTTGTAACACTGAAGTGGTCAGATATTTCATATAGTAATTAACACTTTTCCTTTGCAGCACTTGTTCGACCTCATTAAACTTCTTCCTCCATTGGACTACCTCTATTGAAAAATCCTGATATAGTGACATTTTTAAGCCCCTTCATAACAGGTTTTTCTTTTCTCTCGCTGGATGAAGTAGGACCTCCTTCACGGAATAAAGAAGTATGTGATTACTGGTCTTGCATTAGATCCCTTTTGTCGCTTTGAGGCCAGTGAGTGATGAGCCCACTCCTATCTCCAGCTCCATTTTTTTTTTGTTTGTTTTTTTTGTGGCTTGGGAAAAACCTCTACCGCTGACAGCTTTGAGGCGGAGGCTTTAGAGCAGACAGCTGACATAACTCACTGCTGTGGATTTTGTTTTACTCAAGAAAAAGGTCAAATTACATCCAATTTTCACACTAGTCAGTATTTCATTAGCCAGAGTTATTTTAACAGTAGTGATGTAAACTGCAGCTTAATTCCACCAATAATATAATTTTTCCAGGTTTTTGAGAGCGCTGGTCAGGAGCGTCGCACTTAGATGTCCATTCTCATTGGCACTGCACACACACGACCCCATAGCTGTCACATTCATGAGGTGGTGTGAAAAAATGGCTATGTTAAAAGTTGGGGTCAAAATATTGAAAATTACTACAGTTACTAGCGTACATTGAAAAACTGCAATGTAGACTCATAACTTTGTTTTCTCATAGTTTTACACCACATTTTTAACACAACCTTCTTATGACGGTACACAGCCTTCTTATGAGCCCACCTCATGAACAAGGGCAAAGAACATTTTCAAATCCTGCCCAAAACATGATTTTGCACCACAAGTGTGAAAACACATTTTGGCCAGGATCTAAAAAATGACAGCTGTCACATTCATGAGGTGCTGGGAAGAAATTGCTTTGTTGATAATTTGGAATAACAATACTGAATGTTGCCAATGTTACAAGCCTGCATTCGTAAATTTCAACGTAGGCTCATAACTTTGTTTATATATATATATATATATATATATATACATATATATATTTTACCCAAAATTTCCAACATAGTCTTCTTATGACCCCACCTCATGAGCAAGGACAGAGAAAATGTTCAACTCCTGCCTGAAAGGTGATTTCGTACTGCGACCATGAAATCACCTTTTGGGAACTGAAAACACATTTTGGACAAGATATGAAAAATGACAGCTGTCACACTCATGAGATGCTGTGAAGAAATAGTTATATTGAAAATCTGGAGTCAAAATGTTTACAAGCCTGCGTTTGCAAATTTCTACATAGGCTAATAACTTAGTTCTTTTTTTAATATTTTTACGCCAGATTTTCAACATAGCCTTCTTATGACTCCACCTCATGAAACAAGGGCGGAAAAAATGTTCAACACCTATCTGAAATATGATTTATTTATTTTGATTTTAATAACTAGGTAGGTGCATTGGTCCAGTGGACCATTTAAAGGCACGACCCGAGCCACAAGGCATGAGTGAATAATACAATGAAGGAAATAGCAAGGTTACATTAGAAATAGCAAACATGCACCAATACACAGTGCTGGGTACAAGATACAACAACAACAGCTAACAGACCGGTAAATAAAAATAAAATACATATATATGTGTGTGTATATACAAGTTTATACGTAGGGATGCACCTCAAGGGCAAGGTGCAGGGATGCCCGACATAGCCAACTACAGCAGAAGAGGGACATAAGTAGCAGAACAGGAGACGGGAAAGGCAAGCAAGTGGGTAAGGTAATCAGTGGGCGGAGCAATTGCATTTATCCTTGTCCAGAAATCAGGATTTGAGGTTCAGTTTAAAAGTTTGATGGGTGTTGGAGACTCGCAGGGATGCAGGCAACCAAGAAATCACCCTTCGGGACAAATGTTCCTAATTTCAATACCACTGTTCATGAGGCGGGATCCAAAAAAGGCATGTTGAAAATTTGGGGTTAAAATATTCAAAAATCGCCAAGTTATGCCACTAAATTAAAAACCCCATTGAAATACACTGCACCACATAACTGATTTCCTCAGTTCCTGGTCCAGCTTTGAATAGTGAAGACATGTCTGTGGACCAGAGAGGATTACGATATTGGACGCCCCATGGATTAAGTAAGGGTGGGGTGGGGGGTGTTGAGTGGGAAGGTCGGGTAATAACAACAGCAACAGACATCAATGGACAGTTCTCTTTTTTAGAGAGTTAAAACAAAACAAAAAAAAAAACATGACAAGGAATTTATTTCAGGTGGCGACACTGGGGGGATTGGACACCCCCAGTGTCTGTGTTACGTTTGGGGGGAGTGCTGAGTGGGAGGGTCAGGTGGGTAGACAGTAATGGCGGAGGCAGAAATGGACATTGATAGACGTGTGTGTGTGTATATATATATATATATATATATATACACACATATACATACACACACACACACACACACATATATACATACATAAATATATATACACACACACACACACGACGAGGGATGGTTTTATTTCAGGTTGCGACACTGGGTGACTGGACACCCTCCAGTGTCACCATTATTTTTGTGGGGGGGGTTGAGTGAAGGGTCGGCTGGGGGGACAGTAAGGGCAGGGGCAGCAACAGACATCGATGGACGTTTTTTGTTGTTGCAGGGTGCAATTCCTCAGCTGGCTGATCATGACAGATCAGCTGCGCTTGCTAGGTGGCATAGATCAAAGCAGAAAGCCAACCTATGACTGGATCATCTGTTTCCTTTGAAATGCACAACATTTCTGCTCAGCAAGCCAGGAAAGTGTCATGAACAGCCTGGCTGATGATTGGTGTGACACTGATGAGCCCCTTACAGACCACTCTGCATTGGACTGACAGTGTCACACCCCTCAAAAGGCACTCTCCTAACAAAATGTTCGCTGTGTCTGCCAACACAGTGAACACAGAGAAAGACCGCTATGGTTCTCAAAAGTGGTGGCAGAAGAGGTAAAGTCTAAAAGGGTAGCATTCAGGAGGTATAATGAGAGACAGAGGGAGAAGAAGAACAGGGAGGTGTATCTGGGGAAATGGAAGGAAGCAGGGTAAGCAGTAAAAACAGGTTACTCACCTGTAACAGTAGTTCTAGGAGTGGTATATGTTGTTCATTCACACTATTTGGCATGTCCCTTTCCCTTTAAGATCAGCTGGAAGTCTTCAAGCTAGCTCCTCTCACCCACCCGGGTGGTATATACCTCAGCTCCGCCCCATGACGCCAGATCTTAGCCCGCTGGAAGACAGACTGTGTGCGTCCACAGCCGGGGAGATCAGGTGGGTCCGTGTGGATGAACAACATATACCACTCCTAGAACTACTGTTACAAGGAAGTAATCTATTTTTCTAGGATCGTGGACATTTATTTATTTAGTTTTTGTTGACCGGGTAAGTGCACTAGACAATTCCTGCCTATTTTCAGGCACGACCCGGGGAGAGGGATACAGATGAATGCCAAATGACTTAGAACCAGAAGCTGTTGGTGGTATTTTTAGTGAATGAGGGAAATTTGGCCTGACACCGGGGAAATTCCCCTACTCTTTTCGATAAGTGCCATGGGATCTTTAACATCCACCTGAACTACCACCAATCCAGGCAGATGGGACCTCGGTTTAACGTCTCATCCGAAAGACGGCACCTTAGAAGTGCAGCACCCCTCTCGTGCTGCACTACAGTGTCAGTACTGGGATATTAAGCCAAGTGCCAGATGTGGGAACTGAACCCACAGCCCTCTGATCTCCCGGCCTCAGAGGCGAGTGTGCTACCTACTGAGCCACTGACACTGCTAGATATGTTGTTCATCCACACTGTTCGACAGATTCCTAGCAGTTCTCCAGGAGGAGGGAGGCAAGGCGCACACCCCCTAATTAGGGAGCAGAGATTTGAGAACCGAGGCCCTAAAACCAGCACCCCGGCGTGACTCAAGGTCGATGTGGTAGTGGGTAATGAAGGTGTTTGCTGACTTCCAGGTAGCAGCCTGACAGATTTCCTGGATAGGGATGTCCCTGGAAGCAGCCACCAATGTAGCAGTATGGCAGGCAGAAAGAGCTCTTATCCCTCTGGGAAGGTCCTAGCCCACTAACTCGTAGCACAGACCTATGCATGATACAATCCATCTTGCTATGCAGGGATTTATTTAACTCTAAAAATTGATTAGCGTTTTGCTCATAAAAGTGCTAAATCTTCGTGAAAATGCATAGCTCTTGCCTCACTGTGTTTAACAAACACAGCATTTCTAGAAAACCTATATAAATACTTTCTGTACAGTTAGTATCGTCCCAAGAAAAAAACTGCTAATCAATTATTTAAAACCCTGCTATGGTCCATTTGGCTGCAGGTCTGCCAGAAGCAGCTTCCACGTAGGTGACAAACAGCTGGTGAACCTCTCCCTGAATTTCTGCCATCCTCTCCTTATAATAGGAGACAGCACGTCTCAGGTCCAAGGTATGGAGCCTGTACTTGGCGTCCGAGGTGTAATCAGGGTAGTATACTGGCAAAGTCAACACCTGATTAAAGTGAAATTCTGACACCACCTTCGGAAGGAATTTCGGGTTGGGGCGCAGGACAACTTTGTCCCTGTGGAAGACCAGATAAGGGGAGTCCACCGAAAGCGCCTGGAGCTCCCCTGTCCTTCTGGCAGACGTTATAGCCACCAGGAAGGCTGTCTTTCACAAGTGTGCCAGCTCACTCTTGTGCACTGGTTCAAATGGCTTGCCTATGAGCTTTGCCAGTACCAGCAGTAGATCCCACGGAGGTGGAGGTTCACGCACTGGAGGGGATATGTGATCCAGGCCTTTGAAAAAGCACCCGACCACTGTCTCCTGCGCCAGTGTCGGCTGACCGGTGCACCCTAAGGGTCAATGATCGCAAACCCCCTTTGGAGAGAGACCAAAGGTAGTTGAGAATGTTAGCCACAGAACAGGATAAGGAGTCCAGACCCTTACCCTGACACCTTTTACATTTGAAGGCATAACATTTCCTGGCTGATTCCTTTCGAGATGCTTCCACCACGATGTAGACATCTTCAGAAAGACCTAAAGCCTGAAACTCTAGCCGCTCAGGTACCACACAAGGTGCAGGGACTGAAGGTCAGGATGGAAGACCTTCCCCTGACTGAGAGATATCGGGTCCGGGTGTGTACAAAGCCACTACAGGGGCCTGCAGCTGAGGCTGAGGAGATCCGGATACCAGAACTGGCGCTGCCAGTCTGGGGCTACCAGAATCACCTTCGCCTTGTCCCTCCTCAACTTGAGGAACACCTTGTGGATCAAGGGAAATGAAGGAAAGGCGTAGCGGAGGCCTGGGGTCCACGGCCTTGAGAAGGCATCCCCCTGCAGCGAGACCTGCTGAGGAGGGCGGGCATGATACAGCCTCAGCTTGGTGTTTTCCCTTGAGGCAATTAGATCCACCATCGGTTTGCTCAACAGGAGAACAGGCTGTAAGCTACCTCTGGATGGAGAGATCACTCGTGGGATGTCTGGCCTATACGGCTAAAAGCATCCACCAGTTGGTTCGAGACTCCTGCTACATGGATGGCTAGGAGGTCCACCTCCAACTGGCTTACGAGGGACCAGATGTAGAGCGCCTCCTCGCACAGTAGACGGGAGTGCGTGCCGGCCTGTTTGTTGAGATAGTACGTGGTCGTGGTATTGTCCGTCTGGACTTGAACCACTTGACCCCGGAGCCGAGGAGTGAAAGCTGAAGGTGCCAGTCTGACTGCTCTGAGCTCCAGCAGGTTGATGTGGCATCGGGACTCCTCGGGAGTCCAGAACCCGTGAGCGCTGTTGTCCCCTATGTGGGCTCCCCAGCACATGAGAGGCGCATCGGTCTTAAGGACAACCGTCGGCTCGGGGCGAACAAACGGGATCCCTTCCTGCAACCATTCTGGGGCAGTACACCATTGGAGAGCATCCCACATCTTCTGGGTTACCGTGATCAGCTTATCCAAGTGACCGTGACACTGAGTCCACTAGGCGGCCAGCTGCCACTGGAGGCAGCGCATGTGCAACCGGGCCCAATGGACCACTGAAGTGCACGCCGACATGCAACCCAGAAGGCACAGAAAGTCCCAGACAGGGCACAATTGCCCAACCAGAAATGACTGGGCAAAGGAGGAAAGAACCTCTGCTCTGTCCGCCGGAAGCCGAGCTCTGGCTTGACAAGAGTCGAGCTCTGCCCTGAAGAAGCCCATCACCTGAGAAGGCACGAGTTCTGACTTGACTTCATTGATCAGGAGGCCGAGCTGGAAGCAGGTTTGGAGGGCCAGATCCCTGGACCTCTCCACCTCCTGTCAGGTGGAACCTGCTAAGAGCCAATCGTCAGGGTAGGGGTAAATTCTGCCCCCTCAGCACCGAAGATGGACCGCCACCACTGCAATGCATTTGGTTAAGACCCATGGGGCCGACGATAGGCCGAACGGCATGGCTCGGAACTCGTACAGGGTCCCTTCGACCCTGAAACAGAGGAACTGCTGATGGGACGGACGGATTGGGACATGAAAGAACACGTCCTGCAGATCCAGTGAACAGAATCACGTTCCGCTCCAAGGATGGTATGATCTGAGACAGAGTGACCATCCAAAAGGTGCGTGACCTGAAAAACTGATTCAGGTCGTGAAGATCTAGAATGGGGCGGGGCGGGGCGGCGCCCCCCGGGCACCAGGAAGTACCTGGAGACAAAGCCTGGGTCTGCTGGAGGATCCGCTACTGGAGCTACTGCCTCCTCGAGGAGGAGCTGAGCAATGTCATCTCGAAGAGCCGACTGAGTATGGACGGATACTCTTTCCTCCCGAGGGGCTTGGCTTGGCTGGGAGGGTACTGCTCCAATTCCAAAGGCAGTCCTTGACCGACCACTTCGAGAACCCACCTGTCTGTGGTAATAGTGGACCAGGTGGAAAGGAAATGATGGAGCCGGCCCCCCACGGGAGGACCCAGAGCTGGCTTGACAGAGATTGTGTAGCAGCCCCATCACATCACTGAGCAGGCTTAGAGGAGGAGGAGGAGGCTCCAGGACCTGAGCCTCGGCCCCCTTTGCGGTACTGCTGGGGTCCAGGCTTTGGCCGTGGGTGCCAAGCTTGAGCCTGCTGCTGATATTCTTGGTAGGAGGACTGCTGGACCGCAAGGGAAGAGTGCCGAAAGGGCTTCTTTTTCTTCTGCTGGTTCTTGCCTGAAGAACTCTTGGCAGAAGTGGCATCCAAGGTGGCACTGGACTGTTCAATGCGCTGTAGGTGACTGGCCACTCCTGGGCCGAACAAGTTGTCCCGAGGAAAGGCACATCAGCTAACTTATGCTGGGTATCCACTGGGAAGGAGGATACCCTCAGCCAAGCCCTGCGGCGAGAGGCCACTGTGGCTGCCATCAAGCGGGCACAAGAATCTCCAAAGTCCAGGGCCATCTGGAGCTGCTGTTTGGCAACAGCACGGCCCTGGTCCTGGATTTGCTTAACTGTGGTTTGTATGTCCTCTGGGAGATGTGGGAGGACTTCATCTAATGACCTGAGTAGTGTGCTATGATGATGGCCGAATTGGCCTGACGAAGGCCCAAGGAGAAAGCTGCAAAGACTTTCCGTGCCAAATGGTCCAAGAGCTTGGACTCCTTATCGGGGGACGGTCGGTGTCGGCAGAACTGCCAGTATGCCTGAACACAGAGGCAGTCACCAGGCTCTCAGCCGAAGGGTGCTCTGTGAACTCCACAAGGGACCCCATGGGCACCGCATACTTGCGGGCCATGCAGGCAGACGGTGCTGGACATGAGGCAGGGCGCTGCCATAGTTCGAGTGCCAGGCCAACAATGGCTTCAGCCACAGGAAAGGCCTCCGTCGGGGTGTCCGCTGTCTTCAGGATGTGCATGAGAGGGTACTCTGCATTTTTCTGGATGGGCTCAAGGGGCATCCCTGTGGAATCAGAGATGAGACGGAGGATCCCCTGGAAGGAGGAAGGGCCTTCCTCCATCCCTGTGCCAACAGACGACTCATTGTCCCCTGGATGTGAGTGGAGTCTGGTAACATCCGAGTTCAAGGAGTCGGGATACAGCGGTGTGCCACCCAAATCACACTTGACCCGCCGAGGAAGGTCCGGGGTGACCGTAACCGAAAGACATCTGGGAAGTTCAGTATCTGTGCAGTCCTCTTTTGAAGGAGCCCCTTCCACAGGCTGCTTATGCAGCAGCTCCACCACTATCGGTGGGGAGACCAGCAAAGGCCGAACCGGTGGACGGGCCGGCCCAGTGGACGGTGGAACCAAGGGCTTTGGTTTCGAGGGGGTCGGCTTCGGCCTAGGAGGCGAAAGCCAAGTAATGGCAGGGGTAGGCAGCGGAGCTGGCTTCTGCTCGGTCAAAATCAGCTGTTGCCACATAAGATCCTCGTAGTGCCGGAGTATCCGTCGGAGCCTCTCCTCATCTGAGGAAGACGAGAACAACCTGTGGCATCACCTCTTCTTGGAGCGCTTATGGCTCCTCCAAGGCCTTTCGGCCGAGGGGGTTCTGCACCTTGACCGAGATCGGGCGGGCTGACTCGGTCGCTCAGGAGACACCGGAGGGATTGGTGAAACCCAGGGGTCTGGAACCGGGACCTCGATGGGGACACCAGAAGGCTGGGTCTCCTCACTGGGGAACACCAGGACCGGAGTCCTTTCCAATGAGTCGTCGGCCACAGCCGGCAACAGAGGGTCGATCGGGTCGAGAATGATCTCGACTTCATCAGTCACCTCCTCGGTCATCTGGCCAGACGGAAGGTCCATGAAGCCTGCGGCCGAAGAAGCGATCTCGACCGAGGTTGAGACCGCATGCTCCGAAGACCAAGACCTCTCTCAGACCCAAGAGCGTCTTCGTCGAAACGAAGAGAGGCCAGATTCCTTTTCTCTCTTCCAAGAGTGGGAGGAGTGCGAGCCCACAGGCGCCTCACCCAGGTTGGGAGAGACTGGCACAACTCCTTAAAGGAACCTGAGAAGGTGGAGCCCGGGTTGAGTGGAACGAAGCAGCTTCAATTAGCCGAAGGGCTGGTGGCTTCTTATTCGAATGCCTTCATGCGTTCCAGCTGCTCAGCAGAGCCCATGGTCGTGGAAACCGCCGACCTAGCCTCCTTAGACTGCACCGGAAGGTTCATTTTCTCTGCTCTCCCCAGCTTCAGGTGCACCAAGCAGTCTTCCAGGACGCTGGGATGGAAGGCGAGGCAAAAGCTGCAATACAAGGTGTCATGGCCGACACCTAGGCAGTAGACGCATGTGAGATGGGGATCGGTGCGCGGCATCTTCTGGCCACAAGGACACCGGCGAAATTCCGGAGAAGATTTCTCTTCCATGATCGAAGATGCAAAAGCACGATCGCTAACTTGAATGAGTTTTAATTTTGGTAAAACCAAGGGTTTGAAAGCCAGGGCCTACGAAATGGCATGAGCACGAGAGAGGCAACCTGTATATTCCAGTGGAAAGGAAGATCTGATGTAATGGGGTGGAGCCGAGGTATATACCACCAGGTGGGTGGGAGGAGCTAGCTTGAAGACTTCCGGCTGATCTTAAGGGAAAGGGACATGCCAAACAGTGTGGATGAACAACATAGCCACAATCCTAGAAAGAGTGTAAAGCTGCAATCTGAAGACAGAATAGCCCAGCTGGTGAAGGAGGGGGACAAGAAATCTCTCAGGTATGTAAGCGGAAGGAAAATGACCAAAGGTGGGTATCCTGAACAAATAGTTTTGTTTGTTCAGTGTACACAGAGGAAGGAGAAAAGGGGGAGGGGCACTAAAAAAAGTAACAGGAGCACTGAAGGGAGGTAGGTGGACATTAGCCTATTTTCAGAGGAGAGTGTACTGAAGGGACTTGCTAATCTGAAAGCGGACACCAAGAAATGGGGCCAAACAGGGTGCATCCAAGGGAACTGAGGGAGCTCAGCGAGGTACTGACTGCACCTCTGACAGCCCTATGTAACAGCTCATCAACAGAAACAGGCATGGTTCCAGAGGACTGGATGAGGGCAAATGTAGTCCCACTTCACAAAAGTGGTAGCAGGGAAGAAGCTGGCAATTATAAGCCAGTCAGCCTTACTTCTATTGTGAAAAAGTTAATGGAGTCGCTACTGAAGGAAAGGATTGTGGAATATCTTGAATCCAATGGGACCCTGGAGGGAGGTCACGTCAAACAAATCTGATAAGAGTTCTTTGACTGGGTGATCAAGGAATTGGATCAGGGTGGAGCAGTGGACGTGGCCTACCTAGATTTCAGTGAAGCTTTCAACACCATCCATCATAGTAGGCTCGGTAGCTTAGGAGTGGGTGAAAAGGTAGTAAAGTGGGTAAGAAATTGGCTAGGGGACAGGTGATAGAGAGTGGTGGTGGATGAAGTTCACTCAGAGGAAGGGAGGGTTACCCACGGGGTGCCTCAGGGATCAGTGCTGGGACTGGTACTCTTTAATGCCTTTGTAAGTGGCACTGCAGAGGAGTTGGAAAGGAAGGTCTGCCTCTTTGCAGGTGACATGAAAACTTGCAACAGGGTAGACACTCGGGTGGGGGGGGGGGCCTGAAGGGATGAGCAGAGACATGAGAAAACTCGAGGAGTACTCAAGGGTATGGTAGCTGGGCTTCAACGCAAAAAAGTACCAAGTAATGCACTCATGGCATAGAAACCTGGGACAGAGTACAAAATGGGAGGATTGGCACTAACGACCACCAAACAGGAAAGACACCTGGGGGTGATCGTATGGAATGACCTGAAGGTGGTCAGGCAACGCGAAATGGCATTTGTGAGGGCTACTGTGATACATATAGGGGGTATCACCAGCAGAAACAGTGAGGTGCTATTGCCTCTGTATAGATCGTCAGTAAGACCCCACCTAGAGTACTGTGCCTAGTCCAGGAGACCATATCTCCAGAAGGACATAGAGTGGAGGCAGTCCAGAGGAGGGCAAGTAAAAATGGTGCATGGTCTGCATCAGAAGCCCCATGAGGAGAAACTTAAGGACCTAATAATGTACACCGTGGAGGGGGGGAGGGTATGATAGGGATCTATAAATATCTCACAGGGATAAATAAAGTACAGAAGGGAAGTATTTTTCAGGAAAAAAATGTGCCAGAGGACAAGGCAGCACAATAAGAAGCTGGGGGAGGGGTCAGATTCAGAAGAGATGTGAGAAAGTATTTCTTCACAGAAAGAGTGGTGGATTCCTGGAACAGTCTTCCTGTAGAGGTGGTAGGGGGGAAAACAATGGTGGTGTTCAAGAATGCATGAGATTGACATAACAGAATCTTAGGGAAAAGGAAGGTCAATGAATGGGCCAGAGATCAAGTAGGATCTGCGGTGCTACTACAGGCAGGGAAAAATGGGCAGACTAGGTGCACCAAGTGGTCCTTATCTGGCCGCAAATTCTATGTTTCTATCCGCCAGGGAAGTGGCAACTGCTCTGGAAATGGGCATGTACCTTGTCCTCCAGGTTAATCTGAGCCTTAGCATAGTCACGACGAAGGCAATTTACAATCCAAACAATATGCACTTGATTGTTAACTGGTTGTCCCATTCGATTAGGGCTGAAAAGAGCAACTGTCTGAAGTCCTTAGTTCTCAGGAAATCTAATGACTCCTCTTATACTCAGCAGTGGGAAGAGTCCACTCTTCCCCACTCACTGGATATAAAGAGGGTCCTTGGGTTTTACCTTGACAGAACTAAGGACTTCAGACAGTTGCTCTTTTCAGCTCTAATTGAATGGGACTCCTGGCAGTAGACTGCCTGGATCAGGGCTTTGTGCTGTGGACACCATTCCCACACTCTCATGGCTTCCCTGCACAGAGGTTAAGAGTGTGCTCCACCCTGTTTGTTGATATAGTACATCACCGCCTTGTTGTCCGTCTGAAGGAGAATTACCTTGTGGCAGAGAACATCTTTCAGGGCTCGGACAGCATACAGGACAGCTCTCACCTCCAGGATATTTATGTGCAGCTGGGACTCATCCTGACCTCACAGGCCCTGGGTGTGGAGATCCTGGCAGTGAGATCCCCAACCAGTCAGAAATGCATCCATGGTGATGGTGATCTGCATCTCCAGTGGGGCAAAGGGAAAACCTTGGAGAAGGTTGTCCTGTTGAGTCCACAAGGTGAGTGACCTCGCTAGAGGCTCTGTTACCTTGATGTGGAAGGACTGTACATGTGTGGTCGGAGACCACTGAGTGCTGAGCACCCACTGTGTTTCTCGGTGCAGCTTCTTCTTTGATGGGTGGGACGAAGAACAGCTTAAGATTGAGCAGCATCAGGTTCCCAACCTCGATCAGGAATGGCCCCGCTTCTTTTTGTGTTTTCGGGAGGACTGCCCTTCCTCCCGAGCACCAGACTGCCCATGGTCAGACCCCCTCCCCCACCCGAAGAGGGCAGCAGACCGAACCCAACCCTCCTGCTAAACAGCTTTCAAGCTAAGTCTCCCTACCGTCACCGGCCCAGTTCATGGTGGACTCTGTTGAAGGCGGGCTGAAGAAGACTTCTTTTCTTCGTCGTCGAAAGAATAAAACTTTTTTTTTTTAAACAATAAAAAGAGTAATAAATATAATAAAGACTAATCAATTACTGAACGACTATGCTGCTGTTATACAGACGTGAAGATCTGACTCCCGGTGGGCGAGCAACGTCGTCACTGAAGCGCACTCGAAGGCAGGGAAAAAGGGAACTGAGGCGGTTGGAGCATTGACGCCAAGATAGCCTATATGGTGCCAGCCAGCCTCATGGTGCCACGCATGCGCGGTCCTACCTCGGTGCCGGCCCTCCTGAAGATTTCTGGCTCCCGCTGGGTCCTAGTGCTGCCAGCATAGTCCCACTAGTGTAAATGAGTGGTGGAGACTATGTCCAGGAAGATTTCATATTTCACAGCAGAGCCTAGGAGGAGAGATCCTCCTCGGGTACAGTCACAGGAATTGGCTCTGAATTCTCTGGGAACATAGTAGAAGTCCTCCTCTACACCATCAGAGATAATGACGTCCAAGTCTGTTTCATCATCCCTCTACGCTCTCCTCTCTTGGACAGTAATAGAGAAGATGGGGTAAGAACAGCTGACATAACAGACCATGGCAATACCAGACTCGAACCAAGCCCCACATTTTATTTATTTATTGAACCATCTCACCAGGAAAAAAACATACTGAGCACAAAATGCCTAGTTTCCAGATGTGTCCTGGGGGAAAGGGAAGAGGGAAAGCATTAGAACATTCTAAAAAAATATATACAATTGTACAGGCTGACATACAGAGAAACAGGAGTACAGAGTGGGATTAAATATACAGAATGTAACAGAAATACGTAGGTAAATACAATAAGTGCAATATATAATGGTAGCAGTTAGGTAACCAGAGTTCATACAAAGTGCAAGATACAGTCACAGTAGTTTGGACCCAATGGAACGGAGGGAGGGTCAGCATACACTAAAAGACAGTGGCAGGTAGGAGAGGTGTGGGAACAGAGAAAAAGATTAGTGAGGGATTTGAAAAGGCTGAGCGAATGTTTAAGGGAAGAGAATTCATGAGTTTAGGAAAGCAGAAAGAGAAGGCTGATTGACCAGCGAGAGTTTTACAGGAAAGGCGCTAGAGGGAGCGATACCCAGAGTTTCACAGGGAGGAGGGGGTAGATGGACAGAGTAGGGAGTTGAGATATGGGGGTAGGAAAGATAGCATGCTTTTGGAAGTAAAGGAGGCACGATGGGACAGATGGCGATCCTCCAGGGAAGGGAGAGAAAAAGCAGAGTACAGAGTACAGTGGTGGGTGCGGGTAGGGCAGTTGAGAGTAAAGCGGCAGAAGGAGTGGAGCAGAAGATCCAGTCTGGCCAGAGTGGATTTAGGGGCAGCACCATAGACAATATTGTTGTTGTCAAAAAGAAAAAAATTACTCACCGTAGTAATGCTCTTTCTTCCAGGGGATTTTTCAGCATTACTGACAGGTGTAGTACGCCAGCTGGGTTAAGCCACTCCGGAGAGGTGGAGTCAATGCAAATGAGAAAGGCATTGGTCAATCAGGACAGAAAGAGGAAAGTGCTGCCAGCAGTCAGCCTGAAGGACCGCAGAACTGTTTCAAAGCTGAAAAAGAGCAAAACCTGTGCCTAATAGGCATACCTCTCAACTGCTCCGGATTTTCCGTGATATCCCGTATTCAGCTTGTCCCAGTCAGCCTGTTCCGCCGGCCCGCATTCTGCAGTGTTTTTCCGCCTAATCCGTCCCGAACGCCGAAAACACGCACTTGCCTTTGTTCCCCAACACTTCCGGGTTTCCTTCTCTCTTTTCCGACGTGCCCTGCGGACCAATAGATGCTTTTTTCTGTCCCCCCACCCCACTGTGCCTGAAGCCTGCCCTCGTAGCCCACTCCTCCTCCAGCAGCCTCCACTCTGCCCACCACCACAGATTAACCCTTGATGGCTGGTCCCCTCAGGTCCGCTGCCGTATAATAAAGCAGCTAGTGGCTGGAGGGGAACCAGAGCTTCGTACACTGTTTCAAGGAGAGTCGTGGAGGAGGACAGAACAACGCGCATCACCACGTGTGGTCAGAGGTCGCCAGCGGAGGGGATTCGGAGCGCAAATAGAGAGCGCACCCAGAGTCTGAGCCAAGGAAGAGAAGCGAGCAGAGAACAAGAAGCGGGGCAGGCAGCGGCTGCACCATAGGTCTTCGGAGAGGAGACCACAGTGAAAGGTAGCCTGAACGAACGCCGCCAATCGCCTACAGTCCCAAGAGGTGAGAAAAACAGATTTTCTCAGTTTGGGGCTTTTTTTTTTATTGCTGCCTTGATTCACTTTTTTTCTGCTTTTCCAAGAAAGGACCAACAATCATATCTGCTAGCAGCTGCAGCTTTACGATAGATACCCCATAGGCACAGGTTCAGCAGGAACCTGATATTTACAGTTTTTATTTGTGTTAGACACTGTAAAATAAATAGCATGTCAGTAAACGGGCTCTAGTCTGCAGGAACATGCTGTAATATGATTTGAAATGCCTCTTGTCTAAGGCTTGTCTTGGTGGGGTGGTGACATGTTCACCACAGGAAGGCTATAATTATGAGACTGGAGTCAGTCCACTTGGTGACTTATAGCAGAAGAGACTGGGAAAGGGCCAAGGAAGGAGGCACTAAAGCAGTCAAATCTGGAGCAGTTGAGACAGAGAGCATACCCAGCCCAGTGCTCACTCCTCAGTCTCTGCTCTCTGCGCATGCAACTTGTTTGGTGTCCTCTTTAGCTCTCTCGTGGGTGGCAGAGCAAGATGTGGTGCATGTGTGCAGTGAGAGGCCGAACTTTTAAGTTCTTTTTTGGGGGCCTGGGAGCCAGAATGTGAGGCGGGAGACAGTCTAGTCTCTGCTGGCTGGCTGGTGCCTTGGGCTGGGTCTGGGTTTGCACTGCAGTACACACAAAGCAGTTCTGTTGTGTAGAAAATGTAGTGTAGCAATGTAGAAAATGTAGCGTAGCAATGTAGAAAGTGTAGGCTGCATAACGTAGAAATGTAGAAAGTGTAGCATAGCAATGTAGAAAGTATAGGCTGCATAACATAGAAATGTAGGCTGTGTAGCATAGAAATGTAGGAACTGTAGCATGGAACAAATGTAGAAAGTGTGGATGTGTGTAGTGTAACAGGTGTATTGTGTTTGCCTGCTTCTAATATGTGCAAAATGAAGTGTTTCTTAATCTAATCTTGTGTGTATTGTGTTTATTCATGAGTGTAGCATTAAAATAAAGTACAGACAACACACTGGTATAGTAAATTTTTATTACAAAAACACACACCACCACACATGGTTAAAATAACTTTATTGGTGCACCATCAGATGGCCGCGCTGCTCGCACGCTACAAAAAAATAGGGTGTTCCACATTTGGGTCATTTGTCACACATTGCCGTGGTCTTTGTTCCACATTGGCAGGTTTACAGGTTGAGAGTTATGCTAATAGGGGCAAACACTATTAGCAAAAACAAACTGCATTTCCAAACCACTACTGAGATACAAATCAACAAGAAATCAGAAAACTCAGCAAATTTGGCTAAACCCCATAACAGAGCCGTCCCCACACTGGTTTCATAGGGGAGGATGGGTGGGAGTGCCAATAATGCTTAGGAATCCCCTGGAAGAAAGAACACTTCTACGGTGAGTAATTTTTTCTTCTCATCCCAAGAATTCTTCAGCATGTACTGACAGGTGCAGACTACAAAGCGATACAGTTGGGAGGAGGGCACAAAAACCTACTTAGGAAAGAGGCTCTGTAGCATTGCTGTGCCAAATTTGGCATCAGCTCTCGACTGCACGTCCTAGCAGTAATGTCTTGTGAATGTGTGAACCATTTTCCAAGTAGCTGCTTTGCAAACCTTTAGCAAAGGAATGTCTCTACAAGCTGCCACAGAGGCAGCGGTTCCTCAAGTTGAGTGGACTCTGAGCCCGAGAGGGGGTTGTTTACCAGCTTTGCTGTAACAGAACTGGATACAAGAGACTAGGTATGACTAGGTATACATGGACAAAAGAAGGACGAGGCCCATCAAGATTGTCCCCCCCCCCCAAAAAACAAATGTGGGGATTTAAACCCTGTGGTGGTTCTTACTAAGCCAAATATCAATCCCTACTTTAAATGTGTTAATAGTATCACTGTCAGCCAGATCTTGCGGAAGTATATTCCAAAGTCTTGGTGTTCTTATGGAAAAGAAATGTAACCTTCTATTAGTTTTTGCTTGACTGATTAATATTTATTATGGAGCCTTGGTGATGTTTTCCTAGAACTCATATGAATGCCACACTGGGTCATAAGAGAGGGTGATTTTTGTATCTTATAGAGAAAAATAAGATCCCCTCTTCTTCTTCTAAACTGTAGTGAATGTAATCCTGTTTTCTTTAGTCTCTCAGAATATGGTAAAGATGCAAGATGAGGAGCCATCGTCGTAGCCCTCTGTTGTATTTGTTCTATGATGTTTATATCTTTGACCAAATATGGGTTCCATAAAGGTGACCCATAGTCAGTATAGGGTCTAATATGAGATCTAAACAGAGGGATGATGCATGCCTCAGATTTGGAAATAAACGTACGTCTAATTCTACCCAACAGTAAATTTGTAGTTTTTGCTATGTGACTACAATGACTTGTGGGGATAAGTCTCATTTATCCAGATCCCTAGATCTCTTTCACATGGTGAAGATTTTAGGATTTTGTTATTTAAAGCAGCAGTGCAATGAAAAAAGTTAATCCAAAAAGCTAATTTTCTGCTATGGTTATAAACAATATTGGCAAAACTGTTGATTTTGGTTTTTTGAATGCTTCCTATGTTGTGTACTGTACATTTGCATTTTTGTCTGGATTCTTACCCTCCTCAGGTTCTCAATATTATTTCTATGCAAAAATGAGGCGGACATCTTTTTTTGTTGAGAAATAATTACTTTAAAACCTTTATAAAATTCTTAAATGATGATGAAAACTGAAAATTTTACCACCAAAATAAACTGGAAGACCTCTGGCATCAATTAGGAAGAAAAAAGGTGGGGTCACATTTTAACCCATTTTCATTGCACTGCTGCTTTAACATATATGTTTGTTTAGGATTTTAGTGACCCAAGTGAAGGACTGAACACTTACTGATGTTGAAATCAATTTTGTTGGTAAGGGCCCAGGATTCTAGGGTTAAAAGATCTTTTGTAAGTGTAACCCTACTTTCATCTGTGCCCACCATGCCACCCAACTTGGTGTCGTCTACAAATTTAGATAGTGAATTCCTACAGCAGATCTGCATATCCGAATGAAAGCACTAAACAATACAGGGCCCAAAACTGAACCCTGTGGCAATCCAGCGGGAAATAGATCTCTTGGTCACCGGTTTCCCTCTGCCCACTTCACCATAGGTGAGAAAGAGCTGAGTATGCGAGTCTCTGAACTGCTTAGTACGGTCTAAGTAGTACAATAGGGCTCTCTTGACGTCCAGGCTATGCAACTTGTGGCAAAGAAATAGACTGGTTAAGGTGGAATTCAGAGACCACCTTGGGCAAAAATTTCTTATTCGTCCTAAGGACTACTTTGTCTTTGTGGGGAATGATATATTTGGGATCTGTACAAAGGGCCTGAAACTCAGAGATCTGTCTGGCAGAGGTAATGGCCACTAGAAAGACTGTCTTCCAAGTTACAAACTTGAGATCAGCAGTAGCCATGGGCTCCAACAGAGGTTCCATGAGCTTGGCTATACAAAGGTTCAAGTCCGGAGGGGGAACTGGTTCCCTCGGGGGGGGCATGAAGGTGCAGCAGCCCTTTGAAAAACTTTTTGAAAATGGGCTGTGAGATGACAGACTTCTCTTTTCCAGTGGAAAGGCAGGCCGAGATGGCCACCAGATGTACTCTTAAGGATGAAGCTTTCAGGCCCTCCGTCTGAAGGTGTACTAGGTAATCCTGTAAGATAGGAGAAGAAGACTGCAAGGGCTCTATGTCCTTATCCTTGCACCACAGAGAGAACCTCTTCCACTTGGAAGCATGTTTTCCCAGTGCTAGGTTTCTTAGCCATCCGTGGAATCTTAAGGACTTGCTCAGAGTACTGGGATTCAGGAAACTCTAGCTCATCAAGAACCAGGCTTTGAGGTGAAGGGACTGGATGCTGGGGAACGCTAGCCCTGTCTGGGGAAGGGTCAGGAGACTGTGGGATGATGGCAGTCTGATGACCTTCCTGAGAGGGCGAGAAGCAGGGAGTACCAAAAGGTTGTCTCGCCCAATCCGGGGCCACCAGAATCATGGTGGCTGGCTGATCCCAGAGTTTGAGAAGAACCATGTACATCAGAGGAAAGGGAGGAAAAGCATAAAGGAACCTCCCTGTCCAGTCCAGGATCAGTGCATCCACTGTAATGGTCCCCAAAGCTGGAGGCCTGCAGCAGTACTGAGGTAACTGGTGGTGGAGGCTGGACGCGTATAGGTCCAGATCTGGAACCCCCCAGCTTCTGAAAAGTGTGGCTAGGACCTGCTTGTTGAGGGTCCACTCGTGGTGGCCCTGACTGATGCAACTTAGAGCATCCACTAGAATGCTGTCCTTGCCCAGAAGATGAATAGCTGACAGGCACATGTCCTGAGAGTAGGCCAGGGACCAAATCCTTATCGTCTCTCTGCAGAGTTTGGTTGACCTTGTGCCCCTTGCTTGTTGATGTAGAACACGGCAGTCGTATTTTCTCTTCTTATCTGGACTGACTGTCCTCTGAGCTGTGAGGCAAAAGCCTTGCTGGCCAGGAACACTGCTCTGAGTTCTAAAAGACTGATGTGGAGTGTGGACTCTTTGGGCGTCCAAGTGCCATTTATGGCTAGGTCCCCTAGGTGGGCACCCCAACCTAGAAGAGCAGCATCTGTTGTCAGAATCAGAGAGAGTTGTGGAATCTGAAAGCGAAGCCCTATCCTAAGTTTTCTGTTTCCTTCCACCAGTCCAGGGCCCGCAGGAAGGTCTCTGTGACTGGTATTAGCTTTGCAAGGGAGTCTTTTCTTCGACCAATGAGACCTCAGGTGGTACTGAATGTCCCTCATCTGAAATCTGGCCTGTGGGAATACTGCGGTCATTGAGGCCATGTGGCCAAGTAGTCGGAGGTGTCTGACCTCTCGGTTGGCCTAGACTGAACGGGTTTAACAGAATGAGAAAATTCTGAATTCTGTCTGTGGGAAGGAAAGCCCTCCCTTGTAGCGTGTTGAGCACTGCCCCTATGAATTGCGGATTTGGGCAGGCTGGAACTGGGATTTTTCCCTTGTTGGTAATGAAGCCCATAGACAGCAGAGTGTGTCTTGTCAGGCTTAGAGCTTCTGAGACAGTCAAAGGAGAATTGACCACAATTAGCCAATCATCCAGGTAGGGAAAAACTGAGACTCCTTGTCTTCTGAGATGAGCTGCCACCACTGCCAGGCACTTGGTGAACACCCTGGGAGTGGATGTTCGCCCAAAAGGCATGGCTGCAAACTGGTAATGGTCGGAGGGCAGCCTGAATCTGAGGAATTTTCTGTGGGATTGCCTTACTGGAACATGAAAGTAGGCATCCTTTAGATCCAGGGAGACTAGCCAGTCCCCTTGCTTTAGCGAATGAATGACCAGAGTCAAGGTTACCATCCTGAACTTTGGTTTCAACAGGTGCTTGTTCAGGTACCTTAGGTCCAGAATAGGTCGCCACTCCCCATTTTTCTTCAGGGTTAGGAAATATGTGGAATAGAGACCCCCTCCCCACTGGGGAAGAGGTACTCTTTCTATGGCTTTGGCCTGCAAGAAGTTCTTGACCTCTAATTCCAACAGCTATTTTACTGTTGGGGTGAGAGGATTCAAGAGTTTGGGGCCATGAAGAATGGGAAATTTTCTGAGCTGAAGGAAGAGGCCCTGATCCACTACCTCTAACACCCACTTGTCTGAGGTGATTTGACGCTAATGATGGAGGTAGTGGGACAGCCTGCCCCCCACAGGGAGAGGGAAGGCAACCAAAAAGGAGTCAGGAAGACTGCTGTCTGGATTGTGTAGAGGTTAACAGGAGTGGGGTTGGCTTTTCACTGACCTCTCCTATCTCTACCTCTGAAAAAAACTCATCTGGGAAAAACCCACAGGCATTGGCATACAATGGAAAGTCCTAGGAAAATAACCCCTGCCCCTGACTCCCCTGCTCTGAGACTTCTGGGAGGAGGAGGGCTTTTCTTTACCAGAGTTACTCTTGTAAGTAGTTTTGAACTCATCCACTCTTTTCATGTAAGCTTCAGTTTGGTCCCCGAAAAGGGAAATGTTCCCACAAAGACAAGCCATAGCTTGCGATTGGACATCCTGAGTGAGACTCGTAGTTCTTAACCAAGCAAACCGCCTCAGAGAAATGGCCTGTGCCATGACCCTCAAGGGTGTGTCATTATCATCTACGGCCATGTGAAACTGATACTTGGTGGCTTCCATGGCCCACTTGACAGTTTCAGTGACATCCCTGACCATAGTGTCTCCCCCATGCTGCACTATGGCAAAGACGGATTTCAGTAAAGCTCTCAGAGATCTCATTGTGTATGCCACGTAAGAAGACAAGCATAACAGCAAAGAAACAGTAGCATATGACTTCTTAGCCATAGAATCTAGTTTTCTTGAGTCTTTCTCTGGGGGGGGGGGGAGCAGACAATGGCACTTTGTGATCGGGATGTGTATAGAGAAAATCAGCAGTACACTTACCAAGCTGGTATTTCCTCTCAATCTTTCTGTTCACCCCGGAAGAAGTTGAAGGGGTTCCCAGAACCTTAAAAACTGCTTTCTTCAATGTGTTGTGGATGGGTAAGATGAGTTTCTTTGGAGGAGTGTGACCCATCATTTCTACGCAGTCGTCCTCAATCTCTTGATCGGTGTCATCCTGTAGGGGAAATTCCAGGGTGTCCACCATCTGCTTAAGGAATGGGAAAAAGGAAGAAACTTCATCACTGTCATCATTTAAATTAGCCCCAGGGTGACCATTTGGGTCTAGTGGGTCCCCATGAGGCAGTCCATCAACATCATCCTCTCCATCAAAAAAAAACCTTGGGCATAACTAGTGTCATGGAGAGGAGTACTAGGCCCTGAAGGAGCTGAGAAAATATTGCCCATAGATTGTAAAGTCTGATACAAATGCCAAGCTTTAGCTAGTTCATTTGCAGAGGGCATATCTTTATCAACCACTGTTGTCACCTTATGCTTTTCAAAAGGAAGGACAGCGGTGTTGTCTTTCTTATTCTTTTTAGTAGGGACTGGGTCAGAATCCCACTCATTTTGTCTTTTAGAGGCTTGGCTAGAATTTTTACTTTTATCAGACTTACTTTCACTAGAGTCCCTAGAAGACTCATCAATAGTTTTATGTTGACTTGAGGTATCCTCCACAGAGCTTTTAGAGGAGGAGGAGGCAGACAGAGAGGCTATAATGAGTTTGGCCAAAAAACTAAGCCAATTAAAATTATACTTGCTAGAGGTTTTTTTTTTTTTAATTGTGGAAAGGAAAACAGTAACCACCTCGACACTTCGTGGCAACAGTAGCCCACTGCACAATTACAGGAGGTGTTACCCCAGAGAAGAGAGGGGAATTAACCTTCAAATAGAGTTATGCAATATAAAATATAAAGAAAAATGGTTCCAGAAAATACAGTAGCGCACAAGCGCGAAACATTTTCAGCGAGTGCGAATAAAAATATTGATTTTTAACACAAAAGCAGTAAAAATACAAGCTTAAAGACTAAATACTATCGAATAAAACAAAAACGACGCACTTTTATCGCACACACGGTCAACTTTTACCTCAGGAAAAAAAAAACGCTGAAGGTTGGAAAACAGTAAAAAACCTCCCATCTGCAAGGAACCAAATGCAGCCATGGTGAAAATGGAAGAAATAAAGGAAATACCTCAAAATATCTCTAAGGCAGCACTCAAAGGTAAGAAAATGTCACAAGAAGGTCTCTGAAGAGGGAGAGCTCCGGGGCACCGTTGCCAGTTCAACGGAGAAAAAGTTCTGAGGTCCTTCAGGCTGACTGCAGGCAGCTCTCTCCTCTTTCTCTATCCTGACTGGCCAATGCCTTCCTCATTTGCATTAACTCCATCTCTCCGGGGCAGTGTAACCCAGCTAGCATAGTGCACCTCTCAATACATGCTGAAGAATTCCTGGGGTGAGAATGGGGAGAATCATCTTGGTGAGGATGTCTCAGCGAGCAGGGAGGGTGATGCAGCTCTTATGCCTAAAAAGGGCACCCAGTTAAGGGAAGAGCCTTTTTATGAATGGTGTCTATGTGCTGGGAGAAATGGAGGTGACAGTCCAGCCAGATGCCAAGGTATCTGAAGGCAGGTACATCAACAATTGGGATACCATCTAGGGTGTGGAAGGAAGAGAGGGACGGGAATTTAAAGAGCCTTGTTCTAGTGCCAAAGCACACAGAAACCATCTTTTTGGCATTTAGAGATAACTGATTTGACTGAAACCATTTCTGGATTGAGCCGAAATCAGGCTGGAATTTGGATACTAGCTCAGCTGGTGAAGAACCAGAGACAAATAAGGCAGTGTTGTCTGCATACATGTGTATGCATGGCATCTATGAAACAGTGCCAGGGGCAGTGTCGAGGATGACCCCACGACAATCCCAGAAGGGAATGATCCCAACACCAAAAGCTCATGCTGTACCATCAGCAACACCGGCGTAAGCCCCAAAGAGTCTACCCTCGACACCATACACGGCATCACCAAAGGTGTCGGCGACTCGCCAGCCCCTAAAGGACCAGAGGCCCTGTGGCTGCCCCCATCCCCAGAGGGGACACCGGCGACAGCACAACTGGGGCAGACACTGGCAGCACCAACAGTAGCAACAGACCACAGGCTGAAGCCACAGACACCCACGAGCCTAAGTCAAGCAGCACTACAGGCTGTTCCAGCCCAGCAAACCTTGACGGATAACAAGCCAGCAATAGAAATGGTGCCACTTGAATTATACTGTGCATCCATTGTTCCATAAGAGCTGCCCAATGGCAACTCTGCCCACCAGAGTTCCCTCTAATGGACAAAGAGAGGCACCGGGACAGAGAGACTAAACTCCAAAGCCCAGGCGTCACTGGTGTCATCCATGAAAACAATGAGGAACCTGTGCCTGTGGAAGTCGAGCGTTTCATACGAGAATGACCATATGACACATAAATCAGTGCTGTTTTTTCCCCTTTTTGTGGGGCGAGGTAGAGGTCGAATGGTGCAATGACCACAACACCAAGTGTTTGTGGGATATGTACAGTTTAGTTTTGCTACTCCGGGAGGACTTACAGCATCCCTGGCACCACATTACCACTGACAGAACATCTGCACAGACAGAGATGGTGACCAGACACGGCCCCCCACTGCCGGAGCAAGCAGCCTTTTCAGGCTTCATTCCATGGCTGACCGCTGACATGAGATAGGGTTGTGAGAAACTGTAGATTTGTGTGTGTTAAGCTAACTTATCTGACACAAAAATAAACTTGTGTATTTAAAATTATAGCCGAAGTACTGAATGCTGTTATCGTGTAGACAGCGAAATTCTGGTCACAATAAGAAGAGCGGCGATGTTACTCGTGCACACTCAACAGCAGGCAAAAAGGAACTGAATCAACTGGGAGCTGGTGCCACTGTATACAACTGGGTGCATGTGGAAATGCTTGCATGGGGCCTACTTGCGACACCTGCCCAGAAAAAAGTTCTAGCTCCCACGGCGTCCTAGTGGCTCAAGCACACATCTACAACTGGGAATCAATGGTGAAGATTGTTTTTTAGAAGATCATTCAATTATTTCCTTATTTTGTTTAACTTAAGAGTAGGGAGTTATTTTTAGGGCCTTAAATGAAGGTTTTCATAGATGAGTAAAGGTGGCAGCCAGGTTTGTGATGGCAATCAGGAATGACTGAAGTGGCTCAAGAATTCTATATGTCAGTTGTCCAACTTTCAAGTCCCTTTGCCTGAACTTTTTTAAACCTGTGCAGCTGGTCTCAAAACGTGCTTAGCCTATCAGGAAATGTTAAACCCATTTTATAAGAACACTAGATTTTCCTTTTGCATATGTTTGGGTTCCAGTGCAAACCAGGAAATTCAGACCATAGGCTGGTACAGTCTGGGCACATAACTTAAGTCTCTCAAATCGGAGAAGTTCGTAACCCCCAGTGCTAACTGGTAGGGGAATGTGTTCAGCTATGAAAGCAACCTTTTCCTTGGTCTCCAATCCAGAAGACAGAAACAGCGTGAGGACTGCAGTGTGAGGAGTTAGAGATCATTAAATGAAGGGTAAGACGAAAAATATACTCACCATAGTAATGTTGTTTCTGTCAAGGGATCTGTCTCTATGCTTAACTACTATAAAACAGCCTGCTGGTTTCAGCTGTCCCACAGAGTATAATTTTATGCAAATCAGAGAATCTTGGAATTAAATTCAAATCTCTGCTGTGTGGTCACGCTCCACTGGGCCCTCCAATGTCAGATTTATTTGTGAAGCTATGGGAGCAATGACCACCAAACTAGCTAAAGATATACAAAAACAGAAAGCCAAAAATGTTGAGTCCCTGCAAGGTTAAAACAAGGCAGACCAAATATTCTGCAATAAAATCACCAAAAATCAACTGTAGGCAATGCACAAAAAAATGCTCAAGCAAAATAAGGAAAGAAAGAAAGAAAACTGATTTTTGGAGAACCTCTTCCAGGTTCTGAAAGGCAAGGTAGGGTGGGTGTTTTAAGCACTGTGAGGGATCCCTTGGAGAAAACAACATTACTATGGTGAGTAATTTTTTTCTTCAAACTGCAGAAATCCCTCCCTATGCTTAACTACTGCAGACTACAAAGCAGTACCTTGGGAAGCTGGGTACAGAACCTAGTTAAGGGAAAGGTTCTGCAAAACAGTAGTGCCAAATCTGGTATCCCTTCTGGACTGTATGTCCAGACAGCAGTGCTTTGTGAAAGTTTATACTGTTTTCCAGATAGATGCTTTACAAATGTCCAGCAAGGGAATATTCCTTGCAGCTGCCACAGAGGCAGAGATGCCATGTGTAGACTTGTGTCTTGAGGCATTGTGATGGTAGCTTGCCAGCTTTGTTGTAACAGAACTGAATGCAAGAGACTACTGAGCAAGCAACTGTTCTCTTGGAGGCCGCCCTACCTTTGCCGGCTTCACCATATGTGACAAACAACTGTGAGTGGGAGGACCTTGTGGTGATATAGCCAACTTCCAGTTATAATTTTCAGATACATTTCTGTTATATTTTTTTAATGTGATTTTTGTGTATGTTAGATGCCACAAAAGATGCCCAATGTGTTTTTTTTTTTAAAGGAGTACATAGTTTTACTGAAAGATCACAGGAAATGAGAAAAAGTCTTGCAAAATATGTGACACTCCTATGTAACCCAGGAAAACAGCTACTAGCCAGGAAGCTGAATATTACATTTTCAAAGGGGATGGAAACATAGAAACATAGACTTTGACAGCAGATAAGGACCGCTTGGCCCACCTAGTCTGCCCATTTCCCTACCTAATGGATAAGCTGCAGATCCTAGTTAACCAACAGCCTATTTCTTCCTACCCCCCTTCACAAGAACTGCCTTATGTCTGTCCCATGCATTCTTGAATTCTCCCACAGTTTTAGACCCCACAACCTCCTCAGGAAGGATGCTCCATGCGTCCACCACCCTCTTTGTGAAAAAATACTTCCTCACATTGCCCCTGAACCATCCCCCCTCTATCTTCAAATTTTTTCCCCTTGTTCTGGCAAATCTCTTTTTCTGAAAGATGCTACCCTCTTGGACTTTCTTGATTCCACTGAGGTACTTTAAAGTTTCTATCGTGTCCCCCCTCTCTCTCCTTTCCTCAAGGGTATACATATTAAGCTCCTTTAGTCTCTCCTCGTATGGCTTCTCTTGCAGACCCTGCACCATTTTAGTTGCCCTCCTCTGGACTGCCTCCATCCTATGTCCTTGTGGAAATGGGGTCTCCAGAACTGGACGCAGTACTCCAGATGGGGTCTCACCACCTGTCAGTACAGAGAGATAACTTCCTGTTTTCTGCTGGTGATGCCTCCTCCTATACATCCCAGTATCCCTCAGCCCTCCCTACTGCCTTCTCACATTGTTTGCCAACCTTAAGGTCATCTGATATGATTACCCCAGGTCCCTTTACATTTTCTTGTTTTTACTACCCCCCCCAAAAAAAAGTGTGTAATCTTTCCCTGGGTTTTTGTTTCCTAGCTGCATTATTTTGCACTTCTTTGCATTGAATCCAAGCTGCCATACTTCTGACCATTCCTCCAATCCCTGGTTAGATAATTGGTGTAATAAAATCTCAGGATGAGACACGCTATCTTCCTTGTTGTGAACCTTTAAGATAAAAAGGAGAAATGGTTTTAGACAGGAGGTGTCAGCAACGTTACCACAGTCAGATTACATTTTTTTAGTAGTGCCAGGAAGTGGTGATAGGAGGACCCAAATAAGGAAATAATAATTCCTTAAAATCTGGAAAGAGCATGAGTGACATCTACTGACCTAAAAGTTAGGACCAGACCACGATTTTTTACAGACTGCCAAAGAGACTATAAATACCCCCTGTAAACAGAAGCTCACTGTAATACACTTTGGCCACTCTCCTGACAAGACACAGAACAACCTACCAGAAGCCGAAAAGGAAGAAAGGAGTTTTCAGGCTTATTATTCTTCCAGACTACAATTTATTATGAACTTAAGGTAGAACTTTAGATAACAGCTGTAGTGCATTTTTCCTGTATATTTTCCACTTTTGTGTTATTCTGTGACCAAAAATTTCAAAATCGTTTAGCTGTAACTGTATGATTTTTTTTTTTTTGAGTTATCTATTTTTCCCCCGTCGTGCTCAGGAGCTGCCTCTCCTTTGAGCCTCCATGACCCCTCAGACATACCTTCTACTATCTCCACGCAAGCCACCTTACCTCATATTCGCAGCCGACCTCCGTATAGCCCAGCGTAACCCTGTAGCGGGTGGGTCCCTCTCCTCCAAGGGGGGAGGAAACCGGCGCACTATTTCTTTCGGTCCCGGGCACTGCTGAGACTTTGCGTGGCCTCCGGGAGTCTTCAGAGGTGTCCTTAGGCCGGCAGCCATCATCCGTATTTCCCCTGAAATGCTCCCTCTGCAATGCTCCCAATGTCCACTGGGTGCCGCTGCAGAGCAACCATGCATCCCTAACCCACCCCAGCAGAGGACAGCAGTCCTACGGACGCTCAATCCTTCCCCTTTCCCTGCCAACCCCCGGCGCCAGAGTCCATTCCCGAACCCGGGTCGCCGGCGTGGACTGTATGATTATTAACAAAATATTTTATTAAAAACATTTGTTTTTAAGAAACCTGCCTAAGCAAGATTTTTCATGTGTGTGGTTGTGGGACATTTAATAATAGTCTGACTAAACTGTTATTGTTAAGGGGTCTGTACATGGAAATCTGGGTAAAGATAGGGACAATATGAAAGTCTCAAGGAAGAGTCTGTAGGGATCTGAACCAAGTTACTGCATGCCTGTGGAAGACGACAAAATCAGGGTTACAAGGCTACCTTGAAGAGACTGTAATGCCTGGATCTTCCCCCTTGTATAACAACCAAGAAAGGGTTCTCATTTGGCTACAAGACTCAAGACTGTACCCTTATCCAGAGTAAAGAGGGAACTCTGGGGCCTCGTGGTGGCTGTTCAGTCGTGACCTCAGCGAGCATTCTAGAGGAAAGGTATCCTTGTTTTCTCCCTCCCTGTCACAAATTGCACTTAAGGGTGGGCACTGTGAGCTCCGTGGACCTGATCCTCAGGAGTGGGTTTGTGACAGATTTGGTGTGCAGTGGTGGGAACTGACAGATCTGGTGTACAGTGGTGGGATCCGAGAGATCTGGTACCATAGTGTTGTGATTCGAGAGATATTGGTGGCACAGGCATAGCAGCTGGATTTGAGACCAGTGTATCAGGCTGATAAACTAAAAACAATCCACACACAATCAAGGCAGAGATCTGAAAAAAAATAATAATTAAGTTACAGTATAAAGTTCCCTACCAGTTTTCTTTTTTTCTCCCCCTCGGTGTAAGCTAGTATACTAGAAGCGAGGGAGGAAGATGGCTTCCAACTACAGCGAATTCACTGCAGACTACCTAAGGCAGGAAAGAGGGATCCACTATGAGGGGCGAACCAAAAAGAACCTCATGGAGGCTCTCGTGGCAGTCAATGAGCAAGCGGTTGTCCCAAACCTTGAGTCACAGCAAGTGACTGAAAAGGACCAGAGCCTGGGCATAGTGGTGCCAGGTTCCATCGCAGAGTCCAGTCCCAGGGAGGAGGGCAGCGAGACCAGAGGAAACCAAGAGCCACAGCAGCAGGGGAAGGTCGCCACAGAGTTGGAGCTAGAAAGGATCAGGCTCCAGCTGGAGTTGAGGAAATTAGAACTGGAGCAGAGAACGTTTGAAGCCCAGCAAACAGAGGGAATTCGAGCAGAGAAAGTTCGAACTGGAGTTGCAGGAAAAATTGCACCAGAGAGAGGCTGAGGAAAAGGAAAAACAGCTTCAGAGAGAATCTGAGAGGGAAGAAAAGCAGCGGCAGGGGGAGTCTGAGCTGGAGAAGCTAAGACTCCAATGAGCAGCGCCAGAGGAGGTAAGTGGCAGGGATGAACCTGAAACTCCAGGGCTGGGGTATAAGTTAAACTCCAAATTAATATCCGAATTTAAAGAGGAGGAGAATATGGATGCATTTTTGAATTCGTTTGTAATGGTCTGTATCCAGGTCAAGGTACCCAGGGAGTCCTGGAGCTTCCAGCTATCCCCACTACTTACTGATAAAGGGCGTGAGGCGCTAGGCCAAATGGACAGTAGCAATTATGAGAAACTTAAAAGCTGCTTTGCTTAAAAAGTATGAACTGACTCCTGAGGCCTACAGGGTTAAATTCCGTAAACTCCAAAAAAGCCCTAACATGAGCTTTGAGAAACTAACCACAAAGCAGCGTCAGTTTTTAAAACGTTGGTGGGAGGGGCTGGAAGTAAACTCTGTGGGGAAAACTGAGGAGGTTGTACTTTTAGAGCAGTTCTTTTGGGATGGCCCAGCAGAGTTGAAAATCTGGCTAGAGGACCGAGATCCAAAAACAGCACAACAAGCTGCTGAGCTCTCAGACCGCTATGCCAGGAGCAGACCTGCTCTGAAATGAAGTGGGGCAGGTGTGGCAGGGCAGAAAGGAAAGCGCCCCTTCAGGGCTGCTGAAACTCTCACAACCTCTGCAGAATGGGGGAAGCCCCAGGTTACCAAAAAGGGATGTCTTAGAAAAAAAAAAAAGAATGATGACTGTTGGTTCTGTAAACTGCCAGGGCATCTTATTCATAGATTTCATAGGTAAACCAGAGCAGAGAAGTCATATAGTCCATGGTGCTCGTCAACTATTAGTACCCTCTTATATTTCTGTTGTTTAAGTTATTATCCAGCCTATGCTTAAATTCGTCACAGGTTTTACTGGTCATGACCTCTATGGGAAGTCTATGCCATACTTTTTGTATTCTTACTGAAAACCAGTATTTCCTTCTATTGGTCTGATATCTCATGCCTGCAATTTGTAGTGGGTGTGCCCTTGTGCTGTAGCTTTGGTCCTTAGTATCCAGGTCTAGCAGATCCCACAGGTCGGGGTTCAGAGAAAGCTTTGTAAACCAGACACATGTCCCCTCTTAGCCTACGGATATTCTAAACTGTACATTCCGAATTCCTCCAGTCTATCCTCATATTCCAGGTTTCATACCCCTCTGATAAGTTTAGTTGCCCTTCTCTGTACCCTCTTTAGTGCCCTAATTTCTGTTTTACCACCTGGGATCCACAGCTGCGCACAATGCTCCACGTGTGGTCTAACCAGGGAGGAATACAGGGGTATAAGGACCTCCCTGTCTCTGCTCTTTATGCGTTTTCTAATGTAGCTTAAGACACTGCTCGTCTTTTTAACAACTTGGTTACAGTGTAGGTATCTTACTTCCAAGATTGTTAGATATTCTGACTCCCAGGTCTCTTTCATCTGCGACTTCCCTCAATGTTGTTCCGTTTAAGCTATACCTGTGCTTAAAATTCTTTGAACCCAAGTGCATCACAGTACATTTATCAGCATTAAAAATGAGTTTATGCATTCTTGCCCACTCTTCCAGATCACCAAGGCCGTTTGTGTGTTGTATGTCTGCATCATTACTGTTATTGACCGGTAGGCCAAGCCTGGTGTCGTCGGCAGATTTGGACACCCAAATCTCCTCTTTGGATTGCATAGAAGATATGTAAATATTAAACAAGGCTGGCCCCAGAACAGAGCCCTGAGGGACCCCGCTGGTGACCCTGAACCAGTCTGAATACTTACCCCTAATACATACTCTTTGCTTCCTATCAGTTAGTCAAGAAGCAGTCCATTTGCTAATGTTGCCCAGGGTCTACTACGATCTCCCAACTGTAAACTTCCCAATGTCAATAATCCCGAAATTTATATCCCGAATATTACCTTCCCCCTTTGTCTGTTTTCCCGATGAACATTCTCCCGACAGACACAGACACTTATCGGTACCGCAGCTAGTGAAATTAGCCAACAATACATTTGACGATTGAAACCCACTTACATTCTGTATATTAATTTATAACAGCAAGCACTTCCAACCCTTACCAGTGCTGAGAGTCTGGGGGCTCGTTCTTTACTACGGCCAGCAGTCAGTTGAAAGGCAATCTGCTTTATGAAATCAGGAATTGATGTGTAGGCACAAAGTGTGTCCAAAATAACTGACTTATACTTTGACCTGTCAGACAATGGGGTTAATGAAAGTTTTTCCAGTAACCTAACACAGCATACTGAATAGTAATAAATAGTTGAAGCACAGCTGATTGAACATTAGCCAACAATACATTTGATGACTGGCTATATTTTGCACTTCACAAAGCATAAAGACAGTCCGTTTCAGTGGTGCTTCTCCCTATCAAATCAAAATGGCAGAAGCAACCACGTCCGTTTCTGAGGCGGCTGTTTGTGCAATTGTGAATTCACAGCGTGGACAACCAAAATTAAGCATAGCCGGATACCTGTATGTTAAAGAGCGGAGTCGGAATGACAGTTTTTACTGGTGTTGTGAAAGTCGAAAATCTTTGGCATGCCACGGCCGTGCTTCCACCATACTAGTAGGCGGTCAACATCATCTTCGGGCAACAAAAGAACATAACCATAGCCCAGATGCATGTGCTGCTCCCACAGCCACAGCAATTGCAGCACTGAAGAAAAAAGCATTGACAACACATGACACACCTGCACAACTGATACAAAGTGAAACTGCAGGTTTGTCTTTGGAAGTTTGTCACAACTTGCCGCCTAAGCAGTCGCTTAGGCAAGTAATCAAGCATGCAAGGCGAATCAATATAGCACCTGAACCCAGAACACTTGAGGAGATTGCAATAGCTCTGGAATTTACAACAGTGAACGGGCAATCTTTTCTAGCAAGAGATACTACATGTGGAAACGAGAGGGTGTTACTATTCACTACCAAAAAATATTGAAAAATTAATGCGTGCTGCCTACTAGATCATGGATGGAACATTCAGAACGGTGCCGCACCTGTTCCGTCAGCTTTATTCCATACATGCGCCTGTTGGCAATACAGAGACATGCAGAGTATTGTCACTGGTATATGCACTCATGTCTGCCAAATCTGAGGAGTGTTATCTCACTATGTTTCAGGACCTAATAGATGTAGCTGCGGAGTATGATTGTACATTGTCCCCCTCCGTGATTATTACTGACTTTGAACAGGCTGCAATAAATGCATGCAAGACTGAGTTCCCCAGTGCTGCAAACAAGGGTTGTCTTTTTCATCTTGGCCAAATTGTATGGCGAAAGATTCAGGGGTTCGGTCTTGCACCACTGTATGGATCAGACCCAGATTTCAGCCTCAAAATGCGACAACTAGTAGCGTTAGCTTTTTTGCCCTTAGAAAAAATCAGCACTGTGTATTCGGAAATCAAACCAGACATACCTCCAGAGTTTTCTCCTATCCTAGAGTGGTTCGAGGATAATTATATTTTTGGTCGGATAAGGCGTAGAATACGAAACAACATTGCAATAAGAGCGGCTCCTTTATACCCCCCTGAGTTCTGGTCTGTGCATTCTCAGATGCAGACCGGGATTCCGAGAACTCAAAATAAAGTAGAGGCATGGCACTGGAGACTTGCTACATTGATTGGCACATCACATGTTGGTATACATCGGTTTGTGGAGGAATTGAGAAATGAGCAAACAATGACTGATATCACTATAGAAAAAATAAATTGTGGAATCCCTAAATCACTCATTAAAAAGCAGTACGCAAAAAGGGAGGAAAAAATAAGCAATGTAGTAGCAGATGTTGATATACGACATCCAAAAGACTTTGTTCATGGAATTGCACATAATATGGTGCTGTAATAGTTTTAGTATGGATTTTTAACGTTTTTAAACTTTATCAATAAATACTGGATTTTAACTGAATGTGCTCGCTTCATTAGAAGTCTGAAATAACCTGAACTGACCCACACTGAGAAATAAAATTCTTCACTGGATGCACTGGTAAGTAGGCATATTACTTGATTCGGCAAATGTCAATCCTTGAAATGAAATTTCAATATCTGTGAAATATTGTGTCTGTGCACTGAGTTAATACGAGCCTTGTCAGTGAGATCGTCAGCGCTGAGTAAATGCTGGATGAAGTAGTCAGTCAAATGCAATCTGTTTGATTTAATACGAGCCTTGTCTGTGAGATCGTCAGCGCTGAGTAAATGATTTGTACCTGTGAAATATTGTGCCAGTGTCGGGAATAGTATTGGTCAGTAACTTTTTCGTCGGTAACTTTGCAATGTCAGTAATAAATTGTCGGTTTAATTTTAGTCGGGAGGTTCATATTCGGGAAAACGTACTGATCCCGTCGCCCGGGATGGCATGCTCGATTAGGAAGTTGATTAGTTGCCCATGTGGGACTTTACCGAACGCTTTTGAGAGATCCAGAAAGATGACATCCGCTGACATTCCCTCATCTAGTGCTCTGCTGGTCTTGCTATAAAACTCAAGGAGGCTGGTCTGGTAAGAGCGTCCTTTTGTGAAGCCATGCTGAGTGTGGGCAATATCCCCCCCCTTTCCTGCATGTATTGTACCATAACGTCTTTAATGATCCCCACCAAAACCTTCCCTAAAACAGATGTCAAGCTTACAGGCCAACAGTTACCCACTTCATGCTTGGACTCCTCCTTATGTATAGGAACCACATCTGCCAGTCTCCATACATCTAGCACTTCACCCAATGCCAGAGAAGTCTGAAATATGGCTGTAATAGGGCCAATCAACTCATTAACCAGCTCCCTAATAAGTCTGGGATGCAGCCCATCTGGTCCTTGAGCTTTGTTAGGATCCAATTTGAGTATTCTCTCCCTGACATTGCGGTGGTCTATAATCGGACAGGGTTTGCCCATTACTGGTAAGTGATTTTTAGTATTACCGGAGTTGTCACTGTAAACGGATGTAAAGTGTCCTAAAAAGGCACAGAGTGGACAAAGTGGTGCTTGAACAGAGTTGGGTGCACTGTGTATCCCTGAAAGCATGCCTATAAACATGAGGGAGCACATATACCCAGTTACTGTAAATGGGGTGCAGACCCATGGGTTAAGGAACACGGGGATGTCTCTTACCTTAGTAAAAGGGGATTTGGTTCGGCCTGAACAGCTTATGAAGAGGGTGATGTGTGCAGTTACCCGCAGTCAGACGGCAAAGGCCGACTGTAGTTCTCTGAACCCCACAGAAGCCCCTGTGGAAAAGAATAGGAAGCTGTTCCCCAGCCTGTGTCTCCTGAAATGGAGAGTAGTGAAAGAGAGGTAGGACTTCCCCAAGTAGCAATTCACAAAACAGCTATAGAAGGTTACTCCGAGGAAGGAGTGGTAATAAATGGTCAGGAGGTTAGGAATGGCAATGACCCTGAATGCACTGACTAGAGCTATGGACCCCAGTTTAAGAACTGAAGGTGACAGGTCCCATGCCGTGGGAAAATGTGAAGATTTTGCAGCCACTCAAGGGACTGATCCTAGTTTGGAGAGGCTGAGGGCTTGTGCAGAATCTGATGGGACACAGGGAGGTGACATAAGACATAGGCTATTTTGGGACAATGGACTGTTATATACACAGTACGTGAGGACAGAGGAAAGGGTGATGGGCAGGCAGCTCGTCATTCTCCAGGGGTATCTGGAGTGGTTGCTTAAGGTCACTCATGATATTCCCATGTCCGGACATCTGGGTATCATGCGCACCATGCAGCGACTGGCCCAGAATTCCTATTGGCATAACTTCACTCAGCAGGTGAAGGAATATAGCAGGTCTTGTCACCAGTGCCAACAGAGAGGGAAGGCGGGTAGTAAAACCAGAGCTGCCCTAATTCTCTTGCCCATTGTGGAAGAGCCATTCCAGAGGGTAGGAATAGATACTGTGGGACCTTTAAGTACCCCAAGCTTCTCCAGGAAAAAGTTTATCCTGATGGTGGTCGATTACGCCACCCGATACCCATAGGTGGTCGCCCTCTCCTCACTTAGGACAGACAAAGTGGCAGACATCTTGCTAGGGATTTTCTTTCTTTTTTTTTTTCCTTTTTCAACCTCTTTTTCCCTCTGGTCACAGTCTGGGGCCTCTCTCAGGCATCCTGCCTGCTCCTGCCCTGCCTGAATTCCTCCTACCTGTGCCTCCTCTCTCTCTCCCTCCCTCCCTCCTCCTCCTCTGTCCACGCTCTGCAACCCCAGCTTAACCCCTCCGGAGTGGGGCCGCCCCTCCTCTTGGGCACACTTAGAGACAGACTCGGACATGGGAGAGGACCCAGGGGGAGGAACCTGGAAGGCCAGGCAGGATGGACCCGGCCATGGGCATGGGGGCAGGTGCCATCGCCTTCCCCGCAGACCGGGCTTTTCCTTGTTCTGGTGATCTCCCCCCCTCCGTGTGTGCACCTCCCCGACGCTAGGTGCACGGCAACCCCTGCCTATGTCATGGCACACTGATTACATGCAGCCGAGCGTGTTGCAGCACCCTCAGTCTTCACCAGGAGTAGCTGGCATGTTGGGCGATCCCAACCTCCCCCCTCGGGGAGGAGAGCAGCCCATCAGGCGCTCAATCCTCACCCGCCCCTGCCACCCCTCAACCCTCAGCACCACCGGGCCGGCACTAGGGATTTTCTACTCTGTCAAGTTTCCGCAGGATGTTATCACCGATCAAGGGGGTACCTTCACGTCAGACCTGATGAAATGTTTGTGAGAGAAGTGCAGAGACACATGACGCCTTATCACCCACAAGCCAATGGGCTTGTGGAAAGGATTAATGGTACTCTAAAATCAATGTTCCAAGCGTTTGCTGAACAGCATGTGAGGGGCTCGGAGAAATACCTTTCCCACCTGTTGTTCGCATACAGAGAGGTACCCCAAGAGTCAACAGAGTTTTCCCCATTTGAACTCTTATATGGACGTAGGGTGTGTGGGCCCCGAGACTTGATCCGGGAAGACTGGGAGGGGAAAACACACCACCCAGGGAACTCCTATAGTGCAGTATGTCCTTAAGTTTAGGAAGAAGCTGAAGGAGCTTATGAGGGTGGCCCAAAGCAACCAGTCAGCTGCTCAGCAGAAACAAAAAGTCTGGTATAATTGCAGAGCCAGAGCTCGCCATGTACAGCACAGATCTGGAAGTAATGGTCCTAATTCCAGTTCAGAAGAGCAGGCAGCAGGCCGAGTAGGTGGGGCCATATAAGGTAGTCCAACAGGTCAATGACGTAAATTATATTGTGGAACTGCCTAATAGGAGACATAACCATAAGATGTACCATGTGAACATGATGAAGCCATATGCAAATAGCGCTGACGTGATATTTGCAGTGTGTAGTCCTGGAGATTGGACAGATGAAGAAGATCCCCCTCCTGAACACGCTAGAGGAAAGCAAGCGGGAGTCATCTGTGGAGGCAATCACACTGTTGCCCCAGTTGATCCCAGAACAGTCCCTGGAAGTGAGAGAGGTCTTAGCGAGGACTTTGTCCCTTTGTTTACGGCAAAGCCTGGGTGAACCCACTTAGCAACGCACGATGTAGACACAGGGACGCAAGCGCCCATACAGCAGACAGCCTACCAGGTGTACGAGGCCGTCCCAAAGGACATTAGGAAGGATATAGAGTAAATGCTGGATTTAGGGGTAATCCAGAAATCCCACAGTCCCTGGGCCTCACCCGTAGTCCTTGTTCCCAAGCTGGATGGCTCTACTCGGTTTTGTGCGGACTGTCATGGACTCATCACAATCACGAAGTCTGGCACCCACCCAATGCCATGGACGGACGAACTACTGGACAGGTTAGGAGGGGTGACCTACCTTTCCACAACTGACTTGATGAAAGGGTACTGGTAAGAGGAGTTAACTGCCAGAGTTAGAGAGCGGTTGGCCTTCATCAGTACAATAGGATTATTCGAGTTCCAGGTAATGCCTTTTGGAATAAAGAATGTCCCTGCCACCTTCCAAAGGTTGGTCAACCAGGTGTTACATGGTACTGAAGAGTATGCAGTGGCTTATCTGGATGATACTGTCATCTTCAGTGCCAGCTGGAAGGAACACCTGTCCCACCTGAAGGAAGTGTTGGGCAGGATACAGAGGCCAGGCTGTCAAGGCACAAAAGTGCCAGGTGGCTATGGCAGAGGTGGCATACCTACGCCATGTAGTGGGGGCAGAGGTAGCTTTGCTCTAATCAAAGATTGAGGCAATAGAGGCGTGGCCTATGCCTGAAACCCAGAAGCAGGTTATGAGCTTCCTAGGGACTGCAGGGTACTATCAAACGTTTGTACCAAATTACAGTACCCTGGCAGCTCCCCTATCTGGCCTGCTAAAGAAAAGAAAGCCCAAAAAGGTAGACTGTGAGCCAGATTGTGAACAAGCCTTCACACGGCTAAAGAAGGCACTGTGCAGTGCCCCTGTGTTGGCCAGTCCAGATTACTCTTAAGAAATCTGTAGTCCAGACAGATGCCTTAGATGTGGGGACTGGAGCAGTCCTCAGTCAGACATCTAATCAGGGAAAAGACCACTTAATCATATACCCGAGCAAAAGGTTACTTCCCTGGGAGTAGGCATACTCCGCAGTGGAAAAGGAGGGCCTTGCACTGGTAGGAGCCCTTAAGAAATTAAAGCCATATCTATATGGGAGGCATTTCGAGGTACAGACCGATCATAACTCCCTGGTGTAGCTAAATCAGATGGGTATAACAAATGGTCATCTCTTAAGGTGGAGCATTGCCCTACAGGCCTACAACATGACGATTACCCACAGGGCCAGATCGGCCAATGCAAACGCAGATGGCCTATCTCACCAGTTAGAACAGTAACAGAATTTGTGGAAACCTTACCATGCAGTAGGGGACGTGTTCCCACAAATTCAGTCTAAGGAAGAAGGAATGGCGAGCTAGCCAACTACCAGTCATAATTTGCAGATATATTTCTATTTTTTTAAGTGATTTTGTGTATGTTAAATTCCACAAAGGTTGCCCATGTGTTTTTTTTTTTTAAAGACTACATAGTTTTACTGAAAGATCACAGGAAATGAGAAAAGGTCGTGCAAAATGACATTCCTGTGTGACCCAAGAAAACAGTTACTAGCCAAGAAGCTGAAAATTACATTTCCAAAGGGGATGAAAGTCCCTGGTCAGGTAACTGGTGTAATAAAATCTCAGGATGAGAGAAGCCATCTCCCCTGTGGTGAACCTTTATGATCAAAAGGAGAAATGGTTTTAGACAGGAGGTGTCAGCAAGGTTACCACAGTCTGATTAAATTTTTTTAGCAGTGCCAGAAAGTCATGATATGAGGACCAAAATAAGGAAATAAATAATTCCTTAAAGTCTGGAAACAGCAAGAGTGATATATACTGACCTACTAGTCAGGACCAGCTCAGGACTTTTTACAGACTGCCAGAGGAACTATAAATACCCCCTGTAAACAGAAGTTCATTGCAATGCACTTTGGACGCTCTCCTGACAAGACATAGAACAACCTGCCAGTGACTGAAAAGGAAGAAAGGAATTTTCAGATTTCTTATTCTACAACTAATACTACAATGTACTACGAACTTAAGGTAGATCTTTAGATAACAGTTATAGTGCGTTTTTCATGTACAGTGAAGCCTGCCAGGATGAAGCACAGTGTCACAGGTTTCCTGCATGACAAAATGGATTACATCCCATTGAAATTGCATTGTTTGCTGCAGTAACTCTACTGCAGAATTCTGCACAGTTGGGCTTCATCCTGGTGGGCTTCACTGTATATTTTCCACTTGTATCTGTGTCACCCTGTGACCAACATGTTCTAAAACATTTAGTTGCAACTATATTACTATTATTTTAATAAAACATCTGTTTTTAAGAAACCTCCCTGAGCGAGATTTTTCATGTTGTGTGTGGTTGTGGGATGTTTAATAATAATCTGTGACTAAACTGTTATTGTTAAGGGGTGTCACTATAAGCTACCAACCAACCAAAGGTCTATACAGGGAAATCATGGTAAAGATAGGGAGAATACGAAAGTCTCAAGGAAGAGTCTATAGGGATTTGAACCAAGTTATTGCATGACCATGGGAGACAACAAAATCAGAGTTACAATGCTACTCCAAAGAGACTGTAACACCTGTATCTTCCCCCTTTGTGTAATAACCAAGAAAGGGTTTTCATTTGGCTAGAAGACTCGAAGCTGGTATTGTACCCTTATCCAGAGGGAAGAGGAGCCCTGGTGCCTCATAGCAGGTGTTCAGTCATGACCTTGGTGAGCATCCTAGAAATCACGGGGAAGGTATCCCTGTTTTCCCTCTCCCCATCACGGATTGCACTTAGGGGTGAACACTGTGAGCTCAGTAGACCTGGCCCTCAGGAGTGCGTTAATGACAGATCAGACTTCTTTAGTATGGTCCAAGTAGTGACCAAGTGCCCTCTTGACATCCAGACTGTAGACTCTGCTCCCCAGTGTTGGATTTTGCTGTAAAGAACACTGGATGGGTAATGGACTGGTTCAGGTGAAATTCAGACACCACTTTAGGAAGGCCTTTCCTGTTTGTTCTTAGGACTACCTTGTCCTTGTGGAAGATGATGTAATCTGGATCTGTGCAGTCAGCTTGCAGCCCCTCCTGACAGAGGTCATGACCACTAGGAAAATTGTTTTCCAGGTGACATACTTTAAGTCATCAGTAGCTATGCGCTCGAAGGGGCACTGCATGACCTTGGTAATGCACAGGTTCAAATACTATGCAGGGACAGGGTCCCTGACAGGGGGGTGCAAGTTAAAGCCCCTTAAAGAACTTTCTGAAAATGTGGTGTGAAGCCAAGGTTTTCGCTACCTGCTGAAACATAAACTGATACTGCTGCCAGATGCACCTCAAGGGTTGAGGGCCAGAGTCCCAGGGACACGAGGTGGACCAGGTAGTCCAAGATTATGGGCAGATCTGCGTGCAAGGGACAGAGCTGCTTAGAACACCACAGGGAAAACCTTTTCCATTTGGATCCTGGAAACTAAGAACTTCCCAAACCTCCTCAGAAAGGTTAAAAAACAGAAATCTCTAGCTCTTCAAGAACCATGCCTTGAGACACAGACTTCTGAGGTCTGGGAAGATTATCCTGTCCTGTCACACGGTCAGCAGATTGTGACTCAGAGTGAGGTAGATGGGATGCTTGATATTGAAGGCTAGGAGTGCAGAGTACCAATCCTGCTTTGACCAATCTGGGTTTGCAGACTGGGTAATCAGCTTCAAGAACACTCACAGCAAGAGTGGGAAGAGGAAAAAAACATACAGGAACCTCCCTGTCCAGTCCAGAGTCAGGGCATCTGAAGGGACCGAGTCCACTGCAGGTGGAAGCAGGGGAAGCTGATGATTCTCCCAGGATGCAAAGAGGTTTAACTCTGGTGTGCCCCACCTGCTGATCACTGTGACTAGGACCTGCTTATTCAGGATCCATTTGTGAGGTCTCTGGCTGATCCTGTTCAGGAGTCTGCCAAGACATTTTCTTTCCCTAGCAGGTGAACTGCTGATAGCTGCACCTCTAGGGAGTAGGCCAGATTCCTGACCTTCATTGCTTCTGTACACAGCTTTGAGGATCTTGTGCCTCCCCGCCTGCTGATGCAGTACATGGTAGCAGTGTAGTCCGTCCTGACTGACACTTGATGTGGGAGGCAAAAGCCTGTATGACCAGGTACACTGCTCTGAGCTCCAACAGATTTATATGCTCCTGGGACTCCTGGGGGACCACACCCTGTGTACTGTTAGGTCATCCAGATGGGCACCCCAGCCCGTGAGGGAGTTGTTAGTACTACGGTGGGTGACTGCCGTAGAAAGGGCACACCCTCCCTGAGGTTTTCCTCTCCCTTCCACTGGTCCAAAACTTTTAAGAGAGACGGTCACAGGCACCAGCCTTGAAAGAGGGTATCACCTTTTGGACCAGTGGGCCCTCAAGTTGTACTGGATGTCCCTCATTTTGAACCTAGCCCCAGACACTACTGCTGCAGTCAAGGCCATGTGGCCTAATAGCTGAAGGAAGTGTCTTGCAGACCTGGGCTGGCAGATCCTGAAAAACTTTGCCAAACTCACCAAGTTTCCCATTCCCTCTTTTGGGAGGGAATCCAACTCTGCTCTATGAATTCCATAACTTGCACTGGTTCTGTCTGGGATTTCTGAGTGTTTATGATGAAGCCCAGACCCTCCAGGGTATGCTGGGTGAAGAGAAGAGAGGCCTTGACCTCCTGGTATGATTTCCCTGTGACCAGTCAGTCATCAAGATAAGGAAAAACTACCACTCCCTGTCTTCTCAGATGTCCTGCCACCACTGTCAAGCACTTCGTGAACACTCTGGGAGCTGAAGAGAGTCTGAAGGGGAGGACTGTGAACTAGTAATGACCAGTCCCTACCATGAACCTCCAGTATTTTCTGTGGCAGGGCCTGACTGGGATATGAAAATAAGCTCCAACCAGACAAGTTTATGTATTAGGAGACTCAATAATTAAACATCTTGACAGGGCAATTTGCAACCCTGACAAAGCAAACCATACATGCCCAAGTTTCGGGGGGGCCAAAGTATCAAACATAACAAAAATGTTGTACAGTATTCTCTCTGATGCAGGTCATAATCCACTGGTTGTAATTCATGCGGGAACAAATGACATTAATCGTACTGACATTTCACAACTTATGGAAGATTTTGTTGCATTAAACAACCTACTCGTGGAAAAAGGCTGTACTTTCTGTATCTCAGAAATACGTCCTGTACTGAGAGCCACTAAGGACATTACTGATAAAATGAAACAAATAACTGGCTAAGGAAGTGGTGTCTTAAACAAAAAATATACTGCATATCGCACTGGCAGAAATTCTGTGATGGGGACTCTCCCTTCTGCTGGGATGGTCTCCACCTCAGCAGGAGAGGGAGTGCCTTATTAGGAAAAACCTTGGCTTCTGTAATTGATAAACATCTAAACTAGCATACGGGGAATGGGCAGGTTCCCAATTCTCTAACAATAGGTAATAAACATCAACCTAGTAGACCTAGTAAAATATGATCCCTCAACGCTAGATCATTAGACAATCTTAATATGTCAGAATTACAAGTAAAATGTATCCTATTGGACTTGGGTATTATTGCTGTTACTGAGACCTGGTGGGACCCATCCTCGAAGTGGTCCAGAGAGATCCCTAATTACAAATTATATTATAAAGACAGAGAAAAAAGATTGGGGAGGAGTCTTTGTATGTAAGAAACGATATTTCATCTAATGAAATTAAAACCTCAACTAATTCTGAATCTCTTTGGGTCACAATTCAACTGAAGGGTAAACCTAAACTAACCACTGGTGTGTGTTATAGGCCACCTTCCGCAGATTTTCTTTATACAACAGACCTAATAAAATCATTATGGACATGGTTAATAATGGAGATACTCTCATGGGTGATTTTAATATGTCAGGTATTAACTGGGAATCATGTTATCGCTAAAACTGAGCAGGAAAGACTATTAACAACATTATGCATAGATTTTGAACTTGAGCAGTTAGTGAGCAAACCCACTAGAAGAATTAATATACCTGACCTTATTATTACAAATGTGGAAAACAAATTCTCAGATATAAACATCATTCTCCCATTAGGCAGTAGTGATCATAACTCTGTTCAACTCAGTTTGATTACCAAAATCTCTAAACCTATTGTAAGCACCAAGCTTAAAGATTATAATAAAGCCAATTTCACTGTGATAAATTTTTAATTAAGCGAAGTTAATTGGGAAGACACATTTAAGAACAAATCTATTGATTGCGCATGGAGGGAATTCAAACAAATTATTCTTTATTTGGAAGGAAACTATGTTCCAACAAAAACAAAATATAACAAAAAAGGTAAAATACCTATCTGGTTTACCAAGTCAATACATAAACATGTGGAAAAAAAAAAACAAAAGGAACGTTTATTTAAAAAAACTTAGAAAAAACGTCAAAGCACGTGCAACATGTATAAGTATCAAACAGCAGTGTTCCTTACTAAAAAAAATAATCAAACAAGCAAAACTTAAATTTGAATTTAAACTAGCACACACTAAATCAAAAATCTATTTTTTCATATATTAACAGCAAAAAGAGTAATATTAGGATTATTGGTCCTTTATTAGAAGATGGGACTATTATTACTAACGATTATGAATCAGCAAACCGTTTTAATATTTCTGTTCCGTCTTTAACAAATTTGATTCAATTCCCCCAGTGTATAACAATGTATCAATCCCTCCTTAATTTGAATGTTCAGAGATTAGAAAGGCCTTATTTATCAAAAAACCTACCAGTCCTGGACCAGATAATATTCAATCAAGATTTTTGGTAGAAACATCCGATTCTCTGGTCTTACCACTTACATTATTCTTCATTAAGTCACTTATTGAAAATGACATACCAGACGATTGGCGTCAAGCCACAGTTATTCCTATTTTCAAAAAAGGTAATAAATCTAGCATCCAGAATTACAGACCTATTAGTCTGACATTCATTATAGGAAAGGTTATGGAGCGATTAGTCAAATCACTAATTGAGACTGAAATGCAACAGTTAGGTAAGTATTCATGATATATCACAACATGGTTTTAAACCAGGATCTTCCTTTACAACAAATTTAGTATCCTTTTATAATAACATTAGTAGATACTTGGATAAACATATTTCTTCGTATGTTACCCTTTTGGTTTACAGTAAGGCATTTGACAAAGTGTCCCATGCCCTACTTATTAAGAAATTGTATAAACTTGTTTTTTTTCTCAGTACCTAACTAATTGGGTATCACGCTGGTTATAAAATAGGACTCAAGTACTAAAAATAAATGGCGTACTGTCCAACCAAGGCCAAGTGACTAGCGGTATACCTCAGGGCTCGGTTTTGGGGCCCACACTTGGTAACATCTTTATTAGTGACTTAACTATTTCTTCATTTAATCATATTTCGAAATTCGTTGATGATACTAAACTTGGTGGTAGAGTGGATTCAATACTAAACACATACCTATTAAAACAGGACCTTAAAAATGCTAATACAAACCTCATGACCTTCAATACTGAAAAGAGTATGGTCCTACACTATGGAATAAAAAAAACTCAAACAAGTTACTTTTTAAATAATGTCCTTCTCAAAAAATCTAATTGTGAAAGAGACTTAGGCATTTTAGGTTAATAAATACAGGATACTCACCTGTAACAGGAGTTCTAGGAATGGTATATGTTGTTCATCCACACTGTCTGGCAGGTTCCTTGCCACTTTAAATCTTGCCGGAAGGTCTTCAAGCTGGCTCCTCCCACCCACCCGGGTGGTAAAACCCTCAGTTCCGCCCCATGATGCCAGATCTAGCCCGCTGGAAGCCAGGTTGTGCGTCGAAGCTGGGGAGGCCGGGTGGATCGTGTGGATGAACAACATATACCATTCCTAGAACTCCTGTTACAGGTGAGTAACCTCTATATCTAAGGACATGGATATGTTGTTCATCCACACTGTCTGGCAGACTCCTAGCAGTTCTTCAGGAGGAGGGAGGCAAGGCGCACACCCCCTACTTAGGGAATACTGACTGGAGAACCAAGGCCCCAAAACCAGCATCCCGGCGTGACTCAAGGTCGATGTGGAAGTGGGTAATGAAGGTGTGTGCTGACTTCCAGGTAGCAGCCCTGCAGATTTCCTGGATAGGGACGTCCCTGGAAGAAGCCACCGACGCAGCTGTATGGCAGGTAGAATGAGCTCTTATCCCTCTGGGAGGCTCCATGCCCGCCAACCTATAGCAGAGATCTATGCAGGAGGTGACCCACCTGCCTATCGTCCGCTTGGCTGCAGGTCTGCCAGGTGCGGCTTCAGCGTAGGTGACTAACAGCTGGCGAACCTCTCCCCGAACTTCAGCCGTCCGCGCCTTACAGTTAGCGAGCGCTATTCTAGGGTCCAAAGTATGGAGCCTATATTCGGCTTCCGAGGTGTGACTGGGGTAGAACACCGGCAGAGTCAACACCTGGTTAAGGTGGAACTCTGACACCACCTTCGGAAGGAACTTCGGGTGGGGGCGCAGAACAACCTTGTCCCTGTGGAAGACCAGATAAGGAGACTCGATAGAAGGCACTTGGAGCTCTCCCATCCTTCTGGCTGACATGATAGCCACCAAGAAGGCGGTCTTCAATGACAGGTGAGAGATGTCACACCTGTGCACTGGTTTGAATGGCTTGCCCATGAGCTTAGCCAGTACCAGCAATAGATCCCACGAAGGTGGAGGTTCTTGCACCGGAGGGGATATGTGATCAAGGCCTTTAAAAAAGCGCCCGACCACTTTCTCCTGCGCCACCGACTGCTTCCCGGCCCGTGGCCGGTAAGCAGAGATGGCTGCCAGGTGCACCTTGAGGGTCGTCGACTGAAGCCCTTGCTGAGAAAGGGACCACAGGTAGTCCAGAATGCTATCCAAGGAACAGGAGGAAGGGTCCAGGCCCTTGCCCTGACGTCAAATGGAGAATCTCTTCCATTTAAAGGCGCAGCATTTCCTGGTCGGCTCCTTAGCGGATGCCTCAACAACGTTGAGGACCTCGTCGGAAAGACCCAAGGCCTGGAACTCTAGCCGCTCAGGAACCAGGCCATCAGGTGCAGGGATTGAAGGCCCAGATGGAATACCTTCCCCTGAATGACTGAGATCAGGTCCGGGTGGGCTGGAAGCCGCCTCGGGAGCCTGGAGCGGAGACTGAGGAGACCTGGATACCAGAACTAGCGGGGCCAGTCTGGGGCTACCAGAATCACCTGCACCTTGTCCCTCCTCACCTTGAGAAGCACCTTATGGATCAAGGGAAATGGGGGAAAGGCGTAGAAGAGACCAGGGGTTCACGGCCTCGAGAAGGCATCCTCCTGCAGCGAGCCCTGCTGAGGGGGACGGGCATGAAACAGTCTCAGCTTCGCATTCTCCCTGGAGACAAACAGGTCCACCTGAGGCATGCCCCAGTGGGAGAACAGATCTTGTACTACCTCCGGCAGGAGAGACCACTCGTGGGACGCAGCCCCTACCCGGCTTAGGGCATCGGCCAGGATGTTGGAGGCTCCTGCCACATGGATGGCAAGGAGATCCGCCTCCAGGCTGTGCACGAGGGACCAAATGCGGAGAGCTTCCCTGCACAGAGGCATGGAGCGCATCCCGCCCTGGCGGTTTAGGTAGTACATGGTCGTGGTATTGTCCGTCTGGACCTGGACCACTTGACCCCATATAAATGGAGCGAAGGCAGTGAGGGCTAGATGAACCACTCGAAGCTCCAGCAGGTTGATGTGGCATCAGGACTCCCGAGGGGACCAGAGGCCTTGCGCTCTGTACTCCCCCAGATGGGCACCCCAACCCATCAGAGAGGCATCGGTCGATAGACAGACCGTCGGCTCGGGGTGGACAAACGGGATGCCCTCCTGCAGATGTGCTGGAACGGTCCACCACTAGAGGGCGTTCCACATCCCATGGGTCACTGTCACTAGCTGATCCAAGGGATCGGAGTGCTGTGACCATTGGCTGGCCAGTCCCCATTGAAGGGGATGCATGTACCAATGGGCCCAACGGACCACACTGGTGCAGGCCGCCATGAGGTCCAGGAGGCGCAGAAAGTCCCAGGCAGGGTGCAATTGCCCAACCTGAAATGACTGGGCAAAGGAGGAAAGAACCTCGGCCCTGTCCGCCAGGAGCCATGCTCTGGCACGAAGACAGTCAAGCTCTGCCCCGATGAACTGTATCACCTACTTTGGCATGAGTTCCGACTTGGCCTCATTGATGAGGAGGCCAACCTGAGAGCAAACCTGGAGGGCCAGATCCTCTGGAACGCTCCACCTCCATTCTGGAGGAGGCTGCAATCAGCCAGTCGTCCAGGTAGGGGTACACCCGGACCCTTCGGCGCCGATGGAATGCTGTCACCACTGCCATGCATTTGGTGAAGACCCTGGGAGCTAAGTAAAGGCCGAAGGGCATGGCCCGCAACTCGTAGAGGGATCCCTCTGCCCTGAAGCAGACGAATCTCTGGTGGGACGGACGGATTGGGACATGAAAGAACGCGTCCTGGAGGTCCAGAGAACAGAACCACACACCTCGTTCCAAGGTTGGCACGATCTAAGCCAGAGTGACCACCCTGAAGGTTTGAGACCTTAGGAACCTGTTCAGGTCGTGCAGGTCTAGAATGGGGCGCCAGCCCTCCCTCCGTTTCGGGACCAGGAAGTACCTGGACACAAACCCTGGGTCTGGTGGAGAATCCGCCACCTTCCTGATCACCTCTTTTTCGAGGAGCAGGGCAATGTCGGCTCGGCGGGCCGACAGAAAGGCTGCGGACCCCGGAGCCCGAGGAGCAACAGCTCGGAAGGGCGGGGCCTGCTCAAACTCCAGAGGTAGGCCCTTTCCTACCACTTCCAACACCCAACGGTCCGCATGATGGTGGACCAGGTGGAAAGGAAGAGAGAGCCTTCCCCCATGGGGGAACCGGGGCAGTGACGAGGCTGGGGGGGGGCGACACCCCTCAACCCGTCACTGGGCAGGCTTGGAGGAGGGGCCGGCCGAGGGATCTCCTGGGCCTATTCCTCCCTGCATTTTATTAGAGGAAGCCGCAAGCTTGGCTTTGGGATGCCAAGCGCGAGCCTGCTGGCCCTGACGTGCAGCAGACGCAGAAGGGTGAAAGGATTTATGTTGCTAACGACGGTCCTTGTCCTTCTGGGCGGAGGTGACAGAGTCCAGGGTAGCGTTGGAGTTTTTGATCCGCTGGAGGTGGCCTTCCACTCCAGGGCTGAACAGGTCAGTCCCCAAGAAGGGGACATCCGCCAATTTATGCTGGGTATCTGCCGTGAAGGTGGATATCCTCAGCCATGCTCTGCTGCGCATGGCCACTGCGGCTGCTACTGATCTGGCACAGGAGTCTCCAATGTCCAGAGCCATTTGGAGCTGCTGTTTCGCCACCGTCCTTCCCTGATCCCACACCTGCTTGACAGTGGTCTGCAGGTCGGCTGGGAGATGAGGGATCACCTCATCCAGGGAGCCCATGAGGGCATGGGAGAAGTGTGCCATCAGTACGGCTGAGCTGGCCTGGCGGAGGCCTAGGGAGGACGCAGCGTACACCTTGCACCCGGCATAGTCCAGCTTTTTGGACTCCTTGTCGGGGGGAGCTTATCCACATCCCTAGCATTCCTGGAACGCCAGAAAACACTATCGGTGACTGACCCCTCCGCAGAGGGGTGCTCCGAAAAACTGGACAAAGAGCCGGTGGGGACTGCATACATCCTGGCCGAAGGCGCAGGGCAGGAAGCCGGCCACTGCCAGAGCTCCAAGGCTGGGCCAACAATGGCTTCAGCCACCGGAAAGGCCTCCGTGGGCAAATCCCCTCAGTCCAGCATTTCCATCAGGGGATACTTGGCCTGCTTGGATACGGGCTCGAGCTGCATCCCAGTGGACTCCGAGATGAGCCAAAGCAGACCCATGAACGATGATGGGCTCTCGTCCATCGACTGCCGCCCGGAGGACTCCAGGTCAAGGGGCCTGGAAAACAGGGAGGAGTCGTTGTCAGACTCCGAGGAGTCTGCGAAGAGCTGCCTGGGGCCTGAGCCACCCTCCACCTGCCAAGGACGGTCGGGAGTGAGGGTGACCGACAACCGGTGGGGCAAACCCTGACCCAACAGAGTCCTTGGTTGTTGCCCCCGATTTCGGTTGTGGAAGCAGAGGTTCCACTACAATCGGTGGGGCAGCTGGTTTTGGCCAAACAATTGGCCCAGGCTTGGGCACCTCGACTACAGCGATGGGCTGTTTCAGCCTTTCGGGTGACAGCCACTTAATTGCTGGGGATGGCGTCGGCTTGTTTCCAGACAAAAGGAGCTGCTGCCACATTAAGTCCTCATAGCGTTGACGCAATCTGCGCCGAAGCCCTCTCCTCTTACGAGGAGGATGATGAGGATGAGCGGTGCCGCCGCTTTCCTTGGTGCCGAGACCACCGATGTCGGCGGGATCGGCTGGACTGAGACGAGGTCCAAGACCGAGACCCTCGGTGTTTCCGAGGGCGGGTCTGGGAGGGAGTGGAGGACACCCACTCTTCCCTCGGCTCGGAAGCCTTGACCGGGGACTCCAGCACAGGAGGCGCAGGCAAGTCCTCAGTCTCAACTGGGGGAACTGGTGAGGAAGGGCTGTCAAGCTTCACCAGTCGACAGCCTGTCCGACGGGTCGAGAAAAATCTCGACCGCTTCGACGGGTGTCTCGGCCGGCTGACCTGACGGGGACACCGTGAAGCCAGCGGCCTTAGCCGCAACCTCGACCAAAGTAGAGTGTCGACTGTCCAGGGAAGGGGACCTCTCACACTCCCACGAACGTCGATGGTGGGACTTACCCTTCGAGTCCTTCTTTTTCGACCAAGAGTGTCCCGATGGCCCCTCTCCCCTCATGGACAGGGACTGGCAAAGTTCCTTAAAAGAAGCTGTGTAGGAGGATCCCAGAGAGAGCGGGATAAATGCCACGACCGAGGAAGATGAGGATGCGGCCTGGGCCGCCTCCTCCTCGAGGGCGATCATCTGCTTGAGTTGCTCAGCCGAGCCAGCCGCCACAGACACCGCCCAATGGGCTTCCTTAGACTTCACCGGCAGGTAGTGCTTCTTGGGGCGCCCAAGCTGTAACCGGGCAGCGCAGTCTTCTAGTACGTTGACCGAAAATTATCGACGTAACTCGCAGGCCTGCGGGTCGTGATCAAGGCTGAGGCAGTAGACGCACGTGGAGTGCGGGTCCATCCTGGACATCTTCTGCCCGCATGGGCACCGCCAAAATCCAGGAGTCAATCTCTCCATCGCAGCCGCGAGGGAGTAATCAGACCGAAGTCTTGAGAACTTTAGAACTATTTTCGGGCGAACCGAAGAATTAGGATCCAGTCTATACGCAGAGCATTAAGGAGGGAACCTGAGCTTCCAAGTGGTAAGGAAGATCTGGCGTCATGGGGCAGAGCCGAGAGTTTTACCACCCAGGTGGATGGGAAGAGCCTGCTTGAAGACCTTCCGGGCAAGATTTAAAGCGGCAAGGAACCTGCCAGACAGTGTGGATGAACAATATATCCATGTCCCTAGAACAAACTATTTTCTGTTTCACACTGTAATAAGGTGGCCAGAACTAATATAATATTAAAACAAATTAATAAAACCTTTATTAATAAATCCCAACAGTGCTTAGCCCCACTGTACAGGGAATATATTAAACCACATCTAGACTACGGAACTCCATTCTGGAACCCATACCTTAAAGAAGATGTAAACCGACTGGAGCAAACCAGAGTCGTCTTACTAAAATGATACCAAGACTCAAGAATAAACCTTATGATATGCATCTTAAAGAAACAGGACTCTACCCACTTCATTTAAGAAGACTCAGGGAATATTCTTTTTACATTTAAAGTATTAAAATCACCTATACAAATGAAACAATGTGGATTAATATTTTCAAACAAACGTACAGTAGGCAGATGTCATAGCAAAAAGCATTTGGCTGAGTGGGCAAATACCAACAAGCGCAATAAATATTTTTGTATAAGAGCATCCAAACAATGGAATTCACTACCACAGGAATTAATAGACTTAACTAACTTTGACGCATTTAAAACTAAATTTGACATATGGTTAAATCTACACAAAATTAAATGAGCCACTATTGAGGGGGGCAATCACGATGGGCTTCGGCCTTCTTTTGTCCCATACAAATCCAGTAAATCCAGTAAGCATCATTCAGGTCCAGAGACCCTAGTCAGTCCCCATACTGAAGGGATGGGATTACTGCAGCCAGGGTTATCATCCTGGACTTTTCCTTTTTGAGGTGTTTGTTCCGATATCAGAGATCCAAAATGGGTCACTACTCCCCATTTTTCTTGTGGGTCAGGAAGCATCTTGAGTAAGGGCCCTTTCCCCACTGTGGTGGTGGGGGGACTTTTTCTGCTGCTTTTGCTTACAATAACTTCCCTACCTCCAACTCCAGAAGGATTTTTTCTGTTTTGGTAGGAGGTGTTAAGTTTCTGCGATCCTGCAGTCTTGGGAATCTTTTGAACTGCAGGGTTAAGTCCCTGTCTCACTACTTCCAGAGCCCACTTGTCTATGGTTGATGTTTTTCCACTCCTAAAAAAAAAAAAAAAAACATGAGCCAGCCTTCCTCCCACTGGCAAAGGGTGTGTGACCTGGACCAACTTAGCAAGGGTTCTGTTTAGGCTGGTTCTGAGGTTCTGGAGTTGAGTCAGCATGCTTACAGCCCTTTCTACCTCTGCCTTTGAAGAAGCCCCTCAGCTGTAAGAAATCATAGGAGAGGAAACCCCAGGGAAAATATTCCCCATCTCTACCTCCCCCTCCATAAGGCCTGCTTAAAGTGGAGGCCATTTCCTTCTCAGTATTACTTTTGTAGGTGGCTTTGTACTCTTCCACCTTCTTCATGTATGCCTCTGTCTGGTCACCAAACAAGGAATTTCCCCTTTGTCTGAGTGTCCTGGGAGAGGATGGTGGTCCTAAGCCAAGCAAACCTCCTCAGGGAAACTATGAGCCATGACCCTAGAGGCAATGTCACTGGCGTCCACTGGCATACAGAACTTATAATGGGTGGCATCTATGGCAGTTTTTTTTTTTTTTTTTTTTTTACTTCTATTTATCCTCTTCCCTGCTCTCGGAGTACCGCTTCATCAGGAGTTGTCAATGGTGTCTGCCCTCTCTCCACCTACCTGAACCTGCAGATGAACCCCCATGGAGCCACGGCTGTACCCCCCAGGCAGGTATAAAGTGGGGCCCGTACACCCAGACAGGACAGGCAGGTGGGAGATATGGGGTCTGCCCTGGGTACTCTGTCTCCCCGGCACTCAGAGAGCTGATTTTCCTGTCTTCTGGGGGGGTGACGTGCACCCAGATGTCACGGCGCAACCGCCAATGACCGTCACGCCCCAACCCTTGAATGCTAAGCCTCGACTCCCCTCCCTCCCAGAGAAGGCAAGCGGTCCCCTGGACGCTCAACCTTCTCCCCCTGGCCAGCCCTCCATCTCCCAGGCTCATTCCTGAACACGGGTCGACGGCATCACAAGCAGTAGCACAACCGCTGCATCAGCGGGCCAGCCCAGCATCCATGGCCTTTTTAGCAGTGTCTGCCAAGTTTTGCACTAGGGTCACCAGATGCTTTCTCACTCATGGCCAGAATGGAGCTCCACAGGGCCTTCTGGTATTGGTCACTATATGCCATGTAGGCTGTTTGTCTCACAAGCAGGAATGCTGAGGTGTAGAACTTTTTCCCCATCCTATCAAGCTTCCTGGAATCCTTATCAGGGGACTGGATAGAGAGAGAGTCTCTGGTTTGTCACAGGATGCAGCTTGTACTACTCCCCTCATCATGGTTAGGGTGGGAGTAAATGCATCCAGCACCCACCCTGTTTATCCAGCAAGTATTTCTTTTCTGTTTTCTTGTCAATAACGGGGTGGAGGTTGGCGTTTGCAAAAACTTGCAGGTTGCCTTCTTTAAGGATTTGTGGACCCCCAGAAGCAACTTCCTGGTCAGAGTTAACCCCATCATATCCAGAAATCTACTTCATCTTCATCCTCAGCAGACTCCTGAGTGGAGAGTTTGAGTGTGTTGACCATTAGCCTCACAAAAGAATAACGGGAGGAGAAGTCATCCTGGGCTCAGGGAGAAGAGTCAAATTCTTGTTCAGGGGAACAGTCAGGCTCAATACATTCTCCCTCTTCCTTATCACAATAAAATTCAGCCCCTTTCTCCTCTAGAAACGAGGTAGGTACCAGAACCTGGGAAGTGGGAATCAGCATGCCCATCAGCGAAACCACACAGCCTGAAAGGCCTGGGAAAAACTGCCATGCCCTCTTCCGAGGGCACTTTACTTGTCCACTGATGACTCCTTTCCTTCTTTTGGGGCAACAACATGTTTTTCTTTTTTTTTTTTTTTTTCAGTAGGCACTGTTCTCCAGCACCTGCTCAGAGGTTGTCTTATGTTTACTGGTTTCAGGGTTCCCCTGTTCAGACACCCTGGCTTCTGAGCTATCTTTAGCACACTTGTCCTTCTGCTTACTATGAGGGCCTGGGCCCTCTTATGAGTGTTTTGGTGATGTTGAGGCAGACTGAGAAGCCACAAGGCCGCCTAACTTTTTAGTACACCTTTTAATAGTTTTACAGCAAAATTTGATACAAAGCTCACAGCTGGAAAAAAGGTTAGCTGGACCCAGGCACTTCAAACACAACTTGCAGTAGTCTGCCTTAGCCAAGAGATTAAATAGTTTTTACAATTTCTGAAGCCTGTAGGTCCGATTTTCTTTTTCATCTGTTTGATGTGCCAATCACGGCAAACCCAAATTCGGTTTGATTCCAAACAACAAACAAAACATAGTTTGCGGTTCAGTTCCTGAATAAAAAATGAACTGTCAACTAACGGTTTAACAGAGAAATTCAGAAAAAAAAGAACAGCTACATAATAACTTGCCATAACAGTAGATCTTCGAGAAAATCTGTTGCATCAGGCCACACCTATGAAACATAAGCCACCAGGTGCTAGGACCACATGGAAACTTTTTCCAGCAGTACCACTAGGGGCCACCCATGATGACGTCTGATGTTGACATCCCTATATATACATGGGCGGTCCCATCCCCCCTCAGTTCCCCTGCCACAGATCACGCTGGGAGGACCTTCCTATTGGGAACCAGGAGAGAGATTATGGCTCTGCCGAACAGACAAGGCAGAAAGCAACAGAGAAGCCCCGAAGAACAAGAGGGCAGCACTGGAAGGGCTTTAATGTCCTAAGAGGGACATGCTCAGAGGGCCATATTTTCCTAAATAATTTAGAAAACCAGGAAAGAACAAACGGGACTAGCTAGCAGGTATAGTTGGAAACCTCTCATGGACCGGCCAATTGGAAGGGCCAGACCAAATGCCCATAGAAGAAGGAGGCAAAACCCAAGGAGGACAGAAGGTGAATCAGTATGGCATGATGCAACAGATTCTCTCGAAGATCTACTGTTGCAGTAAGTTCTTACATACCTATTCTATCTTTACTAATTTCATATTTCGTATGTACCTTCTTCAAAGATATCTCTTGCATCAGGCCACACCTATGGAATGAGTCCCAAGCAGTAGTGACAGACAGTCTGGGTGGCTGGAGGCAAGGCCTAAGAAAGGAGCCCTTGGAGCACAAGCAGGCAGACGCCCGCTCTGCTTCTAGAGGCAATGTCCCCACTGTAATGTTTAGTCACAGTAGGGACATGACACCAGGTTGCAGCAGCACAAATTACTGCAGTTGAAACGCTCTTAAAAGAAGTAACAGAAGTCACTATGCCTCTAGTTGACTGAGCACGCACCACCCCAGGAAGTTCTTTACTGTATAGCCTGTAATAAAAGGTAATATAGGTACTTTGCAGAAAACCAGTACACCCTCTTTCTTAGGTGCGAAAGAAATAAAAGTTTCGAGTACTTCCTGCAGTCCTTCGTATGATGAACAAAAAATCCAAGTACTCAAATGAACATTCAGTGTGGAGCAATATCACTCCTGGATTGGCATGCTCAGGAAAATAAACTGGCAGGTGGACGGTTTGATTTAGAGTAAACTCAGACACCACCTTTGGAAGAAACTTAGGGACGGCACGCAAAGACACCATGTTTTTGTGGAAAACCAAATAAGGAGGCTCACACATAACAGCCTGAAGCTCAGAAATCCATCAAGCAGAAGGAATCACAACTAAAAATAACACTTAAGAAAGGAAGCGTAGCTCATAAGGTGCAGCTGGTACAAAGGAAGCCAAAGTGAGTGTTTCCAACACAAAATTCAGGTCCCAGGCTGGGACTGTATTGTGGATGGTAGGCTTCAAGTGGAGGATGCCTCTCAGAAACATATAGGCCCCCTCTCTAGCTGGGATACCGTATGGCCATGAACAGGCACATGAAAAGCTGAAATGGACGCGTATCGGATCCCTGCATCTGACAAGGACAATAAATACTCTAGAACTGGATTAATTGGGCAACAGTATGACCATCAGTGGGCACACGGAAGGCTGATTCAGCAGACAAATGCACTGTAACTGAGGAGTACCTTAGCCCTGCATCTGGCAAGGACAGCAAATACTCTAAAATCTGGTTCACTCTGCAAGTGAATGGATCCAGGTGGTGGGAAGCAGCCCACAGAGCAAAACACTTCCAATTCACAGAGTAGGTAGCCCTGCTGGAGGGTTTCTTAGCAGCCACCAGGACGTCACAATTTTTAGGGACACTCCAAATCCTGCAGTGGCTATGTCCTCAGAAGCCAGGCATGAAGACGGAGTCACTTGATGTCCCGATAAATCAGAATACCTGGGGACAACAGGCCCTCGTAGGGGCAGGGGTACCAGCAGTTCCATTGCAAACTGCCTTAACAATGGAAACTGCATCTAATGAGGCCAAAAGGGAGCCACCAGAATTAGAGTGGCCCCCTCCATCTGGAGCTTGACTTACACCCTGTGAATCAGAGAGAAGGGAGGAAAGGCGTAAAGGAACCTACCTTTCCAGATGCATGGGGACATAATGTTGATATGGGAAGTGCTGCAAGATCAGCACTTAATGTCTGAAACTGGGTTTGATTTTAAGCAAACCAAGGTCAGTACTACGGGACACCCATTACAACTCGTCTGTCAAAAGTTCAATACCATTAAGAGGGGATATTTTTTTCTCACAGAGGGACATCAACCCGTGGAACTCTCACTTTAGATGCAGTAATCATTGAGACAAAAACATCCTTTAAAAATATGCTTGATAAATTCTTGTCTTCTACTGTGAAGTCATCTTATTATGGTTGAATGATAGCAGCTTCTATGGGCCTCTGCCTTCTGCTCCTTACCCGAACCTTAGTGAGAGAGACAGCGAGTCATGCTAGAAAACTCCAGGCCCTGGAGCAAGCGAGCAGAAACGTGGCAATTTAGCACGGAGTGGTGATGCAAAAAGGTCAAACTATGATTGACCCCTCCCTGTCGAACATGTCTTCTGCAACTGAGGTCTGCAGCTCCCACTCATGCATTCTGGACTGTGACCTGCTTAACCAGTCTGCCAGGATGTTTTAGACACCTGGAACATGGACTACCGACAATTCTAGACTGTGTTCTAGAGCCCAGTACCAGACACTCATCGTCTCCCGGTATAGAGAGGATGAGTGGGTCTGCCTTTGCTTGCTTATGTAGTGAACAACACTGAAGGTGTCTGTGCCAGCAGAGGACCCGGGACAGATGAATCTGGAAGGTCTGTGAAGAATTCAGAATGACCCTCACGTCTAGATTGTTGATGTGGAGGGAATCTGCCACCCTTGTCCATGTTCCAAGAGTCTGATGAGGCCCCAGATGTGCCCCCCCACTCCAGCCCATCCCTGAAGCGTCCATGTTGACAATTCAATGAGGGGAAGGGGAAGGATAGAAACCCCTTTCAGCAGGTCACCAGGTTCCATCCACCATGAAAGCACTTTTTTGACAGGGGAAGTAACTGGAACCTGCTGTTCTAGGTCATCTGTGTGCTGATCCCACTGGACTTGTGATGTCTACGGATGGATCCTCATGTGCAATCCAACAGTCAGGTGAACTCCATGCACAAGCAGGTGTCATTGTTGCAACCAAGGGTTTTGCCAGATCCTGATACGAAAACAACAAACAGAACCAGTGCACTCTCAGAAGGGCAGAAAATCAAAGCAGACAAAATGTCTTAAGGCAAAGTTCATAAACTGCAAGTTTATTGTGTGAACTCCATAAATTACACAGCAGGAACTAACCCAGCGCGTCTGTCCCTCAACTCTTCTCAAGTCCCCTGAAGGGACAAAAGTGCTGGGGTAATTCCTACTGTGTTGTGTATGGGTTCACTGTCTCTTTCTAGTGCTAACTTGCCTGAAGATTTGTCGGCTCTCATGTGCAGCCTGGCTAGAGTACTGTGACAATGACTGCAGTCAGCACACCCACCAGCCCCAAGAACGTTCTGGCTGTGACATGCCTGCTGTTGTAAAGCAGTGGAGCCTGAGCCATCAGGCAGTCCGGCTTGTCCTGGGCCGGAAGGCAAAGCCCTGAGTCGTGTCCATAGAAACAGAGAATTTGACGGCAGATAAGGACCGCTTGGCCCACCTAGTCAGCCCATTTTTCTTACCGGTTTCATATACCGCAGATTCTAAATTATCTGCGGCTTACCCTCTCTTTCCTATCACAAGTGTTCCTTTATGTCTGTCTCATGTGTTTTTTTTTAATTCCCCTGCCGTTTTTGCCCCTACAACCTCTGCTGGGAGGCTGTTCCATGGATCCATCACCCTTTCCGTGAAAAAATACTTTCTCATGTTACCCCCAAGACTCCCTCCCCCCCACACACATTTTCATATCATGACCCATTCTTTCTTTTTTTTTTATACATAAACTTATTTTGTGTCCCCTTCTGCACCACACTGATAAGGTAGAAAGGAAAGGAGAAATTGTTTAAAAGGAGAGGCACACTAAGCCGAAGCTTAATTCCAGGTGCGACCTGGGAGCACAAGGAAGTTAAGTGACTTGCTTAGGGTCACATAGTATGCAAGTGGGTCTGTGAGATTCAAACCCAGGTCTCCAGGTTTACAGCTCAGAGCCTTAGACCACTGCACCACACTGCCTCCGGTAAAGTCCTGCCGGAGATCGTGGGGACTTCTGCATGCTGTGAGTCTCACCTGTCTACCTCAGACACACGGATAACCCCCCAGCAGGGTGGGAGGGCAACTCTCCCTAAACCCTCCCACACCTTAAATGCTGGGTGGACCGCGGGGGCTTCTCTCCAGATCTCTGGTACCGGAGACCCATCTCCAGAGGCCAACATGGGGTGTTTTTCCATTTTTCTGGTCCCCAACCCCACGGGTGCCGACATGCATGGAAGGACCCAGAAGACGAAGGCACACTGAGACAGTTCCTACTCTCCAGCCTCTTGGCCAACATCCGTCCCTCCCTTGATTCTGCCATCCTGACTGCACCATCACCTATGGTCACCCAGGTGGCGGTACTGCAGCGGGACTGCAGCCCACCCACCCCGGAGAAAGAGAGCAGCCCTCCGGGCTCTCGATCTTTCTCCCCCCGGCCAGCCCTCCAGCAACCCAGGCTAGCTACCGAACCCAGGTCGCTGGCATGCAAGTTGTAGTGCTACCACTGCGCCAGCGGGACGGCTATGGACCATTATTCTTGAACATCCTTTTTTTTTTTTTCTTTGGTGAAAGATGCTACCCTCCTGTACTTTATTTACACCCCTGCGGTATCTTAAAGTCTCTATCATATCCCCACTCTCACACCTCTCCTCCAGGAAATACATACAGCCGATATGTACTGCAGACCCTGGAAAGGGGTCAAGACCGGCTTAGGCAGATTGACCGTGATCCCAAGGATGTGAAACAGTTGCCTGGTACATGCTAGGGTGTAGGACAGCTGCTCCAACTGTGCTTTGATCAACCAGTCAGCCAGGTAAAGGAAGATGCACCTTCCCTCTCTCCTTAGAGCTGCAACTACCACTGCCCAGCATTTGGTAAATACCCATGGAACAGATGACAACCAAATGGGAAAAGCCTGAACCGGTTGTGCACCCCCAGGGACAGGAACTAAGAGAGTTGCATGCCAGAGTGGACAAGCTAGAGATGCAGGCAAGCCGCCTGCAGGTCCAGGGAGTGTAAACAGACCAGTTGTGTCAGAAGTGACAGCAAGACGTACAGAGGGGCCATGCTGAACCTCTCACAATGACAGGAAGGAGCATGTCTTACCGACGGAGGATGCTGCTCAAGGCCCCCGGGGATGTAGGAGCAAGCAAGAAATGAGGACATAACCCTATGTTCTCTTGTACCCACATGACTTGTTCCTGGGCCTTTGTCTAAGAGGACTGAAACAGTACCTGCGAGTGGGCAAAGCTGGGGGGGGGGCGCCGCATGCCACATGGGTACTTCCCTATAAGCACTGAAGCCAAGGCTAGAAGGAGACAGGAAGACCTGGCACGCAACTGAGGGCAGACCTAAAAGCCCCAGAGCAGGGCCACGGACCTAACCACCTAAGAGTAAATGCAGGTGGTATTCTCCCCTAGTTCGTGTGAAATGGGGGGGCGCGTCCTGCAACCTCTCTGGAGGCGGGTGGGGGGAACAAGAGCCGCTGGCAAAGCTAGGTAGAGCCCGGCTAAGAAGGTGCTACTGCGGTGTCCCTGGCAGCGTAGACAAGAGGTCCATGACCTGACCCGCTCATCCTGGGGGGAGGGGGGGCATCCAGCACTCTACAAAGAGAAGCATACCTGCTGGAAGGGTTGGGGCAGCAAGAAGAACAGGTTACTCACCTGTAACAGTAGTTCTAGGAGTTGTATATGTTGTTCATCCACACTCTCTGGCATGTCCATTTCCCCTTTAAATCTGGCCAGAAGTCTTCAAGCTGGCTCCTCCCACCCACCCGGGTGGTAAATACCTTGCCTCCGCCCCATGACATCAGATCTTAGCCTACTGGAAGCAAGGGTGTGCGCCTAAAGCTGGGGAGGTCGGGTGGGTGCGTGTGGATGAACAACATATACCACTCCTAGAACTACTGTTACAGGTGAGTAACCTATTCTTCTAGCAGCTTGGATATGTTGTTCATCCACACTCTCTGGCAGACTCCAAGCAGTTCTCTGGGAGGAGGGAGGCAAGGCGCACACTGCCTACTTGGGAAATAGACATTGGAGCACCAAGGCCCCAAAACCAGCATCCCGGCGTGACTCAAGGTCGATGTGGTAGTGGGTAATAAAGGTGTTTGCCGACTTCCAAGTAGCAATCCGACAGATTTCCTGGATAGGGATGTCCCTGGAAGCAGCCACAGCAGCAGTATGGTGGGTAAAATGAACTCTTATCCCTCTGGGAGACTCCTTGCACGCCAACTCGTAGCACAGACCTATGCATGATGTAATCCACCTTGAAATGATCCGTTTGGCTGCAGGTCTGCCAGAAGCGGCTTCAGCGTAGGTGACAAACAGCTAGCAAACCTCTCCCCGAATTTCCGCCGTCCTCTCCTTGTAATAGGAGAGCGCACGTCTCAGGTCCAAGGTATGGAGCCTGTACTCGGCGTCCGAGGTGTAATTAGGGTAGTATACCAGCAGAGTCAACACCTGGTTAAGGTGAAACTCTGACACCACCTTCGGAAAGAATTTCGGGTGGTGGCGCAGGACAACTTTGTCCTTGTGAAAGACCAGATAAGGAGAGTGCACCGAAAGTGCCTGGAGCTCCCCTGTCCTTCTGGCTGAAGTGACAGCCACCAGGAAGGCTGTGTTCCACAACAAGTGAGAGAGCTCACACTTGTGCATGGGTTCGAATGGCTTGCCCATGAGCTTTGCCAAAACCAGCAACAGATCCCAAGGAGGTGGAGGTTCATGCACCGGAGGGGATATGTGATCCAAGCCTTTTAAGAAGCGCCCGACCACTGCCTCCTGCGCCAATGTCGGCTGACCGGCCAACGCCCGGTAAGCAGAGATGGCTGCCAGGTGCACCCTAAGGATCGATGACCACAGACCCCCTTTGGAGACAGAACAAAGGTAGTCGAGAATGTTAACCACAGAGCAGGATAAGGGGTCCAGACTCTTACCCTGGTACCAAATGGAAAATCTCTTCCATTTGAAGGCGTAACATTTCCTGGTCGATTCCTTACGAGATGCCTCCACCACGGTGTAAACATCCTCGGAAAGACCCAGAGCCTGGAAATCTAGCCGCTCAGGTACCAGGTTGTGAGGTGTAGGGACTGAAGATCCAGATGGAATACCTTCCCCTGGTTCAGAGATATCAGGTCTGGGCATGTACAGAGCCACTCCGGGGGGCCTGTAGCTGAGGCTGAGGAGATCTGGGCACCAGAACTGGTGGGGCCAGTCTAGGGCTACCAGAATCACCTTCGCCTTGTCCCTCCTCACCTTGAGTAACACCTTCTGGATCAAGGAAAATGAAGGGAAGGCGTAGAGGAGGCCTGGGGTCCATAGCTTCGAGAAGGTATCCCCCTGCAGCAAGCCCTGCTGAGGGGGGCGGGCATGGTACAGTCTCAGCTTGGTGTTTTCCCTGGAGGCAAACAGGTCCACCAATGATTTGCCCCAACGGGAGAACAGACTGTAAGCTACCTCTGGATGGAGAGACCACTCGTGGGACGTCTGGCCTATGCGGCTGAGAGCATCCACCAGCTGGTTCGAGACTCCTGCCACATGAATGGCTAGGAGATCCACCTCCAACCGGCTTACAAGGGTCCAGATGCGGAGCGCCTCCTTGCACAGCAGACGGGAGTGTGTGCCGCCCCGTTTGTTGAGGTAGTACATGGTTGTGGTATTTTCCGTCTGGACTTGAACCACTTGACCCAGGAGCTGAGGAGCAAAAGCTGACAGTGCCAGTCTGACTGCTCTGAGCTCCAACAGGTTGATGTGGCATTGGGACTCCTCGGGGGTCCAGAACCCGTGGGCTCTGTTGTCCCCCACGTGGGCTCCCCAGCCCATGAGAGAGGCATCGGTCGTGAGAACAACCGTCTGCTCGGGGCGGACAAACGGGATCCCTTCCTGCAACCAGTCTGGGATGGTCCACCATTGGAGAGCATCCCACATCCTCTGGGTCACAGTGATTAGCTAGTCGAAATGACCATGGTGTAGAGTCCACTGAGCGGCCAGCTCCTACTGGAGAGGGCACATGTGCCACCAGGCCCAATGGACCACTGAGGTGCACGCCACCATGTAACCCAGAAGGCACAGGAAGTCCCGGGCAGGGCGCAAGTGCCCAACCAGAAATGATTGGGCAAAGGAGGAAAGAACCTCCGCCCTGTCCGCCGGGAGCCGGGCTCTGGCTTGATGAGAGTCAAGCTCTGCCCCGATGAAGCCCATCATCTGAGAGGGCACGAGTTCTGACTTGGTCTTGTTGATGAGGAGGCCTAGTTTGGAGCAGGTTCGAAGAGCCAGATTCCTGGATCTCTCCACCTCCTGGAGGGAGGAACCTGCCAAGAGCCAGTCGTCAAGATAAGGGTAGATTCGAACTCCTCGACGCCGGAGATTGGCTGCCACCACTGCGATGCATTTGGTGAGGACCCTCGGGGCCGATGACAGACCAAATGGCATGGCTCGGAACTCATACAGGGTCCCCTCGACCCTGAAGCGGAGAAACCACTGATGGAACGGACGGATTGGGACGCAAAAGAATGCATCATGTAGATCCAGTGAACACAATCACATGTTTCGCTTCAGGGATGGTATGATCTGGTTCGGAGCTGCCACCTGGAAGGTGCGAGACCCGAGATACTGATTCAGGTTGTGGAGATCTAGGATGGGGCACCAACCCCCCATCTGCTTGGGCACCAGGAAGTACCTGGACACAAAGCCTGGGTCTGCAGGAGGATCCAGTACTGGAGCTGCTGCCTCCTTGCGGAGGAGCTGAGCTATGCCGTCTCGAAGAGCCGACTGAGTGCAAGCTGAGATCCTTTCCTCCCGAGGGGCGCAGGCTCAGCTGGGAGGGTACTGCTCGAATTCCAGAGGCAGTCCCTGGCTGACCACTTCTAGAACCCACCTGTCCGAGGTGATATCGGACGAGGCGGAAAGAAAGTGGTGGAGCCGGCCCACCCACAGGAGGACCCAGAGCTGGCGTGATGGGTGTAGGGGTGGCAACCCCCGACCCGTCACTGAGCAGGCTTAGAGAAGGAGGAGAAGGCTCCTGGACCGGCACCTCTGCCTCCTTTTCGAGGCTGTTGAGGACCCTGCTTGGGCCTGAGGCGCCAAGCTTGAGTCTCTCGGTCACAGGAGCGTCTCCTTCGAGAAGACGACTTGGGATCCTTATCCCTCTTCCGAGGGCGGGAGGAGTGCGAGCCTGAGGGCGCCACACCCCTGGTGGGGAGAGACTGGCACAACTCCCTAAAGGAGCCCGAAAAAGTAGAGCCAAGGTTCAGAGGAACGAAAAACCTGTGACTGGCTGAAGCCTGAGCCGCTTCCTCCTCAAAAGCAGCCATCTGCTCTAACTGCTCAGCAGATCCCGCGGCAACCGCCCACCTTGCCTCCTTAGATTTCACTGGCAGGTTTCTGAGCTCCAGTCTCCCCAGTTTTAGGCGTGCCTTGCGGTCGTCCAGAACGTTGGGATGGAAGGCCAAACAGAAGGTGCAAGACGTGGTGTCATGACTGACACCTAGGCAATAGACACACGAGAGGTGGGGATTGGTGCGCGACATTTTCTGGCCGCAGGGACACTGGCGAAATCCGGGAGATGATTTGTCCTCCATGTCCGATGTGCTGTGATCGGAATCATGAACTCTAATGAGTTTCAGAGTAATCTGCGGTGAAGACCGATGTTGTGAATCCAGAGCCTGCGAAATGCTAAAGTAGCACAAGGGAACCCGAATCTTCCAGTGGAAAGGAAGATCTGGTGTCATGGGGTGGAGCCAAGGTATTCGCCACCCGGGTGGGTGGGAGGAGCCAGCCTGAAGACTTCTGGCCAGATTTAAAAAGAGTGTGGATGAACAACATATCCACGCTCCTAGAAGGTGTGCTATGTCCAGGCTCCCTACACCAATTAGGTCCCATGAGAATAAGATGGGACCACCCTGTGGCCAAGTGAGATTCAGACCTGATAGAAACTGCTGGCCAGGTGGGAATGCCAAAAGGTGCCCATGTCGTTGACCCACCAGCGGGCTGGTATGGGGGTGGGGCTGGGGTTCCAATAAGCCCCAAAGCCAAAGAATGGAGGGCAAAATGCCTAAGCCCCCAAACTCAATGCTCCCAAATGTACAGGGGCCTGTAGAGTGCAGGGAGTGGACCATCAACAGGGGCACACCTCCCATAGCCGTGCACAGACTATTCTAAAAAAACAGCTACAGGAGGAGTCATGGGAAAGCTCCCCAGAAGTGCAGAGGAACTACCCAATCAAAATGGGGGTACAGCAAACATCTGCCAAGCCCCACAGAAGAGCCAGCTTGCATGGTCCCCAAACCCTGAGTGTATGCAGGGTGCCAGGAGCCCCAGCTCAATGGGAAATGTAGGACTGCCCTCAGCCACAAATGGGAGGCAACCAAAGATGGTCAACCAGAAGGACAGCCCCAAAGGGAAAAGGCTGGCGCACCCCCACAAGAAAGAAACCATGCCTGATGCATTACCAGGGGGCTAGGCAAATGGTGGAGCTCTCCTGCAGAAAAGTGGGGGGTGGTAGGCCATATAGAGGTTAGGAGTTTTGGCAAAGGGAGGCATCAACGAGACAGTGTAGAGACTGTACCTGGCCAGTGGCAACTAAAGGCAGAGAACCGTCTGACATTGACAGCTGCCCCATCAACAAACCTAAGGGACCGTGAGACGAAGGAGGAACAGGCACCTCCATTCAAGACAGGCACCCCATGTCAACAGCAAGGAAGCCAGGAGGAATGTTGATGGGGCTCCACACCCACAGAGCCTGGTCCGAGCTGAAGGGACCGAGGCTAGGAAACACACTCAATGTGGCCTAGGAGGCCACTGATGTGGGAGGGCAGGGGCGCCACCGTTTGGACCAGAAACCCAGCCCTCGCCGTGTGAGAGTGGGCCAGCTCCAACTGGCCTAAGCAGTGAAATCAACACTCTTGCCACTGCAAAACAGTGAGGAGAGACACAGGGCACCAGTGTCGGCGAGACTGGGTCAGCTCCAACTGGCATAGCAGGAACGCAAGGCAGTGGGAGGAGACACATCAACGGGGAAGGCGCCCCCATCGATGGACCTGGGTTAGTCATAACTGGGTCAGGGGAAAGAACTTATCGTACCCCGTCCGTAAGAGGAACAGGAGGGGCAAAGATGTCACTGGTCCCCAGAAGTACCATCTACAATTGGAGTACAAAGACTTGCCCCACAACCCCCACTCGGAGAATCCTGCTGTGGAGAGTGGGGGCTGTCACCCACTGAAGAAGACTTGAAGCTAGAAAGAGAGGGCTTTGTCCCAAAATTCCCAGTGAAGGTTGAAGAGAGCATAGTCATAGCTCCCATGAAAGACCAAAGCCACCAGAGAAGAGGAGATTCCATAACCAGACTATCGGTCGCAGGTGCAGCCTAGACAAGTGCCCTTGAGTAGACAGTGAGCCCAGCATTAGAGGGTTGAAGAGTGATGGTGACAACGCAAGAGTTTGCGTCAAAGATTCTGGAAGGTCACTGAAGAGAGTCTCCGCAGGGTCAGAGTCATGCTCGATGGCGGGGAAAGAACTGAGAAGGGACAGGGCTACCCACATTTATATAGGGACGTCAACATCAGATCTCATCGTGGGCGGCCCCTAGTGGTACGGCTGGAAGAAGTTTCTGTGTGGTCTATACTTGATTGATAGACAGGAGAAGGCATCAGCCCATCAAGCTTGTCTCCCACCACAGTGGGGCCACTATGAAGCACCAAGATTGAGAAGATATATAGCCAACCTTGCTTTGAAAATTCCTATAGAGTCAGCCGAGACTGCATCATTAGGCAAAGACTGCCAAAGATTTACTGACCTATATGTAAACAATCCCCTTCTATTATTCCTTTCAACATTATTGATCAGAATTTGTTTATTATAGGATCTTAAATTAATGTCTCTGTTGGTAAATTTTAAGCTCTCCACAAGTTCCCTGTTCCTAATAATTTTAAACATTTATATTGTATCTCCCATTCATCCTCTCCTTTCCAGTGTATAGAGTCCTAATTCCTTTAATCTATCTTCATATGTCATGTCCCTCATGTTACTAATCGCTTTTGTGGCTCTGTCCTGCACTCTTTCGATGTTGTTTAGGTCCTTCCTTTAGGTATGGATTCCATAGGGTAGAACAATAATCCATGTGGGGCCTAATATATGTTCTGTTAAGTGTTGAGAATTTCTATTCCTAGTTACAAATGTATTTTTAATACAACCCAGGATTTTGTTTGTTTTATTAATGACCTTATTGTAGTGGTTTCCGAAACTAAAATCGCTTGTGTTTAAAATCCCAAGGTCACTTTCCGAATCCACTTTTTTCAACGTTTTTCCTAAGTTATAGCAATTGTAGTCGTTATTCCCGAGGTGCATGACCATGCACTTTTCTAGACTGAAGTTCATACCATTTACTTGTGCCCATTTATCTATTACTTCGAGATATTTTTCTAGAATAGAAATTTGTTCTTTCATTTTAACTACTGTCCCCAATTTTGAATCATCAGCTAATTTAACCGTCCAGTTCTCTACATCTTTGTTCAACTCGGAAATAAGCAGATTAAAGAGCATGAGGGCCAGGTCTAGCCCTGGTCCTAGTGCCTGGTGGCTTATGTTCCACAGGCATGGCCTGATGCAAGAGATATCCTAGAGATCACCAACTGTGTCTTGGTTCTCAGAAAAAAGGGAACCGGGATGAAAACAAAGGGTCTTTAAGAGTTTTTCTTGTTTTTCTTTTTTTTTTTTGCTGCTGCTTTTAAAATGGTTCTCAAAGCGGGAAAACCATGAGTCAAGGAGCTATCTCTGGTTCCAGGGAATCACTTGGGAACTGGAGAATAGCGCTAAACGTTTAGAAAAAGAGGAAACCAAGGCTGTCTAATGCAAAGAATTGAAAACTAAAACAAAACTGAGCAAAAGTAAATAACATGGTAAAAGATGAGTACAATCCAATGTAGAGAGACAAAGAGAGCTCTTTGGGGTGACTTCTTCCTTAGGCGAAGAAATACATCTGATGTTAGATGGCAGAATGGAGTGTGACCACAAAGCAGAGATTTGAATGTCATTCCAAGATTCTGCATTTTGCATAAAATTCTACTTTCTGGGGCAGCTCAATCCAACAGGCTGACTTGCAGTAGAAATAAAGTGAGGGATTCCTGGGGTTTAAAGAAACTTTGCTCAAAACTGAGAAACTGCAAGAGGGACAAAAAAAACTTAGGTACCTTTGTAACAGTAATTGTGAGCTCATCTTGTTTTGGTTTTCGTGAGGTAACTGCTATGCCTTCATGCTCTGCCCTTTTTTTGTCTTCTTCTATTTCCTGTAGAAGTCAAAGAACATTAGTTGTTTATTCAACACACAGGTGTTTCCAGTCACCTCCCCATATTTTTTGGTTTAATACAGAGTTATATGTGGATTTATACTTGGGTATTAGGGCAGTAGAAAGCTTCAAGCCCTTTTATACCTGCTCCCCATTTATCAATGGATGCAGTCAAAATGACTGCCATCTCTTATCAATTCATCTAGTTTAGTTTTAAAGGTAGAGAATATCTTGGAATACACGATATCATGAGGTAACATACTGCACAATCTGATTGAAAGAGGTACAAAAGCATACTTCCCAATACCCTTTTTGGTAAGTTTTTCAAGCACTTGCAGTTTGTGACCTCTTAAATCATGACTGAAGATTTTCAATTCTAGACCCATCTCATTAAACAAGTGTTCATCCTGTAAAAAGTTAAATAAAATAGCAAATCTCCCCTAGCTCTTCTGTCTCTCAAAGAAAATAATTCTAAATCATGAAGTCTCTCTTCATGTGGTTTATCCTTACATTTACGGATCATCTTAAGAGTATCAAAGTTGAATTTTTTCAATAAGATTAATATCTTTCATTAATGTGATTTAGTCACATTCTGCAAATGCCTGTTTCACATAGTATGCCACTGCCACCCATGCTTCAGATGTTGAATCTGCAATTTGTTTTGTAAAAAAATCTGTCATAGTCATTCTTTTTATATGTTTTTGTTTCTGCCCGCCCTCCAGTTTTCTGTGTGTGGCCACACCCCAGAATGATATAATACAAGGGAACTGTCAATGGTTTACATACAGCAACAAGGAACTCTGGGTAAATTATAAAGTTGACAAAAATGTTAATTACTCAGAGGTACAGTCCCTTATTTTGGTAGTGGGGACTGCAGAATTGCAGCTAATATGCAGACATATAACCTAGTTCTAGAGAAGCTTGAAGAAGCTAAGTATGTGCGCACATGGGCAGACTAGGTGAGTCACAGGCCCTTATCTGTTGTTAACATCTGTGTGTGTGTGTGTGTGTGTGTGTGTGTGTGTGGGCAAGACATTGTGGGTACAGTACATAGCTGATTTTTCTGTCTCTCATCAAAGTGCAGACTTCTATGTTGGTAGTGTTTACCGCAGTACGGTCTGTAGGAAAGTTTCTGGAAAACTGCTTTTGTGATGCAGATAGGCCAAAAAGATAATTTACCAGTCTGTGTAGATGCTGTTTGACTTTTACTGCCTGCTGGTGAAGTGACAGGCCTGAAGTGGCAGCTCCTGTCAGAATGTGGGAGTGTGATGATACTTTTCTATGTTTATGTTATAGGGCCTGAATGACTATAAATAGTTCAGGAGTGTAATTATGGGTCAGACTACTTTCTTTTTCTTTGGTGTCCAGCTTCTGCTATAAGACCAAATTTGTGAAAGAAAAAGGATGTCTGCAATACCAAGACTGACCAACACAGGTCTCTGTTTCAACACAGTGCTTAAAAACTTTGTTTCCCTTGCACGATGTCATGGTTGGGGGCTGCAGCACTGAGAAAAAAATGGAGCATGGTTATACAAATGAAGCAGAGCACAGAAATAAAAGCATTTTTTCATGGAAAACAGCACTTTTTGGCAGTTTGAATAGTAGAAGATTGATTCATAACTCCTACAGGTTACTACTCCCATTTGCTATGGCAAACCTGACAAAAATCACTTTAAGTAAGGACTTCAAAATTGTGGGCAATAGTCTAAGTGTGAAAGTATATATGCCCTATATAATGGTAACGGAACCACCTCAGATCTGCTAGAAAAGGCACGTTTAACACAATTAACTAAACTATTTGCCTTTATGGCTAGTTGTTTGCAGTGATCACTGGTCTTAGGATTACTACTAATAAGTATACCTAAATCCCGGATCTCATTAACAGATCTGAGTTTAGTGCCATTGATATAATATACTTGAGAAGCGTTACTTCTTCCAAAACATATAACCTCAAATTTCAATCAATCAATCAAAATCTTTATTTATCCACCATTGAGCAAGGCTCATTTGCAAGGTGGACCTGGTCATGAATACATCAAAGTACAGTACAGAAGCAGGTATACAAAAAGCAATAATATACAAGGAAGAAAAAGTATATACAGTGTATACAGTACAGTACAAGGTTGAAATAAAAAAAAAACTGCATTATTTTACAATTGAAGAAGTCAGCAGATGTACAATCAACAATAGGCATACAGGGGGTTATAAGCAGAGATCTTTTGAGTGAGGCAGCTGGCAACTACACATATAGGGGAAAGAGGCCATGTATCGGGTGGCAGGTTAGAGAGGTAAAGAAGAGGAGGAATATAGTACAGAAGACTGGGGGAAAGTTGGGCTAAAACCACAGAAAGTGATAATGGCTGTCATGTACTTGTTTATTATGATAATGATGGAGATGGGGTAGATAATTGCGACACTACTATGGATGGGGTGGGACTTTAGCCAGGCTGGAGCAGACAGGGAAGGGTGAGTGCAGCAGGAGGAGTTAATGGGGAAAGAGTGAAAGCCAGGGATAGAAACATGGCAAGCGTCAGGATGGAAAGGGGGGAGTTGTGGAATTAGTGGGCTAGCGGTGAGGAAAACATTTGCAAGGTGCTTTCATGTAGCGATCATAGAGCGCCTTGAAGATATTCAGGCTAACAGGGCAGCTCAGCTTGAAGTTCCTTTGTAAACCATTCCACAATGTGGGTAAAGAGAAGCTTAGAGCAGCTTTGCCGAAATGAGTGTTGACCCTTGGAACTTGGAGGGCAATTAGGGAATAGCTCCTTAGAGCATAGGTGCCTAACACACTCCAGGGAATACAATCTGAGACATACGAGGGGAGCTTGTTGGTCACCGCTCTGAAGGCCCATAGGGCGGCTTTTCTATTCCTCCTATAGTGAAGGGAAGTCCAGCCTAACGATGAGTACAGGGAGCAGTGGTGTGTGGAAAGTGGAAGGCCAGTAATGAACCTGATAGCTCTGTGGTAGAGGGTGTCCAACTTAGCCAGTGCATAGGCAGTGTAGTGGCTGTAGAGCAGGTCCGCGTAATCTATTAAATATAGGAAGGTAGCCTGAACCAGTTGAATTTTGGCCTCCTTTGTGAGCAGGTGGTTAATTCTGTAGAATAATCCTAATCTTTGCCTTAGTTTCTTCTGTAGTTCTTCGAGATGGTCAGCGAAGGAAAGTTTATGATCAAGCCAAACTCCTACATATTTGAATTTAGCTACATACTCTAGTGTTTCTCCAAGAACAGTGGTAATTTGTGGGGTTCCCCTTCCCAGCAGGAATTGCCGCATGCAAGGAGGGGGAGAAGAGCATGGCTTTTGTCTTTTTCGCATTGAGCAAAAGCTTTTTGTTTATGAGCTGGTATTGTAGAAGGTTAAATTCAGCTTGGAGGTCTTTACAGGCTGCTTCCGGCATGGGACGACTCAAGTACAGTACAGTGTTATCCGCGAATAAGTGGATGTTGGAATTTTTGATGGGGTCCTTGATGTTGTTAATGTAGACTTCAAAGAGGAGGGGACCAAGGATAGAGCCCTCGGGCACACCCCTCAGCATTGGTTTAAATGGAGAAAGATCACCTTCAGCTTTAACCTGCTGTTTCTGTTCTCCAAGGTAGTCTGCAAACCAGCATATAGATTTATGGTCCAGTCCTAAGGTGCTTAGGGAGGAAAGAAGCAGGCTGTAATCGACTGTGTCGAATGCCTTACTAAGATCCAAGAAAACGGCACAGACATGCTTCATGCTGTCAAGGTCTAGAAGCCAATCATTGGCCACCTTAGCTAGGGCAGTTATGGTGCTGTGCTTTGCTCTGAATCCAGACTGAACCAGGTTTAGTAGGCTTCTGGATTCTAAGTATACCCCTAGCTGGCCACACACTATTTTTTTCTAGTAATTTAGACAGGATGGGGAGGAGGGAGATTGGTCCGTAATTATTTAGATTGCAGGGGTCACCTGCTTTTAATAGAGGGATGACATGGGCTATTTTCCAGTGAGGGGGGGAGGCTACCCTGGGAGAGTGACATGTTGAATAGGTGGGTGATTGGCACTGCAAGCACATGGTAGGCACATTTCAGATAGCATGGCTCTATGAAGTCGGAGCCTGCTCCCCTCCTGGTGTCCAGTTGCAGCAGTAGGGCTTCCACCTCTTTTAAAGAGACAGGCAGGAGGGAGAAGGCCTCCTCGGTGGGGGGGGGACTCGTGGGTTGATGGGTCCTAAGCTGTGCGGAGGTCACTGGTAGGGGAAGTATCAAATGCTAGCCCCGCCGTTGCAAAATGGTTACTGAGGGCTTCAAATATCTCCGATCGGTTAGAGATAACGCTGCCATCTGACTTAATGTTTTCTGGAATGGAATTACCAGGTGTGTGTCCAGACATGTCTTTTCATGTTTTCCAGAGCTTTGAAGGATTTCTTGAGGCAGAGGCTAGCTCCGAACGATAGTAGGCAGCCTTGGCTGCTCTGACCAACTTGGTGCACTTGATATGTGCTCTCTTAAAAAGAAACCAATCCGGGTCGTTCTTGCTTCTTCAGGCTTTTTTCCATACAGTATCCCTTTCTAACAGGGAAGCTTTGAGCTCAGGCGAGAACCAACGGCAGGTGCTGCTCCTGACCTGCACCTTAACCAAGGGTGCATGCTTATTTAAAGCCTCACTTAAAATATCGTAAAAAATAGTATATGCTCTGTTAACCGTTTTGGCTAGGAAGAATTCCTGCCATCGCGGTGAATGTTTCAAGTCGTGGATGTATGCAAACAAATCGAAGCTGCGTTTGCACCTTTTGATAAAGAACTTTGCCATAAACTGTGAGTTGTGCACGGATCTAATGGTGGTGGTTATACAATGATCGCTAATGTCTGAGAATAATGTTCCGACATGAGAGAACAGATGTGGCTTGCTAACCAAAATTACGTCTAAGAGGGAGCGGTTGTTAAGGTTCTTTTTATTTGGGAGAGTAGGCTTGACAATGAGTTGCACCAGCCCTAGGGTGTCACAAAAGGATTTCATGGGAGCTGATGCACTTGATAGCCAATCGTAGTTTAGGTCACCAAGAATAATGGTTTCCAAGGAACTGAGCCCCAGTACGGAACTGAGGTGAGACAGGAGATGAGGCCTGGCAGAAGGGGGCCTGTAGCAGCCTATTACACAGAGTGCACTGGAAGGAGAAAGTTCGATCTTCAGGGTCAAGCACTCAAATTCTTTCGGGAAGGATGATGCCTCTATGCATGTGGCTGAGTATTTGTCCCTTACATAAACTGCCACCCCACCTCCTCTTGATTGCCTAACCCCTAGGAAGAGTAAATAATTTGGGATATTGATTTCATTGTCTGGGGTGGCTGACCTAAGCCAGGTATCAGTGATCACTAGGACGTCAGGTAGGGGGTGTGGCTCACCCAAGCCTGGATAAGGGTGAGCTTTTTCAGCAAACTACAGGTATTAAGATGCATAAACGACATTCCTTTGATACCTGCCAGGTCTGATGGAGAAGCAAGGGTGTCTAATGGTCCTGGGTTGAGTTCGACATTGCCTGAGCACAATAGTAAAAGAAGCAGGATTCTTTTTAAGGCAGTGAACTGTAATTTGTAAACACTATTTTTTTGGTCGATAGGGGAGGCAGTGTTGATGGGTAGGCCTGCACCCACTTCTGGTGTTATACTGGCCTACTGTTACAGCCACTAGTGTCCTGGCAGGAATTTGCCGTGAGTAGGAAGTCTCGAGTCTGGATGGGGGAGTAATCTGTAGAGGCAGCTCGGGAGATTTCCCACTCCCCGGCAGAGACAGCTGAGAAGCCCAATAGTCCAGAATGGCTACCTGAAAGGAGCCGTTGGACGCAGGACAGGGAGAAGCGCAAGGGTCATTCCACTTTAGGCAGGGATGAGAGTTCTGAAGAATTGAGCTGAGCGCTAGTAAAGCTAGTGACACACCGAGGATCCAGCTGTAACTTCCCATGGTAGATCTAAATGCCACAACAGCTGGCAGTAAAAGTCACTAGAAGCCTGGACAAATCGGTGATCAGGTGTCATAAGTTCAAAATCCTTTTGTTGGCTGAGAGGCGGTTTTTGGTGCTGAACGTACCTGTGGAGCAACTCTTTGCAGCTGAGCCAGTGAGGTGGTTCAAGGTTGGAATCCAGTGTGGCAAGACTGGTCTGTAGCTTTCGTTTCTGTTTCTGGCCCTGCTCCACCAGTACAGAATGGGAGTGCGGACAGGTGTTCAAGTCTTGCAGCCTTAGTGAATGAGCATGGTTCGGCCTGAGAAACAGGCAGAAAAACCCCGGGGATGGTCCTCAGAAAGAGAGGTATCCCAGGTCCACTAGAGCAGAAGAGCAAGTAGAAACTATAATGTGTTTCCTCTTTAACAGAAGACAGCTGTTGTAGCCCTCTAGTGGCTATGTAGTATAATTTGTAAATGAGAAAGAATACACTTGAAAATTTATCAGTACTAACCTGCAAATGATTTTTGTTTGCCCACTCAACTATATACTGAAGATAGGAAGAAACCCTTATATTATCATGGACCCGAGTAACAACTCCACCCAATTTGGTACAATCTGCAAATTTCATTAAACAGTTGTTGCTATTTATCTGCAAATCGTGTGCAGTATATAGATGTTAAGAAGTAGTGGACTGAGGACTGACCCCTGTGGGACACCACTGGTTACCCTCCCCTTTCCAGATGTAAAACTATTTTATTCTGACCACTTGACTCCTGGCCGATAACCAAGCTTGGACCCATTTATTAGTTGGTTATTAATTCCTGTTACCAGGTATGGGTTTAGGATAACAATTTCAGGCAGACCACAAGACACGTGCATAAAAAATGTGACCAAATATGCTTGTCTTTTTAAAGTAAAATATACAGAAAGCAAAACGGTAAGTCAGACAACTCAGGGTATTAAATAGCTGGTATAGTATAGCAACACGCTAAGCAAAACGGGGGTAATGCTAACCATTTTTAAAAATACTTAGCATTAGACTGCTAACCATTTTTTGAGTGACTCCATGACACAGTACACAACATTAATAAAACTACATAATTTTTAAAAATGTTGCTAATCAAATCTGTGCCAAATGCAACGCATTTTCACAACGGATTAGAACTTTCATGCATCAAACTGCTAATCATTTTTTTCAGCTTATTTAAAATCCTGCAGCTGCTTAGCTTCAACAGTTTCTCTTCTCAGGAACACTAACAAACAGTGTGAATGCTGCACACAACTGAGTTCTTCCACCCTCAACAGCCAGTATACAACTGGCCTCCCTATCTATCCTATCTCAGCATTGACGTAGGGCTTTTTATAAGCTCACTAGAAGCTGGAAACTTTCCACTGTCTTTTGATTGACAGCAGACATAACATAAAACTAGCCTCTGGGGCCACTGTTGCCCCATAGAGACCAGTTTAGTTGGCACCTGGAGCACAGCATCAAGCATGCAGCTTTGTTTTTCTTTTGTTTACAACACTGGAGAAGGTCAGAGCTGAGGTCAGAACATTCTGTGCTCTCCTAAACTCTACTACAGGGTCCTATTACCCCATGCTATCTGCTGCAAAATATATCTTAGAAGTGGGCTGTTAACATCTAGAAAATGCAGACACAAGTTTGCTATTCTTAAGACAGCCCTCTCATTTTGTAACTGTAAGTACAGTTACAAAATGAGAGGGCTCTGTTCATGAAAATGTTGAACCAAACTGTGACATGAGGGGTCAATTTTTAAATACAGAATATATGATTTTTTTAGGCATTTCAACATGCTGTGACCATGCAGAGAAAAGTACACTGTGTTGTGAGATAACTCACTTTGAAATGCCTGAGAAAAATGATCATTAAAGTTCTGAATGTTATGGTGGACACCAAGCATGCGTTCTGAATGTTACGGTGCACACCAAGCATGCGTTCTGAACGTTATGGTGGACACCAAGCTTCAGTGCAAGTTCTTTAAACTTAACAATTTGACATCTATTTGAGTTAACTGTATGAAAATGTATTTGTTACGCTGCAGGATAACAGATAGACACAACAACTGCAATTCAAGTGCAACGCAGTTGCTTTCGTGGGATGTTTATTTTTTCAAATAAAGAAAAATAAATGTTGCAATATGTCCTCTAGGCTTTCAAATCAACATTTGATAATGTCCCAAACTAAAACAGATTTCACTTCCAGCGTTGCTTTAGCTTTTCATATCTCATTGTGATTATTTGCTGTACTTGTGGTTCAACTTGGCTTTCTGCATTCAGAGTTAATGGCCCATGAAAAAGTCTGTGTTGCCTGACCACATCAGTGTCCTGTTTTCGTGGCCATATGTATGATTCATCTGCACGTCGCTGCAGAAATTTGACTGAAAAAAGACGTCTGTCTTCAAGGAATTCCACCACCTGCCTGATAGAAAATGTTTTTGAATAGTACACTGCATACAATTTCCCAACTTCTATTTTGTCTGGGTTCATCTTTTTCTTTTGAATCGGTGGAAGTACAGTGTGCTGAGCAGTGGTGGTGGGGTCTATTGCAGATGCACCACAAGCAGAAGAAGGTTCTGTCAGTGGAGACATGGAAGCAATGTTGCAATCCATAACTGGAGTACTGGAAGCATCACTGGGGTCTATTGACGGCGTTGCTTTAGCAATTGAGGGTTCATTCAGTGGAGTGCCGGAATCCGCATGTGGGTCCATCCCTGGAGTTGAGACACAGGAGTCCATCACTGGATAGGCAGAAGCATCACTGGGGTTTATTGTTGGAGTTGCAGCAGCAGTTGAAGGATCTAGCTGTGGAGTGCCAAAAACAGTGCAGGGGTCCATCACTGTTGCAGTCATAGATGTGCCAGGACCAGGGTCAGAGTTCATCCTGTGGGCAGGCATTTCAGTAACGTTGCTCACATGTGAAGTTGTGAGCCTCCTTACTGTCCATGGTTGTACATGTTCGTTGTTCAGACATGGGCCAGCATCAGTTTGGCAGTGGATGCAAAAACAACTTAAATTTCTACTGGCCACCACACCAGGCACCACAGTCTTCACACTTTGAATCTGTCGAGTTCCAGGGACAGGTTTCACATCTTTTCCTTTTGGCATTCTTATGCTGTTGTTGGGCACCCAGAAGAAAGTTCTTTGGTAGTGTATGCACCCCTCAGTTGGAGGTGCTAGTGTTAGATTATCCCGACAGTACAGAAACAGCTCTTCTGCTGTGGAAATGACTGCACGACGTGACGCAACAGCCATCGTTGCCATTGATTTAACAATAGCACACTGTCCATCTGGAGGGCCCTTCCCATGCCTTGATCCAAAGTACGCCCTTTCAATTGAAAATCTAAATTCTTGGGTAGCCATTGAAATTGCATTGAACGCCCACTTTGATTTATATTGGCTCCCACAGCCATCTGTAAAATGTACCTCCTTTTCTATGATTAGGTGCCGGATCTTTGTGAGATGTGATTTGGCCATGTTAACGAGGTGCCGAACTGCATGGTGGTCATGTGTGATGTCCTCTGAGATGAATACCAGGGATTCTGTGATGGTACCCTCACAATGAGCACGTCTATAGTATGCAACAATAGGGTGCACTGTAGCCTGTTCATGATGCCAGTGGCAGGATTGGATCGCGTCCTGGTATTTGCAGACATAGTTTTCAGCGAAGTCCAGCATCATGATAACCCATCCCTGTGTTTTGAACTGGCAGTGTTGCCATGTAGCCACATGCAGGTGGCGCCCCAAAAACTGAAGATCCTTCTTAAGCATGTTGATAAGTTGTTGTAGTGTTGTCACCTTGCTCTTCAGCACTTTTCGTGATGTTTTTGCTTCCAGTCCATCTATCATTTTGGTCATAGTCGTGCTTTCCCACCGATACCACCTTACCATTTCTGACCCATATTTCCTCAACAGTTCCTCTGTGTGATTATCTATTGCATTAATGGTACAGCTGTTGCACATCTTATCCACACATTCCTCTTCTAAAGAACCTGTTACCTTCTTCCTTTGGACACATTGTCAGCTCCACAGCTTTGTATATGTTCAGGACTTTGCACTCATTCATTTTATGATTATCGGCCATGCGGTTTAAGGTGCATAGTTTTAAGGAGACATTTTCACAGTACTGACACAGGCACTGGTCGAGTTTCTGTTCTTTGGTGAGTTTAATATGTGTAGGTCGCAGACTGTTGAATTTCGTTGCACCAATATGGCACTCTGGGTTTTCCTTTAGAAATTCTTGGTGCAGTGTATTGAGCGGTTTGGAAAGGAAGGCTTTCACACACTGACTTCTTTTCAGAAACCCCTTCTTGTAAGGTAGAATGGTGGAAGACTCTTCAAAAAAACTTCGAACTTTATTGGCAGTTTCCAAAGGCAACGCAAATTTGTGTGTGTATTTTTCACATGCTACTGTTCCCTTCGCATTGCATTCATCAGGGTTGTCCAGCTGATTCCAAGGGTTCTGCTGGCATCACGTAGCATCTTATATTTTTTCCAAAACAGAAGTGCTCGGACCCATTCACCTTTCTGTTTTTGTCCACTACTGACTTTCTCCTTTGTAGCCTCCAACAGTTTCTTCCTCAAATTTCCACAACAGGCCATGTTTTTTCTGCTTTTTCCCAGTGCTGCCTTCTTTGCAGGTGAACATGTTGTTATCAGCTTATCCACTGTACATGCAAAACAGGTGGGTGACCTTGGCAGTGCTGATTGTGCCCTTTGAAGTGCCTTCCGGATGGCACTACCAGATCGGGGATCCTCCACTGCAGCTGCATGAGATATATTTGTTTGCACTGAAACTGTGGTGCTGATCTGTACTTCTTTGTAGGTTTGTCATCTTTTTTCATTGATTCTCCGCTTCTTCTGCACTGACATAGCTGAACGTTGCTTTCTTTTTTGTTCCCTCTATTTCTCACTTTCTTGTTGCTTTCTTTGTTCCTCTCCTCTTGTCTCTCTTCTTGTGGTAGGTTTGCAAGTAACTGCACAGTCTGCATTATTGGTTTGCTCCAGTTTCTTTTGCTTTTGACGTTCTCTGTGCTCGCAGCCTAGATTTCTCTCTGTATTTACGGCGCTTCTCCTCATCCAGGTTCTCACGATAAGCTTTTGATCGAGCTTTGAAGGTATTCAGATATGCTTCATAACATTTGGGGTCATTCCTGATGTCCTCTCTGAAGCATTTACTTCTCTCCTTTCCTGTCAGCGGAGTGGACAACATTCTCAGTCCGTTTATCAAGGATGCTGCAGAAACACATGGTCTTCGTTGTTGAGATTCCATTGTTCAGAAGAACCTTAAAGAGCAGAAACATTCCGAATTAATCACACACAATAACGTCCTCTTTCACAGCTGATATGGCCTGCGCAACATGGCACCATTTCTTCACTACAGAGGGAGAGCGAACACACACTGGTTGACTCAGAACAGATGACATGATGGAACAAAGGAGTTAGTCACATCAATTGTGGCCTGAGGAGATGCAATGATGAAGGAAGGAGAACATATCAGCAGCCTCACAAACATGGACAAAAGGAGAGGGCACATCAGTGTCCTCCGAAGAAATGACAGAAGGAAGAAGAGAGCACGTCAGTGTCCTCCGAAGAAATGATGGAAAGAAGAGTGCACATCAGTGTCCTCCAAAGAAATGATGGAAAGAAGAAGAGTGCACGTCAGTGTCCTCCGAAGAAATGATGGAAGGAAGGAGAGTGCACGTCAGTTGTCGCATGCAAAACAGATTTTAAAGAACAGAATTTTTCTGGAAGTACAATACTTTATCGCCCCCCCCCCTTAAAATAACCACAGCCCACATGGTCTCAATATGACTGGAGGCCAAGCAGCAAAGAAAGGCCAGCTCATTGGGCTGGCAGAATAGCCTAGAGGTTAGAGGAATGAGGTGTGAACGAGCTTGATACATCCAGCAGACCAGACCTGAGTTTGATTCTCACAGCCTCCATGTGCATACTGTGTGACTCTGAGCAAGTCACTTAACCGCCCAGTGCCCCTGAAAACAGGCACTTGTGCCTAGTGGGCCTTACCCGGTTACCAAAGACTAAAATAAAGATAAAAAAAAGGAAAAATCATCCAGACAGGTGGGAACCATGTGGTGGGTGACACAATAACAGACAGACATCACATCCTACCACCACAAAAATGGACACAGCAAGCAAACCAATGTAAAGAAATGCATTTTTACGGCTATTCCCCTGTCAGAGGAGCACTATACCCAGTTGTAATGATTGCCCATTGACAATGTGGAGTGCTACAGAAACATTCATGCCCAAACAATACTTTTAACTCCCCCCCCCCCCCATCAACCACACACCGCATGGTCTCAACGTGGCCAAATGGTGAAGCAGTGAACAAAGGCCTGCCCAGCATCCAGCCATTTTAAGACCATGATGTGGGTGGTTTGCAAAAATGTTACAAAAGCCCAGAAATGCACACAGAAAAGCGTAAACAAAGAAACACCTCGGTAGCAAGCAGGCCGATCAATAGTCTCCCCCTCCCACAATCACACACCGCATGGTCTCAATGTGGCCGAATGGTGAAGCAGTGAACAAAGGCCTTCCCAGCATCCAGCCATTTTAAGAGCATGAGGTGGGTGGTTTGCAAAACTGTTACAAAAGCCCAGAAATGCACACAGAAAAGCACATATTATTTATTAAACAAACATCTCGGTAGCAAGCAGGCCGATCAATATTCCCCCCCCCCCCCAACCACATACCACATGGTCTCAACGTGGCCGAATGGTGAAGCAGGGAACAAAGGCCTGCCCAGCATCCAGCCATTTTAAGACCATGAGGTGGGGGGTAAAGATGAACGTACCCCACACCAGAAACATTCAAGCCATCTAGCTAGCTAGCTAGCAAAGTGTAGCCCAATAGATACCATTTAAAATCTCCGAGAACACCCACACAACAAACAAAATTTCACTCAGCAGCTTGCAAAATAATTTTTTTTATCCAACAGCATCCCCAGCATTTACCCCACACCAGCAACCCACCATGCCTGCAGCCCAGCATATACCCCACACCAGCAACCCAGCATGTACCCCACACTTGATCTCCACCCACAGGCTCACACACTACCCCACACCAGCAGCCCAAGTTACCTGCAGCCCAGCATATACCCCACACTAGCAGCCCAGCATGTACTCCACACTTGATCTTGACCCACGCCTCACTCACTACCCCACAGCCTCACTCACTACCCCACACCAGCAGCCCAAGTTACCTACAGCCCAGCATACCCCACACTAGCAGCCCAGCATGTACCCCACACTTCCCACAGCATCAGTCACTACCCCACACCAGCAGCCCAGCAACCTTACCTGCAGCCCAGCATTTACCCCCCCCCCCAAATACTAGCAGGCTTACCTTGCTAGACACCTCCCAAATCAGTTTGAGGCACCAAGAATGTCGGTTTCAGAGGCAACAAAAGCGGTCTCTTCAGGCGTTCAAAGCGTTCTCTGGACACCACACCTTGACTGCAGGGACTATTCTTGAATATCTTGTAGACGCCACACAGCCTGTGCTGTCTTGACGCGGTCAAAAAACTGCATCATGTGGCGTCTGCATCGCCGAACAGCTTCTCACACCGCAGGAACAACTCAATGGCTACAGCAGAATCATGCAGATCAAGCTGCTTTGCTGCGACATATGCATACATTGATCCATTGGTCCCTAAGCTCAATTTACAAGAAAGAATGCTTACCTTTGGCGTTCCGAGCGCGCTTTTGGCAGGCAGGCTGATGAGCTGTTCCGAGCGCACGGCAGCTGCTCACACAGGACATGATCACGTAGGAGGCAAATAAAAACTAAACCAAAAGGGCCAGGCAGCTACAAGAAGCAAATTTTGTACCCCTCACAGCCCACTATCTAAATGGGCCAAACGAGAATCCCGAGGAGTGACTGCAAGCAATGGGGGGGAAGGGTTCTGAACACACTACAGGAATCCACGGACACGATAAGTGGAGCACTACAAACTGATGGCCTCATACAAAAATGGTAATACCAGGCAAGATAACATACCTGACATTACAAGAAGGGCACAAGTGTCAACAAAACAGAAGCAAAAAGAAAAGGCTGCAGCATGAGTTAAATATGCCAACTGTGTAAGTTCTGAACGTACCAGCAGGAGACACCAGCTGCTGCGTTCAGAACACGTTATTTAGGAGCACAGGACAGTAAGATAAAACGTGGAAAGTAACCAAGGCGTAGAAAAAATGACAGGACAGCATCTAATTAATTGAAAACAAGCTTTATTTGTAAAAAATATATGCTAGACGTTTATATAGACACACAGCAACAACCTATGACTTCCCATGTCACAGTTTGGGCTGAAGAAATAGGCTATCAATTTATGTTGGACAAAAAATAAATAAAACTTCCTGCAAGCTGAGGACAACAATTTTATCATATGTATATATACATACAATAAAGATTAAAACAGCATGTGAGACTTATTTTTTTCAGTTTGCTTTACTTATATTACAATGTGCATATTGCCATGGCATTGGTATTACATTTTCATGAACACACCCTACTCCTAGTTTTGTTTTATGTTAATATGCACAGAAAGCTTTATAAGCACTTCAGCACTTAATTTATAACCAACCAACATGTTGGGCATTATACAAAACATACAAACTGCTTGGGAAAGGGGTTTCAATTTATCCCAGGAGTGATCACTATGACAGGGGTCACCTTGTCACAATTCCCATATTAATCATCTTAGGTTATAGGTGCGTGTTAGCACCCCTATAGTTAGGGCTGAGTAACCTGTTTAATGTTAAACCCCTAACTTTGCACATTATAATCTTTGGCTCCATTTGACGAAATGAGCTGAAATTCTGAATGCGTTGTCTAGGAGGCAAGGTCTTGATCTGTGGACATTTTTGTGATGGCACCTTGTGCAGTTTCCGAGATCCGCATATGTAAATTTTTGTAAAAACTTAACTTTTTTCCTATACTAAACATGTTTTTTTTCCCTCTCCTCTACAGCCTACATGGAACAGAATGTTTCCCCAAACCTGCAGGGGACATGTCTCATGTCCCCAGGTAATGCCTTTGACAGGTCTGGTGGAAAATTATTAAAGGGTTCCCGAGTTATAAAGCTTACAAGTTAGTGTTTTCTGACCTTTGCATCCCCAGTAGGGTTTTTCCGATAACACTGCTCAGCAAAAGTAAAAATCTGATGCCACAAATGCCTGTTTTTGCTTGCACCGCACTTGATTGACAGGGCACCATCTATGTTTTGTGCCGTGCCAACCGCCATCTTGTTGATTTTTGCCATGAATTGACTAACGTGGAAAATACATAAAACTGCCGGAATGTTAAGAAATTAAAATCAGAACCTAGCTAAACAGGACCCACTTAGCTAGATTCTGATGTTTTTCAATACGCTGCCCACAAATACCCCTTCTGGGTACCCAAAATCCCGGATGCCCAGCTTAGCGAGAGGAGTATTTCCCCCACAATCTCTGTATGAGAACAGCAAGAATTTGTTGACTTCTACAGCCACAGCTGAACTCATGCTGCTGGCTGTAGTGTGAGCTGTGAGTCGTCATTTCCCTAGTGTTTGGGCGCGCGCACACACACACACACACACACACACTCCATCATTGTCCTCTCATAATAATAAACTTTCCCAGAAATCTAGTGGCACCCCCCCAACCTGCCGACTGGCGCCCCCCACCCCCCGTGCCCTAGCTGTTAGAATCAATCTTGTCGTTGAGGCACAGGTCAGGAAACCTAGGATGAAAAGCAGCAGTTTCAAAATTTGCAAATAGCATTTTACTTTTCTCAAAAGCAGCAAAATAAAAAATGAAAATTATTCAGTATAACTATTAACCAAGGTAATACAAACAGAGAAAACAATCCTTTTCAGGATATCTCTTAAAGGACACCTAAACCAACCTTTTTTTTTTTCCCTAAAACACATCTTTTTTGTAAATTACTCCATAGGCTTGTAAGGGGGAGGCTGCTGTTTACATTTATCCTGAAACTGCATTTATTAAAGTAGGATAAATGCAGTTTCATAGCATTTGAAAATTGTAAACGGTCTTTTCTGATTCAAAAATCCTGCTCACAGAATTCTAAAATGGATTCAGTGATGATGTCACTCTTGACAGAGATGGCAGCTGTCAGCTGTGTTCTAGCTCTTTTAACTGTATTCAAATATGAATAATTTTAAAATGAAAAGTGATAGAATGGTACTGTGAGCACAAAAGTTGTTCAGCACAAACATATCTACAAAATGGGTGGTGTTTTATTTATAAATACATTTCAGTTTTTTTTAATTAGCAAAAAAGGCAGCAGAAAATGCAATTGTCACTTTTTCAACAACCAAATGTAAACAACTTTAAAAGAAAAAATGATAGCATGGTACTGTGAACATGTCATTTGTTCAGCACAAAAATATCTACAAAATGAGTGCTGTTTCATTTAAATATACACCTTTTATTTATAATTAACAAAAAAAATCTGAAAATTCATTTTTTCACCTTTTGCAACATAAAAATGCAAATAGCTTGAAAACAAAAATGACAGCATGGTACCTTGAGGACAAAAGTTGTTCAGTAGTAAAATATCTACCAAATGAGTGATGTTTCATTTATAGACACCTTTTAGATTTTTCATAATCAGCAAAAAATGGCAGCAAATTCAGTTTTTTTTTTTTTTTTTCACTTTTTTTGGAGGTATAGCATAAATGGGTTATGCTTAGGGATATAAGTTTGTCATGGCAGTCATACACGTCGTTGATTCCATGATGTTTGATCTTTATTCAGGACTTCCATGACTTTCACTAATGTCATCAGAATGTAGCAATGATGACAGTGCCACAACATTTACTACTGATTTCATGAACAAACAATGAGTCATTAAAACCTCATCCATGACAAACTTACATCCCTAATCATGCTACCTCCCTACTGGAAATATTGTTGATGCTTTTTGTTCTCATGCTGATTAACCTGATGACATCACTTGTGGTTTCACTATTCGTGATGCTGTCGGGTCAACTGGCACTTGAACAAAACAATATTTTCAGTAGGGGAGTAGCATATCCCTGATATATTCATGGCAAAAAAAAAAACCTCCGTTAATGCACCAGTTTGAGTTGCTATTAAAGCGGCAATAGTATGGAAATGTGATGTTAGGGTTTTAAGCACTAACTCCGCATCCCCCCCCCAAAGCAGCCATCAGGGGAAAAGAGTATCCAAGGTGGGTTGTGAGGCATGAGGCACAGCTGAATGCCTTCAACCATCTGTGAAGTGTGGTATTTGATTCCCATAGGATCACACTGTAAATTGTAAGTAAGCACTAACATATAGCAGAGTGTGCAACAATACTAAATTGCTGTATGCTGAAAACCCTAACATCAAATTTCCATACTACTGCCACCTTAATAGCAACTTAACTGATGCATTAAAAGAGTTTTTTTTGCAAAGAATATATAAGGGATATGCTACCCTCCTACTGGAAATTTTGTTGATAATTTTTGTTTGAGTGGCTATTGCCCCAATGACATCACAAGTAGCAAAACCACAAGTAATGCCATCAGGTCAATCGGCATGAGAACAAAAAGTATCAACAATATTTCCAGTATGGAGGTAGCATAATCCATTTATTCCATATCTCCAAAAAAAGTGAAAAATAACTGGATTTGCTGCAATTTTTTGCAGATTATAAAAAATCTAAAAGGTATCTGTAAATGAAACACCACTCATTTGGTAGATATTTTTGTACTGAACAACTTTTGTGCTCAAAGTGCCATGCGATCATTTTTGTTCTAAAAGCTATTTGCATGTGCTTGTTGCAAAACCTGAAAAAACATAATTGCTTTTTTTTTTGCTAATTATAAAAAAACTAAAAGGTATATATAAATGAAACAGCACTCATTTTGTAGATATTTTTGTGCTGAACAAATATCATGCTCATAGTACCATGCTACTATCATTTTTGTTTTAAAGTTATTTGCATTTGTTTCTTGAAAAAGTGACAGTTGAATTTTCTGCTGCCTTTTTGATGATTAAAAAAAAATAAAAGGTATCTATAAATGAAACACCACTCATTTTGTAGATATTTGTGTGCTGAACAAATGCTGTGCTCACAGTTCCATGCCATCATTTTTTGTTTTAAAGTTATTTGCATTTTTTCTTGAAAAAGTGATAGTTGAATTTTCTGCTGCTTTTTTTGCTAATTTAAAAAAAAAAGTATGTATAAATGAAACGCCACTCATTGTGTAAATATTTTTGTGCTGAACAACTTCCGTGCCTACAGTACCAAGCTATCATTTTTCATTTTAAAGTCATTTGCATTTGAAAACAGAACAGAACACAGCTGTCAGCTCTGTCATGAGTGATGTCATCATGGAAACCATTTTAGAATTCTGAGAGCAGGATTTTTGAATCAGAAGAGGCATTTACAATTTTTAAATTCTACGAAACTACATTTATCCTACTTTAATACATGCAGTTTAACAATAAATGTAAACAACAGCCTCTTCTTAACAAGACTATGGAGTAATTTACAAAAAAAATTAAAACTTCTAAAAAGGAAGGTTTAGGTATCCTTTAATTCCAAGTTTCAGCCTCAGTCTCTCACTCTCCTTATCTTTTTAGTAAAAGCATTGCTGCTCTTTTTACTAGTTTTTGGGAACTCATTAAGAGAGCCTGCTTCTTACAGAATGTTCTTGTAAGTTTCGATGCAGGTGTAGCAAAAAGAACATAGTTACCCAGAACTGATCTCTTCTTTACAGCTCAGCAAAAGACTTAAAAACTGCATCTCAGGTTAACCCCTTGAGTTCCAAATAGCGTTTTGCAATCATTTCAACAATACAACATAACTATATATACATAGGATATGTATCTCACCTGTATGTAACCTCTGTCTAAAACCGCACTTAATTGTTGTCTCCCCCCCCCCGACGAGGAACCTTTGTAAACGAGTCTCTGACTCAAAGGTTGTAAAACTGATTATTTCAATAAATAAATAATATACATTTTTAAACAAAGGGATCCCAGTATCAGTGATATTTCCACATAAAGATTTGCATATATTGTTATACCTGCAGATATGCAAGGGGGAAGAAATGACAGAACAGCAACTGAAGGCAGAGAGAGAGAGAGAGAGGCAGAGAACTGCGAAACTGTCAGAGTGATCAGTTCCTAGGTCTCACAAGAAAATTTGGTTGGGCAACCAGACAGAGAAGAGACAGAAAAGGGATTTAGGTACTAAATCCCGCAGACGGTAATCCCAACGTTTATATTCCCGCCTTCAAATTCCCGAAAAAATAATTGCCCAACCACCGATATTCCCGTCACTGTAAATCCCGACGCACATATTATACCAGTTATACATACATGTTTGCTTTGCTGAGAACATAACAGTTAAAAGTGTTGTGGTGTAAAATCTTCAAATATTAATCTTGAAAAACTAATATTCCAGAAAGTAAAGTAACTATTTTAATAACCATTATGGATTTTTACCTCATAGGTGCCTGAAAATAATTCCCTGTATAACCTAAATAAAGTACATAAACCTAAGTAACGGTTGCCAGCTTGGTGTCTTTAGCATTATAAAAAATAGTGTACTCCAAGGTGTGAGTGTCAACAAATACTTATAAACTCGATGTGCCTTTATTTGTATTTCATGCTGACCATATATTTTACTAAATAGTTATTCTTTTACTCATTGCGTCTCAACTTAAGCCTCTTTACAAATAAATCCATGTACATATTTATTTTTATGTTTTAAGGAGACCTGAATTTATAAGTCCTCTGCAATGTCCATATCTGCAGCAATCTGGGACTCCTCCTTCTCTGCTGTGTTGAAAATGCAAAATCTGGGTACACATAAAAACAATGTGTTTCATAATTCGGTGTCCCTCTAACTCTGGAGTGCCTTATTATTAAGTCCCTGCCGGATTTGAATGCAAGAGCATGGAATACGATAATTTTAGCTTCAGGGTTTTGCCGATCCATCTATGTCTTTATCTTTTTTTGGTACTCTAAAGGCTTTCAAAATGAAAGGTAAATAATTATCAGCAGGCAGGTAATATACTTAAACCAATAACTTTTACCATCTCTCTTGTGCTTTCAGAATTGGAATCCAGTTGCGATAGCGAACCTGGTTTCCAAGCATCTCCACTTCTCTGTTGACATCATAATTGTTTTTTTTACCAGACCTTGCATTGTTGCTTCTGTATCGCAATCACTGCACTGTGCCGCTTTGCATTTATATGGACATTTATAGAGCCGTTTTCTGCATTCGGGATTCTGTGACAGTCATTATTCGGGATTTTTATTTTTCGGCATATTGGTTCTCGGGATTGTAAGTAGTCGGGATTTTAATTTTTCGGCATTTCGGTCTCGGGATTCTGGTCGTCGGGAAATTCGTCTGCGGGAATAAGTACAGATACCAGAAAAGGAGAGGATAGAGCCGACCCTTGCTTTTAAACTCTTTCTGCATAACAAATGGGGCAGAGCCTTATTCAGCCCTGTCACAAATGGGGATTGGGATCAATTTTAAGTGCTGGAAAAAAAACTAGGCATACTGGGTGGGATATTCAGAACTGTGCCTGGTAGGGGTGCAAGCCGGGCGCAGCGCAACTGGGATGCACCAGGGCGTGGACTGGGCGTTATTCAATGGTGCTGCACCATGGCTCAGCACCGCTGAATATGGCACTGTGGCCACCTGCATTGCACATGGCACAGTGGCACTGCACCAGCACAAGTGGCCAGAGAGGAGCAGAGGGATGCGCTAGTGCAAGTGCTGTTGCGCTAGGCGCATCAACCTCGATATTCAGCGATGGACATGCAAATGGGGCCATAATGAATGCAAGGCACAAATGGGGCCATTAGCATGTCATTATGGCCCCATCTGCATGCATGCAGGTGCGCTGATCCCCAGCGACTTATGCCTGGCGCCCTGCCAGGCAGCAGCTGTCAGGGGCCGACACCCCTGCCCCCACCGGCAACGCGCTCAGACGCCTGATCGCGGGCATAGGTATACAATTTAAACATCCTCTATCCTTGGTGGTCCAGTGGACCGCTTCCTGCCCAATCACGGGCATAAGTATGAAACCTAAACATCCTATTTCCCCTGGTGATCCAGTTGTCCGCTTCCAGCCCGATCGCGGGCACAAGTATAAAATGTAAACGTCCCATTTCCCTGGTGGTGCAGTGGACCGCTTCTAGCCCGATCGCAGGCATAAGTAAAAGATTTAAACGTCCAAACCATTCCCAGTGGTCCAGCAGTATCCCCCCCTCCCCACTGAGCCCTACCACCCGCCTCCGCGGGTGGCAGTTACATTCGCTTGCCGATTAATTAATCTGATATGAGTTGTAAGCCCATGAACAGCGTAATAATGGGCGGCAGATCGGTGAGTCAGACTATTAGTCCAGATATGTGAATGGATTCATTCCATATCTGGACTGTGTAGTATGGCATTGTATCAGACGCCCATTGGCCCACGCCAGGACCAATGGGCTTACAGCCACTCTGCGCAGTCAGTCTGTGGGCGGTTTAAGTGGTGGGGAGCTGCTGCCCGCCGCTGGGACCGGGAAGTGGGTAGGGACCCAGTGGTGGGTACCGCTGACCACCAGGGATGGTTTGGACGTTTAAATTTTATACCTATGCCCGCGATTGGGCTGGAAGCGGTCCACTGTACCACCAGGGAAATAGGACATTTAATTTTCACACTTATGCCCGCGATCAGGCTGGAAGCAGTCCAATGGACCACCAGGGATACAGGATGTTTTATTTTTATACTTTTGCCCGCGATAGGGCATGGGGGAACGCTACCACGATGGACGGTGCCGCCGGAGCTCGGGTGGCCACCCACAGCTGGCAGCTGCCATGTTGTGCCCTGCAATACGGCAGCTCACCTGTGGGTGGCCAGACGCTGCTCCTGTTTTTTTTCCGCACAACTGTGTGTGGCGCAGGTTGGGGTTGTGCCTGCATCTGCTCAGCACATCCCGGGCTGAATATCGGGATGTGCGGAGTATACATGGGCACGCCCCCCTTACTTGCGCCACATACATTACTGATGTTCCTCGGCATCAGGATTTGTGCCACACACGCTCCTTTTGAATATCTCGCCAGGGCGTGATTGGGTCATTGGGCGATGATGCTAAACTGTGTTGCATCATGCGCAACCCTTCTGAATATCCCACCCCCTATATTTAAAATGTCTAAGCTGCGATAACTAAATAAGATATGTAGGCTAAATGAATAATATGTTAAAAAAAATTATAGTACTCAAAAGTAATTTTATATGACGAAACAGTCCTTAATATAATTGCTATAAATAATAGCTCCTGGTTGACTTGCACAGAAAACTTAGCAGAAACACAAGATGACCACGTTTCAAGCAGCAGTCTAATGAATGAGAATTTTTAGTGTCCAACTGTTAGTTAAATTACATAAAAATACAGTTTGATTCAACAGCTGCATGACAATCTAATACTAGAAGACCATGGTTCAACAAGCAGTCAACTCGGTCAAATGCAAATCAGAATTAATATTTACTTTCAGACCAAAATTTTACTTTTGCTCCAATTAAGAAGATTACTTCACCACTGAGAGGTAGGAACAGTCATACACATTTTCAGCAATTCAGCAACAACATTGAGTATTATGGCCACCACTTAAAGTGGTCAACACTGTTTTCCCGCTTCTGCAGAGACCATGTTGCAGTGTGAAGTGCCTGCTTCCACTGCATGACAGGCTATACGGAAAATGAAAACTAAAGAACTGAAGCGCACGGAAAACAGAAATTGAAATACCTGTAAATGTTCTTTCTCCGACTGCTGGTGTCCGGGCTCATCCCTACCAGGAAGATCCTTCCTGGAACCACGTGACAGGCAGGGAGTATACAGACTTCTGCAGGATGGCTGTACCCTCCTGCTCGTTTCCTTCAGACGTCAGTACTTCTATAACCTTTGTCCTCCAAGGAAACACATAACTTGGAAACAAAACAAAAAAAAGGTTAGTGTAACTTGCAGCCAGAGGCCAACTTTCAGCATTCTGGGAGGGTCTGAGCCCGGAGACCAGCAGTCGGAGAAATAAAATTTACAGGTATTAAAATTTCTATTTCTCTCCCCTAAAGCTGGTCTCCGGGCTCACCACTACTGAGATATACAAAAGTAGTACATCCCTCCATTTCCTGGGTGGGAAGAATGTTCTTAGTCCCTTATGGGTCCACCACTGCCTGGAGGACCCTACGGCAAAAGGGCGCCTTGGCCAAGGCGGCGACTTCCAACTTGTAGAACTTTGCGAAGGTACGGATGGATGACCACGTGGCTGTTCTACATGAGTCTGCCGGAGAAGCCTCTCTGAAGTCTGCCCAGGACGTAGCCATCACTCGGGTTGAGTGCGCCCGCACTGGTCCCTGCAGATCAATCCAGGCCTTCTGGTAGGCCATGGCGATGGTGGAACAAATCCACCTAGCAATAGAGTCCTGTGATGCCTTCTAACCCATATTCGAGCCTGATGTAAGGATGATTAGACTTGAAGTCTTACGGACTGAGCCCAATCTCTAGATGTAAATTTTGAGAGTTCTCCTGGGATCAAGCATGTGAAATTCTCTCTCCTCATTCATGGGGTGAGGACAGAATAAGGGAATGTTCAAGACTTGGTTGCAGTGAAAAGGAGACATCTCCTTTAGCAAAAAGGCCGGATCTGTCTGCATAAGCACTGAGTCTTGATGAAATACAGTGTAAGGTTCTTTGGATGACAGGGCTGCTATTTCACTTATGCGTCGGGCTGAAAGGTGATCGCAATAAGAAAGACGGCCTTCATAGTGAGAAGAAGTAAGGATGCCTCCTTTAAGGGCTCAAAAGGGGACTTGGTGAGTGCTTTGAGTACTAGGTTGAGCCTCCAAGGTGGTACTACGGGTTTTATTGGAGGAGACTTCAATGTTGCTGCTCTCAGAAGTCGAACATGAGGAAGAGCTCCTAAACATTCACCTGAGTCTGCCAAAAGGAGCGCCCCTTAAACAGACACCTGGACTCTCAAGGTAGCTGGATGGAGGCCCCTGTCTAAACCCTCCTGAAGGAACTGAAGGATGGTAGGGAGAGAGAGAGAGAGAGAGAGAGAGAGAGAGAGAGAGAGAGTCATCTGGTAGAGAGATGTCTCGTAACCAGAACAGGAATTTTCTCCGGTTCCTATAATAAACCCTGGAGGATGAGACCCACCTGGAATAAATCATCATTTCTATGACAGATGCAGAGAACCCCAACTCCTTGAGAGTTTCCCTGCTCAATCTCCATGCCGAGAAAGACAGACTGCGAGGACTGTGGTGCAGCACCAGTCCCTGATGTAGTAGGTCTGGGCTTACTTGGAACACCAGAGGAGAATGAAGAGACAGTTGGACAAATCGGGGAAACCACAGTCTGCTGGGCCAGCGTGAGCAAATGAGAATCATCTCTGCTTGATCTTGGGCAATCTTGTGCTGTACCCTTGATAAGATTGGAATTGGAGGAAAGGCGTACAGGAGATCAAAGTGACCACAGTTGATGGAGAAGGCATCCTGTGCCATGGCCTTCTCGTCCTTGATGAGAGAGCAGAACCGTGGAACTCTGCAATTTTTTCTGGCAGGTGAAAAGATCTACCTGCAGCTGGCCCAACCGTGCCGTGATGAGCTGGAAGGCGCTGTTCTTGAGCTCCCCACTCTCCTGGTAGGATGTCTTTTCGACTTAGTCAATATGCTGTGACATTTTCCTGGCCTGGGATGTATGTGGCCCTTAGACTTCCCAGGTTGTCTTCTGCCCACTGAGAGAGAAGAACCACCTCCCACAGCATCCGAGAGCTCTTTGTGCCTCCTTGTGTAGGCCACTGTCGTCAGATTGTTCGTGAGGATGAGGACGTCCCGAAGGGGGAGCTGTGTCTTGAACTGCTGCAGTGCCAGGCGACCTGCCCGCATCTCCAGTACACTGATGCTGCAGCGAGACTCCACCAAAGACCACTTACCCAGTGTCGAGATCTGTTCTGAATGCGCCCCCCAGCCCCGGAGGCTGGCATTGGTGGTGACTCTTATCTGGTGAGGCTGTCCCAGATTGAGACCCCGCATGATACTGCTCTGCTGAGTCCACCATATCAGGGAGTCCTTCACCTGGCGGGATACCTGAATCCTCTAGTCCATTGTGCCCCCTGATTGGAGCCATTACTGGAGGAGACCTGACTGGAGAGGTCGCATGTGGACTAGTGCCCAGGGGACCGAGTCGCCAGGGAGACCATCGTCCCTATAAGTTGCATGAAGGAGTGGGCCAGCAGAGATTGAGCTGCTTGGAATTTGTAGATGAGAGACCTCAGTTCTTTGAATTTCAACTCTGTGGGGAAAACATTGTTTTGGATTGTGTTGATATTCACCCCCAGATGGCTCAGAGACTGTGACAGTTGCAGGGAGCTCTTCTTCTGGTTGATTACAAACCCCAGAAAGGAAAGGCACTGGGTGACCTCCGTCACTGCTTGGACTGCTTGATCGTACCCTAGGGCTTTGATGACAATGTCGTCCAGGTATGGGAAGAGCTGGATCCCTTGCAGTCAGAGTCGAGCAACCACTGTCATCGGGACTTTGGAGAAGACTCTGGGGGAGCTGTGGACAGGCTGAAGGGCAGTGTCATGAACTGAAAATGGTGACCTTCCACTTTGAATCTGAGGAACTGACGGTGTGCTTTCCGGATGGGAATGTGTAGATAAGCATCTTGTAAATCTACTGAGGCCAAAAAGTCCCCCGATGGATTTCTTGGATGGAGGAGGACAGGGTCTTCATCTTGAATGTTCTGTGACGAACAAAGCCATTTAGAAACTTGAGATCTAACACTGTCCGGAAGCCCCTTGAGTGTTTTGGCACTATGAAGAACAGGGAGTACACTCCTCTGTTCCTTTCTGGAGCAGGGACTGGTTCGATCGTTGCTGCCTGTATGAGATCTGTAATCATTTGCAGAGTCGCCGCTACTTTTACTGGGTTGCTTGAGACTGGCAAGGGCACTATGTGGGACGGGGGGGGCCAGGAGTCGAACTCGATGAAGTAACCCTCGCGAATTACATCTAATACCCACCTGTCCATGGTGGTGCGGACCCATTTCTCGTAAAAGCTGGAAAGTCTGCCCCCGACGTGAGGATGGGTCCGTGAGTCCTCATTGTGATTTTTTGGAGTCGCCCTCGGCATCACGGGCGCTTCCCCTGCCACCCCGGAAGCTACGGTGGTTGCGCGAGGTGAACCAGGATTGTCTGCCTGGTGTCGACGTGTTCTGACCCCTGGAATAATTTTGGCCACGAAAATTCTGTCTGCCTCCCGAAGTCCAAGGCTTGTTCCTTCCCCGGGATTGTGGCATTCGCACTTTCGCCATTTCTCCAGACTCCCTGACCGCCTCCTTTAGAGCTGAGCCTAAACGAAGGCCTCCTTCGTAAGGGGCATTTACTAAATGCATCTTCAAGGAGGCATCCGCCTGCCAAGCCCGTAGCCATAAGTTGTGTCAAGCTGAGATCTGGTAAACCATAGCCCTTGCTGCACACCTGACTGCCTCCTCCGATACGTCAGCCGAATAGGCCGAGGCTAGCCCCATGAATTGCAGTAGCTGTAAAATGGACTGAATCTTCTCTGGCTCACCAGCGAGCTGGAATGCCAGATCAGTGGCCCAGGAGAGCGCAGCCCGAGCCGAGTAGAGGTTAGCGGTAGCTGCCTTGAGGGAGGCTGCGGTGGACTGAAAAGCTTTCTTTAGAGAGGTGTCCACTTTCCTATCCACTGGTTCCTATCCCTGAGGGCAGGGAGGGTCCACCCTCTGCTGGGATAACCTTCTTTTCGTGAGGTTTGAGATAAGAGAGTCCATCCTGGGACAGTCAAGCCATTTCTCCGAAGGTTTCTTGTCAAATTTCAGTAGTTTGGTTAGGCGTCGAGGGATGGGGAAGAACGCTCTGGTTTCTGCCATTCTTCCTTTAAGAGATTCTCTATGGCTGGATGGATGGGAAAAGCAGTCACTGGCTTTGAAGCTCACACAAGCCGGAATGCTGGCTTCGCTCGCTTGGGCTCTGGAGAAGATGGGCTCAGGTGGCTCTCATCTGACACCTTTTTAAATGAAAAAATCTAGATCTTCCAAATCAAAGCTTCTGGCTGGCGAGGAGTCAGAGTCGGAATCCGCGTTTGGGAGTTCCCCCCCTCTTCTAGGGATGAACAGCCGGACCCTGAAGGTGACCTGTCCCATATGTGCTTCCAACGGGTTGTGTCCCCGGCTCTGGATCTACTCCTGAATCTGGGCCTCTTCCTCCTCCTATCGTGTCATGAGGAGCAGTGGGTGTTCTCGTCAGAGGATGGAGAGGGAGTGCGCTTGCAGGGGGCTTTCCTATGGGTCCTGGGCTCTGGAGACTGCTGAAGGATGTCGAAATACGAGGGGTTGAGGGTGAAGGCCCTATTCAGTTTCTCTATTAGATCTGGGGCTAGAGCCCCAGCTGAGTGACGACACCCCTCTAAGGTGGGAGACTGCCCCTGCCCCTTAGCTGGTCTCAGTGATCCTGAGATTCGAAGATGTATGCCTCGTCTGTCTTGTCCTGGGCTGGTGACACTGCACTGTCGCATTTGACACACAGAGACCCTGTGAATGTGGCCAGCATGGGTGTTCTGCACTTGTGGCACTTTCTGCCTCCGGGGGTGGGGTGGGGGTCTGTCCAATTTTGCTGATGCCATGTTACTATTTTTTTTTTTTTTTACATAAGATTTGAATCATGCTGTCGTATAGTCCAGTCCCTTTCAGGCTTAGGTGTCCCCCAAGTGGATCTGCCAACGAGCTAACTGGCTGATGCTCGTCAACGATAGAGAAATGTTGCACCCTCTTTTGCCCCCCTAATGGTCTATCTCCCGTCTGCCTAAAGAGCGTGAAAGCTCCCACTTATTTAAACAGCATCAGAGAGCCTAATACGTCCATGCGTCCCTCTGACTGGCAGGCGCGTCGACAGTCTAACCTTTCGGGACCATCGACGGCAGAGAAGCTCCAGGCACCCGTCGACAAGCCTAAATCCCTCATGTGCTCATTGATGAGGCGACCTCTGTGCTACTCCGCTGGCCCCAGAAGTTCGTCATGCACTCATCGACGAGGCGGCTGCTGCGTGGATCCACTGGCCCCAGTCAGGTCATGATTGCCTCCTCAGTGCTTCGGGAGGAGGCTCGTAGCACAGGAAGCAGCCTAGGAGCGCGGGGTGAGAGAGAGGGAGCCCATCTGTGCAGCTTGCAAGGCTGAGATGGGGTCCCTGCGCTAGCGCTCAACAGCGTTATTAAGTCCAAAAATAGAAAGAATTGTTCACTCACTGAAGAAATCTTCGGGTTTGTCACTCCTGTGACAGAGGTCCTGCAGAGCTCCTGCCACTAGACAGGCAGGAAGTAAACTGACGTCTGGAGAAAATGAGCGGGAGGGTATAGCCATCCTACAGAAGTCTGTATACTCCCTGACTGTCACGTGGTTCCAGGAAGGACCTCCTCGGTAGCGATGAGCCTGGAGACCAGCTTTAGGAGAGAGAAATGGCTGTAAGGGAGACAAGTGAACATTTGCAGATGTAACAACCATACGATTCTAACATGAACACTGACATTTGAGCGCATGGTAAGGTCAAAACTTGTAAAAAAAAAAAATCTATGACAATCATTTTAAACGTGGTTGTGCCACAAACAGATCATCTAAACAGCCTATTATCAGAAGTTAGTGCTAGAGAATGCAGTACACATAGTATTATGTGCCCATTATTCAACATGTCTACTGGTACATTTTAACTTCTTGCCAAGGGGTTTGTCCAGCTCAGAATACCCTAATTACTGTATAGAGGCTTACTGACAGACTCCGCACACACACTGCAAGGCAAACATTAAAACACCTTCTCTCCAGCAGCACCGAATACTTTAAACTGTCAGTTTCTGGAAGTAATGAGATAGGGATTGGGATCAACTGAATAAGTGCTAGAAAAAAATATAGGCATACTACATTTAAAATGTCTAAATCGCGATAACTAAATAAGATACAGTCGTGGTCAAAAATATTGGCGCCCTTGCAGTTTTTTCTAATAATGCACCATTCCTTCCAGAAAATTGTTGAAATTAAAAAATATTTTGGTATCCACATATGTATTTCTTTGGTTTGCAGTGGAATAAAACACAAAAAGCAGAAAAAGTAATAAGTCTTAGCTTATTCCACACAGAACTCCTTAAATGGCCCGGACAAAAATAATTGGCACCTTTTAGAAGTAGTTAGAAATAATTAGATTTCAAGCAGGTGATTCTCCTTCACTTTGGAACTGAACTCACCTGTGGTGAGTTGCAGGTGCCTGCAATGTAAAAAAATCACTCATTCAACCAGTCTGAATTAGAAAAGGACTCATTCCTACATACAATACAAATATACAAAATATACAAAAGTATACCGATACAAAGGCAAAAGTACTGGACTTTAGGAGGGCTGACTTTGCCAAAATGGGTGAGTGCCTAAGGAATGCACTAGCAAATGGGCAGGAAGGAGGGGTGGAAGAACAATGGGGAATAATAAAAACTGCCATCACAGAGGTAACGAGCCTTTGTGTGAAGCAAATAAACAAAACAAAACGATGTAAGAAACCACTATGGTTCTCAAAGGAAGTGGCAGTGAAGGTTCAAGAGAAAAAGAAAGCATTCAGGAAGTACAAGGAATCACAGAAGGAGCAGGACAGGGAACTGTATCAGTTAAAGCAAAAGGAGGCTGGGAAGGCAGTCAGAACAGCAAAGGCCCAAACCGAGGAAAAGATAGCCAACTCAGTTAAGAAGGGGGATAAAACCTTTTATACGTACATCAGGGAGCGAAGGAAGACCAAGGGAGGGATAGTGAGGCTTAATAAAGGGAGGGAGGGTGGGCAGAGGGAGACTGTGAAAAGGCAGAGATACTAAACAAATATTTTTGCTCAGTATTTACAAATGAAGAGGGGGAGGTACCTAAAACAAACAGTAGAAACACTCTGGATACAGAAGTTGATATCAGCCCATTTACAGAAGAAAGGGTTCTGAAAGAACTCTTAAAACTGAAGGTGGACAAAGCAATAGGGCCTGATGGGATTCATCCCAGAATTCTAAAAGAACTAAGGGTAGAACTAGTGACACCACTGACTACCCTTTTTAACAAATCATGGGAGGATGGGGTGGTACCCGAGAACTGGAGGAGGGCAGATGTGATTCCCCTTCACAGAAGTGGGAATAAGGCAGAAGCAGGAAACTACAGACCTGTTAGTTTAACCTCAGTGATAGGGAAAATGATGGAATCACTTCTGAAGGAAAGAACTGTCGAGTATCTAGAGGCCAGAGGGGCACAGGACCCTAGGCAGCATGGATTCACAGTGGGAAGGTCATGCCAGACGAATCTGATAGATTTCTTTGACTGGGTGACCAAAGTAGTAGATCAGGGAGGGGCTGTGGACATGGCTTACCTAGACTTTAGCAAGGCATTTGACACAGTCCCACACAAAAGATTAATATACAAGTTAGCCAGCCTGGGAGTGGGTCCCAAGATGACAGCCTGGGTAAAGAATTGGCTGGAGAATAGGACACAGAGAGTAATAGTAAATGGAGTCCACTCAGAAGAAAGGAGGGTTACTAGTGGGAATCACAGGGTTCAGTAGTAGACGGTCCTCTTCAATGTCTTTATAAGCTACATTGCAGAGGGACAGGAAGGAAAAGTATCTCTTTGCAGATGACACTAAGATTTGCAACAGAGTTGATGCACAGGGTGGGGTGGAGAGGATGAGAAGGGACTTGGCAAGGTTAGAGGAATGGCCAAATGTATGGCAGCTTAGATTCAATGCTAAGAAGTGCAAGGTAATGCACCTGGGAAACAAAAACCCAGGGGAAGAGTACACAATGGGGGTGAGATACTAACAACAACAAAATGGAAAGGGACCTGGGGTAGCATATCAGATGACCTGAAGGTGGGCAAGCAATGTGAGAGGCAGCAAGGAGGACTTGGGGATACTGGGATGCATAGGGAGAGGCATCACCAGTAGAAAACAGGAAGTTATTATCCTCTGTACAGACAGCTGGTGAGACCCCATCTGAGTACTGTGTCAGTTCTGAAGACCCAATCTCCGCAAAGACATAGACAGGATGGAAGCTGTCCAGAGGAGGGCAACTAAAATGGTGCAGGGTCTGCACCGAAGACATATGAAGAGAGACGAAAGGAGCTTAATATGTATAGCCTCGAGGAAAGGAGGGAGAGGGGGACATGATAGAAACGTTCAAGTACCTCAAAAGGAATCAACAAAGTCCAAGAGGGTAGCATGTTTCAAAAAAAGAGGTGTGCAAGAACAAGAGGGCACAATTTGAAGATGGGGGGGGCGCGGCTCAGAGGTAATTTAAGGAAGTATTTTTTCACAGAGAGGGTTGTGGATGCATGGAACGGCCTTCCAGAGGAGGTTGTGGAGTCAAAATCAGTGGTGGAATTTAAGTATGCATGAGACAGTCATAAGGCCATACTAGGGGGTTGGGGTAGGAAGAAGTAGGCTGCTGGTTAACTAGGATCTGCAGCTTATCCAGTAGGTAGGGAAATGGGCAGACTGGGTGGGCCAAGCGGTCCTTATCTGCCATCAAATTCTATGTTTCATTCTTCTGTTTTGTGTCACTGTGTGTACCGCAATGAGCATGGAGAAAAGAAAGACAGCCAGAGAAGTGTCTGAGGAGGTCAGACAGAAGATTGTAGCCAAGCATGGACAATCTCAAGGCTACAAATCAATCTCCAGAGACCTTGATTTTCCTGTTTCCACCGTACGTAATGTTATCAGGATGTTAAGTCTATGGCACTGTAGCCAACCTCCCTGGACGTGGCCGCAAGAGAAAACTTGATCAAAGATTGCAGCATAGGATTGTTTGAATGGTGGAGAAAGCACCTCAATCAACTGCCAAACAGATTCAAGCTGACATTCAGACACAAGGTACGACAGTTTCAACTCGCACCATCCGTCGCCAACTCAATGAAAGGGGGTTATATGGTAGGAGGCCTAGGAGGAACCCACTGCTGAGAGAGAGACATAAGAAAGCCCAACTGGGGTTTGCCAAAACACACCTGAACAAGCCAAAATCCTTCTGGGAGAATGTCCTGTGGACAGATGAGACCAAATTAGAGCTTTTTGGTAAAGCACATCATCTCTAATGTTTACAGAAAACAAAATGAAGCCTTCAAAGAAAAGAACACCTTCCCTACAGTCAAACATGGAGGAGGTTAAGTGATGTTTTGGGGTTGCTGTGCTGCCTCTGGCACTGAGTGCCTTGAACGTGTGCATGGCATCATGACATCTGGAGATTACCAGGCCATTTTGGAGCGCAATGTTGAACCCAGTGTCAGAAAGCTGGATCTCCGTCGAAGGTCATGGGTCTTCCAGCAGGACAATGACCCCAAACACACTTCAAAAAGCACCCAGGAATGGTTCAAGACAAGACGCTGGACTGTTCTGAAGTGGCCAGCAATGAGTCCAGATCTAAATCCCATTGAAAACCTGTGGAGAGATCTGAAAACAGCAGTTGGGAGAAAGCACCCTTCAAATCTGGGAGAACTAGAGCAGTTTGCACAAGAAGAGTGGGCCAAACTGCCAGTAGAGAGGTGCAGGAAGCTCATCCATGGCTATAGGAAGCAGTTGATTGCAGTTATTTTGACCAAAGCGGTGCTACAAATATTAAGTCTAGGGTGTCAATAATTTTGTCAATGCCATTTCTTTTCATTTTCTGATTTAAAATGATATATTAAATTCTGAATCAAAAACAAAGGTTCTGTAATATTAACAGAGAAATAAAGAATTGTGGAGACCAAATACTGTACTGTTGTTAATTTCAACTTATGTTTAGAGGAAATTGTGAGTTATTTTAAAAGTGCAAGGGCGCCAATATTTTTGGCCATGACTGTACATAGGCTAAATGAATATATAAAAAATTATAGTACTGAAAAGTAATTTTATATGACAAAACAGTTCCAATAAGCAAAATCACCTTTCCTAATTTCCCTGCTGTCTAGTGGCACCCCCACCTACTGATCGCTGTTCCCATTATTTCTGTTTTATTCATTGGTGTCTAGTGGCACCCCCCACTCACTGATCACCATCCCATTATTTTTGTTTTATTCCCTGATGTCTAGTGGTACCCCCAGCCTCCAATCGCCATCCCAGTTATTTTCAATTTGATCCCTGGTGTCTAGTGGCAACCCTCTCACTCTCCCATTTCAGGCATAGCCCTGAAATGAAGAAAATGGTTCCTCAATTATTATTTTTTTTTTAACCTGTAAAAAGGAAACGGTCTCTCGACGATCAGCTCCCCCACCTCAGAACCCACCACCCCACACCCCCACATTCTCCTGAACAGATTCCCTGGTTCGAGATCCACTCTCTGATCGAAGACACGTCTTGCTGCTGGAACTGGCAACTGCATTATAAGAAACTAAGGTAAATGCAGTTCAATGTATTTCAATGGGGGGGTTCAACTTTGGTGCATAACGTTGCCATTTTTTTAACATTTTGACTCCAAATTCTCAATATGGCCTTTTGGGGAGCCCACCTCATGAATAATAGGACTGTCATTATGCAACTCCCGCCCGAAGGTGATTTCGCGGTCGCTTGACAAATTCACCTTTCGAGTGGGATTTGGAAATTTTTCTGCCCATGTTCATGACGTGGACTCATAAGAAGGCTACGTTGAAAATTTGGGGTCAAAATATGTAAAAATTGAAAGGTTATGATCATTTGTTGCAATTTCGCTATACAAGCTGGTAACTTTGGATATTTTAAATATTTTCATAGGTTCATAGGTAGAATACAAGTTCGAAGGACTAGCCCAAAAAGAACTCGCCACCCATAGCCAAGGTGGAATTTATATTTAAAGTCACCCATAAATACAGCTAGATTTAATTTAAACTGTTCTAAACTGGAGCTATGCACTACATCATGGGGAAGAGTGTTCCAATAAGGAACAGCTCTCTGTGTAAAAAAGTGATTCCTCCTGTTTTATTAATATAAGATCTTAATCTCAATTTATGAGATCTAGTATCTATTTCAGAAGGATACCTCTCAAGACAGATTGTTTCAAAAAGGGCCGAATCTGTTGACGTTCGGAAAATTAAGCATACGTCACCACGTAGAGATCGATATTCTAAAGAATAGAGATTCAAGCCTTTTAACCTTTCGTCATATTTCAATAATTCAAGATTTTTCATACTCTTAGTAAGCCTTCTTTGAATTTTTTCCACCATCACTATCTTCTGCTGATGTAAGTGCACAAAAAGAGGAGCAATAATCTATATGGGGTCTGATTATGCTATTGTAAATTGGTAAAAGTACCTCTGGTTCTCTACTTTTTATATTTTTCAGAATATAGTTGACTAATCAATTGCATTTTTTAACTGTTTTGTTAATATGTTCAGAGAATTTCAAATCATTTGTTATAAAAACTCAGATCTTTTTCAGAGGTGACAACTGCCAATTGACTATTATTCATGTAATAATTATTCAACCTATTATTTTTACCCAGGTGCATAACTTTACACTTGGATATATTGAAAACTAACTTGTCTTCAGCCCATTTAAGTAAGTTATCCAAATTCCCTTGTAGTGTGTGTACAGAGTTAATATCATTTACTATACACCCTAATTTACTATTGTCAGCATGTTTATTTAGCCAGACTCCTTGTGTGGTTTGCACAGATACAAGTAGGTTGAACAACACAGGGCCCAAGACCGAGCCCTGGGGCACTCCGCTAGTGACCAAACTCCAGGGAGACTTGTAACCCCTAATGGATGCCTGTTGTCTCCTGTCTGTCAACCAGGACAAAATCCACATAATAATGTTAGACTGGAGTTTGATATGTACTAAGCATTCAATTAATATTTTATGGGACACAGAATCAAATGCTTTTTCAAAATCCAAGAATATTATATCAACTGGTAAGCCAGCATCTAAGGCCGCACTTATAGGTTCAAAAAAATGTTATTAGATTGCTGTGACATGATATTCCCAGGGTGAAGCCATATTGTGTTATGTCACTTAATTTATTCCCTGCAACATGACTATTTATTCTATTTAGAACTAAGTTTTCCAGGACTTTTCCAATACAGGAAGTAAGACTGATCGATCTATGTTTCACATCTTGCCTTGATCCTCCCTTATGAATCAGAATGACTATAGCCTCCTTCCAATCCTGAATGGCTGTTCCTCCATGATGAATTTATTATATAACAAAGTAAGAAATCCCGCTACTTCATGTGAAATTTCTTTTAAGAATACCATTGGGAAATTACCTGGTCCTACTGAAGCTGAGTTTTTAAGAGTTAATAGCATAGACTTCAGTAGTTTTAAACGGTACAAATGGGTCCTTGTTACTACTCTCAATACTGTCAATGTTTTCCCTATCCTTGTATATACTTGTAAAGTATTGATTACATTCTATTGCTAGAATTAACGCATCAGACACTACATTATCATTGACTAATTAATATAGGCCCCACTTTAGGGGTATTACTTTTAATAGATCCCAAATAATTGAAAAATAGCTTTTTATTATCTTTTGTAACAGTTGCCAATGTGTACTCAACATCTGTCTTAGCCTTTCTTATTGCAGACTTAACTTTATTTGCTTTACTTTTAAATCTGTTCCAATTAATCAGAGTACTCTGCTTTCTGTATTTATTGTAAGCCCTCCTTTTACTTCTAATATGTATTTTTTTTTAAAGTAACAAAGGGGAAACCGCCTCAGATTTTTATATTTAGTATGTACAGGGACCCAATTAAGAATACATTCATCTAGTACATTTTGAATCCTAAACCAGACCTCATTGACATTAAGATCCATCAGATCTTGTTCCCAATTCCAGTTATTTAAAAAATATTTTATTTTAACACTGTCTGCCTTAGAAAAATTCCACAATAGTGTCTTGCCATTTGGGGATGATTTAAAATAATTAATAGTCCACATGATCATGCAGTGGTCACTATCACATAGCGGAGCAAGGATTTTAGAGAATCCCCTTGCTCTAATATATTAGTTAAAATGAGGTCAAGAATGTTATGTTTCCTAGTTGGTTTCAAAACCAATTGATCCAAACCTAACTGTATTATGACATCTAAACATTTTTTCTTGCCGATTTGAACTTTCTAAACTGTCCCATTTAATATGCAGAAAGTTAAAATCTCCCATTAAGGTTATATTCTCCGAATTAGTAATATTTTGCAAACACTCAAATAGCTTAATGTTAGTATCAGCACCCAGTGCAGGCGGATGGTAGCAGAGTCCTATACTTATATATCCTTGCTCACAAATCAGTTTTACCCACATAAGTTCAATATTATCAGGTATTTGGCATAACACTTTCTACTTCCAAACACTGTAGACTGTCTTTAACATAAAATACAACTCCTACTCCCTTTGATCTAGTGCGATTTTTATGAAAAAGGGTATAACCTGGGATATCCTGGCCCCAATGATCATCAGTGAACCAGGTCTCTGTGACCCCACATATATCGATATCCTGATTATATAGAACTATTTGGAGTTCACTTATTTTGTTTAGTAAACTTCTAGCATTCAATAATAAAAAATTTAATCTATTTGACTGGATATTAATATGTTTATTTCCAACACTAGTTGGTGTAGTCAATTTTAATTGTATAGATTCCAGGCCTAACAATTCGGAAGACTCAGTGTGTAACTGGCAAGATCTAACCTCCCATCCCCCTTTGGAAGTTTAAATAGTTATCTATTGTAGTATTGATATGATTGCCCAAAATAACAGATCCTTTCTTATTGACATAAAGACCATCTCTTGAGATTTTCAACATAGTCTTATTACCCCACCTCATGTATGTCACAGCCATCATTTTTCAAATCCTGCCCAAAATGTGCTTTTGCACCTGTGGCCGGAATGGCATTGCAGTTATGCAGAACTACGTTTTGGCAGTGATTTAGAAATTTTCTGTACCAGGTACATGAGATGGTTTAATAAGATAGCCATGCTGACAATTTGGTAATTGTTGTCCTATAAATGGGGGCCCTATGCTTCCACATCTACAAACATATATGCATCTATGGAGGGACGTGAGCACAGGACCCAGAGGGCCCTATGCTTCCACAAGTAAATAAGGATATGCTTATACTATCTCAAAAAGTAAAGAAATACATTGCAAAAAACTTTGTTAATTCTCTAGTTCGGGTTAAAGCCACAAAACGTAGGGACATGTGGTATTAGGGTTTCCAAACCTAACATCCCACCCCCTCTACACACACCAACAGGCATCGGGGGCGTGTCTTGGGGTCGTTAGCCCTAACCTTCATCCCACTCTCCTATACTATACTGTACCCATTTCAGTTTATTTACTTATGGAATGTGGTGAGCACTAGGGCTGACGACCAAGGCATATCCCCAACGCCTGTTGGTGTGTGCAGGGTGGGGGTGGGGTATTAGATTTGGAAACCCTAACGCCAGATTTCCCTACCTTTGTGGCTTTAACCCTAGCTAGAGCATTAACGAAGTTTTTTGCAATTTATATTAATATATCATAGGATATGGCCGTTGAATGCTTTTTTTTTTAAATCTAAATAGACATCCATGTCATTATCATCTAACACTAACTTTCTCATAGAAATCAATAAGATTAGTGTTACAGGATCTACCCTTGACAAATCCATGCTGTGAATAATCTATCAAACCCAATCCAGTCATATATTCTATAATTCTATCTTTTATGATATTTTCCATGATTTTAATGAAAATAGATGTCAAACTAATTGGTCTGTAATTACCCAGAGTAGATTTACTTCCTTTTTTATATAACAAAATTATTAGTGCTCTACGCCAGTCCAGGGGTACACTACATTCTGATAAAGATTTATTAAATAATATTGTTAGACTATGTGCCAGTTCTTGACTCAGCTCTTTCAATTGTGTAAGATGTAACCCATCAGGGCCTGCAGATTTGCTTGGGTCCAGAGATGAACATTTACTGTAAACAACTGTCCATAAGAAATGATAAGTTATGAGGATACATTGAGGAAAATGAACCTGTATAGACTGGCGGACAGAAGGAAAAGAGGGGATCTCCTACAGTTATTTAAAATTATGAGGGATCCACAGTTAATAAAGGAAATGGGAATCGAACTGGTAGAGAAATCGGAACGTTTAAAAGCACAAAGAATGCAAACAAAACTAAAGACTGTAAAAACAAACTTAAGATATTATTCGTTTTTATATAGAACAACCAGAGTATGAATGCCCTTCCAGAGCATATTATTCTAAGTAATACATTAAGATGAATTTAAAAGGGAGATAGACCAAATAGTACTGTATGTCTAAGGAGATAACATGAGCACGCTATGCGGGGAACGGTATAATGGGCATATCTTCCTTCTTCCGTTCAATCACCCAGTATGAAACCCAGAATGAACATGTTTATCTATTGGTATGTACAAGGCATTAATTGAGACAGCGTGAGGCTCAGATGATATGTGACCATTCTACTGAGCAAAAATAGTTGTTAAACAGATTAGCCATGTCACTTGGCTTGCTATAAGTATTATTATCTATAACCAATGGTCCTATTACTCTGGGGCTTGTTTTGGTTGAATTAATGTAGGAGTAAAACACCTAAGATTGTCCCTTTAGTGAGCCAGTCTAAATTCCATATTTCTCTTATTCATCCTAATGGCCAATTTGGTAGCCCTTAATGCTGCTTCATAGATCTTAATATTCTTTTCAGATGGCGTTCTCTTCATTAATGAGAATAACTTATTTCTCTTATTAGTCAACCTCTTAATCCTATTACAGAACCAAAGGGGATTCTTCCCCTTACTGTTGTTGTAGCCCTTTTTACTGGAAACAAATTTATCCACAAGATCATCAACTTTAGCAATAAGGGAAGACTATGCCTGTTCAGCATCAACTGACTTTAAGATCGTGTCCCAATTAATGTTTTTATAATTCTTATCTCATAGCATCACAGTTTGCTCTATTGTTTATTTATTTATGTCTTTGGTAACCAGGTAAGTGCACTGATCCAGTGGACCATTTTCAGACATGACCTAGGCCACAGATGTGGCTGCAAAACAACAGTCAACAGAGACGATGTACAAAAATAGCAATAATACAGAGTAACACATATAATACACTATATACAGTATAATACAAGATTTGGTAACATACCTCCAGACGAGGTAATTAACACATGATGGAGACAAAGCAGGGCTGCAAGCAAAGTTTCAGTGTCCAAGGTCCATCTAAGATGCCTACCTGCTCTAACAGTGGGCTGTAGGATAAATTAGTACATGCATGGAAGCTTGCATACAAGCTATATAAGCTGGCAATGATCTAAGATAATTAGGAGCATAGAAGCTTAGACTTGCTAGAGCAATATCAAACCAGTGGATCAGTAGTACTGCAAAGAGGTAAGGATAGGTTTGGAGAGCAGAGAGTACTGTGAGGTATGATGCAGGTAGAGAAGGCTAGGGGGAAACAGGAAGGCGAGTTGGAGGAAGGGGAGGGGTCCCAAAAGATGGCACAGCAAGTCCTGGGGCCATGATGGCCCACACCCACTGGTGTTATCTTGGGAGCAACTGTAGTGCTTAATAAAAGCTGAACCCTTCATCCCCCTTTTTGCCCTAAGGTATAACAAACTGCTCAATGATTGCTATTTCCTAATGGATTACTGACACCAATATTATGAATGTAAGCTTTAATGTTGGTAAAAATCACATCAAATATAGTATCCCCTCTTGTTGGTTCACTGACAATCTGGCTCAGATCATGAGTGGCTAAAAGATCAATAATCTTTGAACCTTGGTACGATGTAGCAAACATTTCTCCCCAGTCAGTATTTGGCAAATTTAAATCTCCGATTATGATAATATCTCTACCATCACAGAAATGTGCAGTTTTTTTGTGTCAAAATATCAGTGGCCTCTGTGGTACAGCCTGGAGGACTATAAAAGACTCCTATGTTAGTTTTTTACCCCAAATACCAGAAGCAGTAATCCAGACGGACTTGCAATAACTATGCTCATCAGGTGGAAGTATTTGTTGACATTCTATGTTGTCGCTAATATATACAGGAACCCCTTTTCCATTTTCTCTCTTTACTAAATAACTGGTAACAATAATTTCTTTGCTCCAAGTACTGGCATCATTCCACCATGTTTCAGTGAGACCAATAAAAGACTCGTTCTAATTTTTTCTCACAATTTGAACTTCTGGCATTAAAGCAGCAGTGCAACGAAACTGGGAAAAAAAATTGACCCTACCTTTTTTTCCACTATAAAAGATTCCCGTATCTTCCAGTTTTATTTGGTGGTACAGTTTTCTAACTCCACCAGCATGTCAGTATTTTATAAATGTTTTCTTTAGTTTTTTTCTATAGAAAAAAGACGGCTACCACATTTTGCACAGAAATAGCATTGTCGCCTGGCACGCTGACGACCCTGATTCATGCCCGAGCCTAGGACGTCAGGAGCGGCGTCCGGAAGGAGGGTTCAAGAGCGACCTTGGGCGCGCTGTCCTCCGGAAGGTGGTCATGGAGTCATCGCCTCTTTGATGGCCCTCATGGCCAGGACTTAGCTCCTCGCGGGGCTTATGGAATGGGTGACCACACGCCGGGCTATGCTAGGAGCTATAAGGGCGCTTATGGTGTGCCACCCTAGGGGTGGGAATTCCCAGAACAAGAAGCCCCTGCCCGCCTCCTCTGGCCGCGTAGCCGGGAAGCCCCCCGTTTTGGCCATGCCACCCACCCAAGATGAAAGGAGGTGCCATGAGCACCTCTATCTCCCCTCCCCAGTTGCCTCCCATGGGGTGGGGGCCACCCCCTGCGAAGGGATATGCAGATGGACAGCAGAACAGGGGAGCAGTAGGGAAACGCGAGAACTTGGCCATCCATAGGAGTCGCGGCCGGGTGGGACGGAAGGAGAAAAAAAAAAAAAAGAAATAGCATTGTACAGCTGGCAAGGGTTAGGATTGAGAAAATACGAAACACTCAGCATAGGAAATACTTAGACAAATTCATTTGACAGGTATCCTAATATTTTTATTAAATGTAGCTGAAACAAGCTTTTTTGGAAAAATATTTTTCTTTGCACTGCTGCTTTAAGTAACAAAACATTGAAGGCGTTCACCTTCTTATTCATCTTACAGTTTGACTGTCTAAGAATTGGGTTAATAGCTGCCCCTTTCTCCCCTCATTTCTAGTTTGAAGACAAGCTAATGAATTTCTCAGATCTAGTACCAAGGGTCCTGCTACCTTTAAAGTTTAGATGAAGACCATCTCTGCAATATAAATCAGGTTTACCACCAAAAGTCTGCCGCTGTCTTAAAACCCCCAAACCCATTTATTTAGACCAATTTCACAGCTATGAATTTAAATGTTTTATAGTCTGTTGCTTCTGGTTAAGTTGCACAAGTTACAGGTAATATTTCTGAAATAACTTCACAGCCCCTAGCTTTCATTTCGTCTCCTAACTCCATGAGATCTTTCTTTACATCTGTTGCTGATTTCCGGTTAACATCATTTGATCCAATATGAATGAGAGTTAAAGGATTATCCCCAGCATTCTTGAGTATACTGTCCACTATTCTAGTTAAGTCTTTAATTCTTGCACCAGGAAAGCAGCTGACTATCCTGCTCGGGTTGTCTGAATTGCATATGTAACTAACAGTATATTTAATACTGGAATCACCCATCAGAACTGTCTGCCTGATTATATTATCATGAGTGACAGGAGGTGGTTTATTGATGGGGCATTAGTATCAGGACATGGTTCCTCGGTAAGGAGATGAAAGGTATTGGTCAAGGCTATTACATTTCCCATTGCTCTGCGCCCCTTTTCTGCTTTCCTGTTGTAGTTAACCTGGCACTACTCCGATTTGCTAGAAGGGGGATCGTCCCTTGGTCTCTTCTTAGAAGTCTGAAGCTGGACTCCCCTCTCTATAATGCTAGGTTGGGGAGACATAACCAGGGGTGGAGCAGAGATTGGAGAAATAGAAGACCTCAGCTCTCTGATCAATTCCTTAATTTTTCTATTTCTTGTTCTAACAAAACTATCTTATGCCTTAGTTCCTTAAGTTCTTCGTATTGTCTACATTTAAAACAATAAGAAATCATTCATTTGGTCCAAACAAAAGGATATGCAATGTGTTCACTGGATAGCAATAGTTCCATTATGAAGAGTTATACACTTGTCTTTCACCCTTTTTTTTTTTTTCCTTTCTATCATGCTTTCGAGCTCTACAGAGATTAATAAAAGCATCCCCCCTTGCTGGTTCTGACCGGCTATCAAGGTGTGCTAGTTTATAAAAGCTAAAACCCAGAAGAATAACTAAAGTGTCCCACTAGAACAAAATGCCCCTGAAAAGGACTAAAACAACTTGGACTGTAGTCTTATCAGCCCATCAACAGACGCTGCCTAAACTAGCAACTTATGTGCCTAAAAACAGCTCCCTTTTGCTGTTGTAGCTTCAACATGTAAACCATAATTTTGCATATCACATCAATCTTTATAATGATGCCTTGCAACCTGCTACTTGCTATGACAACCCTACAACTCAGTTATGCGAAATAATATTTTGTTGCCACAACAGCAAGAGTATAAAGCAGAAATATTGACTGAAATATCAGTCATGGACTACGTTATGTAGTACAGTCAAGAGAGGAAAAAGCAGTTAAATACCTATTTAATTTTTGAGATGAAAAAGGGTATGCCTCCCTCCCTCATCTTCCTCAGGCTGATGCAGGCAGATGTGCTTGCCTCTACCTGTGCATTGCTGCCCCTCTGCGCTCACCTCCACTCACAGAGGTGAAGAATTTCCAGTGGTCAGACTAGAAGTAGACTATCCATGTACTTACGGTTTTCAGAGCTAGAAAAAAATTAATTAAATCACTTCTCTAGGGCCGAAATGTGGCTACTACAACATTCCATTTGTAACATATTGGCATAAAAAGTATGCCAGAAATGTTGATTTTGTTTCAGGCAGCTCACCCCTCGAAATTCCTGTTCTGCACTAAGAAGCACCACAGCCCCTGCCCTAGAGTGGTGTCAGACAGCAGAAGACACTTGGCATCCATTATATACCGGCCCACAATTTACATAGTAAGTTAGTTCTTTCCTCTCCATATAGTGATCCAACTTTCTTTTAAAATGGCTCATAGAGCACTGCAAAATGGCCCACTTCAAAGGAAACCAGTTCAGCATCAAATATCGGCTGGATCAATACTTGGGAGATGTTGGGTGCCTACTTAAGACTCAGAATACTGCACCATACTACAGGGACAAACTCTGGCCAAGGGAACACACAGCCCCCAGCACACCACCCACAGCCCTCATTCACTACTGTTCAATATCATCCCCCAGACTCTTCGAAGCCAACACAGGCATCCAGTCCAACACAAAGGTCAGCTACCGCAAAAATATCCCTCTTGATTGCATCATGCTACAGCAATTACACATGATCAGTTTACTGAAAATAGACAGTTATCAGTTCCTCTAAACAGTAGTCTGGATATCATAAACAATACTAGTGATATACTATGCATCAGATTAAATGCAATGTTCAAGTTCATGTATATACATGTTAATGTTCCTCTTGTCTGTTCTTTTCAACATTTAGAGTTGCATCTCCAGGGGACTATGTCCAGAGCAGGATATTGCTGAAGGTATAACGGTTACTGAAATTATCCCTAATACATTTTTAATGATAAAAATGTCTATCATGTTACTATTGACTATTCAGATGGCAAAGCACTCTAATGGCTTACAATTTTCTGAGTATAAGACAATTTATTGTTTTCTTTCTGTTTTGTAGCCAACAGCCAGAATCTGTTTATTGTGACTACTAGTGTTATAAACTTCTGTTCGGAATTTGATGTTTAGATCATCCCTTAACACCTGTTTTTTGTGAATATTATAAAGAGAATAATGGATAGTTTACAGTGTATTCCGGTCAGTAATACCATCGAGAGGTTCCTACATGTCCGGAACTTCGAGATGGTATTTTGAGCGGTAACAGACTGTAAACTATCGATTTATTTTTTTTAAATATATGGATCCAAGCTTTAGGGTTTTTTTGTATTGGGCAGTCAGCTGCTACCATGTAGGACTCTGTCACTCCTGGCCGACCGCCGCACTTTGCTGCAGTGCCTCACTCCGTGTGTTTCTTGCCCGCCCTCTCACATGCAAGGCACAGTTAAAAATACATTTCTGTGGTCGTACCATTTCTACTTGGGTGGGGGGTCGTCACAGGATCAGCCAGATTACTCCCTTTTTTAAAACAAAAAAAAAAGGAGCTGCCGTGGACACTATGCAGTTTTGCTAAGCAAGAGATGACCACCATCTTTTGGAAACCATTTTAGCCACCCACAGGCAGAAAGTGTCCAATGATCAGACACATTGTAAGTGTGAACAGATGACTGACCTTTGGAAGGTTTCCTGATATGGGGAGTTGTGGGCTTGAGCTGTTGAGCTTGTCTGGTAATACTATCGTTCAGATTCCGAATTATACTATTATGGGACATGAACAATGGTATTATCACTCTCGAAGTGTGGCATTAACACTTCGGGAGTGGCAGTATTACCGAAAATATTTTGTATGCTTTAGTGTGGCATTAAATTCATTATCCATATATTAAAAAACATCAACAGATCTCCCTGTATGCGCCTTCTATGAAGACTATGTAATCCTAAATTCTCCTGTCTTTCATCATATGTCATGTCCCTTAGTCTTCTCATAATATTAGTAGCTTTTCTCTGCATACGTTCTCTTTGATACTGTATCTTTCTCCATCATAAAGTCCTCCCCAAAACTGGGAACAAGTCAGTCACTGGTCTGCTGTAAGAGCTATATAGCGGTAATAATATTTCCTTGGATTTGCTATAAAAAATGTCTTTTGTGTTTAATAAAAACATTTGCTTTATTAAACAATTTGTGGACGTGTTTCTTGTGTTTTAAATCAGGTGTCATTCCCAGGTCCTTCACGTCCACTGTCTTGTTGAGTTCAAAACCATTAGAGGGATAAGTTGCATTACTAAGCTCTTTTCATTGTTAAAAGTCATACCCCATTTGTTTCCCCATTCTGATAGTTCAGCAGGATCGTTCTGTACCTGTGTGTGGAGGTCATCCATCAGTCTACTGTTCCAGTTTTGTGTCATCGGCAAATTTAATGCACTAATTATTGAGATAATTTCCTAAATCAGATGTGTATAATCTGAAAAAAATCTTTCCCAACACTGACCCCTGCGGTACCCCACTGGTGACCCTCCCCTTCCTCAATAATGATCCATTTACTTGCTCACTGCACCCAATCTGTAAGCCAACTATCGATCCAATTTACTGAAATCTTACTGATGTACATCTCATATGTGGGAGACCATGTCAAAAGTCTAACTGAAGTAAAAAAAAAGTACATATGTATGTAAAACAAACTTAATAAGTTTGTTGTATATGAAAAACCCTTTCTGAAACCACGCTGTAGGTTGTCATGCCAATGCTCTTGCCCCCTGTAAACAGCTGAGGGTAATGGGCCAACAATCAAAGTAGCTAGGTCACACCCTTAAGAAGTCTATGAAGACAAGAGATAAGGCTTGGAGGGGGTCTTTAAAAACTCAGATCTCACATCTGACTGGAACAAATACAGGCAGGAATGCCTGTAAAAGGGACATGAAAGCTGCAAAAATGAAAATACCAAACCTATAGGACAAAAAACAATTATCTGAGCCCAAGCAGTTCTGGACAAAAACTAATGCACTCCTAAAAGGTTGCACCAGCTTGGTGGAATGTGATATTGTGGCTGATGGTAGAACCTACCAGGCCCTGTGGCTACTACCAACAACTTCAATACCTTTTTTTACAGATCTAGACAGGTTGAGTCCCCTCTCCCTTGGGCCTCCACCCCACTCCCCTCATCAGTCTAAGATTGAGTGCCAATACCCAAAGTTCCACTTCCAAATGATAAACAGAAAAGAGGTGCTGCCCTCTTGAAATGATTAAACGCCAAAGGCTCAGCTAGTCATGACAAACCTGAGAAAAAGCACCTAAAGATAGTCACCCTTGTTATTATTGCCTCCCCTGTTGCAATGTTGTTTAACAAATCATTAACTGAAGGGAGACTTCCTGACAGTTACTAAGTGACCCTTGTGGTTTCGGTGCCCGGGGGGCCCTGGGAACCCATGGAACAGTACCTCTCCATATCCTTGCTTACTACATCCCTGTCCAAGATTCACAAACGGCTAGTTTACAACCAGCTACAGAGTATCTTGAACAGTGTCAACTGCTAACAGACAGGCAGCATGGCTTCAAGAAATATCAAGGTACAGACACTGCACTGGTCAGGCTGTTTTCTGATATGCTTGGGTCTATGGATAAAGGGCTATCGACAGGTGCTGTATTTACAGACCTCACTAAAGCCTTTGATTTGGTAAATCACAGCCTCCTGTTAAGTTAAAAAGAACAGTTACCTAAGAACTTACTGTAACAGATCTTTGAGGGAATCTCAGTCATCAGGTCACACCACTGGAACTTCACAGTCGGTGAAGCAGGATCCACACAGAAGACTTTCCAGCAGTACCATTGAGCTGCCCACGCCGACATCACCTACCAACGTCACCAACCCTAGAAAGGCATGAGCAGCCCCGCTCCCTCCTCAGTTCTTTCCCCCCTGGAGACTAAGGGATCAAACTCGTGCCATGGGGGACCAAGGAGAGAGAGAGAGGTGTGCATGACAAAATGGAAGGCTGGATAAATCAGTTACCTCAGTTCTGAAAAGAAAGCCCCATAAGAGGGGAATGGTGGGAGGGAAGGCAGAACTGATGACTGAGATCCCCTCGAAGATCTACTGTTACAGTAAGTTCTTACTTAACAGTTCTGTCTTCTTCAGGGGTATCTCAGTCATCAGGTCACACCGTAAGAATAAGTCAAAAGCAGTTACTGGTGCAGCAAAACAGCCTGGGAGGAAGGCCAACCAAAGCCTAGGACATGAGGCCCTGGCAAGACAGCCCATCCGAATCCTGTCCAGGCTCTGGAAGCAATGTCCAGACTGTAGTGCTTGGTGAAATTATGGACGGCATTCCAGGTGGCAGCAGCACAAATGTCAGTGGCCGAGACCCCTTTGAAACAGGTCACAGAGGTAGCCATGCCCCTTGTAGGATAGGCCTACAACATTCTGGCAACTCTTTGCTGTGCTTGTTGTAGCAAAACACAAGACAATAAGCCAACCATTTGGACAAACATTGTTTGGAAAACTTAGTGCCCTTTCTTGGGAGGGTGAAAGAAACAAAAAGCTGTTTCGTTTTTCTGCAGTCCTTAGTTTGACGTAGACAGTATTTCAAAATTCTGTGCACATCTAAACTATGGAGTAGTGCTTCCCCTGGATTGGCACACTCCAGAAGAAAAAAATGGGAGGTGGACAGATTGGTTCAAGGTAAATCCAGACACCACCTTAGGGAGAAACTTAGTATTTGTGCGCGAAGACACCCTGTCTTTGTGAAAAAATTAAATAAGGCTCCTCACACCAGAGAGCCTAAAGCTCGGAAATCCTCCGAGCAGAAGTAACAGCAACCAAAAATAATGCTTTCCAAAAAAGGAAGTGCAGCTTCCGAGTTGCGACTGGCTCAAAGGGAGACAGGGTCAATTTCTCCAAAACAAAATTTAAATCCCAAACTGGGACAAGGGAACGGATTGGAGGTTAAAAGTGCAGGATGCCCCTGAGAAAAGTACGGGACACATCTAATGGGGCTGGCAGTATAGCCTAGAGGTTAGAGTCACGAGCTGTGAATGAGCTTGGTACATCCAGCAGACCTGGGTTTGATTCCCACAACCTCCACTTGTGTACTGTGTGACTGAGCAAGTCACTTAACCCCCCAGTGCTCCCAGGTCACCCCTGAAAACAGGCACTTGTGCCTAGTGGGCCTTACCTGGTTACCAAAGGAAAAAAAGACAATAAAACTGAGCCACGGTATGACTACCCATGGGCTCATGAAAGGCAGAGGCTAAAAGATGCACCTTGAGGGAGGAATACTGGAGGCCTGAGTATGACAGGAAGATCAGGTAGCCCAGAATCTGGCTCACCAGACAGGTGAACGGGTCCAGATGATGCTTGGCAGCCCAGATGGCAAACCTCTTCCACTTCATGGCATAAGTGGCTCTGGTGGAAGGCTTTTAAGCTGCCACGAGTACACTCGCCACCTTGTGAGATACCCCCACATCAGGCGATGGCTACATCCCCAGGAGCTAGGCATGCAGACAAAGGGGCGTGAGGTTCAGATGGACCAGGGTCCCTGGGCCTCCATCAGCAGATCCCTGCAAAGGGGCAGAGGAACAAGCAGTTTAACTGTTGCAGTAATGGAAGTCATATCTGCTGTGGCAAGAAGGGAGCGAACAGAATTATTCTCGCCCCTTCCATTTGCAGCTTGATTAGCACCCTCTGAATCAGAGGAAATGGAGGGAAGGCATAAAGGGACCTCCTGCTCCAGGAGAGGGACAACGCATCTCGCCAGAAAACTCCAGGCCTTGGATATAGCCAGCAAAACTGGGCAGTTTAGTGTTATGTGGGGAGTGTTAAAAGGTCCAACTCTGGATGACTCTATCTGACGAACAGATCTTCTGTGACGGATGAGAGACGTTCCCATTCGTACATGCTGGACTAAGTCCAGCTGAGACTGTCCACCAGGGTGTTTAGCATGCCTGGGACATGGACTGCCAAAAGAACCAGACTGTTGTCCACTGCCCAGTACCAGACTCTCATGGTCTCCCTGCACGGGGGGGTGGGGGTTACAAATGTATTCCCCCCTTTCTTGTTGATGTAGTAGACAACTCTGAGATTGTCTGACGAGATCAGTAGTTGACCCTGAAGGAGATGGCTCCGAAAGGCCTGCATGCATACAGGATCGCCAGCATCACCAGAACATTGATACAGAAATGTAGAAACACAGAATTTGCTGGCAGATAAGGACCAACAGGCCCATCCAGTCTGCCCTGTATCCCTACCTAGTGAGAACACTGTAGATCCTACTTAATCTCCGGCATCATCTTCTTTTCTGAACTGCTATGGGACCCCTATGTCTATCCTATGCAGTTTTGAATCCCCCCCCACTGCTTCTGCCCCCACCACCTCTGCCAGCAGGGTGTTCCATGCCTCCACCACCCTCTCCATGTAGAAATACTTTCTTACATTGCCCCCCCAGTCTACCCCCTTCCAGTCTCATGTCATGCCCTGTTGTTCTAGAGCATTTTCTTTTTTGGAAGATACTGCCCTACTGTACCTTATTTATTCCCTTGAGATACTTGAAGGTCTCTACCATGTCTCCTCTCTTCCTCCTCTCCTCCAGGGTATACATATCAAGTTCCTCCAATCTCTCCTTGTATGACCTTTGGTGCAGGCCCTGCACCATGTCTGTTGCCCTTCTTTGAACTGCCTCCACCCTGTCTATGTCCTTTCGGAGATGCGGCCTCCAGAAATGGACACAGTACTCCCAAGTGAGGTCTCACCAATGTCCTGTTCAGTGGCATTATGACCTCTTTCCTTCTGCTGGTGATACCTCTCCTTATACACCCCAGCACTCCGCTGGCTCTCCCTACCACCTTGGCACATTGTTTGGCCACCTAAGGTTGCCAGATAAGATTACCCCCAGATCTCTCCCGTTTTGTGGCCTCTAATATCAACCCACCCATCACGTACTCCTCCTCTGGGTCCCTGCGCCCAAAGTGCACGATATGCAGAGACATCCTGATCTAGGACCATGTCCCCAGAGTCTTAAAGGGGCCCAGGTGCACTCCCCAGCCCGAACCAGAGGCATCCGTAGTAAGAATCTGCTAGGGAGAAGAGATCTGGAATGGAATCCCTTGAAACAGGTTCTGGAGGTCCATCCACCTTGTGGACTGGGGAGGAGACCAGCACCAGCTGTTCTAAGTCATCTGTGTGCTGGTCTCACTGTACCCGGAGTGTGCACTGGAGTACCCACATGTGCAGTCTGGCCAAGAGGACCATGGCAATGGCTGCAGCCACAAGTCCCAATAGCCTCAGGTACACCCTCACAGGAACACAACCACTCTGGGCGACCTCCTGAGCCTGGGAAAGATGCACTCCACCCTATTGAGAGGCAGGAAGGCTCTGCCCTGCACCAAGTCCCAGATAGTCCATATATACTGCAATCTCTGGGACAGAATCAAGACGGACTTGGGCAGTCTGACAGTGATGCCCAGGGAAAGAAACAATTGGGAGGGTCCTCTCCAGGGTCTAGACAAGCTGATCCCTGGACAAAGCCTTGAGAAGCCAGTTGTCCAGGTAGGGGAAAATGCACAGTCCTTCTCTTCAGAGGGCAGCAGCTATGGCTTTGTGAAGACCCGTGACACAGAGAATAAGCCAAACAGCAATACTTTGAATTGGTAATGCTCACCCTGAGAAAGGAACCAGAGAAACCTCCTGTGTGGTGGACACACAGAGATATGCAGGTAAGCATCTTGCACATCCAGGAAACACAGACAGTCGCCCTGCTTGAGTGGGAGCAGCAGGCCTGGCAGAGATATTTTGTACTGGATATAAAGACTCAGGTCCTTGAGATCTAGAATAGGTCTCAGATTTCTGGTTCTTTTGGGGACCAGGAAGAACCTGGAATAGAATCCCCTGTTCTGCTGGCGCCCAGGCACCAGCTCGATAGCCTTTTTCCGAAGAAGGGACTGCACCTTCTCCCGGAGAACCATTAGGTGGGTTGGGGCATAGGAGGAGGGTACTGATGGAGTCTCTAGAGGCAACACTACAAGTTCCAGAGTGTGACCCCTGTTCAAAGAAAACTCCAGAAGACACTGTACATGGGTGCAGCAAAGACCTTTTTATTACTAGATAGGCCAGTGATAACAGCTTACAGACCTTCCACTACAGCCACAGGAAGTGCTCACCCACAAAAACTCCCCCTTACTGGAGCACCTGAAACTAAGTCCCCAGGTACCGTAATTACATGTGTAGAAGGCTACTTAAAATAAAGTTAACAATCTCCACGCTTTCTTTAAAGACTTAATTTAGCCGCCCCCTTTTAATAGCAAAGTTTAATGTCCACATGGCTAAGTGTCTTCTTCCTCAAGCTGCCACATCCCTTTACTGAGTGCCTTTAGAAGCACAAGAGCTGGGGCGCGGTTGAGCCCGAGCAAGATGGTTGCAGGGTTTTAGAGAGAATCATACCTCAAAATAAAACCTTTATTCAAAGTTTAAGAGCCTCATACTAAGCACAAACTACTTTCTTGGCTACTCGGAGGGTCCGAGAACAAAAATGGAAATCCTAAGAAGGAAAGATCGGGAGGAGAGGGAGCTAAAACAAAAGTTATGCAAGTCCTCTACCCACGCTGGTCGATGCAAGGCCGTTCAACGCTGGAGCCTGACATAGAAGGCGAGGAAACTCTACAGACCCTGGACAAAAATGAACCAATGCTTGCATCTATGGAAAGTCTCTCTGATCGGTTCGATACCCTGTCTAATAGAGTGACTCTACTGGAAACAGATACAGGCTCAATTAAAACAGTGGTTGCGGATGTTAAAAAACAATCGGAGACAGCGATGACTACAGCGGCGACTCTGGTGCAGGAGAACAAACATCTTCGCTCTCGTGTAGAGAGCCTGGAAAACCATGCCAGGGCCTCCAATCTTAGAATACTGGGAATCCCAGAGGGCAGTGAAGGGCACCATCTTACTTTATTCCTGAAAGACTGGTTGGAACAGCAATTGGGTCAGCATCTTTTGAGTAAAAGTTGGTCAATACAGAAGGCCTACAGAGTCGCCTTTAGAGGGAGGCCGAGTAATACAGACACTCCGAGAACGATCGTAGCAGTGTTGGACAGCATGGGGACAAGGGATTTGATTCTGTCCCTGGCCAGACAAAAGCATATTCTGCTGCAAGACGGCGAGAGAATATCAATATATCCTGACTTAAGCTACGCAACAAGACAAAAAAAGAAGCGGTTTGCTGGAATATGAGCTATGCTACGTGAAGCAGGCATTACACATAATATGCTGTTTCCTGCAAGACTCAGAGTGGTGCACAAAGGAAAAGTGTATATATTCTCGGATCCGGCTGACGCCCTCAATTGGACACAAAAACATATAAAGCTGTCCAGAAGACGACGGGATTCTTCTAGGTCAAAATCGGAGGATGAAGAGGTCGGAGAGCTCTGAAGGGACTCTGGTGTATGGTTGATTCCAGGTTTGACTGTTGCAATTAAAGTTGGAAAATACTAACTTTATTTGACAGATGACTCGTATTTTATACAGGGGAACGAATAGCAAATGGTCCCTGTTACTAAGTTGAGAATGGCTTGAAGTTATGCAGAAAAATATTGGAGGAGGAAAACCGAATTCCCTCCCTATACAAGCATACACGCTGTTTTTCTTTAATTAAGAAATAAGTTTTTGGTAAATAGCCCATATGCGAAGCTATCTTGAACCTCAAAGAATATTAACCTGTTGAGGTTTAGGGAGTTAATTCTGTATTAACCCTACTGTATAGTACCATAATGGTATAATATATTTTGGTTAAGCATGCTGCTTTTTATTTAACTGTCCTGGTATAGGAAGTTTGAAAATATGGTATTAAAGAATTAAAACTAATTAAGCATGCAGCTCATGGGCTCATTAACAACAGCAATGAATCCTGTATTATTACTAAACTTTTTGGAAATGTTAATAATGGAATACCTCCTATGCTGTATCTCATAGATGTAGGACAATTTTGTTTAAAAGCACGTATTAAGAGGGGTGGCGCCCTCGTGTGGAGATTGGATGTATCCTCAAGCTCTACATCAGGAATTATTTGTATGATTACTATACAAAACAATAAACAAAAAGTATAAAAAAAAAGAAGAAGCACAAGAGCCGATGCTCCCTTTTTTGTCAAGCAGTCAGCTAGCTTTTCCTTCGTAGTAGACCAGAGAACACGCTGGACCCTCTTGGCCTGGCTAAGTTCTTTAATGCCACTGATTTCAAGACTGAGCCTTTTCTCTGAAACCGATTTAGTCGACTTGATAGCATCAACTAGTGAATGACTGTCCACAACACATGTCACAGGTAAGATGTGTTTGGTACCACTGGTAGTGAGCTCTGAGTAGAGCACTGCCAGAAAGATGGCATTATCAATTCCCTCAGCCAAAGCAAGGGTTTCCCCAGCAAGCGTGCTCTTCTTATCCTTTTTGACTGCCAGGAAAGTGGTGAAAAGCGTCCTTCCTCACCCATTAAGATAATCAGGTGACCACCCTGAGTACCCCCATCCGGGAGGTTACCTAGTGATGCATCACTAAAAGCTACCAATTTTAAGGAGGCATCTTTTCCCAAACATTGAAATTTCAAAGTCACTTGTTCTGATTTCAGTTTTTGAACAATTTTGTTTGCCTCATGTATGGTTTGAACAGTGGCTTATTTCGTGTTAGACGCTAAGTTGCAAGCATCAAACATGACATCAGGTCTGCTCTGTCTAGCAACCCACAGAATTTGGCCTGTCTTTGACCTCAGTTGATCCTTTTCACTTTCAGTGAGAGGATCATCACTGTGTAACGCTCTTGTGGAATCCAGTAGATGGGATGAAGATTTTGTATGTAGTGTTGCTGTTGTAACTGTACAATTTTATCAACTGTATTGAATTCCATGCCCACGTAACAAAAGCTGTCATGCTCTCACGGCCAGTTTTAAAGACATTTCTTAAGTGTGGTATTACTGCTGTGCAAAGTTATGTGAGCCACCCAAATGAAGTCATCAACATGGCAGGCAAGCACTCCAGCTTCATTGCTATCTTGATCTAACCAGTAGAAGATGGCAGGATCCACTTGTGGCATTTTTCCACCTGTATTCAGCATAGTTTCTTTAACTTTGTTGTACCAGTACAGAGATGCATCTGCCAGACCACAGACACACTTTTTAAGTTTCCACAGTGTTCCTTCACCTTTAGCTTCAGGTGAAGGTTTAATGTAAATATCTCGAGACAATTCAGTTCCTTGTAGGAAAGCAGATTTAATGTCCATGGAATGAAGTCTCCATTGTTTTTGACAAATTACAGTTAGAAGCAATTTTAAGGACTCTTGAGGCGCACGCTGGTGAGTCTTTTGGAAGTTCTTTATTGTCAAGTTCCTCAAAACCTCTGTCCACCAGACATGCTTTTGGAACTATTCCATCCGAGGTTTCTTTTAGGGTACAAACCCACCTTGTAGAAATATACTTTGTCCATTGTCTTTGACTATGTCAAACACTCCATTGCTCTTCCAGCTACTGAGCTCATCTTGTTTTGCATAATCAAAAGATACTTCCTTTATAACTAGTACATCATCTTCAGAGTATTGCACTTGGTTGTCCATAGGTTCGATGTAAAGATTGTCTACACATGACAAGTCAACTGACCCTGCTGTATCTGCAATGGCAGAGGGTTCCAAGTAGTGTAAATTGTACCAGTGTTTGTTTTCCTTAACTTTTCCTGCCGTCCAAGAACTTTTGCTGTGTATGGAATCCCACTTTCTCTGTCTGTATATCTAACAATTTGTTCAGGTTTTAGATTGACACAGCCGTCTTGTCTTGACACATGGGGTTGTTGAATGTCCACTTCATCAGTATTTCCTGTGTCACTGGTGAAGTCCTCTACTTCATCACTGTCTGTGCCACTCATAGTGTCCACGTTATTGTGTTCAGCATCTGGTAAATCTGTCTCACCTTCTGCGACCTTTTGTGTAGCATGCTGATGGCCAGCCACCGCTCCTTCAACTTGTTCGTTATTCACTTTTCGTAACCTTGAATAATGCACCCGCACTTAGGTGCCTCCATGTCTCACAAGTATTACCACGTTATCCTGACCAATGACGACACCAGGTCCTTCCACTCTGCACAATCCATGGTTGTAATACACTTTGTCTCCAGTCTCATATTTTTCATCTGTAGGACGAGTTGTTTACATAAAGCCAGCGAATTCTCTTGAGTATTCTGCTTCGGTGAATGCTTTCCTTGCTGCATGCAATGCTGAAATATGCTGTCCTACCCATTCACTCATAGTCGTCCCTTCAAAAGCAGGTGGCTTATCAACCAGCACGGAGGGAAGATTAGGGTTCTGTCCAAACACTAGCTGGCATGGACTGTAGCCATGGACATTCTGCATTGAGTTTTTTGCCATAAGTGCCCAATCTAGGGCTGTTTTCCAATCACATTGATTAGTTGTTTTTTTTTTGTTTTTTTTTTTATTTTCAATAGGATTTCAGTGAGTGTTAAATTATGTCGTTCCAAAAGTCCATTGCTCCATGGACTATACCCAGCAGTTGTCTTTACTTCTATATTAAAATTTTCTGCCATATCACGGATTTCATCAGTGTTGATTTCTTCTCCATTGTCGCTGTATAATTTTTTAGGTGGGCCATGCACACCTATCCAGGAATGAATAAACTGCTTCACAATTTCAATAGGTTTCTTCGTAGTCACAATGCCTCCAGCACTGAAACGTGTGAAGTGATCAATTATGTGACGATACCACACACTTGGTCCTAGCTCATGAAGGTCCACAGCCTCTGTTTCATTGTACTTAGAAGCCATTGATGGCCCAACAGTAGGCTTGGGTTTGCTGTATCTCAGGCATGTCTCACAGCTGTTCACTATCTGTTGTAGAATGGAAACACTCTCTATCATTATTACCAGAACTTTGCAGTAATTTCTGAAGCTTATCAACTGAAGCATGTCCAAATTGCCTGTGAAGTTTTAACAAAACTCTGTGCTTTTCATCTGTGGACATGTTCTCTGTCACTGTTAAAATCTCATTTTCACATGGACTCTCTGTAATGTCTTTGTCTAGAATGCTGACACAATAATGTCCTGATGTAGTAAGCTCAAGTATGACTGGTTGTTTAAACATCACCGTTTTGTCATTTTTAATGTCTAGCACTGCCCCTGCCTTCTTTAAGGAAGTTTTGCTTAACAACAAAGAAATATCTGCAGGGACAACCGCTGTTTCTATGTGACATTTTGTCTGACCTATTTTTGCTGGGATTTTAACTCTTTTGCTAGAATGCACAACTCTTCCATCTCCAAATTTGAAAGCTCTGCAACTTGGTATGTCCACCATCTTGTGCACTACATCTTGTCTAAGTTCACTTACATAGCTATCTAGCCATTTTTCTCCACAGACTGTGCGTGTACACGCAGTATCAATGACTGCAGATCCTAAAGACTCTACCATAAATACCTCTGCATCAGTAACGAGCTTCTTTGAAAACAATATGATGTTACACTGCTCTACTTCATCTATATTTGTTTTTTCCTCTATTAACTTCACTTGTTCATTTTTGTGCTGGCAGTCTTTGGCCCAGTGATAAGTTATTTGGCAAATGGCACATTCTGATCTTCTCCCATATCTATCCAACGGATTTTTGCCAGGCAACGGTGCCCCTCTTGTGGTCGTTTTGATAGCGCGCCATGCTATCCTGTTTCTTCTTTTGCTCAGTGAATCTTGACCCAGTGAAATCTTGACCCACGTGAATTCCCTCTATGACTGGCACAATAGATGTCTTATCGCCAAAAATCCTCTTTAATGCTGACTTCATTGATGCAAATGTCAGGCTTGTACAGGCAGTTAAAGCCAACTGTTTATCCTTCACATCTAAGCATGAAGTATCTAACAACCTGAAAGCTAGCACAGCATCTGGCAGAATCATATTGTGTTTGCGCATGACAGTGTACCTTTGCTCAAAGTCAATAATGTAGTCCGTCATGGACGTTGAGCTGCCTCTAGCGATCCGGTCAAAATTAGTATATGCGTCGTAAATCCGATCCTTCTCCTCCTTGAGAAACACATCATCAAGTGCTCTGATTAACATCTCCATTCCCATATCTTTGTTTAAATCTTCTGCTGAAATTTCCAATCCAATGTCCCTCGCTCTACCCTTGAGCGAAAGTACGACTGCTAGTGCTTGTTTTTTTTTTTCCAGTTTGGTAACACGTTGCCATATTCCAACTTCATTTTTCCAGCTTTCATACGCCCTTTTCTCATCAAATGCAGGCGGGACCCTGTAATTGCTAACCATCCTCTGCTACCAATGTTCAAATAAAACTCCAGAAGACACTGTACAGGGGCGCAGCAAATAATAATAATAATAATAATAAAATTTATTTGATTAAGCGCCTTTCAAATATTTCAAGGCGTTGTACAAAACATCATAACATTCAACATAACCATACATACACTAACAGTACAACCGATAAAATATTTAAAATAAACAATTTAAAATACAGCAGGGAATGCCTGATTCCATAAAAATGACTTTAAGGCCTTCTTAAAACTATCCATCGTTGTACTTTCTCGGAGCTGGCGGGGCAGAGAATTCCAGAGGGTGGGAGCCGCAAAGCCGAAAGCACGGGCCCCAGAAGACTTCAAATTCACCCTCGGAATCTCCAGCAACCCCTCGTCAGCTGAGCAAAGCTGTCTCAGAGGGATGTAAGGCACCAGAAGCTCTTTCAGGTAGTCGGGACCTAACCCATGTAGGGCTTTGTAGGTCAAAAGACCCACTTTGAAGGTGATCCGCCACTGTATAGGCAGCCAGTGCAGAGTGCGCAGCACAGGGGTAATATGAGCCCTTCTAGACACCCCAGTCAACAAACGCATGCAGCATTCTGCACTAGCTGCAAGCGGCGGATATCAACCCCAGCAAGCCCTAGGTATAGGGAGTTACAGTAATCAAGACGAGATGTCACAAAGGCGTGGACCAAAACCGGCAAATCGCCTGGTGGAACCAGGTGCCTAATCCTGGAGATGTTTCTGAGATGAAAAAATGAAGTCTTGACTACTGCAGACACCTGATAATGAAGGGTCAAGCCAGTGTCAAGCTCCACACCCAGGTTACGCACCCGTTCAGAGGTAGGGATCTGGTCTACCCCAAGAACTAATCCAGAGGGGGACCCTATCCCTAGGCCCTCAACCCTGCAACCGGGGTCCACCACCATAACCTCAGTCTTTCCTGGGTTCAACTTTAAACCACTGGTATTCATCCAGTCTTGGATATCAGCGAGGCAATTATTCAGAACCGAGATAGCACTAACCTGGTCAGGTGCAAAAGACAAGTAGAGCTGGGTATCATCGGCATAGCAATGAAACCTCAGCTCATACCATCTTACAATGTCTCCGAGGGGTAGCATATATACTGCGAATAACATGGGGGAAAGCACCGAACCCTGAGGTAACCCACAAGAAAGAGAGAAAGGCCCGGATGAATATAAACCGGAAACCACTCTCTGAGTTCTCACCAGGAGCAAAGACCTTCTTGTTACTAGATAGGCCAGTGATAACAGCTTACAGACCTTCCACTACAGCCACAGGAAGTGCTCACCCACAAAAACTCCCCCTTACTGGAGCACCTGAAACTAAGTCCCCAGGTACCGTAATTACATGTGTAGAAGGCTACTTAAAAATAAAGTTAACTTAACACCCCTCTCTATAATCTGAAGAATCCAGGCATCTCAAGTGATGGTTCTCCACTGACTGAGATGGAGAGGGGACAGACCTCCAACCACCACCTCATGGTCGGGGACTGGAAGAGGGGGATCTGGCAATGAGTTGAGCAGAGGTGGATCCGGCCACTGGGGCTGATCTGTCGCCTGTGACTAGGTAGAATAGGAGGACCCTGTCCCATTTGTTTTGGAGAAAGTATTTAAATGCAAGGATCTGTATACTTTCCTTTTCTCTCTTCTCTGTCTGGTTGCACAACCAAATATTCCTGTGAGACCGCTGACTTGATCAGCCCAAACAGTCTCGCAATCCTTTGCCTCTCACTCTCAGTTTTCTCTTGCTGTCCGTTTTTTCTTCCTTGCATATCTAGGTCACCTAAATACAGGTTACTCACCTGTAACAGGAGTTCTAGGAATGGTATATGTTGTTCATCCACACTGTCTGGCAGGTATCCTTGCCGCTTTAAATCTTGCCGGAAGGTCTTCAAGCTGGCTCCTCCCACCCACCCGGGTGGTAAAACTCTCGGCTCCGCCCCATGACGCCAGATCTGGCCCGCTGGAAGCTCAGGTTGTGCGTCGAAGCCGGGGAGGTCGGGTGGGTTGTGTGGATGAACAACATATACCATTCCTAGAACTCCCAGTTACAGGTGAGTAACCTGTATTTCTAGGGATATGGATATGTTATTCATCCACACTGTCTGGCAGACTCCTAGCAGTTCTCCGGGAGGAGGGAGGCAAGGCACACACCCCCTACTTAGGGAATAGAGACTGGAGAACCGAGGCCCCAAAACCAGCATCCCGGCGTGACTCAAGGTTGATGTGATAATGGGTGATGAAGGTGTGTGCTGACTTCCAGGTAGCAGCCCTGCAGATTTCCTGGATAGGGACATCCCTGGAAGCAGCCACCGATGCAGCAGTATCGCGGGTAGAATGAGCTCTTATCCCTCTGGGAGGCTCCATGCCAGCCAACCTATAGCAGAGATCTATGCAGGAGGTGACCCACCTGCCTATCGTCCACTTGGCTGCAGGTCTGCCAGGTGCGGCTTCAGCATAGGTGACAAACAGCTGGCGAACCTCTCCCCGAATTTCAGCCATGCACTCCTTATAGTAAGCGAGCACCCTTCTAGGGTCCAGAGTATGAAGCCTATATTCGGCCTCCGAGGTGTGACTGGGGTATAACACCGGCAGAGTCAACACCTGGTTAAGGTGAAACTCCGACACCACCTTCGGAAGGAATTTCGGGTGGGGGCGCAGGACAACCTTGTCCCTGTGGAAGACCAGGTAAGGAGACTCGATGCAGAGCACCTGGAGCTCTCCCATCCTTCTGGCTGACGTGATAGCCACCAAGAAGGCGGTCTTCCACGACAGGTGAGAGAGTTCACACCTGTGCATTGGTTCAAATGGCTTGCCCATGAGCTTAGCCAGTACCAGCAGTAGATCCCACAGAGGTGGAGGTTCTCGCACCAGAGGGGAAATGTGATCAAGGCCTTTGAAAAAGCACCCGACCACCTTCTCCTGCGCCGACTGCTTCCCGGGCCGCGACCTGTAAGCAGAGATGGCTGCCAGGTGCACCTTAAGGGCGCCGACCTAAGCCCTTGCTGAGAAAGGGACCACAGGTAGTCCAATATGCTCGCCAAGGAACAGGAGGAAGGGTCCAGGCCCTTGCCCTGACACCAAATGGAAAATCTTTTCCATTTGAAGGCGTAGCATTTTCTGGTCGACTCCTTACGGGACGCCTCAACTACGTTGATGACCTCGTCGGAAAGACCCAAGGCCTGGAAATCTAGCCGCTCAGGAACCAGGCCGTCAGGTGCAGGGATTGAAGGTCCGGATGGAATACCTTCCCCTGACTGACTGAGAGCAGGTACGGGCGAGCTGGAAGCTGCCTCGGGAGCCTGGAGCTGAGGCTGAGGAGATCTGGGTACCAGTACTGGCGGGGCCAGTCTGGGGCTATCAGAATCACCTGCGCCTTGTCCCTCCTTGCTTTGAGCAGCACCTTGTGCATCAAGGGGAACGGGGAAAGGCGTAGAAGAGGCCCGGGGTCCACGGCCTCGAGAAGGCATCCCCCTACAGCGATCCCTGCTGAGAGGGGCGGGCATGGAACAGCCTCAGCTTCACATTCTCCCTGGAGGCAAACAGGTCCACCTGAGGTGTGCCCCAATGGGAGAATAGATCTTGTACTACCTCCGGCAGGAGAGACCACTCGTGGGACGCAGCCGCTATCCGGCTTAGGGCATCGGCCAGGGTGTTGGAGGCTCCTGCCACATGAATGGCTAGGAGATCTGCCTCCAGGCTGTGCATGAGTGACCAGATGCAGAGAGCTTCCTTGCATAGAAGCATGGAGCGCGTCCCGCCCTGGCGGTTTAGATAGTACATGGTCATGGTGTTGTCCGTCTGGACCCGGACCACTTGACCCCGAAGAAACGGAGCAAAGGCGGTGAGAGCTAGGCGGACCGCTCGGAGCTCCAGCAGGTTGATGTGGCATCGGGACTCCCTCGGGGACCGGAGGCCGTGCGGTCGGTGTTCCCCCAGATGGGCACCCCAACCCATCAGAGAGGCATCGGTCGATAGAGAGACCGTCGGCTCGGGGCGGACAAACGGGATGCCCTCCTGCAGATGAACTGGAACGGTCCACCACTGGAGAGCGTTCCACATCCCCTGGGTCACCGTCACTAGCTGGTCCAATGGATTGCAGCGTTGGGACCACTAGCTGGCCAGACCCCAGTGAAGGGGGCGCATGTTACAACGGGCTCAACAGACCACGCTGGTACAGGCCGCCATGAGACCCAGGCAGCGCAGGAAGTCCCGGGCAGGGCGCAATTGCACAACCAGAAATGATTGGGCAAAGGAGGAAAGAACCTCAACCCTGTCTGCCGGGAGCCGTGCCCTGGCTCGAAGAGAGTCGAGCTCTGGCCCGATGAAAAGAATCACCTGCTTCGGCTCGAGTTCCCACTTGGCCTTGTTGATGAGAAGGCCGACCTGAGAGCAAACCTGGAGGGCCAGATCTCTGGACCGCTCCACCTCCTGTCTGGAGGGGGCTGCAATCAGCCAATTGTCCAGGTAAGGGTAAACCCGGAACCCTCGGCACCGCAGGAATGCTGTCACCACTGCCATGCATTTGGTGAAGACTCAGAGCTGGAGATAAGCCAAAGGGCATGGCTTGGAACTCGAAAAGGGATCCCTCCGCTCGAAAGCGAAGGAACCTTTGATGGGACGGACGGATAGGGGCATGAAAGAACGCGTCCTGTAGGTCCAGAGAGCAGAACCACACGCCGTGTTCCAAGGATGGTATTATCTGAGCCAGAGTGACCATCCTGAAGGTTCGAGACCTTAGGAACTTGTTTAGGTCGTGTAGATCGAGAATGGGGCGCCAGCCCCCCGTCCGTTTCAGAACCAGGAAGTACCTGGACACGAACCCCGGGTTTGAGGGAGGGTCCACCACCTCTCTTATCACCTCCTTCTCGAGGAGGAGAGCGATGTTGGCTCGCTGAGCTGACAGCGAGGCTTCGGACCCCGAGGCCCCCCGAGGTGCGACGGCTCTGAAGGGTAGGGCCTGCTCGAACTCCAGAGGCAGGCCCTTTCCTACCACTTCCAACACCCACCGGTCTGTGGTAATAGCAGACCAGGCGGAAAGGAAGAACCGGAGCCGTCCCCCCACGGGGGGAACCTGGGGTGAGGTGACGAGGTTGGGGGCGACACCCCTCAACCCGTCACTGTGCAGGCTTGGAGGAGGGACCGGCCGAGGGACCACCTGGGCCTTTACCTCCCTGCTTACTGGAGGAGGAAGCCACAGGCTTGGGTTTGGGACGCCAAGAGCGAGCCTGATGGCCCTGGTGTTGCTGGGCCGGACATGCCGGGGACGCAGACGGACGAAAGGGCTTGGGTTGTGGTCTGCGGCCCTTGTCCCTCTGAGCGGATGAGACCGAGTCCAAAGTGGCATTGGACTTTTCGATCCTCTGGAGGTGGCCTTCCACTCCAGGGCCGAAGAGGTCGGTCCCCAGGAAGGGGACATCCGCCAAATTGTGCTGGGTATCCGCTGTGAAGGTGGATATCCTCAGCCATGCCCGACGGCGCATAGCCACTGCGGCCGCGACTGACCTGGCGCATGAGTCTCCAATGTCCAGAGCAGTCTGAAGTTGCTGCTTGGCCACTGCCCTGCCCTGGTCCCGCACCTGCCTAACCGTGGTCTGCAGGTCAGCCGGGAGATGAGGGACTACCTCGTCCAGGGAGCCCAACAGGGCATGGGAGAAATGTGCCATCAGCACGGCCGAGCTTGCCTGACGAAGGCCAAGGGAGGACGCAGCGTAGACTTTTTGCCCGGCAGAGTCCAATTTCTTGGACTCCTTGTCAGGAGGTTTGTCCACGTCCCTAGCGTTTCCGGCACGCCGGAAAACGCTGTCGGTAACTAACCCCTCGGCTGAAGGATGTTCCGAGAAACCGGACAGGGAACCGGTAGGGACCGCATACTTCCTGGCCATCCTGGCCGAAGGCGCAGGGCAGGAAGCGGGGTGCTGCCAGAGCTCCAAGGCCGGGCCCACAATGGCCTCAGCCACAGGAAAGGCCTCCGTAGGGGAATCCCCTCGGTCCAATATCTCCATGAGGGGATACTTGGCCCGCTTGGATACGGGCTTGAGCTGCATCCCGGTGGACTCCGAGATGAGCCTGAGTAAACCCAGGAAGGACGAAGGGCTGTCGGCCAGCGACTGACCTCCAGAGGACTCCAAGTCCACTCGCTTGGAGAAAAGGGAGGAATCGTCGTCGGACTCAGAAGAGTCCGCAAAGAGCTGCCTCGGGCCTGAGCCACCCTCCACCTGCCAAGGGCAATTGGGAGTGAGGGTGACCGACAGCCTATGGGGCAGACCCTGAGCCGACCGAGAGTTCTTGGTCGGAGCCCCAAACAGCGGCTGTGGAGGCGGAGGTTCCACGGGATGGTGGGGCAGCTGGTTTTGGCCGAACAACCGGCCTGGGAACAGGCTCCTCGGGTAAAACGAGGGGTTGTTTCGGCCGCTCCGGTGACAGCCACTTAATGGCCGGGAAGGCGTCGGCTTGTTCCCGGTCAGAAGGAGCTGTTGCCACATGAGGTCCTCATATCGTCGACGTAACTTACGTCGAAGCCTCACCTCATCCGAGGAGGAGGAGGGCGGATTTACGCGGCGCCGCTTACAGCGGGTGCCGAGACAAGACCGCCGGCGACGGCGGGATCAGCTGGACCGCGAAGAAGTCCGAGACCGAGACCCTCAGCCTTTCCGAGGACGGTGCGGGGAAGGGACGGGTGGAACCGGCTCCTCCCTCGGCTCGGAGGGTACACCCGAGGGCTCCGGAACCGGAGGCACTGGCAAGCCCACGGGATCCTCAACTCCCACCGGGGGAACCGGGGAGAGGGGATTTTCGGCCTCGCCAGTCGACAACCCATCCAACTGGTCGAGAAAGATCTCGACTTCGTCGACGGGAGTCTCGGTCAACTGACCTGACGGGGACACCGTGAGACCAGTGGCCGGAGCCGAATGATCGACCGAAGTCGATGGCTGACAACTCGGGGAGAGGGACCTTTCCGCTCCCAAAAGCGCCGACAGAGGGACTCTACCTTGTCTTTTTCTTGGACCGAGAAGAAGGTCCAGAGACGTGGTCCCTCTCCTCTAGTGGAGAGGGACAGACAAAACTCCTTAAAGGAAGCTGTGTAAGAGGAACCCAGGGAGAGCGGGATAAATGCCGTGGTCGAGGAAGATGCGGCCCACGCCGCCTCCTCTTCGAGGGCGATCATCTGCTCTAGCTGATCCGCCGAGGAAACCACCGACCGGGCCTCTTTAGACTTTACCAGAGGAAAACGTTTCTCGGGGCGCCCCAGTTGAAAACGGGCAGCACAGTCTTCGAGGACGTAGGCTGAGAAGGAAGAGCACAGGTCGCAAGCCTGCGGGTCGTGCTCAAGGCCTAAGCAGTAGACACACGTGGAGTGCGGATCCGCCCGAGACATCTTCCGCAAGGGCACCTGAAAACCGAGTCGATTTGTCCATCGTGAATATGAGGGACAGAAGACTCAAGTCTATAATGCAAAACTTTTAAATTCGGAAACCGAAGAATTAGGAACCAGTCTTATACGCAGAGCGTTAAGGAGGAACCTGAGCTTCAAGCGTAAGGAAGATCTGGCGTCATGGGCGGAGCTGAGAGTTTTACCACCGGTGGGTGGAGGAGCCAGCTTGAAGACCTTCCGGCAAGATTTAAAGCGGCAAGGATACCTGCCAGACAGTGTGGATGAACAACATATCCATGTCCCTAGAAAATAAAATTCTGTGCAAATCCTTGTATGGAATAAAGCTGATACTGGGATCACTTTTGTTTATAAAATTGTGTTACTGCTGAAATGTATATATTTATAATTTCAGATAACTGTAAAAAGTTAGAGGTTACTTGGGTGCAAATGCATGAGCCTTTTACAGTTGCTGTGGGGACCTCAAAGTTCTCAATTTTCTAGCAGCTCCTGAAATTTACAAAGAACAGGATGCTTGCAAAGGATGGGGGTTGAAAAAGACTTGTAAAAACAGGAAAGCTAGGCTGCAAGGGAGAATTACTTTTTTTTTTATAAGAAAGATTTTATTTTTGCTTCTGTACATAGTTATTCTGAAAAGGTTTATTTTATGTTACTGCAACTACAAATAAACCGTTTTGTGGAATTTTACAACTAGTCCTGGGTTTTCTCTATGCTACCTGACCTGTGCCTCGACATCGCCCCTTGGTCGCCTATGCGGCTGCAACGGAAGAGGACGGGGTGGGCAAGGGGGAGGAGGCTTTTCTTTTGCCCTGGGGACTGGAGCCTGCTCCAGACTTGGTGGACAACTTACAAAAGGGTGGGCACTGCCTGCTCCTAGGTTGCGTATGGTAAAGCGAATGCACAGACTTAATAGCCCTACCAGATGCCTGCAAGTCACTGATGATGTCCTGGACATCTGGCCCAAATAACTTGGAACCACTGAATTGGGTATTCAGCACCTTCTGCTGGACGTCTGCTGCAAACTCCAAAACTCTCAGTCAGGACTGCCTACGAAGCAGATGCCTGTGGCAACAGCCCTGGCACTACTGTCAGAAATGTCATACAAGGCCCTAAGGAGATGCTTACTAATATCCTCAGTGGTCTGCAAGCATCTGAGAACCTCCTGTTTCTGGGAGCATTCTGGGAGGGCTTAAGCAACCACCTTGCCCTTCCTCCAAAGGGTGTTTTGGTACTTAACCATATGCAAAAGGCAGTTAGCAACCCAAAGCCCCAAGGAGGGAGGCACAGACCCTTTTGCTCCAAAGGTCAATCTATATAGATAGATTCTCTATCCGGGGGCTAAGGTGCTTGGACACCTTGGACCGTCATGTGCTGCTTTAATGACCATGGAGTCTGTCTCAGGTTGGGCAGCATAATAAGGCAGGCTTTGAGGGGCATGATACAGCTCATCTGCCCGGCATGGCATGGCAGGAACCATGTCTGGCATATGTCAGGCTGCTGTAGCGGCATTCCTCAGAGCAAGATTGAACTTAGGGGGAGATTCTGGAATTTCCAAGAACTCCATCAGGTCTTGCCTGGTGGCATCCTCCCCCTCAGTGTGGACCCCCATAGCTGAGGATAGCTGCTTCATCACATTAATGAAAGTAGGATTTTCAGGAGAGGACCTGGGAGTATGTGTAACCAAGTCCTCACTGACTGAAGATGCAGTGGACTTGTCTGGAGAAAGAAGCTCTTCCTCCTCTTCCTCAGGGAGAATCAGGTCAGGATGGTACTCCTCTTCAATGTCAACATGCTCCAGTTCAAGGTCCAACAAGCGAGGTACTGACAGCACCCTACGAGGCATGGATCGAGGAGGCCCAAGAGGCACAGACGATGATGGGGCAGTTGATGGCGCCGGGGACCAGGCCTGTATGAGCCAAACCGGTGCACCAGGGCTGTAATGATCTGGGTCACATTCGAGTTCAGGTCGACGGCAGAAAAGGGATGTGTCGATGAAGGAGAGGTAGTCGGCACAAGATGTGACGAACTATCTGTCTGGACTTAAGAGCCCGAGTAGCTAGATGGCTGTGGGCCTTGGGGAGCATCAGGACATGATGGGGGGGGAAGAGAGACTGGCTGACAGCTGTAGCTGATGGAGTACCCCAGAGGACGAAGAAGAAGCTGTTGGGGACACCAAAGCAATGCCGGGGGGGGGGGTCAGGTCCCAGTTGTGGTCTTTTTTGTGACTTTTCTCTGAGGATTTATCTTTTGCCTTTGAGGCCTGGGAGCACGATGAACCCACCGGCGACTGTGAAGAAGGGACCCCAGAGGACCCCTGCCCAGAACTGACTACCTGTTGCTCCTTGAAGAATTTCTTCAAAGCCTTTTTTGCAATACCTAAGGGTTGTTTCGTTGAATTTCTGGCAGAGCTCAGAGTCAGATGTGTCGTGGTCAGACCCAAGACAGCAGATATAGACACACAGAATTTGATGGCAGATAAGGACTGCTTGACCCACCCAGTCTGCCCATTTCCCTACCTGATGGATAAGCTTCAGATTCTAGTTAATCAACAGCTTACTTCCTCCTACCCCCCCCATTAGAACTGCCTTATGCCTGTCCCATGCATTTTTGAATTCTCCCACTGTTCCTAACTCCACAACCTCCTCAGGAAGACTGTTCCATGCATGCACAACCCTATCTGTGAAAAAATACTTTCTAACATTACCTCTGAGCCATTCCCCCCTCTATTTTCAAATTGTGCCCCCCCTGTTCTTGCACATCTCTTCTTCTGAAAGATACTACCCTCTTGTATTTTGTTAATTCCCTTGAGATACTTGAAAGTTTCTATCATGTTCCACCTCTCCCTCCTTTCCTCAAGGGTATACATATTAAGCTGCTTTAGTCTCTCCTCATATGTCTTCTGGTGCAGACCTTGCCCATTTTGGTTGCCCTCCTCTGAACAGCCTCCACTTTGTCTATATCTTTGCGGAGATGGGGTCTCCAGAATTGCACGCAGTACTCCAGATGGGGTCTCACTAACTGTCTGTACAGAGGGATAACAACTTCCTGTTTTCTACTGTTGATGCCTCTCCCTATGCATCCCAGTACCCCCTCAACCCTCCTTACTGCCTTCTCACATTGTTTGCCACCTTTAGGTCTTCTGATATAATTACTCCTAGGTCTCTCTCGATTTTTGTTATTAACTCACCCCCCATTGTGTACTCTTCCCCAGGGTTTTTGTTTCCCAGATGCATTACCTTGCACTTCTTTGCTTAGAATCTGAGCTGCCACATATTTGACCATTCCTCCAACCTTGCCAAGTCCCTTTTCATTCTTTCCACCCCACCTTGTGTATCAACCCTGTTGCAGATCCTTGTGTCATCTGCAAAGAGACATACCTTTCCTTCCAGGTGCTCTCCAATGTCACTTATAAAGATATTAAAGAGGACCGGCCCCAGTACCAAACCCTGCGGTACCCCGCTAGTTACCCTCCTTTCTTCACTGTGGACTCCGTTTACTATTACCCTTTGCGTCCTGTTGTCCAGCCAGTTTTTTATCCAGGCTACCACCTTGGGACCCACTCCAAGGCTGGCTAACTTGTATATTAATCTTTTTTGTAAGACTGTGTCAAATGCCTTGCTAAAATCTAGGTAGGCCATATCCACAGCCCCTCCCTGGTCTACTACTTTGGTCACCCAGTCAAAGAAATCCATTAGGTTCATCTGACACGACCTTCCTGCTGTGAAACGTCCTGTGCCCCACTGGCCTCTAGGTACTCAACAATTCTTTCCTTCAGAAATGATTCCATCATTTTCCCTACCACTGAAGTCAAACTAACTGGTCTGTAGTTTCCTGCCTCAACCCTGCTCCCACTTTTGTGAAGTGGAATCACATTTGCCCTCCTCCAGTCCTCAGGTACCACTCCATCCTCCCATGATTTGTTAGAGTAGTCAGTGGTGTTACCAGTTCTACCCTTAGTTCTTTTAGTATTCTTGGGTGAATCCCATCAGGCCCCATTGCTTTGTCCACTCTCAGTTTCAAGAGTTCTTTCAAAACCCTTTCTTCTGTGAATGGACTGGTATCGACCACCTATTCAGAGTTTCTCCCTTGTTTGGTTTAGGCACCTTCCCCTCCTCATCCGTTGTGAATACTAAGCAGAAATATTCTTTCAGTATCCCTGCTTTTTCACTGTCACCCTCTGCCCACATTCCCTTCCCTTTATTAAGTCTCTGTATCCTTCCCTTGGTCTTTCTTCGCTCCCTAATGTACCTATAAAAGGTTGTATCCCCCTTCTTAACAGAGTTGGCCATCTTTTCCTCAGTCTATGCCTTTGCTATTCTGACTGCCTTCACTGCCTCCTTCTGCTTTAACTGATAAAGTTCTCTGTTCTGCTCCTTCTGTGTTTCCTTATATTTCCTGAATACTATCCTTTTCTCCTTAATCATCCCTGCCACCTCTTTTGAGAACCATAGTGTTTTTTTCCTTCGTTTTGTTTTATTGATTTGCTTCACACAAAGGCTTGTTGCCTCTGCGATGGCTGTTTTGATTATTCCCCATTGTTCCTCCACACTTCCTTCTTGCTCATTTGCTAGTGCTTTTCTGAGGCACTCCCTCATTTTCCCCAAAGTCAGCCTTCCTAAAGTCCAGTACTCTTGTTTTTGTATGGCTTGACTCTATGGCTATGTTTATTATGAACCACACTGTTTGGTGGTCACTTGTTCCCAGATGGCTACCCACTTCTAAATCCGAGATCCTTTCTCCTTCCCCATTTGAGAGTACCAGGTCTAAGATTGCTTTCTCCTGAGTGGGTTCCAACACTAGCTGTCTGAGGCATGCCCCCTGTAGGGCATCAAGAATTACCATGCTCTTGGATGTGTTTTCAGCAAAGGTACTCCAGTTAACATCTGGCATATTCAGGTCCCCCATCAACAGTATCTCCCTTTTTCTGCCATTTTAAGGATGCCTTCTATCATTTCCTTGCCCATTTCCTCCCCTTGAGATGGGGGTCTGTACACAACCCCCATGCGGATTGTGGTGCCATTTCCTGTCTCCAGGGTGACCCATAGTGACTCATCAACTTCCTGTTTACTCTTCAGTTCTGTTGCTTTAATCCCTTCCCTTATATAGACAGCTACTACTCCTCCTCCTCTTTTACCCACCCTGTCCCTCCTGTAGACTGTGTATCCTGGTATGTTGACATCCCACTCATGGTTCTCTGTGTACCATGTTTCAGTGACTGCCACAATATCCAGGTATCCCTCTTCCATCAAGGCCACTAGTTCAGCGAGCTTGTTGCACAAACTGCGGGCACTGGTACTCATCACCTTCCATTTATTTTTTATGGCCTTACCCCTTTTAGCTCCATCCCTATCCTTAATGCCTTTTTCTGCATTTACCCCAGTCTTGCTCCCTACTGACTTCTCTAACTTGGTGTTTACCTCTCTAACTACTGAGTTTTGTGGGGGGAGGCTGGGATTTCCCTGCTCCTTTTCAGTGCCTCCCCCCTTGGCTAGTTTAAATACTTGCCAATGAAGCATTTAAACCTGTCACCTAGGATTCTGGTTCCACCCCTGGACAGATGCAGACCATCACGCCAGTATAAGCCTGCATCCCTCCTGGTGGCTCCCTAGTCCCCAGTGAAGCCAAAACCCTGAGCTCCACACCAGTTTTTCAACCATTCATTAAATCCTATGGTGCGGAATACCCAAACATCATCCTTGCCATAGACAGGCAGCACCTCCGAGAAGGTTACTGTACATACTACTTGTCTAAGGCCTCTCCCCAACTCCACAAACTCCTCTTGCACCACTCTGATCCCATTCACAGCCAGGTCATTTGTCCCTAGGTGGACAATGACATCCAGCTCCCTCCCTCCCTCGTGCAGCTACTCCCACGATCCTGAGGATTCGCTTCCTGTCCCTCCGAGCCGTGGCACCAGGCAAGCACCTCACCTCCCTACCCCCTTCCTCCCCCACTTCTACCACCCTAATGATTGAGTCCCCTACTAGGAGTTGTTTCCTTCCCCTGTGGGGTCTCATGCCACCCTCCTGTGGGTCTCCTTTGTGGAGGTTCCCAGCATCCTCCTTGGTCTCCACTGCACTGCAGGTGCCTCCATAGAGGAACCACTCTTTGCCAGAACAGCATATGAATTGTGGAGAGGTACAGCTGGAGGGATGCACCTCTGTTCCACCACCCTCTCCCTCCCTGAGCCCACCTTGGTCCAACCGCTCCTCTTTCTTGGCAACCTCTGAGGTAACGATGGTGGCCCTGGTGGTCCCTAGGTGAGGGAAGAGGTTTCATGAATCCTAGCCAGGTCAGCCTGGAGACGGGCAACCTCCTCCCTCAGACCAGAGAGGTGCCTACAAACAGGGCATCAGAATGCCTCCCGGAACACTGCTGCCCCACAGCCATTGCACAGCACCACTACCATCTTGACTTATTTTGTGTCCCCTCTCCTGTTGCTTTGTATGCTTACTGTCTCCTCCCTCTATGTATTTTTACACTTACTTTCCTACTGCCTATGTGCCCTTACAACTCTCGCTCTTCCTGTTCTGGGACAGGAACTTCCTGTAGTCTTCAGTAGTCTCCTTCTTCTGTGCTTGGATTCAGACCTCCAGCAGCCGGAGGGGGGGGGGATAAAGATTTTTTTTTTTAGGTTCCTTCAAGGTTGCTGAAACTAATGTGTCTCAGTGATCCTTTTCCCTTCCTACTGCCAAACAGGAAGTTCCTGTTGTCAATCAAATTCAGTCGCTATAAAAGTAGAACTGGCTTTGGGTGGGAGGGAGAGCAATTAGAAAAAGAAGCTATAAAGTTCTAGACTGCTGTTATTTGCTGTGAAAGCAAAGCTGTCTGTCAAAAACAGCAGGAAGCTGTAACTGGAGACAGCTGCTTTTGTACTACTAAGCCACACCCCCAATTAGATTCACCCTCTGCTCTGACTATGTAAATTAAGCTGATACAGCTCCCTTCCTTAGAGAAACACAGTGACTTTCTCTTTTTTTTTTTTTTTAATATATGGTTATGGTCATCTGAAAAGGGAAACTTTTTTGCACAGTGGCAGTGATAGAAGAGAGAAGCGGAGAGAGTAACTCTCGACATAAACAAGGAAAAGACTCTATTATTTAAAAGAGATTTTAAAAGCTAGAGTAAAAGAAAACCCGTAGGCAAAAATGGCACAAAACTGCATCGGAGCTTCAGTGGAGACCTATGCAAACAGAGTAGATGGCGGGAAAGAACTGAGGAGGGAGAGGGCCCACTCAAACCTCTAAAGGGCTGGTGACATTGCAGGTGACACAGAAGTGGGCAGCCCTAGTGGTACTGTTAGAAAATCTTCCATGTAGATCCTGCTTCACCAACGGCAAAGTTCCTACAGTGTGACCTGATGAGTGATACCCCCGAAGAATATATGTTTGGTCTTGACAGTCTATCTTCTCAGTGGTTCTCCCACTACCTAGCAAATAGATCCCTACAGGTTAAGAGGAAAGGTGTACAATCTAAGCCTAGGCCCACAACGGATGGTGTTCCCCAATTCTCCACTCGAGGTCCTTTCCCTATTTAGTGACATACCTAGCAGTGGTGGAGCTAATGTGCTGTTGTACACAGATGACGCTGTGCTGTACAGATGCTCTGGTGACATTGCTTAGATCAGTAGTCAACTTGCTATAGTGATTTCTGGGAACTAGAAAAGTGGTTTGCTAGTAACAAGCTAGTGTTAAACACAAAGAAAACCAAAGCCGTCCTGTTCGGTTCCAGGCATCTGGGTGACTATAGCTGTCATCTACTGCCATATTCATTGGTGTTCCAATTGAGGCAGTGGACTATTAAAGATCTTGGAGTGCACATGGACCAAGAAGTCACCTTTAAGCACCATGTAGATCATATCTCAAAGTCCCTGCATCAGACAACTGGGTTATTTTATGGTCTGAGTAATTTTCTAACGATTCAAGGTATGCTATTACCAACAGTACGCTGGTTCCAGTTCTAAAGTACAATGCACCAATTCTGCAGACTCTAGGGTGCTCAGAAGTAAATAAGTTAAAGGTTCTGTACAACAACATTGGCTGGTTTGTTACCGGTGCCCCACCAAGGGAGCACCACTGTAAGGTCTTCCACACCTTAAATTGGCCCTCCTTGAAGGGAGATTCAACTACCTCCTTCTCTGCCTAGCATTCAAACTAGTCAAAGTACTAACCCCGCATGTGATATACTGGTAATAAAACCTCCTAGGAGAAAGCTCCAGTCATCCAGCAGTACCCTATGTAACATACAGAGAACAAGGTTATGAGCAAAATATCCTTTGTTTTCTTTGCCCCTTCCCAGTGGAATGCCCTTCTGGTAACTCTCCAAGACTGTTCCTCCCTTGGTGGCTTCAAAAAAGTCCTTGAGACATTTCTCTTTCAGCATAGCCTACATGATCCAAGTTTTCTAACCACGTGATTCTATGCTTATACGGATACTGTTGTTATAGCTTGTATTGCTTATTGACTTCCTGTTTTTATTATGTTATGTTTCCATCCATGTAATTCAATCAATCAATCAATCAATCAAAATCTTTATTTATTCAGGCGAACATCATTGAGCATAGCTCATTTACAAGATGGACCTGAGTGGTCATAACAAAAAGGTTACAGAGTGTATACAAAAACATGAAAGTGAATAACACAAATACAATCATTTATGAGTGAGATAGATGTACAAATATTTACATATATACAAGGCAAAGGACAGTAAACCAAAAACCTAATAAAGGAGAGAAACAAACAGTCTAGTAGGGATAAGGCTTGGATAATGGTACATGGGTGGGCATATATGTTTGAGGTTTGATGGAAAGGACCAGAGGAATGATAGAAAAATAGGGAGGAGCTTTAAAGAGGGGTGGGAGAGAGGGGTGTGGGAGGGTGGGGGTGTGGGAGGATTAGGCCTTGTGGAAGCAATTGCATGAATCTGGGATTAGGCTGGTGTACAGCTTTTGAAGGATGTAAGGGAATCAGTGTTTCCATTTTCAATGTCTTTTGGATAGAATTCAGATAAGTGCCAGGGAATAACTGATTGCAGCTCTTCCATACGGGTGCAGGTGATAGGAATCTTCAGCAGGATCAGTTTGTTGATCCTCAAGGTGTAGGGCCTGGATGTGATCTGGTTGAAGCAGTCTGAGATGTAGGGAGGGAGTTTGTTTGTCAGAGCTTTGTAGATCCAGGTAGCAGTATTTTTCTTCTTCTATGTTGCAGGGATGTCCAGCTGACTGCATTGTAGAGAGACAATGATGGGTGCTAGAGGAAGGTCAGTAATGAATCTAATAGCTCTATGATACAGGGTGTCTAGTTTGTTTAGATGGGAGAGGAGCAATGACCATAGAGGAAGTCAGCATAATCAATGAGGGACATGAATGATGCAAGGATTAATCTTTGTTTGGAATCTTTGGTCAGGTAGTGTTTGATCCTAAAGAATAGACCAAGTCTTTGTCTTAGCTTTTTCAGGAGCTCTTCAACGTGGGTAGTATAGTCTAGTTTATTGATATCCATACTCCTAGGTATTTGAATTTGTCAACATATTCCAGATTTTCTCAAGGATGGTAGAGAGTTGTGGGAGGGTGAATGATGGGATAGTGGAAGAACAGTTCTTGGGGCAAAGAACATAGCTTTGGTTTTCTTAGCATTTAGTAATAATTTCTTTTTAATAGGTTATGCTGGAGGAGGGAGAATTGAGACTGTAGGAGCTCACAGGCTTTTGATGGTGAGGATCGCTCACATAAAGTACAGTGTCATCTGCAAAAGGTGGATATTAGAAAGAGAGAGATTGGAGTCAATATTGTTGATGTAAATGGCAAAAGGATGGGACCAGGATGGAGCCTTCAGGTACACCTCTTAGGAGTGGCTTAGAGGTAGATAGATCACCATCATTCTTTACCAGTTGTAGTCTTCCAGAGAGATAGCATCTGAACCATTTAATATAGAGTGAGTCAAGGCCTATGGAGTTCAGTGAGGTGATTAGAAGATCATGATCCACAGTGTCAAAGGCTTTTGCTTAGATCCAGAAACACAGCACAGGTATTATTCTTTTTGTCTAGGTGTAATTTTTTTTGTGTAATTAATTTTTTTTTGTGTAATTAATTCTGGGTTACCCCTGGAAAAAGTGACTTTTAGTCTCAGTGGGCCTACCCAGTCAGCAAAATTCAATAAATAAATAAAACATGTTCCTTTACTCATATATTCTAGCTCAATTAACTCCCTTCAAGCAAGTTTCCATTATTTTCCCACAATGGATGTGATGCTTATGGGATGGTAGTTTTTGGAACGTTGGGAGTTTCCCCTATTTAAATACAGGTATCACTACTGCCAACCTCCAGTCCACCAGGATTTAGTGACATATTAAATATGTAAGTTAGGCTGGCCCAGTGGCACAGAGGATTGAGGCGCTGGACACTACACCTCACGCCGGCGATCTGGGTTCGGGAATGAGCCCGGGTTGTCAGGGGTCGGTAGGGGAGGGCACGGAGCAGGACTGAGCTGCCATGAAGCGTCTCTCCTCTCCCGGGGAGGGATGAGGGGCTTCCCCGGCCCATGGCTGTCACCCGGTGGAGGAAGGATGACAGTCGGGCCATGCGGCAGCCCAGTGATCGCCAGGGGTGGGGCAGAAGGGGCCGAGCCAGCACCTAGAGTACGTGTGCGCCTCCAAGCACATGCACTGCAGTTACTGCCGGGGCCCCGGGTTTCACCGGAGAGAAAAACACTAAACTACATATAAAAAAAAAATAAGCAAGTTAATAGCTCCAAGAGCTGGTCTGAGAGTTCCTAAAGAATCATCGACGCAACACTATAGGACCCACTTATTTATACTGATGCTTTTGTTTTCAATCAAGTGAGTCTTATTGTTTGCCATATAATCTATTCCTTATTAAACCAAGAAGGTAGTTCTCCTTTCCTACTGTAAATAAAGTTATGCTTCCCACCCCCTCCCCTCATCACCCAACATTCCCTAGAGTCACCAACCCCACTAGCCACTGCTCTCCCTGCTCTTGTGCTGGCTCTGGTCACGCGTCAAGAGGTACTTACGCTACTAAAGTATATGCCGGCTAACAGCAGTGCAGGCCCTGATGGTATTCATCCTAGGATCCTTAGGCAGTTTGTCTCATGTCTGGCGGCACCTGTAACCTGGCTTTTCAACCTCTCAATCTGCTCAGTCTCTGTCCCCTTGGTCTGGAAAGTTGTCAGAACCATTCCAGTGTTTAAGAAAGAAGACATCAAAATCTTCTCGAACTACCGTTCCCTTTCACTCCTGCTCACACTCAGTAAGTTGCTTGAAAAACTGATTCATCGACAGGTCCCTGCACACCTCCTCAATTCTAACCTTTAATCTCCAGTACAACGTGGTTTTAGGGCTGGGCACAGCACAACTACTGCTCTCACCCAGTTTACCAGCAATGTCAAATGCAACATGGACAAGGGCTTACTTACTGGAGCGGTGTTCATAGACCTCTCTAAAGCATCTGACATGATGCATCACCCCCTTCTTCTGGCTAAGCTGCATTCACTTGGTGCCTCTGACACTACCCTATCCTGGTTTGGCAGCTACCTAGAATATCGCTCTCAGACTGTCTCTTTCTGTAAGGTGCTCTCCTCCCCTGTTCCTATCTCCTGTGGTGTTCCACAGGGATCTATTCTTGGTCCTCTTCTCTTTTCCTTAATAACATCCCTACTCCATCTACACACTGCAGTATTGTCATGTACGCAGATGACCTGGTGCTTTACTCTGCCTCAAAGTCTATTGTTGACATCAATCAACATCTCTCATCCACCTTTCAGACCCTCCAAGTCTGGTTTTCCTCCAACTTCCAAATCCTGAATATATCTAAGACCCAGGCCATGCTCTTTGGGCCCACTAGAAAGGTGCCCACTGAGTCCCCCAATCTCGTGGTCCACTGCTGCGATGGGACCGCTGTCACTAACACTTTATCCTTCAAATATCTTGGGATTACTCTGGACCCAGCACTTGATTTTGCTGCACATGTCAATGAGGCATGCGGATCTGTCAACGCCAAGATTGGAGCGGCCTACAGAGTGTGTCACTCACTCACTCCGGCTGCTAAGATCTCAGTAGCGAGAGGAGTTTTACTCCTACAACTGCTATATGCCCTCCCAGTACTCTCTCATGCCAATGTCGGGGTTCTTCACCAATGGGACATATCTTATAACAATATCTGCAGATTCGCCTTATCGGCTCATTGCCTAACCCACCACTGCCAGCTCTATTCTGCCTTGAACTGGCTGTCTCCCAAAGCCCTAAGTTCTTATGCTCTTCGGTGTTTTGTTGACTCCCTAAGCAGAACCCCCAGCCCCTCCTCTCTGGGCGACATGCTTACCCCTGTCTCTCACTCTCGCTCCCTTAGGTCCTCCACCTTCCCCTTGCTCACTGTTCAGCCCTGCTCCACTAAAATGGGTGAGCAAGCTTTTTCACATTTTGCACTTCGGTTCTGGAACTCACTCTCCCCCCCTCAATGTTAAGAACTCCTCACCTCACCTTACATTTAAGCATGTTCTGTTCTCTCACCTTAATGCTCTTGGAACCTGCGAATGCACTTAACTTCTGCTTGTCTCTCAATTCTGTCCAATCAACTTATGTACATGCCCATTGTTATGTAAGTCTTATGTGTATGAGTGTCTACCTGTCTTTTTCTCCCCTTGCAAGGCAATATGACCTGTTTATTTCGCTATTATGCCATCACTGTGCTATTATGCAAGTTGTATTCAACCACAACTTTACTTTTCTTGATGTTATCTCTGTGCTGTTATTAATTTCTGTTATCTGCTTCTGCTGATGTATTTGTTGTTTTGACAGGTATCTTACTTTATGTACCCAATTGTTTTTTTTTTTTTTTTAAATTTGCCCTTTTTCCTGGCAGGACCACCGGGGCCATCCGCCCTGGTCACGGCCCCCGGAGACCTCTACCTCCGTCAATTGCTGCTGGGGACCCACAGTCACCCCGGCTTGCCCCAGGAGGAGACAAGAGCCCTGTAAGCCACAGGAACTGTAACTGGTGAGTCCGCGGCCAACGGAGGCAATGTGAGGCTCTCCAGGAGGGCTTCATAGATCGGTGGTCCTGCCCGCCTTCTTTTCCACCAGATTTTCTCCCGGAGGCGGGGCGTGCAATGGCAGCCAGCATCCGTCCAGCCTCTCCCCCACGTCGGCGTCGGTTGCGTGGAACTCCCGGTCTCCACCAGGGGTCCCTATCGCACCGAGTGCTGCCCGCGCCCTCCCCCCGGAGTAGGAGAGCTGCCCATTGGACACTCGATCCTACTCCCCCGGCCCGACCCTCCGGCGACCCGGATCCGTTCCCGAACCTGGGTGCGCTAGGCGTGCATAGCGGAAATCCACGCTGCGCCCGACAGGCGTATATGTAGCCAATTGTTGTCACTGTTGTATTTTTTTAAATTGTACTCTCCTGGGTCGTGCCTGAAAATAGGCAGGTTTTTTGCCTAGTGCACTTACCCGGTTACCAAAAGCTATTAACTAAATAAATAAATAAATGTGGTACATAGCCCTTTTATATATTTCGTAATTTCATTAAAGGTGGCCTGCAAAGTTTCTATGTATTTCTGACTGTAATAGGAAATTCCAGTACCATGTAGTGATTCAGTGTTGCTCTGGACTGTTTTTGTTTCCCAGAGTCATTATTTCACTTACTTTGTTACTGCCATTTCCTGCCAAAATCGCTTAAGTCACTTCCTGGTTTGAGTAAAACCGTAGGCGCTACCATCAATATGCCACTGGAGGATCGTGCTGTATAACAGAGTGACGATGGCTGCAGCTGCACTTTGTGGTTCTGAATCAGACACAGATCTAGATCATATCTGATGTGTCCAGCTGCGAACCATGTGACCATACTCATTCAAACCCTTGCTCCAGTCACTGCGTATGATTTCTCCTGCCTCTTTAAGCTCAAGTGAGGATTCAGAAAAGTATAGTTACATAGGTACTCACTGTAACGGTAGATCTTCAAGAGAATCTCTTGCAGCAGGTCGCACATATAGGAACTTCCCAGCAGCAGGTGTCATTTCCAGCCAGAGGATTTTACCAGCAGTCGACCTGGGAATGCCCACAATGACATCACGTGTCATGCCCCCAGACATAGAAACGTGGGTGGTCCCAGATGCTCCTCAGTTCTTTTCCCCGGTCAGCAACCATATATGGCTGGTATAACCCAAGAGGCCTCCAAGGAGTAGGTAGGAGTACCCTGTTGTCCTCCTCCTACAGCAGGAAGTGAGGGGCCAGAGGGAAGGAAAGCATGACCTGCTGCAACAGATTCTCTTGAACAGCTACCATTACACTGAGAACCTATGTAACTGTACTCTTGCAGCAGGTCACACATATAGGAATGAATACCCAGCAGCTGGGAAGAAAAATGGGCGGTGGAAAACTTAAACAAGAACTTAACACAACAGTCCTTGCAGAACTGCATGACCGAAATTGGTCCTTCTTTTGGATGCTATGTCCAAACTGTAATGTTTGGTGAAAGTATGAATTTTTGACCAGGCTGCCGCCTCAGAAATTTCTGCTGCCAAAACGCCTCTAAAGCATGCCACTGAGGTCACCATCCCACACGTGGAGTGAGGCTTCACTACACCTGGGAGCTGTTTATTATACTTTTTTATAACAAAAAGTAATCCAGCTGGCCAACCATCTGGACAAGCACTGCTTAGAAACAGAACTGCCCTCTTTGCCTGGGGCGAAGGAAACAAAAAGTTGTGCTGTCTTGCGCTTTTCTTTTGCATGTTAAAGATAATACCGCAGACTTCTATGTACATCTGAAGTGTGGAGCAATGCCTCCCCAGGGTTAGCAGGCTCCTCATAGTACACAGGTAGGTGGATAGAGTCAACTCTGATACCACCTTCAGGAGAAAATTAGGATTTACACGTAATGACACTCTGTGAAAACTTTAGTACGGTTCCTTATACATAAGGGCTTGCAATTCTGATATATGGCTAGCTGACATAATTGTTACCAAAAAGAGAAATTTCCAGGAGAGATACTGCAGCTCACATGTATCCACTGGTTCGGGGGGGAGGGGGAAGAGATAAGGTGAGTTTTTCTAGGACAGAATTTAGGTCCCACAGAGATAGGGGATTCCAGATAGAGAATGCCCTTCAAAAAGGTTTTTATAACCTCCAATTGAGGCAGGGGTCAGTTACCCACTGGGACGTGAAAGGCAGATATTGCTGACGGGTGCACTTTCACAGATGAGTACTTCAGTCCAGATTCTGAGAGAGAGTAAGTAGTCTGGGAGGCGCTGTGGTGAACAGGTGTATGGGTCCAACCCTTGGTCCACTGCCCACGTAGCAAACCGCTTCCACTTCATGGAGTAGGTTGCCCTGGTGAAAGACTTACGAACTGCCCCTAACACCTCCGTCACCTGGGGTGAGACTTGGAACCTGAAAAGAGCCATTTATTTTTTTATTTTTATTTATTTCGTTTTTTGTTGACCGGGTAAGTGCACTAGACATATCCTGCCCATATTCAGGCATGACCCAGGGGAGGGGGATACAGATGAATGCCAACTGACCTTGAACTAGATTAAGCTGTTGGTGGTATTTTTAGTGAATGAGGGAAATTTGGCCTGGACACCGGGGAAATTCCCCTACTCTTTTTGATAAGTGCCATGGGATCTTTAACATTCACCTGAACTACCACAAATCCAGGCAGATGGGACCTCGGTTTAACGTCTCATCCGGAAGACGGCACCTCAGAAGTGCAGCACCCCTCTCATGCTGCACTACAGTGTCAGTACTGGGATATTAACCCAAGTGCCAGATGTGGGAACTGAACCCACAGCCCTCTGATCTCCCGGCCTCAGAGGCGAGTGTGCTACCTACTGAGCCACTGACCATGTCTTCAGGTGCCAAGCATACAGATGCAGGGAGCAAAGATTGGAATGAAGAAGGGTTCCCTGAGCTTGAGTGACAAACTGGAAGAGGTAGGGGCTCCTAGATAGTCAGCTGCTGCCACAGTGGAAACCAGACCTGTCTCAGCCATAGAGGTGCTATGAGAATTATAGTGGCCTGGTCTTGGATCAGTTCGTGTAGAACCCTCTGAATGAGAGGAAATGGAGGATAGGTGCAAAGAAATGTTCTTGTCCAGGAAAGAGATAACGCGTTGAGTGGAGAGGCGAAAAAGTCTAGTACGATTCGACCTCAGCAAATGAAGAGGTCTTCGACCACTTCTTGGAGGATCTCCCATTCGTGCGTCGGCAGCTGAGTGCGCCCACTAGGGTGTTCTTATTGCCCGGGACTTGCATTGCGATCAGGTGTAACCCATGTTGGATCGCCCAGTACCACACTCTCATTGCCTCTCTACACAAAAGGGGTAGGAACAGGTCCTCTCTTGCTTGTTCAACTAATGGACTACCATGGAGTTCTCCATTTGAATCTGAAGGCAACCCGCTGGCAGCAGATTCTCGAATGCCTGCAGTGGTTAAAGAACTGCTCTCTTCTCCAAAATATTGATGTGGAGACGTGCTTCTCCTTGGTGCCACACCCCATGGGTCTGAAGGTTGTCTAGATGGGTTCCCCAACCATGGTGGGAGTTATCGGTAGTAAGTGTGTGGTGAGGGATGGGAGTTTGAAATGGGACGCCCTGCAACAGGTTGTCTATATTCCTCCACCACTGAAGGACACATACTGCAGGAGTTGAGACCATGACTTCTGCTTCTAAATCATTTATTCTTTGGTCCCACTGTTCCCTCAGGGTCCACTGTAATATCTGCATGTGTAAGTGGGCATAAGGGACTGTTGGGATGGCTGCTGCCATGTGTCCCAGTAACCTCAGATACTCTCTGGCTGAAATGTACCTGATGTCACATACCTGAGATGCCAAATTGATTTGTTTTTACGCCCCACTGCATGGCAGGAAGGCTGAGCCTACTGAAGTGTCCAGTACGGCCCCAATGTACTGGAGGCAATGAGTGTACTCCATCTTGGATTTTGGCACACTGACTGTTATTCCCAAAGATGCAAACAACTTGAGTGTTTTGGAAAGGGCTATTGCCAACTGATATCTGGACAAGACCTTGAGCAACCAGTCATCCAGGTAAGGAAAGACATAGTGATCTGCTCTCCTGACAGCTGCCACCACCATGACCGCAAGGCTCTTCGTGAATACCCTGGGAGCTGAAGCCAACCCAAAAGGTAGGGCCCTGAACTGGTAATGGTGGTTTTGGAAACAGAAGCAGAGATACTGTCCGTGGGCGGGGCAGATCATTATGTGCAGGTACGCATCCTTCATATTTTTATTTTATTTAGTTTTTGCTGACCGGGTAAGTGCACTAGACAAATCCTGCCTATTTTCAGGCACGACCCGGGGAAGGGTGATACAGATGAATTGCAACTGACCTTGAACCAGATTAAGCTGTTGGTGGTATTTTTAGTGAATGAGGGAAATTTGGCCAGGACACCGGGGAAATTCCTCTACTCACCTGTGGGTGGACGGCCGTCCTACTGCTAGATGGCCACACTAGCTGCTGGAGGTCTGCCTCTGAACAAGTAAGTGGTCTACTGAGAAATATAGGATATTCTTGTCTCGGAACAGGACAATCAGGAGCTTAAAGGGAACACAGGCAGAAAGTAAGGAGAGAGAGAAAAAAAAACAGAGGAAAGAGTAAGGATTGCAAACAGTTAAGGGGCCAGAAATAAGACATGATTGGAGTGGTGCAGTGCAGTGGCTGTGGAGCAGCAGTCTTCCGGGAGATGTTCTGGAGGATGCGGTGTTGTCCCATCTGCAGGCACCTCTCTGGGCTGAGGGAGGAGGTTGCTCATCTCCAGGCTGGGTTGGCCAGGATTTGTGGGACCTCCTCTTCCATCCAGGGACCACCAGTGCCACTGCCGTTGCCTCAGAGGTTGCCAAGAAAGAGGAGCGGTTGGACCACAGTGGGCTCAGGGAGGGTGAGGGGTGGTGGAACAGAGGCACATCCCTCCAGTTGTACCTCTCCACAATTCCTATGCCATTCTGGCAAAGTGTGGTTCCTCTATGGAGGCACCTACAGTGGAGACCAAGGAGGATGCTGGGAACCTCCACAGAGGAGACCCACAGGAGGGTGGCAGGGACCCTGCAGGGAAGGAAACAACTCCTGGTGGGGACTCCATTGTTAGGAAGGTAGAACTGGGCAAGGAAGGGAGAGAGAGGTGCCTGCCTGGCGCCATGGCTTGGAGGGACAGGGAGCGAATCCTCAGGATTGCTGGAGCAGCTGCACAGGGAGGAGCTGGAAGTCATTGTCCACCTAGGGACAAATGACCTGGCTAAGAAGGGATTAGAGAAGTGCAGGAAGAGTTTGTGGAATTGGGAGGGCCTTAGTCAAGTAGCACCGACAGTAACCTTCTCGGAGGTGCTACCCATCTATGGCATAGAGAGGCTAGGGTGTTCCGCACCATGGGATTCAATCAGTGGTTGAAAAACTGGTGTGGAGCTCAGGATTTGGCTTCATTGGGGACTGGGGGTCCACCTGGAGTGATGCAATCCTATACTGGCATGATGGGCTGCATCTGTCCGGGAGGGGAACCAGGATCCTAGGTGACAGGTTTAAATGCTTCATTGGCAAGCTTTTAAACTAGCCAAGGGGGGAGGCACTGGAAAGGAGCAGGAAAATCCTAGCCCCCAAACAATCACGGTAGTAAGTGTGGCAAACACCAACATGGAGGTGTCGATAGGGAGAAGGGCAGCGGTAAATGGAGAAAGTGACAAAGGCAAGAAGGACAGGGATGGGGCAAAAGGGGGTAAGGCCATCAGGAAATGGAGGGTAATGAGTACCAATGCCCGTAGTCTGGGCAACAAGCTCCCTGAGCTGGTGGCCTTAATGGAAGAGGGATGCCTGGATATCGTAGCAGTCACAGAAACATGGTACACAGAGAACCATGACTGAGATGTTAACATACCAAGGTACATAACCTACAGGAGAGACAGGCAGGGGAGAAGAGGGGGAGGAGTAGCTCTCTATGTAAAGGAAGGGATAAAAGCAACTGAACAAAAGAGTAAACAGGGAGGAGAGGAGGCACTGTGGGTCACCTTGGAGACTGGAAGAGCACCACAATCCGACAGGGGTTGTGTACAGACCCCATGTCAGGGGAAGGAATGGACAAGATATGATGGAAGGCATTCTTAGAATGGCAGAGAAGGGAGATACTGTTGATGGGAGACCTGAATATGCCAGATGTTAACTGGAGCACATTTGCTGCAGCCACATCCAAGAGCAGGGCCATTCTTGACGCCCTACAGGTGGCAGGCATTAGACAGCTAGTTTTGGAACCCACTCGTGAGGGAGCAATCTTAGACCGCGTACTCTCAAACGGGGGCAGTGAGAGGATTTCAGATCTAGAAGTGGGTTGTCATCTGGGGACAAGTGACCATCAAACAGTGTGGTTCACGTTAAACTCAGTTACAGAGTCAAGCCATACAAAAGTGAGGGTACTGGACTTTAAGAGGGCTGACTTTGGCAAGATGGGAGAGTGTCTCAGAAAAGCACTAGCAAACAGGCTAGAAGGAGGTGTGGAGCAACAATGGGGAATTATCAAAACTGCCATCACAGAGGCAACAAGCCTTTGTATGAAGCAAATAAACAAATCAAAACGAAAGAAAAGCCATTATGGTTCTCAAGAGAGGTGGCTGTGAAAGTCAGGAAGAAAAGATAGCATTCGGAAGTATAAGGAAACACAGAAGGAGCAGGACAGAGAGCTGTACCAGTTAAGGCAGAAAGAAGCAGGAGGGAAGTCAGAATAGCAAAGGCCCAAACTGAGGAAAAATAGCCAACTCAGTTAAGAAGGGGATAAAACCTTTTATAGGTACATCAGCGAGCATAGAAAGACAAAGGGAGGGATAGTGAGGCTGAATAGAATGAACGGTGGGTGGGCAGAGGGGGACAGTGAAAAAGCAGGAATACTGAACGAATATTCTGCTCAGTATTCACAAAAGAGGAGGGGGAAGTGCCTAATCCAATTAACAGAAGCACTCTTGATAGGGGATCGATCCAGTCCTTTCACAGAAGAAAGGGTTCTGCAAGAACTCCTAAAACTGAAGGTGGACAAAGCAATGGGTCCTGATGGAATTACCCCAAATTCTAAAAGAATTAAGGAAGGAACTAGTGAAACCACTGGCTACTCTTTTTAATAAATCATGGGAGGATGGTGTGGTACCCGAGGACTGGAGGAAGAGCGGATGTATTTCCTTCACAAAAGTGGGACCAAGACAGAGGCAGGAAACTACAGACCTGTCAGTCTGACCTCTGTGGTAGGGAAAGTGATGGAGTCACTTCTGAAGGAAAGAATAGTTGAGTACCTAGAGGTCAGTGAGCACAGGATCCAAGGCAGCATGGGTTCACAGTGGGAAGGTCATGTCAGACAGATCTAATAGATTTCTTTGACTGGGTGACCAAAGTAGTAGACCAGGAGGGGCTGTGGACATGGCCTACCTAGACTTTAGCAAGGCATTTGACACAGTCCCACACAAAAGATTAATAGTCAAATTAACCAGCCTGGGAGTGGGTCCCAGGGTGGTAGCCTGGGTAAAACGTTGGCTGGACAACAGGACACAGAAGGTAATTGTAAATGGAGTCCACTCTGAAGAAAGGGCAGTTACTAGTGGGGTACCACAGGGTTCAGTATTGGGTCCAGTCCTTTTTAATGTCTTCATCAGTGACACTGCAGAGGGACTGGAAGGAAAAGTATGCCTTTTTGCAGATGACACAAAGATCTGCAACAGGGTTGATACACAAGGGCGTGGAAAGGATGAAAAGGGACTTGGCAAGGTTGGAGGAATGGTCAGGACGTATGGCAGCTAAGATTCAATGCAAAAGTGCAAAATAATGCACCTGGGAAACAAGAACCCAGGGAAGATTACACAATGGGTGGGAGGTAGTAACAACAACAAAACAGGAAAGGGACCTGGGGGTAATCATATCAGATGACCTTAAGGTTAGCAAGCAATGTGAGAGGCAGTAGGAGGGCCGGGGTATACTGGGATGTATAGGGAGAGGCATCAGCAGCAGAAAACAGGAAGTTGTTATCCCTCTGTACAGACAGTTGGTGAGACCCATCTGGAATACTGTGTCCAGTTCTGGAGACCCCATCTCCGCAAGGACATAGACAGGATAGAGGCAGTCCAGAGGAGAGCAACTAAAATGGTGCAGGGTCTGCAAGAGAAGCCGTATGAGGAGAGACTAAAGAGCTTAATATGTATACCCTTGAGGAAAGAAGGGAGAGGGGACATGATAGAAACTTTCAAGTACCTCAAGGGAATCAACAAAGTCCACGAGGGTAGCATCTTCAGAAAAAGACTTGCAAGAACAAGGGACACAATTTAAAGATAGAAGGAGGAGGTTCAGGGCAATGTGAGGAAGTATTATTTCACAGAGAGGGTAGTGGATGCATGTAACAGCCTTCCTGAGGAAGTTGTGGGGTCTAAAACTGTGGGAGAATTCAAGAATGCATGGGACATACATAAGGCAATTCTTGTGGGGGGCAGGAAGATATAGGCTGTTGGTCAACTAGGATCTGCGGCCTATCCTGTAGGTAGGGAAATGGGCAGACTAGATGGGCCTAGCGGTCCTTATCTGCCGTCAAAGTCTATGTTTCTATGTTTACCGAAGGAGAAGGATGTGTGTCCAGTGGTGCGGGAGGCCTCACGACTGGTCGAGAAACAAAGTATGGAAAGTTCGGTGGATGTGGCAGATATTGAGGGAGATGAAGTTTATCATGAAGCAAATTCAGGTTTAAAGCAATCGTTGTTTAAAGAACAAGATATGGCAATGAGAATTTCAACAGAAACGACTGGCTCCCCAGTCAGGGAAAGTGCGGCATTGGAAAGTAACACTGCGGCAGTACCTAGCTCTTTACACGGAATTACATCATTGCCTATTTCAGCTGAGCGGCCTGACAAGGCGTTTGCAGGTGTTGACAGGAAGAATGAGGAAATGGAAGGCTCAGCAACGGAGTCAAAGGAGGGTGAGTGCTCTCAGAATGATATCTTTCTCCCGGCTGGCAGTTTTAATCGCTGATAGAAGCGAGTGCCGAAAGCCGTGTAACCTGACTGTTTTAGACACTCCTTTGGAACAGGTAACTGTTCGTCCAGATGGACTCACACGCCCTTCTCTGGTTGCGGTGCAAAAAAGAACTGAATCATTGTATCAAAAGGCTGCTACCCTCACTAATGAGTCAGGGTTTGTGTTTATTCCGTAGCCGATGGCAGATCTGGCTAATACTGAGCCTTCTTTAATTAAATATCAAACTGGAGCTACTAATCAAAAAGGGATCACAGAATTTTGTTTTTCTAAGCATTCAAACCTTAAACCCCTGGTTCCATCTACGGAAGGGGAGAAATCTTTAATTCTGGAGAACTCTCAGTTAAAGGCAAGCGGGAAAAATGCAGAGGCTGACTTTAATTCTCAGGGGATTGGGGAATCTGTATTACATGATGATTCCTGGACCCCGCAAAAAGCACTGCAAGGGGCTGGATGGGAGAGAGGGCCTACCGGGGTTTGGTCTCCAGACTTGGCTTGGGATTCTCAATTGGATTTACAATCAGGCTCCCTGAGTGGCAGCCTAAAACTGAGTTTAACGTTATTCAAAATGATTTCAAAGGGAATCTGGCTGTGGGGACTGCTATTATGTCTACTCAATCAATTGAATTAAAGCCTAAAGGGCCTTCAGTTATGGCCAGTTCCTCGGAGGGGCAGGTTTTGGAAGAGAAGGGGAGTGTGGAGGTCTCAGGGCCTGCTAATAAACCCCTGTTATCGAAACTATTTTCCAAATATAAAAGGGAAGCTGCTCCTAGGACAAATGCAGTAAGAATATGGTACAAAGGTGAACTGGAAACAAGACCCGATAGACAATATGTGGGGAAATGTTTAATTAAGGACTCTCTGAAGTTTTTACCTCGAGATGTATTTGCATTCATTAATATATCCGGAGAAGACAATTTTGATATTAGCTTTCGATCAGCTTACAATTTAAGACCTTTTCTGGGAACGATAAGGTCAAGTAAAATTTTCTCCCATATGGACCCCCTTCTTGGTGATTCCACTCACTAAACCTTGAATAAAAAATGTCACGGTTATGTTTAGAAATGAGGGGGTCCATGTGGAAGATATCACCTACTGGCTTTCCCAAAAATGTGAGATTCAAAGTAACCCAGTGCCCATCTTGGATTCAGAGCAGTTTTGGACGGGGGGGGGGTGGAAATATAAGGTAAAGCTTAGATAGTCTGACACAGGGACTGAACACATTCCTAATGCTTTTTTGTTGGGGAGGGATCGAGTTCTATAGTGGCCAGCCCAGGGCATGTTACAAGTGTGGTGCTAAAAATCATCTTTCTAGTGTATGTGACCAGCCTAGATTCGATAATTGTGGCGAAGTCGGCCATATCACTATGCAATGTGCTAATCACACAAAGTGTGATTTCTGTGAGGATTCTGGCCATGCTTCCAGAGAATGTCCATGGGCTGCTAGGAACAAAGCCTCATGTTGCAGTCCTGATTTAATTATTCAACAAGCCCAAGATGCAGTTTCTATAAAAGAAGGGCCCTAGGTAGTTGCTCCATCTCCCCTTTCTCGGGAGGAACCAAATACATCTGTTTCCACTATAGGGCCCCTCCCCCTGCCATTTTGCTTCCCTTCCCTGAAGTTCCTGAAAATACTGTCCCAGCCGATTCTGAGGCGGCAAACCTCTTGGTACCAGTTTGCTATAGTAATCCAACAGATTCAGAGAGTATTTGAATTGATAGGGAAGGAGTGTCTCTCCTCCATCCAAGATGGTCGAATACGCATGTGAAGGCTGTAGTTGTAACAAAGAGTGAGTCTATCGAATCTCCTAATTCCTACTCTGCCTTACCTCTTGGGGAGATTCAGAAATGGATTTTGGGGACTCGGATTCTCAAAGATCCATTCAAAGTAATTTAGGCATCCCTGCAGAAGAATATAAGGAGAAAAAGAAAAAAAAAACGGAGGAAAAAATAGGTCTTATTCTTTCCCTGTTGAACTAAAATTGCTGGTTTCCTTTGGGGTTCTTTGAATACACACAGCTTACTAAACTCTGTTAAAAGACGAGCTGTCTTGCAGCTCTTGAGGGACCAGTACATAGGGATTAGTTTTCTTCAAGAAACGTGGATGTTTTCTAAAGAACAAGTAGCTTCCTTTCAAAGGGATTGGCCCTGGGGGCCATCTTATTGGTCTTTTGGCAGGGACAGGGCAGATGGGACAGGGATACTATTTAATTCGTTCCATTTTGTTTTGCAGAAACTAGTGTATTTAATTTCTGGGAAGTTACTAATCACTGATAGTTTATGGCATTCTAGACATTGTCGATTTATAAATATTTATAATCCTCAGACGAAGGCCCTTAGATCTGAATATATGAAACTAATTCAGCCTTTCCTGATTTCCTCTCTTCATATTTTTTGGGGTGGGGATTTCAACTGTATTCTCAATATAAAGGGAGATTTAAACAAAAAAAATTATTGCGACTCAAATTGTCCGGCTAGCATTATTAGGACAGGGGATCTAGTAAATTGTAACAATGCAGCCAAATTACGATCTAACTTTACGTTTTTTAAAGGGAAAATGGGCTCCACAATTGATTATTTGTTTCTTTCTAAAAAATTTTCAAATGGGAAAGTTTAAGTTGATCCCTGTAGAATTGTCAGATCACTTATTAGTCCAGGTAGAAATTGGATCTGCTCCATTAGTTAAGAAACCAGCGACCAGATGGAAATTAAATACCTCTATCCTTAAGGAGGGGGTAGTATGTAATTCTATTTCCCTTATTTTACAAGCTAGATTGTCAGTTGCCTTTCTCTATTCAGACTTAGGCCTGTGGTGGCTAGAAATGAAGAGAGAGATTGTTGCGATTGGTTTAAAAAAATATGGCTTCCCAAAACGGAATTCTGATTTTCTGCCCTATTTACGATTAAGGTCCCACTTAAAGCACTTGATCTCCTTGGGAAACACATCCAGGTATGACTATTCAGCCCAAATCGATATAAAAAAATCAAATGAAATTGTTCCAGTATATCAGATCTCAGACCTTGCAAGCTATTTTAAAAAATCATTCGGCTAAAACAGTATTATGTAAGAAACTTAAAGACTCGACATCCTTAGATTATTTAATGCAGAATCAGATTAAGGTGGAGGACGAAAACAGGATTAACTCCATGATAATGGACCATTTTGATGATTTAAAACTAATGATTGAGCCTTCTGTGTCTGAGATTGCTAAATATTTGGGGGTGCCTCCTGAGCTGCTGGAGCCCCAGGATATTTTACAATTGGCAGAACCTTTTTCTTGTAAAAAATCAGAATCGTTGATTAATAAATTAAAGGATAATACCACTCCAGGTTTGGATGGTCTAACATTTTTTATAAGACTTTTCAAGTAGAAATAACAGCATGTTTACTTCTAGTTTTTCAGTTTTTTATGTCCAGAATATGGATTTCTCCTCCTTTTTCAGATGGGTTATTGATTTACATCTTTAAATTAGGGGACAGGGGGATATCAAGAATTGGAGGCCTATTTCTATTTTAAATTCTGATTACAAAATTTTAGCTTCTTTGTTAAATAACAGATTAAGACTCATTGCGGATAAAGTCATCTCTCCTTTACAATATTGTGGAATACCTAATAGGCGAATTCAGTCTGCTCTAACAATAATTAGAGACATAATAGGGGTTTTATCCCTAGAAGGAAAATCAGGATACGTGTTATCCATTGACTTGGAGAATGCTTTTGATAGGGTTAATCAGGTCTTTCTATTTCAAGTATTGGGGTTTTTAGGGATTCCTGCGTCATTTGTAGGGATTATAAGAGCTCTTTATAAATCTGCTACAGTATATCCAGTGATTAAGGGGAACATCACGAAAGGTATATTAATGAATACAGGGGTCCGCCAAGGGTGTCCACTGAGACCCTTACTGTATGTTTTTTCATTAGAACCTTTACTACGGGCTCTAACAATCCCTCCTAGATGGGAAGGAATTCATAAACCATTAGGTAATAACCAACTGTTTGTACAGGCTTTTGCAGATGATGTCTGCCTTTTTTATAATCCTGTGGAGCAAATAGCGGAGTTTTTTAAAAGAATTTCATTTTTTCCACACTTTCTAATGCTAAGGTTAATTAAAAGAAATCCAGAGGTTTATTGATAGGGTGTGTTTCTCACACATTTGTGTATGAAAATGATATTATTTTCTCCAATGCACCATTATCTATTCTGGGTGTTTTACTTGGGCCCCAGAACATGCCAGTGGAGAATTGGGATTTGGTACTCAAAAAAGTTGAAGCTAAAATAGCTAAGTGGAGGCAGTTTAAATTCTCCAAACTCAAAAGAATCCAGATTCTAAAACAATTTATTTTCCCCTGTTTACAATATATTGCTCAAATATTTCCTTTACCAGTACAATTAGAAGCTAGATTGTATAGTTGCTGTTTTCAACAATTAAGGGGGAATAGATTGAACCCAGTCAGGCGATGTTATACTTATTTGGCTAAAGGAAAGTGGGGGATTAGGTATGATGGATCCAGTGATTTTTTTGTCATATTCTGTTTATCACGCATAATTTAAGACGATGTTTACTGTCTGTCTGATAGTCGTGATGGTTACTGGATCAGGCAAGCCCTAGAGAGGTATATGAAAGCATGGGTTAATTTTGCTCCTTAAATCAATCCACACATTCATTTTCCAGCATATTTCAGACCAACAGCTCAGAAGTTGTATAAATGGCAAATGGTAAAAGACCAAATTACTTCCAGTGTCACAAAGTCTCTTTATAAGTCTATAATGTCTCGGGTTTATCCACAAGACCCTTGTTTCAAGAACTGCCCTTCAGTCAGAAATGAAAGTATTTTAGCCCAACTAAATAACCCCAGACTTCCTGTATATATGTGGGAAATACAGTGACTTACAATGTATGGCCATTTGAACGTTAGAGGAACAGCTAAATATAAAGCTACAGATGAGAGGAACTGCCCTTTTCCAAGATGTGTTAACCAGGAAGAAACAATGGAGCATTTTTTTCTGAAATGTTCTTTTTCTAAATCAATGTGGAAATATGCGGCAAATAGATGGAATATGTCTTGGCTGTTATTTCTGGATTATGAAACTTTCATTATTGGGGTGGTATCTCCTCACCTAAGAATTTACGACAAACATACTTTGTTGATTTTTTTTGCGTGTTTAAGATTTTGTTTATGGCAACTAAGATGTCAATGGGTTATTTATCAGAAATGGAGTACTGCGGAAGGGTATTGTTGTTATGTAAGTAATGAATTATCGAAAGTTTACTTAAAAGAAACAACTGTATAATGCAGCTAAAGTCACACTTTGGTGGAAAGGCTTTTCCCATATTAAATATAAATAGCTAATTTATCGATGTCCCCTTTTGGGGGAGGCTTTGTGAGAATGCTACTGCTTAGGTTTGTGGGATTTCTTTTGAGGGTGGGGGGATTTGATTGTATTATTTATCAAGTGGTTTTCTTTTTTGTATATTACTTATGTGATTCATTTGTATGCACTATTGTAAATAAAAACACCCCTACTCTTTTCAATAAGTGCCATGGGATCTTTAACATCCACCTGAACTACCATCAATACAGGCAGATGGGACCTCGGTTTAATGTCTCATCCGAAAGACGGCACCTCAGAAGTGCAGCACCCTTCTCATGCTGCACTATAGTGTCAGTACTGGGATATTAACCGAAGTGCCAGATGTGGGAACTGAACGCATAGTCCTCTGATCTCCCGGCCTCAAAGGCGAGTGTGCTACCACCTGAGCCACTGACAATGCAAGCGGAGCCATTCTCCCTTGTTTAGTAGGGGCATGAGCGCTGGAAGAGTGACCATCCTGAATTTTTTGTATTCTATGAAGAAATTTAGCTTTCTGAGATCTAGAATGGGTCTTAGATCTCAAGTCCATTCTGAAACTAGAAAGAAGTGGGAGTAAAACCTCCAGCCTTGTTGATGAAGGGAGGCTGGTTCTATCGCTTTTTTTGAGTAAAAGTGCTTGAACCTCTGCTGCCAATATTGCCTCATGTTTGGGAGGATAGTAAGAAGTCCTTGGAGGCATAAAGGGAGGCACAGCCATCAAGTCTAGAGTGTGGCCTGATTGCACCAACTGGAGCACTTATGTATCTATCCACTATACTTTGTCAGTCCTGTAAATACAGGGAAAATATGCCCCCTACCTCCGTAGGTTGGGGCCCTAATACCACGTGCTCGGGGGAGGGGGGACCTTCAGGCTGCGGGATGTCCCTGTTAGGGAACTGATGAGGTGGAAGAAAAAAATACTCAGAATTTTTTCTAAGACGAAAGGACAACAATTTTTATTTTTATTTATTGAAATTTCGGATAACATCTTTGAGAACAAGCTCATTTCATAGGTTCCACGTCAGACGAACAATACATATTGGAAAAGTATGAGACAGAGAACAAACAAAACAAGGAATTATACAAGACATTACAACAGTATATAACTACAGAAGTTCCAATACATGTGGCATTGTACAATGTATGCCATGGTGCACATCTGATTAAAACCTGGAATTCAAAGGGTCATATTAGAGGGGGTGAGGTCTTATGAAACGACCCTTTACAGGAAAATGAGAACAAACTTGGCCTAATATCTAATAATCAACAAGGTAAGGGATGGCATCAGCCCTGGGGCCTCGTCAGAGGTGAGAAGGTATGGGACAAAGCATTTTAAAGTGAGCAAGGGAGCTCAGGAGATATAACAGGGGGAGGGGGGACAGGGGGAAGCCATAGAGGGGTGAGGGGAAAGAGTGGAAGGGATCAAGAGGAAATGTGAAAGGAGAATGATTAGCAACTTAGAAGAACAGGTTACTCACCTGTAACAGTAGTTCTAGGAGTGGTATATGTTGTTCACCCACACTGTTTGGCATTGTCCCCTTCCACTTTAAATCTGTCGGAAATCTTCATGCTGGCTCCTCCCACCCACCCGGGTGGTTTATACCTGGCTCCACCCCATGACACCAGATCTTAGCCTGCTGGAAGCAAGGTTGTGTGCGTCCGCAGCCGGGGAGGTCGGGTGGGTCCATGTGGATGAACAACATATACCACTCCTAGAACTACTGTTACAGGTGAGTAACCTGTTCTTCCAGAAACGTGGATATGTTGTTCATCCGCACTGTTTGGCAGACTCCAAGCAGTTCTCTGGGAGGAGGGAGGCAAGGCACACACCTCCTACTTAGGAAACAGAGACTGGGGAACTGAAGCCCCAAAGCCAGCATCCCGGCGTGACTCAAGGTCGATGAGGTAATAGGTGATAAAGGTGTTTGCTGACTTCCAGGTAGCAGCCCGGTAGATGATCTGGATAGGGATGTCCCTGGAAGCAGCCACCGATGCAGCAGTATGGCGTGTTGAATGAGCTCCTATCCCTCTGGGTGGCTCCTTGTTCACCAACTCATAGCACAAACCTATGCATGATGTAATCCATCTTGCTATGGTCCATTTGGCTGCAGGTCTGCTAGAAGCGGCTTCAGCGTAGGTGAGAAACAGCTAGCGAACCTGTCCGCGAATTTCCGCCGTCCTCTCCTTATAATAGGAGAGAGCACGTCTCAGGTCCAAAGTATGCCGCCTGTACTCGGTGCCCGAGGTGTAATTAGGGTAGTATACCAGCAGAGTCAACACCTGGTTAAGGTGAAACTCTGATACCACCTTCGGAAAGAATTTCGGGTGGGGGCACAGGACAACTTTGTCCCTGTGAAAGACCAGATAAAGAGAGTACACCGAAAGCACCTGGAGCTCTCCTGTCCTTCTGGCTGACGTGATAGCCACCAGGAAGGCAGTCTTCCACAAGTGTGAGAGCTCACACTTGTGCATGGGTTCGAATGGCTTGCCCATGAGCTTTGCCAAAACCAGAAACAAATCCCACAGAGGCGGAGGTTCACGCACCGGAAGGGACATGTGATCCAGGCCTTTGAAAAAGCACCCGACCACTGTCTCCTGCGCCAATGTCAGCTGACTGGCCCACGTCCAGTAAGCAGAAATGACTGCCAGGTGTACCTTAAGGGTCTATGACCTAAGACCCCATTTGGAGAGAGACCAAAGGTAGTCAAGAATGTTAGCCCCAGGACAGGACAAGGGGTCCAGACTCTTACCCTAACACCAAATAAAAAATCTCTTCCATTTGAAGGCATAGCATTTGCTGGTCAATTCCTTTCGGGATGCCTCCACCACGGTGTCGACATCTTCGGAAAGACCCAAAGCCTGGAACTCTAGCCGCTCAGGTACCAGGCTGTGTGGTGCAGGGATTGAAGGTCCAGATGGAAGACCTTCCCCTGGTTCAAAGATATCAGGTCCAGGCATGTGCAAAGCCACTACTGCAGTTGAGGCTGAGATCATCTGGATACCAGAACTGGCGTGGCCAGTCTGAGGCTAAGAGGATCACCTCCGCCTTGTCCCTCCTCACCTTGAGTAACAACTTATGGATCAAGGAAAATGGAGGGAAGGCGTAGAGAAAACCTGGGGTCCCTGGCCTCAAGATGGCATCCCCCTGCAGTGAGCCCTGCTGAGGGGGACGGGCATGATACAGCCTCAGCTTGGTGTTTTCCCTGGAGGCAAACAGGTCCATCAGTTTGCCCCAGCGAGAGAACAGTCTGTAAGCTACTTCTAGATGGAGAGACCACTCATGGGATGTTTGGCTTATGTGGCTGAGAGCATCCGCCAGCTGGTTTGAGGCTCCTGCCACATGGATGGCTAGGAGATCCGCCTCCAACTGGCTCACGACGGTCCAGATGCGGAGTGCCTCCTTGCACAGCAGACAGGAGTGTGTGCTGCCCTGTTTGTTAAGGTAGTACATGGTAATAGTATTGTCCGTTTGGACTTGAACCCGGAGCTGAGGAGCGAAAGCTGACAGTGCCAGTCTGACTGCTCTGAGCTCCAACAGGTTGATGTGGGATTGGGACTCCTTGGGAGTCCAGAATCCGTGGGCTCTGTTGTCCCTCACGTGGGCTCCCCAGCCCAAGAGAGAGAGGCATCGGTCGTAAGGACAACCGTCGGCTCGGGGCAGACAAACGGGATCCCTTCCTGCAACCGTTCTGGGGCGGTCCACCAGTGGAGATCATCCCACATCTTCTGGGTTACAGTGATCAGCTGGTCAAAATGACCATGGTGCTGAGTCCACTGGGCAGCCAGCTCCCACTGAAGGGGGCGCATGTGCAGCCTGGCCCAATGGACCACAGAGATGCTCACCGCCATGTAACACAGAAGGCGCATAAAGTCCCGGGTAAGGCACAAGTGCCCAACCAGAAATGACTGGGCAAAGGAGGAAAGAACTTCCGCCCTGTCCGCCGGGAGCTGAGCTCTGGCTTGACAAGAGTTGAGCTCTGCCCCGATGAAGCCCATCACCTGAGAAGGCACGAGTTCCGACTTGGCCAAGTTGGGAGCACGTTTGGAGGGCCAGATCCCTGGACCCCTCCGCATCCTGTTGGGTGGAACCTGCCAAGAGTCAATCGTAGAGATAAGGGTAGATTTTGACTCCTTGACGCCGAAGGTGGGCCGCCACCACTGCAATGCATTTGGTGAAGTCCCATGGGGCCAATGACAGGCTGAAAGACATGGCTCGGAACTCGTACAGGGTCCCTTTGACCCTAAAGCGGAGGAACTGCTGATGGGACGGACGGATTGGGACGTGAAAGAATGCATCCTGTAGATCCAGTGAACAGAACCACGTTTCGCTCCAGGGATGGTATGATCTGGTTCATAGTGACCATCCGAAAGGTGCGAGACCTGAGGAACTGATTCAGGTCGTGGAGATCTAGGATGGGGCGCCAACCCCCATCTGCTTGGGCACCAGGAAGTACCTGGAGACAAAGCCTGGGTCTGTTGGAGAATCCAGCACTAGAGCTACTGCCTCCTTGCGGAGGGACTGAGCTACGTCAACTCGAAGAGCCGACTGGGTGCATGTGGAAATCCATTCCTTCCGAGGGGTGTAGGTTCAGCCGGGAGAGTACTACTCGAATTCTAGAGGCAGTCCCCGACCGACCGCTACGAGAACCCACCTGTCCAAAGTGATAGTGGACAATGCGGAAAGGAAGTGGCGGAGCCAACCCCCCATGGGAGGACCCAGAGCTGGCGTGACAGGTATAGGGGTGGCAAACCCCAACCCGTCACTGAGCAGGCTTAAAAGAAGGCTCCAGGACCTGAGCCTCGGCCTCCTTTGCGGGCCTGTTGGGGTCCAGGCTTGGGCCGAGGGCACCAAGCTTGAGCCTGCTGCAGATGTTGATGCTGCTGACCTCCTTGGTAGGAGGGCTGCCAAACCGCAGGGGAAGAATGCCGAAAGGGCTTATCCTTTTTCTTCTTCTGCTGCTGGTTCTTGCCCAAAGAACCCATGGCAGAAGTGGCATCCAAGGTGGCACTGGACTGCTCTATGCACTATAGGTGACCAGCCACTCTTGGACCGAACAGGTCAGTGTCCAGGAAAGGCACATCAGCCAACTTGTGCTGAGTATCCGCTGGGAAGGAGGAAAGCCTCAGCCAATCCCTGTGGCGAAAGGCCACTGCGGCGGCCATCGTGCGGGCACAAGAATCCCATATGTCCAGGGCCATCTGGAGCTGCTGTTTGGCAACAGCATGGCCCTGGTCACGGACCTGTTTGACCGTGGTCTGCATGTCCATGGGGAGATGAGGGAGGACTTCGTCCATTAACCCAAGAAGGACGTGAGAGAAGTGTGCCATAATGACTGCCGAGCTGGCCTGAAATGAAGACCTAAGGAAGAGGACGCACAGACCTTTCGGGCAGTGTGGTCCATATTTTTGGACTCTTTGTCTGGAGGTCGGTCAGTGTAGGCCGAACTGCCAGTACGTCTGAATTCAGAGGCGGTCACCAGGCACTCGGCCAAAGGGTGCTCCGTGAACCCCGCAAGGGACCCCATGAGCACCGCATACTTGCAGGCCATGCAGCAGACGGTGCTTGGCATGAGGCAGGGCGCTGCCAAAGTTTAAGTGCCGGGCCAACAATGGCTTCAGCCACTGGGAAGGCCTCCGTCGGGGTAATCCCTCTCTTCAAAATATCAGAGAGTACTCCGCCTTTTTCTGGATGGGTTCCAGGGATATTCTGGTGGAGTTGGAAATGAGATGGAGAATCCCTTGAAAGGAGGAAGGTCCTTCCTCCATCCCAGTGCCAACGGATGACTCGTCATCCCCCGGATTCAAGTGCAGTCCGGTGACATCCGAGTCCGAGGAGTCATGATACAGTGGTCTACCGCCTAAATCACCCTTGATCCTCTAAGGGAGGTCCGGGGTGACCATAACTAACAGACGTCAGGGAAGGTCGATGTCTAGTCAGTCCTCTTTCGAGGGAGCCCCTCCCTTAGGCTGCTTAGGTGGCGGTTCTACTGCAATAGATGGAGAGATCTGGATAGGCCGAACTGGAAGACAGGCCGGCCCCACGGGTGCAGGAACCAGGGACTTCGGTTCTGGAGGGGTCGGCTTCTGCCTGGGAGGCGAAAGCCAAGTAATGGCCGGGGTAGGCGGCGGAGCCAGCTGCTGCCACATAAGGTCCTCATAGCACTGGAGTTTCCACCGGAGCCTCTCCTTGTCCGAGGAGGATGAGGATGACATATAGTGTTGCCTCTTCTTTGAGCGCTTACAGTTCTTCCTCGGTTGTTCGGCCGAGGGGGTTCGGGACCGTGACCGAGATCAGAGAGGCCGACTCGGTCAATCGGGAGACACTGGTGTGATCGGTGAAACCCTAGGGTCCGGAACCGGGTCCTTGATTGGGACACCAGCAGGCTGGATCTTCTCATCCGGAAATACCAGGACCGGAGTCCGTTCTAGTGAGTCATCGACACCGGCCAGTGACAAAGGGTTGATTGGGTCAAGGATAATTTCAACCTCGGCCACGTCCTCGGTCCCCTGGCCAGAAGGAAGATCCATGAAGCCGGCGGCCGAGGATGTGATCTCGACCGAGGTAGAGACCATGTGTTCCTGGGACTCGGACCTTTCTCGGTCCCAAGAACGTCTTCGCCGGGACGAAGATAACGGGGCCTTCTCTCTCTTCCGAGAGTGGGAGAGTCTGCAGGCAGCCTCCCGGGTGGGAAGAGACTGGCACATCTCCTTGAAGGATCCTGTAAAGGTGGAACCCAGGTTCAGCGGGACGAAGAAGTTTCGATTGGCTGAGGCGAGAGCAGCTTCTTCCTCGAATGCCTTCATCTGTTCCAGCTGATAGACGGAGCCCGCAGCCGCGGAAACCGCCCACCTAGCCTCCTTCGACTTCACTGGAAGGTTCCTTTTTTCCGGTCTCCCCAGCTTCAGGCATGCCTTGCAGTCATCCAGGATGTTGGGATGGAAGGCCAAGCAAAAGCTACACGACGAAGTGTCATGGCCGACACCCAGGCAGTAGACACTCGTGAGGTGGGGATCGGTGCGCAACATATTCTGGCAGCAGGGACCCTGGCAAAATCCCAGTGGAATATTTCTCCTCCATGATCGATGCTGTAAAAGCACGATCGCTAACTCATACGAGTTTGAGCTTCGGTAAAACAGTTTGAAAGTCAGGGCCTACAAAACGCGAGAGCACGAGGGACGCAACCTGCATCTTCCAGCAGAAAGGAAGATCTGGCATCATGGGGCAGAGCCAAGGTATATACCACCCAGGTGGGTGGGAGGAGCCAGCTTGAAAACTTCCGTCAAATTTAAAGTGGAAGGGGGCAATGCCAAACAATGTGTATGAGCAACATACCACGCTCCTAGAACAGTTATTTACAAGCTGAGAACAATTATGCATAAGGTCAGGATAGCATAAGGTTAGAATAAGCGCTGTTCACAAGAAGGAAGATTATTGGAAACTATGACTAAAAGGACTGTGCCAACAGGCTTAAAAACCATGCAATAGCCTAAACTATAAAGAGACTATAATTAACCATTAACATGCTCTAAAAACAATCCAAAAAATGAACAAATTTGGCAAAAAGATACAGAAGCAGAGTCCTCTTAACGTAGGTGCCTAGGGAGGCAGGGTGGAAGGTTACTGATGCTAAAAGACCTCTTGAAAGAAACCGAATTGTTACGGTGAGTAATTTTTTCTTCTCACCCCAGGAGTCCTTTAGCTTCAGTAACAATAGCAGACTACAAAGCAGTACAGCTGGGAGGTGGGTACAGAACCTACTTAGAGAAGAGGCTCCTGCCAAATCTGGCATCAGATCTTGACTGCACATCTAGGCAATAATGCTCTATGACTGTGTACAGTCTTCCAGGTAGCTGCTTTGCAGACCTCTAGCAAGGCAATGTCACGTGCAGCTGCCACAAAGGCAGCAGTGCTCCTAGTAGAGTGAGCCCTGAGGCCTTGAAGGGGCCAAGCTCTCCTGACATCTAGGCTGTGAAGCCTTCTTTCCCCTGGAGTGGACTTGTCAGAGAAAAAGACCGGGAGTAATGGACTCGTTAATGTGGAACTCTGAGACCACCATGGGAAGGAATTTCCTATTTGTTCTGAGCTCTACTTTGTCCTTATGAGGGACCACATAGTTAGGCACAGTGCAGAGTGCTCGCAGTTCTGAAATCCTTCTTGCGGAAGTGATGGCCACTAGGAATACTGTTTTCCAGGTAACAATGTGGGTTGTAGTCATGGGCTCGAAGGGGAGCTCCATGAGCTTAGCAATGCAAAGGTTAAGGTCCAAGAGGGAACAGGTTCCCTAACTGGGGACTGCAAATGAAGGAGGCCCTTAAAGAACGTTTCGAAAATGGGCCTAGAAAAGACAGACTTTTCTTTCCCAGTGGAAAGGCAGGTTGAAACTGCAGCTCAGCGAAGCCTCAAGGATGAGGCCTTGAGACTCGATGATTGCAGATGAACTAAATAGTACAAAAGGGAAGGGCTAGAGGCCTCCAGAGGGTATATTCTTTTTCCTTTGCACCAGATTGAAAATCGTTTCCATTTAGCTGCATAGGTTTTCTTTGTACTTGGGTTTTTAGCCATGCAAAGAATTTTCAGAACTTCTTCTTCTTCTAAATACTGTGCATCTGGAAATTCTAGCTCCTCAAGAACCAGGCTTTGAGGTGAAGGGATTCCAGGTCTGGATAATTCACCCCTACTTGTGGTGGGGTGAGGAGACAGTGAGTCAGAGGAAGTCGAATCAGCTTCTTGTTGGACATGGCCAGCAGGAGAGGATACCAGGCTTGCCTTGGCCAGCCTGGAGCTATGAGGATCATGGTTGTAGGCTGATCCCTGAGCTTCAGTAGCACTCTGTTTAACAGGGGGAAAATGGAGGGAAGGCATACAGAAACTTCCCTGTCCAGTTCAAAACTAATGCATCTGCTGGGAGAGTGCCCACTGCTTTTGCGTGCTGAGTATCCAAGTCTGCTCCTATGAAGTTGAGGAGCTGAGAGGGTTCCAGATGGGATTTCTTTTCATTGATTAGAAACTCCAGAGAGAACAGAGTTGGTCTTGAGTGGTTTAGAGCGTCTCTGACTTGCCGAGGAGTCTTGCACACTATGAGCCAGTCATCCAGGTATGGAAAGATTGAGATGCCCTGCTTTCTCAAGTGGGCTACCACTACAAACAGGCACTTTGTGACTACTCTGGGAGCAGAGATGAGGCCAAAGGGTATGGCTACAAACTGGTAATGGCCTGAACGCAGCCTGACCCTCAGAACCATTCTGTGGGACTGCCTTATTGGCATGTGAAAATAGGCACCCTTGAGATACAGGAAGGTTAGCCAGTCTCCCTGCTGCAGAAAGTGTATTACCATCTTAAGGGTAATCATCTTGAATTTTGGTGTGAGTAGTTAGGTATCTGAGGTCTAAAATAGGTGGCCACTTCCCAATTTTCTTTAATGTCAGGAAGTATCTGAAGAAGAGACCTTTTCCATGCTGTGGAAGGGAAACCCTCTCCACTGCTTTGGCTGATAATAGCAGTCTTTACCTCCAGCTCCAGCAGGTATCTTTCTGTTGGGGATAGGAGTTTTGACAGAGCCGGACCCCGAAGGGCAGGAAACTGCTTGAACTGTAGGGGTATACCTTTTTTCACTACCTCCAAAACCCACTTGTCTGTGGTGATGTGGGTCCAAGCTTGGAAGTAGTGGGAGAGCCTGCCCCCTACTGGAGGAGGGGAGGCGACCTGATTGCAGAAGTCAGGACTTAGACTGTGTGGCAGGGGCAGGAGTGGTGGCAGCTCTCCTCTGACTCTTCCCCTGAAATAACCTTTCATTTGAGAGAAATCCAAAAGCACAGGCATAGGACAGAATGCTCTGGGGAAGTAGCCCCTGCCTCTATTACCCCTAGGTTGAACTTCGGGGATGTAGAGGCGTTCTGCTTGGCTGCATTACTTTCATACGTGGACTTGTACTCCTCCACCTTTTTCATGTTGTGTCCCCGAAAAGGGAATTATTTTCACAGAGGAAGTCCATAGCTTTGGACTGGGTGTCCTGTGATAAATTAGTTGTTCGTAGCCAGGCAAAACTTCTGAGAGAGACAACCTGAGCCATGACACTTGTTGCTGTGTCATTAATGTCTGCAGCCATGTGAAACTAGTATTTGGTGGCTTCCAGACCAGATTTCACTGTTTCGGCAACATCCTGTAACATTCTGTCAGAGCTGTGTGACAGAATGGCCTGGACAGAACTCCAAAGAGCCTTCTGGTACTTAGCAGAGTATACCAAGTAACAGGACAGGTGTAAAAGCAAAGAAGCTGTGGTATAAGATTTTTTAGCCATAGCATCTAATTTTTGTGACTCCTTTTCAGGAAGCATAGAGGTGAGAGAGACCTTAGCCTTATCACAGGCTGCGGCCTGAACCACCCCTTCATGGCTGGGATGAGTATAAAGAAAATCAGCCTCATTTTTAGCCAGAGAATATTTTCTATCCACTTTCTTGTCCACTCCTGACAGGGAAGTAGGGGCCTACAGGAGCTTCATTGTGGATTTCTTGAAGGATTTGTATATAGAAAGCACAATCCTTTTTGAAGGAGGAAGACCCATATTTTTATAGTCTTCTTCATTCTCCTCCTCGGTGGACACCTTGAGCAGGGAGGTCCAGGGTGTCCACCAAGTGCTGTAAGGTCAGGAGGGAGGAAAGGTCCTCCTGGACATCTGGAGAGGTACCAAAGTGTGGGTCAGGCAAAATGTCCAGCTCCAGAGGCTGGTCCTTATTATCTACATCAATCGTCATCACCCCGCTGAATGTAGTAGCAGGACGTCCCAAAGATTGGGACAGAGCTGCTAGGGTTAACAGGAGTAGGGGGAGCAAAAAAAAAGCCCTCCATACTCTGTAAAGTTTTCTACAGGGGGTAAATCTTTATTACAGTCAGAGACCTCAGTGGGTGACTGATCCTCTTTATTCTTTTGTCTTTATGCTTTTTTTGCCACTGGCATCTCCCCTTGCCTTGAGGGGCAGTGGTATGCTTGTCTTTATATCGTTTTTTTGATGTAACAGACTCAGTGGCCTGTTTACCATTTCTCTTTTTTGGCATGTCACCATTTTTACTGTTTTATGAGACTTATTTTCTGAGGGGTCCTTATCTTTAGGCTTAGGCAGAGCAGTGGACCCCTCCTTAACAGGAGAAGCATTATTAGAGGCCATCTCTTCTAGTCTTTTGGTCCTCTTTTTAACAGTTTTAAGCAGAATTGAGAGTAAACTGAGCAAAAATTTTCTGGACCCAAGCACTGTAAATACAGGTCATGGCTATCGGCTTTAGCTAGTATTTTGCCACACTTAATACAATTTTTAAAACCTGTGGGTCCAGTCCTCTTTTTTGGCTCTTCTGACATAACAATGAGTCAAAAAGCTGAAAAACATTGGTTCCCAAAATGGAAAAACTGTAAAATAACAAAACTCAAAAAAACAGAAAGAAAACATTACTTACCATAGTAATCTTGTTTCTTTCCAGCTACACGCAGGAATTCATAACTTTATGCAGTGTCCCTTTAAAACAAACAGAGATGGAACATATGCAAATGATGAAATCTTTTGCATGAGCCACTTTTTCAAATGCTGCCTTCTACTAGTTGCCTTAGTTCTAAACCCCTCAGATTTCCTGGAAGCCTGGAAAGACAGCCCCACAAGGACTAAGTGTAATAATAACAATATTAATCACAATAAATACAGGTTACTCACCTGTAACAGGAGTTCTAGGAGTGGTATATGTTGTTCATCCACACTGTCTGGCAGGTTCCTTGCCGCTGTAAATGTTGCCAGAAGGTCTTCAAGCTGGCTCCTCCCACCCAACCGGGTGGTAAAACCCTAAACCCGCCCCATGACGACAGATCTAGCCGCTGGAATCCAGGTTGCGGCGTCGAGCCGGGGAGGTTGGGTGGGTTGTGTGAATGAACAACATATACCACTCCTAAAACTCCTGTTACAGGTGAGTAACCTGTATTTCTAGGGACGTGGATATAGTAAGAACATTCCCTTAACACCCAAAAAGGCCTCCCACCAGAGGGCATAACATATGAAAGAATACCCCTGAATGTCAGAATCACCTGAAAAGGGTTAACAACAATACTGAACACAATCACAACATATGTGCCAGAGTGTGGCACAGATACCCCTGAGAACAGTGTTTTTAGGAATGCAGAGGCTACTGGAAGGGGAGGCAGGGTGGGAAGTTATGAATACATGAACATCACTGGGAAGAAACAAGATTACTATGGTAAGTAATTTTTTCTTCTAATCCCAGTAATACTCAGGTATTCCTAACTTTCTGTAAACTACTAAGCAGTACCTTTGGAGGTGGGCACAGAACCTACTTTGGAAACAGACTCTGCAGGACTGCTGTGCCAAATCTGGTATCACCTCTGGACTGAATGTCCAGACTGTAATGCTTTGTAAAGGTGTGTACTGTTTTCCAGGTAGCTGCTTTACAGATGTTCACCAGGGGAACGGCCCTGGCAGCTGCTATGGTAGCAGCTGTGCCCCTTGTGTAAAGGCCCTCAATCCTGCTGAGAGCTCTTTTCCAGCCTTAGAGTAACAAAACTGGATACGCTGTGCAATCCAGTGAGAAATGGGCCTTTTTGACACAGGATTACCCTTTCCCACATCCTCATAGGTCTGGAACAGCTGTTTTCTGTCCTGCCTATGTCCTTTCACCAGAACTAGACTGTTCAGACAGGTAAGGTAATGGTTTGAGTCAAATGGAAAGCAGAAACCACTTTAGGAAGAAACGTTCTGTTTGTTCTCAGGACCACGTTGTCTCTGTGGAATGAAATGCAGTCCTGTTCAATGTAGAGAGACTGGAGTTCACAGATTCTTCTGGCATAAGTCATTACCACAAGGAAAACAGGTTTTTATGTGACATGTTTCAAACGGGCTGAAGACATAGGCTCAAAAAGGGGGACTCACGAGCCTAGCTAGACACAAATTTAGGTCCCATGCTGGCACCGGTTACCTGTGGTGGGGGGAGTGCAAATGGGCCAGGCCTTTAAAGATCTTTTCAAAGATAAGTCTTAGGCCAGAAAAACATTTTGTCCAACTGAAATGTAAGCAGGGACTTCCATAGCAGCTCCCGAGACGGATGGCTGCCTAAACGGGCTTGTCCTAGGATCTGTGCCATTGAAGGCCTCCTCTTGGGTGCGAAATCTTGGCGTGATTCTGGATAAAGATCTAACCATGGAGGCTCAAATATCCTCTGTGGTTCGTACCTGTTTTTACCATCTTAGAAACATTGCCAGGATTAAGTCCCTTGTTCCGCCTCTGGACCTCCCTACTTTGATACATGCCTTAGTCACATCTAGGCTTGATTACTGTAATGCGCTCTATCTCGGGGCCACGGGAAGATCTCTCTGCAGATTGTAGCTGGTGCAAAACGCAGCTGCCCGGTTGACCGGGCAGCAAAAGTTTTGCCATTTTACACCGGTTTTGTGTGAATTGCACTGGCTGCCAGTCAGGTGGAGAGTCCTCTTTAAGGTGGGTCTTCTCACCTATAAGGCCCTACACGGGCAGGGCCCTGGTTACCTGTTAAACCTTCTGTCACCTGCCTTCTCCACGCGCCCTCTTCACTCCTCCAGTGAATGCTTCCTGACCATTCCCAGAACTAGGCTGAAATCCGCTGGTGATAAGAGCATTTAGAGCAGCGGCCCCTGTTCTGTGGAACTCCTTACCAACTATGGTCAGAGAAGCTTCGTCAGTCGATGTTTTTAAGGCCCAGCTTAAAGCTTTTTTCTTCTTTAAAGCATTTAATGTTTAGATGTATATTTATAGTTATGGCTTGGTTTTTGTAAGATTTGTATTTATTATGTGTAATGTTTATATTTATTATATCTAAATGCTTGTTTTAATGTTTGTACGGCGCCCAGAGCCTCTGGGATTGGGCGTCCTTTAAATAAACTTTGCCTTGCCTTGCCTAAACAGCTCGCTCCACTAAGCTGTTCCAAATTTAGCCATTCTGCCATCAAAACTATAGAGCCCATTGCAAAAAAATTACATTTACTACTGCACCAGATGGCTTCTAGTAAAAATAAAGGAGGAGGGGGCAACAGATACCAGCCGATAGCACCAATGGCCAAAAACTCCGATATGGAACACTCCGACTCCGAGGCGTCGGCGCAGTCTCAGCCCATCTTGTACACCTCTTCCAGCAGCAAAATAAACAAAGGGAAATCAACCAAACCTAACAAGATGGAACAGAAGCGGGACTGTATTTTACAAGAGCTCAAGAGAATTTAAGGCGGAATTTACCTCTTTCAAGCAGGTACAAGAGGAGCTGCAAAAAGAACTTCATAACACAAACCTCCGCAATGATACATTAGAACAGGCCTCGCAGGTGCCAACCGACACAATGCAACAAATGCAAACAGCGATATCACAAATTACAGAACTTTACCATTTGACAATAGAGAGGCAGGAGGATGCCGAAAATAGACATAGAAGAAAAAACGTTTGCATATATGGCATACCAGGGAATGCTGAGTGGTCTACTATAAGGGACTTTGTAGAAACATTGCTACATTCTGCTCTTGCTTTGGTAGACACATCCCCTATGGAAACAGAGTACACAGAGCTCTGGAGCCCAAACCAATACAACCTAATGCCAGACCTCGCTCTATTATCATCAGGTTTCTGAGCTTCCAAACAACAGAAAACATATTAAAACAGGCCTGGGTTAGGGGGAAAGTGTTCTATGGTCAAGAGCGAATCTTCATTGATAATGATTACACCCCGTTAACAATGTAACGCCAAAGGGTGTACATCCCACTCTTTCCGCTCCTCAGACACCACCAGCTAAAATTCAGAACACCATATCCCCACAGACTGGTAATACAATACCCCAATGGTCAGCAAACATATGACATGGCCGATGAAGCAATGCAGGACTTAAAGAGAAGAGGATACGCTCTTCCTCCTTGCCCCCCTTCAGCTCGTATCTTTCAGAGGTCTCAAGATACTACACGAGCGGCGGCCCAGGGTAGACAAAGCCAGCAGGCCGTGCTGGAAGGTATCAAGCATTTATTAAAGCAATTTTCCAGACAATGATCCCAAATAGTACTACCACAGTTAGAACCCCCTGAGAAGGGGAAATGTGCATTCTTATTTAACCGATTCTCACACGATGGTCATGCCGACTGCAGAGGGAGAGAACTTGAACACAATCAGAATGAACCCCACAGGACAGCATTCCCCAACAGAAGACCACAAACTACCTAACCGACTATTTGACTCGACCCAGGGAATCTAGATGAACAAACACGGCTAAAACATAAAGGAGATAGTAGACTACTTCAGAAACTACCAGACCTTATCTCACATTGCTGGATTTGTCATCTTGGATCACCTCAGCACCAGAAGGAAGGTAGGTGGCTGTCTCAAGTTGGGCTCCTGGGGTCCCTACCACAGGAGGGGGGAGAGAGATGGGGAGATAATGCCGCGAGGGTCCTCATCGGAGGGGGGAGGGGGATGTCCAGGTGGGGAGACTGGGGCCCCTCTTTCTCTCTTCCTTGGCCAACAGGGTGGCCCTCATGCTTCTCTGGATAGGCAAATGCATCTTTCAATGAACTACACTGGGAGGCATTAAGGTAGAGACGACAGTAAGGCTTGAAGAACTCTATCCAGGCAATCACCCTGACACTTGTCTGATAAAGCTGCTGGAATCAGCAAAATTGCTAGCCCGGGGAAAGGGACGCTGGGCTAGAGGTGCTAGAGTGGTTATTAATTTGAGCACTCAGGCATGGAGACTTGGCGTTACACCTCTTGGTCGCTCTGCATTCAATTAGGGTGTGCCCTAGGCCTCTTGTCTACATCTAATCTATGATGGATCAGAGGAGTTCAGCTTAAACAAGCCTGCTGTTTATTGTCACTGCTGCCTCTTAGTTCTTTGAAGTTCGGCTCGGATGGGCTGAAGGGGGTCCGCTGGTTGGGTCTTGTGCGGGGGCCTGGCTCCAGGCATCGCTTGCTTCCACTGAGGGGCGTCCATAGACCAAGCCTCGAAGTGCATCTTGAAACCAGTTTAAAATGGCTGATGCACGGAGACCGGTCGGTTAGGCCTAATCCCCAACCTGGCTGAGCCATGTGTAGTGGCTGTCCCTGTTTCTCTCTCTCTCCTAAGGCGGGGAGCGCTAGGGGCTCGCGGAAGGCAGACCGCCAGCAGAAGTTGAATCTCACACCCATACAGAGGCACTATGCAATTACATAAAGGTTCTGCCCTTGGAAACAGACATGCCTATCAGTACCTGAGAGACAAGATGAGATGTGCTCTATATAGTCACTCTCCTCAGATACCAGGGGCTAGCCCGGCTAACAGAACTGTTCGAGATGCCTCATCGACTCGTTCTTATTGGGTTACTGGGGTGGATGTTACTATCAAGTGTTAGCACTACTTCGCTTGGAACATTCACATAGACATGGCCCTCTCTTTGTCTTTTGTATTCAGTTTCCTCACCCTTGATGGAGTTCACAACCAAGATTACATTGCCCCCCACCCAATCACTTATATTGGAGCGGTGGGTGCGGTTGAGCTTCAGGGAATCCGCTGAAATGTGGGAGCATGGCACTTCTGTCTGCCCTACACCTTACCCCTTTCCTCATCAGCACCCTTTAAAGATCCCTCTTTGGTATTTACTTTGGATTTTCCTTCCCTTACTCCTCCCATACCACACCACACTATTACGGGCAATGGTTTCCCCAAGAGGTCATATACCCGCCCCGTCACAAGGGATATACCCTCAAAATGGCAGATAGCTTACCTGCCCGCATCTAGACTTTATACTAGGCCTAAGATGCTGGAAGTGACTTGCGGCAGCAACAACTGCGCTTTGTATATAGTTAACTATTATAGATTACAGCCCAGTTAGCCAGTTTGATTATATATATATATTTTTTTGTCCTACCTCAGTAGCTAAATTGCAGAAAATTCAGCCACACTGGGATTATATGTTGATGATTTTTCATAAGGAAGTTTACTGGATGATACTCCAGGAGTTGAGGGCTGTTGGTTAACTAGGATCTGCGGCCTATCCTGTAGGTAGGGAAATGGGCAGACTAGATGGGCCAAGCGGTCCTTATCTGCCATCAAAGTCTATGCTTCTATGGAGAGAGATTGGGAAATTGTGAGAAGGAAAATAGAAATTGTTGCTAAGATTTTAATACGACCTCTTTATTTAAAATTATATCACATAATGTGAATGGCCTGGCCGGTCCCATAAAATGATATCGCACTCTTCAAACCTTGAAAAAATCAAAACAGGATGTATTACTCCTTCAGGACACTTATCTCTCCTCAGCAGAGCATCAAAACTTACTTGGATTCAGTTTCTCACAGATGGTAGAGTCATCCTACCAGAATGGTAGGAGGAGGGGAACGGTTATCGACGGCAGATAAGGACCGCAAGGCCCATCCAGTCTGCCCCAAAAATTCACAATTCCAACTATCTGAGCAATATATGGATAGGGAAGGTAGGCTTGCACTGGCAGTGGGCACTATCCTAAACCAAACGATGACTATAGTTAGCATTTATATTCCTCCTAATGCAGATGCTGCCTCCATACAAAGTTTGATGGACATAATCCTGACGCGCCCGAAAGGAATCCTTATTTAAGGGGGTGACAAATTGCCAATTTAATCCAGCTCTAGACTCTTCGGCACCCCAACCTACCCCCCAGAGTGCAGGACAAAAATACCTTAGACGCCTCTTTAAAGACACAGGTTTCATAGATACCTGGCGGCAGCTCCATCCTGGACAAAGGAAATTTACCTTCTACTCACGTGCTTACAAGCACTATACTACACTAGACTACACTTATATCAGCAAAGAACATACTGATATGCTTCATCAGGCTGATATTCTGAATATAGGTTTGTCAGATCTTGCCCCTATCACATCGACCTTGCAACTGGGGTGGGGAGTGAAACGGATATCCCTCTGGAGATTTAATCCCTCATTATTTAGAGATAAAGGAATTCAAGACCTCCTGGAGGCAAAGATCCCCGAGATTATTCACAACAACCAATCCCCACAGACCTTACCCAAGCTATTATGGGACACTGTTAAAGTGGTCCTACGGGGTCATATTATTTCTTTTGCCACAAAAAAAAAAAAAGATTCCCAATTCTTATCCCTCCAGGAAAAACTGCGGTTCTTACAGGAGTTCCACATGCAGGGAGATACTGAAGTGATTCCCTTATTATTACAAGCACAAGAATTTATACAGAAGTTCTTAACAGATAAGACTGAACAAGCCCTGATGTGGCTTCGACAGAGACATTATGAAAGAGGGGCCAGGGCTCCGAAACGTCTTGCTTATCGCCTCCGCCAACAAACACAAATGCAACATATTACTAAATTAAAGGACCCTAACACCGGACAAAAACACTATTCCACTGACCATAGCTTGAAGGCCTTCAGGTCCTATTATTCAAATCTATACTCTGCCCCAAAGGTTATGGACCCCTCCTTGATTAATGATTTTTTTGTCCCAGGTAAAGCTTCCTACTCCCCAACAAACTAAGCTTATATCCCCAATCACTGAACTTCAATTGGCAATCAAGAATCTTAAAAATGGGAAAAGTTCCGGACTGGATGGATTTAGACCGGAATTTTACAAAAAAAAATTGGGATCTTATTCATGAACCTTTACTAGCTGCTTTACAAGCTTCACAGAAGTCAGCAACTTGCCCAATATCTTGGCGACAGGAAACAATTTCCGTCATATTGAAGCCCCAAAAACTTCCCGAGCTATGTGACTCCTACCACCCTATCTCAGTTTTAAACCAGGACTACAAAATTTACACGAGCATCTTGGTTCATAGATTAGATGACATTCTCCCTACTCTAATTCACCCAGACCAGCCCGGCTTCATTACAACTAGAAGGACCACTGACAATATTAAACGCACCCTCTGTCTAATAAATCATGCAGTATCCACTAAATCCCCATTGACGCTGCTAAGCCTAGATGCTCAAAAGACTTTTGACATGGTAAACTGTGATTTTTTTGATAGCCGCCATGTCCAAGTTTGCACTCCCTCATTCATTTCTAGAAATAATTAAAGGAATATATACAGCCCCAGAGGGAACGGTAAAAGTGAATGGCTCACACTCTAACCGCTTTAGATTATACCAGGGCACTAGGCAGGGCTCCCCCTCTCCCCTTATCTTTTCGACATATTTGTGGAGCCCACTGCCCAACTGCTCAGACAAACAGAGCAAATACATGGATACAATATTGGAGGTATTGAACACAAGGTGGTGTATTATGCAGACGATTTATTACTGTGTCAGTCCTACCCTGAAGATTTGTTAGAAACATTATCCAATCTTTTATCAGAAATAGAAATCACCTTGGGATACACTATTAATCAAGGGAACTCAGAAGCTCTTATTATACAAGGATCACTTTCCCCCTCGAAGTTAAAGGAGTATAATTACAGATGGAATTCCCCTTCGAATCAAAGACTTATACAGAGTCAATAATAATCCTTTTACTAAACAAATTCAATTGGACTTAGACAGATGGCTACCTTTACCACTATCACTTCTCTCCAGAATACAATCAATACAAATGAACACATTACCCCAAATACTTTATCTCCTACAAAATATCCCACTCCCTCCATCCCGGACAGATCTCAGCAATTAGAATAAATCTATTAGAAAATACATTTGGGTGGGTGGAAGACCCAGGGTGGCTTTATCCAAACTTCAACCTCCCAAGGAACGAGGGGAGCTGGGCCTCCCTAACATATATCAATATGGGATAGCTGCCCTCGTATCTCATATGGCAGCTTGGCTTCTACCACGATTGGCAGCCCCAATTTGGGTATCACTAGGCGTGCCATGACATCACTTTCTCTTGTCTCTTCTCTTCTTTTCCAACCCCAGCCAAAGTAGATAGGCACCTGCTCTTTATTCACTAGGGCAATATTAGAGAGTTGGATTAGCTTCCTCACACTACCAGAGCATAATTTGTTGACAGAGTGGATGGGGATCCCGACACGGAGCCTAGACTTTATACCGGCACTAGCAGACACTACCTTCAGTAGGTGGTGCAACAGGGGGCTGATACATACACATCAGTTTTATGAAGCAGGTGTGTTTAAAAGTTTTGAACAGTTACAGGAAACATATGATCTCCCACATCATGATTTTTATAGATAGCTACAGATTAGACACTACCTAGACAAAAGGCATAGTCTAGATGTATCCCAGAGAGAGATCCCTCCTATACACGCCTTTTTAACACATTTAACAGAAATCAATACACAGGGCCATTTGATCTCCCATACTTACTCAGCTTTACAGGGCACAGCAACACAATATATGGACCTGGTTCAGTTCCATTGGGAGGCGGCGCTAGTGACTGAACCTACCCCAAAAGATTGGCTGTAAATTTGGAGAAGGCAACATAAAACAACTAATTCATACTCCTGGAGAGAATTCTCATGGAATGTTGCGATTAGGTTCTTTCACACCCCACAGATTATAGCCACATATTCAGAATCTTGAGATTCTGCATGTTGGAGGATATGTGGGTGCGAGGTATCCACGCACTCCCATGTGTTCTGGTTTTGCCCGGTCCTAGATGCCTTTTGGAAGGGGGTACATACCACACTCAGAGAACTAATCACTAACCTGGGCCCTCTTACACCAGAGGTAACCCTATAGTTACACTACCCTAGACAAATCAAATACAAACACCACAAATACCTTCTTAATATATTTTTGGCTGCGGCCGAAAAATGCATCACTAGACTCTGGCTCAGCCCAGAACCCCCCAGTATTGCTGCCTGGGAAAATACCATCTATGATATATACAAGATGGAAAGTCTCACTACTAAATTACAGGATAACACCCAGGAATTGATGTCTTACGGGAACCTCTGGTTCTTACATATTGCACAATTGAGAGCTGATCTTATGCCCTAATAATAACAGGCATGATCCCCAACCCCCACATAAATAAATGATGGATATATGGGAAGCCGGCCAGGCCAACTAATTGTCATTATCTTCTTTTCCCCTGCTCCCCTGACTTCCCCCAAACCATTATCAATACTTAATATAAGGTTTATGAAAGATAACTATAAATGGATGTAGTGTATTGAAACTGTATTATATAGACTTGAACATAATATATTTGGAAATTTTGATACTAAGATAATGTATTGTATATTAACTACATCAATCTATATAAGATATACTAGATGTTCATGCTAATGTTCCGATTCCATTGTGTGCTGAAAGAAAAATGGAAAAATAAAAAGTTTTAATAAAAAAAAAAAAAAAAAAATGTAAGCAGATGCTGCGGCCACGTGGACCTTTAAGGTATTGGACTGCAAGTCCAGTGAATGCAAATAGGTAAGAAGGTCCAGCACAGCTGGGACACCAGCCTGGGCTGGTATTACTCCTCTGGTTGAACACCAAAGAGAAAACCCTTTTTCCTTCAGCATAGGTTTTCTTAGTGGATGGCTTCCTGTAACCCCTTAAAATGTCCGAGATACTTTCAGAAAGATATAAGCCTGCATATTCTAGATTCTCAAGAGCCATGCTTTGAGCCTGAGCGACTCTAGGTTCAGGAGCCTCTCCTGGTTGGAGTTCAGTAGCTTGCACCTCCAAGGAAGGTGTATTGGTTCGTCCACAGACATGGAGAGTAGCAGAGAGTACCATGGCTGCCTGGCCCAGTCTGGTGCTATCAAGATCATTGATGCTGACTGTGACCTGAGCTTGAAGAATGCTCTGTACACCAGATGGAAGAAAGGAAAAGCATACAGGTGCGTCCCTGACCAATTCAGAGCCAGAGCATCCAGGGGGACTGTTCCCGGATCTAGTGGCCTGCCATAGTACTGTAGCAGGTGGTGGGACGTGAACAAGTCTACCTATGGTATGCCCCACCTCCTGAAGATCACTTGCACCATCTGACTGTTCAAGGCCCATTCGTGATGGGACTTGCTAATTTGAGTCAGGATATTTGCCAAGGTATTGTCCTTGCCCGGCAGATAAATAGCCTGCAGGAGAACCCCCACGGAGCATGCTAGACTCCATATTTTCACGACTTCTGCGCAGAGAGGGCTTGACCTTGTCCCTCTCTGCTTGTTTATGTAGTACATGGTGGTGGTATTGTCTGTTCTGACCTGTACCACCTTCCCTTGTACTAGTTGTGTGAAAGCCTTTAGTGCCAGTAACACTGCTCTTAGCTCCATCAGGTTTATATGCAGGAGTGACTCTGCGTTTGATCAGTTGCCCTGGGTGATGTGAACCCCCAGATGGGCGCCCCACCTTAGTACAGATGCATCTGTTGTCAGAACTGATGGGGACTCTTGCTGAAAAAGAATCCCTTCCCTTAGGTTGGTTTCCTCTTTCCACCATTGGAGGGCCTGTAACAATGTTTTTTGTTACTTGAATTAGTTTTGAGAGAGGATCCTTTCTCTGACACCAGTGTGCCCTGAGGTGAAACTGAATGTCCCTCACCTGTAACCTGGATTCCAGGACTGTGCCAGTGGAAGCTGTTATGTGGCCAGTAGCTGAAGAAACTGTCTTGCAATTTTTGGTTTATTCAGGCCAAATGAGCCTGCTATCAGTGGAATACTTCTTGCCCTACTTAGAGGCAGGTAAGCCCTGCCTTGCAGGGTATTTATCTCTGCTCCTATGAACTGTAGGGCCTGGGCAGGCTGAAGGACAGACTTTTTTTTTTTTTTTAAAAGATTTATCAGGAACCCTGGATATTCCAGGATCCCCTGGGTGAGCTGCAGATGCTCCCTCATTTGCTGGGGTGCTTTTCCAACCGCCAGCCAGTCGCAGAAATCCTACAATACTTTCACATAGGCAATGAATTCATTTTATGAATCATTTTGAAACAAGAAATTGAATTTTAGAGGTGCCAGGGATTGAACCCAGGGCCTCATACATGCAAAGCATGCACTCTACCACTGAGCTACCTCCTCCCTTTCCAGGTATGGGAAAACTGGGACACCTTGTCTTCGAAGGTGTGCCACAACCACTGCCGAGCACTTTGTGAACACTCTGAAGTGAGACAAGAAGCCGGAGTTAAAAACTAGCAGTGACCTGATGGGAGTCTGAACCTGAGGTACTTTCTGTGACACTCCCTTATGGGGATGTGGAAATAAGCGTCCTTTAAGTCCGGTGATGCCAACCTTTCCCCTTTTTGGAGTATTGGCAGAATCAGTGGCAAAGTTGTCATTTTGAACGTTGGCTTTGTTAAGTGCTTGTTTAGTACCCTTAAGTGTAAGATAGGTAGCCACTCCACATTTTCTGTGTGGTACCTTTTGCTGTACTAGGACAGGCTCCACTGCCTTTGACAGTAACAGGTTTTGAACCTCTTTTTCCAGGAGTTTCCCCCCCCTCTACATTTGTATATGGTTTGAAAACTTTTGTTTTTAATGCTGGAAGGAATTTGAACTCGGAGACAATCCCTTACCCACGACATCCAGGGCCACTTGTTTGTGGTGATTTTTCTTTTTGCCAAGACTGGAAAAAGTGAGTCAGCCTTCCTCCCCACAGGTAGTGAGGAGGAGGTCTGGGGTGACATGTCAGGGTGTCTGCTTTGTTTGAGGCTGGGTCTGGGACTGGGAACCATGCCTAGAACCCCTTATGCCTCTGTCCCTGAAGTACCCCTCCTGTGGGTGCTGCTGATACTGAGGCGCAGCCATGGCATGGCATGGGCAGACCAGGTGGGCTGTATGGCCCTTATCTGATGCCAGATTCTATGTTTCTATAATAAAAAAGGTTTGCTGTGAAATGATCTGCCTCAGCCTCCCCTTTCATAGGTTTTACTGGATGGGGAAGCCCTTTCTTTTGCAGAATTGCCACTGTAGGTGGTTTTATATTCATCCACCTTTTTCATGTAATCCTTTATCTTTTCTCCAAAGAGGAAATTACCCTCGACTTGGAAATCCATAGTCTTGGTTCGGGTATCCTGAGTGAGGTTTGTGACTCGCAGCCAGGCAAACCTTCTCTGAACCACTGTATTTGCCATCCATCTGGCAGCAGTGTCATTAGAGTCAGCAGCCATTTGAACTGGTATTTGGCTGCTCCCAAACCAAATTTAGCTGTTTCAGCGAGATCATCTGACAGAGGCCGAATATTGAAGCCCTTTGGGTTAAAACATTCCCAAGGTCATCAGCTTGTATCAATATGAGTGTGGTCTATAGGCCACCGTCAAATTCACATGAAGAGGACTCCCATTTGTTAGATTTTGTGGGGAGATTATCCTCTACTAATAGTGTTTTACTTGCAGGAGATTTTAATCTCCCAGGGATTAACTGGAATAACTTGCATACTGCATCTCTTGTAGAAAATGCATACCTTGAGACCCTTTTGTTGTCTAACATGGAACAAACAGTTAAACATAGCACTAGGGGAAATAACATCTTGGATTTAGTTCTACATAACTTGGGTAGTAAGATTACCAACTGTATGGTTATACATCCATTTGGGTCAAGCAACCATTCTATGGTCACATTTACTTATAATGGTAACTTGGGGTATGACGTTGGTAATACAGTTGTTTATAACTTTAGAAAAGGGAATTTTTTGGGTCTGGTAAACGACATGTTAACCTGGAACTGGAAACAGGTTTTCTGGATAAATCTCTCTCAGATATGTGGCAGATTTTGGTTAATAAACTTGCAGCAGTTACAAATAAATATATTCCTTCCATTAAAAAAGCAGATAGAACCAGTTAAAAATGCCATGGATGAATGCAACCATAAAAAAACATTAAATACAAGAATAGGGCATACAAGAGGGCTAAGTCTTGTGGGTCCCGAAAAAGCTGGGAGAATTATAAATATCAGTTGAGGGTGACAAAATTTAGTATTAGAAAAGCAAAAAAGGACTATGAAGCAAGACTGGCTAACAAAGTAAGAGAAAATCATAAATCCTTTTATGGATATATTAATAATAAAAGGGGAAGCACTCCTACTATTGGTCCACTAAAAGATAAATCTGGTGAGTTAGTAACTGATAAGTTACAAATGGTCTCAATTTGTAACAAGCAATTTTCTTCAGTTTTTAATATTAAAACAGTTACCAGTAGAACCCATAATGATCATATTTTGACTGGGCAGCTTACTGTGGATGCAGCTAAAGTACAAAAATAGTTACAGGATTTAGATCCACATAAATCAGCAGGTCCAGATGGTCTCCACCCGCGTATTCTCAAAGAACTTGCTACTCCATCTGGCCCTATTGCTGCCCTGTTTACAAAATCCATACAGGATGGGCAGGTCACTGATGTATGGAGACAGGAAACAGTGGTCCCTATTTTTAAAAAGGGATCTAGACAGGATGTGACCAATTATAGACCCATTAGTTTGACGTCTGTTCTGGGTAAAATTCTTGAAGGAATTATAAAAGATCATATCTGCAAGTTGATTCAACCCGACCCTACACAACATGGTTTTGTCAAGGCAAGATTATGTCAGACCAATCTGCTGGGATTCTATGGTGGAGTAAGTGGGGCTTTGAATAGGGGTGAGGTGGTGGATGTTATCCTCCTTGATTTCTCAAAGCCCTTCGATAAGGTCCCATATGGAGAACTTATTGATGATATTATTAATATGGGAATAGGGGGTAATATAACACGTTGGGTGGAATCGTGGTTAATGGGTCGAACACAGCAAGTTTGTATAAAAGGCTCTTGTTCCAGGTGGGACAATGTGACCAGTGGGGTCCCTCAGGGATCCGTGCAGGGCCCTTGTCTATTTAACATTTATATCGCAACACTTAAAACCTTGACCAATGCTTGGTTGACCAAATTTGCAGACGACACCCGCCTAGGATTCCCAGTTAACAACGCTGAAGGTATAAATACCCTACATTATGCTCTTGAGGAATTACAAAATTGGGCAAACTACAAAAAATTGACCTTTAATGTTGACAAGTGTACAGTAATGCACTTTGGGAGAAACAATCAGCAAACAAATTATAAATTAGGTGGCACGATTTTAAAGGCAGTCAATGATGCACGTGATTTGGGAGTTAGAGTAACAAACGACCAAAGTCCTAAACTTCATTGTCATCTGGTAATTAAGAAGGCTGCAGGTTTATTACATTGCATCAATAAACATAGCAAAAGTAGAAGTAGTGAGGTTTTGCTGCCTCTGTACTTTTCCTTGGTGAGGCCCCATTTGGAATACGGTGCCCAGTTTTGGGCGCCAGGAGATAAGGGCTCTATAACTGCTCTAGAAAAAAATCCAGAAGAGGGCCACTAGAAAAATGGATGAGGTAAAGGGCTTGGATTACGCAGCTAGACTGAAGAAACTCTGATTGTATACACTGGAATACTGCAGAATGAGAGGAGACTTATGTTTGGTATTTAAAGCCTTGCACGATGATCAGTTATGGGAGCTGCTTGGTTTGGGGCTCAGGAAATCAGTTTATGATACTAGGGCACACCCACTTCAACTCACAGACCACTATAAAACAAAAAAAAGGAGTTCATGGTTTTCAGTTAGAGTATGCAAAATATGGAATAATCTACCACTGGATGTTGTAGCATGCGAAAACATGGACACCTTTAAAATTCATTTGGATAAATATTTAGGCCAAAATTCTATAATGGGCTGTAATTAATATCAGCGAGCATTATGGACATTAATCTTTTAAGCTCTGTACTACCTATGATACCTATGACTGCCATAGCAAGGACCGACTGCCATTAGGGTTGCCACCTTTGGATGAGTTGAAAACCGAATACTAAACCACACCCCCAAACTCCACCCCTTTTATGACTAATGAGGGCATCACTTGGACTCTGATTCGCTTGATTTATTCAGAATTACCGCTGATATTGCTTTGTGTACAACTTCTTTAAATTATATCATGCTTATTATTTTTGGTTTGTTTGACTTAGATTTAAATATTTTAAATTTCAGTGTGTGTTAACATTTGGTGGGGTTTCAGGGGATTTTCCATCCTGTGTACACAGCTTAGCTGACACAGAGTGACTACAAGGACACCTCTGACAACCAGCTATTTTGGAACAGGTGGCCTTTTCTGGTAAAACTCTTTCAATAAATAAATAAACTACAGCAGTAATGGTGGACGAGATGTAATTACAAATATCATCTGCCATTTTAAGATGTGGTACTGCCCCTCCCATTGCTCCTACGCTAAAGTTATTTGTAATGTCAGAAAAGGTTTTAAAAGTGGTAGGATCTATTCTATGCTGTTAAATACCCACTTTTTGTCTATGTCAGTCATACATGCCAGATAGCATATGTGATATATAGCATGGAGGCAGTATAGCACAGTGGTTTAAGGCTCTGAGCTGCAATTCTGGAGACCAGGGTTTGAATCCCACAGCCCAGACTTGCATACTGTGTGACCCTGCACAAATCACTTAACTCCCTTGTGCTCACAGGTTGCACCTGTAAACAAGCTTCAGCTTAGTGCGTCTCTTCTGGTAACAAAAAATAATAATAATGTTTGATAAATTACTTAAATTTGCAATGCCATCAAATCTAGATTGTGTTCCTTTCACCTCACCAGCTACTGCTCTCTCTTTCTCTCTTTTCCTTTTCTCATTTCTGTGGCTTAGCATGACATTAGCCACACTATTCTGTGCTGTTCATCTGAGGCCCTGTCCACACTGCAGCCCGAAAACCCTTCTGTAACGTTACCGAGGGTGTAAACCGCATCGGTAACGGCATCGCGTTTACATAGTAACGTTACAGGAGCAGTATTAGAATCGCTAGGAAACCACATATGAGGTGGTTTCCACAACGGTTATGAACTGTCTCATTCTGGTACCGCTACCGCGGTGTGTGACTGTCAGAACGGTCCCCTGCAGGCACAAAGCGCAGCGCAGTTGTCATTGTGGGATCGGGCCGCTGTAACGGTTACCCAGATCCCGACGTGAGGACGGGCGGTGCCGGTCCCGTAATGGACACCGGCCGAGGTATGGACGACTGTGCACCGCTTCCGCCGTCAGAATAGATTGTATCCACATCATGCAAGCGGTGTAGTGTGGACGGGGCCTGAGAGGCCTGGAATGGTCTTCCTGGAATATCCAGGTAGTATGAAAATTGACAGCAATAACTACTGAGGAGAGAGGTGTAGTATTGCTAGAAATGAAATGAAATATTAGATTATTAATTTAACAACAAAAGGGGTAACACATATTAAAGTATAGGACAGACCCTAAAAGAAAAAAATGGTGAGCATTTAAAGATATAAAAGTATTCCTTATCACAGCAGTCAAAGACCATACTCACAATGCAGCCTGGAAAGGATTAGGTTGATTTGCTGCTAATGGTCTTAACAGCCCTACTTTACACCTCTCAGACTGACTGGTATACAAACAAAGGTCTGCATGACATCAGAGTCTGTTTGTAATCTGAACATGCAAGTAAAATGATGAATGATTTAACATAATGTGTTTTACAAGTATGTGAGCATTCAAAATGAGTGGAAAAGTACTACCTCTGAATAAAACTGGATTAGCAGGTAAAGTTTCTGAAACACATTGTACTTTCCACACTGGGACAGGAAGCTACCCTAATGCGGTGCCTATCCGAATGTCTAAGGGTTTCAGAAAAATGAAAGTGTTAATTAAGGTGGTATTGTTTACCCTTCTCATGAATAATTTTCCAATTTGCTGGTGTGAAGTTAGAGGTGACAACTGAGCAGACAGGGACACATTTGGATCTTTAAGTGCCCTGCACTTGAAGGCACTTCCTGATTAGCATGCACTGCAAGCAAGCAAGCAAGCACTGAAATGTCAGACACTGGCTTACAGTCAGATGAGAAGAAAATTAAACAGTTAGTGGGGAATCTCACAGATGCTGCTTGACCCACCATAAAAACCGAATTTGCAATGGTGAAAACAGGAGGACCGAATCTGGATCTAGAAAACCGAATCCATTCAGTCAAAAACCGAGTAGGGGGTAACCTTAACTGCCATAGTGACTTCTGGTATTGAGCAGCATAGGCTTGAAAGTTTGCCTGCCTAATGGCCAAGGAAGCTAATGAATATCCCTTTTTTGCCATGTTGTCAATTTTCCTGGAATCCTTGTTAGAAGGATGGGATGCCAGGGGTATATTTGCCTTGTCACAGGCTGTCACTTGTACCACTCCTTGGTGGACAGGGTGGGAGAAAAAAAAAAGAATAAAAATTCAGCTCCCTCCCTGTCTAGCTGATATTTCTTCTCCAGTATCTTATCAAGAAGGGGAACAATGCTTCAGGTTTGTAAAAACTGTAAAATATCTTTCTTGAAGTATTTATTCACAGGAAGGAGAAGCTTTATAGTGGGTGTCAGCCCAATCATTTCTAACAAATGTGAAGTGTGAGGACTAATCCTCAGATGCTCTGTGAGGACAGCCACACTCCTGTTCAGGGGAAACCTCAGGTTCAATAGGTTACCCTTCCTCCATTTCATCATAATCACCATAATCTTCCTCTTAAATAAAAGGAAGACTGAGCAGAGGAGACAGACTGTTTTGCAGCGGTCTGCTGGTGAGAGACAGACTACCCTTGTAAGCCTGAGTGACCTTGAAGGCCTGTGCAATTTCTGCAGAAGTTGGTAGGCTTTCTAGCAGGCATAGAGGGCCCCTAATGCTGTCCCGCAGGGGATTCTGTGTGCTTGGTGTTCTTTGATTTCTTTAAAGAAACCAGGGAGTCAGCCGGTTCAGCAAGCCTCTTAGGAACTACACAGAAACATAGAATTTGACGGCAGATAAGGACCGCTTGGTCCACCTAGTCTGCTTGTATACCCGTCTCAGGGGTAGCAGTTACAGCAGTAGTTGTGGTTTCACCCAGAGTAATTAAGGGTGTCAACTGGTCAGAGCTCAAGGGACCCTTAGGTGGTGATAATTTTCTCTTTAGCCTTATCCAGGCATTTTCCAATAGTTGTCTAAGGACATGTATTGCAGATTTCACTCTGCTTTTAAATGTTCATGCCCAGGCAGGCAAAACAAAAAGAATGTTTGCCTTAGCAAAATTTCACCACACTCAGTACATGGTTTAAAACTGTGATCATCAGTTTTTCTTCTTGTTTTTTCTGACATTATCAATGTAAAACCGATAAAAGTTGCAATCGCTAAAAAAGGTTTTTAATTTAAAGTTTACTTAGCTGTTGCAGTCGGTTCTGGAACAGATCAGGAACCGAGGCAAAAGTGAACCAAGGCTATCGGTTCAGGAACCGGTATTTGCGGTTCTTAAAACAAGTTAAACTTAATAAAATTAAACATAACTAACGGAGTTTTTTAGTCAGAAAAGTCTGATAAATATAAAATAAACCTCGGTTTACCCCCCCGTTATATCGAACCAGGAGAAACTGAGAAAACTCACAGTTTAAACACTAAAAATGGAAATTACATACTTACCGTAATTGTTGATCTTCTTGTACACAGTCTCCATCACTCATTCACACTAGTGGGATAGCGCCAGAGGTGCCAGGACCAAACGGGAGCCAAACATTTTCTGAAGGGTCGGCGCCAAGACAGGACCACACATGCGTGGCATCGCAAGACTAGCTAGTGCCTGTGTAGGCTATCTTGGCGTCAACCTTCCAACCGCCTCAGTACCTTTTTGACCGAGGAGGTGCAGCGTAACTAATGAAAATAACTTATCCTGACTTTCTGGGCCTGCAAGGGCCCGGATGGCCCTTTCAAGAAGGGTCAAATAACAATGTCTTCACAGCCTGAACCATAGGACCATGAAGACCAGGAAAGAAAATGAGTGAGCCCAGGGGATGTTGGGCAGGCGTGTGAATAAGTGATGGAGACTGTGTCCAAGAAAATCAACAATTACAGTAAGTACATAATTTCCATATCTTCCTGGACTCAAGTCTCCACCACTCATTTACACTAGTGGGAGAGTACCAAGCTAAACCCAACAACACTGAGTAGTGTGGTAGGAGATAGGACTCACTCAGAAAGGACGGCCAAGGACTGTCCTGCTAATAAAAAGAGCTGTCTTGGAAAAATCATCTAGAACATAGTGCTTACAAGATAAGCGCTTGAGTTCTCACTCACCACTTTGCAGAAAACTGCAATGGACACAAAATGAAACACTGCCAGGAGGCCACAACCACTCTAGGAGAGCGGCGAGAACCCAGGCCCACAATTTGGTCTAGGACAAAAATGGTGTCAAAGACATTTATTTATTTAGTTTTTGTTGACCGGGTGCAGGAACCGAAGGTGTGAATATCAAGAAGCCATCTCCGAAAAAATACCTACTTGACCTACAGTCAAGAATGGAGCATGCCATCTAGTGTACATGTACTAATCTAACGTAAAAGGACCTCAGGAACTGAAAGAGCCGGAGGTAAAGTCTACTGGTTCAGGGTAGACCGAAAAGCTCAGATGGAACCCCCCACTACCAAGTATGGTTGATCTGTGAACGACAGGTCCAGAAGTACTTGAACCCCTTACTTGGTGAGCAAAAGGGGCTCCAGGTGGGGTTAGCACATCAAGGAGAAAGGTTTCCACTTAGTCACTGAAACTTTCCTGATGGAAGGCCAAAGCACGACTCAGAAGCCTCTTGTGGTGGTCTAGTAGAACCAGATCCTACCTACTTCATATTCCAAAAAGGAATCATTCTGCTCCTGTGTGCCTACAACTGTAGTAGCAGTCTCTGAACTAAGGGAAGAGAGGGAAAGTATACAGGAGGACGTGTCCACTGTGGAAAAACATTCCGACACAAAAAAAAAAAACACAACAGGGTCTGGGTTTCTAAGGCAAACAGAGGCAGATGTGCGTCGAGGGGGGGATGCAGAAGGACCAAGTTCGGGCTAACCCATTCACTGAAAGTGACTGAATAACGGCAGAAGTGACTCAATGTGGTGAGGCACCACTCGCTCCGGCCTTCCTGAAAAGGAGTAGGAATGGACTGTAATTTGTCTGCTGATGAAAAACAAACATCACAGTTTCATCACCCACTTGAAGTGGGTAACTTTGAGAGCGATGGGCACAGAACCAGTGTGCAGGAACCGAAGGTGTGAATATCGAGAAGCCATCTCCGAAAAAATACCTACTTGATCAACAGTCAAGAAAGGAGCATGCTGTCTGATAACTTGAAGCAAGCAAGGAATTAGGAACCTGAGTTCCAACTTGCTGTGGAGTCACTTCTGTTGCTCTGAGGCTCTGATCAAGAGAAGGAAGCCTAGTTAAAAATGGAAACCAAAAGACTAAGCAGCCGCCTAGGCCTAATATCTCTGAAGTAAGAGAAATCTTTCTTGGAGAAATGAGATGACCCATACCCTAGGGGTAGAAGAAGTCAGGTACTCTTCACCGTAGTTTAGAGATGACCGCCTCAGGGGCTGAGGCAGAACCTGGCCGGATCCAAAAGGATGGTATTGGGTAATTTCAGGCTAGGCCCTGTGCTGCGATTTTTTTTTTTTTCTTAACATTTGTCCAAGCCTGACAAGGCTTTCAAGCTATCTCGAAAGGATTGCCTGATACAAGAATGACAAAGATGTCATCCACCTGAGGGACAGGAGGAGCCTGAGTGTCCATAGCTGAAATCGTGACCGGACCAATAATCACAGCTGAAGAGATGTTAACCACCTGTTGCCGATGAAGCCACCGAAGGGGCAGTATCACAAGGGGGCTATATACCCCTATCAAAGGAGCAGAAGAGCCTGTATGGCTCTTGACCATTGAATTAAGATGTTCCACAGAGTGCAATTGTCCTGACGACTGAAATGAGTCTAGACGCAGAAGCATTTCATCCACGGATGCAGTCTGAAATGCTATAGTTGACCCCAACACTGAGGAACAACTGAAAGAAGATCTTCCATCACAGACTCTGGTGATAGAGAAGGCTTGCCCTCCAGTCTATAAAATGAGTCATCCACTGCATCAACGACAAGTAGGACAGGGAGAGACTCATCCAGATGCACTTCTACCCCAGAAGGACCCCTAAAGGGAGGTCTAGATCAGAGCCACTAGAGACTCTGCCACCAGGAAGGGTGTCCAGGAGCTCGGCACCACGCAAGGAGCTGAGAGAGTGCTAAGCGGAATGAGGGATTTTTGCTGGCATAACAGCAAAAAAGAGTTCCATCAGCGGAAAACCGCTGGATGTCACAAGATCCCACACAGACCATCACTCACTAGGATATGCGGAAAAATAATCTGCAGCAGAGGACTTCATTCCACAGAAAACTTCTCGCCACAAGTTCTGCAGAAGGAAAATCTGCCACTAGTTCTGCTGGACAGCACCAACTGGCACCCCAGTGGCATCAGCATCACCCATGGCACAGGATGGCACCAAGCAATGCTTATGCCATCCTGGGCGACACCAGAGGGCACCCGCGGCAGTACCCGCAGGCACCCATGGCAGCACCCGTGGGTGCCAGCAGTGCCACATGATATCCGTGGCATTGCCAGCGGCGTCGGGCTCCAACAGCACCTGCGGCACTGCGTGGCACCAACACCAGCGGTGCCACCTACGGCACTGACACCAATTCCAGTGACGCTACCATGGCGCCATTCCATGGCACCGGACCTGCAACGTCACCCATGGTGTCGACCGCGACGCCAGAACCAAAAGCACCATGGAGAAATACTAACGGGGAAATCCTGAGGAGAAGGAGAGAAGGAAAAAGTGGTGGCCTTGCTGGTCCCTGCATGGAGAGAGGGAGGGGGATAGGCACGAGGGGGTCGATGCAATGGCAAAGGCACCAAGAGGGCACCGTGTACATCCTGATCCAATCGACCCGGCCCAGCGGCTCCGAGGCCTGGAGGCCCCAAAATTGGGAACACTAGCCAGGAAAACTGGACAGACGTCGAACCCCCTGCTCCACAGGAGCGGCCCAGAGGTGAAACTGCTCACCGGAACTCCATCAAGGACAGAGATGGAGTCCAGAGTTGAAGAATGTGGCCGTTTAGAGCGGGACCAAGGGGAACCTACCAAAGTTGGTTCAGGCCTATCGCCCCTCCTGACTGACAATCCCCATGCAGAAGTACCAGAGGGCAACCTCAAGCGGCGGAGATTCTTCTTCCCCCAACGAGGAGGAAGAGCTTGAGGTTAAGCGGAGACGGATCCCCGGAACCTCCAGATTCGTGCTTCGGTGGACTGTCGTCCACCCCCTAGCACAGGACTGCCCGTAGTCGGACCCCCCCCCCTTAGCAAAGGGCAGCGGACCAGATATAGCCCTCTGCCCCAACAACTTTCAAACGAAGTCTTTCTACCATCACCGCTACTGTCTAAGGATGACTCCGTTGATGGCAGGTGAGAATTTTTTTTTTCTTCTTCATAATCTTCTTTTGCTTATTCGTAAAATAAGAAAATACTACTAAACATGTTAAATTAAATGAATACTAAATGGCTAAAAGCTGCTGTCGTATAGACGAAAACTTTGACTCTGGCATACGAGCGATGTCAACATCCAAGCGCACTCAACGGCAGGAGAAAAGGAACTGAGGCGGTTGGAGGGTCAATGCCGAGATAGCCTACACAGGCGTGAGCTAGTGTCGTGGTGCCGCGCATGCATGATCCTGTCTCAGCGCTGACCCTTCAGAAAATTTTTGGCTCCTGTTTGGTCCTAGCGCCTCTGGCGCTATCCCACTAGTGTGAATGAGTGGTGGAGACTTGAGTCCAGGAAGATCTACGGTTCAACTTAAAATTACAAAAAGTAAAAGGCAGCAAATGAAATGTAAAGAATACCTATATATATTTTATGTTTTCTCATGTCAGAACAAGATGATGAGGAGAGGATCTCCGAGCGTCTAGTCTTGACAGGCGGAGAGAGAAATCTGAGAGTTTTAGAACTAAGGCAGATAGTAGAAGGCAGCATTTGAAAAAGTGGCTCATGCAAAAGATTCCATCATTTGCATATGTTCCACCTCTCCAGGCAGTTCTGTCTTAAAGGGACACTGCATAAAGGTAGGAATACCCGAGTATTACTGGATACATAGATACATACATAGACAGTGTCGGCAGATAAGGGCCTATGGCCCACCCAGTCTGCCCATTTGAGCTTGTAAGTTCAGTTTGTTTTCCTAGAAGTCTGTTGCACCTTACCCCTGACCTCCAGAATTCCTTTATGTCTATCCCATGCATTCTTAAATCCCGAGATTGTTTCAGCCCCCACCACTTCCTCTGGCAGGGTGTTCCACTTGTCCACCACCGCTCTGTGAAGAAATTCTTTCTCATGTTTCCTCTGAATGTCCTCCCTCCAACTTCATCCCATGCCCTCTAGTCCTGGAACATCTTTTTCGCTAAAATAGTGTTTTCCTGCACCCTGTTCCTCCCTGTAAGACACTTGTATGTCTCTATCATATCCCTCTCTCCTCCTCTCCTCCAGGGAGTACATGTTCAGTTCCTTCAACCTGTCTTCATAGGACTTGTGATGCAATCCATGCACCATCTTTGTTGCCCTCCTCTGAACCTTCTCTACCCTGTCTATGTCCTTACGTAGGTATGGTCTCCAGAACTGTACACTGTACTCCAGGTGGGGCCTCACTAGTGTCTTGTATAGTGGAATTATGACCTCCCTTTTCCTGCTGGTAATGCCCCTGTCTATACATCCCAGCATCCTATTTGCTTTACCTGCTGCCTTGTCACACTGTTTCCCTACCTTGAGGCCATCAGAGATGATAACCCCAAGATCCCTTTCCTGCTTGGTGCATGCTATATCCTCACCCCCCAACTGATATATTGTGCCAGGGTTTTTGTGCCCCATATGCATTATCTTGCTACTTTGCATTGAATTTCAACTGCCAAACCCTGACCATTCTTCAAGTTTCTGCAGGTCACTTCTCATTCTGTCTACACCTCTGGTGTGTCTACTCTGTTACAGAGCTTTGTGTCATCAGCGAACAGTGAAATTCTGCCTTCTAGGTCCTCGCCATGTCACTGATGAAGATGTTGAATAGGACCGGTCCCAGCACTGATCCTGTGGTACCCCACTGGTCACTCTTCCTCTGTGGAGTGACAGCCATTTACCACCACCCTCTGTGTCCTGCCACCCAGCCAGTTACCTACCCACCACACTACTGTCCTGCCCACACCCATATTCCCTAGTTTGTGTAATAGTCTTCTATGTGGCACAGTGTCAAAGGCCTTGCTGAAGTCCAGATAGGCCATGTCCACTGCCCTCCCTGATCCACCTCCTAGTCACCCAGTCAAAAATTCAATGAGGTTGGTCTGACATGACCTCCCCCTGGTGAAACCATGCTGCCTTGGGTCCTGTAGTCCATTGACAACCAGATGTTACACCAATCTCTCCTTCAGTAGTGCTTCCATGATCTTCCCCACTACCGAGGTGAGGCTGACTGGTCTGTAGTCCCCTGCTTCCTCTTTGTTCCCACTTTTCTATAAGGGGACTACATCTGCTGTCCTCCAGTCTTTGGGTACCTCCCCTGTTTCCAGTGATCAGCTAAACAGGATAGCCAGAGGTTCAGCCACCACCTCTCTTAGTTCTTTAAGGACCCTGGGGTGCACCCCATCTGGCCCCATTGCTTTATCAACTCTTATTACTTCCAGTTCCTTCAGGACCCTTTCTCGTGTAAAGGGACTTGTGTCCATTTCTGCACCATTCTCACCTTGTACTCCTTCAGACCCATTACCCTCCTCTTCCTCAGTAAAGACTGAGCAGAAATACCTGTTCAGTATGTCAGCTTTACTGTTGTCATCCTCCACGCGGCCCCCATCCTCCCCCTTCAGTCTCACTATCCCTCCCTTTGTCTTTCTTTTTTCACTTATGTACCTGTAAAAGGTTTTGTCCCCTCTACCCACTGATTTTGCAATGTTTTGCAACGGAGTTAGAAAAATAGTGGTTCCCAGTAAACTAAGGGAGCCTCAATTAAAAATACCTTGAAAACCACAGAAATACTCAAAACAAGGCACATTTTTACCTCAGAAAAGTTAAAAGGAACAGAGGAAAAAGGAGAAAGTGTGGTTCCTGGGAACCGGCAAGGAACCACTACAAACCCCTTAAAACGATAATAAAATGTAAAATACTTACAAACTTAGCACAAAAGTAAAGATTTTGGCATGAAAAGTTTGTTTCTCAGGAATAAAACAGAGCACCTCAGAGGCAGTGTTTCTCAGTCAGAGAAAATATTCTGAAGCCCTATGGGCTCTTTGCACTCAGCACTCCTACCTGCTTGATTCTGATTGTACACTGTATTTTAATGAATATTTATGGCTCCAACTCTGAGGCAGTTCAACCTGGCCAGCTTACTGCTTTTGTTACTGATGCTAAAGGACTCCTGGGGTGAGAACAAGATGCTCTGGGGGCTGGATTAGGTCCAGGTAAGGAGACTGTAGCCTTCAATGTGCTGGGCTGCTTGGTGGCAGGTCTTGATCTACTGGCAGGCCGGCAATAATTACCTTTATTCTAAGGTTTAGGTTGGGTGTGGTAGAGGGACTGCACGGATTTCAGGGTACGTCCAGAAGTTTGAAGGGATATCAAGATGTCCTGGGTCTGAGGTCCAAAAAGCTTGTGACCCTCGAAGGGTGCATTCAGAATAGAATGCTGGACATCAGGAGCAAAGCCAGAGACTCTGAGCCATGAATGTCTTCTAAGACAAATCCCAGTGGTAGAAGACCGGGCTGTAGAATCTACAGCATCATACGCCACACGTAAAAGATGGTGACCAACAGTTGAGGCAGTTTTTGTAGTATTTGCAAGCTCCTCCTTAGCAGCTGCATCTGGAAGAGTTTGGACTGAAGTCTGAGTGGCCTTCCGTGACTCCTGATACTTGAGGAGGAGGAGATATCAGAGGTTAATCAGAGCTTTATTTAGACAAGGTCCATAGTAGCTCACTGAAATTAACTAATTATAAAAAAGGAGGAAACCACTTTGGTTCTCAAATACAGTAGCAGAAAAGGTCAGAGCCAAAAGGCTGGCCTTCAGGAAATATAAGGGAACACAGTGGGATGAAGATAGGGAGGCATACCAAACTGCCCTAAGGGAAGCAGGGAAGGCAGTAAGGCAGGTAAAGTCCCAAACTGAGGAAACACTAGCAAGAACAGTAAAAGAAGGTGACAAGACTTTCTATAGATACATTAGTGAAAGGAGAAAGTCCAGAGGGGGTATTGCTAAGCTTAATGGAGAAAAGGGAGCATTTGAGGAGGAGGACCATGTAAAAGCATCTATCCTAAATAGATACTTTTGCTCAGTATTTACTGAAGAGAAGGTAGGGCAGGGCCCACAGCTCAGCACCATGGACACAGGGTGAGGGAGGTAAACACTACTCCTTCACAAAAGAAAGGGTCCTACAAGAGCTACAAGCTCCAGGGTGGATAAGGCAATGGGACCTGATGGCATACATCCCAGGGTACTTAAGGAGCTAAAGGTGGAACTAGCAGAGCCATTAGCAGAACTGTTTAGTGAGTCTCTGAGCACAGGAGAGGTCCCAGAAGACTGGAGAAGGGCTCATGTGATCCCGCCCACAAGAGTGGTAGCAGGGAGGAGGCAGGGAACTACAGACCAGTCAGTCTTACCTCAGTAGTGGGCAAGATTATGGAGGCACTCCTTAAGGAAAGGATAGTGCAACACCTGGAATCCATAGGGGCACAGGATCCAATACAGCATGGGTTTACAAAAGGAAGGTCCTGTCAAACTAATCTTATAGATTTCTTTGACTCGGTAACCAGAGTGGTGGACCAAGGGGGAGCAGTTGATGTCGCCTACCTTGACTTCAGCAAAGCTTTGACACTGTTCCACATAGAAGATTGATAAATAAGCTGGGTAGGCTCGGGTGGTCAGAAGTTGGTCAACTGGGTGGCAAACTGGTTGACGGGCAGAAAACAGAGTGTGGTGGTAAATGGTATACAGTCAGAAGACATGCAAGTCACAAGTAGGGTACCTCAGGGATCAGTCCTGGGGCCAGTCCTCTTCAACATCTTCATTAGTGACCTTGCAGATGGACTAGAGGGTAAGGCTTGTCTGTTTGCAGATGACACCAAGATCTGCAACAGAGTAGATGATCCAGATGGGGTGGGCAGAATGAGAAGAGATCTGGATAAACTAGCAAAATGGTCAGAAGAGTGGCAACTGGGATTTAATGCAAAGTAGTGCAAGATGATGCACATAGGGAAGAGAAACCCTGAAGCCACCTATAGGCTGGGAGGAGAGTTGCTAGCAGTCACAAAGGAAGAAAGAGACTTGGGCATCATCATCACTGATGACCTGAAATCATCCAAGCAGACCTCTAAAGCAGTAGGTAAGGCTAGGGGTGTTAGGGTGTAGTAGGGGTATCACAAGTCGTAAGAGGAGGTAATAATCCCTCTTTACAAGACACTAGGTTAGGCCCCATCTGGAGTACTGCGTCAGTATTGGAGGCCACACCTTCACAAGGACATTAACCAAATTGAGGCAGTCCAGAGAAGGGCAACCAAATGGTGCAGGGACTGCATCAGAAGACATATGAGGACAGATTAACAGAGCTCAATATGTATACCCTTGAGCAAAAGGAGGGAGAGAGGTGATATGATGAGGCATTCAAACACCTTAAGGGCATTTACAAGGTGAAAGAGTCTAACATGTTTAAATATAAGAAACATAGCAGGACAAGAGGACACAGCATGAGATTAGAGGGGGGCCGATTAAGGGGGAATGTGAGGAAATTCTTTTTCACAGAAAGGGTGGTGGATGCATGGAATGGCCTACCTCAAGAAGTGGTGGCTATGAATACAGTGCAGGGCTTCAAACAGGCATGGGATAGGCATAAGGGAGCAATACAAATGAGCATGAATAGATAGGCCACTGACAGAGCAAAGGCCGATGGCACATTTATAAGGTAGAAAAAGAAATGGGCAGACTGGATGGGCCTTGCGGTCCTTATCTGCCGTCAACTTCTATGTTTCTATAACCCAATATATTGTTTGTGATTAGATATTTATCCAGAAGTATTTTAAAGCTGATCATACTACCACCGGTTATCACTTCTATTGGGAGCTCGTTCCAGATTTTTACCACTCTAATGGAAAACCAATACTTTCTTTTGGTAGTATTGAACTTTCCAGCGTCAATTTGTAGAGGGTACAATCTGGTATTAAAGATTTTATGCTCCATATAGTTAAGAATCCTGAGTATCATACTGTGGTGGATGAAAACATTCAATTCCCATAGCATCAAGCTTCCAGGATTCCTTATGTTGAGGTTTGGCACTAAGATGTTTTGGTCTCACCGACCTATCATGTGCAGCATTAATCACCACTGAATCAGCTTGTGGTGGAGAGGTGAAACAAGGATGTTACACCAGGGTTTGATATGTTCTATCAGCCTTTCGAGGTGTGGAAGGTATACTGAAGGGCTGCTGCCATGCTGCTAAAATAGCATCTTCATATACCTCCAGTAAAGGTGGGATAACCAATGAAGGGCTTTCAGGTAGGCCTAAATAACTGGCATGTTTACACCTAGAAGCATTTTGTTCAGTCTCCTGGAAACCAAAAGTCTTTTGGAGATGCTGCATTATGTCTGAAAAACTCTGATCATCCAGAGGGGAACACAGAAGATATGGTACATGCTCCTCTGCTACTGAGGAGGCAGAGGAACCAGAGAAAGGAGAAAGATCCCCTTGATCAATTCCCTCCTCTTGGTTCTCCTGTTCCCACTCCTGTAAATATGGGTCTTCCATTTCAAAGTCCTCTGAGGGACACATAGACGCTGGACAGGCACTGGTAGGTCTAGAAGCAGAAGAATGCCTGGAAGGCACTGAGATTTGGGCAGAAGTAACTCCCGTGGAAGGGGGGGAGTATTTTTCTTTGTCAAATCCAAAATAGCATTGACTAGTGCATGAACATGCACCATAGCCAGTTAAGGGGCTGCCATAGTTACAGGAGTACTGTACGTAAACTCTATAGGAATGACAGAAGAAATTGGTGCTGGTTGTGGCACGAAACAGCTGGTCGACGAGGGAGGCAAATGTGTGTTCTCAGGTCACTGAAAGAAAAGCCATCGACGACAGATCACTAGAGCTTGGGACATAGTGTCCTGCCCCTGGGTTTACAGCCATCGACAACCATATGTAACCCAGCGGGGGTGACACAGAGACCCCTTTGACGGAGGTGGCAGCAGTGAAAGTTGCAACTTTAACACACCCTGGGAGCTAGTCGACAAGGACACTGCTGATGAGCAGGTGGAATCAGAAGGGCCTGGTGTCAACGGAATAGACGATGAAAGAGCCATAGCCTCTGAGAGAGCAAATAAAACTGCTCTAGTATTAGAAAAGAACAGTTAAGTAAGAACTTACCTTAACAGTAGATCTTCGAGGGGATCTCAGTCATCAGGTTACACTGTAGAAACTTCACAGTCAGTGAAGGGGAATCCACACAGAAGATTTTCAGCAGTACAACTGAGGCCGCCCACACCAATGTCATGTGACGACATCACCTACTCTATAAAGGCATGGGCAGTCCCGCTTCCTCTTCAGTTCTTTCCTCCAGAGACTAAGGGAGCAAAGCCCATGCCACAGGGGACAGAGGAGAAAGAGAGAGAGAGAGGTGCTCAGGCCTATAAAGAAGGCTGGATACACCAATTAGCCAGTTCCAATAAGAAGCCGCAAAAGGGGGATGGTGGGAGGGACACAGACCTGATGACTGTGATCCCCTCGAAGATGTACTAGTATGGTAAGTTCTTACGTAACTGTTCTATCTTCTTCGGAGGTATCTCAGTCATTAGGTTACACTGTAGGAATGCATCCCAAGCAGTTACAAGTGACAGACAGTCTGGGAGGAAGGCCAACCACAAACTTAACACAGGAGGCCCTGCAGAACAGCCCTGCCAAATCCTGCACAGGCTCTAGAGGCAATGTCCATACTGTAATGCTTGGTAAAGGTGTGGATAGTACTCCAGGTGGCAGCCACACAAATGTCAGTGGCTGAGACCCTTCGGAAACAAGCCACAGAGGTAGCAATGCCTCTGGTGGAATGAGCTTTGACAGCATCAGGCAATTCTTTGCCGTACTTGCTGTAGCAAAACATTATGCCAACCATCTGGATAAACACTGCTTAGAAGCTGAAGTGCCCTCTCTACCTGGGGCGAAGGAAACAACTGCTTCGACTTCCCTGTTTTGCTTAGTCCGGAGAAGGTAATACTTCAAAGTTCTGGGCACGTCTAAGGTGTGGAGCAGTGCTTTCCCTGGACTGGCATGCTCTGGAAAATAAACAGAAAGATGGATAGACTAATTCAAGGTAAACTCAGACACCATCTTGGGGAGAAGTTAGGATTTGTGAGCAAAGAAACCCTGTCTTTGTGAAAAATCAAATAAGACTCCTTGCACCAGTGGACCTGAAGCTGTGAAATTCTTCGAGCAGAAGTAATGGCAACTAAAACATGGAAATTACATACTTACCATAATTATGATCTTCCCAAATATTGTCACCATTCGTTACTGATGGGTCCTACCGGAGGTGAGGAACATGCACGGGAGAAAAAAGCACTGCCTCTATAAAAAAATGTTGTGCTGGGTGGAGCCCACATCGGGAGAGCACCGCCCCCAAGGTCAGCGTTCCACTTGGTGCTCGCGGGCTGGTCAGTAACCGACGCAGACTCCTCCCAGCCCTCAGTTCTGTCCTGCCAGGCGAGGAATGTGAAAAGCTGGGTAAGCAGACAGCCAGGGTGCCCGAATGATAGGGAAGGGTGGGAAATAAAGTAAAGCTGAAAGGAGAACTAGGGTTACACTAGAGGTAAAACCAAGATGGACAAGTAGGGAATGACCAGAACTCTAGGCAGCCCTACGCAAAATAAAAACAACTGAGAGGCAACAAAGATGGTTCAGGGCTTGCACCACAAAACATATGAGGAGAGACTAAAGGACCTCAATATGTACTCACTGGAGGAGAGGAGAGGAGATAGTGGGGGGACATGACTGAAACTTTCAAGTACCTCAAGGGCACAAACAAGATGCAGGTGGGGGACCTTTTCTAATGTAGAAAAAGTACTAGAACAAGGGGGAACAATATGAAATTGGAAGGGAGTACATTAAGAGGAAGTTTTTCTACACAGAAAGTGTAGTTGGCGCTTGGAATAGTTTGCCACAGGAGGTAGTGGGGGCAAGCACAGTGGAGGGGTATAAGCATGCCTAGGACAGGCACAAGAGAAGCTTGAGAAAGGAGGGAGTGAAGAAAAGCCATTGATCACATAGGGTCAGTGGCCACATACAAATATAGGGCCTACGAGCAGACTGAATGGGCCTAAAGGTCCTTATCTGCCAGCAACTTCTATGCTTCTATAGACAGGAGAGAGAGAAAGAGAGAGAGAGAGTGGAGGACAGATGGAAGAAGGAAACTGGCTCAGCTCTCCCCTGACACTCCCCCTTCCCACAGCTCCACTGGACTCTCCTCTCCATATGAAGTCCGCATGGACTAGATTCCACCGAAAAAAGGGGGGAAATGGAACTAATTCAGGACCTAAGGGCCCAAGCTGAATCAAAAGAAAGGAGGAGGGGGATGGAGAACCACAGGGGAGGAGAAGCCAGGGGCCGGGGGACATGTCCCTATTGAGAAAGTCCTTTCCCTTTTTTTTAAGTTGCAGACCATTGCACTACGAGTGAAAAGTGCCCAATCAATATATCAACGGAAATATTGCAGTTACGTAAGAACTTACCGTAACAGTAGATCTTCGATAGAGAGGTTCCTGCAATAGATCTTCACATATAGGACTGCGCTCCCTGCGTCAGGTTCCAATGGCAAACTTGTAGCTAGCAATCATCAGGTGATGAGACATCAGGCCGACTATAAAAGGGGGTGGTCCCATGCCTGCCCTCCAGTTCTTTTCCACCAGAGACCTAGAGAAAGGTAAGTAGAATGGAAGGATTGACAACTCCTAGGACCATGCTTCCCATCTAGACCCAAGGGCTAGGCAAGAAAACGTTCCAGGAGCTGGGGAAGGTGGGTAGAAAACTAGATCTACTGCAGGAACCTCTCTCGAAGATCTACTGTTACGGTAATTTCTTACGTAACTGCAATATCTTACTTTGAGATGGTTCCTGCAGTAGGTCTTCACATATAGGACTGAATACCTAGCAGTCCAAAATAAAAATACGGAGATAAGTTCTGGGAGGAGGAGTTGTTTGCCAACTGAGTACTGTCTTATGACAAGAGACCTTGCAGGACCGCAAGGCCAAAACCGGTCCTGTGCCTAGAGGCAATGTCCAGACTGTAGTGCTTAGTGAAGGTGTGGACAGAAGACCATGTGGCCGTTGCACAAATCTCTGCTGTGGACACATTCCTGAAAAAGGCGGTAGAGGTAGCGACACTCCAACTGGAGTGACCTTTAACCGCCCCCGGAAGGGACTTTCCATGTTTTTGATAAGTGAAGTGGATGCAGTTAGCCAACCACCTAGATATGGCTTGTTTTGAAATGGCCTTACCCTGGCACTGGGGGGCAAAGGCCACAAAGAGCTGATTGGACTTACGGAACTCTTTAGTCCTGTTTATGTAATACCTCAAGCTCCGTGGCACATCTAAGGTGTGCAAAATATATTCCCCGGTTAGAATGCTGAGGGTAATAGACCGGCAATTCCACACTGTGATTGAGAGTGGTTTCCGAAACCACATTTGGAAGGAAGGATGGGTTAGTCCTAAGGACAACTCTGTCCCAATGAAAAATCAAATAGGGTTCCTTGCAGACGAACAATGCCTGAAGTTCTGAAACCCTTCAGGCCAAAGTGACAGCAACCAGAAATAAAGTCTTTCAAGAAAGGAAGCATGACACAATCTGAAGCCTGTTCGGGTAAGTTTTTCTAACAAAGTTAAGGTCAAAGGGAGGACAGGGGTTCCCGGACAGGAGGTTTTAAATGGAAGATACCTTTCAGAAAGGTTTTGGCGACCTCCAGTTGAGCCAGAGTTTTGCCCTCCACCGGGAGGTGGTAGGCAGACACCACAGAGAGATGGACCTTGATAGAAGAGAAACTAAGGCTCGTCTCCGGTAAATGTACAAGGTACTCCAACACCTGGGTGACCAGGCACGAAAAGGGATCCAAGCTCCTGGCTAGGGCCCAGATCGAAACTCTTTTCCACTTCACGGCGTAGGTGAATCTGGTAGGTAGTTTTCTGGCTTCCACCAAGAAATGAGAGCAACCAGGGAGGAAACTCCGTAGCGGGAAGCCGCTATGTCCACAGGTGCCACGCATGAAGATGGAGTGATTGAAGGCTCGGATGCACCAGGGTGCCCTGCTCCTGTGTTAGAAGGACGAGAGACAATGGCAGGAGGATCAGAGGTTCTAGTGCCAGCTGTTGTAACAGTGGGAAACAAATCTGATGTGGCCACAGAGGGGCAATCAGAATCAAATGTGCGCCTTCCTCCTGAAGTTTCACCAGAACCTTCTGAATGAGAGGAAAGGGAGGAAAAGCATAAAGAAACCTCCCTGTCCAAGAGACAGACACTGCATCTCGTGACACCCACCCAAGGAACAGCGAGCAAAAGCTGGGTAGTTGTGCGCTGAATGGGGAGGCGAACAGATCTACATCTGGCCGACCCCATCGAAGAAAGAGGTCTTCGACCACCTCCTGCTTTAACTCCCACTCGTGAGCCTGGGCCACTCATCGGCTGAGACTGTCCGCCAGGACGCTGCTTACGCCTGGAACATGGACTGCTATTAAGAAAAGACTGTGCTGAATCGCCCAGTACCAAACCCTCAATGCTTCCCTGCACAGAGGGTACAAGCAAGTTCCTCCCAGTTTGTTGATAAACCACACTGTGGACATGTTGTCAGTCTGGATGAGAAGTGATCCTGGTAGGAGAAGAGACAAACGCTTGGAGAGCATACAGGGCTGCTCTTGTCTCCAGAATGTTGATGTGGAGCAGAAGCTTCTGATCGGACCAAGACCCTTCATTGTCTCTTGTGGTCCCCAGATGGGCTCCCCAACCCATATCCGAAGCCTCAGTGTTGAGGATCTGGGTGGGGGTTGGGGAGTGAAACGGAGCTCCCACTAGTAGATTGGAAAGATCTTGCCACCAGCAGAGATCTTTCTGGAGGCTGTTGTAGATCATGACTCTGTTCATGTCGTCCGTCCTCTGGTCCCATTGGACTCGAAGAGACCACTCAGTGACCCTCATATGTAGTCTGGCCAGGGAACCGTCAAAATGGCCACTGCCATAAGTCCCAGAAGACGGAGCACAGCGTGTGCTGGGATCCACTGAGCCTGGGCCACGACGGTGGCTTGAGAAACTAAAGTCTCAACTCGATCTAATCATAGAAGAGCCTTGCTCTGAACTGTGTCTAGTACTGCTCCAATGAATTGGAGGTGCCGGGAGGGTACTAGCTGGGACTTGAGCAAATTGACTGTGATATCCAGTTGGACAAACAAGTTCAGAGTGGAAGAGAGAGACACTCTTTCAGGCTGTCTGGAGAGGGTGCCGAGAGGAGCCAGTCGCCCAGATATGGGAACACGTAAATGCCTTTGCAGCATAGAAAAGCCGCAACCACCGCTAAGCACTTGGTGAACACCCAGGGAGCCAAGGACAGGCCAAAGGGCAGTGCTCAGAATTGAAAATGGTTCTCCTGAAAGGAGAAATGAAGGAAGCGGCAGTGGGCCAGGAGGATGGGGATATGTAGGTAAACATTCTGCATATCCAGGGAGCACAGCCAAGATTTTCGTTGGAGCAGGGGAAGAAGACCCTGAAGGGTCAGCATGCGAAACCTCTTGTACTCGACAAAGAGTTTGAGCATGCTGAGATCCAGGATCGGCCTCAGATTTCCCCATCTTCTTTGGTACTAGGAAGAAATGGGAGTAAAATCCCCTTCCTATTTGGTCTTAAGGGACGGGTTCTATGGCCGCTTTTTGCAAGAGGGCCTGAATCTCCTGGAAGACTATGGGAATCTGATCCCTTGGATAAAAAGACCGTCCCGGAGGGTGAGCAGCAGGGATCTCCATAAACTCTATTGAGTGACCTTGTATGATGAGTTGCAGAACCCACAGATCTGCGATGATGGCCCTCCATCCCACCAGGTGGAGGCCAAACCTCCCACCTACCAGTTCCTCCTTGATGACTGGAGCTAGCGGGAGGAGGGATGGGGAGCTTTAGTCCCAGAGGCTGGCTTGGGAAATTTAGTCTGTGGTGTTTGGACTCCAGATCCAGGGGCTCGTCGTTTGCCCCGATGTCTTCCCTGGGTCTTATTCCATCGTCTTTGACGACGATAGGGCTGCTTCTTTTGCCTCGTCCTATACATACAGTGTACGTCCTGCAATGAGCGTCCGCTCTCCTGCAGCCCAGTTATTATATCCTTGGTGTTGCCACCAGAAAGGACGGAACCCCTAAAAGGAGCATCAAGAAGGGAAGACTGGACGTCATGTGTCAAACCTGCAATCCTGAGCCAGGAAAGACGTCGGATGCAGATCCCTGTAGCTTCCGCCCTAGTCACTGAGTCTACCGAATTGTACGTTGCTTGAAGAGCATGACGACATGAAGACTTGCTCATACAGACCTTGTCCAGTAGCTTGTTTCTGAGCATCTCATCCTGGACTTCTTGGAGGCCCCTCTCGAGCTCCGAGAGGGAAGCCTTCTGGAAGGTCACCATATGTGATACATAGTTAAGGGACCGGATGGCATAGGAAGTAGAGGAATATACTTTTCTGCCAAACTGGTCCAATTGCCTTGAGTCCTTGTCAGGAGGTGAGGAGCTCAAATGCTTGGGTTGTGCCAACCGGTCATGAGCGGCTGTAATGACCACCGAGTCGGCCTTTGGATGAGACGTTAGATGTTGAATCCCTTCCGGGGGAAAGTCAGTGCGATCGGCCTTTCTGGACACAGCAGGGATAGAGGAAGGCTGTTGCCAGATGGTGGTGGCCAGATCCTCACGAGGACCCATCCAGGGAGGGATGGGTAGAGGGTCTATAGTGGCCAGATCCAAGTGCTCCACCAGACTCTTGCAACGGGGTCCACTTTTAGAAGGCCAAACTCCTGCTGCCTGAATAGTTCTAAGAAGATCACTAAAGGAGGGATCTTGGGAGATTTGGGAGATTCCTTAGGTGAGACCTCAACTGGAGACCAAATGTCCAAAGGATCGGAACTGATGTCCTAGTCAAAAGGTTCTGAACCGCTGGGGGTGGATGGGTCCATCCCAGAGGAACCCATCAGCAGGGAACCCAAAGCTCGTTTGGAAGGAATCGGTTGGGGAGGTGCAGGGGAATGTCACCCACCGGATGCTGTAGCTCCAAGAGAAGCTGGGTCCTGGCATCTTGCCACCAAGCTGGGATCGTATCCCGATCAATCAGCGGTGGAGGAGGAGGAGGCGGCGGCTGCTGGTAGCCTGGGTATTGTGGGTGTTGCCATGGAGGATACTGGAATCCTGGCAATCCTGGGTTGTAGCCATAGGGAGGATACCCAGGATATCCCAGTATCAGTGGCACAGAGCCTGCTATCAGGTAATGAGGTGCCGATGGAGGCCCGCCTGGCAGCAGAAAATGGGGGTTTGGCCCCAGAATACCGCCTGGAGGTTCTACTGGCCCTGCTGGGTACCTGAGGGCCACAAAGTGGAGTTGGATCAGGAAGGGCCCCTGAAGGTCTCAAAGGAAGAGGCTCCATAACAACATCCTGTCTGGGGGGCGGCAGAAGACCAGGCGATGGGGGTAACTCTGGTAGAGACCCCAGTGAAAGGTCTAAAAATGATCCTGATGGCAGAGACAAAGCAGGATCGGGTGGCGAATCCCTGGGATGAAGGACCAGAAGGGATGAAGAGAGTCTCCTGGCAGCAAGTTCGAGCCAGCATCGGGGTCCTCATAGGAGCCCGACGGGCGAGACTGAGGGTCCGGGCGGACGACAGAAGATCTGTCGCCCGACTTATTGGACCTGATCGGGCTGGAAGTAGCCAAGAGGCCTCCGCTAGGCTTAACAATCGCAGCCGTGCACCCGACGACAGGGTCAGAGGGCGACTTATCGGCAGTGCTGGTGGGAGGAGATGCAACAGACACCTCAAGAGAGGCTACCCCTGGCTGCCCACTCACCTCGGCAGGAGGGAGAGAAGGTGCCCAGCCCAAAGCAGCAGACAGGGTACCTGAAGAAGTACTCATGGTTTTTCAAGAAGCAGGCCTTCCACATGGTGACGGACTCCTCTCCTGGCACTTCTCCTTATCTTTTTTCTTCTTCCTCAGGGCCAGTAACAACGACTTTTCCCTTAACTCCTGAAGCTCCTTTTCCATCGACGCCAGCCATCGGGTAAGACGGTGGGCCCTGAGGGTCCGCTTGCATCTGGTCCAGGTGGCTTGATTAAAGGCCAGATAAATGGCACACTCATCCGAGTTGTGCTTGGGCCCCAGACACAGAAGGAATGGTCGTCCCCGTGCGGGATTTGAGCTCCGCACTTAGAGCACTTCTTTTTAGGGCAAGCCGACATACAATCAGTCGGATGCTGGATAGAAAAAACATTGTAGAAGTAGAAAAAACTTTGAATGACACACAGGCATTTGATTGCTGTTCTTACACGACAGCCGAACAAACAGAGGCAACGGTGGGAAAGAACTGGAAGGTGGACGTGGGACCACCCCCTTTTATAGCTGGCCTGACGTTGCGTCACCCGTCGGGGGCGGTCCCCGCTGATGATTGCAAGCTACAAGTTTTCCGTTAGAACCCAACGCCAGGGGGCACAGTCCTATATGTGAAGACCTACTGCAGGAACCTTCTCGAAGTATGATCTGTTCTTACCTTCCGTCTTCATCCATATCTTCTATCCTGAACTGTGTGCCCATTGTCCTCCTAAGATTCGCCAGATATGGTGAAAAGTAATACACCAGGAAAAGAAGGTTGCTCCAGGGCAAGTAGGAATTAAAATCCAGAGGACTGATCAGTGCTGAAGAGAATAAATTAAGGAGGTTAGATCCCAGGGAGTATCCCACAGAAGTAGTGGGGCAACATCGTAGCTTGCCAGCAATGGGATAAAGTATCCAGACTGGACACAGGGTTCACACAAGAGTGAGTCTTTTTCCCATATTCCCTCCCACACAGAGATGGGACAGAGGGAGGGAAAAGGACTGAGCTGCCTAGAGTCTGATCATAGGGAGGGTGGGTGGTGGCATAATGAATGGTGAAGATATTTGGTGAGATCATAATTACGGTAAGTACATAACTTCCACATCTTCCCCAAATCAATCTTCACCATTCATACTGACGGTCCAAGTGCGATGACGGCGAACCCTGGGGGGAAAGCATCCCCAGCCTCCCATGGGGGGAAAAAACATGGGAGAAGAGAGCCAATCTAGGCCTGGTTAGGCCAGAGGACTTGACAGGGCCAGCGAACGCTCCCAAGATCCAGGAGGTGGAAGGTGCCCCCGAAGTACTAGCCATGCCCTGCAGGAAAAGAAGTAGGTCCCCTAGAAAGGTGAGGATATCACACTACATTGGGGGCCAGGGGTGACAACCTGAACAGGCGAAACCATGCAGCCGCCTAATGCAGACTGAGTATTTTACCAGCCTGGAAGCCACCTCTTTGGCATCACAGACTGCTCTGGAGAGGTGCCTTGCTAGTTCCAGGCCCTGAGCAGTCAGGCGAATGGCTTGCCTAGTTGCAACGCTGCTAGGACTTGTCCCAGCTGAGAGTAGATGTGCCTTGTATATGTCACCTGGTGTGCCTGATGAGCTACCACCCGCAAGAGGAGGCGTGTGCAGAATAAAACACCCTCCTCCCCCCATCGATCGAATTCTGCTGCATCCGTGTCAGGGAGGCAGTCCCAACTGAGAAGTCGACACCCCGATGGAGTATCCAGGAACCCCAGACCTGAAGAAATCTGCAGCATGGCACCTGGAGACCCTACTGCTGCGCAGTATCTGCGCATACATTCCCTAAGGGCAGAGGGAAGTAGCCAGACGATGTGCAATGCCTCACGTAATGGCCTCAGCCAGGGAGGAATGACCAACCTGTCCGCACTGTACTCCCCTAGGAATGACAGCATCGCACGATCAGGGTTCCGTCTGACTAGGTGGGAAAGATGGAGCTCCCTCATTATCTCTGTCAGGAATCATTGGTAGAATATAAGATCCCCCTCAGCGGAGAAGTGACATGAAGAGTCCTCTGCCTCTACAGAGGAAGCCGAAGAGGAGAGGGAATCTGATTCAGAGTACGGTAGCACAGATGTTGCAGATCTGAAAATGACCTCAGAGATGGCCCTAAAATAGCAAGGGAACAGCGCTGCCACAGCCATGAATTGTTCCCAAGATGGGGCACCTTCGGGGCTAAGAAACCCTAGAAAAGGGGGGGAGAGGAGGCAGGGTGACTAGAGGAGGGACAGCCTGGCCAGACCAGGAAGGACCTCTGCCCGAGCTTTGGGGTTGCGCAGATGTGCCCTGATTAGGGGGAGAACTGACTAACCCTTCCTCTCCAGTGTGCCCAACTCCTAAGGGGCAGACGGGGGGACGCTCCTGAGAGAAACCCCCTGGATGGAGAGGCTGGAGCTATATAGTGCATCTCAGGAAGCTCCTGCTCCCACCAACTGCAGAACCTCTCCCCAGGAGACAGCCCGAACTGGACAACCCTGGTGACAGCCCCCAACTGCCCGGTGGCGCATGGATCATCGCTTAGAGCCAGATCCACCAGCCCTCTTCTCCGAAGAAGATGATCTGTCCCTCTTAGGAAGCCCAGTGGAGGAATCCAGACTTGCCCCTCTAGAAAGAGAAGACCCCCCTCACCCCAGAGGAGGCTAGAGGGTCTCTCTGAGGTTCATCCTCGTTGGCCAGAATCCAGATAACGATGGGTCCAGACCCAGCCAACAAGCTAGAACCAGTCTTCAAGGTGGGCTCGGTCTTGGCAGAGGAAAAGCCAACACCAACATCTACGCCACACAGGATCCTTCCTCGACAGTGGAAAAGACAGAACTGAGGGCTGGGAGGAGTCGGCGTTGGTTACTAGCCAACCCGAAAGCGCCACGTGGAATGCTGGCCTGAAGGGCGGCGCCGTCCCGTTGGCTCCACCCAGCACAAAAATGTTTTAAAGAGGCAGTGCTCTTTTTTCCATGCAGGGTCCTCACCTCCGGTAGGACCCATCAGTAATTAATGGTGAAGACTGATTTGAGAAATATTAGTGCTTTCCAGGAACGAAGGCACAAGTCGCAAGTTGCGATGGGCTCAAAAGGACAGAGGGTCAACTTCTCCAAAACAAAATTTAAGTCCCAAGTGGGGACAGGAGAACAGATTGGGGGTTTCAGATACAGGATGCCCCTCAAAAAGGTATGGGAGACATTCAGCTGCGCTATAGTGTGGTGGAATGCAGAAATGGCTGAAAGGTGCACCTTGAGGGAGGAGTACTGGAGACCTGCATTAGACAATGAAATCAGGTAGTCAAGAATCTGGTTCAAAGGACAGGTGAAGGAGTCCAGATTTGCAGTGTCAGTGGCTCAGTAGGTAGCACACTCACCTCTGAGGCCGGGAGATCAGAGGGCTGTGGGATCAGTTCTCACATCTGGCACTTGGGTTAATATCCCAGTACTGACACTGCAGTGCAGCATGAGAGGGGTGCTGTACTTCTGAGGTGCAGTCTTTCGGATGAGACATTAAACCGAGGTTCCTTCTGCCTGGATTTGTGGTAGTTCAGGTGGATGTTAAAGATCCCATGGCACTTATCGAAAAGAGTAGGGGAATTTTCCCGGTGTCCTAGCCAAATTTCCCTCATTCACTAAAAATACCACCAACAGCTTAATCTGGTTCAAGGTCAGTTGGCATTCATCTGTATCCCCCTCCCCCGGGTCGTGCCTGAAAATAGGCAGGATTTGTCTAGTGCACTTACCCGGTCAACAAAAACTAAATAAAATAAATAAATAAAATAAATGCTTGGCAGCCCAAATGGCAAACCACTTCCACTTCATAGCATAAGTTTTATTTATTTTTATTTACCGAGTTCTTGGGTAACAACTGTGAGCGGATGCTCTTTTGTTGGTTCCACATCAATTGAACAGAAAATAGCAGAGAACAATAATTTATACATTCACAGAGATGGTACAGTAAGTTACAAAAAGGTTCACACAAGTATACCCTGCTGAGGCACTGTACAACATATGCCTGCATCCATGAATTCGAACATCCTGGAGAAGACAGACACAGAGAAGGTAACAGACAAAGGTGACATAGTGGAAGAATGGGGGGCATGAGATGTTTGGGGGTAGGCAGGGATGGAGGGGGATCAGTGAAGTGCTGAGGTTGGGATGTGCCCTCTTGGTCAAGAGGTGTATCTAAGTGCAGCAGGTGATTACTATGGGAGGGGGGTTAGCGGATGCAGTCACAGGTGTCCTTGATAATGAGGTGCTGACAAGGACTTCGCTTGTATGCACCAAAAGTTAGATGAAGCAGTCGCAATTGTCCTCGGCAATGAGGTGCTGACGAAGCTTATGCTTGAAGGCACCAATAGTTGCTACTCTGGATACTACAGGTATTACAGCGTTGATCCAGTGTGGTGCATTGTAGGAGAACACACGTTGTGCCAAAGCAGTGCGGCATCTAGGTTCGCTAAAGAATTGACTGTTGGAACTTCTGGTCAGCCTAGCACTCGCGTGTCGTGTGAACAGGTTCTGAACTCCTGGTGGCAGCAGATTTAGTGAGGCTTTTTTGGCAAGTAGGCAGGTTTAGTATTTAATTCTGTTCTTCAGTTGGAGCCAACCTGCAAGAGCATAGAGTTCACAGGTGTGCGTGAGCCTTGCAGCACCTGTGAGGAGTCAGCAGGCCTCCTTTAGTGACAAAGAGGCACTAGGGCAGTGTCCGTTGCCGACCCGTATACGGCCAGGCCATAATTGATGAGGGAGACAACTTAACTATAGATGGCCAGGTTCAGGGCTTCGTTTGTTAGGCTGTGTTTGTGATGGTAGAGTATCCCGATTCTGAAATTAATGGCCTTTGTGATATTGTCTATATGCTGGGTGTAGGACAGGGTGGAGTCAACTGTGATACCCAGGTACTTAAAAATGCTGTACAAGATCCAGTGTGTCACCACTGTCATGCTTGACAGATGGGGGAAGGCCTTATCCTTACTAAGGGAGCTGGAGTAGATTATGGTCTTTGTTTTTTTTGTGGTTGAGTTGAGTCTGTGTTCTTTAAACCAAGCTTCGGAGAAAAAAAACAAGTTGGAGGTCCGCTTGTAGGTGTTTGAGGTGAGGACTGCTGGTGAAAATGACCGCATCGTCAGCCAACAGGAGCATACAACTGGGGCAGGAGCCTGGGAGTTTGTTTAGGAAAACTCTGAACATTAGGGGCCCCAGGATTGACCCTTGTGGGACCCCTGAGTGGACTGGCCTGCTATCGAAGATGACATCCCCAATCTTGACCCACTGTGAGCGATTGCAGAGATAGCTGTTGATCCACTGAACTGTGTCTGGAGAGAGTCCGGTGTCAGTCAGATGCTCAAGGAGGAATGCATGATGCACCGTACCAAATGCTTCTGATAGGTCGATAAATGCAGCCACCACCAGCTGGCCTTGGTCTAAAGCTTGGTGGATCAAGCCCGTAAATTCCAACAAAGCCGCGATGGTGCTGTGCCCCCCCCCCGAACCCATGCTGCTCTGGGCAAAGGAGTTGGCGCAGGTTCAGGTACTCCACAAGCTGATCTGCCACAATCCATTCAAGTGCTTTGGAAAGTGGCTGGAGTATGGAGACCAGCCTGTAGTTGTTATGCAATGCCCGGTCCCCACTTTTGTGGACTGGGGTTACAGTCGCAGATTTCCATCGCTGGGGGAATTGTGAGAGGCAGAGGGACAGGTTAATTATTGAAGTCAAGGAGCTCAGAACTTCTTTGAGGGACAGGGCAACAAATTTAAGGTCCAGGGTGTCCCCGCTGTGTTATGATGTCCCAGTACCTTCTCCAGGTATTTTCTGGCCTCTGTTCTGGAAACTTCTTTGAAGTAGAATAACAGAAGGTTTCTGATTGGAGTTAGTTTGCCATTAGGATATTTTTTTTGGGGGGGGGGGTTGAAGTAAATGACAGGTGGCATGCTGCTGAAGCTGACAGCAGTACCTGGCGGGGACTGGGTTTGGGGAGGATGAGGTTACTTGGCACAGGGGGACCTAGGTTTGGCTACTCTGCACAGGGGCACCCAAGTAAATCCGAACACTGGAAGCAATAACTGTAATGTCCAGAACCAGGCATGGGACTCTACAGTGTGGCTTTTATTCACATCCAAGCTGAACAAACAAAGCATAGACGGACCCCCACGGGGCTACATTCCTGGTAATGCAGATTAGAGGCAACAGAACACTTCTTCACTATTTCCAACTCTCAGGCTCTGAACCCACCAGGCACACAGCCCAGACTTGCACGCAGCTTTGGGTACACAGCACAACTTGTACACTACTTGGGTTTCCCCCACTGGCCCGGCTCCCCCGCCGGCCACTTGATCCACGGTCCATTTTGGGAAATGAACCAATTATCCTGTTGTGGCCCCCCAAACCACATTAGAGCCTTCGACTCCTAGAGGAAATCTTCCTTCTAATCCCACGTCTGGGTACTTCCCTCATCACTGGCCAAGTACATGAGGCAAAGTAGAAATCCACAGAGCAAATCCGTAGAGGTGGACCTGGTCACTAAAGATAGGGGGTCTCCCACCTCCAGCACCCACAGTCCATACCCGGCAATTTCTCTGGAAACAAAACTCCTCCTTTACTGAAAGCTTGGCAATGTAGATTACTGGGCAGACGTATGTCACATCTCCTCTACATATCTTGACTTCCCGTAAGTGCTGGACTTGAACATACTTTTACTTTTTGGCTAAGCCTATTACTCTAGGCTCCCACTATTTCAGTAGTCCAATCCCCACTATCACACAAGTCCCAGGGTGAAAAACATAGGCCCTTTAGGAAGAACAGAAACTCACCCTCCGGTTGCAGGTGCCCCACAGGCGATTCACAAATCTTCTCGTTTCCCAAAAACTCTGGAACAAATAGGCAGCTTCTCCACTAGTAGCAGAACCAGGGTGGTTGCCCCTGGAATATGCAGGAAACCCTTTCCTGCCCCCACCTCCAGAGGGAGGGGGCACTGAGACCCGAATCAGCGGTCTCCACCACTTACAGACTGCTTTACGAACATACGAAATTTGCCAGCAGATAAAGGCCTAGAGGTCTATCAAGTCTGCTCGAATGTGCAGCTAGCACCCCTTATTCTGCAGCTGCCCCTTCCTTCCACCCTTCCCCGTCATTAACCCTCCCCCTTGTCCGGTCCCGTCCCCTTTTGAAACAGTCCACTGTTCTACTGGATACCACTTCTGCAGGTAACGCATTCCACCCAGTCACCACCCTCTCTGTAAAAAAGTGTCTCCTCATCTCCCTCCTGAACCTTCCTCCCTCCCTCCAGTCTTTTATCATGGCCCCTGGTGGCCCTCCCCTTCCTTACTTTGAACAGCCCCTCTGTACCCATCTTGTTTATTCCTTTCATGTACTTAAAGGTTTCAATCATGTCACCCCTGTCCCTCCTCTCCTCCAGTGAGTACATGTTCAACTCCTTCAACCTCCTCTCGTATGATAAGTCCCCTAGCCCCTTGATCATCTTTGTCGCCCTGTGCTGCACCCCCTCCAGTAACTTAATGTCCCTCTTCAGATACGGGTGCCAGTACTGCACACAGTACTCCAGGTGTGGTCTAACTAATGACCTACTAAAGCTTTGTGTCTCTCTTAAGGTGGAGACACACACCTTTTTACCTAAATGTAGCCCTATGTCAGGGCTGAGACTCCAAGAGCCTACACAGAGCTGCTGTGCTGCTCTCACAGCAAGCTCCCAACGCCAACTGATCACTGAATACTGTTCAAACCTCCCAACATTATAGTCCAACTCCCTGCTGCAGATTCCATCGTGGCTCATGCAGCTGCGACAGTGCTATGGTGATGTCATCCCTCAGTCTCAGCTGAGACCGAGAACAGAGTGAGACAGTGTGAAATCCATTTAACTGGAGTTTCACAAGCTGCCTTCCCTGCCTACAACTAGGTCTTACTGGGATTCTAGTAACCCCGGGTAACAAGGGGGTTACACACTGCATCAAATGCTTTTGATAGGTCGATAAATGCAGCCACCAGCAGCTGGCCTTGGTCTAAAGCTTGGTGGATCAAGCCCGTAAATTCCAACAAAGCCGTGATGGTGCTGTGCCCCCAAAAAAACCCATGCTGTTCTGGGCAAAGGAGTTGGCGCAGGTTCAGGTACTCCACAAGCTGATCTCACAATCCATTCAAGCGTTTTGGAAAGTGGCTGGAGTATGGAGACCAGCCTGTAGTTGTTATGCAATGCCTGGTCCCCCACTTTGGAGGCTGGGGTTACAGTCATGAATTTCCATCGCTGGGGATTGTGAGATGCAGAGGGACAGGTTATTATTGAAGTCAAGGAGCTCGGAACTTCTTTGAGGGACAGGGCAACAAATTTAAGGTCCAGGGTGTCCCTGCTGTGTTATGATGTCCACAGTACCTTCTCCAGGTATTTTCTGGCCTCTGTTCTGGAAACTTCTTTGAACTAAAATAACAGAAGGTTTCTGATTGGAGTTAGTTTGCCATTAGGATCTTTTGGGGGGTTGAAGTAGACTGCCAGGAGCACCCCACTTAGGTCTGTGAATGCATTGTTTAGAGAGTTTGTGATGTGGAGAGGGTCCAAGGAAGGTTGGTCTTCAACCATGAGCATAGTTGGAGCAGTTTTGGGGTCCTTATCCGTTATGTCACTGAGGTTGGCAGAGAAAGACTTGCTATTCCAAGAGTTGGAAAGAGCTTCTTTATAGTACAAGCTTTTAGCGAGTCGAATAGCCTTCATACACTCGTTTCTAGCATTTTTATACTGTTGGATGTTGGCAGGTGTACAATGTGCTCATGCCTTTTGCCACAGGTGGTCTCTAGCGCCAAGTTGAAGTAGGTAGTCTGGAATAATCCAGAAGTTGCAGGGTCCATTTATTTTTCTTGTTTTCACGGTGGAGTGTTTATCACAAGCAGTACTCAATTTCATAATGAAAAGGTCGAGGGCATCATCCACGTCCTGGCTCCATAAAGGTCAGACCAATCAAGGCATTGCAAGTCTGCTTTCAGTTAAGGCAAGTGCCCTTTAAGAAGCACACGGTTGGCTATGATTCTGGGTGGGGGTATGCAGTAGTTGTTCCAGATGCATAAAATGGGGGAAGTGATCACTTAAGGAATCAGGGAGGATTGTGGTGTTGGAGATATGTGCAGGCTGACTGGAAAGAACCCGGTCCAAAAGAGTACCAGTACTCGTTTTGTAATTGACTCTTGTTGTCTCGACTCTCGACCATTTGGGAGAAATGGATGGCAGTCAAAGTGTCCTTGAGAGTGGCAGCAGCAGGGGAGAGCCAGTTGATGCTGAAGTCCCCTAGTAGCACAATTTCAGAGTTTAGGCTCAGGGTACTGATAAAGTCCATCAGGTCACCGATTCCTGCCGCTGTTGGTTTGGGTGGGATATAAACTGTGAGTATTGTAAGTGCCTTGCTGTTAGCTTCCAGCAGCACTTACATGGGTGGAAGGCTTCCGGGCAGCCACTGGGACATCCACCACTCTGTTAGAAACTCCGAATCGGGAGACAGTTACATCCTCAGGAGCCAAGCATGCAGATGGAAGGACTTGAGGTTAGGATGAACCAGGGTCCCCTGATCCTGGGTCAGCAGATTCCTGCAGAGGGGAAGAGGGACCAAAGATTCCTCTACCAGTTGCTGAAGCAGAGGAAACCATATCTGGCAAGGTCAGAATGGAGCTACCATCTGTAGCTTGATGAGTACCTTCTGGATTAGAGAAAATGGAGGGAAGGTGTAGAGAAATCTCCCGTTCCAGGAGATGGACAACGCGCTTGCCAGAAAAGTCCAGGCCCTGGATCAAGCAAGCAGAAATTGGGCAGTTTTGCACTGAGTGGGGATGCCAAAAGGTCCAATTCTGGGTGACCCCATCTGTCGAACAGGTCTTCTGCGATGGATCAGAGGAGCTCCCACTCATGCATGCTGGACTGTGTCCTCCTGAGGCTGTCTGCCACAGTGTTTAGCACTTCTGGGATGTGTACCACCGAGAGGGTCAGACTGTGGGTCCAGGGCATAATACCACATTCTCATGGCCTCACTGCATAGAGGGTATGAATCTGTCCCCCCCCCCCCCATGCTTGTTGATGTAGTATACTACACAGAGGCTGTCTGACTGAATCAGCAACTGCCCCCACAGAAGATGGTTCTCAAACGCCTGCATGGCATACAGAACCACTGCATCTCCAGGACACTGATGTGCAGGGAGGCCTCACTCTGAGACCAAGAGCCCTGGGTGAAAGGGACCCAGATGCCCCCCAGCCCACTCCAGAAGAATCCTTGGTAAGAATCTGCCATTGGGACAAAATCTGGAAAGGGACCCCCTGAAGCACCCTGCGAACGGGGGAAGAGACTAGGACCAACTTGTCTAAATCATCCATCTGCTGGTCCCACCTCACTCCGACAGTCCACTGAAGGATGTGCGTGTGGAGTCTGGCCAGAGGGACAGCGGGAATGGAAGCCACCATTAGTCCCAGAGGCCTTAAATACAGCCTGGAGGGGATATACCAACTGTGGGCCACCTCTTGGGCCTATGCCGTGAGGCACTCCGCCCTGTTCAGAGGGAGGAAAGCTGTCCCCCTACGAGTCCAGAAACACCCCTATGTACTGTAGTCTCTGGGTCGGGACCAGGACAGACTTGGGCAAGTTTACCATGATGCCCAGGTAAAGGAACAGCTGGAGAGTTTTGTTTAAGGTCTCCAGGAGCTGTTCCCCCGGATGAAGCCTTTAAGAGCCAATCGTCCAGATAAGGGAGTACATACATTCCCTCCCGCCTGAGGGCTGCAGCTACTGCTGCTAAGCACTTGGTAAAGATCCGCAACACAGAGGACAAGCCAAAGGGCAGCAGTTTGAACTGGTACTGTTCACCCTAAAAAAGGACCCGGAGGAACCTCCTGTGAGGAAGGAACACCGAAATGTGCAGGTAGGCATCCTGCATGTCCAGGGAGCAGAGCCAGTCACCCTGCTTGAGCGCATCAGACAGGGCGAAGTTACCATGCAGAACTTTTTGTACTGGACATACAAACTGAGGTCCTTTAGATCCAGAATAGGCTTCAAATCTCTGGTCTTTTAGGGAACCAGAAAGAATCTGGAGTGAAACCCTTTGTTCCTCTGATGCTTGGGCACTGGCTCTATAGCCTGTTTGTGCAGAAGGGACTGTACTTCCTCCCAGAGCACAGGCAAGTGGTCCAGAAGATAGTAGGAGGCTGCTGGAGTCGTCTCTCCGGAGGGTACTCTTCTAGCCCCAAGATATGATCCCTTTCTATCAGCTGCAGAATCCAAGCATCTCAAGTTATGGTTCTTCATTGAGCTAAATGGAGGGAAAACCGACCTCCGACCCCCACCTTCTGGCCGGTGACGGGGGCTGGCAAGGAGTCAAGCTGAAGTGGATCCAGCCACAAAGACTGATCCATCACCTCTGGGGTGTTTGGCCATGGCTCCAGCATTGAAGGGAGCGGGGAGGGCAGTGAAGGCTCTTCTCTTGCCTTGAGGCCTACAGGCAGCTCCCTGTCAGTTACGTGCCTTACGAAAAGGAGGGTGCTGCCTGCCTTTCTGTTTCTGAGTATGGTACAGCAAGTGGGCAGATTTAATGGCTCTGCCTGAAGCCTACAGATCATTAATGATGTCCTGGACATCACAGCCAAACAGTCTGGTTCCATTAAAGGGGGCATTCAGCATCTTTTGCTGAATGTCTATGGCAAAGCCCAAAACCCTCAACCAGGAGTGCCTACAAAGGCATATGCCCGTGGCACCAGCCTGGCAACAGTATCAGCCAAGTCATAAAGTGCCCTCAGAAGGTGTTTGTTGACATCATCTGCTGTCTGCAAGCACTGGAGGAGCTCCTGCTTCAGGGAACCATCTAGAAAAGCCTGGGCAGCTGCCTTGCCCTTCTTCCAGTTGGTGTTCTGGTATTTCACCATGTGGGACAGGTAATTTGCAATCCTCAAACCTAAGGTGGAGGAAGCATAAACCCTCTTACCCCAAAGGTCAATTCTGCGGGATTAATTGTCTAGGGGGAGGGAGCTATGGTGCTTGGGCACCTTAGAACTGTCATGAGCAGCCTTAATGACCACTGAGTCTGTCTCAGACTGAGCCGCAGAGTAAGGAAACCCCTGGAGGGCATTTATCTGCCCTCCTGGGTATGGCTGTCACCATATCTGGACGGTGCCAAGCTGTTTTGGCAGCATTCCTCAAAGCAGACAAGATAGAAGGAATGATCTTTGCAGGAGACTCGGGGATTTCCAGGAAGTCAACCAACTCTTTCCTGGTGACATCCTCCTCCTCTGTGTGAAACCTCATGGCAGAGAGCAATTGCTTCACAACACTGAAGAAGGTGGGGTCCTCTGGAGGAGACCAAGGGATGTGTCTGACCGAGTCCTCACTGACAGAGGAGGCAGTATATTTGCCTGAGGAGAGGAGAAGAGCTCTTCCGCCTCCTCCTCAGGAAGAATGAGATCAGGGTGATACTCTTCTTCGACGCTGACCTCAAGGTTCAGGGTCCGATAAGCAATGGGAACATTCTTGGTCGGGGGCTACCAGAGTCAGCACAGGCGAAGAAGGCCTGAATGTACCAAGCTGATTCACAATCACTGAAGTGAATCTGGTGAGGATCTCACTTAGATTGACGAGCGTCGAACCCTGCGTTGACGGCAGGGATGGGGGGGGGGTCGACGGAGCCAGGAACAAAGGCTCGATGGCAGGGCCCTGAGAGCCAGAAGATGTGGTTGCCCTAGGGCCTGAAGACGCATCAGACCGCATCGGGACAGTCATCGATGATAAGCCTATCGTCGATGGAGGAAGGGTCGATGACCCTGAGATCGACAAATGGCCACCTAGGAATTGGACAGCGAAGCTGTCAGTATTGGCCTGGTACAAGCAGAGGCCTGGACAGCAGATTTATGCATCGATGCTGTAGCCGCCAAAGTTTCCCTGGGAGAAGGAGAAGAACAGGCAGTCTGGGAACAGGACCACCACTGGGGGGGTAGTCCTGATCTCAGTCTTTTTTATGACTCCCCCGAGGACATGTATCAGGCCTTGGAGGCCTGGGAGCTCGACGATCCTGCCAGCAACTGGAAGGATGGGACCTCGGAGGACCCCTGCCCAGAACTGGCTTCCTGATGTTCTATTAGGAAATCTTTAAGAGCCTTTTTTCATCACCTGAGGGTAGTTTGATGAAACTTCTGTCAGACTTCACAGTCAGAAACTTCGTGGTCAGGCCCAAGACAGCAGACACATAAAGAATGCTCATCTGTAGAGGCAATCTTCTTTCTGCAGCTGCAGTGATGGAAAAGAGATGTAGAAGTAGTTCTCAACATAAACAAAATAAAGAAATCTCCAGGAAAAAAAAAAAAAGATTCCAAGGTAAGTATAAAGGAAAAAATCCGTAGCAAAAAGGAGCGAAACAGCGTCGGAGCCTTCGCGGAGACCTGTGTAGACTGTAAACGGCAGGAAAGAACAGAGGAGGGAGCTGGGCCACTCGCGCCTTTACTGACTAGGTGACGTCATCATATGATGTCGGCATGGGCAGCCACAGTTGTATTGCTGAAAATTTTCCATGTGGAGTGAAGTTCCTATGGTGTAACCTGAAGATTGAGATACCCCCAAAGAAGATCTGCCTGAGAAACAGAAGTAGGCAGACAGGACATTGACGGGAAGGAGACGTGGGGAGAACAGTTGTTGCTACTGAAGTGTTTATGTTTCTCCTTTTTGTCAGCCTTCTCTGTCGATGAGCGTTCCTGACTAGAACGATAAGAACCTGAGGATGACAACAAAGATGTGCACCCTTCTTAGACGGATGTTCCCACTCCAGGAGGGCAACTTTCTGCTCCATAAGGTGCTCCCACAGCTGCTGCAGTCTTCATCTTTTGGTAGCTTTGTTAAAGTGTTGACACAGGGCACAGGCATGAGTATCGTGCGTAGGGCCCAAGCATGTTCCACAAAGTTCATGAAGGTCCTCTGTAATTATCTTTTAGCCACAGGCACACTTTCTAAATAAAGAAGAGTCCGAAGGCGACATGGTGAAGGCACGTCGAAACTGGGAAACGATGCAACAAAGAAGTTTCTTCGAATATTCTTTTTTTCGTCAACTGAGGCTAAACTCCAAACTGGACATTTAGCATGCTGGTCACGGTGGGAAAAGAATCGAGGAGCATCTGGGACTGCCCACACTTATATGTCTCAGGGTATGACACATGATGTCATGGGCAGTCCAAGGTCGACTGCTGGTACAATCCTCCAGCTGGAAACAACGCCTACAGCTGGGAAGTTCCTATATGTGTGACCTGCTGCAAGAGATATCCTCCAAGAAGATGCTCTGATACAGAGACTCCTGCTCTTCCTTTGTTTCTACGGTAATCCACCTTTTATACTGAAACACCCTGTATATGTTGTGGTGGTTTCCATTAATTCGATTTTTGCCTGGCATTTTTCATATAGGTATATTTATCATTTAATTTCCATTACCCAATACCCATTACCTAGCAGCCCTTATCTGCCATCACTTTCTATGTATCTATTAATTAGATTTTTGCTTGGGATTTTTCATTGCATATATTGTTTTTGTTGAATACTGTATGTGTTATTTTATGTGTTTCTATGATGGTGATTGAGCATTGAGGGGGAGAAGGTCTATGGTGAGAGTGTGTGTGTGCGCGCTCGCAATGACATGGTGGTGTACATGTATTTATTTATTTTTTTTAATATCACTTATTACACCGACTTTACCTCCCCGTGGTTATACCTAGCCCCACTACCTGAAGTCCCTTCCAATTACCTGGATATATTTAAAACAACACGAGCTTGCCTCCCCCTCCCACAGTACCACTATGAGTGTGGTTCCCTTTGTGTCCCTGCAGCTCCCAGTAACCGTCTTTGTGGCCTGAGTGTACCAGTGATTCTTGGTCTTGGGTCTGTTACTGCCCTGCAGCCACACCCATGTTGTTTTTGCACAGTGATGACCTTTATTAAAAGTCTGCTATAAGCGTTTGACGTACCCCACCCTCCTGCCTCAATGACTGAAATGTAGGGACACCTGTGGTCACCCAGTAGTCAGTCTTGCATTAGGAGCAACAGCTGTCCATCCCAGGACCCAGTATGCCTTATGAACATACGAAGGAAGCCAGCAGATAAAGGCCTTGTCGGTCTATCATGTCTGCCCGATTGTTTAGCCTGTACCACAGCTTCCTCTCTCCTTCCCCCCCACCCTACCTCCTCTTTGAGACGGGTCTCCTCTTGTACTTATTTTGCCCCTGACTCTACCCATCCTCTTTTAAAGCCTTCCACTGTCTTCTGTGAGACTAGCTCTTCTGGTAGTTTATTCCACTCTGCCACCACCCTCTCCATGAAATAGTTTCTCCTTAACTCCCTCCTGAATCTACTCCCTCTAGCTTCATGCTGTGTCCACTACTATGTCCCAAAGCCTTGTACGTGATATACCCTGGTCACAGGGATATATCCGGTTGAGGCCTAGGTCCATGCTCTCCCACTGTCTGCTGTCAAAAAGCAGCTTGTTATGGAGTTACTGTTCTTGTGCCTGGACTGTCACCCTGTCCCACTGCACTCCACTATGTTCATTATTATCCATTTCAGTCTGGTAGTGGGACACAGGTCAATGTAAATGCCACAGTGTCACCGAGACTGAGGTCTGTTTGTGAACTCTGTCTCGTCACTTCTACCTCCCCATGTGACCAAATCCATTAGATGGCCTCTCATGTACTGGGCACATATCCTCTGTAAGGAGGATGGCTCCCTTGAACCACTCAAGAGGTTTTTTCTTCAACTGACCTCGCAGTTGACCTTCACCACGTGAAGCACAGTGCTGTACACCATCTCACTCGTCCTGTACTGCTCATATCAGCAATGTGCGGTGATCCACTCCCAATGAAGCTGACAAAGAAGGTGCCCTGTTTTCTCTGTGGTACTGATACAGCCACCCATGTTTTTTATCACTGTTTGTGAGCAGAGACAAGTCGCCCTGTGGTGTAACTGTGTTGCAGTTACTGAGCGACAGATGTACTGTTCTCCTGTCTTGTGGATGGTAGACCAGTTACACCACTCTTTTCATTCTACATGATTTCAGCAGTGATGGTAGCATAGCTTTATCCACTATATTTTGAAGCTTTGACATTCTCATACTGGTTAGCAACTGTCTGCCTCCGCACACAGCTGTGTAACGTCATTGCACATCATGCAACCCAAGTGTATAACGGTGTTTTAAAACAAGTACTCCATATGTGGTGATGCCATCTGACTATAAGGAGGATTGTTATAAGTAATTTGTTTCTGGATAACTAAATTTTGATTCCTGGGCAGATTTCTTGTGATTAGTAATGTTACAAAAGAGAGTTGTACTATAGTATGTTGATGTAGCATAAGTTGGGGTCAGGGGTTTGGTAGCTTATTATTTTAAATCTTGTACTATAACAGATTCATTACTATTTTAAAATGTTTCATTTTGTTTTAATTAGTTTTGTACTTATTTGGACAGGGCCAAGGAAGCACAACTATTTAACTGACCATTCACTAGACTGCTTAATTTTTGAAGGTGTTTCCATCGACTTACCTATAAATTCTGACACTGTTGTGACAATGGATATTCTGAATTTACAAGACACGAGTTTCAACATAAATTTTAAAAAGCAGCAGTTCGTGCTGGCTTTTTTAACATTTTACAGACACACACTGAATGATTTTACTGTTAGTACATCAAAAGTATACACAGTGAAACGTACCTGGTCTAAACTGGGTGCAAGGCTTCTTACACTTAACCTGTTGCTGATTTCTGGAAATGTGCACCTGAATCCTGTCTATTTACTACTGCTTCTACATCAAACAGATTACCAAAACAGAGTGGAATTCAGAAGGCATATATGAATGTAAGAAGCCTAGTCCCAAAACATAACCAGTTTGTTACCTGGGTATTACAACATACATATGATGTTATTTCTCTGTCCAAAACACGGTTAACTTCTCAGATTGAAGGTATGGATACATAAATCTCTGGTTATCATTTTTTTAGGTATGATAGGACTATTAAACGAGGTGGAGGATGTGTTTATGTAAAAAAATTATTTAAGTGTCACTGATTTACAAATAACATCTGAAGATCCTAGTTGTGAATTCCTTGCCTTAAACTTAACAATTGGGAAACAAAAAACATCTGTTGCTACAACTTATCTTCCCCGATTCTTATAAAACTGGTTATTTTTTAAAATGTTACAAAAAGCATAAGAGAAATTTAGAAAAAGTTATTTTTGGCGATTTTAACATTGATTGGAATGCTAAAATAATAAATATTATCGTGATTCTATTGGTGAGATGTCCCTAATGCAGCTTATAAATGAACCATAGAAACATAGAATTTGACGGCAGATAAGGACCGCTTGGTCCACCCAGTCTGCCCATTTCCCTACCTAATAGATAAGCTGCAGATCCTAGTTAACCAACAGCCTACTTTTTCCTACCCCCACCCACTAGAACTGCCTTATGACTGTCCCATGCATTCTTGAAATTCACCACTGTTTTTGACTCCACAACCTCCTCAGGAAGGCTATCCCATGCATCCACAACCCTCTCCGTGAAAAAATACTTCATCACATTACCTCTGAGTCGTACTCCCTCAATCTTCAAATTGTGCCCCCTTGTTCTTGCACACCTCTTTTTCTGAAAGTTGTCACCCTCTTGGACTTTGTTGATTCCCTTGAGGTACTTGAAAGTTTCTATCATGTCTCCCCTCTCCCTCCTTTCCTCGAGGCTATACATATTAAGCTCCTTAAGTCTCTCTTCATATGTCTTCTGGTGCAGACACTGCACCATCTTAGTTGCCCTCCTCTGGATCGCCTCCATCCTGTCTATGTCTTTGCGGATGGATTTCAAGAACTGCACACAGTACTCCAGATGGGGTCTCACCAGCTGTCTGTACAGAGGGATAACAACTTCCTGTTTTCTACTGGTGATGCCTCTCCCTATGCATCCCAGTATCCCCCCAGCACTCCTTACTGCTCTCTCACATTGCTTGCCCACCTTTAGGTCATCAGATATGACTACCCCCAAGTCCCTTTCCATTTTTGTTGTTGTTAGTATCTCACCCCCCATGGTGTTCTCGTCCCATGAGTTTCCGTTTCCCAGGTCCATTACTTTGCACTTCTTAGTACTGAATCTAAGCTGCCATACATTCGACCATTCCTCCAGCACTGCCAAGTCCCTTCTCATCCTTTCCACCCCACCTTGTGTATCAACTCTGCTGCAGCTCATATAACCAGCTCATGTTAACTACTCAACAGGCCCTGGTACAGTGACTGACTGGTTGCTGGTTTCCAATGAAGACATGGTAAAAAAATGTGCAAACTTTGCCAGATTCGTTGAGTGATCACTCACCAATAGAATGCACTTGGTCCACTAAAAAACAAAACGTCCCCCCTGTTAAAATAAGAGTAAGGGTTTTACCAAAGGATAAAATTGATGATTTAAAAAAAATTTTTGAGTCTGATAGACTGGACTTTTGTGGATTATATTCCAGAGTGGAGGAGAATTCTGGGAGAGAGGAGTAAGCAGCTGCACACTAGTCTGTCCAAGGAGAGAGCCAGAGCAGGAGTTTGATGAAAAGCGCTTGTTTATTCTAAAACTGGTATGCCATCGTTGCCTGCATGTAGAACGTAACCAGACTCTTTCCAGAAGTTCTTGTGATGCTAGAATTACCCGAGATATGCTACTGAACCGCTACCCTGCGGCGAAGACAAGGAGTCCAGATGGTGGTGGAGCCCGTTTAGACTGCAGAGCAGGTGGCAGCCCCACAGGGGGTACACGGAGCGTGTCCCGGGGAAATTAACTTTGACAAAAGGAACGTTTCTTTTTTTTACCTCGCTCTGAATGTGCTAATGTTCTAAGTTTCCTCTGTCACATACTTATGATGAGCTGTTTTATGTTATTTTCTTTTATTTTCTTCTATAAAATACCTACGTTTATAAAGAAGGAGCACCGAAATTCTGTTTCTCGAGTGTTCTTGACTCAACAAAAACAAACCTTTTTAAAGCATCGGTATAACAGGCTAATTTTAGTGTCTTTATTTGTTGTAGTGCTTTTATATTTTTGTCCTTTTGAACAGCTTAAAGTTTGGAGGATAATTTTATATTTCGCACCTTCAGCGCCTGTGTACCACGTGACCTCCTCTCTTAAACAGCATGCATGGTGTTCCTGTAGTCAAGATTAGCTTTGGTCGCCACGGAGATATAGCCAAGCCGGAAGTTAGGAGAGCCCAGGAGAGTCCTGAAAGCTTGTGTAATGTGAGAGAAGACTTCTTTGTCTTTGAATATTTCTTTAGCTAAAAAGAGGAAGGAAAATGTGTCCATACAGTAAGTCTGATTTAGATTTAGATAACAGACGCTCTTTGTACAGCTCTGTACAGCTTTCATGGATTTAAATAGCATTGTAAAACAAACCTCACATGCTGCAAATATTTAACGGTATTTAGCTAGCACAATATTTTGTATCAGATTTTGATTGTACATCCGTTTTTTGTTGCCTTGCAGTGTGTCAATGCCATGGCCTGGAAGTGAATCCAAGCAGGGAGAGATTCCTTTGGGAGAGGTGTAGTCCAGCACCCGATTACAGGACGTAGGACGTGGCCTTAATGAAGCAGGCCTCATCAGGTACTTAACATGGACTTTCTTGGAACTTCTGCTGCTGAAAGTAAAATATATCTGTTATCCTGGTTTTTAAATTCATCGCCAGAAGTGTAAAAGTGTGCCAAATTAATAGCAAAGTTTGCTTTGAGGATTCGGAATGAGAAAATAAGTGACAAAAGTGAATATATGGACCATATGGACATTAGCATTATCATTTGTTAGGTCTCCTTTATAATATTGCAGCTTGCGTTTTCTATTTAACCTGTATTCATATATTTGGTATATTAGGGAAGTCTTTGTGGTGAGGTCCTTCTTTGGGGGTAACTTCTCCATGAATAAAGGTTAAAAGGGTGAAGAACTCTTTGAGCATCTATAATTTTTACAACTTTCACAGCTTTTAAAGTATTATACTGTAAAGAGGGAGTGGTTATACTACAAGCTTTGAAGCTTAAGGGGATTTTATTTTAGTGTTTATTTAAGCGTCTATTCTTAGGATTTTAAAAGAACAGTGATTTTGATAGTGTTGATATGTATGGTATTGTATTCCACAGGATCAATTTTTTCTTAGAAACAAGAACTAATAGAGAAAAGAGTTTATATTAACTTACTAACTCAACCACACTGTTATTATAGATGCGGTAAAGCAGAAACAGAGCAATAAAATAACTTGTCTAACATCTTGCTTAAGTAAATTAGTGTCTGTGCTTTAATAAGCGATTACTTAGTGATCAGATTTAAATAACGGATTGATTAAACTGAGTATATCTGGAATTGGGTAAAACATTTTATAATATAAAATAACTCCAGCAAATAATTAAAGTTTGAATTAGTGAATTGGTATGTGATTAGAAATCAGTAGAGTACCAGCTGGTGTCTCAAACAATTTTAATAATTTAAACAATTTGAACTATTGGATTGTTTGGGTTATTTAAACAATGAACACCAGAAGTGGTAAAATAGTTCTACCTAAAGTAAAAAAAAAGCCTAATGGGAGTATCTTTAAGGATGAACTTCAAATTACTATTTCAACACCTATAGAAATAAAAAAATCAGCATCATATGCTGAAGTGGTTACAAAAATGTTACTACCGCGATTGAAAATAAAGGTGAAGGTTATTGAAGCTAAACACAATCTGGAAGGGGAAATAAGAGGCAATAAAGAAGATGTGGTGGTCAAAAACTTCAAGAGTGAACAATCCCTAAAGAAGAAGGAGCAAATGCCAAAGAAAAGGTTTAAAGCTCTAAATAATATCAAAAAGATATCTTGCAAAAGGATATCACAGACTTCTTTCCCCACTAAAAATACCCCTATGAATGTTTCCACAAAGGAAATAGAAACAGCTGAGACCACGGAACGTGCGGAAACAGGGAAACTAGAGATCAGGTTGAACAAGGACAGGGATAACAACAAGCCTGAGATATGCAACAGAACCCATGAAACCAAATTAGAACTATTTAGCCCCTTGAAAATTTCTAGTTATCTCTCTAATCTGCTCCCTAATGAACAATGTATGAATGATTTATCTATCTTAGCAGGTTCCCCTAATACAGTGTTTCAAAAATTGGATAATGAGGTAGAACAAATTGAACATGAAGCTGATTTTTGGCTCAGCGCCCTAATACTTTATCCAAATACACAATAAAAGCCCTTACCTATCCAGTGATGAGTTGTTACAGTAGTAATGGTTGAAGCCCTAAATGATTTAAGAGTCAAAACCGATGGATTAACAAAGTTTTTCCTCAATAAGCTAGATGACTTAGAAAAAAAAAAAAAAGACTCTCTGGCTTAGCAAATGCCAGAGCAAAAACTGACATTCTCTACCATTTGTATTCCTGAAACCCCTAAAGGAAAGTGCTACAAGAAAGCAAAAACCACCAGGCAAAATAAAGAAAAGAAAAAGAACAACAAGAAAATAGCAGGGGTTTCCAATAATGACAGACAAACCCAAGGGAGTAATCCTAAAACAGTGAAAGAAACTTAAACAACCGCATGTAGAACCTGTTATCAGTATTAAGCCAAAGAACAGTAATTCTGTTAAAAGTATGGTCTCGGGTGAGTCCTCAGGCAGCATGAATAAGGACCCTGTAGGGACACAAAAGGAACATATACACACAAATGAGCAAAAATATATCCCATAGCTTTAATAGAGAGCAGTAATGACAGCATAAAAATTATAGGAAAAGAAGTTGTACTGAGAATAGAAGGCATCTTTCTGAAATCTAATGAATCACCCAATTCACTAAAAGAACTAGAGTATGATGCATATTTTTAGTGCAGAACTTTCTATTGCACAAACTCGCAACAGAATTATGAAAGTATTTAGAGACACAAATGAGGAATCATATCCAGTGAATGTGTAAATGACTGATGTGGAAATTGCTAAAGAAGCCTGGGCTGCCTATAGTAGGCTTAGATACTGAAGTTGAACATTTTGCACACACCCCACCCCCGCTTCCTGGAAGACTATTATTAAAATACTCACATCTACAGGTTAATGAGGAGTTATTAAATAAGAACTTCACTGATATTTTGTCTTCATTACAATGGAAATTTGACAGAGACAGGCAATCCACCTCCAATTAACTGTTAAAAAAAAAAAAAAAAAGTGATAGAATACTTTCAATCTTTGGAATCGACCACTGCCCAGATGAAAATTAAAGTTCCTTAACTACTCTAGTTTCAACAATTTTGTCATCATGTTGTACAATAAACTGTAATAGGAAAAAATATAGAAAAAGTGGAACTGTCATTTTTCCTTGACAGTGGTTCTCAAATAAATACAGTCTGTTCTACTCAGGACATTTATCAACAACTGAAAGTAAATGCAAATAAGCTGGACCAGGCAGAGATCCTTATAATTGATATGAATGATTTAATGGATTCTAATACATAATCTAGTGATCACAGAATGTCTAGGACATAATTTCCTCTTGTGGAATATAGCAGGTCTTTAAGGAAAACTGAATGATACGGAATGGCACAAATTCATTACAGGCCATGATATAGTTTTATTCCAGGAAACGTGGGCACCAGAACCACCTGTTGATATAAATGGATTTACATTTATTTGTTCACCTGCAACCAAAAACAAGAAATTTGGGAGATTTACTAGGGGACTGGCTGTCTATTTAAAGATTAAAAAAAGAGATTACCCTTTTGGGAAAACTAAAAATCACTCCTAATTACATTATTCGTAATATTCTCCGGGAAAACATCCCCTTTTTAATTATTAATACATATATGTCCCCAAAAGTTAGAATTTCACAAGATGCCTGGGTAAATCTAAGACATGACATTAATTACATTACTAAAAAAATTACCTGATAGTAATATCTTGGTTGCAGGTGATTTTAACGCAAGTATTTCAAACTATGAAAATTTACATACTCTAGGGACTGAAATGATTTTGGGAAATATCAGGACCAGGCAAAGTAAAGATACTAAGAGAAATAAACAAGGGAAAGACTTACAGAAACTAATAGAGGAAAATGCTTTATTGATCATGAATGGACAGGTACAAGGTGATGAAGATGGTAACACCATCTACTTCTCTCAAAAGGGATGGAGTACTATAGATTATATTTTATGCAATCCAGAAATATATAATTTATCAGTCTTGAAATTAATACGAGACCAGAAAGTGACCATGCCCCGCTTTCCCTAAAGGTTACATTGGTGGAAGAGATCTCTCTGACCACAGATGGCATTTCCCCATCAGCTTCACTTTACTGTCAGGGGGAAAATATACTGAAAAGGGGCAAGATTAAAACAATCAAGTAAAGGAAATAATATTTAATTGGAACACAGACCAAAAACAGTTGATTACTGTACAAGCAGATTCTCTGCAGTTATTGGAACAGAAGTTTGACATATTACTTGAAAATATCAAATCACTAATATATGTTAAATCTAGCTCTAACTCACAAACTAACAATGGATGGTTTAATGAGGAATGTAGAAAGACCAGAAAGGAACTGAATAACCTAATTAAATGGAATAAAAGACATCCCTCAAAGGAAAACTTTGAAAATTTAAATAAAAATAGAAAACAATATAATAGATGGCTTGAAGGGAAAAAAGCAGAATACCAACAAAAGCAGTGGACAGAAATGTATCATGTTATACAGGAAAAATAAACCCGAAAGTTCTGGAGAATGGTTGCAAAAGGAGTGAATGATTACCATCCGTCTTTAGCAGTATATATCCCAAAAGAACTACGGATTGAACATTATAAAATAATTTTTGCTACAGGTTGATATTGTAGATCAAGCTTCAGAAGTAACTAAATTATTCAGGCATTTATCTAAGATGGTATTAAAATTTACAGAAAAGGAAGTAGAAGAGGCTATCTCCAAATTAAAAAAAATAATAAGGCTCCTGGCCCAGATGGCATACCTCCTGAAATTTATAAACAATATATGGACTCCTGGACCCCAATATTAACATGTTATTTCAATCTATGCGTGACACATAAATATGTACCTGCCTCATGGACCACTAATATTATTGTGCCACTGCATAAAAAAGGATAGTACAGTTACGTAAGAACTTACCGTAACAGTAGATCTTCGAGAACACCTCTTGCAGCAGGTTACACCATTAGGACTGAAGCCGGTAGGCGTCAGGACCCCACAGAAATCTTCTACCTAGCAGTCTTCAGCGGGGACCGCCTCCGACGTCGGTCCCGCCCCCGACATCAGACGTAGTACATAAGGAGGCGGTCCCACCAGAATCCCCAGTTCTCCCGCCGGAGACTTCCAGCCGTTGGATGACATCAGAAGTGGAGACCGAGGATCCGCCATCAGAAGTACAATGGAGAGTGAGTTCCTGCCGAAGCCTGGTTAGGCCTTACCTCCTCCAAGGGGGAATGGTGGGCGGCGGGAAGGTACCTGCTGCAAGAGCTGTTCTCGAAGATCTACTGTTACGGTAAGTTCTTACGTAACTGTACTATCTTACTTTGAAATACAGCTCTTGCAAAAGGTTACACCATTAGGACTGATTCCCAAGCAATGGCGCCTAGAGACGCTCTAGGGAGGAGGCATAAAACGGAGATCCTGAAAAATCCTGAATCTAGGACAGGAGACCCTGCAGAACAGTGAGGCCGAAACCTGCTCTCCGCCGTGAGGCAATGTCGAGGCTGTAGTGCCTAATGAAGGTGTGCACTGAGCTCCATGTGGCTGCGGCACAAATAACCGAGATGGAGACGTTCCGCAGCGCTGCGAAGAAAGTAGCCACCCCCCTAGTCGAGTGGCCTCTGACTGTGCCCGGAAGGGGCTTCTGTTTGTTGTTGTAGCAAAAAGAAATGCACTGGACAAGCCAGCGAGAAAGAGTCTGTTTTGAGACTGGTTGGCCCGACATCCTCTCAGCAAAGGAAATAAACAGCTGTTCCGATTTGCGATGCTGCTTGGTCCTGGTCAAGTAGTATCTTAAGGAGCGGTGAACATCTAAGGTGTGAAGCAGTACCTCTCCTCTGTTGGTGTACCTGGGGAAGTACACCGGCAAATCGATGTCCTGATTAAGGGTAAGGGCTGAGACCACCTTTGGCAGGAATTTAGGATTCGTCCTCAGGGACACTCTGTCCTGGTGGAAAATTAAATTAAGGTTCCTTACACATGAGGGCATGTAGCTCAGAGATTCTCCTTGCTGACGTAACAGCAACCCAAAATAGCTTTTTCCACGACAGAAAACGTAGCTTGTAATCTGCGTCAGGTTCAAAAGGGGGCAGTGTGAGCTGCTCCAGGACAAAGAGTAGGTCCCAAGGAGGGACGGAATCCTTAATGGGTGGTCTAAGGTGTAGCACCCCCCTCAAAAAGTCACGAGAGGCATAGAGTTGTGCCACTGTGCGTTGGCCTATCGGGTACTGGTAGGTTGAAATCGCACAGAGGTGAACCTTAATTGAGGAGTAGGCAAGGCCTGAGTGAAAGAGGGAAAGCAGGTATTCTAGAACTGATTTTTCTGGGCATTCTAAAGGGGAGAAACCATGTGCCTGAGACCACAGGCAAAATCGACGCCATTTCATGGCCTACGTCGCATGCGTTGCCGGCTTTCTGACAGCAGAAAGGACTTCTGCCACCTCTTGCGAGACCCCGTGTCGCAGAATGGCTATGTCTCGCGGAGCCAGGCATGCAAGTTCAGTGAGCGCAAGCCTGGGTGGACTAGCAAACCCTCCTCTTGAGACAGCAGATGGGAGCTGATGGGCAACGGAAGTGGAGGTTCCCGGGACAATTACGCCAGCGGGGAACCAAATCTGTCTGGGCCAGAAAGGCACTACCAAGATCATTGTTGGTGCTCCCTCCGAAGTTTGAGGAGGACACTCTGGATCAACGGGAAGGGAGGGAAAGCGTAGAGGAATCTGTCCACCCAGGAGAGGGACAACGCCGCCTAAAACACCAGGCCCTGGATCTAGCGAGCAAAAGTGGGCAGTTTTGCGTTGGATGGGGAAGTGAACAAGTCCAATTCTGGAGTGCCCCATCAAAGAAACAGATCCTCTGCTACCTCCTGAAGAAGCTCCCACTCGTGGACTCTGGCCTGGGATTGACTCAGGCCATCTGCGACCATGTTGTCCACTCCAGGAACATGAACTATAATCAGGCTCGCGCCGTGTCGAATTACCCATTCCCACACTCTCATAGCTTCCCTGCAGAGGGGATAGGAGTGTGTGCCTCCTTGCTTGTTGAGGTAATACATCACCGCCGTATTGTCTGTTTGAAGCAGAAGAGTACTCGGTGGAATTTCTGACTGGAAGGCTTGCAGGGCATACAGGACCGCCCTCATCTCCAGAATATTGATGTGGAGGTGAGCTTCCTGAGGGATCCACGCGTGCCTGAGGGATCCACGTTCCCTGAGACCTCACCCCATTTAGGTGTGCCCCCACCCCAGCCCTGAGGCCTGTGGAGAGGATTACCTCCGGGGATGGCGCTACAAATGGGACACCCACGGAGAGTGTCCCTGGGTCTAGCCACCATTGCCAGTCCCGAATCACGGCCCTCGTGATTCTGACTGGCTGCTGCATATGGTCTTGCCTCTGATCCCATTGCACTTTGAGCATCCACTGAGTTACCCGCATGTGGAGCCTTGCCATCGGGACAGTAGGAATGGCCGCAGCCATATGTCCAAGCAGGCGAAGGACCAGTCTGGCGGGGACGGTCCTCTTTGCCGAAAGGTCCCTGATGAGGGACCTGATGCATTCCACTCTGTCCTCGGGAAGAAAAGCTTTCCCTTGGACGGTGTCCAGAACTGCACCTATGAACTGCAGCTTCTGGGACGGTACCAGAAGAGACTTCTCGTAATTGATAAGTATGCCCAGCGACTGAAAAAGAGCTTGGGTGTTCTGGGTAGCCAACAGCAGCGCCTCTCGGGAGGCAGCCATGAGAAGCCAATCGTCCAGGTACGGAAACACGTAGTAGCCCTGTCTCCTTAGAGCTGCTGCCACGACTACCATGCACTTGGTAAAGACCCTTGGGGCCGATGACAGTCCGAAAGGAAGCACCCGGAACTGAAAGTGGTGGCCGAGAAACTCGAAGCGCAGGAACCTCCTGTGCGCTTGAGCAATGGGGATGTGCAGGTAAGCATCCTGCATGTCCAGTGACGCCAGAAATGCGTCCTTCTTCAGCATGGGAATAAGACCCTGGAGGGTCACCATGTGAAACCGTTTGTAGGCGACCGACATGTTGAGGTCGCTGAGGTCCAATATTGGACGGCGGTCCCCCATTTTCTTTGGAACCAGGAAGAAGTGGGAATAGTAGCCTGCTCCTCTCTGGTTCTCCGGGACGTACTCCACTGCTCCCTTTTGCAGAAGCACGAGTACTTCTTGCCTGATAAGCAATCTGTGCTGATCCGAGTAGCGGGAGAGCAGAGGAGGCCTTTTGGGTGGCTTGTCTATGAACTCTATAAAGTGGCCTTTTTTGACCAATTGGAGTACCCACCTGTCGGTGGTGATGGACTGCCACCCTGGCAGGTGGTCCGCAATACGACCCCTGACCTTGGTGTCCCGTTGATCCTGAGGGGCGGGGGCCGGGAAGGAGTCATGCTGTGGCAGCTGAGAGTCCTGCAGGTTGGGCCGACTTGGCGGGACGTTGGCCTCTACCTGAGGATGACTTCCCCTTGGCTTTCCGGGAGAAGGAGCCCCTCTGTTGCGGGCCATAACGGGACTGTTGTCTCAGAGTCCGGCCGCGAAAACGGCTCTGGTTCCTACGAAAGGAACCGGGCCTGGGTCTGTACATAGCCTGGACAGATCTCACGGCCTTCCCGGCCTCCTGAAGCTTGGTGAGGACCTTCTCCGAGGACTCACCGAAGAGAACTTTGCAGTGGAATGCGGCGTCCAGTATTCTTCTGAACGTCCGGGGTGAATCCGGAGACATGGAGCCATGAGTGTCTCCGGAGGCATACGCCTGAGGCTGCCGCTCTGGCCGAGGAGTCCGTGGAGTCATACGCGGCTCGAAGCACCTGGGTTCCCACGTCTGAACCCGCAGAGGAGCTGAAGCAGTTCTTCCTTCTGCTCACCTTCCGGCATCTTTTCTGCCAGCTCTGGTCCCTGCTCCCACAAGGCATTCAGAAACTGGACCATGTGGGTGAGATAACTGAGGACCTAATGGAGCGAGTTGCAGCTGCGTCACGTCGCCCTGCCCGCCGTCAATTGCTTGGACTCCGGGTCCAGTGGCAGGGTGCTCAGATGTTGCGGCCTCTGGGACCGGTCATGTGAGGCTGTGATGACCAGGGAATCGGCCAGAGGATGAGATGCCAAGTACTGGTCCTCCCTAGGGGCCTTGTACAGGCAGTCAGCCTTCTTCGGCATCGCCGAGAGCGAATGTGGACGTTTCCACGCTGCCTTGGTGACGTCCACGAAGGTGTCCACCAAGGGTGGTACCACCACAGGCTTTGGGTCCTTTTGCCAAAGATAACGCGCAAGGCGTAGCCTCTCGGGGTCAAGCTCTTCTGCGCCCCAGCCCATATTCTCTTGAATATGCCTCATAATCTCTGAGAACGATGGGTCATCCGGAGGAGATCTTGGGAGCTCACATGGGTCCAGAGAGGGGACGCTAATGGGAGAAGGGGATCTGGATCTACCTGAGAAGTCCGATCCCGAGTCCTCCGTCGAAGGCGAGTAGCGGCGTCCTCTGGGTCTCTTGGGGCCGGGTGACCCTCAAGAAGATCTGGACGGAGGTCTCCTCTTATCCGATGGTCTGTCCCTAGGAGATTCAACAGGATCCTGGGGGGAAGGTACTCGGCCTGCTGCCCCGGATGGGGTGGGGGCGCTGGGGCTGGTGGAGTCACGGGTGGTGGAGGAGGAGGAGGAGGAAGAGGAGGAGGAGGTATGGGAACCATGTCCTTTTTAATGGTGTCCCACCAAAAAGTAAACAACTCCTTGACCTCAGCAATACTGAGGCCCGACGACGGGCCGGGCGCCGGTGGTCGGTCGTCGGGTTCCGGCGTCGGCCCCCCAGGGGTCTCTGGTTCAGGAGAGGGTTCCCTCGGGGGCTCAACAGGACCGGGTTCGCCCGCCTGGTCCTCAGGCTGTGTCGACTCCTCCTCCGTGAGCACCTCCTGGCTGACGTCGGTAGGTGGCGTAGGGGTTCCTCTATCTGCTGGGATGGGCATTGGTCCCCCCAGCCGGCATCCGCGGTGGAGAAGGCCTGGCCAGCAACGGGCGTCTGGCTGTCGTCGGGTCCCGGGACCGGTGGTGCTTGGCTGACATCAGGTGGTCCGACGTCCGCTTGAGTGATGTCAGCTCCTTGGTTTTCCGCTGGGGGGGGAGGAGGCAAGGAGACCAACCGGACGTCGGGGGCCGAGTGGCGGGAGCCGGACTTGTGGTGATGGCGGTCCCCTGACCTCGGCGAGGCCTTGGACGATGAAGGAGGAGGCCTGGAGGTCATGACAGGCTGCAGAGTGGAGGAACCGGAGGAAGACTTGACCGCAACTGGGGGAGGCTGAGAGCGGGCCCGGGAGGGCGAGCAGTTGGACCGGGAGCCGGAGCTGCGGGAGTCGGAAGCCCTAGAAGGGGATTTAGATCTCACCCTCACCCTGTGTTTTTCAAGGTGCCGGCGGGCTTTCTCGGAAGATTCCCCCTTGGAGGCAGGATCCATGGCCTTCAATCTCTCTTCCAGAAGGTAAGCTTGCAGGGCCTTCTGACGACGGATCCAGGTCAGACTGTTAAAGCCTTGACAAAAGGAGCAGGCCCGGGTGTCGTGTTCCGGGCCTAAGCACCGCACGCAGGCCAAGTGTGGGTCTTTAAAGGGAATTTGCTTCCCGCAGGCACACTTAGACGGATGGCCCTCCGCGGATGTTGGTGAGGACATCAGATGGCAGACGATTTGTTGAAATTGAAGTTTCTTGTCAAAGAAACGGGAAAAGAACTTTTCCAGGCGTCGCGAGCTAGACACTGACCGGAGGGTCGAGACATGCAAGTCGACGGCGGGAAAGAACTGGGGATTCTGGCGGGACCGCCTCCTTATGTGCTACGCCTGACGCGAAGGGACCGACGTACGAGGGCGGTCCCCGCTTGAAGACTGCTAGCTAGAAGATTTCCGTGGGGTCCTGACGCCTGCCGGCTTCAGTCCTCATGGTGTAACCTGCTGCAAGTGCTGTATCTCGAAGTAAGATCTGATTATAACCCACTGAACTTTCGTCCCATCAGCTTGATAAACCTCTATTCTAAAAGTTTTGCAAGATTATTACTGAACCGGCTTTGCAGTTGGCTAGATGAATGGTCAGTTATTTCTCCCTGTCAGGCAGGCTTCTGACAAGGATTTTCCACTATTGATAAATGTATCTGTATTTAGTCACATAATTGAAAAGTACATACAAGGAAAATGAAACTATTTACTCTCTACATTGATTTTCCATCAGCATTTGATTCCATAAACAGATCTAAACTTTGGAAAACATTAATTGAAATAGGCATGAATCTTTCTTTATTGCTTCAGGTTTGCTTATTATACACCAATACACTAACATCAGTAAGATAGTAATGGAACTTTAACACAATATTTTCAAACACCAAAGGGAGTCAAACAAGGTAGCATTTTGGTGCCATTATTTTTTAATCTTTACATTACTAAACTACTAGAATTTGAGGAAACAAATGTATTGGACTCCCAAAACATCAATGAACTTCCATTACACACACTGGCATATGTAGATGACGTACTGATTTTTTCTTTGACTGCATCAAGATTACAAAAAAACATTAATATTTTCCAAAGCAAATGTCTAGAACGAACTAAAAATAAATAAAAAACATATATATATATACTGTATATATATATATATATATTGGTAAACACCCGTCACACAAAAAACAATTAATTTTTTTTTTTTTTATCCCCTCCTGCACCCAATCAGCCCCGTATCCTCGGGAGTACCATGGAGTCTACTCCCTGCAAGCCACCTTACCTGGTCTGTCACTGGTCCCCCACGGAGCCTCGGTTTACCCCCCTGGGTGGGGGATGGGATGAGACCCCGACAATCTGGATTTCGTCGGTCCTGGGCAGCCAGACAGGTGGATACATATCTGAGGGCTAGCTCCTTGGAACTCCATCTCCCTGGGGCTGGCAGGTATTTTCCCAGTTACTGAGGCATCGCAAGTCCCTGACGTCTTGGCGTGAACGAAGACGTCCGCAACATCCTACCCCATGTTGCTGAAGCCTTTGGTGCCTGCACAGCCCCAGGCCTCCATCCAAGACCAGCCCAGTACTTAAGGCGCTGACATCCTGCTAAACCCCTGACCTCCGCCAGGGGTCAGCAGACACCGAGCCGCATCCCCACCCTCCTCACGGAGAAGGTGAGCTGTCTTGGGACGCTACAGCCTTCCCCCTCCCAGCCCTCCAACGACCCAGGCTCTCTCCTGAACCCGGGTGGCCGGCATCACAGACGGGCTAACAATTTAATTTTATTTGAGGGATGATAAAATAGAAATAGTTTACAAATATCAATACCTTGGGATCAAATCTGTATTTTCCACTAATTGGTCACAGCATGTATGCAACCAGAATATGAAGGCTAAACTAGCAGAAAAAGCATTACTGAAGTTTAATCTAAAATATGGAGGAAATATAATAACTCCAGCACTTAAAGCAAGGGAAGCAAAGGGGCGCTAGAGAGCCATCTCCTGGGCTGGACAAATTTTTGCAAGCTCTTCACCTCGTGGCGCTAAATATAGTATTTAATTCTCATCAACTGCTAAAAAACAGTAAACAGATACTAGAACTCAATACACCTTACCAGAAGGAGTCAAAAGATATAAAATTAGTGAAATGGGACATAAGAAAACGCAGGCCTCGGGCCTGGTAAAGGAGCAGCATGCAACTACAAGCAAGGCCTCAAGACCACCGGATACTAGTGATAGTGGAACCCAGGGTACCTCTGAACCACCATGGGCAGCAATGTTGGAATCCATGTAGGCGATGGACACTAAGATAGAAAAAACTCAACAGAAACTTGAAGTTCACGACCAAGCTACATGAAAACTTACAGAGACAGTGGTGGACATGGAGAAACGGTCCGTCTCTACCTTGATGACCATGGCCACACTTACAAAAGAGAATGGTCAGCTCTGGGGCCGCCTGGAACATATTGAAAATGAGATTCAAGCAGGAAACATTCGAATTGTGGGCCTACCAGAACGGTTGGAAGGCACAGCACTTTTGCAATATTTGAAGAATTGGTTAAGTGAAATCCTGACACTTCCAGAAAGCTTCAAGTGGGACTCTTTGTCAAAAGCCTACCGTGTAAATCCAAGGGTTCGCCAGTTTGCTCCTAATGAATCGTGCACCGTGCTGCTCAAGTCTTCGGGTTCAGAGATCATGGACCTGATAATCCAAGCTGCGCAAGCTATATACCTGATACTGGTAAATGGAGAGGATGTATAATTGTATCCTGATCTGTCCTTCCAGACCAGAGCAAGAAGGAAGGCCTTCGATGGAGTGAGGTAGAGATTGAGCGGGCTAGGCATTATTCACTCCTTCCTGCTCCTGGCATGTCTGCGGGTCGTCTACGGAGGCAAGAACTGGCAATTTAACAGTCCCCAGGATGCAGACAAATGGGTAGAAAAGATTGAGGTGGAATTTGTGGCTTGTCGCAATCCCTGGAAACCGAAATGCGTCTCATCAGATTCAGAGGACTGAACAGTGAGTTCACTGTATTCAAACCAAAATAGTCTGAGGATATGAACAGTAGAACATACTTTACTTTTGATGTTAATAGATATACATGTTCTATCACAAGTGGAACGTTGGGGACTGAAGGGGCTAACGGAAGCTTTGCTTTCGCCTGTTACAAGAGAAGATATATGGGATACTCACTTGAGGGAGCGGGAATGGTAGAACCGCCATTCTGTTAACCAGGGCTCCTATATTTGCACCCTTAGTTCACAACTGCTGCCCATAGTTTGATGACTTTCTGTTTCCTTGTGTATATTAGATTAAAAAACTAAAAGTGCTTCAGTGTTATTGCTACAGTTGATGTAGATTAATTAAAATTGCTTTCTGTAATAGAGACAGTAAAGGGGATGTTAGAGCACCTCAAAAGTTCAAATGTCTGAATATGTTCTACCTAAATGTAAACCAGGTTAAATAGCGATCTTTTCATCGTTTCTTTTTTTCCTTCTCTATAAGTTCTACCTGAAGGATAAACCTCTTGCCCTTGGTGAGGCTAGCATTTTCTAAGAATACTGGACTTTGGGTATTATACACCTTGACATTTCGGACTTTACCCGAAATCCTAGTGTAAAAGATTACATGGCTAAAATAAGATGTTCTCCATATATTTGTCTGTCAGCCATTGGCCAATCTATTTCTGATGTATCCTGTATGAGCTTTGTAATTATACTCCGTATGATCATAGAAAAAATAATAAACAAAGTTAAAAAAATAAAGAAATAAAGCGAGGGAAGCAAAACTCACCCCCATTCTTACATATGGGATTAAAGTATAGGAATACTACAAAACAGAAAAACTAGCAAAAAAATAAAAAATAAAAAACACGGTTTCCTTTTTTTTTTTTTTTTTTATAAATCTTTGTTAAATGTTCCATCTTCAGTATCAAACGCTATGGCAAGCGCCGAACTAGGAAGAATTACAATAGACGCCATTAAAGATCTTACTTTAGTCACATATTGGCTTTGGATGATTAATAATACCTACAATCATTTCCCAATACTTTGTTTAAGACAAAAAAAATCAAATAGCTATCACAAAATCAAAGTTCTAGATGGTTAACAGCTCTGAAGAACATCTGGACTAAAATTAAAATGCTGCACCTATGGAATGATTATATAAAGAATATCACTATTTCACTGCAATATAAATCACTTGTAAAAAGAAAGTTATTTGAAATCGCAAAAGCGATTGATATGGAAAAAATAAAGAAACAAAAACTAGCATTTCGGTTTAGAGAAAATAAAATAGATCATTATCTGGAAGATTACTTGTTGCTTGCCATTTCTCCTGAAGTAAGGAGATTAATAAGTTGGACGAGGTTCAAACTAATTACCTCCAAACACATATATTTTAACAAAAATTATGACTAACACAAACACAAGGAAACAATTATGTAAATGTAATAAAAGCCAAGAAGAAACACTGCAACACTTAACACTATGCCCACTGTATAATAAAGCAAGGAAAGAATTCCTTCCAAAGTTCCTTACAATCTATGAGAATGTTAATTATGATGCAGTGTTTGTACTACTACATCCAAGATGTTTAGAAGATGCTCTGATGCTATCACAATATATAGCATCAGTGATCAAAATAAAAAAAAAGAGAGAATATAGAATCAGAAACAAGAATTAGCAAAAAAAGAGAGTCTCATTTCTGGTCTTAAACTAATACCAAATGTTAAACAATATTTAAAATATTTTTTGATAAAGCACTTTCCTCTAGTGGTATAATATTTATCAAACTGTTTGCAGTTTAGCACTTTAGCAATAAGAATGGCACAAAATGATCCTGTGTACATATATTTATTTCTTTGTGTATGTGTACGTGTATACGTTTGTAACAGTCTTGTAGTATGTGTAAATGGAAGTGTATATATATATAGTCACATGTAATGCTGTCTTTTGTCACACTGTTTTATGTTCAACTGATTGTAATAACTTAGACGCTAATAACATCTAAGTTGATCAATAAATAAATTTGATTTGATTATATTCCAGATATTGATCTAGCGTTGGATTACTTTTTCACAGAAATTAGTAGTCTGACATTTTTGCCCCCTATAAAAATATAATAAAAAGTACTACGTCTCATAAATGGGTAACCCCACAATTGCTACGAATAACGAGTGACAGAGTTCGCCAGTGGTATGGAAAATACTACACTGTTGGTAAGATTTAGAGAACTGAGAAATCAGTGTAAAAAACAAGCCAGACAGTTAAAATCTAAATATTTTTGTGACAGACAATCTTCCTTAGTTGATGATGCCTGTTCTTTTTGGAATAATATAAATTAATTTTTTAACATAAATTCTAAAACCACCACAACTGCAGTGAATTCAGATAGAACCTTGTGCAATGATCCCATGGATATAGCAAATAGATTTAACCAATATTTCACAAGTGAAATTTAAAAGGTATCATCCACTTTACCGTTATCTGACTCTGTTTATTGTAATTATGGCATTTTAGATAATAATTCTGCAATCCCTCAAGTATTACAAAATACACTTGTTTGAAATATTTGCAGAACTTAAAAATAAAAACTTGTGTAGGTTTAGATTTAAAACTCTTTAAAATAGCCCTAGATTAACTGCAATGATCATGCAGGAGCATCAGCATGGTGACACAGAGTGATGCAGCATGTGCCTGGGGGAGGGCATGCCCAAAAAAGGTCCAACTAGTGAGCAGACTGTGCGGATGACATCCGGCACGCTCAATACGTGACTACTCACACTGCCTGTCACAGGGACCCTCCTTGTACAGTCTGTGTAGTTATCCATTGTTTTCTGCTGCTATGGTTTGGGGGAATCTGGGCCGAATTCTGGGCAAACTGTTTGCAGGCTTGCATTGTACAGTTAGATGACACGTTTGAAGCTAGCTAGACACTGCATTGCTCTGGGCTGATTTAAACTGCTTTGGTTCGATCTGCTTCCTGCAGCAGAGGAGTCACTGGTCAATAGTCGGTACCTTTGTGGAGATCAGGGCCACATGACTGCAACAAGCTGGGGACATGTTCAGAGGAAATTGGTATGGGGGAGGGAGACACAGCAGACAGGAGCAACTGGACTGTGTGGGGTCACTACTGGATGGGGGGGTACTTCGGTTACAGGACGGAGGCAAAGCAGGCTAGTGGGTTGCAGTGGCTGTGGCGCTGCAATGGCCATGAGTACACTGTGGAGACTAGGGCACTGTCCTATATGTGCCAGGTTAATGGGACTGGAGGCTGAGCTGCGCAGGCTCAGGTATGAACTGGACTGGTGGGTGAAGGGCAGGGGATAGGAGGGAAGAGTGCCTGCAAATGCGTGTGCAGGAGGATGGGGGCCACCAAAAATCATGGTAGATCTGGCCAGACCTGGGGGCAGAAATGGGGGAAGATCTAGGAGACTGGACAGGGAGGAGGGCAAAGGATGGCAGAGAGTGAGGGCTATTGGCAGACGGGCAAAAGGGTCTCCAGGGACCATGGCAAGAGAGCTCACCTCACAGGAAGGGAGCACTGGTAAGCAACCTGCTGGGGGGATCCCGATCTCAAATAGGTACTTGCCACTGGTGGACACCATGGTGGGAGGGGCCTTAGAAGAAGCAAGGGGCATAGTCAGCAGAGGACAGGAGGAGGATGCAAGTGTGGGGGGGTTGGAGGCATGGGCACCAGGACTAATAGAGGAGACAGGGATAGCATGAGGAGGGGAGCTGGGAGTCAGGAGTGACTGGAAAGGGAGGATGAGGTGATAGTAAGGAGGAAGCATGGATCCCAGGAGGAAAGGAACCAGCAGGGAGTTAGTGTGGGGGAGGGCAGAAAATAGGACAATGGGGGGTAGAAGTAAGAGCCCCTGGTGGTCAGGAGGGGCCACAGGCTAACAGGAGTGCTGCTGGGACAGACCAGAGTGGTGAGGCGGGGGAGTTAGGAGAGGAAATGTTGGACAGGTGAAATAGTTGGAACAGGAGGGTACAGGCAGTCGTTGGCAATCACACTGATGGTGCGGCCAGAGAAAACAAAGAGGTAGTGGGAGTGAGGGGGGGGTGGCAGAGGAGGGAGTTAGGCTCAAGGGGAAGGAGGAGGTTAAAGTGCTCCTGCTTGGGAACTCCATGATCAGGGGCATAAAGTGAGTAGGGAGGAGTGAGGGGCAAGGCTGTGCTGTCAGGGTCAAGAGTATATCTGGCTTGACTGTGCACAAGGCCAAGCTCTTGGTCTATGCTTTTGTGAAGGACTGTGGAGGATCCCCTAACGTATTAGTGCACCTAGGCACTAATGACAGAGGAAAATAGTGTGGAGGAGATACAGGCAAGGTTCTGGAAGCTAGCCAGGGTGTGTCATGCTGTGGGGTGCATGGTCTCTTTCTCGGAGGTCCTCCCAGTACCTAGAGCTAGCGTGGGAAACAAGCAGAACATCAGGGAGGTTAATGAATGGCTCGGGGCATGGTGTGTGGCTAGGGGGTATGGGTTGGTGGGGGGACTGGGGTGCAACTTGGGAGGACAAGGAGCTGTATGCTAGGGATAGGCTCCACTTAAATTTGGGGTGAGGGAGGTTTTGAAACTAAAACAGAGTTCATCGAAGCTAGGTGGGGTTTAAACTTGTGAGGGGGGAAGGCTGGGCTTGAGACTGCTGCTAGCAGGCACATCAAGGGAGGACTTGGCCTTCTCCCCCCAGTATGGGGGAAGGGGTGCTTAACTGGGGCACCTGACAGTGCGCAAGAGAGCGGGAGCTTGCAGTTAACTAGGGGATCTTGGGGGGGGAGGATGGGCGAGGGCAAGGGGCAGGGATGGAGGGCGGTCCTGATTAATGCCAGGAGCATGGGAAACAAGATGCCTGAGCTTCAGGCGATGCTAACTGAAAGTGATGTGGATGTGGCGACAGTCACTGAAACTTGGGCCAGTCTTCGGCATGACTGGGACTTAAACCTGATGGGGGATGCTGTGTTCAGGAAGGACAGGGCTGTGGGCAGGGGAGGTGGGGTGTAACTCATTATGAGGAATGGCATCGATATATGTAAGGTGTGGAGGGCAGAAGGAAATGTAGAGGTGCTATGGGTTACCTTGCAGGCACCGGGGGGTAAGAGTGTCAATGTGGGGGTAGTTTATAGGCCCCCCACGCAGGCAGAGGAACTCGAGGAGGGCCTGGTGGTGAATCTAAGAGATCATTGTGGTCAGTGGGAGGGTAGAACTGTGGTGCTGGGTGACCTTAACATACCAGGGGTTGATTGGGGCACTATGCCATCTTCATCAACAAGGGAGCAGCGCTTGCTGGATGTCTTCCAGGATGCATTCCAATCCCAATGAGGGATGGTTGCATCCTGGATGTGGTCCTGTCAGATTGTGATCTGGTTAGGGACCTAGTTGAAGGCAGCCCACTGGTGGGGACCGATCATGCCATGGTTTGATTTCCCTAGACCTGGGAGGAGGGGAAAAAAATAAAAAATATTGCACTAAAATGGTGGTGGCTGACTTTAGAGGAGCGGACTTTAAGGGTATGGAGGGGATCCTCAAGGAGCATTTGGAAGGGATCAGACAGGACATGGACACAGAGAGCAGTTGGGAAATTATTAAAAGAGGGCTCCTGGAAGCTACCAAGGCCTGCACGAATGTCCAACGCAAGTTTGGTAGGGCCAAAAAGTCAAGCTGGTGAACCAGGGAGAGCCAGGAAGTAGGGAGGGAGGAAATAGCTGCTCACAGAAGACATAAGCGCTCATGAGGGGACGTGCACAGAGGGAAGTACGATATGATATCCAAAAATGTAACCAGGGTGGTGAGATCGGCCAAGGTAAGGACAGAGCAGAGGATGGCACAGGGAATCAGAAACGGGGAAAAAGGGTTCTTTAGGTACATCAAAGAAAGGAGGAAAGTGAAGGGGCAGATTACCAAGGAGGCCAGGGAGCAGGCACAGGTACTTAATGAATACTTTGCCTTGGTCTTCACAAGAGACGATAGAGGGACAACACCATACGGGTGGGGGTGGGGTAGGAATGAGGAAGGGGAGGAGCTCGCGGACATTGAAATTCCTGTTGATAGTTTGAGGGAGACCCTTAAGTCCCCTGAGAACAGATAAGGTACTGAGTCCGGATGGCCTTTATCCCAGGGTGCTTAAGGAGATGGCGGATGTCTTTGCTGCACCTCTGATGGACCTTTTTAACTCCTCTCTTCAAACGGGTTGGGTGCCTCAGGATTGGAGGATGGCTCATGTCCTGCCTATACACAAAATCAGCTCACAGGAGAAGCCAGGTAACTACAGGCCTGCCAGTCTGACATCGGTGGTAGGCAAGATGATGGAGGCCATCTTGAAAGCGAGGCTGGAGGCATTTCTGGAGACACGGGGCCATCTGGATGATCATCAACGTGGCTTCAATTCAGGGCAGATCGTGTCAGACTAACCTTGTGGAGTTCTGTGACTGAGTGACAAGGGCGTTGGACCAAGGAAGGCCAGTGGATGTCCTCTTTCTAGACTTCAGCAAGGCTAACTGGGTGGTTTCAGAGGGTTTGGGGGGACGTAGCAGCTCCTAGGAGGGTCATTAGCGGGGACCCACAAGGGTTGGTGTAGGACCCACTCCTGTTTAATGCTTAAATCTCGGACATCAGGGATGGTATCAGGAGTGAGATGAGCCTCTTTGCTGATGACTCGAAGCTGGGGGCAGTGGTGGATGGGGAAGAGGGTAGAGGAGCCCTACAGGGCAGATCTGGAGACTCCAGAGAGGTGGTCACGCACTTGGAAACTAAGGTTTAATGCCAAGAAATACAGCGTTCTCCACTTTGGGCTTAGGGACCCCAATCATGAGTACTTTTGGGTGGGGAGAAGCTGCAGGTTTTGGGGGGCCGGGCAAGGATCTTGAAGTGGTACTGGATGCCAAAATGAATAACTCTGAGCAGTGTAGGAGGGCTGCAGCTAAAGCAAATAAAATGCTCGGTGCACTGCCAGGGGGATAACCTCAAGAAGACGAGAGGTGCTTCTTCCTCTGTATAACTGCCTGGTTAGACCGTACCTACAGTACTGCGTGTGGTTTTGGCACCCGTACCTAAAAAAGGACATTGCACTTCTGGAGAGGGTGACTAGGATGATACAGGGTCTGGGGGAAAGGAGAGACTTGAGGAGCTAAACTTGTACTCCCTGGAGGAGAGGAGGGACAGGGGATATAACTGAGGTCTTTAAATATCTAAATGGAGTGAACAGGGTCAACCTGAATATTCCAGCTGAGAGAGGAGGGGGCCACCAGGGGGCATTCCATGAGGCTGGTTGGTGGAAGGCTAGGAAACGCTACTTTACCAAGAGGGTGGTGGACCCATGGAACGCACTTCCTGCGGAACTGGTGGCTGTTGATACAGTGGAGGGATTCAAGAGGGGCTAGGACAGGTATAAGAGGAAGGTAAAATGGGAAATGTCAGATCTGGAGGTGCAACTCTGATGGAGATGGGGTCGGGGGGATTTAAGGGGGAGGGGCAGCAACAGTGTCCTGACTAGGTGCTGATTTTCAAGCAGACTCAATAGACCTTTAGGCCTATTCTGTTGGCATCTTAGTATGTTAAAATGTAATATATACAAAAGATACCTGTATCATACCTCTTTTTTTATTTCTTTTAATTTCAGACAGTACCATTACCTGGCTTACCATCAGTTTGTGCACTGAATTTTTGGGAGACTGGGTCTGAAGGTATGAAAGATTCTACTTGCATGTGTTATAACATTAATATGGGATGCTTCCCTCCAAAGAATACTATGGATTTAAGTATCCACAACTTGAACTTGAGGATGTACTGTAAATGACACTGTACACTGTATTCTTACATATGCAGCCAAACTAATTACAGTTGCACTGAAATTGTTTATAACAAAGTTGTACATGGAAAAACATGTTTGAATACTGTCAGTTTTACACAGTATTGTTCTGTAAATTGTTTATAATGTTAACTACACATTTTGACAGTACTTAACTACATTACTGTCTTAAAGGGAAACATCCATTTTCCAAAGCCCCACACCTTAGTGTGTGCCATCTTCCAATTAGCAATTCTGCATTTAAAGAACAGTTACATACTTACCGTACCAGAAGATCTTCAAGATGATCTCTCATCATGCCACACCTTTGGAATTTATAGCCCCCAGGTACTAGGACCACACAAAAAACTTTTGCAAGCAGTTAGCCAGAAGTTGCCATGAAGATACCGGGTGTCAGCATACAGGTAAACGTGGGTGACCCCATCTCTCCTCAGGTCCCTGCTGGAGATCACGCTCAGAGGAATTCCTTCTAGGGAACCTGGAAAGACCCCACCACTCCACACATCAGGTGAGACAGAGGGCTAAAAACAAAAACATAACAATGGAGACAGCAGCGCAAGAATCCTCTCTTGCAGACCCAAAAGGGGGCAGCAGCGTGGGACAGCAAGTCCGGGTAAAGGAGATTCTCTCAAAGATCTACTCTTACAGTATGTACATGACTGTTCTATCTACTTCGAGGATATTTCTGTCATCTGGCCACATGTTTAGAACAAGTACCAAAAGCTAACAATCTGGGCTTCTGGAGCCTATAGGCTTATAATCGCAGGCCTTGTAGCACAGCTAAGCCAAACTCAGCTCGTCTACGAGACAAAATCCAGACTGCAGTGTTTAGAGAAGATATGGGGGACAGTACTCCAGGTAGCAGATGCACTGATCTCTGCAGTTGAAGCATTCCAGAAATGAGCAACAGAGGTGGACACACCGCTAGTGGAATGACCACAAACCACAGCAGAACTTCCTTACCGTACTTCCCATAAAAGGACATAATAGTTTGCTATTCATTTGAACAAGCACTGTTTAGTAATTGGGGTACCCTTTTTCCCAGAGGCAAACAAAACAGAAGGCTGTGAGGACTTTCTGCAATCCTTTGTACAATGTGTAGAGTACCTGAGTATTCTATGTATATCTACGGTATACAGCAATGCTTCCCCCAGATTGGCATGCTGTGGATAATACACTGGCAGGTGGATGGTTTGATTTAAAGTAAACTCACACAATACCTTTGCTAGAAACTTATGATTAGTACGCAAAGACTGTGAAAAATCAAATAAGGAGGCTCACACAATACAGCCAGCAGCTCTTAAATTCTTTGAACAGAAAGTGATGGCAACTAAACATAATGCTTTCCAAGAAAGAAAGTGTAAGCCTCAAGTCGTGGGCTGGCTCAAAAGGAGCCAAAGTCAACTTCTCCAAAACAAAATTCAAGTCCCAAGCCAGGACTGGATTGTGAATAGTAGGCTTTATGTGTAATATGCCTCTCAAGAATGTGTAAGATACCGCCAGCTGAGCAAGCATATGACCATCTACAGGCACATGGAAAGCTGATATGGCAGCCACATGCACTTTGGGAATACTGTAGACCTGAATCTGATCAGCACAGCAGGTACTCTAGAACCTGATTGGACAGGTAAACAGATCAAGGTGGTAAAAAGTGGCCCATAAAGCAAACCACTTCTACTTCATGGAGTATATATGGTGGACAGTTTTCTAGCAGCCACCAGAACACTTTCTGTAAAACCCCAAAGTGAGCTATGGCTATGTCTTCAGGAGCCATGCATACAGATGTAAACACTTCAGGGCTGGATGGACCAGGGTTCCCTGTTCCTGTGAAAGTAGACTCTTGCACAAGGGCAGAGGTGTTGGGGATTCCACTGCCAGCTGTTGAAGCAGTGGTAACCAGATCTTCCAAGGCCATAGGATAGCAACAAGAATTAGAGTTGCCCCCTCCATCTGCAACTTGATTAGTACTCTCTGAAATAGTGAGAAGGGAGAAGCAGCATACAGAAAACTCCGTTTCCAAGACAGAGACAACATGGCTTGCCAGAAAACTCCAGGCCCTGGAGCGAGCAGACAGAAACACTGCAGTTTTGAGTTGTGGAGAGACGCAAAACGGTCTAACTCCTGATGATCCCATCTTTCGAATAGCTCATCAACCACTGAGGTCAGCAGTTCCCACTCATGCATTCTGGACGGTGACCTGTTTAGTCTGTCTGCCAAGATGTTTTGGATGCCCGGAACACGTACTGCTGATAGTTCTAGACCATGTTCCAGAACCCAATATCAAACTCTCACTGCTTCCCTGCACAGTGGATAGGAATGAGTTCCCCCTTGCTTGTTGATATAATGCTTCAACAATTATGCTGTCCATCTGTATTAGCAGAGGACCTGGAGACAAGTGGTTCTGGAAGGCCTTGAGTCCATACAGGACTGCTCTCATTTCCAGAACACTGATGAGCAAAGCACACTCCACCTGGGTCCACGTGTCCTGTGTCTGATGAGGGTCCAGGTGAACTCCCCATCCTAACCCTGAAGCATCCGTGGTGAGGATCTGATCAGGGGAAGGGATCAAGAATGGAACCCCCATGAGCAGGGTGTTGCAGTCCATCCACTACTTGAGCACTCTGCGTAAGGGGGACGTGACTAGAACCATCTGTTCTAGATCAATCATCAGCTGATCCCACTGGACTCTTGGGCTCCAGAGAGGAATCTCCATGTGCAGCCTGGCCAATGGCACTATAACAACAGCTGCAGCCATGAGTCCCAGAAGGTGTATAAACATCCTTGCTGAGACATAACAGCTGTAATGCACTAACGGTGCTTGGGCAATTAGATGGTCAGTCTTGTCCAGAGGCAGAATAGCCAAGTCCTGGGCCCTATCCATTGCCGCCCCTATGTACTGCAGTCACTGGCAGGGTGTCAGTACTGATTTTAGTGTGCTGAATGTCACCCCCAGAGCATCGAACAGCTATCTGGTTTGAACCAAAGTCCACAGCAACTGGTCCTTGAATTAGGCTTTTAATAGCCAGTCGTTCAGGTAAGGGAAAACATACAGGGCTTACTTGCGAAGGGCTGCTACCATCACTGCAAACATTTGGCAAAGACTTGTGGTGCAGAAGACAAGCCAAAGGGCAACATTCTGAATTGGTAATGCTCCCCCTGAAACAGGCATCTCAAGTTATTTTCTGTGAGGTTTCTGGATCTTGATATGGAGGTATGCATCCTTCATTTTCAGGGAGAAAATCCAATCCCCCATTTTCAGTAATGGAAAGAGACCCTGCAGGGTGACCATCTTGAACTTCTTGTATTCCATGAAGAAGTTCAGATCTCTTAGATCCAGAATACGCCTCAGGTCTCCTGTCCACTTTGGGATGAGGAGGTATCTGGAATAAAAACCTGTGTTCCACTGTTATAGAGGTGCAGGTTCTACAGTCTTTACTTCCTCCAGCAACAGGGACATGTACCTTGGGGGATATGTCATCACCACTGGGGGATGATCTGAAGGCTTGTCCGGACGTTCCACAGCATGCCCCTCCTCTATGATCTCCAGAATCCATGCATCTGTAGTCACCTCCATCCACTGGTCTAAGTGGAGGGAGAGGTGACCCTCCCCCCCATCACAGTCACCAATGGAGGTAAAGATGATTGGGGGCTGTTTAAGGAGTCGGGCTGAGCCACTGGGGGCAGCTCCACCACCTTTGGATGTTTCTGAATGGGCATTTGGGGTACTGCCGGGGAATGGCATGGCTCCTGCACCTTTGCCCTGCCCTGTCTGTAGGCTGGGCGCTACCCCCTGGCACCAGCTAGGCAAAAAGTACCCCTGCTCCTACCCCTGGGTTGGGCATGGTACAGGCAGTGTACTGATTTCAAAGTCCTGCCAAAGATCTGAGGATCTTTAAAACCTCTTCTACCTCATGGCCAAACAACTTTTACCCTCTGAATGAGGCATTAAGAATTACATATTGCACATCAGTGGCAAAGCCTGCCACTCTCAGCCAAGAACAGCACCCGAGACAGATCTCAGAGGCCGCAGCCCTGGCAAAAGCATCAAAAACATCACAGGTTGTGCAGAGAAAATATCTGCCCATATCAGCACCAGCAGTCAGAGTTTTCATTACCTCCTGTTTGGGAGAACCCTCAGGCCAGGTCTGCACTGGAGCCTTAACCTTCCTCCATTGGGTGATCTGATTCTTCATCATGTGGGACTGGTAGTTAGCAATACGGTGGCCCAATGAGGCAGAAGCATACATATGCTTGCCTAGGACATCCAACCTCCTGGATTCTTTGTCAGGAAGAAGGGAACTCGCGTGTTTCGGGGCCCTGGATCTGTCATGGGCATCGGTGATCACCAAGTCAGTCTCTGGCTGTGTAGCATAAAAAGGCTTCCCAAGGGGGCAGAATACACTGTGTGTGCCTTTCTGTGTATAGCTGGAATACTGTTTGGAGAACAAAGATACCAGCACTAGTAGAGATAAAGGCAACAGCAGCCAAAAAATAAAATGCTTAAAAGACAGAAGCTGAGCTGCTAAAATATGGAACTAAGCACTGCAGAGTGAGTTTATAACAGAAGTGCACACATTCAAAATCCCCAGCACTTCAAACTAACATACTAACATGCCAGCAGAATAGGCCTAACGATCTCGAGTCTACTCGATTTTCAGCACCCGCACTGAGGGCAGATTTTGGTGGCCCCCCTCCCCCTTGGGTTATACTGTCCCCAGTCCCACATGTTCCACCTGTATTGGGCCTGGCCAGGTTTACCCTCCCCCTGTATCTGTCCCATCCCCTCTTAAACCCGTCCACAGTCTCTATTTCTACCAGCTCCCTGGGCAGTGCATTCCATGGATCCACCACCCTTTCAGTGGAATAACATCTCCTCCTCTCCCCTCTGAGCCTGCCCCCTTCCAGCTTATCCCCGTGTCCTCTTGCTGCCCCACCCTCCTTCCTTTGGAGCACCCTGACTGGGCCTCCTTCATTGATCCCTTTCATGTACTTAAAACCCTCTATCAAATCCCCACCATCCCTCCTCTCCTCCAGTGTACACATGTCGAGCTCCTTGAGCCTCTCCTCACAGGTCCTCTCCCCCAGGCCCCAGATCATTTTAGTTGCCCTCCTTTGGACCCTCTCTAGAAGTGTAATGTCCCTCTTTAAATGTGGTGTCCAAAAGTGTACACAATACTTGAGGTGTGGCCTAACCAAGTAGTTGTACAGTGGAAGGATCACTTCCGCCTTTCTGGAGGTAATCCCTCCCGGCGATGCATCCCAGCATCCTATTTGCCCTTGCTGCTGCCCTCCTACAGGTCTCTGATTTGTTCATTTTGACATCTACCACTACCCCCAGGTCCCTCTCACCCTCCGTGACTTGATTCACGTCTCCTCCCAGGGTGTACCCCTAGCCTGGATTTCTGACTCCCAGGTGCAGAACCTTGCACTTCCCCGCATTGAATTTTAGTTTCCATTTTCCTCAACCACCTTTCCAGAGCCTCCAGGTCCTTCTGCAAGGCCACCCTCCCCTCCTCCCATCCACAACTGCACCCAGCTTTGAGTCATCTGCAAAGAGACTCATCTCACTCCTGATACCCCTTCTGATGTCTGAGATATAGGCGTTGAACAGGAGTGGCCCCAGCACTGACCCCTGGGGAACCCCACTAGTAACCCACCTTAGGGATGAGGCCCAACCTCAAACACCACCTTCTGAGTCGCTCAGAGAGCCAATTTCCTATCCATCTTAACAACTGTCTCCCTACCCCCATTTCTTTCAGCTTAGCCAGCAGGCCACTGTGGGGTACCGAATCAAATGCCTTGCTGAAGTCCAGAAAGAGGAAGTCCACTGGCCTACCCTGGTCCAGGGCCCTCGTCATCCAGTCATAGAACTCAACAAGGTTAGTCTGGCACGATCTTCCCATGACAAAGCCATGCTGCCTATCGTCCAAGTACCCAGTTTGCTCCAGTAACCCCCCTAGCCTTTCCTTGACAATACCCTCCATCACCTTGCCGACCACCGATGTCAGGCTAAGGGGCCTGTAATTTCCCGCCTTCTCTCTTGATCCCTCCTTGTGGATCGGCACGACATGGGCCACCCTCCAATCTTGGGGCACCCATCTAGTCCTCAGAGATGTTGAAGAGCTCCATTAGAGGGACTGCCAGGACATCCGCCAGTTCCCTCAGCACCCTGGGATGTATCTCATCTGGCCCATGTGTTTTCTCTGTCTGAAGGGACATGAGGGCTTCCCTTACTCCCTCTACTGGGACTTCAGCCTCCACGTCCTCCCCCTTTTCACCCAGCACTGATGGGCCCCCACCTTTCTGTGGTGGCTACTCCCTTTCCCCAGACTCATCAGGGCCCCTGGTCTCTACCGGTCCCACCCCTTGCTCCGGTTTGCCCCCACTCCCCTCGCAAGACATAGCCCCTCCATCCCGCCTGGTAAAAACTGAGGCAAAGTACTCATTTAGGACTTCTGCCTTTTCCCCCGCCTCCTGTGCCCAACCATTCCCTATCCTTATCTTGCTGATCTGCCCCTTTACTTTACTTTTTTTCCCCTATGTATCTAAAGAATCCCTTGTCCCACATCTGTATCCCACTGGCAAGGACTGCTCCTTTTTTGCCTTAGCTGCTCTCACCACCCTGGTGACTCTCTTGGCTGTCAGCTCACATTCCTCCTGATCCCTTTCACTCCTTGAGCACTTGAAGCGCCTATAGACCGCCTTCTTTTCCCTCACCGCATCCTGTACCTCCTGGGTCCACCAGCAGGGTTTTCTGGCCTTACCAAACTTATGCCTTTCCCTTGCACAGGATCTGGTAACCTCCTGTATTCTCCTCCTAATGATCCCCCACCTGCTGTCAACATCCATATCCAGCTTTACCGTGTCAGATGATCTTTAAGGATCCTCCATCTTCCTGAAGTCCACCTAAAAATCGTGGTTACTACTGTCGTTGAAACTTTCCTCCCCAGGTCCAGGAAGAACCAGACTGTGGCGTGATCACTCCCTGCTAATGAGTCCCTCACCTCTAGACCCCTAATCTGATCACTGTCCGCCAGGACCACGTCTAGTGTCCGGGCCTCCCTAGTTGGCTCACCCACCTGTTGTGTCAGAAACGCATCCTGGAAGACATCCAGCACCCTCTGCTAGGGTTACCACCTTTTAAGAAGCCCAAAGTGGGACATTTCGTACTGAAACAAGATTTTTCGAAGGACAATACGTAACTTCGACCAATGCAACAGACATGTTTTCTCTATATAATCAGAATTAAGGCTAAGTATTGTAGTTTCTTAGTTGCTTCTATTGTTTCTTATCATTTTAAAGTCTTTTAGTTAAGATATGATAGTTTTCTGCAACATTTAGTGGAAAATTAGAAAATATTTTTACTACTACAAAGTCAGGACATGTAGTACTTTTCATGTTTTTTGGCAGGACACAGCTGCCCAAATCAGGCCTGTCCTGCAAAAATAGGGACACAACAGGTGGGTGAGCCAACTAGGGAGGCCCGGACACTAGACGTGGTCCTGGCGGACAGTTTAAACCCCGCCTTTTGCTGATGGACCCAGCTAGTTTGAGCTTAAGGATTTCCTTCCTCTCCAAATTAAGGTGAAGCCTCCCCCCAGTCCCCACACCTCTCCATAAGCCACTGATTTATTTCCCTAATCTTCATCTCGTTTTCTCCACTAGCCCTTGGCACCAGCAGGATTTCCGAAAAGGAGATCTTACAGCCTATGGAAAGGCATACCCTGGCCAAGTCCGAACCTTGCCTGAATTTCTAGTTCACTATTACCATTTATGTTTGTCCCCAAGTGCACTAGAATGTCCGTGGTCCCCCTGCATTCCCTTGCCAGTGAATACAACTCATGCTTGGCCTTGTACACAGTCAGGCCTATGTGGCATTTGGTTCTGATCAGACAGGTTTTAACCTCCTCCTGCCCCTTCCACTGGATGCCTCTGATCATGGAGTCCCCCAACAGCAGTACTCTAACCTCCCCCTTGCCTCCCTGTTCACCCCTCTGGTTCCCCCTCCTTCCATGCCCCTCATCACTTCGTCCAGATTCTCCCCTCAACGGGCTCCTCGCACCTCCCACAATCTGGGTGCTGAAGGTAGCCATTTCACTATTGTCCCTGGTCACCTCCTCTACCCGTGTCCTGGCCTTCTTTATCCCCCCAACCCGAGCATCTTTCTCTGCATCTCTTTCCCCACTCCTTACTAATCCATCCATCCTATCCGTTTGTCTACTTGGCTTTCTGCTCGCTATCATCCCATTTACATCCTGAGCTTTCCTGCCTGTCGTGCTCCCTTGTTCCATACCATCAGCCTCCTCCTTGTTCCCCCGATCCTCCTTTTTCTTCTCCCCTCCTACCCCTCTTCCCAATCCTGTCCGGGACCCCCTCTGTTGCGCCCTTGCCTCTTGCTCCCTTCACCCTTTCTATCCGTCCCTGCCGCATCATCCTCCTCCTCCCCCATACACCCCTCTTCTACCAATGGACATAGAGGGTTAAAACAATTTGTAAGCCTTAGCCCATCCTCCAGTGCCCCCCCCATTCCTACTGCCCCTCTCAGTTTCCTTTGGACACCCCCAGACTCTTGCCTACTACTGTGGAAATTTCCACCTTTTGGGCCCCACTTGCCAGGGTCCCCCTAGAGCCCCGTTTACTTACCCCCTTCCCTCCTCTCTAGTGTGAGCACCTCTCTTCCTCCCCCCAGCTTGGGAGACCCCAGCACTTAGTGCTTCCATGTAGGTGACCGCTTGCCTCCTACCTCTCCAAATCCCCGTCCCCAGCATCGCCAGCTGCCTTCGGATCCCCTCTACCTCCGCAAGCTGTGCCAGCTGGTAGCACACTAGGCATCCCCCAAACTTCCAAGCCCAGTCCAGTCCAGTATCATGGCCGCACTACACCCTGTGCACCCAACCACCAGCCCAAAGATACCTGCTCTAGTGATATGCAGTACTTTCCCCATCATCACAGCAGTCTTTTCAAGGCCAAAGTACCAACTCAGTGGCTCTACAGTTTCTCGAGCTACCAGTACCTATACTTAGGTGCCCCCAATACAGCATGCAGACTTTTAAACTTGCAACGCTTGAGTGGCTGAACTTTTCCTGACCGGACTATTAGCCTTAAGAGTTAGCTTATAGGGGCAGTTTACAACTCCCTAAGCTCCTCCCTCCCAGCCTTTAAACCCAACCCCCAGTGGCTCTTCCATATTTAAGAAAGGCTAATACAAGGGGTGGGTGGGAGAGCATCCTCAGAAAGATTTTAAGGAGTTAGGCCAAATTTAAAACACAACGGCAAAACTTACATAAACTTATGACAAAGATAAGTTAGCTCTCCACAACTTCACCACATCTTCAAACTTCCACTGCTACCTGTGCCCACAGCAAGCAGATTTAAGAATTAACTAATCCTAGCCCAGCCTCTAACATAACGTTTACCGGATATATTCCAGTTAAAGGCCCTCCACAATATCCAACTATCACACTAATCAGCAATCCATTGTGGATGCTGCACTCCTACTTGAGACCTACCTATGCTTTTTCCCTGCCCCGTGGCTGTATTATTGGAAAGAACTACATGAGCTGCACCTGAAGCCTCTTCCTCCATTTGCAGGGCAGGTGTTCCCCTATAAATGAGCTGTGCTCTGGGGAGGGAGGCTTGGGGGAAGGTGGGATCAGGGCCCACATTCGACTCTCATGAGAGTGTATCAGTCCTGTGTCTGCCGCTCACTGCACCTCCAAGCACTGCAAAATCCTCCAGAAGAAGGTCACACACAAACACTGTATTAAACAAGTCATCATTCCTGCCCTAAAGTTCATAGACTGATAAGAATTTAAAGCTTATCCAGCAACTAAAATCCTTTCCCCAACTACTCAGCAAAAAGCAGGTTCACACAAACTCTGCCAGACCCCAACTGTTTCTGAAACCCATGTGGATTCTTCCTCATGGGGAGGAGTTCACATCAGTTACAGATGTGGCTTAAGTAGCAGTGTCTTAAAGCTACATACATATATAAAGTATATATATTAACTGCAAACGAACTAACAAACCTGCTTCTTACAATCAGATCCTTTTTGAAAAAACACAAGGTGATAAAAATGTATAAATATCTAAATCACTGCTGAATACATAGATTCATATAAAATGCTAATTCAAAATAGGTAAAAAATGATTTTCATAAAAAGGAACAAATTGGGCAAGTGCAGGACAACTGCATTAAATGTGTGCATTTAGCATAAATTCACAAAAGTTCACTTAGGTGATTTATGTAAGATCAATAGATCTTCATTTTGGTAAAGCACATTTCTACACAGCAGGCAGAAATTCCAAAACCATGCAACACCTCAACCTGCAAAGTAAAAATTACATATAAAGTATGATTTCAAATAATGAACGAACAATAAACTAGAAAAATAAAGTACGGTAGAATCAAATTAAAGAAATGAATAATACACAGATTTTTATGGATAGGGTAAAAATCCCATTTATCATTCAGTCCTTCTGGATACAAGGCCCCTAGTATATAGATGAACCTACTCTCTTTGTAGGAGCACAGAGTCTGTCTCTACCCCTCACAGGAGACTCACACAACCTATGTTCATGAATCTGAATGTGTTAACATCTGCATTGTGCATTAGGGTCCTGTGGGACCCATATGGAGTGTCACATCTGGCATTTAAAATAAACCCTACGTGCTCTTGAATATACTGTTTCAAGGGATGTTTTGTTTGTCCTATATATAATTTGGCACAAGGGCACCACGAAGCGTAAATAATGTAAGGAGTCCTGCAGGTTATGCAATGTTTGATGTTGAACACATGGTCATAGTTGGGCATGTGAAAGTGGCACCCTCTTGGGCATACTGGCGAATGTTGCATGAATGACACCTGCTAAAACCAGAGAAAGATGTTCCTGGGGAACTGCCTGTTTGAGTTGAGTGGCTTTCGGCCACAATGTTTTGAATTCTTTTCCCCCTGCGGTATACCGCTCACGGGTGGTCAACTATACTCTCTTTGAGGTCAGAGTCAGCCTGAAGAATGGGCCAAAACCTCCTCATAGCTCCCACCATTTGGGGAGCTATGGTGTTGTACTCCATTATAAAATTAATTTGATCACATGTGAGTTACTCTCTCACTCTCTCTATTTAGGCATAAAGAGTTCTTCCCCATTTCTTTTTCTGGCTTTGAGATTAGAAGAAGCCAAGATTAGGATCATAGCCTCTCTCTAATAATCTGAGCTGCAGATCATTAGCTTGTCTATCATAATTCGTCAAAGATGGAGAAACTGACCATAGGAAATATTAAAGACAAGAACTCCAGAGCAAATGCCTTGAGGCAAGGGTTACCCTGGAAGGGTACTGGCCATGCAGCCAAATTTCAAAAAGAAACACAATTGCACATACACCAATAATACAAAGCATCATGGGAAGCATATGCAAATCCTCATGAAGGAATTTGGACTCGTTTAATTTTAAGCAGCATTGTATGGTGCCGAAAGGCCTCACAATGCAACCAGCAAAGGCTGAGAACAAAAGACACATGTTTTGTCCTTGTTAGGACTCATCAGTGTGCCATATTAGTATCTCAGTCCAGAGGTAGGGAGCCAGCCAGCCTTAGGAGGGTGATACTTGTTTGGGTCGTAGGGGGTCCACAGTAGAGAAGAAAAGAACTACAAAGACAAGAACCCCAGAGCAAATGCCCTGAGGCAAGGGTTACCCTGGAAGGGTATTGGCCATACAGCCACATTTCAAGAAAATACTTAGGGAATATTATCCAGTATATTGACTGGTGTGAGAACTGTTGGGCCTCCAAACTGTATTGCCTGCAGAAGGTTTTACATAGTTCTCAGTCATTATTTTGGCAGTATTAACCATGTCTTTAAGTGTCAAGTCTAAGAAAATTGCTTCTGAGAAGTAGATTGGATGTGTAAATTGTAAATTCCATTCATTGATGTTACTCATATCCCCAAATGCTCCTGCTTCTTCCACAGAGCTGTCCCAAATGACAAAATGTTGTCAATAAAATGACCCCAATATGTGATTCTACCAGCTACCAGTATAAGAGTATACCTGGAGTCGTAGACGGTAACCTTCTTCCACCACCCAATAAAAAGATTAGTGTAGGAGGGTGCCATCAAAGACCACATGGCCGTGCCACATGTTTGAAGACAGAAGTCATTTTTGAAGGTAAAATAGTTACTAACATACTAAAATGCCAGCAGAATAGGCCTAACGGTCTTTCGTGTCTGCTCATTTGGTCAGTCCCCAACCTGGGTGCTGACCTTGCTGTCCCCCTCGCCTTCTCTGGCTTCTCCCTTCCCAGTTCCGGATATTCTTGCTGCACTGGATTTTGCTTCCAGAACCCTTCCCCTGTACCTGTCCCACCCCCTCTTGAACCCCTCCACTGTCTCTGCCTCCACCAGCCCCCTAGGCAGTGCATTCCATGGCTCCACCACCCTCTCAGTGAAGTAGCACCTCCTCCTTTCTCCCCTGAATCTTCCCTCCTCCAGCTTCCAGCCATGCCCTCTAGTGGCCCCCTCCTCCTTCCTTCGAAGCACCCCGACTGTTCCTCCCCTATTTACCCTCTTCATGTACCTAAAGACCTCTATCATGTCCCTCGGTCCTTCTCTCTTCCAATGTGTACATATTTAGCTCTTCAACCTCTCCTCATAGGTCCTGTCCCCAAGCCCCAAATCATTTTGGTTGCCCTCCTCTGGACCCTCTCCAGGAGGTTAATGTCCCGCTTTAAGTGTGGCCTCCAAAACTGCACGCAGTACTCAAGGTGCGGCCTCACCAAGCAGTTATACAGAGGAAGTATCACTTCCTCCTTCTGGAGGTGATCCCTAGCGATGCATCCCAGCATCCTGTTGGCCTTGGCTGCTGCCCTTCTACAAGTCTCAGAGTTGTTCATCTTGACATCCACCACCACCCCAGGTCCCTCTCAGCCATCGAGACTTGTAGCATTCCCCAGGGTGTACACTTGACACTTACCGGTGAGGATCAAGTCAAGGGCCATAACTACAAAATCTGAGGACAAAACAGCATTAGTATCAAAGGAATCCATGAAAAAATGGACAGCATTCAGGCCCAGAGGATGTCGGATGCAGGTACAGAGTGACACCCCGTCAATCGTGAGCAACCTGTAGCCTGCATCCCATTTAAAGTCAAGTAGGGCCTCCAACACCGCCATGGTATCCCTTAAATAAGAGAGTGAGCAAATGACTATGGTTTGTAGAAAAGCATCTACAAATTTGGATACCCATCAGTGAGGGGACCTACCCCTGATGTAATGGGTCTACAACTTATTTAAGGGATATCATGGCAGTGTTGGGAGGCCCTACGTGACTTTAAATGGGATGCAGGCTATAAGTGCCTCATGACTAATGTGACTTCACTCTATACATCCATCAGACATCATTTTGGCCTGAATGCTACCCGTTTCTTCATGGATTCCTTTGACACTATTGTTGTTTTGTTCTCTGATTTTGCAATTATAGCCCTTGACTTAATCTTTACCACTAACTATTTTACTTCTAATGACTTCCATCTTCAAACATGTGGCACGACCATGGGGTCGGCAATGGCACTCTCCTACGCTGTTTTATGGGGTGGTGGGAGAAGGCTGCTATCTATGACCTCAGGCTGAATCCTTATGCAGATAGAATCAAATATTGGGGACGTTTTATTGATGTCACTTTGGTCATTTGGGACAGCTCTGTGGAAGAAACAGAGACATTTGTGGATATGATCAACACCAATAAATGGAATTTACAATTTATACATTTAATCCACCCCTCAGAAACAGTTTTATTTAGACTTAACACTTAAAGGCATGGTTAATACTGGCAAAACAGTGAAACTACAAAACCTTCTGCAGGAAATACAATTTTGAGCCCTGACAGTTCTCAACCCAGTCACATACTAGATAATATTCCCCATGGTCATTTCTCTGTCTTCGGCAGAATTGCTCTGATATAATTACTTACGATAGAGAAGCTAATGATCAACAGCGCAGATTATTAAAGAGTGGCTATGATCCTGAGATCTTGGCCTCTTCCAATATCAAAGCCAGAGCATGAAATAGAGAAGAACTCCTTACGCCTAAACAGAGAAAATCTAACTCATTTGATCAAATTAATTTTATAACCGAGTACAAAACCATAGCCCCCAAAATAGTGGACGCTGTGAGGTGGTTTTGGCCTATTCTTCGGGCCAACTCTGACCTCAAAGAGAGTATAGATGACAGCTCATGGATGGTATACAGCAGTGTGAAAAGAATTTTAAACTTTGTGGCCAAAAGCCACTCATCTCAAACTGGCAGTCCCTCTGGAACATCTTGCTCTGATTTTAGCAGGCGACATTCATGCAATATTTGCCAGTATGTCCAAGAGGGTGCCACTTTCACAATCCCAACTAATGATATGGACCCAATATTCAGAAGTTTGTGTGGACGCGAACTGGTGTTTGCCAGCGCAAACTGTGCTTTGTGCTGGAGCCCAATACTCAAAGGGCTCTGCTGCACTGGCAAACGGGTAGCGCCCACACAAAAAAACAAAAAGGGGGGTGGTATGCAAACAGTGGGGCAGGGACAGTAATATAAGCGCAAACTAATATTCAGCAGATTTGCGTGGTGCAAGAAGGTTTGCTCAGTCCCTTTGTGCTGCGCAAATATTGCCAATTAAAAGCTCCTTTTATTCTACACAACTCTAGCGGCTGCTGGAGGCAATGCTGCTGGGGAAACATGGCACCCCCCTCCCCAATCGCCAGCACTGTGGTCTAACCTGAAATCCCTGGTGCTAGTGGTCCCTTCCCTCCCTCCAATCCCAGCCCTGTAGTTATAAATAAATCCCAGGTAACAGTGGTCCCTTCCCTCCCCGCAATCCCAGTCCTGTAGTTATAATTCAAATCCCTGGTGCTAGTGGTCAGATTCCTCCCCTCTGATCCCAGTCCCGTAGTTATAAGTAAATCTCTGGTGCTAGTGGACCACCACCCCCACCTCATAAAAATTATTATCCCTGTTAGTAGTGGTCCCCCCACCCCTCGCCAGCCTGGAAGTGGAAACTCCCCCTCCCCCATGGCACCTGGCAACCGTGGTACTGCAGATGCATACAGTGATCAGCACAGCCCTCTTCACATCTTCTTGGCCAGTTGCCGTATGTCCACACAGGGAGCACATACACTCCCTGCCTGGACATACAATGGATGGCCAAGGAGGTGTGAGGAGGGCCGTGCCGATCACCGTATGCACCCGCGGATACCAATCAGGTGAGTGGGTGGGGCCAGATGTCGTGGGAGGGGGGGACTGGACGCAACTACGGGGCTGGGATCGGAGGGAGGGAAGGGACCACTAGCATCTGGGATTTACTGTATCTATAACTACAGGGTTGGGACTGGAAGAAGGGAGGGGACCACTAGTACCAGGGATTTAAATCAAAACTATGAAGCTGGGATCGAAAGGAGGGAAGGGACAACTAACACCAGGGATTTAACATATTATTACAGGGCTGGCGATGGGGTGGTGTGGACCCCTAGCACCAGGGATAGTTACAACTATCATGCACAGCGGGGGGGGATGCACAATGCTACCTGCCTCCGCCACCCACTCAAATGGGCCAATAATGGGCATGCAAATACCGCCTTAGGCTCATTTGCATGGGTACCTTTGAAAATTGCAGATAGTACTGTGGCGCTATCTACTCTTGGGATCAACTTCGGGAGCCATGACGGGGCAGCGCTCCCTGGCTTATCGCTGCCCCAATATGGCCCTGTGTTCAGTCAGGTAGCGCCCAACTGAATATAGCATCCTGGGTCCCCTGGGCAATTACAAAGTGCAGCGTAAAGTTGCGCTACGCTCTGCACCTATCTGAATATCGGACCCCATGTGTTCAACACCAAACATCGCATAACCTGCAGGACTCCTTACATGGTTTTCGCTTTGTGGTGCCCTTGTGTCAAATTACATATAGCACTAACAAAATAGCCCTTGCAACAGCATATGCAAGAGCACGCAAGGTCTATTTTACATGCCAGATATGACAATCCAGTTGGATCCCACTGGACCCTAATGCACATGCAGATGTTTACACATGCAAATTCATAGGCATAGATTGGGTGCCACCTCCTATGAGAGGTAGAGACAGACTACGTATGCTCCTACAAAGAGAGTAGGATCATTTACACACTAGGGGACTTACAGCAGAAGGATTAAATGATAGATGGAATAATTTACCCTATCTATAAAAAAACAAAAAACTGATGTATTGTTAATTTCTTTAATTTGATTTTACCTTACTTTATTATTTTTTCAATATTTGAAATCATGTTATATATACAGTATATATTTTTTTCCTTTGCAGGTCGCAGCATTGCATGGTTTTGGAATTCCTGCCTGCTCTTTAAAAATTGACTTTACCTAAATGAAAATCAACTGATCTTACACAAAGCACATAAGTGAAGATTTGTGAGTTTATGCTGAATGCACACATTTAATGCAGCTGTCCTAGATATGTGTTGGCAGAAAAAGACCTTCTTGGCCCATCGAGTCTGCCCATTGCCCCACTCTTTACTTGCCCCTTCGCCCATAACTTCCACAGATTTCCCCCTCCGCACCCAAGTCAACCCCCTTGTGTTTGTCCCATGCCCTCATGAATCCCTCCACAGTTCTTGCCTCCACTACCTCCAATAGACTGTTCCAGAGTGCCACCACCCTTTCAGTGATGTGATGTCCCCTCATGTTTCCCCTAAACCTACCCCCTCCACCCTCAGCCCATGCCCTCTAGTTCTAGCGCCTACCCTCCCTGTGAATAAGCCCTCCCCCGACTTTACTAATCCCCTTTACATACTTAAATGTCTCTATCATGTGCCCCCTCTCCCTTCTGGTCTCCAGCTGGTACAAATCCAACACCTTCAACCTCTCTTTGTATAGCTTCCCACTTAGCCAATGCACCATCTTGGCGGCCCTTCTCTGAACTCTCTCTATGGCACCTATATCCTTACGTAGGTGAGGTCTCCAGAACCAAACCCTGTACTCCAGGTGGGGCCTCACCATAGATTTGTAGAGTGGCATCAGCACCTCCCGCCTCCTACTAGTTATCCCTCTCCCTATGCACGCCAGCATTCTGTTCGCCTTGCTGTACTGGGTCCCCACTTTAAGGTTGTTTGTGATTACGATTCCCAGATCCTTCTCCTGCTCTTTCATTTCCCCCCGCCGCTTGTGGATTATTCTGCCCCATGTGCATCACTGTGCATATTTTGGCACTGAATTTTAGTTGCCATGTTTCTGACCACCCCTCCAGCAACTGTCCTGCACTTGCCTAATTTGTTCCTTTTATTAAAAATAATTTTTTTTTGAATTAGCGTTTTCTAAGAATGTATGTATTCCCCAGTGATTTAGATATTTATACATTTTAATTACATTGTGGTGTTTTTTCAATAGGGATCTTATTGTAAGAAGCAGATCGCAATCAGTCTGTCTGCAGTTAATATACTGTATAGCAGATTATATTCGCGTTCCAAATATTTTCGCTATATTAGCGCTCAGAGTTTTATAGCGAAAATATTCTGAACACTAATATAATCTGCTATCTAGAGATATCCATGTCGCCAAATCTTTTTGCCACAAATAATCTGCTAAAACCTCTTCACATTGAACAGGAAGTATCCCCACATACCAGGTGGTAAACTGCTTTTTTAGGTAGTCCTGCTGCATACTTCCCAATAAGAAAGCGAGTGTCCGGGGTATAGTTAGCATGGGAAGAGGGTCTGCTCCGCTTTGATGGAGGCGGGGAAGCAGCTGCGAGTTCCTTGGCAACTGATGTGGCAACACCTATGTCAACCCCAGAGCTCTCGGCAAGATCGGCTCCACACATGGTGCTTGAATCAATCGAATACTCGCGCTTTGCAGTCTGCAAGGAGTTGATCCATTTAAGGAGTGACATGATGAGACTCATGTGGAGAGCTGTGAGGGGTTTCTATGCTTTTTTTAAACTTGGCTGTGAGGACTGTTATCAATTAACAATTAAGGATAACCGGAGCTTGAGCACCTGCTTAATTACCTGCTCTATACAGGTACTTGCTACTGCATTTTGAACTGTATTTTCCAGTAACCGCATCGCAAATACTATCGGGCGCGAATAAGTGTGGTACCAGAGCACCCGCTAAATATATCGGGCGTGAAATCTAACTGCTATGCAGTACTTCATATACGTAAATAGCTTTAAGACACTGCTACTTAAGCAGCATCAGTAATTCGTGACCCCTCCCCCTGAGTATGAATCCGCATGGGCTCGAAGCGCTGGGGATTTTTTCTGTGTGTGTGTGTGTGTGTGTGTGTGCGTGCGCGCTGGTCTGTAACAAACTCATTCTACAAGCACTAATTTAGTGCCTAGCTCCTTATTTGTAGCAGTATGGCTCCTGTCTTTTAAGTGGTATACTATAGAGGAAGATTCTGGCAGCACCAGAAACTCCAGCAAGTTCTTTTTAGTAGAATCCTGCTCTTCTAAAGTGAAGTCCATGGCAGCTTGTATCAGCTACATCATGGCAAAATATGAGGGATCCTCTGGCGGTGACCTTGGTGTGTTCACAACAGAGTCCTCACTACAGATGAAGACTGTAAAGCTGGGGGCATGTTCATACTGGCTCTCAGCACAGTCTTCATCCTCAGATCAGGATTGTATTCATGTCCATCATCGACTATACCGACAGGAATGAGAGACGACGTCCGCAGTGGCAGAAGATGTTTCTGTGGCAACGGAGTATCTTGCGACATCGAGGTGATAGTGGGGCCCATCGATGGGCTCCCCTATCTTCTCCTATTTGTTTTTACACTAATTTTGAATCTTTCCTTCTCCCTTTACTGACTCTAAAAAACATACATGTCCATGTTTTAGTTACTTTCTCTTGAAAAACATTTACATTTTCTAGCTTTCTCAATTAGATAAATATTTAAAGAATGCATGTGTGGGCGTGGACCACTCCTGACACAGGAGGGAGACTGAGTTCAGCCCAGCACAATGACCCAGTAAGTTGTCTCGGTATTCTAAATGAGAAAGCTAGAAAATTAAACATTTTTCAGGAGAAAGTAAAACATGGACATGCATTTTTTTTTGATTCAGTAGAGGGAGAAGGAAAGATTTAAAAACGAGTATAAAAACAAAATAGAGAAGCTCGGCCCGGTGGTGCTGAGGGTTGAGGCGCTGGACGCCACACCACTCCACGCTGGTGACCCGGTTCGGGAACGGTTTCCCGGCCTCGGGGTCGGTAGGGAGGACTGGGATGGCGTCCATTGACTGCTCTCCCAGTCCTGGGGAAAGGTGGGACACACACCACACTCTGGCGGTCCCTGGGGACGCCCGGTGGTACTGCGGACGCGCAGGTGTCTGGAAGAGGGGGAAGCACGGTGGACGTCTGCACATTAGTGCATAGATGTCACTGCTCGTCCATGCTCCCACTGGGGAGAAAACGGAAAAAAGGGTTGGGCGCAACCTAGCAGCTTGATGGCCGTGCCCTGCCGTGTAGGGAGGACTTCCGTGGAATGGTGCTGTGGGGGGTTTGGTGCCGGTCCGGCTGGTAGGGACGGGGGAGCTCTCCAGCAGATCGCCCCCCCCCCCCCAAATCATGCGAGTGAGCCAGGAGCTCTCCCCGTGGGTAGGGCCGGTGGCTGGATACCCCTGCTGGTAAGGCAATGCAGCAGTGGAGAAAAAAGAGCTGCGATAAACAAAAAAAAAAAAGGAGAAGACTTGTGACACAGTTATACAGGTGATCAAGAAGCTACACTGACAACTGTGAAAAGTAAAAGTTTATACCCGTTATAGAAACACTAAAAGAGTGAGATTTCTTACTAAAAGATGTGCATAGGTTTTCAAGATTTAAAAAATGGCATAATTTTAAAAAAATTATCAGTTGAAATACAAAACGAAAGTTTGAGGAAGGTAACAATGATTAGTATGATTATAATGAGAATCAAAGTACCATCATACCTACCCTCAGGAGAAAGAGAAAAATAAGGAGTTTTTTACCAAGTGGGAGAGGCCTTAAACCAATCACGCTAAAACAGGAGAAACAGATTGGAATGAACAGGTCCACACGCCAAAGTATCATATATTTATATTTATTATCTCTCTTTATGACATCCAGATTTATTTTCCTATGTTTCGGGGTACAAAGAACCCCTTCATCAGGGAACCAGTTTTCTTTTCTGCATAGATATACATGCAGAATGTTTAAGTAAAAAAAGATTTAAAAATTTAAATTTAAAAATATCCCTAACTCCAGTACCTATTTCAACCATACTTTAAACACCTTTCTCTGGTGTAATTTCTTAATTCTTGTAGTTGATTTTCCTGCTGGATACAGACACATTCACAATTACTATCCTTCATTTGTATCGTTGAAAACCAATATAAAAATCATGTTTCCCCTTTAACAGGGCACCCACGTACAGCTTGCATGTCTGTTTCAAGTGCATAATTTTACTAACCAGACACTTATGAGGGTCTTTTATAGGAAGCTTTTATACTCCTTTTTACCTGATAATTCATCTTCCTATAACACATAAAACATCAAATGATTGTATTCATACCCTGTCCTCTTTTTTTGTATTAACATGTCTCAATTTCAAGACGTTCTCTTCCTGTGCCAACGTTGTTTTCAACCATTCTTCTACTTTTAACATTGCATATGCATTTCCTACTTTAGAATATTTAACAACCTCCAAATTGCAACAAACCCTCTATTCTAACCATAATCATGTTAGAGCAAGTGGTGCGACCCAGCTTGAGCCCAATTCATAATCTTTGTACTCAACCATGTTAGAAAGTTCATTTTGCTATATAAATCAGTTATCCCTTTAAATCTTGGAGACAGGAGGGGATAATCTGAATGGAACTGAGAACAGGACAGTGCTAATGATGACATTTAATTATGATTTTTACAAAATTAAGGCAACAACTTTGAAACATTGGCATGTTTTAAAATCCACTGAACTAGGAGGGAAGGTATTTTGTAACCAACCGCTGATAGAAGCAAAGAAAGTGAAATCCTGGAACTGGGGGATATTTTTAAATTTTAATTTTTAAATCTTTTTTTACTTAAACATTCTGCATGTATATCTATGCAGAAAAGAAAACCAGTTCCCTGATGAAGGGGTTCTTTGTACCCAGAAACGTAGGAAAATAAATCTGGATGTCAGGAGTTGCTGCCAGAGTTTAAGTTTAAAGTGGCCTTTTTTTCAGAGAAAACCTCCAAAGGCAGACAATTTAGCCACACAGGAACCCTATACATAAAAACTTGCTGCCCCTGAGCTGTCCTGCAGAACAGGACAAGGAAGGAGGCCTCTGTGGAGTTTCTCTTTGCCCGGGAACCGGGGGCAACAGCGAGGAGTTGCTTGGCAAAAGGCTCAGAGGGACGACAGGTTAACTTACACGCCAGCAGACAGGTGTGGTAGTGGAGTCTCCCCTTAAAATTCAACCAGTTTGCTTGATTATAGAGGTTGCAGGTGTGGGTAAGCCTATGTCCACCACCTAGAAGATGACAGGCTTTATTACGAGCAATCTTGATCCTATTTAGTGTGGAATTGGTCGTAGTGCCATAGATAAATATTCCATAGTCAATAATGGAAAGGACCAAACTGGCAACAACCAGTCGGAGGGCGTCAGCTGTCAAACATGACCTGTGTCTGTAGAGTAAGCCAGTTCTAGTAATCACTGTTTTACAGATCGGACCGACATGCTTGTGGTAAGAGAGGGAGGAGTCCAGGGTGATACAGAGTTATTTAAAGCTACTGACTTTTTCCAATGGTTGGTGGTGACTACTGAGAATAATTAAGAGGCAGACCTTTATGTTTATTCTGGGGGTTAGCAAACAGCATCACGTTGGCCTTTTTGTAGTTTATTATGATTTTGTGAAGGGGGAACCATGATTCAATTTCTGCGAAATTCTTTTGAAGATTACTGTCCAGACGAAGAGCGTCTGGATGACTAGGGAAGATAATAGCGTTGTCCGTGTAAAAAAGGGGCAGGTTGCCAGAGCATGTTAGGGGGAGGGTATTAAGGAAGAGACTGAAAAGGAATGGTCCAAGTACAGAGCCTTGAGGAACCTCAGAGCGAACCGGTTGGCTGGAAGAGAGAGCATCAAGGATTTTCACTCGCTGTGATCTTCCACTAAGGCAGCTGTAAAACCAGGAGGTGGCTTCTTGAGAGAGGCCCAGTACCATGAGGAATATGATGAGGCGAGCATGACTGACCGTGTCAAATGCTTTTTTAAGGTCTATGTAGACAGACCCTACCAGATGACCACGGTCCAGAGCTTTGTGTGTAAAATCAGTAAACTCTAGTAGGGCAGTGTTGGTACTGTGTCCCTTCCTGAAGCGATGCTGCTGGTTGCATTGTAGATTGTACTTGGAGAGGTAGTCGAAGAGTTGGTCAGATGCTATCCATTCAAGGACTTTCGAGATGGGGTAGTAGTTACTATGAGGGGTTCGGTCTCCACTCTTGTGTACGGGAGTTACCACCGCAGCCTTGTGTTATGAATTGGCCAAGACAGAGGTGCAATTTTAGTAAAGGGGGATAGAACTGTGTCTAGGGCCAGGTGGAGTAGCCTAAAGTCCAGTGAATCTTCACTAAATCTGGACTTCCCCAATACTCGAGTTAGGTAGGATTTTGCTTCCCTTAGGGTGACTGTTCAGAAACGGAAAGGGAAAGTATGCATGGGGACTGAAGTTGGTGGGGAGCCTGGGTGGTTGTTATTGAAAAACTGGGGGAATACACCACTAAGATCTGTAAATGCAGAGTTGAAGGTGTCGGCAATGGGCTGAGGGTCCTGGGTGGTGGCTCCACTGATATTTAACATGGAAGGGGGGAGGTTCTAGGTTTTCCAGTAAGGTCCTTTATATTATCCTGGAGTTTTCTCCCATTTCCCCAGGATTAAGAGAGGCTAGTAAGTGGGCAGCCTTAGCAAGGAGAGTTTCTCGGGTACACACATTTCTGGCAGCCCTGTACCATTGCCTGTCCCCTGGGAGACCTGACACCAGGGCCTTATTCCAAAGATTATCACGTGGGACCATGAGATTTAGGAGTGCAGCGCTGATCCAAGGGTTACTAGTGTCTTTGACAAAACGTTTGGAGTAGGGGGTGAAAATGTCACAGGCAGAATTGAAGGTAGAGATGAAGTAAGCAAAGGCATTATCTACACAGGTGGCCGAGTCAATAGGGGACCAGTCACAAGTAAGAAGGTAGTCCTGGAATTGCCTGAGCATTCCTTTTTTGAGGATGCGCTGATACAGTGTCTTAGTATGGAGTTTAGGGGAGTGATTGGACTAACAGCAAAGAATAGGTGAGTGGTCATTAAGTGTGTTTGGCAGCACCACAACGCTTGAAAGCCTCTCAGGGTGGCTGGAGAGGTCAAGATCAATCAGGGTACCAGTACCCATCCTGTAATTGATCCTGATAGGAGAGGACACAACCTGGGAGATGTCAACAGCTGCAACCGCATCCCTATATAAAGCAGCATCGGGGCCAACCAGTTAATATTAAAATCGCCCAGTAAAACCACCTCGGACTGGTTAGGAAGATTAGAGACGAAATCAAGGATGGAGCTAAGGCAAGGGTTTGTGTCACGGGGCGGGTTACATACGGACAGTACCGTGAGTGACTTATCCTTATTCCCTATAGCAACTTTGATAGCAAGAGCCTGAGCAGAATTCCCCGAGATAAGTTTTGGGAGTACCTGCCCTTTAAGTGAGTCTAAGAGAGACAGATGGCACCCCTCCCCCCTTAGAGTGTGTAGCCATTCAGGGAGACAGCAGAGTTGGTTATTTTGGGGAAGAGCCATGTTTCAACCACAGCAAGGACATCAGGCTTGTAGCTAATCACTCCAAACTTCGAAGAAGGTCAATTTTCTGCAACAGGCTACGGATGTTTACAGAGGCGAGCTTAAGGCCACCTGAACTGCAAGTAGAAGGAAGGGGCTGTAGGCGGCCCAGTGGCGTGAAGCAGCATCGCCTTACCTTCTGCCATGCTGGTAACCTGTGTTTGAGGTGCGAGCAGGTCACAGGGGGCCGGCCGGGGTTGGAGAGGATCGAGCGTCCGGAGGACAGCTCTCCTCTCCTAGGGAGGGTGGAGAACAGAGACCGGTGTTTGCCTGACACCTAGTGGAGGTTAGGTGTTGGCACACCAGGTCCTGTATGGTGGGGTACGGAGGTGGAGCAGCCGATGGGTGTGCTACATGCAGATGTACACGTGGCCACTGTCGGCACTGCACTCTCCCTTCCGCAGAGAAAAAAGCGTAAACTGTGGTCTGGTCAAGCGGCACGACGGCTGTCTGCTGCAGGCGCCGCCCCCGAGAGGGCACCACCCAAACACTGGATCCAGTCCTGGTGGGTCGTGTTGGGGGCTCCTCACCACCCTGCTATGGGGTACAAAGGTGAGTGTTCGAAAATCGGGGACGGGGCTGGGCGGACAGCTGAAAGGAAGGAGACAACTGGGGCCAAGGGAGGAGGAAAAAAAGAAGCAAAAAAAAAAAAAAAGTACATACTGGGGAACACAAGAGGTAGGAGTGTTCAGGGAAGTGCCTGTGTTTTATTTTCTTCTGTTTTAATTGTGATATTTGAATAGTTTGCACTTTAAAATCAGTACTGTGAGTTACAGCTGTTACTTGGGCTATGATATTGCAACTGCTGGTGGCTTGTGCTGGTTGCGGGAACAGTTGATGGCTGTGATATTTAAAGTAAAATTTGAATCTGTGCTGTTTGCCTGGTGAGAGGGGGAGGGGGTAATTACAGGCACCATCTTGTCTGGGGAACATAAGAGGTAGGAGTGTTCAGAGAAGTGGCTGTGTTATTTTCTTTTGTTTTAATTGTGATATTTGAATAGTTTGTGCTTTAAATTAGTACTGTGGGAACTGCAGAGCTAAAGATGGGGATATAAGGGGGAAGGGAGGAGAGGTGCAGTAGGAGGAGGGAGGGATCAGGGAAGGAGACGATGGGCACCATTGCGGGGGTATCAAGCAATAGGTTTGCAGTGTTGGCAGAGGAAGGGGAGGTACTGGAGCTGTGGGGGGGGAAGGGGTAGGGAAGGTCCAGGAAGTAGGAATTACAATGGGACACGGAGATGGGAGAGGAAGGGTAGGGTAGAGGAGGAGGCAGAGGTGGTAACAGGAGAGGAGGCAGGGGGGAATATGCAAGGAGCACAAAAGGTGCAGATGAGGATGTAAGGAGGGAGGCGGCAGGGTTCCTGGGGGAAGTGGACAGGATCACAGTGGGGGGCAGGATCAAAATGATGGTGGGGTGTACATGCTGGGGATTCCATATGAAGGGACTGATAGGGGGGAAGGCACAGTCGTATCTGGGTCGGGGCAATCCCAGGGTTGACTGCAGGCAGGGCAGGCACTTTTCAAAGTACAAAAGCAGAGGGAGGATGAAACCACATGTGGCGGTGCACATGGGTACAAACGACTTGGCCAGGGAAACGGTGGAGGTGGTAAAGAAGGTTCGAGGAATTAGGTAGGCAGTGTGAGGAGGTTGGGGTGTCGGTGACATTCTCTGAGGTGCTACCGGTACCACGTGCAAGTACAGGGAGAAAAAAAAAAAGGAGAGAGGAGTTCAATGGGTGGCTGAGGGATTGGTGTTGAACCATGAAATATGGACTGGTGCCAAACCTGGGCAGCACCTGGGACAACAGTGACCTACACACAGGGGACAGGTTACATTTGAGCAAGGAGGTGAACAGCGTACTCAAACAGGGAATGGAGAGTCAGCCCGGTGGCGCCGATGGCTGAGGCGCTGGTCGCCACACCTCATTCCATGCCAGCGACCCGGGTTCGGAATGAGCCCGGGCCATTGGGGGTCGGCAGGGGAGTGAGAAGATTAAGCGTCTGGAGGACAGCTCTCTTCTCCCAGGAGGAAGGGGGTTCCCTGCTCGGCGCTTGACTGACCTCTGGCGAAGGCTTGAGGTTCGGCAAGCGTAGAGCGGACGCTAAGCGGGCGGGGGGGTGGCGACGTCAGGCAGCGATGCCTTGACTTTGGGCATGCGCCACTACCCACAAGAACAAGGAAAATAACTCTCCGAGCTCCAGGTAGACGGAGTTCCGAGGCAGACCTCAGATGGCTCTCGCCTGCCTGGTCCTGCAGGTCTCCTGACAAAAGCTGATTGTCGGGGTATTCCACCCCACCTTGTCCCCACCCGGGGGGGTTGGGGATTATCCGCGGCTCTGTGAGGGATGGACTGCAGGACCAGGGAGGTGGAGGAGTGGGGGAGAGTCCTTCATTGGAGCTCCTGAAGAAGCGGAGTTCAGAGAGCGAAGGAGGGATAAAATGTAATTAAAAAAAAAAAAAAAAACAGGGAATGGAGGAGTATATTTCAACAAGGGTGGATTTAAACTAGGAAGGAGGGTGGCGAGGGGGCTGTTAGAAACAATGTCCGGAAAGGGGAGCATAAAGTGCTCACCTCCCTAGTTAGAGGTGAAGGCAGTGAGAAAGGGGTACAGAGGGAACCAATTGGGGGGGGGGAGAGAGGAATGGTAAGGTTGGGGAGGCAACAGGCTGAAAGGCGGTCTCACTGAACGCAAGAAGCCTAAGGTACAGAACTGCAGAGTTACAGGCCCTCTTGGCAGTGGAACTGGTGGGCACAGTGGCCATCACGGAAACATTGGCCACCCAGTACCAGGACTGGAATATGATGGATCCCAGGGTACAGGCTAGTCAGAAAGGATAGGGCCAAGGGGAATGAGGGGGTGGCAATCTATGTGAGGGAGGGGATTAAGTGCGTAAAGGGAGATGGGGAGGACAGAAGCTCTCTGGATGCAGTTCCAGGATGTGAGGAACAGGACGCTAAGGATGGGGGTAGTGTACAGGTCACCATCACAGTGTTATGACTTAGACCGGGAAACGGCAGATCAAATTCGAAGGGTAAGCAGGAAGGGAAGCATGGTGGTGATGGGATTTCAACCTACTTGGGGTGAATTGGAGCACACCTGCCACCATGTGTGCAAGAGAGGGGGTCCTGCTGGAAGTTTTTCAGGACAGTTTCTTGACATAGCTGGTACAGTGGCCAACACAGCTGGAAAGGACTTTGGACCTTGTATTGGATAATGGGGGAGCTGTAAGAAACCTAGAAGTGGGGGAACTGCTTGCTGGGAGTGACCACTACTCAGTGTGGTTCACGCTAAACATGGGGAGGAACACGGGGGCACGGGTACAAGAGTGGTTGAGTTTAGGGGGCCAGACTTTAGGATGATGGGGAAATTCTGAGCAAGCACCTGGCAGGCCTCCAACAACACATGGATGCAGATCAGAAATGGAACACAATAAGAGGAGGGCTGGCGGAGGCAACAGAGACCTGTACTAGGATAAAAAACAAGAAGGGCAGAGCAAAGAAACCCAATTGGTGCTGCCGGAGGTCAGGGAAGGGATGAGAGCCAAGAGGGCGGCATTTTGGAAGTATAGGAAAACGGGGAAGGGAGAAGATAAAGATGTATACAGGGAAAAGTCTAGGGAGGTCACCAGACTGGTCGGGGGGAGGCCAAATCATCTAGAGAGCCGAGACTGGCGTAGAGTATCAAATGAGGAAAAAAAGACTTCTTTGGTTACATAGGAGAGAAAAGGAGAAGCAAAGATCAACTTGTGAGGATCAAGAACGATGTTGGGGGGGAGAAGTCAGAGGCGCTAAACAAGTATTTCTGCTCTGTGTTCACGCAGGAGAAGGGGGGCAAATACCTCAGACAAGTGGGGGGTAAGGGGGGAGGTTGACAGATGTAGGGATTACAAAGGGCAGGGTGCTGGAGGGGTTGAGGGCATTAAGACTGGACTAAGTGCCTGGGTCAGATGGCATTCACCCAAGAGTACTAAGGGAGCTGGCAGACCTGTTCGGTACCTCCCTGGACACAGGATGTGTACCACAGGACTGGAGGATGGCCCACATGGTGCCCCCATCCATAAAAGCAGGCCAAAGGATGAACCAGGGAACTACTGGCCAGTGAGCCTCACCTCGATCGTGGGCAAACACATGGAGACCATTCTAAAGGAGAGGCTCGTGAACTTCTTGGAGATAAACAGTATCCAGGATGACCAGCAACACGGGTTTATCGTGGGCAGATCATGCCAGACAAACCTGGTAGAGTTCTATGACTGAGTGACGTGGGAACTGGACAAGGGCCATGCTGTGGACATCCTGTACTTGGACTTCAGTAAGGCCTCTGATTCAGTGCCGCATGGGAGATTGAGGGACCAAAAATGGTGACCTGGATTAGGAACTGGCTAAGGGGGAGACAGCAAAGGGTGGTGGGGGGATTCTCATCACCAAGAGCAGTAACAAGCGGGGTACCACAGGGATCCGTGCTGGGACCAGTACTGTTTGGGATTTTCATTGCAGATATCTCAAATGGGATCCAGAGCAAAATCATACATACGAACATATGAAGAAGCCAGCAGAAGAAGGCCATTTGGTCTATCAAGTCTGCTTGTATTGCAGGGTCCACAGCTTGAGCTAATTCCCTGCCCTCCCTTCTCCCACCCTGCCTACCCATGATCCTTACCTTCCCCTATGCCTATCCCAGCCTCTCTTAAAGCTGCCCACTGTCTTCGACCGCTTCTCAAGCATGTTTAGGTCCTTTCATTTTTTTCCATACCCCCCAACCCCAAGTGCTGACCCTGTTGCAGATCTTAGTGTCATCTGCAAAGAGGCATACTTTCCCCTCAAGCCCCTGCGCAATGTCGCTTATGAAGACATTAAAGAGGACTGGACCAAGCATGGATCCCTGTGGCACCCCACTGGTCATCCCCCTCTCCTCAGATTGAATGCCATTTACTACCATCCTCTGTGTCCTGTCACTCAACCAGTTTCTGACCCAGTTCACTACCTTGTAGCCCACTCCCAGGCTGCCCAACTTATCAACTTCCTATGTGGGACAGTGTTCTACTCTTGGTATTTCCTAGTTTTAAAATAGACAGGAGACATGTGGCCTATTCTAGATCTCAGGGACCCGACCATTTTTATAGAATGCAAAAAATTCAGGATGGTCACCCTACAGGGCCTGGTCCCACTACTACAAGTAGGGGACTAGATCTGTTCCCTCTACCTAAAGGATGCCTACCTCATATCAAAATTCGCAAACCTCAAAGAAAATATTTGAGGTTCCTGTTTCAGGGAGCACACTACCAATTCAGAGTATTGCCCTTTGGCTTGTCATATGTGCCACGAATCTTTACCAAATGCTTGGCAGTGGTGGCAGCAGCCCTTCGCAGGGAAGGCCTCTATGTATTTCTTTACCTGGATGACTGACAACTGAAAGCTCATTGTAAGAAGCAGCTACTGCACACCCTAGCTCGAACAAGGTGGGTGTTCAATGCTCTAGGGGTTACTGTCAATGTACCCAAGTCTGTCTTGACACCTTGTCAGCACTGGTAGTACATAGGAGCAGTTTTGAACACAGCTCAAGGCTCAGCCTTTCTGCCTCAGGACAGGGATGAATGTAACTACACAGGCCCAAATGGTCCACAATAGCCAGTATGTTACACCCGGACATTCCTTCGACTCCTGGGTCTGATGGCAGCAGCCACTGTAACTGCACAGGAGGATCCATCACTGGACCCGAAGAGTCCAGTGGGACCAGCTCACAGATGATCTAGAACAGAATTTTAGTAACCTCTTCTGTACACGAAGTGCTCAAGTGGTGGATGGAACCCAGTAACCTGTTAAAAGGGGTCTCTCTTCCTCATCTCCTCCTACTCTCACCAGATTTTAACAATGGATGCCTCAGGAATGGGCTGGCAGGGCACATTTAGGGCTCCATCAGACGCAGGGTACATGGACCATAGCGGACAGCACCCTGTACATAAATGTTCTAGAAATGTGACTTGTCATGTATGGCCTACAGGCCTTCCAGGGTCACCTGTCCCTGGGTCCTTTGTTAGTACAGACAGACAGTGTCAGTGTCAGTGTCATGCATTACATCAACAAGCAAAGGGGAATTCACTCTTACCCCGTTTAGGGGAAGCAGTGAGAGTCTGGTATTGGGCTCTGGAACACTGTTTAGACCTGTCAGCAGTACATGTTACAGGCACCCAAAATGTCTTGGCAGACAGGCTAAGCAGCACAAATGGGAACTGCTGACCTCAATGGTAGAAGATCTGTTCGACAGATGGGGTCATCCAGACTAGAGTTGGACCTTTATGCATCCCCCATACAATGCAAAACTGCCACTTTTCTGCTCACTCACTCCAGAGCCTGAAGTTTTCTGGCCAGACACATTGTCCCTCTCTTGGGAGGTTCCTGTACATCATCTCTCCCTTCCCTCTCATTCAGAGGATGCTACTCAAGCTCCAGATGGAGAGGGCAACTCTGATCCTCATTGCTCCCATATGGCCTCGACAGATCTGGTTCCCTCTACTGCAACAGCTGGCAGTGGAACCACCAGTATCTGTGCCCTTATGCCAGGGCCTTCTGTCACAAGAACAAGGAACCTTGGTCCATACAGACCTCAAATTGCCTTATCTTCATACATGGCTCCTGAAAATATAGTCATTGCTAGATTTGGGTTTTCCCAAAAAGTGACTGCTGTCCTGGTGGCTGCCAGAAAGTCTTCCACCAGGGCCACTTATTCCATAAAGTAGAAGCGGTTTGCTTTGTGGGCCGCTTCTCATCACTTAGATCCATTTACCTGTCCAGTAAATCAGGTTCTATAGTATCTCCTGTCCTTGTCAGATTCAGGCCTGCAGTATTCCTCTATCAAAGTGCACCTGGCTGCCATTTCAGCTTTCCATGTGCCCACTGAGGGTCATACGGTTCTCGAGAGGCATTTTGCGCTTGAAGCCTCCCATCCACAATCCAGTCCTGGCTTGGGACTTGAATTTTGTGTTGGAAAAGCTTATTTTCGCTCCTTTTGTGCCAGCAGCGACTTGTGGCTTACGCTTTCTTTCTTGGAAAGCACTGTTTCTGGTTGCCATTACTTCTGCTCGAAGGACTTCAGAGCTATAGGCTCTAATGTGAACCTCCTTATTTGATTTTCTACAGAGACAGGGTGTCTTTCTTTACTAATCCTACATTTTTACCAGAGGTGGCGTTTGAGTTTACTTTAAAATCAAACCACCCATGTGCCAGTTTGTTTTCCTGAGCATGCCAATCCAGGGGAAGCATTGCTCTATACTCTAGATGTATACAGAATATTCGGGTACTATATACACCGCACAAAGGTCAGCAGGAAATCCTCATAGATTTTCATTTCATTCGCCTCTGAAAAAGAGGGCGCTTCAGTTTCTAAACAGTCATGGTCATTTTCATTTTATACTGGAAAGGCATGTGAGCAAAACTGCCCGTTTTCACAAGCGTCCAGTTGAAGGTAGTTCCAGTGGCAGAATATACACACTATGTACACCATACAAAATAAGAAGATACAATTTACACATACAAGATATTTGGGAAAGAAGTTACAAACTTTGTAAAATAGTTAACATACAATTGGGGAAGAGAAAAAGCAAGGTTCAAGCACAGCTAAAACAACATAAACAGCAGGTCAAAACAGAATATACACAAATACACCAATAAATATTACCCTCCAGTGAACTAACAGGAGAAAGGGAGATATGGAAAGAGTGTGGTGAGCAACAGGAGTAAAAGGTTGGGGGCAGCAAGGGAAAATCCCGGGAAAGACATGTCAGAGTTGTTTGGGAAGCGCCTTCAGGCTACTCTGACGCGGTAGGAAAAGGAGGCTTAGGTATGCTACCTAGGGCAGTTGCATGGTGGTTTATTCAGTGAGTATTCCTTTAGTTTAACCTTAAAAATACTGAGGGAGGGACTACCAACAAGGTCAGGTGGGAACATGTTAAAAAGCTTGAGTCCCCTGTAGGCAAGCGATCTTTGGCCTAATGAGGTGTTGCAACAAGGGATCCAAAAAGGGGAAGAAGCAGAGCTTCTAGTTTGGCAGGTGGGGCAGGCCTTCTTGAAAAGAGAGGAGACGCTGTGTGGAAGATGAGTATTGAGGATTTTACAGCGAAAAATAGAGGCTTTCCCCATGAACCTGTCCTCAAGGAATGGCCAAGGAATTGCCTCGTATAGAGCACAGCTGTGAATATTGCAGGGACCCCCCATCACAAATCTGATGATGTTATTGTAAGTTGTTTAGAGAACATGATAGTGTTGCTCTGAGGGGAGTAGATAATGGATCCATAGTCAAGGAGAGGCAAGAGTAGGCTGGAGGCTAGCCCACTTCTTGATTCCAGGATGAGGAATTTCCTGATCGTGTAAAGGAGCCCAAGTCTCTGGTGGATTTCGTTTATTATAAGGGTCATGTGTTGGCCGGAAGAGAGATGCTCGTCGAGTGCGAGGCCGAGGTATTTGAATTTGCGCACCCGCTCTATGACCAAGCTGTCACTGTCTTGGAGTGAGAAATTAAAATCTGATGGCTTGCGTGTACCAGCGAAAACCATGCATTTAGTTTTTTGAGAATTCAGGACCATTCTCTGAGAGGTGAACCAGGTGTGTAAGTTGCTGAAATCTGATTGGAGATTACAGAGAAGCGTGGAGGGGTTTGCGTCCTTGCAGTATAAGGCAGCGTCATCTGCATAAAGGATGATGTTTGTTTGTGAGTATACAGACGGTAAGTTGTTTATAAATAGAGAAAAGAGAAGGGGCTCAAGTATCAACCTTTGTGAAACTTCATACTTAATACAGCATTTGGATGACTGATGACTGTCTTGTGGGACTGCTCTTTAAAATGGTTGCAGAACCAGCTGACTGTCTCTGTGAAGAAATTAAGAGCAGTAAGCTTAGCAAGCAGCAAGCTGTAGTCCACCTAGTCAAAAGCCTTGGTAAGGTCCATGAAGACCACTCCCGTGTACAGGCCGTCGTCCATGGCTATGTAGATGTCCACAGTGAACCTGACAAGAGCAGTTTCCAAGTTGTGTTTTGCCATAAAGCCGTGTTGAGCCTCGGTCTGGATGTCATTCTTGCTAAGGTGCTCAGTGATTTGAGAATGAAAATACAGTTACGTAAGAACTTACCATAACAGTAGATCTTCGAGAGAGGTTCCTGCAGTAGGTCATAACATGCAGTAGATCATAACATGTAGGACTGTGCCCCCTGGTGTCAGGACCACATGGAAAACCTTTGCTAGCAATGTCTGGCGGGCGACTGCCCACCCGATGTCACATGATGGATGCCAGTGTGACCCTATATAGTGGGCGATCCCCACGCCCGCCTTCCAGTTCTCTTGCCGGAGATCCAAGGAGGCTGAGACAGGAGAAAGGATGGAAATCCTGGAGCCCAGTTCAGAATGATCTAAAAGAAATGCAGAAACTGGGGGAAGGAGGGAGGAAAAGTGTGTCCTACTGTAAGAACCTCTCTCGAAGATCTACTGTTACACTAAGTTCTTAAGTAACTGTACTATCTTACTTCGAGAGGGTTCCTGCAGTAGATCATAACATGTAGGACTGAATCCCAAGCAGTCACTCTCAGAGAGACCAAGAGAATCAGGGAAGGAGGAAACAATGGAAAACAGACCAGGACCAGAGAAAGACAGTAGGCCCTGCAGAACCGCATGACCAAACCCGACCCTACACCTACAGGCAATGTCCAGACTGTAATGCTTCGTGAAGATATGGACCAAACTTCAGGTTCTGCCACACAAACCTCTGCTGCAGAAACATTCCTGAGGAAAGCTGTAGAAGCAGAGTGACCTCTGACATGCCCCCCCCCCCAAAGAGGTTTATTGTACTTCTGGTAACAGAAGCAGATGCAGTTAGCGAGCCACTTGGAGAGGCACTGCTTAGAAACTGCTGACCCCAAGGATTTGGGGTAAAAGGGACAAAAAGCTGATCAGACTGTCTGGATTCTTTGGTCCGGCAGACACAGTACCTCAAAATCCTATGTACGTTATGTGAAGAAGAGCCTCAACCCTGTTCGAATGAACCGGATAGTAAACCAGGAGTTTAACCATTTAATTTAAGGTGAACTCAGAAACCACCTTGGGAAGAAACTCAGGATTTGTACGCAGGACCGCCCGGTGTTTGTGGAAAATCAAATAAGGTTCCATATGCATCAGGGTCTGATGCTCAGAAATTCTATGAGCAGAAGTTATAGCAACCAAAAAGAGCACCTTCCAAGATAGGTAGCGCATTTCACAGCTTACCACTGGTTCAAAAGGAGGAAGGGTAAGCTTTTCCAAAATAAAATTCAAGTCCCAAGGTGGGGTGGGATTGCGAATGGGGAGTTTCAAATGGAGAATCCCTTTTAAAAAGGTTTTCGAGACCTCCAACTGGCTGACAGGTTTCCTGTCCACTAAGGAATGGTAGGCTTAAACAGCAGACAGGTGGACTTTAAGGGAGGAACAGCTTAAGCCAGAGTCAGACAGGTGCAACATATACTCCATGATCTGTGGAGCCTAGCAAGTAAAGGGATCCCAGACCTTGGATGCAGCCCAGATGGAAAAACGCTTTCATTTCATCTCGTAGATGGACCTGGTGGAGGGGTTTTCTAGCTTCCAACAGGACTTGAGCGACCCTCTGGGAGACTCTGAAGCATGACCTAATTACATCTGAAGGAGCCATGCATGAAGATGCAGGGTGCTGATTCCCGGATGCACCAATCTGCCCTGATCCTGCATCAACAAACTGTGTTGAAGCGGAAGGGGAACTGGGGGTTCCACTGCGAGCTTCTACAGTAGTGGAAACCAAATCTGCCTCAGCCAGAGAGGGGCTATAGGATCATCGAGCCTCTGCCTGAATCTGGGACTCTGCAGAATGGGAAAGGGAAGGAAGGCATACAAGAATTTCCCTGTCCAACAAAGCAACAACGCATCGTGCCAGAAAGTACCAGGCTCTGGAACATGCAAGCAAAAACTGGAAAGTTTTGCATTGTATGGGGAGGCGAAGAGATCTATTTCTGGTCGTCCCCATCAGTGGAACAACAGGTTGACCACTTCTTGATTTAGTTCCCATTCATGAGCTTGAGATGATGTCTGACTGAGGCTGTCTGCTAGGACATTGCGAACGCCTGTGAAGTGCACAGCTGTGAGAAACAGGTCATGCAAGACTGCCCAGCTCCATACACGCATCACCTCCCTGCACAGGGGGTACAACCGGGTGCCTCCCTGCTTGTTGATATACCAGACGACTAACATACTGTCCATCTGGACCAGCAGTGTTCCCTTCGATAGGATGGACTGGAAGGCTTGAAAGGCGTACAGGACTGCTCTCATCTCCAATATGTTCATATGGAGTGACATCTCCAGCTGAGACCATGAAACCTGAGTTTGCTGATTCCCCAGGTGAGCCCCCCCCCCCCAGCCCAGATCAGAAGCATCTGTGGTGAGGGTCCAAAGAGGCGGGGGAGTCCAAAAGGGTAAACCCCAAGACAGATTCCGAGAATCCTGCCACCATGAAAGATCCTTCTTGAGCGTGCTGGACACCAGAACAGGATGGTCCAAATCGTCCGAGCACTGATCCCATTGGACGCGTAACGTCCATTGGATGATCCTCATGTGTAACCTAGCCAAGGGAACCATGGAGATGGTTGCCAGCATTAGGCCGAGAAGACATAAAAAAAAACTCTGGCCAGAACATACCTGGAGGAAATGACTAGACTGACCTGTTCCTGGATAGCCTCCACTCTGTCCAGTGGGCAGGAATGCTCTATACTGGACCGTGTCCAAGACCGCCTCGATGAATTGAAGTCTCTGGGAGGGAATCAAGGACAACTTGGGTAAGTTGACGGTAATCCCCAGTTAAGAAAAAAGGTCCAGAGTGAAGGAAAAAGAGACTCCTGCAGGCCAGTCCTGGATGAGGCCACCAAGAGCCAGTCATCCAGGTAGGGGAACACTGCAAAACCCCAACGGCGTAAGGCTGCTGCCACCATCGCTAGGCATTTGGTAAAGACCCTGGGTGCTGAAGAAAAGCCAAAGGGGAGGGCTGTAAACTGGAAGTGCTCTCCCCCGGAAGACAAAATGCAGGAACCGGCAGTGGCCCAGGAACACTGGGATATGCAGGCAGGCATCCTGCATGTCCAGTGCACAAAGCCAGTGGTCTTTCTGCAGAAGGGGCCGAAGACCCTGAACAGTCAGCATGCAGAATCTTTTGTACTCCATGAAAAGCTTCAACATGGGTCTGAGATCGCCGGTCTTTTTCCGGACCAGGAAAAAGTGGGAGTAAAACCCTTTTCCCGTCTGGGAAGGGGGGACCCGCTCTATAGCCAACTTCTGTTTTAGTGCCAGGATTTCCTCCTTGACCAGCAGAGCCTGGTTCAGGAAATCCCGCGAACTCCAGCAACTCTATGGTGTGCCCTCTTGAAATGAGTTGCAGGACCCATGCATCTGAGGTGATGCCCTTCCACTCCTGTGTGTGAAGGGTGAATCTGCTTCCCACTGGCTCTACATTTTGGGCTGGAGGAGAGGGAAGGCTGTGCAAGTCAGAAAGCTGAGGGTCGAGAGGGGAAGGATCCTCCGGACGCTCTCTGTGTTTTTGAGGCAGGGGGAGAGGTGAAAGAGAAGCCAGTGGCTCTTCTTTTGTCCCGACTTCTAGAAGTGGGCTGTTTTCCCTGCCACTTGTATTGGCTCCAAAAGGGCCGTTTCTTCTGGGAACCAGTTCAGTACATGGACCTGGCCGATCTCAGGGTCTGGCCATTATCCTGGAGGACCGTGATGATATCCTTCCTGTCTCCCCCAAAAAGGACGGATCCCTGGAAGGGGGCATCCTGGATGGCCACTTGTACATCAGCCAAAAGCCGTGAGATACGCATCCAAGCGTGTCTTCTGAGGCAAACAGCCGTGGCAGAGGGACGAGCCACCGCATCCACTGAATCGTAGGTGGCTCTGAGCGTGTGTCTGCAAGAGATCTTGTCGCAAGGACTCCTGCAGCGCAAGTCTTTAGAAAGTTTCTCCTTAAGCTCAGAGTCCTCCAAGGATTGGATACAGGTCTCAAGCCTAACCATAGAGGCTTTCTGGAAAGAAATCATGTGTGCCACATAGTTAAGAGTGTAGGGCGCACGTAGAAGAAGAATAAAGTTTCTTTCCGAATTGGTCAAGTTGCTGAGATTCCTTATCAGGAGGGGAGGTGCTCATGTGTTTCAGCATGACCGAATGGTCACGAGTGGTGGCTATGACAATGGAGTCTACTTTAGGAAAGGAGATGCCCTCAGGCAAGTGGTAAATCCAGTCTGCCTTTTTAGGGACGGCTGGAATAGAATGTGGCAACTGCCAGATAGTGGTGGTGAGGTCCTCGTGAGGAGCTGTCCAGTGAGGGATTAGAATGAGGGAGACTGTCTCAAAGTCTAGGTGTTCTGCCAGATGCTTCCTTTTCAGATCCTGTTCCTCTGCATTCCAACCACTGGATTGTTGGATGATACAGAGGAGCTCGGTAAAGGACGGATCCTCCGGGGAGACTTGGTGACTCTTTGCCCTTGGGTGTAGAGGAAAGCTTGTCTGAAGAAGCTCGGAAAATCCTCATCCGAGTCTGGGGATCCTCCTCAGGGGGTCCCAGTCCGCAAGGTGATCTCCTGTGGTGCTGGGCGAACAAATATGCTCCACAGGAGTGAAGAGAGCTGGCTGGTGATGAGGAAACAGGGAGGAGTATAACCACGAGCCCGAAGCCGATGTTCAGGTCGGAAACCAGCTGGGATCTGGCATCTTTCCACCAGGACTGTATCACTGTTTGGAAGTCCTGTTGAGGAGAAGGTGGAAGAGGTGGAGGGGGAAGGGTGGGTGGAGGGTGATAAAAATGAGCGCCCAACCTCAAGTACTGAGGGTGAAGGTACACTTGGTAATAAAAGTAACTAGGAGTGTGATACCCAGGAAAGAAAGCTTGGGGGAAGAACCCATTTCCAGACCTGACAGTGGAAAGGTTGGTGTCTGGGGCCCTGGAAAAGGGTGATACCAAGGCGGATGACCCTAACCTGTCTGTCTCGAAGGACCTGGAAAGGTATCTGGTGCCAGGATAACCAACATCAGAATAGCCGTTGTCAGGACAGTCGACGTCAAAGGGTCCGGAGTCGGAGTAGGTGACGTCTGGGGATCTGGCGTCGGGCCTGGCGTAGGAAGAACCTGCATCAGGGCAAACGTGAGGGCCCGGATGGGAGAAATGCTATAAAGGCTATCCGGCAGTGCCCCATGTGTCAGACAGAGGGCTCCCAGAGGAGGAAGCCCTGACAGCGAGACCGAAATCAAGCCCGGCGTCAAAGAAGTGAGGCCAGAGACCCACAAGGAAAAGGGGTCTGGCATCGGTAACCCCGGGAGAGTATCCAGGGGAGGGATCTGGGGCACAGCCGCTGGAGTGGGAGAACAGAAAACCACATCCAGGGGTCCCTCTTCCTCCTACATCCAAGGAGTGGGATCTGGGGTAGGAGGTTACACCGGGGGAGGTGGAGAAGGCGGCTCCCACCCAGAGGAGCCCTGGGAGGAGGGCTGACTCAAGGAGGCCAGCGAGCTTGACCGGACATCAGGTGAGATGACATCAGCCTCGATGGATGAGCTACGTCCAGGTGGTCATCTAAAGACAGGGCAACCGCCTTAACGGATGGCAGAGGGACCGGGCGGAGGAGAGGAGGACCCTAGACCAGCTCATCAGTCGTAGTCATACAAATTCCCACCTGTTTATGGGAATCCATCTTACCAACTACCGGTCGTGCCCCGGAGGAGCCAGGGTCCGACTTACCGGTAGAGGCTGGGTGTTCGCCGGAGAAGCCAGCGAATGACTTAGCGGTAGTGATCAGCTGGAAAGAAGCAGCGGATCCTGAAGGCATCCCGTGCGCAGCCTGGACAACCACAAGGGTAGACGGTGGGGAAACAGCCTTGCTGGTCAAAGGCTTGCTGGAGGAAACTCGGTCCCGCTCCTCCAGACACTCCCGTTCCCTGTGATCCTCTTTGCCCTTTTTCTTCTGTTTGGACTCCAAAGAAGGAGAAGAAGCGGAATCCCTCAATTTCTGCATCTCCTTTTCGAGGGTGGCCATTCTGGACTTCAGTAAGTGGGCCTCCAGAGCCTGCTGTCTGCGTGTGGCCTGGTTTAAGGGCTTGCAATCAAGGCAGGTCGCAGTGTCGTGGTTCGGGCCTAGGCAGAAGAGGCAGTGACGATGGCCATCTTTATGAGGGATCTGTGCGCTGCACTTCTTCAACTTCTTCTTGGTCTTCGAAGTCAGAAGTGGAGAAGACATAAAAGAACCGAGAAATGGACTGGAAATCGAGAAATAAGTAAGGCACAAAATGGTGATGACTGAGCAAAGTTTACCACGGGTTATTGCATGCAGGTCAATGGTGGAAAGAATCTGAAGGCGGGGGCGGGGACTGCCCACTATATAGGGTCACGCTGACGTCCATCATGTGACGTAGGGTGGGTGGTCCCCCACCAGACATTGCAAGCAAAGGTCTGCTGTGGGGTCCTGATGCCAGGGGGTGCAGCCCTACATGTTATGACCTACTGCATGTTATGACCTGCTGCAGGAACCCTCTCAAAGTAAGATCTATTTTTTTTCCCCAAGATTTTGGAGAGGGGTGGGAGAAGCGAGACAGGTCTGCAATTACTAACATACTATTTAGAGCCGGCTTTGTGAAGAGGTCTAATGGTTGCAATTTTCCAGGCCACTGAAATGGTGCCTGAACAAAGAGAAATTTAGAATGTTAGTGTGGGGTGCGGCTATATCCTTAATTATGAGTTTGAGGATGCGAAAATCCAGGCCATCAGGACCGGTGCTGTGTCTAGGGTTGTTTTGTCTAATCAGTTTGATAGTATCAGAAGGAGAGAAAGCTTTGACGTGAAAGAGGGGTGAGATACTTCCCGGGAAAAGGTGTGATTTGGGCACTGATTGGATGTATCTGGGGGGAGGGTGGTCTTGTACTTGTCAAGGTCCACGAAAAAGGAATTGAACAAGTTGGCTACACCAGTAGGGTCGTTTGTCAGTTTCTCTTCTGACTGCAATGTAATCTGCTTGCAGTTTTTATCTTTACCCAAAAGGGAGTTTAAGGTCCCCCAGAGTTTTTTTAGAATTAGCTCTGTTATATAGTTGGCTGCTTTTTAGGTGGCTGATTTTAGCAATTCTGACTGCAGATTTGCATTTATTGCAGAGGGTTTTATACTCTTGTAGGAGAGTGGGAGAGGGAGATTTCCTGTACCTGGACCAGGCTTTGTCTCTGCAATACACGAGTTTAAATAGGTCTGGGGTGATCCATTCGTTTGATACTTCGCATACTCTAATCTTCTTTGTGGGAATGAGAGAGTCGCAGATGTTGTTGAATTCATCTAGGGTGACGTTGATGTTTTCTATATCTGATGTGGAGGACCAATATGACGATTTAAAAGCAAGGGAAAGTTCCTTGCTAAGTTATTTAATTGCCTTGTGAGGATGAAGTTAGAGCGGATTTAAGGGCTCTGACCAAACAGTGACAGAAAAAAGCGCAGTGGTCGCTGACCGAGTCAGGAAAACCACCCGAGGCTGACAATCTGGAGGGATTTGAGGCAATGACCCAGTCAATGGTGGAGCTGTAACTGGATTTATAATTTGTTCTGGTGGGGGTGGTTATAACCTGGTAAAGTCCAGAACCTGCGAGAAGATCTTTAGCACCTTCGGACTGGCCACCATCCCAGTTTAGATTGAAATCCTGCAGGATAATCCGCCCCCTATTACTTGGGAAGGATGACTTGAGAGATATGAGTGATTCAAGCTCAGAGTAGGGTGTACCAGGGGAAGGTATACGTTAGTGATAGTTATAATTTTAATTTTTCCTGTAATTAAATTTAGGGAGATAGATTTGAGCTTGGTGGTTTCAAAATCCAAGTGCAGTTCGGTGAACAAAAGCATCTCTGAAACAAAGAGGCAGCCACCTCCTCTTTTTTTAAGTCTATCTTTCCTGATTAGGGAACAGCCTTTGAGCATGATTTTGTTCTATGAGACTTTAGGGGTGAGCCAGATTACAGAGAGGGCGATGATGTCAAACTTGTAGTGCTCGACTCAGGCTTCGAAGGTAATTTTCTTTGCAAGGATACTTTGAATGCTGAGGTGGGCAATGCTAATGGTTTTCTTGTCCTGGCCAATGAGGGGTTTGTGGTGGAGGTTAGATGGTGCGGGTCCAGGGTTGGGGTGAACAGAAACTGACAGGAGGAGCAGTATGTATATTAAATGCGCAAGTCTCCAGTGTTTGCAAAGTTTTTTTAGGTTTGTTGGTGTCTGCTCGTCTAATGCATAGGGTTGATTCGTGGTGGCAGAACAGAGAGAGGCTGCACTGCAGCGTGCTGAGAGCAATAATGGAGTAAGCATTCTCTCTAACTAGGCTGGGGGCATGTGGGAGAATATCACTCTTAGCGGTCCGGGGTTAAGAGTTTCCGTGGTGGTCAGGAATCCTGGGTCAGTCTTGAGATGGGCACAATCTACTACAGGATCCCAACTAGGAGGTAATTGAGAAACCACTGGGGGGGATGGAAGAGCTAGGTAAGGAGGCTAAGAGTAGGAGGTGGATTAAAGGGATAAATTGAGCGGGCAGTATAGTGCAATGGGTTAAGGCTCTGAGATGCAGATCTGAAGACCTGTGTTTGAATCCCACAACTGCCTAGGTGCATACTGTATGATCCTGAACAAGTCACTTAACTTCCTTGTGCTCCCAGGTCACATCTGGAAACAAGCTTCGGCTTAGTGTGCTACTCTTGGTTAAACAATGTTCCCTTCCCTAACCATAGCTACTTGTGGGGAAACTTGCTTAACTTTGAAGAGGCAATGAATTGTGAGTACTGACAGTTGACATTAGATAGGGTTTTTAAATTAGAAATTACACTGGTCCTGGACAATTTAGGATGGGAGATCCCAAATTATCTAGGTTAAGAAAGTCCTGGACAATTCAGAATGAGGGAAAAGGAAATTTCTAAGTTTTTAGCTCTCCCAAGTGCAATCTAAGGGAAACGCACCAGCCAGACGTCTGTAGCAGATGGCACATTATGGAGAGGGGGAGAAAATTAAGTAGATGCAAATTTCAGGGCAGGAATTGGGTAGGTGCAAACTTCAGGGCAGCAAGGTTAGATAAAGAGAGTAGTATGCAGTGACTATCAAAGGGAGAAGTTTCTGTCGGTGCTCGGGCTGACAAACCTGTATGTCTCAGCAGTAAAAGTTATCTTGGGGAAAACTGGCTGTGAATGCCCTCTAGTGGTCAGTGAATATAACAAAATGAATGTAAAACCCGCCGGCACAGTGGTTGGATTTCCACTTGCAACACTGGCGACTAGGCTTCGGGAGCGGACTCTGGTGCCAGAGGGCAGCTGGGGAGGTAGTCTGAGCGCCTGCTGGACTGCTCAGCTCCTCCAGGGGATGGGGTTTCTTGGCCCAGGGTGGCCTGACCTCTGGCATCAGCCAAAGATATCATCGCCCAGTGTCCCACCAACGGGCAGTGCAACGGACACCCGGTGTCGCGGCATGCCGCGCCTGGGTGTGCAAGGCAATCAAAATCCACTGTCCAGAGCAACACCAACGCGAGGGCCCAACAGTGGTCCTCCCCCAGCCAGCCACATCACTGAACAGGTCCCCCAAAAAGACTTGATTCTTTGGGGCGGAGGGTATAGAGGGCCCACCACAACCTCGCCTGGGAGGTAAGCCAGCACTCCATGGTGGTGGGGGGAGTGACCTTGGGCGGACGTTGAGATGAGCAGGGGAGTTGGGTACAGCACCGGGTGGTGGTGGGAAAAAACAGAAAGTAAAAAAAAAAAAAGCACCTTGGCAGTATAAGAAAGAAAGAGCACAGATAGGTGGGTGGGAGGGGTCATGGGAATATAGTAATGTAAAAATCAATTAATTAGTCCCAGGCTAATTGACTAGCGTTGATCAGTCCAGCAGCTGAAAGTAGACAAAGGAGGAAGACAGGGTGTCAAAATTCTAAAGGCAGATGAATGAACAAAGGCGTTCTGGCTGAAAAGGTTTGTACCCATGTGATCCGTGGGGTCTCCATGTGGTGACTGCTGCTGCAGTGGAAATATTTCAGGACTTGTTAGTCAACCAGTGCCCACATTTCATCACAAACTGACCATTATAATAAAAAAAAAAAAAAAACACTCGGAGAGCTGCCACCGATTCACTATAATGGAGCACGCCCCCATGCTCTCCCTAGCATCACGTCATAACGTTGCTGAGCGCGTGGGCAGCTCTTCAGACCAAGAAGTCCTCCGGGACCTGGTTTAACTAAATTACGAGCGTTTTTACTAATAAAATATTATCGCATTTATGGACATGTGGCACTACAAAGATTTCCCCTTAGGTAAGGCACCCAAATATAGGGTGTAATAACAGAGACTGGTAAATCTCTTTAAATTCATTTTAGGTGGACTTTTTAGACTTCATACATAAATACTTAACTTTCAAAATTAAGAACAGTTCCTCAAACATTACTAAAAATATGATCTGCAAATCACTGGAACGGTCATGCAACATACCTTGAGGTACATTTTTCACATATAGTAACAGCCATGACTTATCTGTTAAACGTGACAAGCAAAGTAACGTTTAACATTGCATCCACTGTTTAGTTACTTCCTTTGCCTGTCAATGTGTTCATACTGTCCCTTGCAATTATAAGTTTTCTTTATTAAGTTTGTTTTTCATAGTTTCAGCAAATGCTGAAGTGGTGAGTAAACTGACTGAGAAGCACTCATGTATTCTGTGCAAACTAACATTTGTACTGACGTGGATCATGCCACACTAATAGCGTAGAATATAAGGAGCGGGTACTACTTCGATGTTTTTATTAGACTAGTGGTAAGTTTTGTGTTTAAATGTACTGTTTTGACATACACAAAATGTCAGTATAGTTTGAAACAGTGAAGGCCATGAAAATACAATACAGACAGACAATCTTCACTACAAAAATTCAAGGATATTACTATAGCATGATCCATGGCACTATTATTCAGAGTTTACTAAGACTCCATGTTTGCGTCTCAGTCTGGTTACTCACCACTTCTGTATTTGAGGCACCTGGTTACCCACCCACCCCAACAGCGACATTTCACCAGCGAGGTCCCCCACAGCGATTACAGTGCCATGCCACTATGGGAAACCTGCTGGCACCAGGCGCTGTCTGTCGAGGTCCTGCACCCCCAATCAGCTCCGACTCTGAGTCGATAATTCTTAAGGGGGTGGAACTAACAGATGACTGCAGAATGCGGTCGACCTGCCGGTGTCACTGACGGGGGCGTTCGACAAAAATTTTGCCAAGCACCCGTCATGGATCCTGACGCACCTATACAAAATAAAATAACTTATAAATGAACGCCTTTGAGATCATGAAAAAGGACTACATGAACACAGTGTCTGTGAAAAACAGGTTACTCACCTGTAACAGTAGTTCTAGGAGTGGTACATGTTGTTCATCCACACTGTCTGGCATTGTCCCTTTCCCCTTTAAATCTTGCCGGAAGTCTTCAAGCTGGCTCCTCCCACCCACCCGGGTGGTAAATACCTCGGCTCCGCCCCATGACGCCAGATCTAGCCCGCTGGAAGCCAGGTTGTGCGCCTAAAGCCGGGGAGGTTGGGTGGGTGTGTGGATGAACAACATATACCACTCCTAGAACTACTGTTACAGGTGAGTAACCTGTTTTCTAGGAGCGTGGATATGTTGTTCATCCACACTGTCTGGCAGACTCCTAGCAGTTCTCCGGGAGGAGGGAGGCAAGGCGCACACCCCCTACTTAGGGAATAGAGACTGGAGAACCGAGGCCCCAAAACCAGCATCCCGACGTGACTCTAGGTCAATGTGGTAATGGGTAATAAAGGTGCTCGCTGACTTCCAGGTAGCGGCCCGACAGATTTCCTGGATAGGGATGTCCCTGGAAGCAGCCACCGAAGCAGCCGTATGACGGATAGAATGAGCCCTTAGCCCTTTGGGAGGCTCCTTACCACCAACCTCGTAGCACAGACCTATGCATGATGTGATCCATCTCGAATAGTCTGCTTGGCTGCAGGTCTGCCAGAAGCGGCTTCAGCGTGGGTGACAAACAGCTGGCGAACCTCTCCCGAATTTCCGCGTCCTCTCCTTATAATAGGAGAAAAGCCGTCTGAGTCCAGAGTATGGAGCCTATGCAGCGTCGAGGTGTAATTAGGGTAATATATCGGCAGGGTCAATACCTGGTTAAGGTGAACTCTGACACCACCTTCGGAAGGAATTTCGGGTGGGGGCGCAGGACAACTTTGTCCCTGTGAAAGACCAGATAAGGGGAGTCCACGAGAAGCGCCTGGAGCTCCCCTGTCCTTCTGGCTGACGTGATAGCCACCAGGAAGGCAGTCTTCCACGACAAATGCGAGAGCTCACACTTGTGCATGGGTCCAATGCTTGCCCATGAGCTTTGCAAAACCAGCAAAAGATCCACGGAGGTGGAGGTTCACGCGCGGAGGATATGTGATCCAGGCCTTTGAAAAAGTGCCCGTCTCTCCTGAGCCAGCGTCTGCTGACGGCCCGCGCCCGGTAGGCAGAGATAGGCACAGGTGCACCCTTAAGGGTCGATGACCGAAGACCCCTTTGGAGAGAGACCAAAGGTAGTCCAGAATGTTAGCCACCGAGCAGGATAAGGGGTCCAGACCCTACCCTGACACCAAATGGAAAATCTCTTCCATTTAAAGGCATAACATTTCCTGGTCGATTCTTTTCAGATACCTCCACCACGGTGTAGACATCCTCAGAAGACCAAAGCCTGGAACTCTAGCAGCTCAGGAACCAGGCTGAGGTGCAGGGATTGAAGGTCCGGATGAAGGACCTTCCCTGGTTCAGAAAAATCAGGTCGGGCGTGTACTGAGCCGCTCCGGGTTGCTGAGGCTGAGGAGATCTGGATACCAGAACTGGCGTGGCCAATCTGAGGCTACCAGGATCACCTTCACCTTGTCCTTCCTCACCTTGAGTAACACCTTGTGGATCAAGGAAAATGGAGGAAAGGCGTAAAAGAGGCCTGGGTCCACGGCCTCAGAAGGCATCCCCTACAGCGGGCCCCGCTGAAGGCGGGCATGGAACAGCCTCAGCTTGGTGTTCTCCTTGGAGGCAAACAGGTCCTAGCGGTTTGTTAGCAGAGAACAGGTAGTAGCTACCTCTGGATGGAGAGACCACTCGTGGGATGTCTGGCCTAAGCGGCTGAGAGCATCCATGGCATTGGTTCGCGACTCCTGCCACGTGGATGGCTAGGAGATCTGCCTCCAGTAGGCAGACGAGGGTCCAGATCCGGAGCGCCTCCTTGCATAGCAGACGGGAGTGCGTGCCGCCCTGTTTGTTGAGGTAGTACATGGTCGTGGTATTGTCCGTCTGGACTTGAACCACTTGACCCCGGAGCTGAGGAGCGAAAGCTGACAGAGCCAGTCTGACTGCCCTGAGCTCCAACAGGTTGATGTGGCATCGGGACTCCTCTGGGGTACAGAGCCCATGAGCTCTGTGGTCCCCCATGTGGGCTCCCCAGCCCATGAGAGAGGCATCGGTCGTAAGGATGACCGTCGGCTCGGGGCGGACGAACGGGATCCCTTCCTGCAGATGACTCGGGATGGTCCACCATTGGAGAGCATCCCACATCCTCTGGGTGACCGTGACCAGCTGGTCGAAAAGACCCTGACGCTGAGACCACTGGGCGGCGAGCTCCCACTGGAGAGGCGCATGTGCAGTCTGGCCCAGCCGGACCACCAACGTGCCTGCCGCCATGCTTAGCCCAGGAGGCGCCAGGAAGGACCCGGGCAGGCGTGAGTGCCCAACCAAAAATGATTGGGCAAAGGAGGAGAGAACCTCCGCCCTGTCACGGGAGCCGTGCTCTGGCTTGGCGAGTCGAGCTCTGCCCGATGAAGCCCATCACCTGGGAAGATGCGAGTTCGATTTGGCCTCGTTGATCAGAAGGCCCAAGTGTGAGCAGGTTCGGAGGGTCAGGTCCTGGACCTCTCCACCTCCTGAAGGGAGGATCCGCCAGGAGCCAATCGTCCAGGTAGGGTATCTGAACCCCTGACACGAAGATGGGCTGCCACCACTGCAATGCATTGGTGAAAACCCGTGGCAATGACAGGGCCGAGCAGCATGGCTCTGAACTCGTACAGGGTCCCTGACCCTGGGCGGAACCGCTGATGGGCAGACGGATAGGGGCGTGGAAAAAGCGTCCTGAAGATCAGTGTGCAGAACCACATGTTTCGCTCCAGGGATGGTATGATCTGATTTAGAGTTACCATCCGAAGGTGCGAGACCTGAGATACCGATTCAGGTGCGTGCAGATCTAGAATGGGCGTCAACCCCGTCGTTTGGCACCAGGAAATACCTGGAGAGAAGCCTGGGTCTGAAGGAGGATCCGTCACTCGGGCCACCACTCTTTGAGGAGGAGTAGCGCAATGTCATCTCGGGAGGACAGACTGGGCGACTGAGATTCGGCTCCTCGTGGGGCCGCAGGGCTCGGCTGGGTGGATACTGCTCGAATTCTAAGGGCAGACCCTGCCTGACCACTTCTAGGACCCATCTGTCCGTGGTGATACGGACCAGGTGGAAGCGAGTGGTGGAGCCGGCCCCACGGAGGACCCAGAGCTGAAGTGGCCCAGTGCAGGAGGACACCCCGCCCGTCACTGGGCAGACTTAGAGGAGGAGGGCACATGGACCAGCGCCTTCGGCCTCCTTGAAGTGGCTGCTGGGGACCTTGCTTGAGCCTAGGGTGCCAAGCCTGAGCCTGCTGCTGTTGTTGACCCCCTGAAAGGGTGGTTGTCTGACACATGAGGGAAGACTGCGAAAAAGCTTCTTCCTGCGCTTCTGCTTGTTCTTACCTGAAGAACCCTTAGCAGATGTAGCATCTAAGGTGGCATGGATTGCTCGATCGCTGCAGGTGACCTGCCACTCCTGGCCGAAGAGGTGGGTGCCAAGGAAGGGCACATAGCCAGCTTGTGCTGAGTATCCACGGAAAGGCGGATAACCTCAGCCAAGCCCTGCGGCAGTGGATACCGCTGCAGCTGGTGAGCGGCACAGGAATCACCCGTCCAGAGCAGTCTGGAGTTGTTGTTTAGCAACAGCTCTGCCCTGGTCCCTGACCTGCTTGACCGTGGTCTGCCGTCAGCTGGGAGGTGGGGAAGAACTTTGTCCAGCGACCCCAAGAGGCGTGAGAGAAGTGTGCATAATCACCGCTGAGCTTGCTGCTGAAGGCCCAAAGATGATGCAGCATAGACCTTCGGGGCGAGTGGTCCATGAGCTTGGACTCTCTTTGTCTGGAGGCGGTCAGTATCGGCTGAGCTGCCCGTCCACCTGAATACTAAGGCAGTCACAGGCTTTCCATGAGGGATGCTCAGTAACCCTGCCAAAGACCTGTAGACACCGCGTACTTGCGTGCCATGCGGGCAGATGGAGCTGGGCAGGAGGCTGGGCGCTGCCAGAGTTCCAAGGCGGACCCATAATGGCTTTGGCGACTGGAAAAGCCTCCGTGAGGGTATCCCCTCTTAAGGATATCCGTAAGGGATATTCCGCCTTTTCTGGATAGGCAGTAGGGTCATCCCGTCGATTCAGAAATGAGCGGAGGATGCCCTGGAAGGAGGAAGGCCCTTCCTCCAAGCCTGGCGCCAGCTCATCGAAGAGTGAAGGCCAGTGTTATCGGAATCGGAGGGTCCCGATATAAAGGCTGCCCACCTAAGTCCCTTCGATATGCCTAGAGGCGATCAGGGGTAACCGTAATTGACAGTCTGTGGGGAGACCGAGACTGCCGAGCCTCTTTGGAGGGAATCCCTCCGAGAGGCAGCAGGTGGAAGTTCCACCAAAATAGGTGGGAACCTGAAACCGGTTCGCGGAAAGCACGGAGCCCCGAAGAGACCAGCACTGGAGCAATCGGTGTCTGAGGCGGCGAAGAGGCTGAGGCCAGGAAATAGCCGAGGACCAAGGGGCTGGCTTCTGACCTGCTAGCAGGAATTGCTGCCACATGAGATCCTACGTGGCGTTGGCCAGATTTTCGTCGAAGCCTCTCCTCGTCCGAGGAGGAAGAGGAGCAGTGGCGGCGCCTCTTCTTGAGTGCTTGTGTCCTTTTGGGTGATCGGCCGAAGGACTTCTTTCTAATCGAGACACGGCGTCAGCTTTGCCGATCGGGAGAGACTGGGCTCGGTGGCAAACGAGGCTCGGTTCTTCCCTCGATCGGAGGCCCGCAGGCGGGTCTCCTCGGGGAAGAAGAAAGTCGGTGTTCTCTCAAAGAATCATCGACAGGAGTCGGTGATAGCGGCTCGATCGGGTCGAGGATAATCTCGTCCGGATCAGCCGACTCCTCGGCTTCGCCGGTACAGGCGGGAGGTCTGAAACCCCTGGCCGAGGGCAATTCGACCAAATCGGAAACCCGGACCGCTCTGATCCCAGGGCGTCTTCTTGACTTCGAAGAAGATTTAGGATCCTTTTCTTGAGCGGAAGAGTCACGAGCCGAGGCGCCTCACCCTTAGTAAGGAGGACTGGCACAAATCAGAAAGGATCTGAAAGCGAAGAGCCCAGGTTGAAGCGGCCGCAGAAGAAACCTCGGTTAGCCCGAGGAGCGAGGCGGCTTCTTCACCAGCCGCCCTGCGCTCGAGCTGCTCGGCGATCCGCAGCGCAGAACCGCACCTGGCCTCCTTGGATTTTATCGGTGGGTTGCGGAGCTCCGGTCTACCCAGCTTCAGGCGCGCCTGACAATCTTCCAGGACGTTGGGTTGGAAGGAAGCGCAAATGGAGCACTGCGAGGTATCGTGAATCGAACTGAGGCAGTAAACGCACGAGAGGTGGGGATCGCCGTAAACTCTAACGAGTTTTAGAGCGAGAAGATGCGGTGAAAACCGTCAAAACGAATCCAGGGCCTCAACACTGCAGAAAGCACGAGGGAACCTGAATCTTCCAGCGGAAAGGAAGATCTGGCATCATGGGGCGGAGCCGAGGTATTTACCACCCGGGTGGGTGGGAGGAGCCAGCTTGAAGACTTCCGGCAAGATTTAAAGGGGAAAGGGACAATGCCAGACAGTGTGGATGAACAACATATCCACGCTCCTAGAAAGTAAGTTACATTACTAACAAGCCAGCAGAACAGGCCAAATGGTCTGCCTTGTCTGCTCGAAAGCCAACAACCTAATGGCTGCCCGCATTACAGGCAACGTTCTGTAAAACGTGAAGTTTTGTAGGCAAACTTTTCAATGATAACAACAGATTAGTATCTTTGGAGGAGATTTAGTATAGCCAACATGTGAGCCAAGATCAGAAATGCAACAAAGTACCATGACAGGTATTTTCAGTGTCCCCCGTCTTGTTCACACATATGAACATAGCAAAGGTGAATTATGGTCTACCACAGTACACTGTCCAACTAAAACAGTATATCTCATCAGGACGGCATTATCAATAAGATACGACTGACTTATTATTTAAAGGGACACTGTCCACCTTCTACTTACATTTTGGTGTTATTCAGAAAAGTGCCTGCACCCCTTTTTGTGGTGCATACATGGATCCAAAATACACTGCAGAAGTGTCTGGCTCAAATACATTTTCAACTTTACTCCATTTTATTGAAAACTGTAACTCTGTCGATCTGCTGGTACTTGCGGTCGCTGGGTACCAAAGCATGCTCAAAGCATGCTCACAGTTGTAAAATGCTGCCAAGAACCTGGTAGGCTTGTCCATGTACGAGTGTGGTCCATTTTGACACAGTTCAGTTAAAAACTGCTTGTGATAGCACAAAACAAGATGAACTCAGCAAAGTATTTCATTTTTAAAACCAAGCACCCTAACTTGTATAAATCCAGGTCTGAAAGTCGAGCCATGACACCAGGCATGCACAGGCTGATTTGTCTACAGAGGTCCCATGTGGGCTCCCTATCCCGATCTCAAAGCATCCACGGTGAGGATCTGATGCGGGAAAGGACTATCCAAATGGAATGCCACTGAGCAGGTTGTTGCATTCCATCCACCACTTGAGCACTTTGTGCAAGGCAGACGTGACTAGAAGTCAAAGGCTTACCTGTAGTTCGGTGGCCAAGCAGCCAGCCACTCCCACTTCCTGAGCTATATAAGCAGTTCCTCTAAGCCTCACTGTGAAGCATTTTTTCTCTGCAGCCGGAGGCTATGTTGGTTTGTCCTCTGAGCTGGCTGGAGCCTACCCCCGCTGTTTCTGTGCGTCTCTGCTTCGGGGTTTGTTTTCCTGCTTCTGGTTTGCATCTTTCCTCTGGCTGTGTGCTTCCTTGTGTTTCTTGTTTTTGGGCCTTTCCCTGTTTTCTGTTTTGCTGTGTTTTGGTTTGTCTTTTTTTGTGGGGCTTTGTTTCTCGAGCTCTAGCATACTGCTACTCCAAGGCTTATAGTGCTTGTTTTACTTACTCGCAACTCTCAAATTACTTGCACAGCAACTCCTAGCATTCTGCTATGCAGGGCTCATGATATTGCTTTCAGTTACCTACAACTACAGCCACTGCTGCTGTTTATTATTGTACTCGGTGCCTGTGTTTTACGCTGTGCTCACCACGCTCAAACTATTGCAATGCAACTGCAATTATTATCTGTGTGTTTCAGCTCAGCCATAGCTGCTCCATGTTGCATACTCAATTCTTTTCACCTGACACAGTTTACTGACCTTAGCTGTGCTACTCATTGCTGCTCTCATTCTCTTGCAGCTTCACTGCACTGCCTGGCTACACCTGCTTTCAAGCATTGTCTCCTGTTTTATTGCACTTACGGTACAACTCAGGTCAGCCAACTAAGCTGCTGCTGAGGCTGTTAATATAGTTTTGCTATTAAAATTGCCTCACTACCGAAAATCCTCAGAGTGTTTGTCACCTTGATTTGGCTATTCCTGTTTGGCTGCCTTCCCCCCAATTCAGTGCTGTTTAATTGCTATACCATATGTTATGCAGGTTCTCCTATAAACTACTACTGCTTATTGCCCTACGTGCAGGTCCACTCTGCTCACGCAACCGTTGCTCCTTGCTTACGCAAACCATTGTTTCATGCCTACTACAATCCCCTCGGCTTCAGCCTGTGATTCTGCTGCACTCAATCTGCATGCGACCTTGCAAGGTCTCAGCACGTCGTGCTCATTCAGCTCACCAGCTTTTCAGCTCTCAATCACTTTCTGAGGCATGCCAGCCATTCTATTCTGGCGCAGGGTTCCTGCAGCTGACAGTCTCGCTCTGCTTTAGTCCGCATCTCAAGCATGTCCAACTTGGGGCAGAATCCTTCTCACCTGGCCCACAGCTGGGAATGTTCTCACCCTGGGCTTGGCTTTAGCTGCCTGCTACGTGACAGCAGCTCCTGGTGTAGAATTTAAGACTAGCGGTGAAGGGTGGTTACGACTATCTCCTTTGGCTCTAGTGTTCCACTATATAGTGTTTCCCTAGAGAGGTACCTTCACCGCATCCTCCCTATGACTGCCTCTGGTTCACCTGGTTTGATTTAGGGCGGGTAGGCCAGGTGAGTGCCTCAGCAGTTGTTGCTCTCCTCCTGCACCGTGGATACATGTATTGTTGCAGAGTTTTCTTGCAACCTTCCACAGCGTTCCCACTAGAGGGTTTGAGTGAGAGCCTTCCTCCAAATTGGAATATTTTCCATCTCCCTTTAATTGGGTTTTCCAAATTGCAGCTGCAGAGCCGTCACTAAATAAATTATCCCAAGCCTGGAGGGAAGGAGACCTAGGCCTTAGATCCCCAGAGATTTCCCCCTTGTAGGGTTTTTTCTCTCTCTCCTCCGTTGCCTCAGGTCATACCACTTAGTTTTTTTTTGTTTTGTTTTTTAACTCTTCATATTTTTTTTCTCTTAAGGGGAAGGGGAGTATTGACACAAAGCATCACATAAATACATAATTACACTGGTGTACGATTCTGTACTTACTTATACTACAGAGTCCACAACGCTATATTCCAAAAGATGCATATTACAAGTATGGCAAGATGTGTACAAAAATAATAAGATGCATCATCGCTCTATGCTTAGGTCTTTGACTAGTTGTTCACATGAAGTTTTATACCCAAGAGGTAAAAAAAAAAAAAAAATTAGACCCTATATACGATTTAAAAGTAGGGAGAAATTCAACAAGAACATACAAACAATAAAAGGAGGGTGGGGGGGAGGGGCCTACAGAATCAGGTCAATAGTAAGGCCGACTTCTCTAATAGGGGGTTATATTATCGTTCTCAATCCCTAAGGGGACCTATTCCTGTAAGATCGGTGAGGGGAAGAGCCTAGCCCTACTCTCAAAGGCACTGCACTCCCATGGAAAAGTAGTTCAAGCTCCATCAAGGTATCAGACCTGGTCTGGATTGTGCTGCAAACAGGAGCCATTTGTTCCACTTGGCCATCAATTCTGGGAGCTTATTCTGTAGACGGGCAGTCATTTGTTCTAGTTTGTAGATATGATATATATATAATGTTTTCCCATGAGGTGGTATCAGGTGATTCTGGTCGAAGCCAGAGCTGAGTGATACATTTTTTAGCAGCACTTAACGTAATATTAAGAAGGTGTGATCGTTGTGGATTTTTATATGGTTTGGGGTAGTGCATTAAGAGAGCAATCTCTGGGGAAAGTGTGCCTAGGTCCGGAAAGAGATCAGCCAGCTGACTCTCTATCTCTGTCCAGAATGAGGACAGCTTAGGGCATGACCAAAACACATGGAAATGGGTGGCGCATGGTTCTCCGTAACTTCTCCAACATTCAGAATTCCCAGATTTCTTAATTTTGGCCACTATTGGAGGAGTGCGAAAGTAGCGAGAGACTACCTTCCAGGAAAATTCCTTCCAAGAATAAGAGTTAGTAACTTTATGCTGCTGTCTCCATATGAGGATCCAATCCCTTTGTGACAGTGCAATTTGTAACTCAGCCTCCCAGCAAGTCTGTATAGATTCCATATTCTGAGAGGGGGAATTTTGTATCGCTTTACAGAATGTAGAGACCAGATGGCTCCGATTGTCACCAGTTGTCATCTGGGATACAAGAGTGTAAAGGGGAGGGATCGCCTGAGCAGTAATATCTAGGTCTATTCTAGATCCTATATAATGGCGGATTTGGAGATAGCGGATGAAATCCTTATGGTTAATTGGGTAGTTCTGTCTCAACTGAGTAAAGGATTGAAATATTCCATTGTCAAAAAACTGAGTTATCTGTGCTAATCCCATTCTGACCCATCTCATAAAAGTACCATCCTCCTGAGCTGGACTGCAAGAGCGATCTTTAGCTGGGACTCCCATCCGTGTTGCCAGGAAGGCATTTGTACAGAGTGAAAGGAAGGAGGACCAACTTTTTAAGAGAGCTTTAGTAAACCGAGAGCAGGTGGTCGGCTGGTTCAGATTGTTGGGCTGAAAAATTAGGTATGCATCTAATGGGGTGTCTGCCATTGCCCGCTCCAAGGGGAGCCAGATTGGGGTCGATGCTTGTTTTCGGAACCAGGTGGTCAGGTGTGTAAGTAGCACCACTATCCAGTATCCATATATGTTTGACAGAGCCAAGCCACCTCGCTGCTTCGGGAGTTGAAGCTTGCTTAGAGCTATACGCAGTTGTGCGCTATTCCAGACAAATTTCCTAACAAGGCTATCCCACGTTTGTATATCTTGTGGTCTCAAAGGGACCAGGATGTTCTGCATTATGTGTAAGACTTTGGGGACAGACTTCATCTGTATGGCTTGAACTCTAGAGAGAAGGGGAAGGGGGAGATGGGCCCACCTCACAAAGTCAGATCTGATTTGTGAGAAAACGGCCTCAATGTTTAATGAATATATTTTATCTAGTTCCCGTGGGATTTTAATACCCAGATATGTAATATGTGGTTTATTCCACTTTAATGGAAATCTAGTCTCCAGGTCTGGGAGTATTAAAGATTGCACCAACATGGCCTCAGATTTATTTTGATTAATTGTGTAACCAAATAATAACTCTATCTTCGCCGGGAGGAAGAGTAGGGATGGAAGTGATTTCTCTGGTTTAGTTATATATAGAAGAAGATCGTCCGCATAGTATGCTTTGTGTTGTACTCTTCATAAGCTGTAACCATGGATTTGTGTATTTTGTCTAATATATTGTGCAATTGGTTCAACGAAGATGGCGAATAAATAAGGGGATAGAGGACATCCCTGCCTGGTCCCTCATTGTAAGCTGAATCTATCAGAATGTGAACCGTTCAATTTGACTGTTGCCTCTGGATCTGTGTAAATACCTGTAATTATTTCTTTAAAAAGTGATGGGAAATTAAATTTGGTTAGACAGGCCTGGAGAAAAGTCCAGGACACCATATCAAAAGCTTTTTGTGCATCTAGACTAAGAAGAAGTAGGGAGGATTTAGTGGTTAAAGCACGATCCATGAGAAATAGAGTGAGCTTAATATTATCAGTGGTTTGTCATCTTTTAATAAAGCCGGACTGATCTGGGTGGATGATCATAGGGAGAATATTATCTAATCTGTGTGCTATAATGCTTGTGTACAGTTTATAATCTTGATTAAGGAACGAAATAGGACGGTAAGAATCGCACAGGTGGGGAGGTTTTTGGGGGTTTAAGTATTACTGAAATGGCCGCCTGCCTCCATGATGTAGGGAAAGAGGAGGAAGTATGACCAGTTTGTAGTGCTTGTAGTAGGGGAAGGCGAATCAAGTCCCAGGTGCCTTTGTAAAATTCTGGGCCGTATCCGTCAGGACCAGGACTTTTCCCATTTTTCAAGTTTTTAATTGTTGTGTGGAGTTCAGATTCGGAAACTGGTGCTGTAAGTTTAGATCTTTGGGATTCTGACAGAGAAGACAGGGTAAGCTTTGAGAAGAAAGATGAGAGAAGATCAGGAGAGGGGTCGCTGTGCTTTGAATATAAAAAATAATATCGTTTGAAAGCTCCAAAAATATTCTGTGTCGAATAATACATTTGCCCAGACTTTGGGTCCTTTATTTTTGAGATATTCGATTGTTGGGTCTGCCTTCTAAGGCGGTAAACCAATAATTTTGAGGCTCAGGCCCCTCCCCCATAATATCTCTGCCTCATCCATGTCAGCGCCTGCTCCGTCTTGAGAGTAATCAATTTTTTAATCTCTGCCCAGGTTTGGGATAGTTGGGTTGTTACAGCTGCATCTCCCTGCATGTTGGACTCTTGAAGAGATCGAAGCAAGGATTGTAGGGACAGAAGACATGATGCCATCTGCCGTTTTTTGAAGGAGGCTATGAAATTATATAGCCCCTGAGTACAACCTTGATCGTATCCCACATTAGTTGAGGAGAGATCTGAGGAGACGAGTTATTCCTGATGATCTCAGGTATTCGTCTCTCCAGTAATTCCCTGAACTCTGTGTCCCTGAGTAGAAAGGGATTAAATGTCCACTATGTCCTTTTCATTTCTCCTTTTAGGGATATCTCCAAGACTGTGCGTGCATGATCAGAGAGACATATGTTCAGAATATCCATCCCACTGACCAATCCCAGGTCCTCTCTCCCTATACAGATGTAGACCAGTCTGGAGTAGTGTTTATAGGGACTCGAATAATAAGTAAATTTTCTCTGTGTAGGGTGGTGCTGTCTCCATGTGTCCACTACGCCTATATCCTTAATTAACCTTCTGAGGTGTTTCTGATCCGAGGATTGAGGGGTTGGTCTGGACGACGAGGAGTCCAGTGAGGGATTTAATAGGCAATTCAGATCACCTCCTACAGTTAGTATGCCCTGCTTTCTGGTTAAAATGGCATCCATCAATTGTTGTATAGCTGAGGCATCTGTGCCTGGAGGAATGTAGATGCTGCACAGAGTAAGAAGTTGACCATTCAGTTTTAAAACCATTATGACTAATCTACCCTCCCTATCCGAATACTGATCTAGGAACCTGGGCTCTTGAGTGTTTTGGAAGGAGGACAGCTGTCCCTTACCTCCTCCCCCGCTGATGATGATTCCACCATTTGTGAAAAACCAAACCTAAGTAATTTGTGGTGTTCCATGGATGAGTGGGTTTCCTGAAATAAAAGAGCATTTGGGTGGAGTTTTTTTGAGGCCTTGTAGTGCGCAGTACCTCTTTACAGGGCCGGCCAGACCGTTTACATTATGTGAGATAATTCTGAAGTCAGCCATACTGATTCATTCGTTGTAAGGGGATTCCCCTCCATCCATGGGCACGTCTCTCTCCCCCACCCCAGCACTGAAATAGTCAGAAAGACTCTGTATTTCAAATCAGTCAATAGCTTGTAAATAAAAGTACATATCAAGCTCCGTGTCCACAAAAGGGGGGGAATGGGAATGTGAAACATTTAGAAATATGAATAGGCACATAGATAGCCAACTGGGCTAAACTGTATGCCCCAAAACTATGTACAATGCATGATGCTGAACAAGTTGTGTGACATCCATCGTCACGGGTATACTAGGTAACCGTGATCGCGACTGGTCTACTGACCGTCTATGTGTGGGCTACCTACCAGCTACTTGATAGGGTGCCCTGGGGAAACTCCTACCCCTAAATAGGGAAATAAAATAAAAAATAAAAAAGGGCGGGAGAAAAGGTAATAAGGACAACTAAGGGGAAACGAGTAGGAAATGAATGGGAGTATTATAGACTGGTGAGGGAATAGCGCAGATTTAGGGAAGGAAAATAAAGATGCAACTCCTTATAGGTCTAGAGCCAATGGAGAGTAAAACGTCCCCATCCTCTCTCCGAATTGCTTTTGTGGAGGGATAAAACTGTCAGGTTAAATCTGATCCCAAATTTTAAGTTTTAAAAGGGGTCCATCCCCTTTGTCAATTTATTCAGGTCTGTCCATGCCCTTTTCCATTTCTACCCTCCCGTTCAACCTTGTGAAGGACAGAGATCCAGCAGGACTTCACATTCTCTGAGCCGCCCCCCCCGGAAAAAAACAACCCGCTTCACAATGAGGGACGGCACAAGAAAAGTCTCCGTCATCACACCCTTCCTGACCAAAAGTCAGCCAATATGGGTAGCCCACTGCGTTTCATAACATCCACTCAAGTAAAATTCATGTGAAGCAGTGGGTGTCTCATGGAGGAAGGAGCCTGGGTAGAATGTCTATGTTGAGTCACTTATTTTTTGCAGGGTTTGCCTAATGTGGCATATTATCCAGAGGGAACCATTATTTTATGCTGATAATCCACAGCGAGGACGCGTGCATGCAGCAAGATATCCTTAAGGGATGTCGAGGGCCAGATCAAAGTACACCTGGGCAGCAAAAGGTGCAGAATGCTAGGGGCAGCATAGTGGGGATCCCTCGGGGAGCCGGGGCCTCCATCCACCAGCAGAGAGGTCCAGGGAACAATTCAAATCTGCTGCAAGTTATGAGGTATCCTGAATGGAGGACTACAGGAGCCAGGAAAATCAGTTTGGTAATGCTATTAATCCCCTTAACTCCCCCAGGAGAAGTGAGTTCCTCCGGCGCCGAGAAGGCCTGCACGTGGCTTTGATTAGCGAGTTTGTGTAAACAGACCCATTCATATTCTTTTACTAGAGTTTTAGACCCTCAAATCCAAGTGTTGCCTGTAAGTTGAACGAAGTGGAGAGGTCCTATTCATAGCCGGTCAACCTGTCTGACTGAGTGAGGGAGAAGTAGTCTAGTTAGATCTATTCCCTATTTATTTTTTTTTAAACTTTGTTTCTTCCACACCCTCGGGCATCCTTCAGGAGTGCCCATTCGGAATCCGCCCTACTCCCAGCCTGAACCCCACCTCTCCCTTGATCCCTCCTTGAGCGACCCCAGGCAGGCTCGACCCCTCGGTACCATCTCCGGGCCAATTCTCACCGCTAACTCTAAGTGTGAGGTGCCTACCTGATTGGTCGGGTTGGTATGGAGAATGATTCTGAGTGCTGCTGGGCGGCGCTTGGGATGTGGAAATCCCTGGGGCCACTGTCATCTCACTGAGGTGTGTGAGGCATTTCTGACTTTCTTACTTATTCTCGGAGTCGCGGCAGGCAGAGCAGCGTTAGCCGCAACTCCCCACTGTGTCGCCATGCTGGGTGCCCCCAGATCTCCACCAGAGGCCGCTCCAGGAGCAAGCGCTTTCCTCAACCCTCCCCGGGAAGAGAGAGAAGTTCTATGGACGCTCAATCTCTCCCCCCCTTGTCGAACATGGGTCGCTGGCGTGGCGCGAGGTGTGGCGTCCAGTGCCTCAACCCTCAGCACCACTAGGCTGGCTGTCTGTTCCCTTTTCACAGGAGATTATCCGATCTATTCTTTATGAGGGGACTGGAGCCTGTATGCGGCCAATATTCTCCTGCGCCAGACAAGTCCACCCCTCTATGTGCTGATTATTTGATCAATAATACTTCCACCCCAGATCGGACGCCTGGACCGACCAGCCGTGTGCCCCGTTGGCACGGCTCTGGGCCCCCCGACCCCACCACCAGCCACCGCAACCCCTCACAGAGCCGGGTAAGGACTTCCACTAGTCCGGGAAAGCAGGATCGCACTGTGGATAAAAACATGAGCGGCTAGCTCATTGGCCACGGTTTCCAGCTACTGTTCTCCCATTGGTACTGCTGAGGTGTGCTGTGCTGGCTCACACCATTCACTTGCACTGCTCTTGGACGAATTCTTCGCCCGGACACTTTCTCTTCCTACTACCTTAAATGCTACAATCTGAAATGCTGTAAGAATCTCTCTAACTGCTGCAGGAAACAAATTATACAAGCGCGATGCTATATATGCTGTCTTTACTGCCTCTAGATTGCGCAAGTCTTCCATTACTGCACTAAATAAGAAAACTGTCCGTTTTTTTTAGATTGCATTTTAACATTCATGGCATATGTTTCTGCTTTTTATACTGGCTAATTTACAGGTCCTAACTGCTAAAAAATTGTTAATGGATAAGTGTTTTACATTATTGTTGCACAGTGACTGCTTTACTCTTGCTTCTGTTGCTCTACCTTTTCTACCCTGTGCTCTAGCTCCTACTAGCCCAACTTTCTGACTACTCGCCTACGACCTCTCTCTCTCTTCAGGTGCGTTAGCCCATCCTGTCTCTCTGTTCCATTGATTCCCCCCCCCCCCCAGTGAGAGAGTGTTTTTCCAGCTAATTCTCTCCCTGCACAAACTCTTTTGCTTCGGACGCCCACTCAGCCTCTCCACCCAAACTTTTAACCCATATCGCACTGACTTGCTCCCTGTCTCTAACTCGTTGTTTTAGTGAATTGACTTGTTAAGGCCCAGCCCATCGATCGCTAAAAACTTTAGCCCAGTGCTTGTGATCGCGGCCTGATCGGCTGCCTCTTTCATGACTGCAATGCCCTCTCCTCTCCAAGGGCTTGTTTTCAGTGAGCCCGCCCTCCCCACCTCCCAGCCTGCCTACCCAGCCCAATAAATCCAATCTCTCTAACACCGCCACTCTCGCTCGCTTGTACCTTTCACCTCTTTCCATAACCCCACCACGTTTTCCAGAGCCGCCTAGCCGACCTGCCCAGTTGGCGCCTGCTGCCATTTTCGGCCATTTAATTAGATCGCTTTCCCTAGTGACTACCCCCAACCCCTGCCACCTCGAAAGACCACATCTTTTATCATTATAATTTTTTCTTTTCTTTACTACCTGCTTCGCTAACCCTGCCTGTAACTCTGCATCCTGCCTTACCTGCTTGCCCTGCCCTCCCCGACCAAACGAATCCCTGCTACGAGCGTCACCACTGTATTGTCTGCTTTGCTTGGTTTTTACAGATAAATACTACATACTTACCTGTGCCTCTCTCCTTCCACCCCAGAGCGGACGCCTGGACCGACCAGCCATGTGCCCCGTTGGCATGGCTCGGGCCCCCCGAAGCCACCACCAGCCACCGCAAACCCCTCACAGAAGCCGGGTAAGGACTTCCACTAGGCCGGGGAAGCAGGGATCGGCTGCTATTGGATAAAGCGCTTGGATACGCTCGCCCATTGGCCACCGGTTTCCAGCTACTGTTCTCCCATTGGTACTGCTGAGAGTGTGCTGTGCTGGGCTGGGCTCAGCGCCCATTCACTTGCACTGCTCTCGGACGAATTTTGCCCCCCCTCCGCCCTTTATTAAATAGGCTCATCGCTCTGCCCAAGCACTATGGACCCACCCCCAAACCGTCCCTCCCACAGTTTATTACTCTCCCCCTCCTCCCAAGCCCTGCATGACTCCCCTCCTCTGTGACTCCTAAGCTTACATCCCTTTTTTTCTCTTTTCTTTTCTCTTACGTTTAAGTCGTTGTTCTCCCCACCCCCTGTTGCTTGACCCCCACCTTAGATTACAGTACTCCCCTCGCTACAACTCAAACTATACCCTTCTAAAACACTATAAATCTTTGTTTTTACCTCCTCCCCCGTCTCTGATTTTCTCCCACCCCTTGCCTGCCACCCCCTTACAACTCAGTGCTGTGCTGCCCCCATTAACAATGCCTTCCCTTAGTTTCTACCTCCTGTCTCTACTGGCCCTCTCCCTCTTTTTCCCACTATGCCAACTTCCTTTCTCTTCCTACCCTGCTCTACCTCCCACCTTTATCATCAAATCCTGCTACCCACAACATGGAACCATGGCAAGTCCTCCGGACTTTTATAAGAGGCACCCCCTTTTTTAAGGACTGTATACAAACTGCAGCATATTCTACTGTAAAGTTGTCAAATCAAAATCTGTCACTAGCCATCACCCTCTGCAGGGACCCTAGAAGACCACGCCGACCCCTAAGAAATAAAAAACAGAGGCACATTTTAACCTACAGTGAGTTTCGGTTGGTATCATTAAAACTCCTGCTCCTCCTACTTCTAATGTCAGGTGGGGTGCACCCAAACCCTGGCCCTGTCTCAAACAAGTTAACAAAACTAGAAAAAGCAGATAGAGGTCTCTCCACAGTCACCCTAAATATCTGCAGCCTCCTTTCTAAGCTGGCATCCCTTCAAGTCTTCATTGGGCAAAAAAATTCTGACATACTAGCCATTGTTGCGACTTGGATGTCTCCCAAGTACCCCGGAGCATGCTGTCTCGCTTCAAGGCTACAATCTCTTTAGACTTGACTGGTCACACAAGAAGGAGGGTTGTGCTATCTACATTAAGGACAACCTCTCTAGTCACCTTGGCAGTTTCACCTCCACAAACACGCAAGTGCAACTTCTCCCTATCAAACTGCTCCTTGGTGCCCAAAATAAAGTGCTCATAGTGGCTGCAGTCTATACCCCTCCTAAAGATCCTCGATCCGGTCTCCAGACAGTGCTTGAATTTGTAAGCTTGCAACCTCCTGAAACTGAGCTCCTCCTCCTTGGTGACTTCAATATAAACTGGCTCGCCTCGGACACTGGATCCAGCAAAGATGCCATCCTAGCAGCCAACCTGACGCAGATGGTCAATTCCCACCTAGAAAAAACTACAAGACTGGAACATGCACTCTCATTGATTGGGTACTCACTAGTCACCTGGACCGGATAAAAAACATTACTGTTCTTCCCAACTCTCTCAGTGACCACTCCCCGGTGTCACGTACCTGGTCGAATAAATTCCTTAAACCACCCCCCAAAGTTATCTCAAGTAGAGTGCTACCACATGGAAATCTCACTAAACTTAAGACTTGTCTCCTGCAACAGGAATGGGCACCAATCTTCAATACGGTTGATGTTGATGCTGCCCTAGAATACTTTATCACAACTTTCAATACTGCATGTGACACTTACGCACCATTAAAAAGCGTAAAAATCAAAGCTCTCTCAAATCCTTGGCTCACTGTCAAACTACCGGCCCAGCTCAAAGCTTGTGACCATCTCTGGGCCATAGCCAGAGACACGGGCTCCTTGCAGGATATACAGAAGTACAAACAGGCACGAAATCTATGCACCTCACAAATCAGGCAAATGAAGTGCGCCTGTTTCAAAAATGCCCTTGAATCAATCTGGGACAACGGGAGAGCTTTCTGGGACAACATCCGAAATATAATGGGTAAGCAATCAAAATCCTCTCCTACCATTATGAATGTTGATGGCTCCACTACACTTGACCCAAAGGCTATGTCAGATGCTCTAAATAAAACTTTCACAGACCTCAGCGGGGGTCCTCTCCCCAGATTTTTTCTTGGACTTGCCTTTGCCAAATCTAGTATCCCAAAGCACCTCAAGTGACCAACCACTATTTCATTTCAAAACAATCAAAGCGCACGAAGCCTACAAATACATAAAAAAGGCCTGCTCTAAATCCAGAACAAGCAGTGACACTATAGATCTAAAAATCTTGTCTCCCACCTTGGACGAAGTGATCTACCCTCTTACCAAAATTCTCAATCTGTCCCTTTGCCAAAGTCAATTTCCCAACAAATGGAAGTCTGCTATAGTTACACCAGTGCTCAAAGGGGGGTGACAAATCCATACCAGGGAACTATCGACCTATATCAATACTCCCACCCCTCTCCAAAACACTTGAACGCATTGTGGCGGACCAACTTTCAGACCACCTGCAAAAGTACAATCTACTCTGTAAGCAACAGCACGGATTTAGGAAAGGGCACAGTACGTCAACGGCCCTACTGGATTTCTCTGGAGAAGTCCACTCTGCTCTGGACAAAGGCTACCAAACCGGAGTGGTCTACATTGACCTCACAAAAGCATTCAATACTGTCCACCATGGCTTACTAATCTCACTACTGCCCAGGCTTGGGCTGGCTGAAGGACCTGGTGCTTGGGTAAAAAGTTACCTGACAAAACGCTCACAGGCAGTAAAAAATCTCTGACGTACTCTCTGACTCTAAACCTGTCCTCTCAGGTGTACCGCAGGGATCAATCCTAGGCCCTCTCCTCTTTAGCCTGTTCCTAAACTCTCTCCCTGAATCCTGACCTGAAAAATTTATCTTATATGCTGATGACGCTGTAATTCTCTCTTCCCACAAGGATCCTAACCCCTTACGTCAGAGCCTACAAAATTGCCTTCTCCAGTGTCGAAAAGTGGTTCCTTGATAATAAGCTAGTCCTAAACCACAAAAAAACAAAAGCCATGCTTTTTACCAATCATCAAAAGAGAAACAGACATATTCCACTCACTAATAAAACTTTTGCTGGAAATACACTTGAACAAGTGAATACTTTCAAATACCTTGGCATCACTTTTGATCAAGGTCTTACCTTCGCGACCCACATAGACAACACGGCGAAAACAGTGAACCAACGCCTAGGAGTACTATTTTGAAACCGCCAATTCCTTAACCAAGCTGCACTGAGGATTACTATACAAAGCTCCATAATCGCAATCATAGACTATGGCCTAATTATCTATGGCTCAGCTACTACCACGGCACTAAGAAGCACCTCAACCGCACTAAATAAGGCATGTCGGCTCCTCACGGGGGCACAGAGACTGACCCACACCTGTGAGCTCTACTCTGAAACTGGCTGGTTGCAACTATCCAATCGCCTTGTGCATCTCACCTGCTTGATGGCAAAAAAATCAATCCTGGGACTGACTCCACTGTGTATCCAAGACCTACTCTGTCTGAATAATGGCACGCGTCCCACCAGAAGATCTGAACACCAACCTTTTCTGGTCCCCAGATGCCGGACTGCTCAGGGACAAAGATCGTTTGCTTACAGGGCCCCAATCTGGTACAATGCCCTAAGCTTACCTACTCTATCCTCCACATCTCTTGGAGCTTTCAAATCCATGCTCTACGCCCACCTCTCTGCCACCAGCACCTGTGACTGCTTTGACTAAAGACTTTTCCCTTCGCTGTCCATCCCTCAACATGGCCTATCATTTTGGCAAAAAAACCTTTAATACCACTAACTGGTCCTGTCTGCTACTGTAATCTCTCTTCTACTTTCTCTCTTTCTCCCTCTACCTCCTCCTACTTTTACCACTCTACTCTTCCCCGAATGCCTCTGAGCATCTTTCTTTCCTGGAAGATTAGTTTGTTTTGATTTATTACTGCTTTTGGAAATTGCTGAACAAATTTCTTATGTAACTTTTTTTGTTAATACGTGTAATGTTTTTGTTTGTCTTATGTTCTACGTGACGTGGAACCTTTGTAAAAGAGCCCTGGCTCAAAGGTATTAATTCCTAGACCAATAAACTAAACTAATATGAGGAATTCTGGGGAACATGTGCCATTCTCGCCTGACTCCCGATCCCCCCATGGGTCCCCATCAAGAGTTAATTCCCTATTCCCTCTAACCTGGATTATCACAGCCTGAATATCAGGTTAAATGAATTTGGTAGAGGTCTCTCCACTCACCCAAAGGGATCCCACAAGACCGCTACCATCGCACCTCACTCCTCACATCGCTATCCCAGGGACTCGGCCCAGCTCATACGCACATCCCAAGTACACAAGCCCCATACTCGCTGCAACCTCGTATGCATCAAGAAGTCATTCCATCACTTTATCCAGACAGGAGGCCTGGAGAACTGCCTCAACATCTTTTTTTTTTTTTTTTGCGCGTTATATATTTATCCCTCCTTCTCGCCTCCTAGTCCGCCACTCCTTCCGGCTGCTCATGCTTCCTGCAACCCCCTCGCCCTGTCCCTCCTCCCCACACCTCAGATCGCAGCCGACCCAAGGATGGCCCGGCATATCCCTTCGCCGGGTGGGTGCCCCTCCTCCGAGGGGGAAGGCGCCGGGGGGGGGCAACCAGTGCACTAGGCATCAGTCCCTGAGTGCTGCTGAGGTGGGTTTGGAGGCGACAGGGCATCTTGGCCCAACAGGAGTGGGCAGCCATCATCCGGCGGATCAGGGGGCCGGATTTTCCGCTATTCTCCCCGGGGCGTGGCGTGCCACAAACGTCTAGGCATAGCTGACATTCACCACGCCCCTATGTACGTTGAGGCTCTGCTGCTGGTCTCCCCGGCCTCCGCCGGGGGTACCAGACAGCGAGCCACGTCCCCTCCTTCCCCCTGGAGTAAGCGAGCAGTCGTGGGACGCTCGAGCCTACTCTTCCCCGGCTGATTCTCCAGCAACCCGAGTCCGTTCCCAAACCCGGGTCGCCGGCGTCGCTAGCGGAAATCCAATCACTGCGCCGACGAGCTGGCCACCTCAACATCTTTTTGATTGAGTCTACTGTGTCCTGTTGGTCTGGATAGTCTCTAGTGGTTGAGGATCTGGAGGTGCCCTGAATGGTAGTCGGCCGCTGGAGGAGTCTCATGGAGGTAGGTAGTGACAAGCCCCTGGCTTTTAAGTCGCTGCAGGCCTCTTCAAAGGACTCATAGCTTTTCTGCCCCAATGAGAACTGGATTATCCGCTTGCTAGGGTAGGGTGTTCTAAATTTCAAGTTCTGCTGTCGGAGCCAGGGGAATAATGGGATGTACGCCCTTCTCCTTTGCATAGTGGCCGGGGAATAATCATTATCTAGGCAGATCCGAACATCCCCCAAAAAACAATCTATTCTGTGACCAGACTTGCCGTAGTATGTTTTCTTTAGTTTGGAATCGCAGGACTCTAACTATGATAGACCTGGGGCGGGCATTTGGCTGGGTGGGTTTTGGACCAAGTGCTCTGTGAAGCCTCTCGATTTCCAGGTTGGTGTCTAGGGGCAGTTTGAGAGTCTCTCGGAGCAATGTTTCGATGTAGGCCTTCAGATCAGAGCCCTTGCATCCCTCAGGCACCCCGGAGATGCGGAGATTATTTCTGCGGTTACGGTCCTCCTGTCCTTCTGCAGTGAGGTGGCAGAGCTGAATTACTTGGTCCAGTGTAGCTTGTAACTGTTGGGTATTCGAAGCCTGTTGCTGCATTTGTTATTCTATCCTGGTGACCTTCTCATGTAGTTCCGTGAGATTGGCACAAAAGGACTCTTGTGTCTGCCTAAATGAATTAAAGTCAGCTTTGAACTCCTGTAGTTCTGTTAAAATTTTATCTAGCTTGAGGTTCATTTTCTTCTCTTTCTCTGGTTTCGAGTTGCCCACTTTGTGTGGAGTGGCGCTTTGAGTCTGAGGGAGACGTTCAGAGGCCCCCCAAGTTAGACAGATCTTTGTCTGAAAGTTTGGTGTATGGTCGTATAACTGCAAATCTGTTGCCCCCTCCTTTGCCTTGCCATACTAAGCCATCGATATATAATCCTAAGATTGCTGATTTTAGGTTTTGAATTAGGCTATTTTTTTAAGTTATTTCGGAGTCAGGTGGGGAGCTCGAGACCTAAGCCGCCATGCGGGAGGAAGCTGCACCAGAAGTCTCCAACACTTAGTTAGCTTAGTTGTTTCCTCTAGTTTCATAGGTAGGTTCCGTTGTTGGATGGAGGTGGAGGATGTCCTGCCATTCCCTCTCTCCTTAGGGGATCCCCTACACTCAAGGCAAACCATCAGTATCATGCTACGAAGACCTGGGCAGTCATTACGACAACTGCGCATCTCATTGCATTATCAAACTGCCTATACTTCTCTACTGCTACGTTACAGTTACTACTCCTATGTCACAGTTACTGCTTGCTCATATGCTTCATGTTGCCTCCTTTGGGGATGATATTACATCTTTTGGGAGATTCCTAAGGTACCTTTAGCCACGAGAACCGTCCCGTTGCACCTCTAGGGCTGGAACCCTCTCCGAGGGTTCCTTGCCTTCGTACCTCTACAGGGTGGTAATTCCTCTGGAATAGAGTGTGCGAACGGCCAAAACCAAACTAACAGTTGCACAAGCATAACACTATACTGGTTGCGTAGGCCAGTGAAATCAAAGGCTTGCCTGTAGTTCGGTGGCAAAGCAGCCAGCCACCCCCACTTCCTGACCTATATAAGCAGTTCCTCTAAGCCTCACTGTGAAGCATTTTTTCTTTGCCCCACCATCCTCCCCTCCTCCTCCAGCGGCAGCACTCTCTCCTTAGGGGGATTCCTAAGGTACCTATAGCCATGGGAACTGTCCTGCTGCACCTCTAGGGGTGGAACCCTCTCCGAGGGTTCCTTGCCTTCGTACCCCTACAGGGTGGTAATTCCTCTGGAATAGTGTGTGCGAACAGCCAAAACCAAACTAACAGAGTTGCACAAGCATAACACTATACTGGCTGCGTAGGCCAGTGTACCATCTGTTCTAGATAGCCTGTCAGCTGGACCCACTGGACTCTCAGGGTCCACTGTCGGATTCGCCTGTGCAGCCTGACCAATGGCACAGTAACAATGGCTGTCGCGATTAGTCTCAGAAGGCGTAGAACATTTGGCTGTTGTGCACAAATCATGCTTGGGCAATCAGGCGATCTGCCCTGTCCAGAGGCAAAAACGCTGACCCCTGGTCCATATCCAGAACTGCCCCTATGTACTGCAGTCACTAGCAGGGTGTCAGCAGAGACTTCCTCATATCATTGTCAGTGAAACGGGTAGTGTTGCATCACTGGAAGGATAACTTGCCCATCCCATATTCTGAATGGCTGAATTAACTTCTAGCTAACCTCCACCTAGAAAAGATGATAGCTAGCCTCCGTGGTCAGTTGACTGGGTATATTAAAAAAATGGAGTAAACTCCAAGCTTTGTTTTCACTCCCTTTAAGTACCTAGGTAGCACCATGCATTACTGTACTATTCTCTTAACCCCCAAGTACGTGTTGTATTAAAGCGTAATCCCCTGGACTAGGCAATGCAGATCTTCATGGACCTGGCAGATCTTTGATTCCTCTTCATTTAAGTTCACTTTAATTTCTCCTTAAAATGACCTCTGTGTTAGACCTTTTGGATTCTCCATGGGGGGGCTTGTGGATGGGGGGAAGGGGTATATTAGCAGCATAGTAATTTTGTTGCTGTTTTTTCTATTTTGCTACTGTTGTTAAAATTTCAATAAAATGTGTTAAACTGCAAAAAAAAAGGGAGTCAGTAGAGACTATAGCATGTTGACTGTCACTCCAGAGCATCGAATATCTGTCTGGTTCGAGCTAAGGTGTTCAACAGCTGGTCCCTGAAATGGGCTTTTAATAGTCATCAAGGTAAGGAAAAATATATAGGCCCTTCCTGTGAAGGGCTGCTGCCATCACTGCCAAGCATCTGGTAAAGATCCGTGGCACAGAAGAGAAGCCAAAGAGCAACACTCTGAAATGGCAATGCTCCCCCTGAAACAGGAACCTCAGATATTTCCTGTGAGGTTTCCAGATTTTGACATGGATGTATGCATCCTTCACATCCAGGGAACAAATACAATCCCTTGTTTGCAAAAGGGAAGGAGACACTGCAGAGTTACCATCCAGAACTTCTTGTATTCTATGAAGAAGTTTAGGCCCCTTAGATCTAGAATAGACCTCAGATTCCCTCTCCCTTTTGGAACAAGGAAGTATCTTGAGTAAAAACCTGTGTTCTTGTTTTGGAGGAACAGGTTCTATGGCCAGTTTTTGCAGCAGAGTCTGTACTTCCTCTAACAACAGGGGCATGTGCCCTGGTGGGGATGATGTCACAATTGGTGGATGATCTGGAGGGTCGTCCAGAAGCTCAAGAGCATGACCACTTTCTATAATCTCCAGAACCCATGCATCTTTGGTCATCTCCCTCCATTTTTCCAAGTGGCATGACAGGCAACCTCCTACAACTAATCCTAGAGATAGAGGTGTTTTTTTTTGGAGGGGGGGGTAGAATAAGGAGTCATGCTGAGCTGGTTACTAGGTGCTTTTCTATGGGCACCTGGGATTGTGATGGAGACTACCAAGGCCCCTGTACCTTTGCCTCTTCCCTGTCTGTAGGCCGGGCGCTGTTCCCTGACAGCGGATGGATGAAAGTGACCCCTGCTCCTACTCCTATTTTGGGTATGGTACAGGGATTCCACTGACTTTAGAGTTTTGTCAGAAGACTGAAGATTCCACACCCCCTGATGAAGGGTCACATGGAGACCCGAAGTGTCAGGGTTTAGTGCCACTCTCTCTTGTGTGGAGCTCTGCCATAATAAAGTTTAGTGTTTGGATGCAGAAATATTGTGCTTTTTGGGTTCTTTATTGGAGTGCAACTTTATTGCGTTTTGCATCTTTTTGGTAGAGTCCTGATCCTCTAAGGTGTAGCCCATGGCAGCTTGCATTTGGTGCATCACGTTAAAACATGAGGGATTCTCTCAAGGTGACCTTGTTGTGTTCACAGAGTCCTCATTGCAAGAGGAGACTGTGGAGCTGGTGCTCCATCCATAGTGGCTCTCAACATAGTCTTCCTACTCCTCCTCCTCATCCACCTCCATCATGAGGTCAGGATTATACTCATATTCATCAACTCTGTTATCGATGGGAATGACCACACCAGCAATGTCTGCAGTGGCAGAGGAGGTCTATTCTGCAAAGTACTGGACTGCAACATCACTGGGGTATTTGTAGGAGTCCCTGTCGACAGGCCCCCTTGAACAGGCAGGCCAGGCAGTAATCGCTGTATCCTGTCCTAAAATGAAAGGAGCACTGCCTGAGCGCCGGCACCACTTTGGGTAGTAGGCAGGACTGAAGTAGTTGACATTAGAGGCTGGTTCTTCATTGACAACGGCGATGTACCAGGCGTAAGAGGCCCAGCAGTGCCTACGCCAAACCCTAATCTTCATGTCTGGTTTACTGGGGGGGGGTTCAGAGTTGCTGCCAGAGCAGTCAACATCAAAGCAGAGGTCGTACCTATAGTCTGCAGGGGCAACCTGGATCTTACATGGGAGACCTTGTCCTCTTCCTGGTGCTTGTGTTTGTGGTTCCCTGATTAGGATTTTTCCCAGGACTTTGATGGCCGCGATTCGGTCGATGGGGATGGCAACTCAGCTTTACCCCAAAGGTGCTGCTCCACAGCTTCAACAGGCTTTTGGAGGAAGAATTTCTCCAAAGCCCCCTTCCTGCATCACCTGGTTGCATAGCTGAACCCCTGGCAGATAGTAAAGGCTTTTACTCTGTGAGACAGGCCTAAGCAGCAGACACAAGGCCAGCCCACCGGCGCAGTGGTAGCGCTGCCACTTGCAATGCAGACGCCCCAGGTTTGGGAACGAGCCTGAGGAGTCAGAGGGCAGGCTGGTGGGGGAGGCTAAGCATCCCAGGGAATACTTGCTTTCTCCAGGGAGGGGGAGTGCAGAGTCTTGGTGCTTGACTGACACCAGGCAGAGGCCTGAAGCACAGCAGGCACCTAGCCATATTGTAGGGGGAGGGATGTGATGGAAGTTTGCAGTCATGCCTGGACGTCGAGGCACACGTCAAAGCCACAGGAAAAATGGAAAAACCTCACTTCAGCTCCCGGAGAAGGGCCCCCGCACCGGTGACTGAGGATCGGAGGAGAAGCTCCGCAGTGTGTCCGCCACCACTGGATGTAGGATGGAGGGGTCAGGGTCTCCCCCCTTCATCCTACTTGGGGGCATGCAGAGGGCTGAAAAAGGAGGAGGACACATGAAGGGAGTGGAAAGCCTACCGATCTCCAGCACAGCCTAGACGAAAGCCTAAGGAGTCCCTGAGGAAAGGAAGCAGGAGTGAAGAGAAGAAGGGACTTAAGTTTAAAAAAAAAGGCAGCAGACACAGACGTCGCAGGAGTCATCTTTGTAGATCTCCTCTCCACACTTACAGTACCAGAAGAGTTTAGACAGTTCCTTCGGCGGCATACAGGTTACCACAAATCACTATAAAAGTGGGAGAAAATAAAATGGGAGCTTTGAGCAGCAACGTTTCTGATGGCAGGTCTGACAAGTCTGATTGGCACGGAAAGAACTGAGGAGAAGATGGGCCTCCCACGTTTATGTACATGCTGACGTCTGATGTTGTCAAAAGTTTTCGTGTGGTCCTAGCATTGACGCAGTTATAGTTCCAAGGATTACCCAGATAATGCACAGTGAAAATGAGAAATGAAAAAGTGTCCTGTGCAAACACCTCAAAAGTGCATGGCCAACAACCGCATTAATATGAATTAAATACAAACCGTGCATGCTGTTTTGACTGCACAGTTTTCGACCACATGTCTAGTTCATCATGATCTAGATGGTATACCTAGTTCCAAAGGTGTGTCCTGATGAAAGACTGTCAGAGAGACTAAGGGAAAAAAATGGGAAGCAGGTTTGCAAATCAGGTAAGTTAACATAAACGAGTGATACTTTCTTTTTTTTTTTTTTTTTAACTTTAAGGTGGGGGGTAAAGACTGCTTTTCGTTTTGCAGATCCTGGATACAATAGCACAGGCAGCACACTGCAGGAAAGTCCCTGCCTGAGCTCCTGACTGTGTCCAACAGCTGCACAACATAAGCCTTGCTGCTTGGCCACGTGGGGACTGGTGGTTCTCCTGTTGTTGGCACAATAGCAATATCACAGTTGAGGGACTGCAGTAGTCTCTACCAGTGGCTCCCAGAAAATTATTTAGGCCACATCGTGGCATGATCAAACCACCACTGGTACCCCACTTAAAGCGCATGCCTTCCCAGCCTGTCTATGTCAAGGGAATTAAGCAGTAAACTGTCTTTCATTCTGCCCAGAGAGATCTTGGGGGCAGCGGTTTCTTATTGTTTTTTACAATCTCAGGCCACAACAGATTTGTCACAGTACCGCCAGCCACCTAAGCTCTTAATAAGCCACTGCATAGTTGTGTAGCAGCTTGACCATGTGAAGATGGTCCCACGGTACTGAACATAAAAAAAAAAAAGGCAGCAGATTAAGTTTGAGGCATTGACCCACTATCATTTTAAGACCCCCTCACTGCCAAGTGTGTGAGCGAAAATGATCTGCTCCTGTGGGGAGGTTCACTTCCTTCGGTAAAATCTGCTGTCACTAATGGGTCTTCTGGATTAAAGCTGTTTAAATATGGGGGTTGGGGAGACTTTGGCTAAAGGCAACTTATGATTTTATTTTTCTTTTTGTAACAGATACTGAAAATGTGATAGAGACAAGAGGGAAAGCAAAGGGAAGCAGTAATTGTTACATTTCATGCGCCTGTGCACCAAACATTTTGTCACCAGTGAAAAGGGATTTTCGGGGTGGGGGGGGCATTGCCAAGTCCACTGCAGTTCAAAACATCACGAGCTCAGCAGTCTACACCAATGACCAGGCAGTGTGGTAGAGACACCACTTGCTGTTTGCTGGGTAGAAACTTCTTGTACTTCAAAGGACTGAACCGCTCTAATCAGAGATGGCTTCGGTCCTTTGATTTGCATGAAGCCGGTCAGCAAACAGCAGAGCTGCTTTCTACATCAGAAGCCTGTCAGACTATAAAAAAGAAAAACATCCACTGATGTCTGTTGCAGTTGCCCCCGTAGCTGTCCCTCCTCCCCAGCCTAACTCACGTTATTATAACAGCACGGGGTGCCCAATTCCTCATGCCAGCTGCTACCCACCCTGACTGCCCGTTTTATTCACGCAGCGCCAAATATAAATGTGTGTATACATATATATATATATATTAATTAAAGGCAAAAAATACAGGTTACTCACCTGTAACAGGAGTTCTAGGAATGATATATGTTGTTCATCCACACTTACTGGCAGGTTCCTTGCCGCTTTAAATCTTGCCGGAAGGTCTTCAAGCTGGCTCCTCCCACCCACCCGGGTGGTAAAACTCTCGGCTCCGCTCCATGACGCCAGATCTAGCCCGCTGGAAGCCAGGTTGTGCATCAAAGCCGGGGAGGTCGGGTGGGTTTTGTGGATGAACAACATAAACCATTCCTAGAACTCCTGCTACAGGTGAGTAACCTGTATTTCTAGGGACATGGATATGTTGTTCAATCCACACTTACTGGCAGACTCCTAGCAGTTCTCCGGGAGGAGGGAGGAAAGGCGCACACCCCCGATGCTTACTTGGGAAATAGAGACTGGAGAACCGAGGCCCCAAAACCAGCATCCCGGTGTGACTCAAGGTCGATGTGGTAGTGGGTAATAAAGGTATGTGCCGACTTCCAGGTAGCAGCCCTGCAGATATCCTGGATAGGGACATCCCTGGAAGCAGCTACCGATGCAGCAGTATGGCGGGTAGAATGAGCTCTTATCCCTCTGGGAGGCTCCATGCCCGCCAACCTATAGCAGAGCTCTATGTAGGAGGTGACCCACCTGCTTATCGTTCGCTTGGCTGCAGGTCTGCCAGGTGCGGCTTCAGCATAAGTGACAAACAGCTGGCAAACCTCTCCCCGAACTTCAGCCGTCCGCTCCTTATAATAAGCGAGCATTCGTCTAGGGTCCAAAGTATGGAGCCTATATTCGGCCTCCGAGGTGCGACTGGAGTAGAACATCGGCAGAGTCAACACCTGGTTAAGGTGAAACTCCGACACCACCTTCGGAAGGAATTTCGGGTGGGGGCGCAGGACAACCTTGTCCCTGTGGAAAATCAGATAAGGAGACTCGATGGAAAGCGCCGAGCTCTCCCATCCTTCTGGCTGACGGATAACCACCAAGAAGGCGGCTCTTCACGACAGGTGGGAAATACTGCACCTGCATCGGTTCAATGGCTTGCCCATGAGCTGGCCAACAACCAGCAACAGATCCCACGGAGGTAGGTTCTCACATCGAGGGAAATGTGGTCAAGGCCTTGAAAAGCGCTCGACCACCTTCTCCTGCGCCACCGACTGCCTCCCGTCCACGCCCAGTAAGCAGAGATGGCTGCCAGGTGCATCTTTAAGGGTCGCCAACTGAAGCCCTTGCTGAGAAAGGGACCACAGGTAGTCCAGAATGCTTGCCAAGGGACAGGAGGAAGGGTCCAGCCTTCCCTGACACCAAATGGAGAATCTCTTCCATTTGAAGGCGAGCATTTCTGGTCAATCCCTTACGGACGCCTCAACGACGTTGAGGACCTCGTCGGAAAGACCCAAGGCCTGGAACTCTAGCCGCTCAGAAACCAGGCCATCAGGTGCAGGGATTGAAGGTCCGGATGGAATACCTTCCCCTGGTTGACTGAGATCAGGTCCGGGTGGGCTGGAAACCGCATCGGGAGCCTGGAGCTGAGGCTGAGGAGATCTGGATACCAGAACTGGCGAGGCCAGTCTGGGGCTACCAGAATCACCTGTGCCTTGTCCCTCCTCGCCTTGAGAAGCACCTTGTGGATCAAGGGAAATGGGGGAAAGGCGTAGAAGAGGTCTGGGTCCACGGCCTCGAGAATGCATCCCCCTGCAGCGAGCCCTGCAGAGGGGGGGCAGGCATGAAACAGCCTTAGCTTCGCACTCACCCTGGAGGCAAACAGGTCCACCTGAGGCGTGCCCCAGTGGGAGAACAGATCTTGTACTACCTCCAGCAGGAGAGACCACTCATGGGACGCAGCTCCTATCCGGCTTAGGGCATTGGCCAGAATGTTGGAGGCTCCTGCCACATGGATGGCAAGGAGATCTGCCTCCAGGCTGCGCACGAGGGACCAAGTGCGGAGAGCTTTCCTGCACAGAGGCATGGAGCGCGTCCCGCCCTGGCGGTTCAGATAGTACATGGTCGTGGTATTGTCCGTCTGGACCTGAACCACTTGACCCCGTAGAAACGGAGCAAAGGCGGTGAGAGCTAGGCAGACCGCTCGGAGCTCCAGCAGGTTGATATGGCATCAGTGACTTCCGAGGGGGCCAGAGGCCATGCCACTGTGCTCCCCCAGATGGGCACCCCAACCCATCAGAGATGCATCGGTTGAAAGAGAGACTGTCGGCTCGGGGCGGACTAACGGGATGCCCTCCTGCAGATGTGCCGGAACAATCCACCACCGGAGAGCATTCCACATCTCCTGGGTCACTGTCATGGGCTGGTCCAACGGATCGCAGCGTTGTGACCACTGGCTGTCCAGTCCCCATTGAAGGGGACGCATGTACCAACGGGCCCAACGGACCACGCTGGTGCAGGCCGCCATAAGGCCCAGGAGGCACAGGAAGTCCCGGGCAGGGCGCGATTGCCCAACCAGAAATGACCGGGCAAAGGAGGAAAGAACCTCGGCCCTGTCCACCGGGAGCTAGGCTCTGGCTTGAAGAGAGTCGAGCTCTGCCCCGATGAAGAGTATCACCTGCTTCGGCACAAGTTCTGACTTGGCCTCGTTGATGAGAAGGCCAATCTGAGAGCAAACCTGGAGGGCCAGATCTCTGGACCGCTCCGCCTCCACTCTGAAGGGGGCTGCAATCAGCCAGTCATCCAGGTAGGGGTACACCCGGATCCTTCAGCGCCGCAGGAATGCTGTCACCACTGCCATGCATTTGGTGAAGACCCTGGGAGTTAGGAGAGGCCGAAGGGCATGGCCCGAACTCTGAAGGGATCCTTCGCCTGAAGCGGAGGAATTCTGATGAGATGGACGGATTGGGACGTGAAAAACGCTGGCCCTGAGGTCCCAGGAACAGAACCACATGCCTGCTCCAAGGATGGGATTATCTGAGCCAGAGTGACCATCCTGAAGGTCCGAGACCTTAGGAACCTGTTCAGGTCGTGCAGGTCGAGAATGGGGCGCCAGCCCCCCGTCCGCTTTGGGACCAGGAAATACCTGGACACAAACCCCAGGTCTGGAGGAGGATCCGCCACCTTCCTGATCACCTCTCTTTCGAGGAGCAGGCAATATCGGGCTCGGGCGGGCCGACAGCGAGGTTGTGACCCTGTGGCCCCCAAGGCTGACGGCTCGAAGGGTGGAGTCTGCTCTGACCCAGAGGCAGGTTTTCCTCACACCTCCAACACCCAGCGGTCCGTGGTGATAAGCGGACCAGGCGGAAAGGAAGTGGTGGGGAACCCAGGGGAGTGACGAGGCTGGGGGCGGCACCTCTCAACCCGTCACTGGGCAGGCTTAGAGGAGGAACCGGCCAAGGGACCTCCTGGGCCTTTACCTCCTTGCTTCCTGTTGGAGGAAGCCGCCGGCTTGGGTTTGGGACGCCAAGCACGAGCCTGCTGGCCCGGTCGAGATGCAGGGGCCGAAGGACGAAAGGACTTCTGCTGCTGCTGACGGCGGCCTTTGTCCCTCTGGGCGGAGGCGACTGAGTCCAGGGTGGCACTGGACTTTTCGATCCGCTGGAGGTGTCCCTCCACTCCAGGGCCGAAGAGGTCAGTCCCCAAGAAGGGGACATCCGCCAACTTGTGCTGGGTATCTGCCGTGAAGGTGGATATCCTCAGCCACGCCCTGCGGCGCATGGCCACCACCGCTACTCGACCTGGCACAGGAATCACCTATGTCCAAAGCAGTCTGAAGCTGCTGCTTCGCCACCGCCCTACCCTGGTCCCACACCTGGCAGACCGTGGTCTGCAGGTTGGTCGGGAGATGAGGGACAACCTCATCCAGGGAGCCCAAGAGGGCGTGGGAGAAGTGTGCCATCAGCACGGCAGAGCTGGCCTGTCAGAGGCCGAGAGAGGATGCAGCGTACACCTTGCACCCGGCAAAGTCCAGCTTTTTGGACTCTTTGTCGGGGGACTTATCCACATCCCTAGTGTTACTGGAATGCCGGAAAACGCTATCGGTGACTAACCCCTCGGCAGAGGGGGTGCTCCAAGAAGCCGGGCAAAGAGCCAGTAGGGACCGCATAATTCCTGGCCATCCTGGCCAAGGGCGCAGGACAGGAAGCCGGCCGCTGCCAAAGGTCCAAGGCTGGGCCAACAATGGCCTCAGCCACCGGAAAGGCCTTCGTGGTAGAATCCCCTCGGTCCAGTATCTCCGTCAGGGGATACTTGGCCCGTTTGGACACAGGCTCGAGCTGCATCCCGGTGGACTCCGAGATGAGTCGAAGCAGACCCAAGAAGGATGATGGGCTATCGTCCACTGACTGGCCCCCGGAGAACTCCAGGTCGATCTGCCTGGAGAACAGGGAGGAGGGTACTTAAGGAGCTAAAGGAGGAACTAGCAGAGCCATTAGCAGAATTGTTTAGTGAGTCTCTGAGCACAGGAGAGGTCCCAGAAGACTGGAGAAGGGCTCATGTGATCCCGCTCCACAAGAGTGGTAGCAGGGAGGAGGCAGGGAACTACAGACCGTCAGTCTTACCTCAGTAGTGGGCAAGATTATGGAGGCACTCTTAAGGAAAGGATAGTGCAACACCTGGAACCATAGGGCACAGGATCCAAGACAACATGGGTTTACAAAGGAAGGTCCTGTCAAACTAATCTCTAGATTTCTTTGACTGGGTAACCAGAGTGGTGGACCAAGGGGAGCAGTTGATGTCGCCTACCTTGATCCAGCAAAGCTTTTGACACTGTTCCACATAGAAGATTGATAAATAAGCTGGGTAGGCTCGGGGTGGGTCAGAAGGTCAACTGGGTGGCAAACTGGTTGACGGGCAGAAAACAGAGAGTGGTGGTAAATGGTATACAGTCAGAAGAGATGCAAGTCACAAGTGGGTACCCCAGGATCAGTCCTGGGGCAGTCCTCTTCAACATCTTCATTAGTGACCTTGCAGATGGACTAGAGGGTAAGGCTTGTCTGTTTGCAGATGACACCAAGATCTGCAACAGAGAGATGATCCAGATGGGTGGGCAGAATGAGAAGAGATCTGGATAAACTAGCAGAATGGTCAGAAGAGTGGCAACTGGGATTTAATGCAAGAGGTGCAAATCATGCATATAGGAAGAGAAACCTAAGCCACCTATAGGCTGGGAGGAGTTGATAGCAGTCACAAAGGAAGAAAGAGACTTGGGCATCATCATCACTGATGACCTAAAATCATCCAAGCAGCATCTCTAAAGCAGTAGGTAAGGCTAGGGGTGTTAGTATTAGTAGGGGTATCACAAGTCGTAAGAGGGAGGTAATAATCCTCTGTACAAGACACTGGTTAGGCCCCATGTGGAGTACTGCGCAGGTATTGGAGGCCACACCTTCACAAGGACATTAACCAAATTGAGGCAGTCCAGGAAGGCAACCAAATGGTGCAGGGACTGCATCAGAAGACATATGAGGACAGATTAACGGAGCTCAATATGTATACCCTTGAGCAAAGGAGGGAGAGAGGATATGATCGCGGCATTCAAACACCTTAAGGGCATAAACAAGGTGAAAGAGTCTAACATGTTTAAATATAAGAAAAATAGCAGGACAAGAGGACACAACATGAGATTAGAGGGAGGCCGATTAAGGGGGAATGTGAGGAAATTCTGGAAAGGGTGGTGGATGCATGGAATGGCTTACCACAAGAAGTGGTGGCTATGAATACAGTGCAGGGCTTCAAACAGGCATGGGATAGGCATAAGGGAGCAATACAAATGACTAGGAATAGATAGGCCACTGACAGAGCAAAGGCCGATGGCACATTTATAAGGTAGAAAAAGAAATGGGCAGACTGGATGGGCCTTGCGGTCCTTATCTGCCGTCAACTTCTATGTTTCTATGTTTCTATGTTGTCGTCGGATTCCGAAGAGTCTACGAAGAGCTGCCTCGGCCCTGAGCCACCCTCCACTTGCCGAGGACAGTCGGGAGTGAGGGTAACCGACAACCTGTGGGGCAGGCCATGACCCGACAGAGAATCCTTGGTCGGTGCCCCAGACTTCGGTTGTGGAGGAGGAGGTTCCATCACAATCGGTGGAGCAGCTGGTTTTGGCCGAGCAACCAGCCCTGGAATGGGCAACTAGACTGAGGCGAGTGGTTGCTTCGGTCGTTCGGGCGACAGCCACTTGATGGCCGGGGTCTGGGCCGGAGTCGGCTTAGACCCAGACAATAGCAACTGCTGCCATATAAGCTCCTCGTAGCACCGGCGTAATTTACGCCGAAGCCTCCCCTCATCCAAGGAAGAGGACGAGGAGGAATGGTGTCGCCGCTTACTTCCGTATCGAGACAGAGACCGCCGATGGCGGGAACGGCTTGACCGAGATGAAGTCCGAAACCGAGACCGGGGGACCGAGGCCGGTCTGGAAGGGCTGGGACACCCGCCTTCCTCGGCTCGGCACTTTAACCGGGACTGTGGCCCCAAAGGCGCAGGCAGATCCTCTGTCTCCACAGGGAACGGCGAAGGTGGGTTGTCGGCTTCACCAGTCGACAACCAAATCCGACGGTGGGAGCATCTCGACTGCGTCGATGGGAGTCTCCGGCAGGCTGTCTGACGGGACACCGGAAGCCAGCGCCTGAGCCGCACTTCAACCGGTCGACGGTCGGCTGTCCGGGGAAGGAGACCTCTCCCGCTCCCACGAACGCCGATGGTGGGATGTACCCTTCGACTCCTTCTAAGGGACTGACAAAGCTCCTTGAATAAAGCCATATACGAGGAACTCAGAGAGAGCAGGATAAATGCTGCGGCCGAGGAGGAGGAAGATGCGGCCTGGGCCGCCTCCTCCTCGAGGGCGATCATCTGCTCGAGCTGCTCAGCCGAGCCAGCCGCCGCCGGACACCGCCCAACGAGCTCTTTTGATTTTACCGCGTGGAAACGTTTTAGGTGTCCCGAAAGCCTAACCGGGCAGTAATTATCCAGGATGTTGGCCGAGAAAGAGCTGCACAACTCGCAGGGCCTGCAGGTTGTGATCTAGGCCTAGCAGTAGACGCACGGAGTGCGGATCCGCCTCTGGACATTTTCTGCCTGCAAGGGCACCTCCGAAAGCCGGGAATAGATTTGTCCATCGCAGCCGCGAGGAAGATGAAGACCGAAGTTTAGAAAACTTCAAAATCAATTTCAGATGAACCGAAGAGTTAGGATCCAGTCTAAAACGCAGAGCGCTAAGGAGGGAACCTGAGCTTCCAAGCGGTAAGGAAGATCTGGCATCACGGGGCGGAGCTGAGAGTTTTACCACCTGGGTGGGTGGGAGGAGCCAGCTTGAAGACCTTCCGTCAAGATTTAAAGCGGCAAGGAACCTGCCAATAAGTGTGGATTGAACAACATAGCCATGGCCCTAGAAACTCAGTTTAAATGCATCAGTTAGGGTTGTTCCACAGTGACAAAAGTGAAGAAATTCGGTGTTAGGGTTGAAATTCCTAACTCCGCATTCACCCCCCAGCACCACACACATGCAAGTAGGGGGGAGGAACAAGGCAACACGACCAATCAGACAACCAGCAGCAGGTGACAAATAAAATACAACTGTGTAAATATAGTAGAATACATATCCATGATGATGAGCCAACAACTGTAGCATTTGAACAGTTGATGTCTATGGCTGTAGTGTTGCTGTGGCTCTCCAGTCAGGATGGAGTACCTGGTGTGGGGGGGCTATTGCCTGGTCAAGAGCATGCAACTGATAATGGTACAAAGTTGTGTGCACCTTCAGTGATGGAGGCGTACCACTGAAGTGCATGGAGTTAGTTTTGTTGTGGCTCTACACTCAGGATGCAGTACCTGGTGTGTGTGTGTGTGTGTGTGCAGGTGCATTGCCTGACTGAGGCCATGCAACTCCTAACTGTGGTAAGTGGAGTGTACCTGCAATTAGGGAGGTGTAGCATTGATGTCCATAGTCTCAGTTTTGCTGTGGCTCAGCACTCAGGATGCAGTACCTTGTAACGGGGAAATCTTGATTTAGTAGTTGCCGTATTGGTCCTTGCAAGAATAGATCCAGAAGCAAATGATTTGATACCTTTTAATGGACCAACATAGATGTAACAACAAGAACAAAGTGCTCTAGCTTTCGGACCAACCAGTCCTTCTTCAGAAGCTCATGGCAGTTGTTTAGAAAATACAATACTTATAACAGCTAGATAATGCAGAAAAACAGAAAAAAATCCCCATTGGTTTAAAATACTCATTTAAAAAAAAAAAAAAAACAGAAGATGATGTCAGGAAGTTAAACAGTACAATACTGCCCTCAGTCTGAATGAACCTTGGGTTAAGATGTGCTTGGTGCAACAAACAAAGAATCCTACTGCACATAAATTTAATTGACATAAGATAACACTGCTGAAGCAGATAACTCCCAAATCAAGCCATGTAGTGTCACAGTCAGTATAAGGATGTGATTACTGAAAGGCAACCCCACCCAGCTAAAGACAAACTAAGATAGTTATAGGGCTCATGAAATTACAATGTATGCATTAAAGACAAGAATACCAGTAAAGTTGTCTAAAAACATCAGTGCACACTGTGTGATGTGTAAAACCTAGCTAGACATGTCACGCAGCTGTATTCTCAAGCTAAATAAAGGCCCAAGAAATTACAAAAACCTCAGGACTATATAAATGATAATATAAATATAAATTGATAATATTAGTCTTAAACAAAAACTCTCTAGAGAGAACCTCAAGGAATTCAGACCATGCATCCTGATATGTACTGATGTCAATATATACTGAGAATGTAGCAACTACATGTACCACAAGTGTCTTAGGAATCTGAAAAGAGATAAAAAGTAATTTATCTCCTCCTGCTCATACAAACAGCACAACCTAACCCACCCACATCACAATAATGTGGGTGGGAGAGATATAAGCTATACGAGATGTTGTCTCTCTCTCTCTCTCCCCTCCTTCTCTCTCTCTCTGTCCCCAGACACACACACACACACACACACATACACTCTCAATCTCTCTCCTAGTGAACCTATATTAACTTCAGTCACTGTAATTGTTCTCCAAAGGAATACAACTTGTAATGAAATTCTGAGTAAATTACTACAATATTAGCTAATGTAAAAGATATGTGCAGGACTCCCAAGCAAATGAGATCACACATCCAATATGTACAGAGTTACAAAAATTATACATAACAGTATAAGATAACACTCCTGTATGTACACTAGCAGGCTGGGTAAACTGAATATGGTGCAATGGAATCAATCCCCCCACACACACACACAGGCAAAGATAAAAAGTAAGGAGAAATTTGTTGTGTGTGAAATGAAAATAGTAACACATTATACCTCCATATAGCTAAATAGAGACTTACCTCAATGTGACAGCAAGCCCCACATCTATTATATCACATACCTCACAGCACATACCCACACACATACATACACACACGCATCCACAAAATCCTCAATCTCAATCTTAATCTCAAAAACACACAACAGAGACGAGCTTTTGAGATTAAACTTATTTTACATCTCAATATGGTAGCAGATGGGATGAACTTGGATATTGGCTTTATGGGACACTACAGAAATTAACATCCACAGACCTTTTCTTCTTCAAGCTGACATATTATAGGACTTCAGCATGTGTGAGATGTGGATGCGTGTGTGTATGTATGTGTGTGGGTATGTGCTGTGAGGTATGTGATATAATAGATGTGGGGCTTGCTGTCACATTGAGGTAAGTCTCTATTTAGCTATATGGAGGTATAATGTGTTACTATTTTCATTTCACACACAATAAATTTCTCCTTACTTTTATCTTTGCCTGTGGGGTGGGGGGATTGATTCCATTGCACCATATTCAGTTTACCCAGCCTGCTAGTGTACATACAGGAGTGTTATCTTATACTGTTATATATAATTTTGTAACTCTGTACATATTGGGATGTGTGGATCTCATTTGCTTGGGGGTCCTGACATATCTTTTTACATTAGGTTAATATTGTAGTAATTTACTCAGAATTTCATTACAAGTTGTATTCCTTGGAGAACAATTACAGTGACTGAAGTTAATATAGGTTCACTAGGAGAGAGATTGGAGAGTGTGTGTGTGTGTGTGTGTGTGTGTGTCTGTGGGGACAGAGAGAGAGAGAAAGGAGGGGAGGAGAGAGAGAGACATCTCGTTTGCTATGTATCTCCCCACCCGTATTGTGATGTGGGTGGGTTAGGTTGTGCTGTTTGTATGAGCAGGAGGAGATAAATTACTTTTTATCTCTTTTCAGATTCCTAGACACTTGTGGTACATGTAGTTGCTACATTCTCAGTATATATTGACATCAGTACATATCAGGATGCATGGTCTGAATTCTTGAGGTTCTCTCTACTAGTTTTTGTTTAACACTATTATTATCAATTTATATTTATATTATCATTTATATAGTCCTGAGGTTTTTGTAATTCTTGGCCTTTTATTTAGCTTGAGAATACAGCTGGGTGACATGTCTAGTTAGGTTTTACACATCACACAGTGTGCACTGATGTTTTTTAGACAACTTTACTGGTATTCTTGTCTTTAATGCATACATTGTAATTTCATGAGCCCTATAACTATCTTAGTTTGTCTTAGCTGGGTGGGGTTGCCTTTCAGTAATCACATCCTTATACTGACTGTGACACTCATGGCTTGATTTGGGAGTTATCTGCTCCAGCAGTGTTATCTTATGTCAATTAAATTTATTGCAGTAGGATTCTTTATGTTTGTTGCACTAAGCACATCTTAACCTCAAGGTTCATTCGGACTGAGGGCAGTATTGTACTGTTTAACTTCTCTGACATCATCTTCTGGTTTTTTTTTTTTTTTTTTTAAATGAGTATTTTAAACCAATGGGGATTTTTTTCTGTTTTTCTCTGCATTATCTAGCTGTTATAAGTATTGTATTTTCTAAACAACTGCCATGAGCTTCTGAAGAAGGACTGGTTGGTCCGAAAGCTAGAGCACTTTGTTCTTGTTGTTACATCTATGTTGGTCCATTAAAAGGTATCAAATCATTTGCTTCTGGATCTATTCTTGTAACGGGGAGGCATTGCTTGTCTGAAGCCATGCTTGCAATCAGTGAGGTGTACCACTGATGTCCATACCTACAGTTTTGCAGTGGCTCTCCAGTCAGGATGCAGCAAGTGGTCTGGGGGTGCAGTGTCTGGTTGACACTGTGCAACTCCTTAGTGTGGTAAGTTCTGGGCAGCTGCAATCAGGGAGGTGCACTGTTGATGTGTATGGCCTTACTGTTGCTATGCCTCTCCACTCAGTACGCAGTACCTGTTCTGGGGGACTGGCATTGCCTCGCGGAGGTCTTCCAGTTCATAACAGTGTTAACTTGTGTGTACCTGCAGTCAGGGAGATATACTATAGATGTGCATGGCCTTAGTGTAGCCGTGGCTCTCCACTCAGGGTGCAGTACCTGGTTGGTAGGTAATGCATGCAACCACTAAGTGTGGTAACTTGTGTGCACCTGTAATCAGGGATGTATACCACTGGTGTACATCGCCTCAGTTTTGTTGTGGATCTACACTGAGTATGCAGTACCTGGTCTGGGGTGGTGGGGATGTCTTGCAGTATATTTTGACAGTTGTATTTTATTTCTGTCACCTGCTGCTGGTTGTCTGTGATTGGTCGTGTTGCCTTGGTCCTCCCTCCTAACTGCATATATGTGTGTGTGTGTGTGTGTGTGTGTGTGTGTGTGTGTGTGTGTGTGGGTGCTAGGGGTGGGTGTGGGGTGAATGCAGAGTTAGGATTTTCAACCCGAACACTGAATTTCCTCACTTTTGTCGTTGTGGAACAACCCTAACTGATGCATTAAAGAGGTTGCCTCAAGGAACAAGACAGTGTTGGTTTGGTGAAAAAATATTAATCTGTTGTTGTCGCTGCAACCCTAACAGATGCATTAGCAAAGTTTTCTGCATTGAATATATCACTGCGTGAAATCACCTTTCAGGCAGGATTTGAAAAGCTTCTCTACTACTGTTCATGAGGTGGGGTGATAAGAAGGCTATGTTGAAAATTTGGCTTAAAAATATAAAAAAAACAAAGTTATGAGCCTACATTGAAGTTTACGAATGCAGACTCGTAACTTTGGTAATTTTCAATATTTTGACCTCAAATTTTATACACAGCCATTTCTTCACAGCACCTCATGGACGTGACAGCTGGCATTTTCCAAATCCTGCCCAAAATGTGTTTTTGCATCCCGAAAGGTGATTTCACAATTGCTGCATGAAATCACCTTTCATGCAGGAGCCGAACATTTTCTCTGCACTTGTTCATGAGGTGGGGTCATAAGCAGGCTATGTTGAAAATTTGAGGCAAATATGTTAAAAACAATAAAGTTATGAGCCTATGTTGAAATTTATGAATGTAGGGCTTGTAACTTTGGGTATTTTCAATATTTTGACCCCAAATATTCAACATAGCCATTTCTTCGTAGCACCTCATGAATGTGATAGCTGTCATTGTTCAAACCCTGGACAAATGTGTTTTCTTACCTGTGCTGCAGAATGATGTTTCGGTGGTGCATAACAACGTTCTGGCATGGATTTGAAAATCTTCACCTACCAGGCTGATTAGGTGAGGTAATAAGAAGTCTATGCTGAAAATTTGGTGTACAAATATGGTAAAATACCCCAGGTTATGAGTGAATGTTACAATATTTCAGCATTCACTCATAAGTCCATTGATTTTCAATTTTTTTTTATACTTCATCTTTTATTTAGTTCAAGTTAAAAGCAGTACATTATCACAGGTGTACAATCTTCAATGTAGTCACTGCATTTGATACAAGAAAATAAGATTGTATATCTTACTAGATATTACCATGTACTATTTGATTTAAGCACATTGTACCTCATACAGTGACACCGAAGGGTAACATAACTGTTCACAGTTCATGTGAAATTTGTAGCTGTTACCAACAGGTATTAAACAAACCCTAGACTAGATCCGAAATAAGACCAGTAACCAGTGCTAAGTACAAGAAGACATACATAATAAAATATATAGTAACAATACATAACTTAAAAACATTAAAACGTTTGGCTAATCAGCTATGTAAGGTATAAATTCTCTAGGATCAGCTTTACTATTAATATCAAGATGGAACTGATCTATTCTGTCACAGTCTGGTCAGTAAGATAAAGGGTCAATACCCTTGTTAGAATGATGTGGGCATCAGAGTCTCGGCTCAAGATCAACCAGCTAAAAGCTGTCCCCGGTCATGTTTCTGGAGTGTTCAAAATCCACCTAGACCACAGATTTATATATAATGTGGTCTTTTCTTGTAAATTATGTGAAATATTCTCAAAGGCCCTGACATGGTCCACTATGCCCCTCCATTCAGAGATGGTTGGGGGGGGGGGTTCTTGTAGCCATCTCCTGGTTATTGCTTTGTAGGCCGCAGCCAGCATTATAAACCAGAGGTACTTCATATTTTTTTGCTCAAGGGATTCCGGTGGGATACCCAAGACCAGATTCCGTGCCGTCAAGGGTTAATATATTGGAAATATACTGAATAACTGCGGACCAGAAGATTTGAAGCTTAGGACAACTAAAGAATATATGTCATGGGTTGCCCTTCGGTATCACAAGCCCTCCAGCATTTGGATGGGAGGTTAGTTTCTTTTAGCTAGTAGCTGGGTGTTAAAAAACCTTGTTCGACTTTCCAGACGATTCACGCCAGTTTGGAGATGAGGTAGTGGACCAAGTCATCTGCCATATCTTTGCCAACTGAGGTTGAAGTATTGTAATTTGGAGGTCCTGTTCCATTTAACTTTAGGGTTCCAACACATGCTCCTGCAAGGACACCAGATATTTGTATATGTAAGATATTGCATGGGCTCCCCCCCTTAGCATTCAGAATTTGTAAATATGGAGATGTGTCCTCTAATATCTGAGAATGGGACTGACTAAGCCTATACTGAGAGTTTATATAATCTCTCATTTGAAAGTAACGTATTCTCTCTCCCTCCCATTTAAATTTAGTTTTGGCTTCTTCAAAAGATATCACGGTATTTCGTCTCATTAGCTGCCATGGGGCAAATATTCCTCTGTTTATGTGGGTAGAGTACCAGATAGATTCTTCAGCCGGGGGAAAGTCCGGGTTATTAATAAACCATTTGTACTTCCAAGCATGCTCCCTAGTACGCTTTCCAGGGGTGTCCCCTCCTCCAAGCCTGTAAAACTGAACGTATGCTCCCTCAAATATCTAGTAGGGCTTGCCTCAATAGGGTTTCTGAAAATAAGGTAGCCGGTAGAGGGTACTTCAACTCTCTAGTTAGGTCTGTTTGTTTCCAGTAAGCTTCATCATACTTATTGCCCCACAGCAGCGCAACTCTCATCTGTGCTGAATTCCAATATTATGATAAGTTAGGGAATGCAATTCTGCCCTATGATTTAGGTAGATATAGTGCCTGAAGTTTAAGTCTAGGTTTTCTGCCTTGCCATATAAAGGCAGTGGATATTTGCTGCCAGGCCTTAAGGTCACGTGTAGGTACTGTACAAGGAACCGATTGAAACAGGTATAACAGGCGTGGCAGAACATTAAGTTTTATTGCCTGATTCCTAGCATAAAAAGACAGCGGGATTATATTCCACCTTTTAATGTCTCTTCTTATGTTATTAACCAGGGGGATGTAGTTGTTTGAGAATAACTGGCTGGTATTTGAATTCCCAGATACTTTATAGATGGGAGGTCCCACTTAAATGAGAACTGCTTGCGAATAAGCATGGGTATTGGGTAATTAAGCGGTAGTGCTTCAGTTTTGGTCATGTTCAGGGAATAGTCAGACAGGGCTGAGAACTTTTCAAGCTTTTGAAAAAGAGCCGAAAGGGTCACAGTAGGGTTTGTTAAATAGACCAACACATCATCGGCAAAAAGGGCCAATTTATGTTCTCTGCCCCCCAAAATTATTCCCTGTATGTCTGTTGCTTGTCTAATATATTGGGCTAATGGTTCAATGTAGAGGACAAACAAAGAGGAAATTAGGGCAACCTATTGACGCGTCCTCTAAGGTAAGCTATGGGAAATATGGCCATTTGAGCGGATGTACGCCTGGGGTTCGAATAAAATTTGAAGATGAGGTCTACGAAATTCTGGGAAATCAAAGGCAGCAAGGATCCCCTTAGAAATTGCCATGACACTCTGTCAAATGCTTTTTCAGCATCTAAACTTATAAGGATTGTCGGTATCTTAAAATTTTGTACGTACTCCATTAAATAAATGGTACGCCGGATACTATCCGAGGCCTGGCGTCCCGGTGGATTAGGCCAGAGACAAGGTGTTTTAGCCTCTGAGACAGCACTGAAGTAAATATTTTATAATCTGTATTTAGAACCGAGATAGGACAGTAGGAACTTGGTAAAGTTGAGTTATTGCCTGCCTTTGGGATGACTGATATAATTGCTTCGTCCCATGATGGGTTTTTTTTTCCCCTCGGGGTGGGGGATACTACCCAACAATCTTGAGAGGAGAGGAGTTACTACCACTTTAAGAGATTTATAAAATTCTCCCGTGAGGCCATCTGTCCCTGGACACTTTAATGTTTTCAATCTCCGATCTCAGCCTCAATTTCCTTAACTGTTATGGGGGCGACCAAGCCCAATCCCAGTTGTTTAGGTAGTTTTGGCACTCTGAGGGTGGATAAAAAAGTTTTTATTTGTTCATCTTTTTCCTGGGTGGGGGCAGCATACAATTGTGTATAGTACTGCACAAATGTATCAGAGATTTTCTCCACCGTATAACTAGGGGGATGTTGATGGGATTGCCTCAGAGTGGATATTAGTGCTTTGGTCCTTTGTTGTCTGAGACGGCCAGCCAACAATTTCAGAGAGCGTGGCCCTCCGTCATAGTACTTCTGCTTAAGAAACAGTAGTTTCTGCTCAATTCTAAGATCTAATATGGCATTCAATTCTTGCTTTAGTTTTTTAATTTCTTTTGAAGTCTTAGAGTTGGTCTGGAGTATCTGTTGAAGCTATAACTTTTGTATTTGGGCAATCAGAGCACTACGTTTTTGTTCCCTTTCTTGATTATTTTTAGCTGATAGTTCGATAAATTTACCCCTACAGATCATCTTGATAGTGTCCCATAAAATCGAGATATCAGTCCCAGGGCGATCATTTTCTCTTTCCGCCTGTTTGATTACCTCTTCCATTGTGTGAATGATGTCCTTGCTACGAAGCAGTGAAAGGTTAAGCCTCCACACAGTATTTTTCCTAAAAGTATCAGAATCTAATCTAAAGAAAACTGGGGCATGATCAGATAGAATAAAGTCCCCCATCCAAGTCTTACCCGCCAACTCTAGATGCTCTTGGGATATCACCATATAATCAATTGTTGTATAACTCGTGTGGGCTTGTGAAAAAAAGGTGGCAGGCTTGGCTGTTCTATTTAAGTATTTCCATGCGTCCATATACCCCAGTTCCTTAAGCAGTTTTGATAGGTCCCTTGTTTTTTTCCCCACCGTCTTGCCCTCCGCCCCTACCACTGAAAGGTCCAAGTTAAAGTCACCCCACATACCGTTATACTCTCTGCCCATTGTGACATGAGGAGGAAAAAAGACCAGTAAGCCTTAAACTCAGTGGCTGGAGAGAAATATACTGAGGCAAAGGTGACAAGTCTACCATTTAATTTCCCTTTGACCAATGTATATCGTCCTTCTTTGTCACTTAATTGATCTTGGCATTCGAATGGCACCCTAGATGGTATTAATATAGCTGTGCCTCTTCTGCGTCCACCCTTAAAGGATGAAGAATAAACCTGGGGGAACCCCAATCGCTTAAACTTCTCGTGCTTCTCATGTGACAAGTGGGTCTCTTGGAGAAAAGATATATCAGTTCTTGAACGCTTTAAATATTAAAGTAGCTTGGAACGCTTAATCGGGCCCGACAGGCCATGAACATTATATGAGCAGATATTATAACCTATTGTGATTAAGTGCTATCAACATTCCCACATTAACATGGACTCTTTCCCTTGTGAAAGATCCCAATACTATTTCTGCTGACCCCATAAAAGAAAAAAAGAACATAATTCCTCATCATACATAGCTGATTTAAACAATAAACCAGAACCAGTTGTGCAAACAGTGCACTATCAAACATTTTTAACTGACTTCCAAGGTAGGAGGTCTAACTTATACAGAGACCTCTTATCCCACCTAACAGATGGTATTGGTGGGGGGGGGGGGAAGAGTGCTACAAATTCTCTCAAACCGTAAGGGGACTCTTCCTGGGCCCTTACATTAAAGGGCTCCTGTAATATACTACTCGCCTCAAAACTGGCCATCACAGCTGTACTGCCCCGCCCGTTATTGATATAGAAAAAAGGGGAGAATCTTCTTCCACATGCCCGTTAATCTTTAATTCCTCCCTCCCTCCCCCACCCCGAATGTCCTCATCCTCTCCATCATTCCCCTTCACACAGAGGAACACATGGAAGAGAATGGGTGTTCCCACAAAACATCCCTCCTCGAAGCACACTCGACCCCAGTTAACTGATTAAGAATCACATATGACAAGGCAGCCCTTCTGGTTATTCCTTACATCGATTTCGGATGTGTAGATGCTTCCATTTGTTTGCAGGGAGCCATGTACTTGCTTATAAGTACTCACCCAAATTTCGGAGGCCTCCCCCCCCCCCAACAGGGAAGATTTCTCACTACAGTTGGGGGTACATTCATATCTCAGGGGCAACAGTTAAGAAAGAAAAAAGGAAAAAAAGCCCAGAAGTCAGCCTCCCCGCATTTAGCAGGCCACCCCTTCCCCAACCTGAGCGTGCTAGGCACTAAATGTTGCGCGCAGCCCAGGTAAATAGATGTACACCATATTGGCGAAATTATAACTAATATACGTCCCTCTGGGTGTTGCAGTGTTCCCTCCGTAAATATGCAGTATGATTAATTGTACATTGTGCCATATAGTTGGGGAGAGAGAAAGAAAAGGAAAAAAATGAGAGTCTATAAGTTCCGGAAACTTCTGCACTTCTCAGAGTCCGACCATGCTGTAAAGGAACCGTTTCCCCTCTTCACAGAGGGATCTCTCACACTCTCATCTCCATCGCACTCTGGGGAAATAAAAAGTGAATCCTCACAAGAAAGTATCAGTTTGAACTTCAGGGGGGGCGCGGGATAGAGTTCAGCAATCTATAAATCCAACCCAGTTTCTGGTGAGTGAGAGTGTGAGTGTGTTTACAGTTACAACTCTCACCCATCATCATTCTCAAGGACCGATTCAGAGATTCTGGGCAATTTCTTTATTAGTTCCTTGAATTCGTGCAGAGTTGATGGGATTGCATTGCTACTCAGAACCCTATTTTTCCTCGGAGGGACGATATGACAGTCCTCAGTAAGTTCCTTCCTCTTGAGCTGGGGGGGGGGAGGCCTAGCAGCGCTTGGTACCTTGATTCCCCGCTTTTGCATAGCTTCACTGGCTTTCTGTGGGGAATCATACAATTCAACCCCCTCCTTCCAAAATACTCTCAATTTTGCTGGGTAAGGAGTTTGAATCTAAAGTTGTTTGTTTCTCAAAAATAAGTGGGATGTACTCCATACGTTGCTTCTGTATAACAGGCAGGTAATCTTGCTCAAAGAATAAATGGGAGTCAAGGTATTTGACCTCTTTCTTAGCCCATGCACGACGGAGAATATCTTCCTTGGTGCGATAACTTCGGAATTTGATGATTACTGATCTAGGTATGGTGGTCGGGTCTTTGGGTTTGGGGAGTAAGGCCCTCTGGGCACGTTCGATCTTCAGCTTGTAACTTAATGGCAGCTCGAGAACATCTTTCAATAGGTCAGTGACAAATTCAACCATGTTCCCTTCCTCAATCCCCTCCTTCAGACCATAAAGGCGTAAACTGTCTTGTCTAGATCGACTTTCTAAGTCTATGCACTTCTGTTCAATTTGTATGGCATGATTGCAAAAGGGCAAACATAGCGCGGCCTAGATGCTGCAGGCCATCCTCTGCGTTTAAGATTCTATCCTCCGCTTCCTGAACACGACCCTCCACTATGGAAAGCTTCTGATTTAGTTGTTTGAATTCTGCTTTATTTTCTGCTCACATTTCTTTAAGCTCCTTCATCAGGAATTCATATCAGTTTTTCGATAAGTGCTCCGCTTCTTCACCTGTCTCGTAATTTTTGGCAGCCATCGTGTTTCTAGATTGGCCTGAACTGTGTACCGGGGAACCTGAACGCGAATCTCCGCCTTCTCTTTCAAGTCTGGACTGCAATGCTTTAGACCTCCCTCCTCGATCTCTTTGAGAACCTCCTCCAGACATTTTAAATTAATTTTGATTCTTTCAGCAGGTTTTTTGGGAGGTTTTAGAACAGGCGAGGCAGAGAGCTGTTCGTCTAGCTGCTGCTATGTGCCGTGGCGGAACCAGAAGTCCCCATCTTAATTTTCAATATTTTGACTCCAAACGTTTAACTTGGCGATTTTCCACACCACCTCATAAATGTGACTATGTCATTTTTTTTTTTTTTTTTTAATTTATAGCTTTACTTATATGCAGGACAGCAAATAAAACGTAGTAAGATATATGGGGGCTGGCAGTATAGCCTAGAGGTTAGAGTAATGAGCTTGGTACATCCTGCAGACCTAGATTTGAGCCCCACAATCTTCATTTGCATAATGTGCGACTGAGCAAGTCACTTAGCCTACCCAGTGCTCCCAGATTGCCCCTGAAAACAAGCACTTGTGCCTGGTGGGCCCTACCCGGTTACCAAAGACTAAAATAAAATATATCACATATTTCTTATCACAACACTGATATTACAACACTATTGCAGTAAGGATTTTCCATGTACCAAACTGTTACATCACTGAGAGGATATCAATAAAAGCAGCACAATATCTTTCTAAAGGCCATAAGTCGCCATGAGCTAGAATTGCTACCACATATATGTTATATTTATCATGCACCCTATATGGAACAGAAGGGTATATATCCTCTTATTCTATAATAAAAGTAACCCAAAACATTATAATTGCAGCTCATGCCTCCTGCAGGTGAGACTTAAGTCTCGCTAGTAGGACTGTATCCTTTGAAGTAAATTCCTGAAAGAGGTTAGTGTTAAACACCCCTTTTTTAGTTTAAAAAACTGTTTAGTTAAAACTTTAAATTACAGCTGATAACGAGGTACTGTAAGACCATTTAAACATTGCTTTACTTTATATAGAACATGAAAGAATCACTTTATAAAACTGGTGCAACACTTATAAAACTGATACCTTTAGAGGAATTGTACCAAATAGTCTACACTGAGAAGAATGAGGCTAGCAATAATGTAGTTTTAAACTAGAACAAGGTTTTAGCATAACATTCAACATTCAGTTTTAATTAGGAACTCGAACAAGCTAGTGTACTATGATCTTGGCAGCAATGTTGGAAAATTGCCATACATTTGAGTGCAGCCATGCTTTGCACGGAGTTCTTTTGTGGCATAAAACTCGCCATGGTGGAGGAAGAAACTGTCATCCCCCCACACTCCTTAACATCAATGAGGCACTGCCACATTGCCCCATAGTAAGAAGCCTACAAAAACAGTCATCCTGATAACAATCCAGTTATTGTGACCATGAAGAGCAAAACACATAGAGCTTTAAACAAATGTTACTCATAGGAGTTTATGGAGCAGGGGATTAGACACTATACAGTCTCAGGGTCAATAAACTTGCATCTTGCCCAAGTTTCAGCCGAGTCATTCTCGTCCTCCTGCTCTCTCACAGTGAACTCTAGCTCAATTTTCAGTGTCAGCTTGTTTGTTTCTTTTGGGTCTGCAAATTAAAAGTTTTATTTCCATAGATAATTTTTGAACCAGCTGACATAAGCAACAGGTAGTACACTCCCAGCTGGCGTAGCCTCACACAAACGTCGAATCCCTTACGATGTTGTCAAGCCTCGTAGCTGAGGTCCAAGAATATATGAACTCTACTGCACATCCGTTCTGATGGTCCCTTTTGTTTTGCCTTTAACAGTACCTTGTCCCGGTCCATAACTGAAGCCAGTATTATCAGGAGTGTACGTGGTGGAGTTTCGTTAGTGGCAAGTCTAGTACAGGAGCCCCTGGAAGTAATTTGGTAGGTTTTCAGAATACCAGTATCCTGAGAGGTTTGGTACTGTTCTTGGAGCCAGGTTTTAAGAAATTTCTTAGGATTATCTCCTTCTGAGCTCTCAGGAAGACCAAGGACTTGTGCATGCGTCAACCTTGCTGTATCTTCTAAATTTTCAAGATGTCTTCCAAGCAGGCTGTTTTCCTTCATGAGACCTGTGGAAACATTCAATGCTCTTTCAGCCAGTTGGGTTCCTTTCTGGGTCACCGAATTGAGAGTACCCATTTTACTAACAAGTGTTTTAAACTAAGTTTGGAAATCTTCCACCCGTTTGTCCAGGGATTGTACTGCTTGCAAAACAGCCGCTTTGGTAGGGTGAGGAGAGATTGCTTCACCTTGCCCCTTCCCAGGCGCTGCTCCTTCGGCCGGGCACAGTCTCCCTCACCAGTCGCCTGTTTGGTCTGCCTCCCCATTCTCCAGAGTTCGGAAGACAAAGTGCAAGAAAACAGTATCTGTACATTCTTCTCGATAAGATCTAACTATTGCTGGCGATATTTCCAATTTTTAAACAGTTTAAACTATATTATTAATGGTCTAAGCTCACTAGATCTGCAGAGCTTACATGAGTTGCTGTATCAGGCTCAGTGCTTGGCCATGCCCCCGTGTAATTTTTAGGGCTGCAGGTAGGTGGAGCCTGCAGCCCTCTTGCATTAGTACTAAAAATGAGCTACCGGATTCAGACAGTGGAACACTTCCTTTGGAGTTTTCCAGTGATCCTTCCACGTCTTTGCAGCCCTTCAATTTGACCCTTACAGGACTGCAGACTTAACATCTGTCCAGAACTCAAATAGAACACTTCTTTTGGAGTACATCAAGCCTCTTTGCAACCCTTCAATTTAACCCTTGCAGGGCTGCAGACTGAACATCTGTCCAGAGCTCAATCAAAAAGATTCATTCTAGTTCTTTTGGCAGCCTAGGGGTTAAGAAAATACAGGTTACTCACCTGTAACAGGAGTTCTAGGAATGATATATGTTGTACATCCACACTGTCTGGCAGGTTACTTGCCGCTTTAAATCTTGCCGGAAGGTCTGCAAGCTGGCTCCTCCCACCCACCCAGGTGGTAAAACTCTCAGCTCCGCCCCATGATACCAGATCTAGCTCGCTGGAAGCAGGTTGTGAGTCAAAGCCGGGAGGTCAGGTGGGTCGTGTGGATGAACAACATATACCATTCCTAGAACTCCTGTTACAGGCGAGTAACCTGTATTTCTAGGGACATGGATATGTTGTTCATCCACACTGTCTGGCAGACTCCTAGCAGTTCTCCGGGAGGAGGAAGGCAAGGCGCACACCCCCTACTTAGGAAATAAAGACAGGAGAACCGAGTCCCCAAAACCAGCATCCCGGTGTGACTCAAGGTCGATGTGGTAGTGGGTGATGAAGGTGTGTGCTGACTTCCAGGTAGCAGCCGTGCAGATTTCCTGGATAAGGACGTCCCTGGAAGCAGCCACTGATGCAGCGGTATGGCGGGTAGAATGAGCTCTTATCCCGCTGGGAGGCTCCATGCCCGCCAACCTATAGCAGAGATCTATGCAAAAGGTGACCCACCTGCCTATTGTCCGCTTGACTGCAGGTCTGTCAGGTGCAGCTTCAGCACAGGTGACAAACAGCTGGCAAACCTCTCCCTGAACTTCAGCCGTCCGCTCCTTGTAGTAAGCAAGCACTCTTCTAGGGTCCAAAGTATGGCGTCTATATTCGGCCTCCGAGGTGTGACTGGGGTAGAACACCGGCAAAGTCAACACCTGGTTAAGGTGGAACTCCGACAACACCTTTGGAAGGAACTTTGGGTGGGGGCGCAGGACAACCATGCTCCTGTGGAAGACCAGATAAGGAGACTCGATGGAAAGCACCTGGAGCTCTCCCATCCTTCTGGCTGAATTGATAGCCACCAAGAAGGTGGTCTTCCACGACAGGTGAGAGATGTCACACCTGTGCATTGGTTCGAATGGCTTGCCCATGAGCTTAGCCAGTACCAGCAGTAGATCCCAAAGAGGTGGAGGTTCTCGCACCGGAGGGGATATGTGATCAAGGCCTTTGAAAAAGCGCCCGACCACCTTCTCCTGCACCACCAACTGCTTCCCGGCCCGCACCCAGTAAGCAGAGATGGCTGCCAGGTGCACCTTGAGGGTCGTCGACCGAAGCCCTTGCTGAGAAAGGGACAACAGGTAGTCCAAAATGCTTGCCAAGGAACAGGAGGAAGGGTCCAGGCCCTTGCTCTGACACCAAATGGAGAATCTCTTCCATTTGAAGGCAGAGCATTTTCTGGTCGACTCCTTACGGGACACCTTAACGACATTGAGGACCTCATCGGAAAGACCCAAGGCCTGGAACTCTAGCCACTCAGGAACCAGGCAGTCAGGTGCAGGGATTGAAGGTCCGGATGGAATACCTTCCCCTGACTGATTGGAATCAGGTCCGGGCGGGCTGGAAGCCACTTCGGGAGCCTGGAGCTGAGACTGAGGAGATCTGGATACTAGAACTAGCGGGGCCAGTCTAGGGCTACCAGAATCACCTGCGCCTTGTCCCTCCTCGCCTTGAGAAGCGCCTTGTGGGTCAAGGGAAATGGGGGAAAGGCGCAGAAGAGGCCCGGGATCCACGGCCTCGAGAAGGCATCCCCCTGCATCGAGCCCTGCTGAGGGGGGCGGGCATGAAACAGTCTCAGCTTCGCATTCTCCCTGGAGGCAAACAGGTCCAACTGAGGCGTGCCCCAATGGGAGAACAGATCTTGTACTACCTCCGGCAGGAGAGACCACTCGTGGGACGCAGCCCCTATCTGGCTTAGGGCATCGGCCAGGGTATTGGAGGCTCCTGCCACATGAATGGCAAGGAGATCCGCCTCCAGGTGCGCACGAGTGACCAAATGCGGAGAACTTCCCTGCACAAAGGCTGGGAGCGCATCCCGCCCTGACGGTTTAGGTAGTACATGGTTGTAGTATTGTCCGTCTGGACCTGAACCACTTGACCCCGTAGAAACGGAGCGAAGGCGGTGAGGGCTAGATGAACCACTCGAAGCTCCAGCAGGTTGATGTGACATCGGGACTCCCGAGGGGACCAGAGGCCATGCGCTCTGTGCTCCCCCAGATGGGCACCCCAAACCATCAGAGAGGCATTGGTCGATAGAGAGACCGTCGGCTCGGGGTGGATAAACGGGATGCCCTCCTGCAGATGTGCTGGAAGGGTCCACCACTGGAAAGTGTTCCACATCCCCTGGGTCACTGTCACTAGCTGATCCAGAGGATCGAAGTGCTATGACCATTGGCTGGCCAGCCCCCATTGAAGGGGACGCATGTACCAACAGGCCCAACGGACCACGCTGGTGCAGGCCGCCATGAGGCCCAGGAAGCACAGGAAGTCCCGGGCAGGGCACAATTGCCCAACCAGAAATGATTGGGCAAAGGAGGAAAGAACCTCGTCCCTGTCCGCCGGGAGCCATGCTCTGGCTCGTAGAGTCTCGAGCTCTGCCCCGATGAATTGGATCATCTGCTTTGGCACGAGTTCCGATTTGGCCTCGTTGATGAGGAGGCCAACCTAAGAGCAAACCTGGAGGGCCAGATCCCTGGACCGCTCCACCTCCATTCTGGAGGAGGCTGCAATCAGCCAGTCGTCCAGGTAGGGGTACACCCGGACACTTCGGCGCCGCAGGAATGCGGTCACCACTGCCATGCATTTGGTGAAGACCCTGGGAGCTACGGAAAGGCCAAAGGGCATGGCCCGGGAACTCGTAGAGGGTTCCTTCTGCCCCGAAGTGGAGAAATCTCTGGTGGGACGAACGGATTGGGACGTGAAAGAACGCATCCTGAAGGTCCAGAGAACAGAATCACATGCCTCATTCCAAGGATGGGATTATCTGAGCCAGAGTGACCATCCTGAAGGTCCGAGACCTTAGAAACCTGTTCAGGTCGTGCAGGTCGAGAATGGGGCGCCAGCCCCCCGTCCGTTTTGGGACCAGAAAGTACCTGGACACAAACCCCGGGTCTGGAGGAGGATCCGCCACCTTCCTGAGCACCTCTTTTTCGAGGAGCAGGGCAATATCAGCTCGGTGAGCCGACAGAAAGGCTGCAGAGCCCGTAGCCCCCCCCCGAGGGGAGACGGCTCAGAAGGGCGGGGGCCTGCTCGAACTCCAGGGGCAGGCCCTTTCCTACCACCTCCAACACCCAACGGTCCGTGGTGATAATGGACCAGGTGGAAAGGAAGTGGTGGAGCCATCCCCCCAAAGGGGGAACCCGGGGGGAGGGAGTGACGAGGCTGGGGCGACACCCCTCAACCCGTCACTGGGTAGGCTTAGAGGAGGGACCGGCCGAGGGACCTCCTGGGCCTTTACCTCCCTGCTTTCTATTGGAGGAAGCCACAGGCTTGGGTTTGGGATGCCAAGCGTGATCCTGCTGGCCCTGGTGCTGGTGCAGTTGGGCCAGACATGCCGCAGGCACAGAAGGATGAAAGGACTTATGCTGCTGTTGTCGACAGCCCTTGTCATTCTGGGCGGAGGTGACCAAGTCCAGAGTGGCATTGGACTTTTCGATCCACTGGAGGTGACCTTCCACTCCAGGGCCGAAGAGGTCGGTCCCCAGGAAGGGGACATCCGCCAGTTTGTGCTGGGTATCCGCCATGAAGGTGGATATCCTCAGCTATGCTCTTCAGTGCATGGCCACCGCGGCCGCAACTGATCTGGCACAGGAGTCTCCAATGTCCAGAGCCGTTTGGAGCTGCTGTTTAGCCACCGCCCTTCCCTGGTCCCGTACCTGCCGGACCGTGGTCTGCAGGTCAGCCGGGAGATGAGGGATAACCTTGTCCAGGGAGCCCATGAGGGCGTGTGGGAGAAGTGTGCCATCAGCACAGCCAAGCTGGCCCGGAGGAGGCAAAGGGAGGACGCAACGTACACCCTGCGCCCGGCATAGTCCAGCTTTTTGGACTCCTTGTCGGGGGGCTTGTCCACATCCCTAGCGTTCCTGGAATGTCGGAAAACACTGTCGGTGACCAACCCCTCGGCGGAGGGTGTTCCAAAAAAAATGGGCAAAGAGCCGGTAGGGACTGCATACTTCCTGGCCATCCTGGCCAAAGGCGCAGGACAGGAAGAAGGCCGCTGCCAGAGCTCCAAGGCTGGGTCAACAATGGCTTCAGCCACCGGAAAGGCCTCCGTGGGTGAATCTCCTCGGTCCAGTATCTCCGTCAGGGGATATTTGGCCCGCTTGGATACAGGCTCGAGCTGCATCCCAGTGGACTCCGAGATGAGCCAAAGCAGACCCATGAAGGACGATGGGCTTTCGTCCATCGACTGGCACTCGGAGGACTCCAGGTCAATGGGCCTGGAGAACAGGAAGGGAGTTGCTGGACTCCGAAGAGTCCACAAAGAGCTGCCTGGGGCCTAAGTCACCCTCCACGTGTCGAGGACGGTCGGGAATGAGGGTGACCGACAACCTGTGGGGCAGGCCCTGACCCGACCGAGAGTCTTTGGTTGGCGCCCCCGATTTCAGTTGTGGAGGCGGAGGTTCCACCACAATCAGTGGGGCAGCTGGTTTCGGCCGAACAACCGGCCCAGGCCTGGGCACCTCGGCTACAGCGAGGGGTTGTTTTGGCCGCTCGGGTGTCAGCCACTTGATGGCCGGGGAAGGCGACGGCTTGTTCCCGGACAGAAGTAACTGCTGGCACATCAGGTCCTCGTAGCGCCGACGCAATTTGCGACGAAGCTTCTCCTCTTCAGAGGAGGAAGACGAGGAGGAGCAGCGGCGGCGCTTACTTCGGTGCAGAGACCGCCGATGTCGGCGGGATCGGCTGGACCGAGAGGATGTCCGAGACCGAGAACCTCTGTGTTTCCAAGGACGGGTCTGGGAAGGGGCAGGGACACCTGCTCTTCCCTCGGCTCGGAAGTCTTGACCGGGGACTGCGGCACCGGAGGCACAGGCAGATCGTCGGTCTCCACTGGGGGAACTGGTGAAGAAGGGTTGTCAGCTTCACCAGTCGACAGCCCGTCCAACGGGTCGAGAAAAATCTCAACCGCATCGACGGGTGTCTCGGCCGGCTGACCAGACAGGGACGCCGTGAAGCCAGCAGCCTTAGTCAGCAACCTCAACCGAGGTTGAGTGTCAACTGTCCGGGAAAGGGGACGTCTCCCGCTCCCATGAACGCAGATGGTGGGACTTACCTTTTTGAGTCCTTCTTTTTCGACCGAGAGGAATGTCCCGATGGCCCCTCTCCCTTCGTGGAAAGGGACTGGCAAAGCTCCTTAGAGAAATTGAATATGTGGTACCCAGAGGGCGGGATAAATGCACAACGAGGAAGAAGGATGATGCGGACTGTGCCGCCTCCTCCTGAGGCGATCATCTGCTCGATTGCTCAGCGACCAGCTGCGTGGTAACTGCCCAGCGGACCTCCTTCGACTTTACCGGAGGGTAGCGCCTCTCGGGGCGCCCAAGCTGTAACCGAGCAGCGCAGTCTTCCAGGACGTTGGCTGAAAACGAACAGCATAACTCGCAGGCCTGCGGGTCATGGTCTAGGCTGAGGCAGTAGGCGCACATGCAGTACGGATCCGTCCTGGACATTTTCTGCCCACAAGGGCACCACCAAAATCCGGGAGTCGATTTGTCCATCGCAGCCACGAGGGAGAAACTTGACCGAAGTCTTGAAAATTTTAAAATAAGTTTTGGGCGAACCAAAGAATTAAGATCCAGTCTGCACGCAGAGCGTTAAGTAGGGAACCTGAGCTTCCAAGCGGTAAGGAAGATCTGGCGTCATGGGGCGAAGCCAAGAGTTTTACCATCCGGGTGGGTGGGAGGAGCTAGCTTGAAGACCTTCTGGCAAGATTTAAAGTGGCAAGGAACCTGCCAGACAGTGTGGATGAACAACATATCCATGTCCCTAGAACAAATGATTCTCCCCCACCTTGTAGTGCTTCAGTGAGTGCAAGAAACATGTTTTCTTCTGAATCCAACTTGGTAAACAGCATTTACAGTTACTCTGAGGCATTTCAGTAAACATCAGTAAATTACAACAGAACATGAAAGAAGTCACAATACCAGATTGCTGCTGATCAGCTCCATGCCGTTTAAATCTGCTTTCTGTATCACAGCTAATTTGCATAGCTCAAGAATTCCACACTGTGCAAATGAGCTTTTATTGCAATCTGTGCAAAATATGAGTTTTTACAAGTAGCTGGAGTCTGTAATATAAAAGAAATGGTCTGTAACAACACCAAAGATTCAAATGCATGGAACTCTGAAGCAACAACTCTGTATTTTGAAGCTTCTCTGTTCTATTGCGGACTATTTCTAAAATGCTCCATAGTTTCAGAAATAACGTGAGAGATGTAAGTGTGGAGCACAGTTTAGTTCAGTGTTTAACTTTTTTTTTTGTGTGTGTGGACTCTGTTTGTGGTCCTACCTGATGGGGCATCTCTCCGGAATCCTCACTTGGCGCTGGTACTCCTAACCGCCCATCTGAACCGCCACCTCCAACCACATAATCGGGTTCAGCATCTCAGCTCTCCTGACCCCCTAGGAGAGGCCCAAGATCCCCAGGGTGAAGTCGGGGTTGCCAGCCGACACTGGACGTGTGGGTCCAGTACACTGGAGGTTCCGTCACCTCCCCGGGGTAGAGGCATTTCTTGAGTTTTCTCCCCTGGGCTTGGACGTGCAATGATGTCCCGCTCGTTGCATGCACGCTCCTGTGCATGCCCAATAGATGTCAGCTGCAGCCCAGTCCCCTCGCTGTCTGTGTCCGTGCCCTGCAGTGCCTCCAGAGGTCACTAGTGCGTCGGCTGGTGGAAACCCCCCTCTCCGGGGAAGGAGAGCAGTCCGTGGGATGCTCGATCCTTCCCCATCCCCGCCAACCCCCAACGGCCCGAATTCGCTACTGAACTGGGTCGCCGGTGTGGCGTCCAGTGCCTCAATCCTCAGGCCACCGGGCTAGCCTAGTTCAGTGTTTTACTTATAAGGTACTGAGGATCAAGTTCTGCATGTCCTGAGGGCACTGCTATGTGAGAACAGGGGCTGGCAATTATAAGAGACAGGCTTTCAATGTTGATTTGCTGCTGCAGTTTGAATGCCACATCTCATTTGCATATCTTGAGTAGTTCACATTGACAGAACTTGTATTAGTTATATGTACAAATAGTACATTTTGAGAAACAAATGGAGATGTTCTGCAGTAAGCAAATCATCACTGCAATCCCTCTTTCTCATAAGCATTGCCAACTTAAGTTATTTTATGGCACTGCACACCAGACCTACTGAACCCAATCCACAGCTGGTAATACACAACATGGAACTGTAAAACTAAACTGTGCATTTTTTATACGTATTCAGAAGCAACCAGTTTTACTAACAAGGTACTAGTCTATACCTACAAGTTGGCTGTAAGCAGACTCCCAAAAGTAAAGCTACACAACTGTGTCAAAGCCATGATAAGCTGTGCTAACCAGGTGCAAATCACCACATGGATTGAACCAGCCTGACAGTGCAGCACAAGTGGAAAAACAATGTTCGAATATAAAGAATGATTAGTTCATGGAAATAAAACATTCAGTAGCCTGAATTTCATACATTGCCATGCAAAGGACCTACACCAGTAACCCACGATGCATCATAAAATAGTATGCACCTTAATCAATCAAGTGAAACACAACAGAATCATGGGCAAACCTAAAAGAAACATAGAAGTCTGCCCATTTCCCTATAGCCTACTACTGTATCTGAAGTTCAAATTGCCACATAAATATTACAAACTATTTTTTTTTTTGCACACACATGCAGGCATCTGCTAGTTTTGAAGTAAAAGTAGAATCAACTGCCTCTGCAAGCAATCAAGATAATGAAATTGCAACCCAAATGCAAACTGAAACTACATTTATTTTCACAGACTGGTGGTGGTGGGGGCTTTATGATAAAGAGGCCTACATTTAATACTTTGGTAGTAGTGATAATAGTAATAACCCTTTATAAAAAAGGGATATTAATTCTAAAAGAGATCCACAAGAATGTCTGTAGAGAGCCGTGATTCAAAACTGCTCCAACCTGCTTGCATTTTTACAGAACTCCAAGTAAATTCAAGTCTTGCTGTTTTTATATACTAACATACTAAGACGCCAGCAGAGTAGGCCTAATGGTCTATCCAGTCTGCTCAAAAATCAGCACCCGGCCGGGACACAGATGCTGCCCTCCCCGCCTCCCCCGTCCCCATCTTCCATCGGGATTACACCTCTAGATCTGACATTACTCAGTTTAACCTTCTTTAACCTGTCCCAGCCTCTCTTGAATCCCTCCACTGTATTAACAGCCACCAGTTCCGCAGGCAGTGCATTCCAAGCATCCACCACCCTCTCAGTAAAGTAGCGCCTCCTAGCCTTGCCCCTCAGCCTCCCGCCAACCAGCCTCATTGAGTGCCCCCCTGGTGGCCCCCTCCTCTATCAGCTGGAACACCCTATTTAGATTCTCCCTATTTACTCCCTTTAGATATTTAAAGACCTCAATCTTATCTTCTCTGTCCCTCCTCTCCTCCAGGAAGTACAAGTTGAGCTCCTCAAGTCTCTCCTCATAGGTTCTTTCCCCCAGACCCTGCATCATCCTGGTTGCCCTCCTCTGGACCCTCTCCAGAAGTGCCATGTCCCATTTCAAGTACGGATGCAAAAATTACACGCAGTACTCTGGGTGCAGTCTAACCAGAGAAGCACCTCCCATCTCCTCGAGGTTATCCCCCATGCGATGCACCTTAGCATTTTATTTGCTTTCACTGCTGCCCTCCTACACTGCTAACAGTTATTTATTTTTTTCCCCCTATATTTTATATCTCCTTCCCAGCTTGCCACTTCCGACCCATCACGGGGACAAGTGGACATCCCACTGCCCGGAACCCTACCCAAGCAGACCCCTAGGCCCCATGGAGCCGCGGATTATCCCCCAGGAGGGGATGAGACAGGGACTCAGACCCCGTAACTTACATTTCGTCGATCCGAGATCTGTTGAGCGGGCACAGGCAAATCGTGGGCACGGCCTCGGTCCTTCCATCTTCCCTACTGAGGCAGGCTTGTTTTTACTCGTTTTCTCCCTCCCCGAGCAGCAAGTGACTTCCCCAACGTCATGACGCAAGCGCCAACATCCATGCTGCTCAATGGCGCATCCCACCCCAAATGAAGCTTGCAGTTCTCCGAGCCTCCGGCTCGAGGTCGTAAAGTGTAGACATCGGGCGGATTCCTCCCGGAGAGCGGCTGTAGATTGCCGACGCTCCAGCCCATCTCCCCTCGGCCGACCAACCGATGAACTGAGTCCACTCAACCTAGGTCGCTGCATGGTGCGAGGTGTGGCGTCCAGTGCCTCAACCCTCAGTGCCACCGGGCCGGACACAGTTTATTTTGGCATCCACAACCACCTCAAGATCCTTTTCCTCCCTGTTGAAACCTGCAGCTTCTCCCCTGGGGGAAAAAAACAATGTCAACCGCTCAATGCAAAATAAGAAGCAAAAATGCCAGGCTCGTACTATTTATTATTTATTTTTATTTATTTTAGTTGTTTAACTAGGAATAGCACACTAAGCTGAAAGCTTTTTTTACAGGAGCGACCTGGGAGCACAGGGAGGTTAACACTCTTGTTCAGGGTCACACAGTATGCACGTGGAAGCTGTGGGATTCAAACCCAGGTCTGATTTGCTGGATGTCATCAGATTTGCAGCTCAGAGCCTTAAACCACTACGCTATACTGCGTCCCACTAAATTTCAAGCAGCATATGACCAAGAAAAGGGTAGTCAGAGTGACAAAGTCTATATTCCAACTGCAAAATGAAGTAAGCATGTGGTCTCAAAAGGGAACAGTAACAGAAATGCAAACTGCAAATGTTGTCAGTGACCCACAGGAAACTAAATAGTCATGCACAGTGACAGATACATGTATCAAGCCATTGTGTTTTCTGGGATCCGTACTAAATCCCGACATGTAAAAATTCTGACATTACAACTGCCTGTATTCACATAATCCTGACATGTATGACAAATAAATTGTAACTTAGCATCATTGACCATTCCAGGACCTTCATGACTTGGCAGATGAGTCTGATTTAAGTCTGTCACTTGAGTTTATAATAACGGATTCTGAGCAGGCGGCAGTAAATGCATGCAAAATAGAGTATCCTGAAACATCTAATAAGGGGTGTGTCTGTTTCATTTTGGACAGATGTGGAAAAGTGTGGAGAAGGATACAGGGGCTGGGTTTAGCACCACAGTACGGCAGGGAAAAGTATTATGCCAGACAATAGTGCTCCAGTGTTGGCATGGTTTGAAGAAAATTGTATTTTGGGCTGAGTCAGGGGATAAGTCAGGAACAAAACTGCTATTAGAAGCCCACCACTTTTCCCACCTTAATTCTGGTCTGTCCATGACCAGGTCGACAATGGAATTCCACGCACAGAAAACAACATAGAAGCGTGGCAACGCAGATTGGGTACTTTAATAGGTTCTTCACATGTGGGTTCCAACTGATTCATAGCTCAGCTGCAAATGGAGGCAATGCTTGCTACATAGATACATAGGCACTGCCAGCAGATAAGGACCTATGGCCCACCCGGTCTTCCCATTTGAGCTTGCAAGTTCCCTTTACATTTTTTCAGAAGTTTATTGCCCCTTATCCCTGACCTCCAGGATTCCCTTGTGTCTATCCCATACATTCTTAAATCCCGTGATTGTTTCAGCCCCCACCACTTCTTCTGTCAGGGTGTTCCACTTGTCCACCACCCTTTCTGTGAAATAATTCTTCCTCACATTTCCTCTGAATCGCCTTCCCTCCAACTTCATCCCATGCCCTCTAGTCCTGGAACATCTTTTTCACTGGAAAATAGTTATTCCTGCACCCTGTTCCTCCCTGTAAGGTACTTGTTAGTCTCTATTATATCCCCTCTCTCCCTCCTCCTCTCCTCCAGGGAGTACATATTCAAGTCTTTCAGCCTGTCCTCACAGAATTTGTGATGCAACCCTTGTACCATCCTTGTTGCCCTCATCTGAACCTTCTCTACCCTGTCTATGTCCTTACATAGGTAAGGTTTCCAGAACTGTACACTGTACTCCAGGTGGGGCCTCACCAGTATAGGTTCATAGGTAAGTTACACGATCGAGGGACAAGCCCATTTAGATCATGCCACCTAGGCTAGGTGGGTACGAAATTTAGAATCATTCATAAATATGTCTAGATGCGATTTAAAATGAGACAGACTTACACAATTCACCAACTCATAAGGGAGTGAGTTCCAGATAGGAACTATTCGCTGTGTAAAAAAATGTGATCGTTTGGTCGAGCGATTGATTGGCAAGAGTAATTTTAAATTATGGGAGCGGTAGAAACAGTAGTAGTATTCCATTTCAAGTGAAGAGTATTAAACGTATTCATCCCTGGAGGCTTTGTATAACAAACAAAGATCCCCACGTAATGATCTGTATTCCATACTGTACAAATTAAGTTGTTTAAGTCTATCTTCATAAAGCAAGCTTCCCATTCCTATGATATTCTTAGTAAACCTTTTGCACCTTCTCTGGATATTATATCACTCCTCTATGTAGGGCACAAAGCGAAGAACAATAATCAAAATTAGTTCTTATAATACTGGTATAAAGGGGACCATAATCGATGGCTCGCTGCTTTGATGTTCCTAAATATACAATTACTGAGTCTAGAACATTTTTAATAACGTAGTTTAAGTGTTCAGTAAATTTTAATCTGTTATTAATAACAACACCAAGATCTTTTGCAGTGGTAATAACACTTAAGGCCTGTTTGTCTATGTAATATTTTGCACACTTATTGTTATATCCAAAGTGCATAACCTTACACTTACCAATATTAAATTCCAACTTGTGTTTACTAACCCATTCGGAAATAATATTTAGATTATCCTGTAATTCTGATATAGCTATTGGGTTGTTAACAATTCCTCCAAGTTTGGCATCGTCTGCATATTTAATTAACCAGTTACCATGATTTATTTTCATTACTGTTATGAGTATATTAAATAACACAGGCCCCAGAACTGATCCCTGAGGAACTCCACTAGTAACTGGTATCCACGGGGAAACAAAACCCCTCAAGCATACTTGCTGTTTTCTATTTGACAGCCACTGCATTATCCATATTATCAAATAATTATTAAGTTCCAAACTAACTAGACACTTATATAATATATCGTGTGAGACAGAATCAAAAGCCTTAAAAGTCTAGATAAATAACGTCAACCGCAACCCAAGATCCAGAGCCTCACTGACTGGTTCAAAGAAATCAAGCAGATTGGTCTGACATGACCTTCCAACCTGGAAACCATGTTGGAATATATCAGTCAGGCCATTAGCCAAAATATGACTACCAATTCTTTTTAGGATTAGCAGCTCCATTATTTTACATACGGATGAGGTCAAACTTATAGGTCGATAGTTGTTTAACTCCTTCTTAGATCCAGATTTATGTATCGGAATAACTCTAGCATCACACCAATCATTAGGTACTAAACCCATCTTTATTGACACATTAAATAAATAGGTGAGAGCACCTGCTATTTCATGTGATAGTTTTTTTAGAAAAATAGCAGGAATATCATCCGGACCACATGATACAGATGGTTTTAGAGAATCTAATAGGTAAAAGGTTTCAGCCACGCTAAATACGATCTCAGGGTCTGAATTAGGTGGTTCAGAACACAAAAAAATCACACTTTTTTTTAAATATACTACCAAAGTACTTATTAAATTCATTAGCTATAACCTGTTCATCATTGACATCCACATTATTAATAATCAATGGTCCTACTAAGGTGGGTGAATTTTTTAGGGAACCAATGTAATTAAAAAACCTTTTTTTGTTGTCTTGATGTATGTCAACTAGATTCTTTCAAAAACTCGTTTAGTCTCTCTAATTGCATATTTTACCTTTTGGATTTTATTATAAATTTAGACCAGTTTGTCTCATTAATATTATTTTATATCTATTATACGCTTTTTTTGCTGAGACCAAGGTTTTGATTTCTTAGTGAACCAAGGTGGAGACCTTTTAAATCCAATATATTTAACTCTTGTTGGTACCCAATTAGTGATACAATGTTGAATTTCTTCTTTAATTCTTAACCAAATATACTCTATAGGTTGCTCAGTTAAGTCGAGTTCCCAGTTCCAATTTGATAAATATTCCTTTATTGCCTGATAGTTCGCTCTATTGAAATCTTTAAAATTAGTTTTGCCACAAGATTTGTTAACACGAAATTAAATGACCATTTAACTATCTGATGGTCACTATTTCCCAAAGGAGCCATGAAACTAACCAAATCATTATCTCCTTTAATATTTGTGAAAATTAAATCCAAAATGTTTTCCTTTCTAGTTGGTGATTCTACCTGTTGATCTAAACCTAGGTGTGACATAGCACTAATAAATCTGTTCTCCTGGTTATTGGATCCTTTAACTGTTTCCCAGTTTATTCCAGGGTAATTGAAGTCACCCATAAGAATGACATCTGACTTAAAACAAGATTCTCCAAGTAATGACATATTATCATTGTTTGCAGTGTTCATTGATGGAGGTCTATAACATAACCCTATGGTTAGTGAAATTTGTTTATTGATAAGTTGGATCCAAATTATTTCAAATCCCACAGGTGGTAAATTATCAAAACAACTTCAGAACAAGACAAATTATCCCTGACATAAAGTGCTACACCACCCCCTTTGAGTATATTCGATTTTTATTAAATAATGTGTATCCATTGATATTATGGCCCCACTGTCCATCACCAAACCAAGTTTCTGTGACGCAACAGATATCAATATTTTCATTAAGTAAAACTACCTGAAGTTCATCCAATTTATTACATAAACTCCTAGCATTTAATAGAAGGATATTCATATTGATGTTTAGTTCTTTACTGTACCTACAAGATGTAGGTTCATGTATCAACTGTGCATTATCTGTTAACCTTTTATTATCAGCCCCGGGAGTTTTGCATAAAAAATAATCTATACATGAGTTAATTTTTTGACCCAGGTTCATTTTCCCCTCTCTATTCAAGTGTAGACCATCCTTAGCATAAAAACCTTGATTGTTATCAAACTGTTCCCAGTAAGTGAGGCATTTTATTTCTTGTTTAAGACACCATGCTCTAAGCCAGCAATTAATATGTTTTATTTTGGAAGTAAAGCTAAAGTTAGCCCTAGGTACTGGTAGAATCTCAGATATCACAAAACATACTCCGATCTCACTTAAGATATTGGCTAGGCCAACAAATGCTTCTTTAATTGACTGTGTAGACTGATGCCAGATGTTATTTACACCTACATGTATAATAACTAGATCCTGACTGGTGCAGCCTTGTAATATTTTGGGGCACATTCTGGTAAGATGGCCAATCTTGGCCCCTTTAAAGCATGATAGAGTTCTTGTAGCTTTACTTGGATCACAAATAATTCTATCCAAGTTAGCTATTATAGAATCTCCTAAAACAAAAATATTAGGTGCATCAGTACCAACTTGACATGTAGATTGAACTTCCATGATTTCCAGGTTAGGTACCTTGTGAACTTGATTGTCAGCAAAGTTAATAAGATCACCTTCGGAAAAATTACTAATGATATCAGTTTGCATAATGGATTTAATTGATTCATTTACTTCACCAGGTACTAGAGTTTCATTATTCCCTGTAACTTCAGTACTATGACTCATTAGGGCTTCAATTTATTATGAGCTGGGAGTATAAAAGTATCAGCTTTTCTTCCTTTATTGGTTTTTGATGTTGGATTGTATACCAATCATTATCCAAATCAAGAGTTGCATCTTCTACTCTTGGTCTCTTTCTTGCTATACTAGCTATATAATTATTATCGTTGCTATACTTGAACTAGGTACATCTAAACTAAATTGATCATTGGTGTTAAATAGTCTTTTAGCAGTTTCAATTTGGCTATTTTCTAAATGTTGTAGTCGATCACCAAACAACCGTATTTCATTTTCCAATTCCACAATTCTTATGCATTTATTGCATAGAAAGCTAGCGACATTTATAGACCCCATATCAAAATCGTACATATTGCAAGATACACATTTAATGCCCTTCTAGCCATCCGACATTATAATGTTGGTCATTTTTCTTATTTATTTATTTTTTTATCTAAGACTTACCCTGTGGGTTTATTAGGCAAGTAAAATATAGGTTGAGCCACAGTCCTTCAGGTAACACCCAAAATGCCTAACATGCGCAGATGCGCGTGTCTTTTTGTGTGACAAGACGCCGAGCACGCCCTAGCTGTGCTCTCTCTCTGCACGCAGCAGGCAGGCTTTAAATAGCCAGCTGAACCGAAGTAGCGTAGTGAATTGCGCCCCCAAACACTAAAGTTGCTTAAAATGGTTTAACAAGTTAGTCAATAACAGAAATACAGTTTAAAAGGAGGACACACAGAGTTAAAATAAAAATAAAAGTGAGATTGTAGTGAGGAACCTCAGACTACAAACTCCTCCACCTAGCTAAGAGTTGGCTAGGGCTCCAAATAGCTAGTACTAGTAAAGGAGCAAATATTCAATGGTACATAACAAAGTTGCATCTAGTTGTGAATTAAAACAGCATACAGCACTGAGTGTCGGAGCAGGGCAGGCTTTTAAATAGCAGTTGAACCCGAAGTAGCGTAGTGAATTGCACTCCCAAACACTAAAGTTGTTTAAAATGGTTTAACAAGTTAGTCAATAACAGAAATACAGTTTAAAAAGGAGGACACACAAAGTTAAAATAAAAATAAAAGTGAGATTGTAGTGAGGGAACCTCAGACTACAAACTCCTCCACCTAGCTAAGAGTTGGCTAGGGCTCCAAATAGTTAGTACTCGTAAAGGAGCAAATATTCAGTATCTTGTATAGTGGAATTATGACCTCCCTCTTCCTGCTGGTGATACCCCTGCCTATGCATGCCAGCATCCTATCTGCTTTACCTGCTGCCTTGTCACACCGTTTCCCTACCTTGAGGTCATCAGAGATGATAACCCCAAGGTCCCTTTCCTGCTTGGTGCATACTACATCCTCCCTATCCAACTATATATTGTTACAGGGTTTTTGTGCCCCATAAGCATTATCTTGCACTTCTTCACATTGAATTTCAACTGCCACTGAATTTCAACTGCCAAACCCTTTACCATTCCTCAAGATTCTGCAGGTCCCTCCTCATTCTGTTCACACTCTCTGGGGTGTCCACTCTGTGACAGAGCTTCATGTCGTCAGTGAACAGGGAAATTCTGCCTTCTAGGTCCTGCGCAATGTCACTGATGAAGACGCTGAATAGGATGGGTCCGAGCACTGATCCCAGTGGTACCCCACTGGTCACGCTTCCCCCTCTGAAGTAACAGCCAATTACCACCACCCTTTGTGTCCTGCCACCCAGCCAATTACCTACCCACCGCACTACTGTCCTGCCGCACTCCCATATTCCCCAGTTTGTTTAACAGCCTTCTATGTGGCACAGTGTCAAAGGCCTTGCTGAAGTCCAGATAAGCCACGCCCACTGCCCTTCCCTGATCCACCTCCCTTGTCACCCAGTCGAAAAATTCAATGAGGTTGGTCTGGCATGACCTCCCCCCGGTAAAACCATGCTGCCTTGGGTCCTGTAGTCCGTTGGTAACCAGATGTTCCACCAATCTCTCTTTCAGTAGTGTTTCCATGATCTTCCCCACTACCGAGGTCAGGCTGACTGGTCTGTAGTTCCCCGCTTCCTGTTTGTTCCCACTTTTGTATAAAGGAACTACATCTGCTGTCCTGCAGTCTTTGGGCACCTCCCCTGTTTCCAGTGATCAGCTAAACAGGACTGCCAGAGGTCCAGTCACCACCTCTCTTAGTTCTTTTAGGACCCTGGGGTGCACCCCATCTGGCCCCACCACTTTATCGACTCTTATTCCTTCCAGTTCCTTTAGGACCCTTTTCTGTGTAAAGGGACTTGTGTCCATTTCTGCACCATTCTCTCCCCTTGTACTCCCTTCTGGACTATTACCCTCCTCTTTCTCAGTTAAGACTGAGCAGAAATATCTGTTCAGTATGTCAGCTATACTGCTATCATCCTCCACACTCCTCCCCCTTAAGTCTCACTATCCCTTCCTTTGCCCTTCTTTTTTCACTTATGCACCTGTAAAAGGTTTTGTGCCCTCTGCCCATTGATTTGCGATGCGCTCTTCTGTCTGAGCTTTGGCTTCCCTTACTGGCCTCCCTGCCTACCTTTGCTTCTCCTGGTACTTCTCCCTGTCCCCTTCTGCCTGTGTCTTTTTGCATCGTCAGAATGCAATCTTTTTGACTTTCACTTTCTCCGCTACCTCCTTGGAAAACCATAATGGCCTCCTCTTCCTTTTCCCCTTGCTAACCTGCTTAATGCATAATTCTGTTGCCCTTGTAATCCCCATTTTAAATACAGCACACAACACGGTTTTGTCAAAGGCAGATCCTGCCAGACAAACATGTTGAAGTTTTACGACAAAGTGGTAAGCGGGTTTGACGATGGGAGGGCAGTGGATGTGGCCTTCCTGGATTTTTCAAAAGCTTTTGACAAGCTACCACATGCAGGTTTATTGTTAGCCATGAGCAATATAGGTATCCCATATCCTAGAATATGTTGGGTGCAAGGTTGGCTAACTAACAGAAATCAAAGAGTTGGTATAAAGGGATCTATGGCCCCCTCTAGCTGCTGGAGGTCTGCCTCTAAGCAAGTAAGGGGTCTACTGAGAAATATAAGATCTTCTTGTCTCAGAACAGGACAATCAGGAGCTTAATGGGCACAGAGGCAGTAAGTAAGTAGAGAGAGAGAAGGAAGGAAAAAATGAAAAAAAAAACAGAGGAAAAAGTAAGGATTCCAAACAATAGTGAAGGGGCCAGAAATAAGATATGATGGGAGTGGTGCAGTGCAGTGCAGTGGCTGTGGAGCAGCAGTCTTCCGGGAGACGTTCTGGAGGATGCGGTGTTGTTCCATCTGCAGGCACCTCTCTGGGATGAGGAGGGAGGTTGCTCATCTCCAGGTTGAGTTGGCCAGGATTTGTGGGACCTCCTCTTCCATCCAGAGACCACCAGGGCCACTGTTGTTGCCTCAGAGGTTGCCAAGAAAGAGGAGCGGTTGGTCCACAGTGGGCTCAGGGAGGGTGAGGGTGGTGGAACAGAGGCACATCCCTCCAGTTGTACCTCTCCACAATTCCTATGCCATTCTGGCAAAGTGCAGTTCCTCTATGGAGGCACCCACAGTGAAGACCAAGGAGGATGCTGGGAACCTCCACAAAGGAGACCCACAGGAGGGTGTCATGGGACCCCGCAGGGGAAGGAAACAACTTCTGGTGGGGGGAATCCATTGTTAGGAAGGTAAAACTGGGGGAGCAAGGGGAGAGAGAGAGAGGTAAGGTGCCTGCCTGGCGCCAAGGCTTGGAGGGACAGGGAGTGAATCCTCAGGATTGCCGGAGCAGCTGCACAGGGGAGGGAGCTGGATGTCACTGTCCACCTACGGACAAATGACCTGGCTAAGAAAGGGATCAGAGCAGTGCAGGAAGAGTTTGTGGAATTGGGGTGGGGCCTTAGACAAGTAGCACGCACGGTAACCTTCTCGGAGATGCTGCCTGTCTATGGCGTACAAGAGGCTAGGGTGCTCCACACCATGGGATTCGATCAGTGGTTGAAAAACTGGTGCAGAGCTCAGTGGTTTGGCTTCACTGGGGACTGGGGGTCCACCTGGAGTGATGCCAGCCTATACTGGCATGATGGGCTGCATCTGTCCAGGAGGGGAACCAGGATCCTAAGTGATAGGTTTAAATGCTTCATTGGTAAGTATTTAAACTAGCCAAGGGGGGAGGCACTGGAAAGGAACAGGGAAATCCTAGCAGCCCCAAAAAAGTCACGGTAGTAAGTGCAGTAAACACCAACATAGAGATGTCAAAGGAGAAGGGCAGGGGTAAATGAAGAAAGTGACAAAGGCAAGAAGGACAGGGATGGGGCAAAAAGGAGTAAGGCCATCAGGAAATGGAGGATAATGAGTACCAATGCCCATAGCCTGGGCAACAAGCTCCCTGAACTAGTGGCCTTGATGGAAGAGGGATGCCTGGATATCGTAGCAGTCACAGAAACATGGTACACAGAGAACCATGACTGGGATGTTAACATACCAGAGTACGTAACCTACAGGAGAGACAGGGAGAGGAGAAGAGGGGGGGAGGAGTAGCTCTCTATGTAAAGGAAGTGATAAAAGCAACTGAACAAAAGAGTAAACAGGGAGGAGAGGAGGCACTGTGGGTCACCTTGGAGACTGGAAATGGCACCACAATCCGCACAGGGCTTGTATACAAACCCCCAGGTCAGGTGGAGGGAATGGACAAGGATATGATACAAGGCATTCTTAGGATGGCAGAGAAAGGGGAGATACTGTTGATGGGAGACCTGAACATACCATATGTTAAGTGGAGCACACTTGCTGCAGCCACATCCAAGAGCAGGGCCATTCTCGATGCCCTACAGGTGGCATGTCTCAGACAGCTAGTTTCGGAACCCACTCGTGAGGGAGCAATCTTAGACCTCGTACTCTCAAATGGGGATAGTGAGAGGATCTCAGACCTAGAAGTGGGTTGCCATCTGGGAACAAGTGGCCATCAAACAGTGTGGTTCACATTAAACTCAGCTACAGAGTCAAGCCATACAAAAGTGAGGGTACTGGACTTATCAGGAGGGCTGACTCTGGCAAGATGGGAGAGTGCCTCAGAAAAGCACTAGCAAACAGGCTAGAAGGAGGGGTGGAGCAACAATGGGGAATCATCAAAAACTGCCATCACAGAGGCAACAAGCCTTTGTGTGAAGCAAATAAATCAAAATGAAAGGAAAAGCCACTATGGTTCTCAAAATAGGTGCTGGGGAAAGTCAGGGAGAAAAAGACAGCATTCAGGAAGTATAAGGAAACACAGAAGGAGCAAGACAGAGAGCTGTACCAGGTAAGGAAGAAGGAAGCGGGGAGGGAAGTCAGAATAGCAAAGGCCCAAACTGAGGAAAGGATAGCCAACTCAGTTAAGAAGGGGGATAAAACCTTTTATAGGTACATCAGGGAGTGTAGAAAGACAAAGGGAGTGATAGTGAGGCTGAACAGAATGAACAGTGGTGGGCAGATGGGGATAGTGAAAAAGCAGGGATACTGAACGAATATTTCTGCTCAGCATTCACAAAAGAGGAGGGGGAAGGGCCTAATCCAATTAACAGAAGCACTCTGGATGGGGGGTCGATCCCAGTCCTTTCACAGAAGAAAGGGTTCTGAAAGAACTCCTAAAACTGAAGGTGGAGAAAGCAATGGGGCCTGATGGAATTCACCCCAGAATTCTAAAATAATTAAGAGGAGAACTAGTGAAACCACTGACTACCCTTTATAACAAATCATGGGAGGATGGTGTGGTACCTGAGGACTGGAAGAAGGCAGATGTGATTCCCCTTCAAAAAAGTGGGAGTAAGACAGAGGCAGGAAACTACAGACCTGTCAGTTTGACCTCTGTAGTAGGGAAAGTGATGGAATCACTTCTGAAGGAAAGAACTGTTGAGTACCTAGAGGCCAGTGGGGCACAGGACCCAAGGCAGCATGGGTTCACAGCAGGAAGGTCATGTCAGACGAATCTAATTGATTTCTTTGACTGGGTGACCAAAGTAGAAGACCAGGGAGCGGCTGTGGACATGGCCTACCTAGACTTTAGCAATGCATTTGAGACAGTCCCACACAAAAGATTAATAGTCAAATTAACCAGCCTGGGAGTGGGTCCCAGGGTGGTAGCCTGGGTAAAACATTAGCTGGACAACAGGACACAGAAGGTAACTGTAAATGGAGTCCACTCTGAAGAAAGAGGGGTTACTAGTGGGGTACCGCAGGGTTCAGTACTGGGTCCAGTCCTTTTAATGTCTTTATAAGTGACATTGCAGAGGGACTGAAGGAAAGATGCCTCTTTGCAGATGACACAAAGATCTGCAACAGGGTTGATACACAGGAGGCGTGGAAAGGATGAGAAGGGACTTGGCAAGGTTGGAGGAATGGTCAGAAGTATGGCAGCTAGGATTCAATGCAAAGAAGTGCAAAATAATGCACCTGGGAAACAAAAACCCAGGGGAAGATTACACAATTGGGGGTAAAACAAAAAAAAAAGGAAAGGGACCTGGGGTAATCATATCAGATGACCTTAAGGTTAGCAAGCAATGTGAGAAGGCAGTAGGGAGAGCTGGGGGTATACTGGGATGCATAGGGAGAGGCATCACCAGCAGAAAACAGGAAGTTGTTATCCCTCTGTACAGACAGTTGGTGAGACACCATCTGGAGTACTGCATCCAATTCTGGAGACCCCATCTCCACAAGGACATAGACAGGATAGAGGCAGTCCAGAGGAGGGCAACTACAATAGTGCAGGGTCTGCAAAAGAAGCCATACGAGGAGAGATTAAAAGAGCTTAATATGTATACCCTTGAGGAAAGGAGGGAGAGGGGGGACATGATAGAAACGTTTAAGTACCTCAGTGGAATCAACAAAGTCCAAGAGGGTAGCATTTTTCAGAAAAAGGGACATGCAAGAACAAGGGAACACTATTTAAAGATGGGGGGGGGCCCAGGGGCAATGTGAGGAAGTATTTTTTCACAGAGAGGGTAGCGGATGCATGGAACAGTCTTCCTGAGGAGGTTCTGGGGTCTAAAACTGTGGGAGAATTCAAGAATACATGGGACAGACATAAGGCAATTCTAGTGAGGGGTAGGAAGAAATAGGCTGTTGGTTAACTAGGATCTGTGGCTTATCCTGTAGGTAGGGAAATGGGCAGACTAGGTGGGCCAAGCGGTCCTTATCTGCCGACAAAGTCTATGTTTCTATGGACAGAAGTAACAAGTGGTGTCCCCCAGGGTTCAGTATTGGGACCTCGTCTTTTTAATTTATACATATCTGCATTACAGTATGATACAGAGGATGTTTGGCTATGTAAATTTGCAGATGACTGCAGATTGGGAGCTATACTCAACCACGGCACCTCGAATTCCACACTACAAGCAGCACTAAATCATGTTTCAGGATGGACAAATAAGGCTGGTTTATCATTAAACTCAGATAAATGTGCTATTATACATCTAGGGAGAAATAACCCAGAGCAGGAATATGTGTTACGCTAATAAACTATTAAGAACTACATTAGAGGAAAGAGATTTGGGGATTATGGTTTCAAAGGACATGACATTTACATCACATTGTAGGCAGATATCACAGAGGGGGAATAACATCTTAAATTTCATCTTTAGGCATATTAATGCAAGAAGCAAGGAGGTTATTTTGCCTCTCTACATAACATTTGGTGAGGCCTATATTGGAGTACGGAGCCCTGGTTTGGTCTTCCTATAAAAAGGGAGACGTAGCTATGTTGGAAAGGATCCAAAAGAGGGCCACAAGAGGAATAGTAAACATGAAGGGTAAATCATACCAAGAAAGGCTGGATGAATTAAATCTATTTTCCCTGGAGTACAGGAGAAAAAGGTGAGATGTGTCTAGTGCACAAGGTATGGACAACCAATGACCTATGGGACAACCTGGGCCTAGAAACAACCAACAAAGTATACAGCGCTAGATCCCACCCATTACAGTTAAAGGCAAGCAATCAAGGCTTTCAAGATCAAGAAACTGGTTTAATCAAAGGGTAGTAAATGACTGGAACAGATTGCCCACTGAGGTGGTGGCTAGTGGCACCACACAGTCTTTTAAACATAAACTGGATACATTTTATAAATGTTAATTGATATCCATGGTGAGCATAATGTACATAGGTCTTCAGGTTCAGTATAATTCCTATGATTCTTAGAATTAAAGATATACATTTTAATGGTGCTGTTAATTGGATAACTGAATTGCTGGATCAGACTGGATAACTGGATTACTGCAGAATGGAATGACCATTAATGATGGTAAGTTACAATTTATTGTTTGTTATACATGTCGAGGGTATGTGAATACAGGCAGTTCTAATGTCAGGATTTTTCATGTCGGAATTCTGGTATGTCAGTATTTTGTGTTGTCAGGATTTTGGTGTTAGGATTTTACAAGTCTGGATTTAGTACCTAATCCCTGTTTTCCAGTAGATGTGGTTCACCGCTTTCCAGGTGAAGTTTCTGAATCTTGGTTTCCACACTTGTCTGCATTTAGTCCTGGTGAATGGTGAGGGAATGCCAGAATTAGGGACTAAAGTCTTTTGTTTATCTACAGTGACAGGTACAGTGTGTGACCGGTGAACGGTAAGGGACTGGTACCACTGGAAACTGAAGCCCTCTATAAATTCACTGGGGCAGATGCAGTGTAGAACAGACAGTCCAGGGTTTCTGCACTGTGATAGATATAGTGCTGATGAAAGGTGGCAGACTGACAGCACTAGAGGCTGAAGCCCACTGTTCATCCACATGGATAGATACAGCACTGGCAGTGACAGTGCAGAATTCTCACACTGATAGATTTAGCGCTGGCAAAAGCTAAGGGATAGGCAAAACTGGAGACCACTCTACTGTCTTCATGTCCGCAGTCTCTATTGGCAGGTCCTTTTAGAAGGCCACAACCTTCTGGGACAAACATACTTCCTAATGTTACCCCTAAACTTGCCATCTGTGACCTTAAGAGCATGTCCCTGTGTCCTGCTGGAGAACATATCCATATGTTCAATCCTGCCAATACTCCTGAGAATGGGAAAACTGAGATCATGTCCCATCTCAGCCTGCTGTTCCAGAAGGACAAGCAAAAGGATGAGGAGGACCCACATAAGCATAAACTAATGTGCTTAGTGGACCCACACATAGAGAGCATAAAAAGGTGGTGGCAGAGGCCTTCTGCAACTCTCATTTCTCCTGACTCCTGCCAGGTGTCATCAGAGCGATGTTAGTTTCCGAGAGGCTCAGTCACCACTTTTTTATGCTATGTGTGGGTCTACTAAGCACTTTAGTTAAATAAAGCACTTTCAATAATATTTTTGCAGTCCTGGTGCTTTCTGCATATGAGGGTGCTCCTCATCCTTTTGCTTGTTTCAGTTTTTTCACTGATGAGCACCACATTACTTGCCTCGCTGCTCTGAATCCATTTTGCTTTGTTCCACAGGGAGTAGACGATAACTACTAGCAAACATAAATGTGGATATTATCTGTTAGATCCTTCCAGGTATTCCTGTTTTGAAAGTGCAGCTTCCCCTTAACAGAGGTATCTAAACAGAAAGCTCACTAGCAAATTTCTTTTTATTTTTAGTACTGAACACATTATCTTTATTGCCGCAGTAAATGTAAACACTGAAGGAAATAAGAAGAAACTGACAGAGGGAAGCGTACAAAGGGTGTCAGATGGCATTTTACTGTATTGTGACTGCATACATATGCAGAACTAAAAAAATGCTACATAAATTCACTGCCACTAAGCAAGTGGCAGATGGGGAGGAATTGTCAACACAAAAAGGGGGCTTGGTTTGCACTCAGAGAGGAGTGAGAAGGTCAGTTTTCCTATGTGAGACAGTGACCCACAGGGTGTAAAAAGTTGGGGTTATTAAACATAAAAAAGAACAAAAAACAACAGAACCCAGGTGCATGTCTTTTAGAAAACGTTAGAAGTCTTGATAAAAAATTTGATGAATTCAAGCTCTTAATGGAGGAAAAAAGAAAAAAATATTTACCATAATAATCTTGTTTCTTCCCAGTGATACTCAGGTATTCATAACTTTCTGCAGTAAGCCTTCTAGCTAGGACTGCCCGGAGAGAATAGAACATATGCAAATGATGGAATTCTCTGCACGTGACAACTTTTCAAATGCTGCCCTACACTAACTGCCAATGTTCTAAAGCTCCTCAGATTTCCTAGAAGCCTGGAAAGGTAGACCTGTGGAGCTATAATTCTGGAAGTATTAATGATCAAAATAATTTAAGATAAAGAATTTAAAACCCATAACCGCTTAATAAAACCCTCAAACTGGATGAAGACACAACAAGGAATCCCCAAAATGTCAGAATCACATGAAAAAAGAGGGATAAAACACATGTGAAACGTTTGCTAAAATCTTTTGCTCAATAATGGTGTGTGTGTGTGTGTATATATATATATATATATATGCACATATATACACACACACACACACCCCCACCCATCTCTGGTAGCACAGCATGCACGAGTGCAGAGACTGAGGTTCTGGAAGGGGCAGCAGGGTGGGAAGTTACGAATACCCGAATATCACTGGGAAGAAACAAGATTACTATGGTAAGTATTTTTTTCTTTTCTTTTTTTTTTTTTTTTTAATCATGTAGTATTTTTTCGCCCCGGACAGCCCCCATCTGACTGACCTCCCCAGCCCGCCACCCAGGATTACCGGGCATACCTTACGCCTGGCCATGGAGCTTTGCGAAGTCGACGTCATCCTGCCGCCATGATTTTCTTCCTCCATTTACACCCAGGGGCCCCAGAAATGGGCGCGCATGCGTGTGGAGGCACACATTAGTCCCACGGCCCCGGTCACAGCCCCTTTTCTCCTACACCGTTGGCCTAGTGCCTGGCTCCTCCTTGGCCCGTGCTGTCCGCAGCCTCCACCAGGTGGCAGCCATCAGCCCAAGGAAGCCCTTACACCTCCCCGGAGAGGAGAGCTTGCCTGTCGGCAGCTTCAACCAGCTCCGCCCCCCCCCCCACTGCCAACCTCCGACAGCCCGGACTCGTTTCCAACCCAGGTCACTGCATGCCATGAGGAAAGGCATCCAGCGCCACCGGGCCGGCAGTAATTTTTTCTTCTAACCCCAGTAATACTCAGGTATTCATAACTTTCTGCAGACTACCAAGCAGTTCCCTTCAAGGTGGGCACAGAACTTTGTTTTGGAAACAGACTTTGCAAGACTGCTGTGCCGAACCTAGCATCGCTTCTGGACTGAATATCCAGGTTGTAGTGCTTTGTAAAGGTGTGTATTGTCTTCCTAGTAGCTGCTTAGCAAATGTCAACCAGTGGAACATCCCTGGCAGCTGCTAAGGTAGCAGCTGTCCCTCTTGTGGAATGAGCCCTCAATCCTATTGGAGGCTCCCTTCCAGCTTTAGTGTAACAGAACTAGATACACAGGACTATCCATCAAGAAACAGACCCTTTAGACGCTGGATTGCCTTTCCCCACATCCCCATAAGTCAGGAAGAAAAACATGACTTACCACAGTAATGTTGTTTCTTCTAAAGAAGTCCTAATGAATTCTGATATACTGTATGCAGCAAGACCTTCTTGTACTGCCCCGGAGAGGAGAAAGTTAAAGCCTACATTCCAAGTAGGCATGCACTCTATTTCAAATCACTGTCCCCTGGTACATTCCATTCATCCGTCAGATTCTTACCAGCAACCCAAGAAAGCTTATAATAGATTGAAAATGCTTGTAACATTTATATAGAAACTTCTCCTAAAACCCTACCAAGCCCAGTGAAAGACTCAAGTCACACATGTCCACTACAAGAAAAACAACTTCCAAGTAAAACAAAAACAACTGTATATGAGTTGGAGTGCAGAGACCCCAGGTTCTGGCAGGGGAGGCAGGGTGGGAGGTCAGAATACATTAGGACTCCTTTAGAAGAAACAACATTACTGTGGTAATTTTTTTCTTCAAACTACAAGAAGTACTAACGTATTCTGAAATATGCAGACTACCAAGCAGTTCCCTTGGAGGAGGGCACAGAACCTACTTAGGAAAGATGCCCTGCAATACTGCTGTTTCAAACCTGGCATCACTTCTTGCCTGCACATCCAGGCTGTAATGCTTGGAAAATGTGTGTACAGTTTTCCAGGTAGCTGCTTTATAGATTTCTGACAAAGGAATATCCCTTGCAGCTGCTACAGTGGCAGCTGTGCCCCTGGCAGAATGAGCCCAGAGGCCCACAGGGGGGTCCTTCCTTAGTTTCTGATAACAAAACTGGATGCATGACACTATCCATCTTGCAATAGTCCTTTTAGTGGCAGGTTTGCCCCTGCCCACTTCACCATAGGTAAGGAACAACTGGCTATTGTCACCCCTATGGCCTCTGGTAAGATCCAAATAGTAGCTGATAGCCCTCTTTATATCTAGGCTATGCAGCCTATGCTCCCCTGAGTTAGAGTGTTCAGTGAAAAAGACAGGCAAGTTCATGGACTGGTTAAGGTGAAACTGAGACCACTTTAGGGAGAAACTTCCTATTTGTTCTGAGAACCACTTTATCACTATGAAAAGAGATATAGTTAGGTTCCACGGATAAGGTCTGTAGCTCACTAATATATGTCTTGCCGAAGTGATGGCTGCTAAAAACACAGTTTTCCATGTCACATATTTTAACTCTGCTGAGAACATAGGTTCAAAAGGGGGTTGCATCCACTGTGCAATGCATATATTTAGATCCCATGAAGGGGTAGGCTCCCTATGAGGGGGTGTAAATGCAGTAGCTCCTTAAAGAAATGTTTAAATATAGGGTCAGAGGCTAAGGAAGAAGATTTCCCTGCTGACAAGCGCACCCTGAAAATAGAAGGCCTAAGGCCTAGAGAATGTAGATGAGCCAAATAATCTAGTATGAGTGGAATGCCCACCTCTTGTGGTTCCACATCTGACTGATTGCACCATGTGGTGAACTTCTTCCATTTGGAAGAATAGGTTTTCCTAGTAGCTGGTTTTCTGGAAACCTTTAGAATATCCAGAACAGAGTCAGAGAGCTGCAATCCAACATATTCTAACTCCTCTGCAAGAGCCAGGCCTTCAGTCTGAAGGACCCCAAGCTGGGGTACATGATCCTCCCCTGGTAGGAGGTCAGCAGGTCATACCTCTTGGGGAGCCAAATTGGGCTGGTTGATGCCAGGGCCACCAGTATCGAGTACCAAGACTGCCTGGCCCGTCTGGGGCTATAAGGATCATTACCGCTGACTGGCCCTCGAGTTTGGTCAGTACCCTGAGCAACAAGGGAAATGGAGGGAAGGCATACAGTAATTTCCCTGACCAGTTCAGTAGGAGTGCATCCACTGTAACTGTGCCCAGAACTGGAGGCCTGCAGCAATACTGAGGCAACTGATAATTGTCTGGGGCTACAAACAGATCTATCTCTGGAGTGCCCCACTGCCTGAAGATGTCCGAGGACTACGTGATTCAGTGACCACTCGTGGTGATTCTGGTTGATCCTGCTGAGAGAGTCTGCCAGAACACTGTCCTTCCCATGAAGGTGAACTACTGACAAGAGTTACCTCCAGGGAGTAGGCCAGATTCCAAATCTTCATGGTTTCTGTACACAACAGAGTGGACCTTGTGCCACCCTGCTTGTTGATGTAAAACATAGTTGTGGTTTTGTCTGTCTTGACTTGCAACACCTTACCTGAATCATGGAAGAAAAGGACTGGAGAGCCAGCAGCACTGCTCTGAGTTCCAACAGATTTATGTGCAGGAGGGACTCTTGAGAAGACCATGTGTCATGAGCTGTATGCTCCCCCAGATGCGCACTCCACCCCAAGAGGGATGCATCTGTGGTACCACTGTAGGATTTTCCTGGAGGAATGGAACACCCTCTCTGAGGTTATCCTTTTTCTGCCACCACTGCAGTGCTTGAAGTACTGTGGAGGTTACTGAAATCAGTTTAGACAAAGAATCTCTGCTCTGGGACCAAAAAGACTTCAGGTGGAACTGAATGTCCCTCATCTGAAACCTTACCCCTGGTACTGCGGCTGTTGAGGCTGCCATGTGTCCCAACAACCACAGAAAGTACCTGGCTAGCTTTGGAGAGTGGAGCTTGAAAGACTCCACTAACTGCACTAGGCTGTTCACCCTGCCTGGTGGAAGTCTTGCTCTTCCCAATACTGTGTCCAGTTCCGCCCCTATGAACTGCAGGAGCTGAACTGGCTTCAGAACTGACCTTCTGGCATTTATTAAGAAGTCCAGTGAGCGAAGAGTACTCTGAGTGACTGCTAAGGCCTCTACCATCTGCTGTTGAGACTGGCTTTCCAATAGCCAGTCATCCAGGTAAAGGAATACTGAAATTCCTAAATGCCTGAGGTGTGCCGCCACCACCACCGCCAGGCATTTTGTAAACACTCTGGGAGCTGAAGTCAGGCCAAGTCAGGCAAAAGGGCAGGAACTTGAACTGGTAGTGTCCTGATGGCAATCTGAACCTTAGGTATTTTCTGTGTGACTGTCTTATAGGAATATGGAACTAAGCATCCTTGAAGTCTATGGATGCTAACTAGTCTCCTTGCCTGAGAGTGAGCAGTATCATGGCCAGAGTGACCATCTTGAATTTTGGTTTTATTAGATATTTGTTCAGGAACCTAAATCCAGAATGGGTCGCCAATCCCCATTTTTCTTCAAGGTCAGGAAGTACCTTGAATACAACCCTTTCCCTCTCTGAGACAGAGGGACAGATTCCACTGCCCTGTCCTGAAGGAGGGTTGTAAGGATTCCAAGTAAGGAGATTTCTGCTTGACAGGCAGGCTTGAACAGCCTTGCCCTCAACCTGGGAAATAGTTTGAAATTTAGAGCAAGGCCTTTGCCCACCACCTCCAGGACCCATTTGTCTGATGTCACAGACTGCCAATTCTGGAGGTAGTGGGCAAGCTCCGCTGCCCCCTACTGGAACTGGAGAGGTGACCCATGGCTCTTCAGGGAGCCTGCTTAGCTGGTGTCCTAGTTTGGGGAGCTGGGCTGGAACAAGTGGCACCTCTCCTGCCCCTTCCTCTAAAATATCCATGCTGTTGCTGATAGACAGGGAAAGCCTGGGCCTGATAGAAGGGTCTCTGGTAAGGCCTGCCCTGCCTCCCCTACCTTGCTATTTCTGAGGTGTGACAGCCATTTCCTTGGCTGTATCACTCCTACAGGAGATTCTATATTTGTCCATTTTCCTCATATACCCTTCAGTTTGTTCCCCAAAGAGGGAATTCTGGACCAGAGGAAAATCCAAGACCTTTGGGTGTCCTGAGAGAGGTTCGTGGTTCTACGCCATGAAAACCTCCTCATAGAGACAGAGGTAGCCATAACCCTGGATGCCGAATCGTTGGCATCCACTGCCACGTGGAACTGCTGCTTAGAAATCTCTATCCCATTCCTTGCCATTTCCCCCAAATCTGCAGCCAATCAGTTGGAATTTTGGCTGCCAGTGAGGATACTACTTCCCATAACTTCTTTTGCTACCTTGCCACATAGGCCATGTAAGAAGCTTGTCTGGCAATAAGGGAGGAGCTAAGGTACAACTTTTTTGCCATAAGAGTCAATTATCCTAGAATCTTTTTCAGGAGAATGGGAAGCTAATGGAATGTTTGCCTTTTCACAGGCAACAGCCTGGACTACCCTCTCATGACTGGGGTGACCAAACAGAAATTCTGTGCCATTCCTGGCCACTGGGTATTTCCTATCTGTCCTCTTATCCACAGGAGGAACAGAAGTGGGGTACTCAAGATTTTCAATGTCCGTCTCTTCAGAGACTTGTGTATGGGTATCACCAATCTTTTAGTGGCGGGGACATCCATCATTTCAACATAATCCGGTTCTACCTCTTCCTCTGAAGATTCTTGAACCAGTAACTGAAGGGTTTCAGTCACCTTTTCATGAAAGAAAACTGAGTGAGGGCATCCTCCAACTGTCTGGGTGGAGAAATGCCTCCCTCATGCTCTGGAGATACCTCCGGTTCAATAGGACCATAAAAGTCCTCTTCCTCCTCCTCACCTTGTTCACACTCCTGTTCCCATGAATAGTCACATTCTGAAGGATCTAGAGGGATCTGAACTGGTTGAGGTGTAACCGGACGTATCACCGGTTCAGTTGGACTGGTCTGCAGAGATTGTATAATGCGTATAACAATAGCAATTTCTTCTGAGGTCGGAACCACAACCGCCCGCTGCTTAGGAACCAGTTCCGTATGCTTTTCTTTCTTTTTCTTCTTAGCAGAAGCTGGTTCAAGGGATGTATCCGTGGTTCTCTTAGAAGAAAGGGTATCGCTTTGGTCAGAAGGCACCCCTTCTGGTTCTTTTGAACTTGATCCGGTTCGGCCATCCGTGTTAGCAGATTTCTCAGCCGATTTCTCATTCAGTCAGTTAAGGCGCCAGTCCAGCGTTAGCTAAGGTAAATTCTTGCAAAAGTCTCAATCTGCCTGCAGGTGTTCAAACCCTAAGCAGAAAACACAAGTGCTGTGGGGATTAGCCTTGGCAAAAGTTTCCTCACACTCCACACATTGTTGAAACCCAGTTGATCCGGTTTTCTATTTGGGTTTCTGTGACTCCATCTAAAGCTTATCCCAATGGCGGTTTGGCCGGATAAAAATTCTAAACTGTTCTGGTTAACAGACTGGTATTAGCGGTCCAGAAAAAAAAACTACAAACTTGTTTTTATTATAAACCAGAGCTAACAAATACTTTTTTGATAGAAGAAAGGGAAAAGGAAGACAAAAGAACTTGGTACCCTAACAGTTGGACGGCAACCGCTAAAGAACCGAGACCTACCCTGTTAGTAGACAAAAATTTAAACAATTGTACCTATACCAAGGGACAGCAATTTGAAACTTAAAACGTTATTAATTTTAATCGGTAAAGAAACCGCGGCGATAAAACCACTAAACCGACGAGATGCTGAGGAGCAATCTCCGAGGCGTCTTCACAGTAAGGCGGAGTAAAGAATCTGACAGTTGAACAGAATATACCAGGGAACAGTGATTTGAAACCGAGCACGTGCCTACTTAGAATGTAGGCTTTAACTCTTTCCTTTCCAGGGCAGTAGAACAAGAAGGTCTTACTGCATATGTCAGAATACATTATGATGTCTTGAGTTGGAACAGCTGTTTTCTGTCCTGCCTATGAGCATTAGTGGCTGTCATACAGTAGCTAAGAGCTCTTTTGACATCCAGACTGTGAAGTCTCCTTTCGCCTGAGGTGGAATGCTCAGTGAAAAAGACAGGTAAGGTGATGGACTGGTTAAGGTGGAAATCCAAAACCACCTTGGGGAGGAATCTCATGTTTGTCCTTGGAACTACCTCATCCCTATGAAATGAAATGTAGTCCTCTTCAATGCAGAGCCTGAAGCTCACTGATTCTTCTTGCAGAGATCATTGCCCCTAGGAAAACTGTTTTCCACGTGGCATATTTTAGATGCACTGAAGACATGGGTTCAAATGGATGCCCCATGAGTTTGGCTATGCACACAGTGAAGTCCCATGCTGGTACCGGTTCCCTATGGGGAGGGTGCAGATGGGCCAGGCCCTTAAAGAACTTTCTAAAATTAGGTTCTGAAGCCATTGTTACCTTTGCTCCAGCAGAAATGTAAGCAGATACTACGGTTAGGTGAACCTTCAAGGTGCTGGGCAGCAGTCCCAGGGAATGTAAGTGAGAGAGGTAGTCGAAGACAGCTGATACCCTAGACTGTACTGGCACCAGTTCCCTGGTTGAACACCAGATAGAGAACCTTTTCCATTTAGAAAAATAGGTTTTCATAGTGGAGGGTTTCATGTAGCCTCTGAGAATGTCCAAGACTGCTTCAGAGTTTTGTAGATTTGCATATTCTAGGTCCTCAAGAGCCGAGCTTTGAGGTTGATAGACCTGCAATTCAGGTATAGAAAAGGGTTCCCTGACTGGAAGTTAAACAGACTGTGCCTCAAAGTGAGGTGTACTGGTTTGGCTACAGACGTGGAAAGCAGAAGAGAGTGCCATGGCTGCCTGGGCCAGTCTGAAGCGATCAAGATTAGAGATGCTGACTGGGACCTGAGCTTGAGCACTACCCTGAATATCAGGGGAAAGGCATACAGGTACTTCCCTGACGAATCCAGAGCCACAGCATCCTGATCTGGTGGCCTGCAGCAATACTGCGGCAGGGGGTGGTTCTGGTGGGATGCAAACAAGTCTATCTCTGGAGTGCCCCCCACTATCTGAAGATGACTTGCATCACTTGCCTGTTCAGGGTCCATGCTTGATGGGCCTGGTTGATTCAACTCCGGGCATCTGCCAGGGCACTGTCTTTTCCTGGCAGATGGATTGCCTGCAGGGATACTCCCAAGGAGTAAGCCAGAGTCCAAATTTTCATAGCTTCTGTGCAGAGAGGACCCAACCTGGTGCCTCCCTGCTTATTTATATAGTACACTGTGGTGGTGGTGTCTGTTGTGACTTGCACCACCTTCCCTTGCACCAATGCAGTAAAAGCTTTTAGTGCCAGAAACGCAGCTCTGAGTTCCAGCAAGTTTATGTGCTGGAGGCACTCTACAGCTGACCAAGTACCCTGGATTGTATGCTCTCCTTAATGAGCACCCCAGCCCAGGAAGGATGTGACTGTTGTGAGAACAACTGATGGAGACTCTCGTTGGAAAGGAACCCCCTCCCTTAGGTTGGGTTCCTCCTTCCACCACTGAAATGCCTGCAACAAAGTCCTTGTTACTGGGATGGGTTTTGAAAGAGGGTCGTTCTTCTGACTCCAGTGTGCAAGGGCAGGTGAAACTGGATGTCCCTCATTTGGAACCTGGAGCCCAGGACTGTGCCTGTGGCTGCGGCCATATGACCTAGTAACTGCAGAAACTACCTTGCAGTTTCGTGCTTGTGAAGGCTGAATGAGTTTGCAATCAGCTGGATGAGGCCCTGCCTTGCAGGGTGTTGCTCTCTGCCCCTATGAACTGCAGGACTTGTGAAAGTATGAGGACTGATTTTTTGTGATTGATCAGGAACCCTAAGGACTCAAGGAGCCCTTGGGTGGTCTGCAGATGTTGTCTGACCTGGCCTGGTGATTTTCCTACCACCAGCCAGTCGTTCAGGTATGGGAATACTGTGACACCCTGTCTTCGAACGTGTGCCCCAACCACTGTCAAGCACTTTGTAAACATCCTTGGGGCCGCAGTCAGGCCAAAAGTCAGGGTTGAAAACTGGTAGTGGCATGATGGGAATCTGAACCTGAAATATTTTCTGTTGGACTCCCTTGAGGGGATGTGGAAATAGGCATCTTTTAAGTCCAGTGATGCCAACCAGTATCCTTTCTGGAGTGTTAGCAATATTAATGTTAGCGTTACCATGTTGAACTTTGACTTTTTTAGATGCTTGTTTAGGGCCCTAAGGTCCAATATAGGCCACCACTCCCCATGATTCTTTTTGGTGAGGAAATACCTGGAGTTAAAACCCCTTCCTCTTTGGTGGAATAGAACAGGTTCTACGGCCCTTAGCAGTAGCTGGTTTTGAACCTCTGCCTCCAGCAGTTTCTTTTCTGCTAAGGAGGGTGAACTGAAAAATGTGTTTTTTTGATGAGGAAGGGATTTGAAGTTCAGAGACAGACCCGGACTCACTACCCCCAGGACCGACTTGTCTGCAGTGATGTTTAACCAAGCCTGGAGGAAGTGAGACAGTCTGCTTCCGACAGGTACTGAGGAGGCAGCCTGTGCAAGCATGTCAGGGTGTTTGTTTTGCTTGGGACTGAGGCTGAGCTTGTGAGCCCCGCCTAGAGCTCCTTCTTCCCCTGCCCCTGAAGTACCCTTGCTGTGGGTACTGCTGGTACTGGAGTGTGGCCACTGGTTGAAAAGAGGGCCTGGTATGGAAGGACATGCCCCAGCCTTCCCTTCCATAAGGCTTCGTGGCTGGTGAAGCCTTCTCTTTACCAGAGTTACTTCTATATGTGGCCTTGTACTCATCCACCTTTTTCATATAGGCCACCGCTGATGCGCCAAATAGAGCATTTCCTTCTACAGGGAAATCAAGAGCCTTTGACCAAGTGTCTTGAGTGAGATTTGTGGCTCTTAGCCAGGCAAATCTTGTCTGGGCTATCGTATTTGCTATCCATCTGGCTGCAGCGTAATTTGTATCAGCAGCCATTTGGAGCTGGTATTTAGTGCCCCTAACTCAAATCTGGCAGTTTCTGCCAGGTCATCAGACGGGGTGAGGGGGCTTTCTGAGCCATGGCCAAAACTGACTGCCACAAGAACTTCTGGTACTGGGCAGCGTAGGCCTGAAAACTTGCCTGTCTTATGGCTAAAGAAGCTGACAAATACCCCTTCTTTGCCAAGCTATTTTTCTAGAGTCCTTGTCTGGTGGGTGTGAAGCCATAGGGACCCTAGTCTTATCACAGGCAGTCGCTTGTATAACCCCTTGATGGTCTGAATGGGTTAAGAGGAACTCTGCCCCTTACCTCTCCACTGGATACTTTTTATCCATCCTCTTGTCAAGAGGAGGGATGGAATTGGGGTTTGAAGTATTTTCAGAGAATCTTTTTTGAAAAATTTATTAACAGGCAGGAGAAGGGCTTTGGTGGGGGTTAGCCTCATCATTTCTAGGTATTCCACCTCCTCCTCATCTTCAATCTCCTCCCTTGTGGTGATGTCCAGTGCATCAGCCATCTTCCTCACAACAGTGAAGTGTGAGGAGTAATCCTCAGATGTTCTGGGGGAAAGCCAAATTCCTGCTCAGGGGATACCTCAGGTTCAGTGGGTTCCCCTTCCTCATCCTCACACTCACTATATTCTTCCTCTTCTATGAAGCAAAATCTACCTGTGCTGCCAGTCTGTACCACAAGAGACTGGACAGGTGGCTGCTGATCATTCGGCACAAGACAAGTAATACTTTAATTACCTTAAAAGCCGAGCAATCTCCTGGGGAGAAAGGACTGTGAGGGCAGACACAGAAGTCCCTTTTTGTAGTTGGGGGTCCTGTGCGTTTTTGATTTTTAGTTTTCTTAGAGGGAACCGGGGGAGTCAGCCGCTTCAGCAACCCTCTTGGTGCCTTGTCACCCGTCTCAGGGGTAGACACAACTACAGATGTGGTTTCACCCACATTAGAAGGGGGTATCGGCTGGTCACAGCCAGAGGGACCCCTTCATGGAGGAAGTTTCTTTTTTAGCTGTTCCAAGCATCTTTCCACAGTTGTTTTTGGGAATGTTTTGCAAATGTCACATTCCTCCTTAAGATGCTCGTAACAGTCGGCCCGGTGGCACTGAGGGTTGAGGCGCTGGACACCACACCTGCTACACCAGCGACCCGAGTCCGGGAGCGAGCTCGGCGCCTGGGAGGGTGAGGATTGAGCGCCCACTGGGCTGCTCTGCCCGGGCGGGGGAGAGAGATGATCGGGGGAGTCTCAGCGTGCCAGCGGCTCCTGGTAGAGACCAGGACCACTGCAGCATGCAAGTAGTGTAGCCTGATGCAAGGCAGGGTAGCCATGCGCCATTGCATCGTGGGCATCCTCACACCGGGGGGGGGGGAGACAGGCACCAGAACAAGGAAAAGCCCGGTCAGCAGGGGTAGGTGACAGCACCTGCCCCCATGCCTGCAGCCGGGTTCGGTCTGCCTGACCTGCCAGCTTCCTCCACCCGGGTCCTCGCCCACACCGGAGACTGACTAAGAACAGCACACAAGGGAGGGGTGGCCCTACCCCGGAAGGGTTAAGCTGGGGATGCCAAGTGTGGTGTCGAAGAGGAGGAGAGAGACGGTACAGGCAAGGAGGACTTCAGGCTGGGCAGGAACCAGCAGGATACCTGAGAGAGGCCCCTGCTGACCGTGATCGGTAGGAAAAATAAGTGTAGGGAAAAAAAAAAAAAGATGCTAATAACCTAGGCAGGCCACACACAAATTGTACTTGTCTGCATTAGCAAAGACTTCCCCACATTCTGAACAGTTTTTCAAACAGGGTTCACAGATTTTCTTTTTCGTTTTTTTCTGACATTTTTAATCGGTTCCGGATAAAAAAATAACCGCTATATAATTCAAGTAAAACAAGCGGTTGCAGTCAGTTCCGGAACTGATAAGGAAACGATGGAACCAAACCGAAGAAACAAAATGAACCGGGATTAGCAGTTCAGTAACAGAGTGAAACGGTTACAAAAAACAACATTTTTTAAACTAAAATTGAGAAAACTAACAAGGTTTTTTAGTCAGAAAACCTTAACAAACCCAGTTCCTCCACGGTTATATAGAACCAAGAGGAACCGGTAGAAATAACTAAATAACACGTAAACTAGCTTTATTATACAAAAAACCAAAAGTATAAGGCAGCAAATTAAATAAAAGATACTTATAGTAATTAATACGTTTCTTCACGTCAGAAGGTAAAGTAGAAGAGCGACACTCCAAGCGACCAGACTTTTCAGGTGGAGAGTGAAACCTGAGGAGCTTTAGAACATTGGCAGTTAGTATAGAGCAGCATTTGAAAAGTTGTCACGTGTAAAGAATTCCATCAGCTGCATGTGTTCTATTCTCTCCGGACAGCCCTACTTAGAATGCTTGCTGCAGAAAGTTATGACTACCTGAGTATTACTGGGGTTAGAAACATCCAAATAGCACTTATCATGGAAACCCGGTTGGAGGAGGGGGATACATGGGATAAAAATATTAAAGGGTATAGCCTGTTTAATAAACACAGGAGACACAGGAGAGGAGGGGGGTGGCAATATACATCCATGAGTCACTAAAAAGTATTGAAGTTCATAAAGGTAACCCAAATATAGAACACATATGCATTAAAATAATTCCTCCCAATACCTCAAAAATCACGTTGAGGGTCTTATATTGTCGTCCTTCCACAAACAGCGAGGATGACAAAGAAATCCTAAGTTATTTGGACCACATTAACCCAGCAGATAATATTATTTTAGCAGGTGATTTCAATCTGCCCAGCACAGACTGGGAAAAACAAACAGCAAAAACAAAAACAGACAGAGATTACCTAGAAATATTTAGCCAGATGGGGTTGGAACAAAAAGTAAAGGATAGCACAAGGGGGAGAATATATTGAATATCCTCCTAACAAACATGGGTGATTTTGTTACAGACATAGCTGTGGACATTGTGAGGGATTTTATTTTTAAAAGAATATGAAATAATGCTTAGTCTCACATGATTTAACTAAGTAGCTAAAATAAATGTGCATGTCCAGGCTTGCTGAAGCAGGGTTACTTTAGGTGAGAAATATAGCTGTGTAGCTGAATAAAACTAGTTAGAACTGGCAATTGCTGTCTGATAAGAAAGAACTGAATAAGTGGAAAAACAACTCCATATAAGGAAAATGCTGATAGTAAGGTTTTGTAAGAGATAAGAAAGCTGTTGTAAGCATGCTTAGAATGAAATCACCTATAGCCACGCCTAGTAAACTGTAAAATGTATATAAGCTACTGTGAGCAGTAATCGGAGCTTCTCCTTGCAGAAGTCCCGCATGCATGTAAGTTTGATCAAATAAGCGCGTTAAGACAAAACCCAGTGGTGTGGTTTTGCCCTGCGGATTACAGGAGCGGTTGCTCAGGTAATACTTACAGTGAGAGAATTTTACATCACAGTTTTGGCGTAGTCGGCAGGATGAGTTCTTCAGTCCGTGTCACCGTGATCGGGTTGTTTCCTTGGACAAAAGAAGGACATTTTTGTGGAACCCCATCAGGACGTGACGCCTAGGGCCATGACACTCATCATCACTGTAAGTACAAGAATACCTTGGAGCGAGTGTGCACTATAAAGGACAGGCCTAGATAATATGGGAAACAAGGGAACAAAAATAAGCTGGGTCCAGAATTAGTATTATCTGGACTGGCAAAATGTATGTTTGACAAGTTGGCCAAACAAATTACAAGCAACCTGCACTGCCCTTTGCCCTTGTAATTTGTGCTTGCTGCAAGTATATACTGTTAGAGCCAATGATGGCTTTCACATTCAGGCTGCTTTTAGGAGAAAAGCAGCGGCTGATTAAGTAACGTTAGATAAGCAACATTTAGAGAAAGAAAAATAAACTGTGGATGTACGCACAGTAGGTGACTACAGATGGGATGATTTGAAAATCCTCCCCCCCATGTTGCCTATCTGTGTAGTTTCAAGTTTTTCTGTATCAATTTCAAGTCCCCTTGCCTCTTATAGAGGCTGAAACATTTGATCCCAAACCCAGGTACTGGGGACCGCCACCAGATAGATCTCAACCTAGTACTGTTACAGATTTTTTTGTGTGTTGTTTTGTTTTCAAACTGCAAACCAGAGCTCTGGAAAAATACTTGGTTTGGCAGGTTACTAAAATGGCCAAAAGAAAACCTTTAAAAGGGTTAATAGCTGCAGTGTTGGGAAATTATCATGAAGGTCATGCAGTCCGTTTTCTCACTCAGACCAGTGTATCAGAAAAGAAGAAGGAAAATGCCTTGGCACCGGGTAAGTCTGATTTTTTTTTTATTTAAAGTTGTTTTATGTCTGTCTGTTTTATTTCTGTAATACATACACTAAACAAGGTAATGCTCTGTCTTTCTCGTGCATATTTTCTAGCGTATATCTGTGTTCTGTAATTATGTTCTGTTGTCAAGGTTGCGAGATAGGACTGACTGCCTTCGGTGCACAACATGTTACAGTATAAAAAAAAAAAGAAAGAGGAAGCTTCTTTGCCTCATATCTGACTGTTTTAATTGGTTTTATTTTTAATAAAACATTTGTGCTGCCTAGATAGGGTCATTGAAGAACTTTTATATGTAGTTGTTGGTTGGAGCAGGTAGTGTTGATGGTGAAGAGTTATGACGTCATAGATTGCAATGTGCAGAAAGATTTGTAGTTTGCAAGCAACATGCCAAGCCACTGCTAGGTGAAAATGTAATGTGTTAACAGCTATAAATGGCTTTATCATACTTCTAGTTAAAACCAGAAACTTTTTGCAAAATGGCAGAGTGCCATATTTTGGCTATGCGCCAAAAGGTATAACCATGTTATACTAGATGTGTTCACTTACAGATGGTATGTTGTGCTGTATTTTAAAGGAATTGAAAGGTGTTTAAAAAAGTGTTTTGTTCTGGAAAGATTTGGCATGGAGATATGTATAAATGTGTTAGTTTAAAAATTGTCAGTGTTACAAGACAGGCGGGAGGCAGCACATATATCTAAAACGCATAGTTTTTTCTAATGAAACCATGGGCTACACTCAGCAAATTGGTGTCAAATAATGTCAGTCTTATTTTCTGTTAAGTATTTCTTTTTGTGTATGTGTACTGTCTTGGCCAGCAGTTTTATTGTGTGCTCTATTATTTAAAGATATTTTAATATCAGTAGTGTTCAAGGACACTACAAAAATAACTGGGTTTGAACGACCCTTGCATGCACGCTGTGACCTTTTGCACATTATTTGACCTTCTTGTGTTTCAACATTTTATGTTACTACCAGTTCAAACTTGATGTGTATTCCATACCTAAAGCACAACTTTTCACACAAAATGTATGTTTTCATGAAAGCACACGAAGAGTGAACCATGTAATTTGACTTTTTATTGCAAAACTAGTATTCTAAGTGAAGAGGAACAAACTTTTCTTCTCTTCTCACTGCTTCTGACTTGTAGCCAACACAGTCAATACTCCAGCTGGAAGGGGAGAATTATTTATCATCTCCCCATATTTTTATTATATATATATACACAGTACGCTTTTGAAAAAAGGACTATTACAGCTGTTTTTGAGAGTTTACCATCTACAGTTAAAAAACAATGGTTTTGGTTTTTATGTGTGACCATGGTGTAATCATTTTTTTCCTTTTAAAATGCATTCTAAGAGATACGTACGTACGGTATTACCATCAATCCGGATTTTTTATAAACTCAGCTGACATTTTGTCATGCTTAGGATAAGGAAACCCAGGGACGCTTGGCTTCTTTTATCCTATGGAAATAATCTTGTTTTATTTTTAAACTTGTGTATGTTTGCTTTTGTTGTTTGTCTGTGTTTCTTCTCTTTCTTCTAGAGAAAAAGAAGTTCCCCACCTTTATAGTAAGGTATGAAACTTACTAAACTAATTGTAATATTATCTTGTTATAATTTAAAGTGTAGTAGGTGGGGACTGCAATGGGGCCACCCCATTACCATTTATCCAGTGCACATTTTTTTTAAGGTACTGTGCGATTAGCTACTAATATCGCCAGACCATTTCTGGGTTAATATTCATGTCACCATCCGCAGCTAACCTTTTTATTGCTACGGTATTCGAGCTGTCTCTTCCACCAGTAGGAGCTGAGGGGGAGGGGGTAAGCTACCCTTCCTCCCTTCCAGTGTAATACCCACAAAGGTTGCAAGGTACATCACTGTTCCCCCAAAGGGGTAAATAAAGAAAATGTGAATTTGCCAATAATTGTTTCTTGTTTACAGGTTTTAAAAAGACCCAAGGTATTTTGACAGCATAACCCAGCCCAAGCCCTTCTGCTTTGTCTAGTGCAAACAGTTAAATCTCACACCTATTATTAGTACAAGGGCTTCTGCCCTCAGCAAGTAATCAGTTACGCTGGAGGGTAAAGTTGTGTATGTATGTCCACACATATTCATTCTTTTGATTGTCTTTTCAGCTTTTTTATCCTGTCAAAACAAATGTAAAACAACTTTTGTCATAGCCTTACAGCAATGAATGCATTTTTTTTTCAACCAGTAAATTCACAATACTCTAACATTCCTGGACTCTGAACTAAGTTTACAGTTTATATTTGTTGTTTAAAATGTATGTTATGCATTATGCTCAATACTGAAATTGTTCTATTGCAAACACTAATGTTTCACGTTTATGTTATGATGTTTTGATGTACATCTTGCTACACTGCATCATGTGTGTATTCAGAAAAGTGCTCCACATGTATAACGTTTTTAATGCTCATAACCAAACCTAAATACTGGGGTCAGCATTGCTGACCCACCCCTATAATATGTTCCAAAGCAAAACCCCAAACAAATTAATGCTCCATTTGTCTTATTACTCACAGGTGCAATAGGCACTGTTATTAACTTGGCATAGGCCAACAACATATGTATTTGTCCCACTAATTGCATAGTGTAACAGGCATATTGCTATGAACTTTATGTTTGCGTGTTATTGTAACATTACAAGATTTTATAACTCAGGTCTCAGTCAGGCCTGCTTGCAACAGACAGGGAAATAATGTTCATCACTGTCATAACTGCTTCTGTGATTTGAAAGCAGGGTGTAACCATAACATTGTCATGATTTACAAATGGTCAAATGGTATAATTGAACCTCGGCCTGCACCCCCAGGTGTGCGGTTGATGTCCCATTTTTATTTTTCTCTTTCTAATTGCCAAAATTTAGGCTCTGTCACACCACTCTTTACAAAAGAAAAAAGTAAATGGTTTAAAAGATTGTTATTTATGTGTTTTTAACTCAGTGTCTAACACACTTTGCAAGTTTGCAGGTTTCCACGGTGTGGCACACATAAGATCTCCACGTTCAACAGCAGTAATACTTTCATCTAAGTTGCCAAGACCTTCATCTTTTTCCTTAAAAAAAAAAACAACTGCCACAGTTTTGATGTTATCACCATCTTTGTGCCTGACTGGTTCCGTATAAGGACTATTGCATGAATCCAGTTATTATTAAATCAACTGAATAAGGTCCAGTCAGTTCAGACTCTGCAATCAAGCTTATTGTTTCTGCTTACTATAAAGTTAAGTCTGGGGTAGGGGCAATCCCCTAACTTCAGCAAAAACATTTTTTCCAATTGATCGTCAAGCAAGACATCCATTTTCTTCGCTGCTGCTTGTTCCAAACATGGCTGGTACTTTCTACAACCCTATTGCTCTGTTATGGACTGTGTTATTAATGGTTTATTGTCAATTGTTACCTTTTTATGGACTGTTAATCTTTATTACAGGGTGTAATCAACTACCGCAACACAAATGCCATGCAAGTGTGTGTGTGTGGCTCCATTAAAAGAACTCAATGAACTCAATGCACAATCTAATCCACCCCTGGCCAGTGTGTCTGCCAATCAGCCATCCAGCAGCCAGCAACATGAACACTGACTTTTCTACTGTGCTGGTGTTTGTTTTTAAATTACTGTCTGCATTGCCCCATGTGCCTTGTGGGGTTACTACCGTTCTGCAAATGACATTTCACCTGTACTGTAACTACACCAACTTGTGGTTACTTATATGTACTTTATGAACTGTTAATTTCATGGACTATTATATTTTATAAGGACTTATCTGTCAAGAGACATTATCAACAAATTCTTCAATCAAGTTCCAAGGGTGTGCCACACCTCAACACAAGGTAGCATCTACCTTATCCACTCTCAAAGTGAATTCCATAAACTCTTTTTCATCAACAAAATTGTTATGTTATATTGTGTTATACGTGGTGTCACATGTTAGCATTTTTCACATATTTCAATTGTGGTGTTGACATCCCTCAATTCTGTATTATGTTTTACAAACTCACAATTTGTGTTCCGTCTGTAACCACCCTTGCACCAACTCCAGAACAGGATGCTTTTTATAAATGCCTTGACTATCTGTATGCAGGCAATCAGTTTTAAATCATATACCTATTCACCTAGTCTAACAGTCTAAAAGTAGAAATGTTTAGTTTTTTTTTTAACCTTCAGTTAATAACTAACATCTTTACATTAATGTTCAATTTTTGAGAATGTTCGAGTCCCTCAGGGGCCTCCTATCTTCAGGGTGAAAAATATTAAAAGTGGCCAAGGTTTTAGTAATCAGTGACCAAACTTTTATCAACAATATGTAGTTGGCTAACCAAAAGATTGAGGAAGTAAAAGGTGTAAAATGGCTAGTGTAAATTGCTAAAGGGCTAGTAAAAGGTAAAAATGGTTAGTAAATGACTAAATGATGCCAACATGTAAATTAGTATATCTAGTAGCAAAAGGCTGCAAGAGGCTAAATACCACCATGTCACTTAATATGTGTGTGTGTGTGTGTGTGTGTGTGTGTGTGTGTGTGTGAGACTTTAAAAGGGTTAATTGTAAGATTCTATACAATGAAGAAAATAGCTGAAAGCATAAGGTGAGGCTGTGGCCGAAATATGCACACAGCTGTGTTTAGCCTTGACTATTAAAAGTTTCTCATCATATAATTCTCTTGTGTTAAAAACAAAATATGTTTAACAGAAAACTGATGAGAAATAATGAGATACAGGACCCAAGGCAGCAGGGTTTCACCAGGGGGAGGTCATGTCAGACCAACCTCATTGAATTTTTTGACTGGGTGACTAGGGAGGTGGATCAGGGGAGGGCAGTGGACATGGCCTATCTGGACTTCAGCAAGGCCTTGACACTGTGCCACATAGAAGACTATTACACAAACTGGGGAATATGGGTGTGGGCAGGACAGTAGTGTGGTGGGTAGGTAACTGGCTGGGTGGCAGGACACAGAGGGTGGTGGTAAATGGCTGTCACTCCACAGAGGAAGAGTGACCAGTGGGGTACCACAGGGATCAGTGCTGGGACCGGTCCTATTCAACATCTTCATCAGTGACATTGCACAGGATCTAGAAGGCAGAATTTCACTGTTCGCTGATGACACAAAGCTCTGTAACAGAGTAGACACACCAGAGGGTGTAGACAGAATGAGAAGGGACCTGCAGAATCTTGAAGAATGGTCAAGGGTTTGGCAGTTGAAATTCAATGCAAAGAAGTGCAAGATAATGCATATGGGGCACAAAAACCCTGGCATAATATATCAGTTAGGGGGGTGAGGATATAGCATGCACCAAGCAGGAAAGGATCTTGGGGTTGTCATCTCTGATGACCTCAAGGTAGGGAACAGTGTGACAAGGCATCAGGTAAAGCAAATAGGATGCTGGGATGTATAGGCAGGGCATCACCAGCAGGAAAAGGAGGTCATAATTCCGCATACAAGACACTAGTGAGGCCCCACCTGGAGTACAGTGTACAGTTCTGGAGACCATACCTACGTAAGGACATAGACAGGGTAGAGAAGGTTCAGAGGAGGGCAACAAAGATTGTGCATGGGTTGCATCACAAGTCCTATGAAGACAGGTTGAAGGAACTGAACATGTACTCCCTGGAGGAGAGGAGGAGAGAGGGATATGATAGAGACATACAAGTATCTTACAGGGAGGAACAGGGTGCAGGAAAACACTATTTTTAGCGAAAAGATGTTTCAGGACTAGAGGGCATGGGATGAAGTTGGAGGGAGGACGATTCAGAGGAAACATGAGAAAGAATTTCTTCACAGAACGGGTGGTGGACAAGTGAACACCCTGCCGGAGGAAGTGGTGGGAGCTGAAACAATCACGGGATTTAAGAATGCATGGGATAGACATAAAGGAATTCTAGAGGTCAGGGGTAAGGGGAAATAGACTTCTAGGAAAACAAACTGAACTTACAAGCTCAAATGGGCAGACTAGGTGGGCCATAGGCCCTTATCTGCCGACACTGTCTATGTATCTATGTATCTATGTATACCTCATTTGGTTGCTGGTACAAGGTTACTTTGACATTTGTAGCAAGCTAGTCACTTCTCTCATATGCTTTTTGGCTCCCAAAACAAAAGTTATTTGTAATAAATATACTATTCCGTCACCATTTGTTTTCCCGTTCTATAATGAGCCAGACGTAACAAAAATATAAATCGATATCTAGTTGATACAGAGTATCAAAAGGGGGGAGTGTGAGTGATTTTATTTTTAAAAGAATATAAAAAATAATGCTTAGTCTCACATGATTTAACTAAGTAGCTAAAATAAATGCGCATGTCCAGGCTTGCTGAAGCAGGGTTACTTTAGGTGAAAAATATAGCTGTGTAGCTGAATAAAACTAGTTAGAACTGGCAGTTGCTGTCTGATAAGAAAGAACTGAATAAGTGGAAAAACAACTCCATATAAGGAAAATGCTGATAGTAAGAGATAAGAAAAAGCTGTTGTAAGCATGCTTAGAATGAAATCACCTATAGCTACGCCTAAGTAAACTGTAAAATGTATATAAGCTACTGTGAGCAGTAATTGGAGTGCTTCTCCTTTGCAGAAGTCCCGCATGCATGTGTAAGGTTTGATCAAATAAATCGACGTTAAGACAAAACCCAGTGGTGTGGTTTTTGCCCCGTGACGACGGGAGCGGTTGCTCAGGTAATACTTACAGTGAGAGAATTTGCGATCACAACATACCATTAGCAGATAAGAAAAAATTACTCACCTTAGTAATGTTGTTTCTTCTAATGGAGTCTTGCTGTATTCTGACTGTTGCAGTTAGGTCCTGCCTTTCAACTGCCCCAGAGAACAAAGAGTTAACTTTCCATGGCCAGCATGGAATGTTCAGCGCGAGCTCGGTTGAAGCCCCTGTCTGTTGCTGTTTAAACTCCAACCATCGGATCTTTACAAGCAATACTCACTAGAAGTTCTGTGTGGAAACTATAAAACTCACACTAGCCAACTGGCAATTAAATTTATTAAAAAGGTTTTTTTGGTTTCAAAGCAAAGACTCAAGTCAGAAAACCCCCAAAAAACAAAACACAACACACACCCAAAGTAAAGGAGGGTGAAAAGGGGCACCTCTAGGGTGCCAACACTGCTCCTGCCCACATACATCCCAAAAACCAGGTTCTGAGAGGGGAGGCGGGGGGAGGTTAGAATACAGCAAGACTCCATTAGAAGAAACAACATTACTAAGGTGAGTAATTTTTTCTTCAAACATGAAATCTTGCTGTATTCTGACTACTGCAAACTACCAAGCAGTACCTCCATGGAGGAGGGACAGAACCTACTTTGGGAATAGGCTGTGAAGTACTGCTGTGCCAAACTGAGCATCACTCCTAGCCTGGATATCCAGGGAGTAATGCTTGGTGAATGTATGGACTGTTTTCCAGGTGGCTGCTTGACACATTTCTAAGATAGGAATATCCCTGGCAGCAGCCAGGGAAGCAGCTGTACCTCTAGTAGAGTGAGCCCTCAGGCCTGAGGGTGGGGTTCTACCCAGCTTTTCATAGCAGAATTGTATAAAAGACACAATCCACCTGGCAATTGGTCTCTTAGTGGCAGGTTTGCCCTTGCCGACCTCTCCATATGTGAGGAACAACTGAGGACTCAAACCTGTGACCCTTGGTGCGCTCTATGTAGTAGCTGAGGGCCCTTTTAACATCCAAGCTGTGCAGCCTCCTTTCTCCAGAGGAGGAATGGTCAGTGAAGAAAACAGGGAGAGACAGACTGATTAAGGTGGAAATCTGAAACAACCTTAGGCAAAAACTTCCTGTTAATTTTAGGACCACTTTATCTCTATGAAAAGAGATGAAATCAGGCTCCACTGACAGGGCTTGCAATTCACTGATATGCCTGGCAGAGGTAATGGCTACCAAAACACAGTTTTCCAAGTCAAGTACTTAAGCTCTGCAGAGGACAAAGGCTCAAAGGGTGGTTGCATAAGCTGAGCAATGCAAACATTAAGGTCCCAAGCAGGAGCAGGGTCCCTAAAGGCGGAATTGGTGTGCAGCAATCCCTTGAAGAACTTACAAAACACAGGATGGGCTGACAGAGGAGAGGGTTTGCCTACTGACAAGAAGGCAGAAACAGCTGCCAAATGCACTTTAAGTGTAGCTGGCCTAAGTCCTAAGCCATTAAGATGGACCATATAGTCCAGAACTATAGGCAACCCAGCAGATTCTGGAGAAATATACTTATTAGAGCATCAAATAGTGAACCTTTTCCATTTGGAGTTGTAAGTCTTTCTGGTGGAAGGCTTTCGAGAAGCCTTAACGATATCCAGAACCCCTTGAGAAAGGTGCAGATCAGCAAACTCTAACACTTCAAGAGCCATGCCTTCAGATTGAAAGACTTGAGGCTCGGATACAAAATCCTCCCCTGAGAGGATGTCAACAGGTTGTAATTCCTGGGAAGAGATAGGGGAAGGTGGACTGCTAAGGTCAGCAGCAGTGGGTACCAGGGCTGTCTGGACCAGTCTGGAGCAATCAGAATCACTTTGCATGGTTGTGACCTGATCTTGACTAACACTTTGAACAGGACAGGGAAGAGGGAAAAAGCATACAGAAATTTCCCTTCCCAATTCAGAATCAGGGCATCCAGGGGGACTGATCCCAAGACTCGGGGTCTGCAACAAAAGAGAAGAAGTTGGTGATTGTCTGGGGCTGCAAAAAGATCTGTCTGTGGAGTGCCCCATCTCGAGAAAATCACCTTCAAAACTAAGGGATCTAGGGTCCACTCGTGATGGCCCTGGGATATCCTGCTGAGAGCATCTGCTAGGACATTGTCCTTCCCTGGGAGGTGAACTGGTATCAGAGAGGTTTGCAAGGAATAGGCCAGGGACCACAACTTCACTGCCTCTGTGCACAAGGCCGTAGACCGAGTGCCTCCTTGCTTGTGATGTACCACATGGTGGTGGTGGTGGTGTCTGTTCTGATCTGGACCTTCTTCTGTACAGATTTGGAAAAGACTCGCAGTGCCAGAAACATTGCTCTGAGTTCCAAGAGACTGATGTGAAGCAGAGATTCTTGAGGTGACCACAGTCCCTGGGTGGTAAGATCCCCCAGGTGGGCTCCCCAGCCCAGCAGGGAAGCATCTGTGGTGAGTATCACTGAATGAGACTGAGTGACAAAAGGAACTCCTTGTCTCAAATTGTCCTGATCCTGCCACCACTGCAAAGCCTAGATCAGGGTTCAGGTCAGTGGGACTAGTTTGGTAATGGAATCTTTTCTTTGGGACTAGAAGACTCTTAAGTGGAACTGAATGTCCCTCATCTGGAATCTTGCTCCCTGGACCACTGCTGTGGAAGCTGCCATGTGGCCTGGAAGCTGAAGGAAATGCCCTGCTGGTCGATACATCTGTAGGGTGAATGAAGAGGCCAGTTCCATAAGGGTCCCTGCCCTGTCCAGGGGAAGGAAGGCTCTTGCCCTTACTGTATCCAGTTCCACCCCTATGAAGGTGAGGAGCTGTACTGGCTCGAGAACTGACTTTGGAAGGTTGAGGAGGAATCCTATGGAAGTGAGCACTTGCTGAGTTACTTGCAGATGTGACTAGACTTGGTCTGGAGACTGACCCACTATGAGCCAGTCATCCAGATATGTAAAGATGGAAATCTTTTTTCTCCTTAGGAAAGCAACCACTACTGCCAGGCACTTTGTGAACACCCTTGGGGCTGATGTTAGGCCAAAGGGCATTGCAATGAATGGATAGTGGCCTGAGGGCAACTCGGACCTTAGGTACTTTCTGTGGGAGCACCTGATGGGAATGTGAAAGTAGGCATCTTTGAGGTCCAGGGAGGCTAGCCAGTCCCCTGGCCTTAGAGAGGGCAGAATTATTCCCAGAGTCACCATTTTGAACTTTGGTTTTAAAAGGTGCTTGTTCAGATATCTCAGATCCAGGATGGGTCGCCATTCTCCTGTTTTTGGGGGGGTTAGGAAGTACCTGGAGTACAATCCTTTGCCCTTATGTAGGATAGGAACCCTTTCTATGGCTCTGAGAGCCAGGAGGGAAGAAACCTCTGCCTCTAGGGCAAGGGTCTCTGATGGATTTGCAGGTGGAAAGGATTTGGTTCTCATCTTGGGAAATTTTTTTGAAGCTGAGAACCAGTCCCTGGCTTACTACTTCCAGGACCCACTTGTCTGATGTCAGAGACTTCCAGTCCTGGACAAAGTAAGCCAGCCTGCCTCCTACAGGTATTGGAGAATCAGCACAGGCAGACCCATCAGGGTGTCTGCTTGGCAGGGACTTTAGGCTGAGGGGTGGAAGCAGGCCTGCTCATTCCCCGTCTGCCTCTCCCTCTGAAGAACCCCCTCTGAGCATAAGCAGAGGAAGAGGCCTGGGCTTGGTAAAGAGGCCTTTGAAAGGGCCTGCCCCTGCCCCTGGAGTGCTGTCTCTGAGGAGTGGCTTGCCATTCTTTGGCCTGAGCACTCCTGTAGGTGGCCCTGTACTCGTCCATCTTTTTCATGTAGTTCTCTGTCTGCTCCCCAAACAGAGAATTACCAATGACAGGAAAATCCATGGCCTTAGCGTGGGTATCTGGTGATAGGCTAGTACATCTGAGCCAAGCCATCCTCCGAAGGGTCACAGATGTAGCCATGACTCTAGATGAAACATCACTGGAGTCCACAGCAGCATGAAATTGCACCTTGGATGCCTCAATTCCATCTGCAGCCACCTGCTCCAGCTCCTTGGCAAGCTGGTCAGGGGCCTGTTTAGCGAGAGGCAGCACAGTGTCCCACCTGGAATTCTGGTGTCTAGCTGTGTAGGCCATATAGTTAGCCTGCCCGAGTCCCAAAGATGCTGCCATGTACCGCTTCTTTGCCATGGCATCAATCCTCCTGGATCCTTATCTGGGGGGTGTGATGCCAAGGGAATATTTGCCTTATCACGGGCAGCAGCCTGCACTACCCCAACATGGCTGCATTGCTGAGAAAGGAACTCCGTGTCTGAGCCTGAAAGGGTATACCTCTTGTCCATTCGTCTGTCCACAGGAGGTATGGAGTTAGGAGTCTTTGGAATTTAATGTCTGTTTCCCAAAAGATTTATGGAGCGGAATAGACAGTCTCCTGGACTCTGGGATGTCCATCATTTCAACAAAATCAGGCTCCTCCTGATCCTCTACTGCTTCTTCCGCTGGAAGCTGGAGGGTTTCAGCCACTTTCTTGTAAAACATAAAGTGGGAACGGGACTCAGAAAGCCTAGGAGGAGAAACACCTTAAGGTCTGTCTGGGGAGATGTCCAGGTCAATAGGCACATCCAGACTTTCATAATCACCATCATCATCCTCCCCATACTCTCTCTCATCCGGTTCATAAAATTCTTCTAAAGTACAATCCGGAACCGGGGGAACCGACCCCCTGCCAGATGGTGCTGGTTCGGCCAGAACCAAAGTTAGCGATTGCGCTATCCTTATCGTTTTGGCTATTTCATCAGCGGTCGGAGAAAGAACTTGTGGATCAGAACCAGATGATTTTTCTCTTCTCTTTCTTTTAACCAGAACTGACTCCTCAGAATTGGCTCTCCTTTTGCCTGAAGAAGTTTCGCCCTGGCCAGAGGGCACTCCTTCTGGTTCGGTCGGAACCGAACCGGGCTGGCCATCCGGGTCAGCGGACATCTCGGCCTCCCTTTCCCTCAGTCTACCTACTCTCTTATCCAGGGCAGCTCTGGGAAAACTTTTACAAATTTGGCAGTCGGAATCGAGGTGTTCAAACCCCAGACAATAAACACAGGTGGTGTGGGGATCAGCCTTAGCAAAGGCTTCCCCACACACACTGCACTGTTGAAACCCAGTGGGCCCGTTTTGTTTCTTGGGTTTCTCAGACATGGCCAATCCTATCCAAAACTTACCCTTTTTTCGGCAATCTGCCAGGCAAGACTCCTCTATCGGTTCCTGACCGTGTTACGGGTCTTGGAAAAAAACGTAATTAAATCCGTCTTTTTAGAACAGATACAGACCGGTTACCACACTCTAATTACATTCAAAACTTTTTAAGACCAATCTGATCAGTTCAAACCGAACCGATCCCAAATGTAAAAGTTCCACACAGAAACTAAATGTAAAACCTACCTAGTACTCACGGTACCACAAACAGAGACTTAAACCAACAGATTCAGTAGCAGAAATTCGGTAGAAACCAAGCGAAAAACAACACTTTAACCAACTTTTTTGAACCGAGCAAAGGAGAAATCTCCGGAGCGACTGTTCAGTGAGGCGGAGTAAAGAATCTGACGGTTGGAGTTTAAACAACAGCAGACAGGGGCTTCAACCAAGCTCGCACCGAGCATTCCATGCTGGCCATGGACAGTTAACTCTTTGTTCTCCGGGGCAGTTGAAAGGCAGGACCTAACTGCAATAGTCAGAATACAGCAAGACTTCATGTTGTTTGAATAACCACCAAACAGTTTACTTCGAATTAAAGGAATCCTTTATAAATCAGTCAGGGATGACAAAAATTCCTAATTTCAGAAAAGCTAAATTTAAGGAAATGAGAGAAATGCTTCTACTGTAGGACTGGAAATCAGATTTCATAAACTGTACAACTGCTAAAATGTGGGACTTGCTGTTAGCCAAAATCAAGATGGCAACCGACAAATACATTCCATATATAGCAAAAAACTCCAGTAAAGGGAACAGCCCCAAATGGTTTAACCATAAACTTAAAAAACAAATAAAACTTAAAAACAGAATGTATAAGCAAATGAGGAATAAAAAGATCATCCTACCCGATTATAGATAACAGGACAGAAAAGTAAGGAAGTTAATTAAAAAAGCTAAGTCAGATTTTGAGTTGAATTTGACAAAAAATACAAAGGATAATTATAAAAATGTCTACTCGTACATAAACAATAAAAGAGGAAACAAACGGTGTACAGGCCCCTTCAAGGATACAAATGGGGAAATACTAGGTACATCAGCAATGGTGAATCTACAAAACAATTACTTTGGATCTGTGTTTAATCCTAAAGGAAATCCCCCAGTCAGTAAAGGCTAGAACAGCTCAATAAAGGAACAAATACAGATTGATATAACATGTTACCACTAGATCAACGTGCCCATACATCCGCCTTTCTATTTTAAGGCTATTCCAAATGCTGATGTTCTAAAACTATTAAACTCAGTCTCTGATAGTACTAGTGTAGGCTCAGACAACCTAGAGCCTAAACTCCTGAAGCTGGCTGCTCCTTTTATTGCAGCCCCACTGGCTACAATCGTTACACTGTCTCTCTGCCATGGTCATGTTCAGGACATATGGAAATTGGCAAAAGTCACCACAGTCTAAGAAAGGTGACAATGAGGACATAGCTAATTATAGGCCCATAGCCATTCACTTAGTACTAAACAAAATACTCGAGAAATAAGTGGCTATACAGGTCACCGGGTTCCTCTCTAAATATACCCTCCTATCACCTGCTCAACATAGTTTCCTCAAGGTGCACAGCACCTCTACCACTCTGATACAATTTACAAATGATACCCTTACTGCTATCGATCACGGTCTCATGACTGGTGCAGTGTTCATTAACCTCTCAAAGGCATTTGATCTTGTAGATCACGCTCTTCTGCTTGATTGCCTTAGCTTCACTGGTTTCTCGGAGCACGCCACAAACTGGTTCCAGAGCTACTTAAGCAAAAGAAGACAACAGGCAAAATGTAATTCTGTGGTATCAGTCTCTGCGCCTATCACTGTTGGTGTTCCTCAAGGCTCCATCTTGGGACCTCTTCTCTTCTCCATTTTTATAAAAGACATATCTTCTAACACCCCTTGGTGCTCAACAATCTTGTATGCAGATGATCTGGTGCTCTACACCTCCTCTGCAAACATAGAAGAAATAAATAGTCGACTAACATCTGCATTTCTCATAATGCAAGAAAGGAGCCACAACAAAAGGCTCATCCTAAACATAAGTAAAACTCAGGACATGCTCTTTGGATCTGCAACCAAACTGCAACCTTTTCAACGTCTCCTGTGCAAATGACTCCCCTCTTATGAAAATAATCTCATTTAACTATTTATGTGCACTGCTTGATGAAACCCTCAACTTTGAGCAACACACATCAACACCAGCAAGTCAGTAAACTCCAAACTCTGAATAGCTTACAGGACTAGTCGGATGCTTACCCCCTCAGCTAGACTGGGTATTTCTAGGAGTATCCTACTTCCATCCCTTGTGTATGGTGCTGTCACCTATATAAATGCTTTGAAAACCACCCTAAGTAAGTGGGATACAACGTACAATAATATCTGTCGTCGTGCCTTGGCTTCCCCACGTTTGAAGCACCATTGCTAGCTATATGTAGACCTTAGATGGCCTTCTCCATCTGCCAATCGACTCCTTGCCCTTGGTACTCTGCTTGACATCATCAGAACTAATCTACCTACCTCTCTTGCAGGCATGCTCGTGCCTCTGTCCCCCACCTATGGCCTCCGCTCTACTGGATTCTCTCTACTATACCCCCCTAGGCGCAGAACCCTAAAAGGAACCTCAGCTTTCTCCTGCCTGGCTCCAAAATATTGGCATTCCCAACCTCTTAATGTTCACACTGCACCTAGTCATATTGCTTATAAAAAGATGCATCACACATTCCTTGTTCCTGTTTTAAACCCCCCATAGGGTGATTGACATCCCCTTCCTCAGCTCTCAAAATCAGTGTTCATTTCAGGCCGTGGGATCGCGCCAATTGCGCGCCCAGCAGCAAACCTGGCCCCTATTTAAACTGCTCTGTGAGCCTTTTAGGCACGTCTGTGTTGCTTTAAGGACTCGCGCTCTGTGCATGCGCGCCACGACAGTCAGACTCTGTGACTGTATATTTTTATCCCGGAGGCAGGATGGAGCAGTTGCTGAATGAAGAATGCCCTTGGGGCTGGGGGCATGTTGCAGTCTTCAGCAGCTGCAGATTGGAGGAGTTCACCCTCCGTGAGCTTGAGAGGCACACTCACAGACTATGCCAGGCAAAAACGCGCTTGGGGGGCGTGTCAGTCTCAGCGGCTCTCAGCTCTCACAGTATTGGTGCCCGCTATAGGTCCGTTGGAGAGGACCCGTCACCAGCCCGAGATGGGCAAATTGGGGCAGGAGTTAGTGCCTTCATCAGCCACGGAGTGGTTGAAATTGTTTGATGGGCAGGTGCTCTCGTCTGTACCATGTGATGTGCACGAGACACACACAAGGTACAGATCCCGCTACTAGATCGAAGGTACAGCTGCTTGTGCAGTTGGTTGGAGACGCGTGGAGTAAGCAGGCAGCACATCCCCGAGGCGACAGTTCAGAATCACTTCAAACCCGATCACTAGTTTATTTTTAGGCTAATACAGCTTGTATTAACAGCTGTTAGAGCCACACCAGTTGATAACTTTACATTTGGCTCTTAGTAGTAAAAGATTTTGGCTTTGGGAAGCAGCACAGTACTTTTAGTAGGAGCCAGGGATGATTGGGAGGCCTCTGCCTTAATGATCTCCACGCAGACCAGGCTCCTAAAAATCAGTGGTTGGATGGAGGCAGTGTGTTCACTGTTGTAATAAAAATTTGGTTGGGAGGGGGGCCTGATAAAAACTTCGGACAATTGAGTCAGTCTACAAGACTGAGAACTGTGGATGGTGGTGACTGCAGCTTAAGCTTAAGGAGAACAGGGAAGGTTATTTGAATGAGACAACAGGGATAAGAAGGGTCACTTGACAGTTTGTGTTGGAGTGGCTAAGCCACTAGTTAGTTGGCAGCATCAACAAGTCAGGTGACTAACAGAACTAAATATCAGCAAGGAAATCACAGAATAAAATAGATCAGTTGGTGGCTGTGCAGTGTGTGAAGTAAGGTCGGGGTTCTTGTCACAGAAAGCCACAGCAGTCTCAGACTGTTGATAAAACTGAAGGGAAAAAAAATAGGAAAAACAAAAAATAAATAATAACACTTAAGCAGAGGAGAGCAGGACTGTGTGAGGAGGGGGCTGTCACTGTAGTCATTTCTTTTTCACTTAAAAAGGTGACAGTCAAGTCACAGTGAACAGAAAACATAACATTTGCCAAGAAAAAGAAATAAAGCAGACGAAAGCAGTGTGTTTTTGTTAACTTAGTTTATTAAGACTAAGGTGAGAAGTCAGTAAACTTGAAGTAAAGAAGCAAGGGGCAGGGCTCTGTCTTTGCTTTTACACATTTTTGGAGTGGAGAGTTGCATTATTACAAGGAACGGTTAAAAAATATGTGTATATATCTGCAATTACATTACTATAGAAAAGAAAGGAAATAAGACAGCAGAAACTTTAATTTTAGGAAAAAACTGGGTGGGTGGGACAGAAAAAAAATAAATGAGCTGCAAGCAGACAGTGACTGGCTGCTAGAGTTCTGAATTTCCGCTGACTACTACCTTGTTTGCATATGGTGTAAAAATAAAATAAGAGTCAGACACAGACATTTGTCAAACTTTTTTTATTTAAACATTTTGTCAGTGACACACGTCAACCATATTATTGGACATTCTTACTTGCTTCCCCAGTCACCCTCCTCGTAAGAATATAAAAAACAAGGCCTGTTGAGCTTTTATAAAATAAAGCAGTCATGGCAAAAAAACAAGTGAACATTAAAACATTTTTCAGGTTTTCTGCACCTAAGAGACTATGTACTGCTGCATCAGGATCTTCCAAAAATTCAAATGGGAGCAATGTGGTGCCAGTTCTGTCTTCTGAGAAGCAGACTGTGTTGTCCGTCACTGTGGCAGACACATAGTTGGGACCTGGTGACAGTGCTAGCCAGTCACAACTTGATTTAGACTCAGAGTCTGCTGCTTGTGAACTACTCAGCAGCCAGTCCCATGTGGCCAGTATTAAACGTAATTTTCAGGGCCGCTGGCTCACAATGTACAGGTGGTTGAGATATAATTCAGAAAAAAATGTGATGACTTGTGCTGTGTGCATCAGTAGAAATAAACAAAATACTCGGACTTCTGGCACTGACAATTTCAGGACAAGCACCCTGACTAGGCATGCTGACTCGGCAGATCACAGAGATGCTATGGCAGCTGAAGATATGCAGGGGGATTTGCAGCATGCATTCAGAAAAGCTATATCTGAAAAAGATCAAGCTATTCTAGTTGCCATGAAGAGTATTTAATGGATGGCCAAAGAAAACTTGCCAGTTCATAAATATAACAAGTTTAATGGAATTTTTGTCTAGTTTAGATTGTCCTTTTGTTGACAAACTGTCTGTGGCCAAGAATGCCTCGTATTCATCAGAATCTACAACCAATGACATCCTCGAATGCACAGCCTTGGTAATTAGGCAGGAGACAAGTAAAAAATTAGAAAATAGCCCATACATCACACTAATCTGTGATAACAGCACAGACATCACTGTCGCCAAAAAACTAGTATTGTATGCAAGAGTGCTTGATCCTGAAAGTTTTGTTCCATCTACTCATTTTCTAGAGAACTTACAGATCTCTGATGCCACTGGAGCAGGGATAGCTAAAGAATTAAAGCAATTCCTAGCCAGGAAAAAAAAATCAGCATGAAAAAAGTAATGGGATTGGGAAGTGACGGAGCAAAAGTTATGACAGGGACTGATGAGGGAGTCACTGGGCACATGCTACCTGAAATCCCAATGCTAGTAAATATACATTGTGTTGCTCATAGGGTTGCACTCTGTAGTTCACAAGCTGCAGACTCTGTCCCCTACCTAAAAGAATACCAAGTAGGAATACCACGATAACACGCTATGACGATATATCACGATAATTGCCACTGACGATAACTTATCGTTGTGAAAAAACATTATCACGGTTATCGTGCAGCACGATATACCGTGATATACAGTGGTAAAGCACCTCAGCTTGCTTTACCAGCAGCACATCCCTTTCCAGTAGCAACCATGATTCCTGATTCCCCATCATCCTTCTATCAGATTTTTAGTATTTTTCCTTAAAATAAGAAATGCAGTGCTGGCCATGTGGCGTGGAGTTTTGGGGGCCTGAGCTCCTAACCTATCACCAGGGATAGACCTGGGTCGCTCGAGTGTGGACTGCATGAAGGAGGACTGGGCATCCACTGAAGGCTCTCCTTTTTCATTCAGATTTTTTTATCCCTCTGGGGGGCTCCTGGCTGGAGCTGCAGCCTCCCCTCATGAGGAGATTCACCCCTCTGGCTCCCGATGTCCCTGTATCACTGGCCCTGGCTAGTCCCTCACAGATTACCCCCACCGCAGGGCCAGGAGAGAGGGAGGGAACTGGTACTGACTCCCCACTACAGACCCAATTCAGATCACCGGGACCGACTGCCATGGAGACTGGGAGCCATCACTGAGCCTGCCAGGGCTCCGTTTTTCCTGTTTTCTCCCATACCCCCTCCCACAGATGTCATAACATAGGCGTGTGCCTCCTGACCCATACTGCCCTCCAGCCATTGCCAGAGGGCAGTCAACGAGCTGGATGACATGTCCTCTGTCTCCTGAGAGAGAAGAGCTATCCTCTGGATGCTCGATCATCTCTTGCTTCTGCCGACCCCCAGTGACCAGAGCTCATTCCTGAATCTGGGTCACCAGTGTGACGTTCAGCGCCTCGACCCTCAGCTCCACCAGGCCGGCAATGGCTCTTCCTTTGAGGAGAGGGGACAGAGCAAGCTGCTGCTTGATCGCAGTCTAGGGGAGGCTGGATGATGTAGCAATAACAGCCTTTTGACTGGGCTCAGGGGCAGAGTACATATGTCACATACTCGCACCATCACACATGTGCCAGCCCGAGGGAAGGGCAAAAGAAATGGGGGAGGGGGGAGAGAGATATGTGCACCAGTCAACTCAGTACATAAGGACTGCTTGGCCCAACTAGTCTGCCCATTTTGCCCACTTAATATGATATTGCAAACCCTACTTGCTCTCAGTCTTTACCCTCCCTTTCCTAACCTATAAGGTTCCCTTATGCCTGTCCCATGAGTTCTTTAATCCTGTTACAGTTTTTGGCCCGGCTGCCTCCACTGGGAGGCTTTTCCAGGTATTCACCACTCTTTCTGTGAAGAAGTACTTCTTCATATTTCCCCTGAATCTACCCCCCAGCATCGGAGCAAGAACCCTTTTTCTTGAGCTCCTTTTTCTGAAAAATACTTCCCTCGTGTATCCTATTTATATCCATGAGGCATTTGAAAGCATCTGTCGTACCTCCGCTTCTCCAGGGTGTACATATTGAGGTCCTTTAGCCTCCTCTCATAGGGATTTTATTTTTTTGCTCCCCCACCCACACTGGTTGGACTCTCCTTCCAGCTCCGTCATGGACCAGATTCCTGCCCCGGTAGTCCCCCGACCGCCCCATATCACAGTCAGACCCAGAGTACCCCAATGTATCCTTTCATCGGGTGGGTCCCCTACCTTTACAGGAATGAGCCTTCTTTCTGGTCCTGGGTGCTGCTGAGATGGCTGAGGAGGGCTCTGGTACTCCGGCAGCAAGAATCTGGTGGGGGCGGCACCCGATGGACCAGCACACGTTTTTCTCTTTTTCTCCCGCAGGTGCGTGACGTCCATGATGCAAAGCCAATGCCAGCGTCAGTCACGCTCCATGATTAGTCGTACCAGGTGCGCTGCTGTACCCCCAGCCTCCACCTGGGGTCAGTAGGCACCGGTCCTCTGCCCCACCCTCCCCCCAAGAGAAGACAAGCTGTCAGTGGACGCTCCAGCCTTCTCTCCCTGGCCAGCTGTCTGATGCTCAAGTCCATTCCCGAACCCGAGTCGCTGGCGTAGCAGCAGTAAATCTTTCCACTGTGCCAGCAGGCCATGATAGGGCTTTTGATGCAGGCCCTGCATCATTTTAGTTCCCCTTCTCTTGACTGCCTCTACTGTATGTCCTTCTGCAGATGTGGTCTCCAGAACTGGACACAATATTCTAGGTGAGGTCTCACTAATGATTTATACTGCGGTATCACCACCTCCCTCTTTCTGCTGTTGATACCCCTCTGTATGCACTCTAGCATCCCACTAGCTCTCCCCACTGCCTTATCACACTGTCGGACCACATTTAGGTTGTCATATACTGTGTGTGTACCCCGGGTCTCTCTCATTCTTGTTGGTCATCAGTACCACTACCTCACCCCTCCCCCCCCATCTTGTATTCTGCCCTGGGTTTCTGTGCTCCAAGTGCATGATTTTGCACTTCTTAGAGCAGAATCTAATTGCCACACTTCTGACCACTCCTCAAGCTTTCTTCAATCTCTATTTATTTTTTTTTCCTACACACACCTCTGCACCAGATTGTCTACCCTACTGCAGATCTTTATGTTATCTGCAAACAAGTCATAATTTCCTTCTAGCCCCTCTGAAATGTTGCCAATAAAAAACATTTAAAAACAGAGGGCCAGTCCCAGTACTGATTCTGGCTGCACCCTGCTGGTCTTCCTCAGAGTGAGCTCCGTTTACCTGTCATCTATCCCCCAACCAATTTCTTACCCAGTTTACAACCTTTGGACCTACTCCCAGGCTATCCAGCTTGTTTGTGTCTCCTATGTGGAATGGTGTTGAAGGCCTTACTGAAATCTAGGCAGGCTACATCCAAGGCTCCACCCTGATCTAACAAAAGTAACAAGGCTTGTGTTACTTGAACACAGACTCCGATTTGTACTACAAGTCGGGTTAAAATTGTAAAAGTAAGTTTTAAAATGCCGCACCGTAGACTTGCATTGAGCATGCGCACCCCCGCACTAGGCAAAAAATGACCTCACAAAACAAGGAAGCACAGGGATGGCATTGGTGATCAGGAAGTGGAAGGGATCAAGCGGCTAACCCCCTAGGAGGCAAATACAATCCCTTACCTTCCTTAGGGGGCTAAGGAGAAACATTTTCAACTAATATGGAGGAACTCCCAGGCAGGTAAGGGAGTCTCCTGATGATCTGGAAGGCAAGGAGAAAAATCTGGGAAAGGCGCTCTTTTAAATAATCAAGTAAAAATATTTGCTCATTCACATTTTAAAATGCATTGTACTCTGTAAACACATGTATTAACTGTGTATTTGAATTTTAATGTAAAAAATGCAAGCAATTTTATAGAAACAGACTCTGACGGCAGATAAGGACCGCTTGGCCCACCCAGTCAGCCCATTTCCCTACCTATTGGAGGAGCTTCAGATCCATCCTATTTAACCAGCAGCTTACTTCTTCCTACCCCCCACCATTATTGCCTTATGTCTGTCCTATGCATTCTTGAAGTCCTCCACTGTTTCTGACCCCACAGCCTCTTCAGGAAGACTGCTACATGCTTCCACCACCCTCTCCGTATAAAGTTCAGAGATTTTAGTGTGAAAAAATGAAAATTTTTTTTTAATATTTTACTCTGCATTATTTTCAACAGACTTCAAAATCGTGTGCATAAATGCATAGCATAGCATTGCTTGAAAAAGAGTCAAATACATGAATTATGCAAAAAACTAGAACTTAAATAGTTTCGCTAACATTGTTGCACGAGTGGCAAAATTATTGTGGTAACAAGGTTATCGCGATAATTTCATCACGGTTACTGTATCGTCTAAATGTTATTATTGTGGCACCCCTAATACCAAGAGGTGCTAACTGGTATTTTCTACCATTTTAAAAGATCAGCCAAAAGAGCTGACAAACTGAAACAAATACAAGAAATGCTGGAGGAGCCAACTCTAAAAGTGAAGGAGGTCCATGATGTGAGGTGGATAGCAGTTTACAAAGTGGTTGAGACCGTTTATCACATCCTAGACTCCCTTCTCACTTTTTTCTGCAATGAGACAGATGCTAGAGCAAAAGGTTATGCCTTAAAAATGTCCAAATATGACTTTATAATGACAGCCTATGTGCTAATGGATGTACTTGCTATAATTATCCAGCTTAGTGTAGTGTTTCAGAAAAGAGATCTGAACATCTCGATGGTCCATGTCAATCTGGAGAAGTGCTTCTCTGATTTAGAAAAAATAAAATCTGGAACAAAGGAAAAAAAAATGTATCTACATGAAGTGGAGAAGGATATCCAGGAAGATGAGGAGGGAAGGCTGGTATTCAAGGGGCATCACATACTAAGGGGAGGCAAAAACCTTTCAATCAAGGACCATTTCATTGACCAGTTGGTTGCAAATTTAAAAGACAGATTCCCCGGGTATGACAGAAACAAGTTGGCTGCTTTTGGAATACTGGGTCTTAGGCCTGTCAGCAGCCTTTCTACAGACAATCTTGAAACCTGGGGAAATGAACAAATTCACGTGCTGCTTGATCATTACGGTCAAGAGCAGAGACACAAACAGTTTGAGACAGTGGCACCACCACTTGTGGGTGCAGACTGCACCAAAGCAGAATGGGAACTGCTGAAGTCACTTGTTGTGAGAGAGGGATACCCGAGGGACAACATGCACACTCTTTGGGGGGTTCATAAACAAATATCATAAGTCAGACTTCCCAATTCTTTTGACACTGGCTGCATTGGCATTAACTGCCCCAGTCCATACAGCAGGTTGTGAGAGGGGCTTCAGTGCCCAGAACATTGTAAAAACTAGCATGAGAAACAGACTGTCTGCTACTAGAGTCAATGATCTGCTGACTGTTGCGGTTGAGGGACCTTGCCAGGCTGAATTTGATTTTCTTTCTTCAATCAATATTTGAAGGAGAAAAAAAACAGAGGCAGTTATTCCAGCACGGGGACTGTACTCTGACTGACTTATAAAGTACAGCACATAACCGAACTATGACTGATGTATTTTAATTTATCCTCCTTGATATCATGCTGTGGCTGCCTCATATTAAACTAATAGGGATATTATAGTTAGCCTGAGGGAGGCTGTATGTTAGATCTGTAAACTGCTATCAGGACTCTACTAGGACTGTTAATGCCTGTGTATTCTTCCAAAATGATCATTAATAATATCTCTTATCTCTATCTCTCTCTCTCTCTCATAAGAGTGCAAGGGTCTCGTCTGGTGCTTTTTTAATTTTTTTGCTGGCAAAAATTCACAGTTTACCACACTGCGAACACTCCAGACACAACTATTGGATGGACACACAAGACTGTGGCTGTTGCCTGAGGCCTATGATCTTGATTGTCGATGCTCGACAGTGACAGAGATGTCAGTGCCTTCTCTTGTAAACTGCTATCCACCTCTGACATCATAAAATACAATTTATTTTCTGAGTCCCAAGTTACATCTCCCTGTTGATCTGCACTTGCTAGTTCATCAGCTTTGCTTATGATACTGATGCCACGTTAGTTAAAATTCTGTATACAATTTTTTTTAAAGAAATGTCATGTATGACCCCACATTTTCCTGAAATGACCCACCTTTTCAGTGGCCAGTGGGTCATTGACCCACCAAATTTGGTTCCTAGAATGAACGCTGCAAAATGTTCAGTTCTGCTCTGACCCCTTGTTACTGTTATATGTAGCTCTTACCATGGATTGTGTGTTATAACTCTACTGCACTACAATTGTATGCTTACTATGTTTTGAACTATTGTGCATTTTCCTGCCATTGTCTCCATAACATTAGCAATACTGTTTACATCACAGAACATCATGTAGATTTTTCCTTGTATGGCTGATTACCTCTGAACTATACCTGTTATTTGTTTTGTCTACCAATTTTGTACTGTATCCTCCCGGGTCGTGTCTGAAAATAGTCATACTTTGTGGCTTCGATACCTTAGAAGGTAAACAAAAACTAAATAAGTAACTAAGCTAGATAAGAACAAATCCCCAGGGCCAGATGATACAAACCCAAGAATCATTTCAGAACTGGCCATCGAGATAGCGCCCCCCTCCCCACATTAACATTAATTTTCCAGGTATTCCTTGATGTGGGGGAAGTGGTGAAAAACTGGAAAGAAGCTCATGTAGTTCCCATTTACAAAAAAAGTAAAAAGGACTCCTCAGAGAATTATAGACCTGTGAGCTTGTCATCGGTCTTAGGCAAAGTGTTGGAAGGCATAATTAAGGACCAGATCCTCGCCCACTTAGAACAAAACCTACTAGCCCAACAACACGATTTTACAAGTGCTAGATCATGTCAGACTAACTTTCTTCACTTCTATGAGAAGGCGAGCAAAGCACTGGACTTGGGAAATTCACTGGATGTGGTCCTTTTAGACTTCTCAAAAGCATTTGACAAACTCCTATATTACGAATTGATAACCCCGCTATATACACTGGGTATTAGGAATAACATCATAAACTGGATATCAGCATGGCTAGAAAACAGAAGGCAGAGAATGACAATAAATGGGGGTCTTATCCGATTGGCTAACAGTGACAAGTGGGGTCCCTCAGGGATCAGTATTAGGACCATGTCTTTTTAATATATCTCAACCCTAAAGTATAACAAAGAGTCTATATGGATCACCAAGTTCGCCGACAGCTGTCGCGTGGGGGCAGCTGTAAATAAAGAAGAGGACCATAAAACCCTCCAAGATGCTCTAAATTATATTAAGGATTGGACAAATAACTATAAGCTAAAGTTAAACGAAGAAAAGTGTATAGTTATGCATATGGAGAATAAGAATCAGGAGACACAATATACCCTAAATAAAGCAGTAGTCAAAACATCAATGGAGGAGAGGGATCTGGGAGTTACAGTAAAAAAATGATTTAACACTTAGCTCACACTGCAATCAAATTATAAGATCTAATGCAACACTGAATTGTACATTAACGCATATTGCCAGCAGAAGTAGGGAGGTCCTGACGCCATTGTATGATTCACTGGTGAGATTACAGTTGGAGTACAGCTCGCAGGTTTGGGCCCCATATAAAAAGGGGGATGTGGGGAGATTGGAGAGAGTCCAGAGAAGGAAGACAAGATCAGTCCACGGTTTGGGAGGACTATCTTACGAGGATAGGTTGAAGGAGTTAAATCTGTATTACCTAAGCTACAGGAGATGGAGAGGGGTGTAACACGTTCCTTGTATATAGAGCCATCACTGATAATCTAAGAATGAACTTAGGTTTGGAACTAGAAAAAAAAAATTATACCATAAGGACATATGAGCTACAACTTAAAATAAATGGAGGCTACAAAAACGTAGATATTGGTATAGCCAAATATGTAACTCATTACCCAAGGATGTTGTACAGTCCTACTATGGACATCTTTAAAGTTAAGTTAGACTCATTATATCAGCATAAGCCTACAGACATATAGTATAAAAGATAGATGTAAGCACCTAGAATCGGCATGCAAAATGGACGAAAGTCTAAAAATATGTTTTGTATTACCTATGAGACCTATATTCAATATTTTTACCACAAATTTTCAACATAGCCATTTTGTTACATCGACTCATGATTGAGACAGCTGTCATTTTTCAACTCCTGCCCTAAATGTGTGTTTGTAGCCCAAAAGTTGATTTTGCAGTTCCTACATGACATCACCTTTAGGCCAGGAGTTGAATGCTTTCTCTGCCCTTCTTTATGAGGCAGGGTCAATGCAAGGCTGTGTTGAACATCTGGTGTAAAAACATAAAAAAAAAATTATTTTCAATATTTTTAACCCAGATTCCTCTCTTGCAGCCCTATCGGCTCTGGCCAGAATTTGCTAAAATTCTGGAGGAGATGTGTTTTCGCACCGTGATGGGAAAATATATTTTGGCCAATATACTACAAATGGTACATTTCATGCCTATAAGGCAAATCCTAACACAAGTATCTTCAAAAGTTGAGGTCAAAACATAAAAAAAAAAAAATAATTTGTTTAACAAGCATCAAACATTCAGCATTGACAAATGCTTGTTACTTTTGGATTTCATCTGTTTAAAATGGTAGGTGGTGCAGACAGTGAGGTGAAAGGTCTAATTTCTTTGTAACACGTCTTCTCAGATTTGCAGACACCAGCTAAACCTGATTTGACAGTTGTTTGGGTGTGGGTTAGTCTGGAAACCTGGCCATTAAACAGCCTCAGCGAATCTGGAAACAGGTATGGTGTGGGTCCAAAATAGCCCGATTAGGATAGGGAAGAGGAAAGCAAATTGCTAGCCAGCTAGCAGAAGTACACATTGTTTTTCAAGTTTTTTCAGTGTCTACAAAAGATGTCTGCAATGGACCCATGTCACATCTCTCCACCCGGCTAAGAGAGTCAGCCAACTGATTTTCCTCCCTGCTACCTGCACGGACAAGAGGTCTGCTTGTAGCTATGTACTAGGGACCCAGGGCGGAGTGCCTCCTAACACAGGGAAAAGAAGTGCAACCATACCTCCTACAAAGTTGATGCAACAATGGTCTTCTGGGAAGACTAGTAGCTTGATGGGTGTCGATTTCTGCGTTCACAGGACTGAGATCAGAACCGCAAACAGGACGTGAACTGTCGCGCACCCCCCCCCCGGGTTCACTGCCAGTGCCGTGTGGACCACTGGGTTAGGCAACGTCACTACAACAGACCTTACAGTGGGAACCTGGGGAAAGACCTCCACTGAAGACTGCATCATATTCTGCTTGACCAAGGTCACCAGCGAAGCCACCTGCCCAGCCGGGGAGGTGACAGGCAGAACCAGGATATACAGGTTACTCACCTGTAACAGGAGTTCTAGGAATGGTATATGTTGTTCATCCACACTGTCTGGCAGGTTCCTTGCCGCTTTAAAACTTGCCAGAAGGTCTTCAAGCTGGCTCCTCCCACCCACCCAGGTGGTAAAACTCTCGGCCCCGCCCCATGACGCCAGAGCTAGCCCGATGGAAGCCAGGTTGTGCGTTGAAGCCGGGGAGATCAGGTGGGTCGTGTGGATGAACAACATATACCATTCCTCTAACTCCTGTTACAGGTGAGTAACCTGTATTTCTAGGGATATGGATATGTTGTTCATCCACACTGTCTGGCAGACTCCTAGCAGTTCTCCGGGAGGAGGGAGGCAAGGCGCACACCCCCTACTTAGGAGATAAAGACTGGAGAACCGAGGCCCCAAAACCAGCATCCCGGCGTGACTCAAGGTCGATGTGGTAGTGGATGATGAAGGTATGTACTGACCTCCAGGTAGCAGCCCTGCAGATTTCCTGGATAGGGACGTCCCTGGAAGCATCCACCGATGCAGCGGTATGGCGGGTAGAATAAGCTCTTATCCCTCTGGGAGGCTCCATGCCCGCCAACCTACAGCAGAGATCTATGCAGGAGGTGACCCACCTATCATCCGCTTGGCTGCAGGTCTGCCAGGTGCGGCTTCAGCGTAGGTGACAAACAGCTGGCAAACCTCTCCCTGAACTTCAGCCGTCCGCTCCCTATAGTAAGCGAGCGCTCTTCTAGGGTCCAAAGTATGGAGCCTATATTTGGCCTCCGAGGTGTGATTGGAGTAGAACACCGGCAGAGTCAACACCTGGTTAAAGTGAAACTCCGATACCACCTTCGGAAGGAATTTCGGGTGGGGGCACAGGACAACCTTGTGCCTGTGGAAGACCAGATAAGGAGACTCAATGGAAAGCGCCTGGAGCTCTCCCATCCTTCTGGCTGACGTGATAGCCACCAAGAAGGCAGTCTTCCAGGACAGGTGAGAGATGTCACACCTGTGCATCGGTTCGAATGGCTTCCCCATGAGCTTAGCCAATACCAGTAGTAGATCCCACGGAGGTGGAGGTTCTCGCACCGGAGGGGATATGTGATCAAGGCCTTTGAAAAAGCGCCCGACCACCTTCTCCTGTGCCAGCGACCGCTTCCCGGCCCACGCCAGTAAGCAAAGATGGCTGCCAGGTGCACCTTAAGGTCGCCTAATCAAGCCCTTAAGGAGAGAAAGGGACCACAGGTAGTCCAGAATGCTTGCCAAGGAACAGGAGGAAGGATCCAGGCCCTTGCCCTGACACCAAATGGAGAATCTCTTCCATTTGAAGGCATACCATTTTCTGGTCGACTCCTTACGGGACGCCTCAACAACGTTGAGGACCTCGTCAGAAAGACCCAAGGCCTGGAACTCTAGCCGCTCAGGAACCAGGCCATCAGGTGCAGGGATTGAAGGTCCAGATGGAATACCTTCCCCTGATTGACTGAGATCAGGTCTGGGCGGGCTGGAAGCCGTCTCGGGAGCCTGGAGCTGAGACTGAGGAGATCTGGATACCAGAACTGGCGGGACCAGTCTGGGCCTACCAGAGTCACCTGCGTCTTGTCCCTCCTCGCCTTCAGAAGCACCTTGTGGATCGAGGGAAATGGGGGAAAGGTGTAGAAGAGGCCCGGGTCCACGACCTCGAGAAGGTATCCCTGCAGCGAGCCCTGCTGAGGGGGGCGGGCATGAAACAGTCTCAGCTCCGCATTCTCTCTGGAGGCAAACAGGTCCACCTGAGGCATGCCCCAGTGGGAGAACAGATCTTGTACTACCTCCAGCAGGAGAGACCACTAGTGGGACGCAGCCCCTATCCGGCTTAGGGCATCAGCCAGAATGTTGGAGGCTCCTGCCTCATGGATGGCAAGGAGATTTGCCTCCAGGCTGTGCACAAGTGAACAAATGCAGAGAGCTTCCCTGCACAGAGGCATGGAGCACGTCCCGCCCTGGCGGTTTAGGTAGTACATGGTTGTGGTATTGTCCGTCTGGACCTGAACCAGTTGACCCCGTAGAAACGGAGCGAAGGCGGTGAGGGCTAGATGAACCGCTCGAAGCTCCAGCAGGTTGATGTGGCATCGGGACTCCCGAGGGGACCAGAGGCCGTGCACTCTGTGCTCCCCCAGATGGGCACCCCAACCCATCACAGAGGCATCGGTCGATAGAGAGACCGTCGGCTCAGGGCGGACAAACGGGGTGCCCTCCTGCAGATGTGCTGGAACGGTCCACCACTGGAGAGCGTTCCACATTCCCTGGGTCACTGTCACTAGCTGATCCAGCGGATCGAAGTGCTGTGACCACTGGCTGGCCAGCCCCCATTGAAGGGGACGCATGTACCAACGGGCTCAACGGACCATGCTGGTGCAGGCTGCCAGGAGGTGCAGGAAGTCCCGGGCAGGGCACAATTGCCCAACCAGAAATGAATGGGCAAAGGAGGAAAGAACCTTGGCCCTGTCCGCCGGGAGCCGTGCTCTGGCTCGTAGAGAGTCGAGCTCTGCCCCGATGAATTGGATCACTTGCTTTGGCACGAGTTCCAACTTGGCCTCGCTGATGAGGAGGCCAACCGGAGAGCAAACGTGGAGGGCCAGATCTCTGGACTGCTCCACCTCCGTTCTGGAGGGGGCTGCAATCAGCCAGTCGTCCAGGTAGGGGTACACCCGGACCCTTCAGCGCCGCAGGAATGCTGTCATCACTGCCCTGCATTTGTTGAAGACTCTGTGAGCTAGGGAAAGGCCGAAGGGCATGACCTGGAAATCGTAGAGGGATCCCTCTGCCCTGAAGCGGAGGAATCTCTGGTGGGACGGACGGATTGGGACATGAAAGAACGCGTCCTGAAGGTCCAGAGAACAGAACCACATGCCTCATTCCAAGGATGGGATTATCTGAGCCAGAGTGACCATCCTGAAGGTCCAAGACCTCAGGAACCCGTTCAGGTCGTGCAGGTCAAGAATGGGGCACCAGCCCCCCCCCCCGTCCGTTTTGGGACCAGGAAGTACCTGGACACAAACCCTGGGTCTGGAGGAGGATCCGCCACCTTCCTGATCACCTTTTTTTCAAGGAACAGGGCGATATCAGCTCAGCAAGCCGACAAAGAGGCTGTGGACCCCATAGCCGTCTCGAGGGGTGACAGCTCAGAAGGGCGAGGCCTGCTCTAACTCCAGGGGCAGGCCCTTTCCTACCACCACCAATGCCCAACGGTCCATGGTGATAATGGACCAGACGGAAAGGAAGTGGCGGAGCCGTCCCCCAGGGGACCCGGGGGTGACAAGGTGGGGCTTACACTCCTCAACCCGTCACTGTGCAGGCTTAGAGGAGGGACCGCGCGAGGACCTCCTGGCCTTACCTCCTGCTTCCTATAGGAGGAAGCCACAGGCTTGGCTCTAGATGCCAGCCGAGCCTGCTGGCCCTGGTGCTGGTGCTGTTGGGCCGCACACACAGAAGAGCGAAAGGACTTATGCTGCTGTTGTCGACGGCCCTTGTCCTTCTGGGCGGAGGTGACCAAGTCCAGAGTGGCACTGGACTTTTTGATCCGCTGGAGGTGACCTTCCACTCCAGGGCCGAAGATGTCGGTCCCCAGGAAGGAGACATCCGCCAGTTTGTGCTGGGTATCCGCCGTGAAGGTGGATATCCTCAGCCATGCTCTGCGGCGCATGGCCACCGCAGCCGCAACTGATCTGGCACAGGAGTCTCCAATGTCCAGAGCCGTTTGGAGCTGCTGTTTATCCACTGCCCTTCCCTGGTCCCGTACCTACCGGACCATGGCCTGCAGGTCGGCCGGGAGATGAGGGATCACCTCGTCCAGGGAGCCCATGAGAGCGTGGGAGAAGTCCGCAGCGTACACCTTGCGCCAGGCATAGTCCAGCTTTTTGGACTCCTTCTCGGGAGGCTTGTCCACATCCCTAGTGTTCCCGGAACGCCAGAAAACGCTGTCGGTGACCAACCCCTCGGCGGAGGGGTGTTCCGAAAAACCAGGCAAAGAGCCGGTAGGGACCGCATACTTTCTGGCCATCCTGGCCGAAGGCGCAGCACAGGAAGCAGGCTGCTGCCAGAGCTCCAAGGCTGGGTCAACAATGGCTTCAGCCACCAGAAAGGCCTCCGTGGGTGAATCCCCTCGGTCCAGTATCTCCGTCAGGGGATACTTCGCCCGCTTGGATACAGGCTCGAGCTGCATCCCGGTGGACTCCGAGGTGAGTCAAAGCAGACCCATGAAGGACGATGGGCTATCATCCATCGACTGGCCCCCAGAGGACTCCAGGTCAATGGGTCTGGAAACAGGGAGTTGTCGTCGGACTCCGCGAAGAGCTGCCTGGGGCCTGAGCCACCCTCCACCTGCCGAGAACGGTCAGGAGTGAGGGTGATTGACAACCTGTAGGGCAGGCCCTGACCTGACCAAGAGTCTTTGGTCGGCACCCCCAATTTCGGTTGTGGAGGCGGAGGTTCCACCACAATCGGTGAGGCAGCTGGTTTCGGCCGAACAATCAGCCCAGGCCTGGGCACCTCGGCTACAGCGAGGGGTTGTTTCGGCCGCTCGGGTGACAGCCACTTGATGGCCGGGGAAGGCGTCGGCTTGTTCCCGGACAGAAGTAACTGCTGCCACATCAGGTCCTCGTAGCGTCGATTTAATTTGCGCTGAGGCCTCTCCTCCGAGGAGGAAGACGAGGACGAGTGGCGGCGCAGCTTACTTCGGTACCGAGACCGCCGATGTCGACGGGATCAGTTGGACCGAGAGGATGTCCGAGACAGAGAACCTTGGTGTTTCCGTGGACGGGTCTGGGAAAGGGGCAGGGGACACCCGCTCTTCCCTTGGCTTGGAAGCCTTGACCAGGGACTGCAGCATCGGAAGCGTAGGCAGGTCCTCGGTCTCCACCGGGGGAACTGGTGAAGAAGGGTTGTCGGCTTCACCAGTCGACAGCCCGTCCGACGGGTCGAGAAAAATCTCGCCCGCGTCGACGGGTGTCTCGGCCGGCTGACCTGACGGGGACACCGTGAAGCCAGCGGCCTTAGCCACAACCTCGACCGAAATAGAGTGTCGACTGTCCGGGGAAGGGGACATCTCCCGCTCCTACGAACGCCGACGGTGGGACTTACCTTTTGAGTCCTTCTTTTCGGACCGAAAGGAATGTCCTGATGGCCCCTCTCCCTTCGTGGAAAGGGATTGGCAAAGCTCCTTGAAAGAAGCTGAATATGAGGTACCCAGAGAGAGCGGGATAAATGCCGCGACCGAGGAAGAGGATGATGCGGCCTGTGCCGCCTCCTCCTTGAGGGCGATCATCTGCTTGGGTTGCTCAGCCGAGCCAGCTGCCGCGGTGACCACCCAACGGGCCTCCTTCGACTTCACTGGCGGGTAGCACTTCTCAGGGTGCCCAAGCTGAAACCGGGCAACGTGGTCTTCCAGGACGTTGGCCGAAAATGAACGGCATAACTCGCAGGCCTGCAGGTCATGGTCTAGGCCGAGGCAGTAGACGCACATGGAGTGCGGATCCGTCCTGGACATTTTCTGCCCAGATCATTTGCCTATTGTGCCCCTACCTGGTACAATGCCCTTAACTTACCCACTCTATCCTCCACATCATTGGGAGATTTCAAATCCTTGCTATACGCTCACCTCATAGCCTCCAGCTCCTGTGACTGCTTTGAGTAAAGACTTTACCCTCTGACTGCACTTACGGCTGTTCCATCAATCGCCACAACCCCTCACTTGACAAAGACACTCTGAGTACCACTAACTGGTCCTGTCTGCTACTGAACTTCTTATTTTCTCTCCCCCTATCTCCTCCTCCTACTTTTCCATCCTTATTCTTTTCCTTAAATTGCCTCTGAGTTTCATTCTTTCCTGTAATTGAATGTTACTGTTTTATTGCAGCCTTTTTAAATTGCTTGCCAATTGTTTGTAAACATTGTCTTGTTGTTTATGTACTTTTATGATGTGGAACCTTTGTAAAAGAGCCTTTGGCTCAAAGGTATTAATTCCTAGAACAATCAACTAAGCTAAACTAAACAAGGACACCGCCGAAATCCAGGAGTCGATTTGTCCATCGCAGCCGCGAGGGAGAAACTTGACCGAAGTCTTGAAAATTTTAAAATAAGTTTCGGGCAAACCGAAGAATTAGGATCCAGTCTACACGCAGAGCGTTAAGGAGGGAACCTGAGCTTCCAAGTGGTAAGGAAGATCTGCCGTCATGGGGCGAAGCCGAGAGTTTTACCACCCGGGTGGGTTGGAGGAGCCAGCTTGAAGATCTTCCAGCAAGATTTAAAGTGGCAAGGAACCTGCCAGACAGTGTGGATGAACAACATATCCATGTCCCTAGAAAGTACAGTTACGCAAGAACTTACCATAACAGTAGCTCTTCGAGAGGAGCTCTTGCAGCAGGTAATACCATTAGGACTGAAGCTGGCAGGCATCAGGACCCCACGGAAAACTTGTAGCTAGTAGTTTTAGGCAGGGGACCGCCCCAACATCAACTCCACCTGACGTCCTATGTGGTATAAAGGGGCAGTCCCCTGGCGCCACCCCAGTTCTCCCACTGGAGACCCAGCTAGATAGGAATTGGAGAACCAGGTAGCAGGAAAATTCGCATCTTGGTTAGATGGAAACCAAAGTAATAATAATGATCCCCTAAGCTATCCTGGGGGAAGGAGGGTGGGAAAGCCACCTGCTGCAAGAGCTCCTCTCGAAGATCTACTGTTACGGTAAGTTCTTACGTAACTATACTATCTGTCTTCGAGGGTGGAGCTCTTGCAGCAGGTAATACCATTACGACTGAGTCCCAAGCAGTACCCAAAGATAGACCCAGGTCTGATAGGGTGGAATGGGATGTATATAAACAATGGAGCGGACCTCTATGAGAGAAGACCTTGCAGGACTGCTAGTCCGAAACCTGCTCTCCTTCTTGAGGCAATGTCCAGGCTATAATGCCTGATGAAGGTGTGGACGGAGGACCATGTGGCAGCCGCACAAATACTGGCTGAAGAGACGTTCTTCAAGGCCACAAATAAAGATGCCACTGCTCTGGTGGAATGACCCTTCACAACAGTAGAGGCCTGTCGTAGTGCTGATAACAGAAAGTGATGCAGTACACTAACCAACCGGCTAGTGTCTGTTTGGAGACAGGAGCTCCTAACATTCGCTTCGCAAAAGAAACAAACAACTGGTCCGATTTCCTAGAGGAGCGAGTCCTGTGACAATAGTATTGTAACGGGTGTGCAACAGTGCTTCACCCTGGTTGGAAGAATTAGGATAAAGGTTGATATCCTCGTTGAGAAACAGTACGGATACCACCTTTGACATGAATCTGGGGTTTGAGCGCAAATTCACTCTGTCCCTGTGAAAGACTATATAATGTTCTTTACACATCAGAGCCTGGAGTTCTGAAACCCTTCGAGCGGAGGTGATGGCCACCAAGAGGAGAGTCTTCCAAGAGAGGAAGCGCAGCTCGCAAGAAGCTGCCGGTTCGAAGAGGGGAAGTATGAGTTTCTCCAAAACAAAGATGAGGTCCCAAGGAGCAACAATGTCCCTTTTGAGAGGTCTGAGATGTAATACCCCTCGCAGGAAGGTCTTGCAGGCATTCAATTGGGCTAGAGTTGTGTCTCCGATAGGGCTATGACATGCGGAGACCACACACACATATGCACCTTGATTGAGAAATAACTCAATCCCAAGTCCAAGAGGTGTCGGAGATGCTCTAACACATGCCCGACCGGGCAACCCAAGGGGTCTAGGAAACGAGCAGTAGCCCATAAGCAGAAGTGTTTCCATTTCAAACAGTATGTGGCTCTGGTAGAAGGCTTCCTGGCTGCTACCATAATCTCAACCACTCTGCTTGACACTCCTAATCTCTCTTCCACTAAGACTGCAGGAGCCAAGTGTGCAAGTGAAGAGAGCGAAGAGCAGGATGGATGAGGGTCCCCTGTTCTTCAGACAGCAAATGAATGGAGAGTGGCAACTGAACTGGGGGTTCCACAGACAGCTGCTGGATCAGCACATACCAAATTTGATGAGGCCATAGAGAAGCCATCAGGATCATTCTGGCTGCCTCTGACTGCAATTTGAGCAGTACTCTCTGAATGAGAGGAAAAGGAGGGAAGGCGTAAAGGAACTTCCCTGTCCAGAAGAGGGACAATGCATCTCACCAGGAAACACCAGGCCCTGAGCGAGCGAGCAAAATTGCGACTAACTATGCTATGGGGACGAAAGAGGTCCAACTCTGGCTGGCCCCACTTGCCGAAGAGGTCGTCTGCGACATCTTGGAGCAATTCCCACTCGCGATTCTGAGAGGAAGAGCGACTAAGACTGTCGGTGAGAACGTTCTGGACCCCTGGTAGATGTACTATGGTGAGGTCCAGACTGTGTTCTACTGCCCAGTCCCACACTCGCTTCCCTGCAAAGAGGATACAAGTGAGTTCCCCCTTGTTTGTTGATGTAGAAGACCACGGGTGTGTTGTCTGTCTGCACCAAAAGAGGACCCGGCTGAAGTTGGTCTGTGAATGCCGAAATTGCATACAGTACCGCTCTCATTTCCAGAATGTTGATATGCAGAGAGCGTTCTGTGGTACCTAGATGAGACCCCCCAGCCTGACAGAGACGCGTCTGTGTTCAGGGTCTGAAGCGGTGGGGGTCTGCGGAAAGGAACTCCACTGCTCAGATTGTCCGTGCATAGCCACTATTCCAGGGAACGATGAATTGCTCAAGAGATCCGGATTTGAAGATCGAGATCGGCCACCAACTGGTCCCACTGTACCTTGAGGTGCCACTGTACAGCCCTCATATGAAGCCTGGCTAAAGGAACTGTGGCGATGTCCACAGCCATGTGACCCAGCAGTTGTAGAACCACCTGCGCCAGGGAGGATGGGTGACTTTGGAGGCTTCTGGCTAGCCCCTGAAGTCGTTCTACCCAGTCCGGGGGCAGAAAAGCTCTCCCCTGTACGGTGTCCAGGATGGCTCTGATGAACTGTAACCGCTGTGTCGGCCAGGGGTGTGACTTCGGCTAGTTGACCATGATGCCTAGGGATGAGAATAGAGCCCACATTTCTGTGAGAGCAACTGACGCTCCTTTTCTGCATTTCTGTGAGAGCGACTGACAGCTCCTTTTCCGATTGGGCGGAGAGGAGCCAATGGACAACGGGACACCGGGGTGGGGGTTGTCCAATGGGATAGAGGAGAATTCTATTGAATACCCTGTCTGAATGGTGGTCAGTACCTATTGATTAGTAGTGATACTGGACCATTTGAGTGGGTGAAGCGCAACTCGCCCTACTACCTGCTCGTTCTCTCTTTCCCCGAGAGGAGGAGGGCAAAGGTGGGAATCAGGTAGAGGGGGTAGGAGGGGCCGGGGCCCTGGGAGCTTTGGGTTGCTTAGGGCCCTGGAAACCTTGAGGGGCAGGGTTTCCCAGTCTTTTAAATCCCTTTCCCTGGGATTGTTTGCCAGGCTGTCCTTGATTCCGATGCTGCCGAAAGGGACGCCAGCAAGCTGTCTGAGGTTGGGACTTGTACATACGATGTATGTCTGCCACTGCTTTCCATGATTCTTGTAGTTGCTTCACCATCTGCTCCACTTCAGGGCCGAAGAGCACTGGACCCTGAACAGGAGAATCCAAAACAGAGTCCTGGAGGTCTTACTGGAAACCAGTAAGTCTGAGCCAGGACTGCCGTCTCATACAAATGCCTGATGCCACGGCCCTGGAGGCCATATCAACAGCATCATACGAGCACCGGAGGGCATGTTTATCCACGTCCAGGCCCGACTGGGCGCATGGCAATAATTCCTGCTTTTGGTCAGAATCAGGGAAAGCCTCTACCAATTCCACAGTCTTTCTCCACAGGGACTGTTGGTAGGAGATCATATGGGCCATGAAATTCAGGGACCTGACTGACCCAGTAGCTGAGAAAAAAACCTTTCATCCCCAGCTGTCCAGCTTCTTCGAGACAGGGTCTGGAGGCTGGGAACTTAAATGCTTAGTTTGGGCTCCCCTTCCATGGGCCGCTGTAAGTACCAAGGAACTGGCCTTAGGCCGTTCTGCCAGCAATGGCTCCAACTTGGGAGGCTTGTAAAGTCTGTCCACCTTCCTCGGAACTGCTGGGATGGAGCATGGAAATCTCCAAGTAAGACGGGTGATGTCTTGGAAGGGCTCTATGAATGAATTGGTAGATGGTTTGAATATGACTCATTATATCGAGGAAAGAAGGATCATTCGTTGGGGGGGGGGGGGCCGTGGAGAGTCCCTGGGTCCAGGAGAGGGAGGTAAAAACCTGTCCTCTGAGGAGTCCGAGTCGTTGCCTGCCTCATCCGAGGAGGACCAATATGGGGTGACGAAGGAGATCTCTTTCATATTCCCTTAGGACGTGGAGCTGGGTGCTCACCCGGGTGTGGAGTAGGAGGACCCACCGGTGGTGTAGTGGGAACCTTGCCTGGAGGTCTGTAAAGAAGTCCCCTTTGACCGTATTCCACCAGGTGGTAATATATTTCCTATACCCACCACTGGGATGACCGCTGGAGCCGGCATCGGGTCAGAAGGACCGGGCATCGGGTCCTTAGGAGCAGACGCCTGGGGATCAGATTCTGGAGTAGCAGGCGTCAGGGTCTGGAAGACCAGCGTCTGAAGGCCGGCGACCAGTGTCTCGAGGAGTGATGACTGGCGTCTGGTCTCGAGGGGTGTCGGCTGGTGTCTGGTCTGTAGGTGTAGGAGCAGATGGCTGAGCCTCATCTGGCGACTACCCCGTATCTGGCAACGGGGAGCGGGTCGTCGAGGCAGGCGAGCAGCTGGGTGGGCAGACGACTGGCAGAGGGAGCACCTTGGTTTGGGGTGTCCCCCTGCCTACTGGAACATTCCTCGGAACGTTTTCTCTTCTCTGAAGAGCCAGGCTTGTCCAGAACCCTGGGCAAGCCTTCCTGGGTCGACCCTGTTGATTTATGAGGTCGGTGGGCCAGGGAACAAGAGCGATGTCCTGCTGCTGCAGACTCCCAGTGGGGGCCCTGAGAAGGAGGGGAGTGGACTTGGAGGAGCGGGAAGAATCCTTGGCTGGAACTGAGCGCAATCTTTTTGGAAGAAGAGGAAGACGACGCCTGTTTAGCGGGCGATGGATGGCGGGATTCAGACCTCGCCCTATCTTTCTCTTTGTGATGTTTCCCCCCCAGAGGCCTTGTTCTTGGGAGGGGATTCTCGAGCGGGAGAAGAACAGCTGGCCTCGGAACCTCGCTGCATGGCCGCAAGCTTTTTCTCAAGGAGGAAGGTCTTCAAGGCATGGGCTCTCCTGGCGCACGTCTTCTGGTTAAATTTCTGGCAGTGGCTACAGGAATCAGGCTGGTGATTTGGGCCTAGGCAAATGAGGCAGGCCGTGCGGCCGTCTTTAGCCGGGATCTGCTTCCCGCAGGCACACCTAGATTTTCGACGCGGTGGAGGAGGAGACAACATAAACGAGTCGAAAAGCGGTATTTACTATAAAAAAACAAGAAAAACGACTTAACTGACGTTCGAGCTGTCGACTGTAGAGAGAGGTGTCCATGGAGCTGAACTACATGGGTCGATTGCAGGAAAACAACTAGGGTGGTGCCAGGGGACCACCCCCTTTATAACACATAGGACGTCAGGCGGAGGTGATTCCCTGCCTCAGACTGCTAGCTACAAGTTTTCCATGGGGTCCTGATGCCTGCTGTCTTAAGTCCTAATGGTATTACCTGCTGCAAGAGCTCCACCCTCGAAGACAGATCTTGGAGAATGACAAAACCTAGCAGACCTCTGATCGACCATATCAAGGAAAATCTCAATAAGCTTCTCCACTTAAGTCGACACTGACTGTACCTGCTGGGGCTCTGAGGCAGCATTAATCCATCCCTCGACTGGCAGAATAACAACCAAAGTAGAGGTGGAAAGACTGCAATGAGCAGAAACGCTTCCTCTCCCAAAATCAGTGGCATTTTCTAGGTTTCTTATGGTATGGGGGCTCTCATCAAAGGTCTGGAGAGCCAGATACGTTATCTGTGAACTCCGGGCAATCCCCAAATGGAGAGACCATGGCTGGTCCTACAGAGACAACAACCAAGGCCAACAAGGAGTCACTTCTGCCACTGCCTCCTCCTCCTCCATGTCTGCAAGTTGGCCTGCTACCCAGGCGGCTACCAAGGCCTGTCTACCTTCCTGAAGCCTACCCTGGAGGACATATTCCTTCCATTCTTCCAATGACAAAAAAATGCACGGTCTGGCAACTAGGCATACACCCACATCACAGACTACCCCAGGCAGCAGAAGCATGCACTGTGCAGATGTATGGCAGACATCTCTGCAGACATTGAATGCACCGCTTACAACTCTGCTTTTTGTCGTTCACTGTCTAAGCATAAAATGGAACATGAGATGCACACTATAAGCCGAAAACCACAGTTTAAATTGAAAAATGTTGCCAAAGCTAAGCACTTTAAAACTGGAGATCCTCACACAGAGGAGCTGAGAAGACAGAAACCTGTCCCTTCCAGTGGAAGATCTGACATCAGACAGGGTGGAACTTGAGAAAGACACAAAAGATTGTGGGAGATGCCACGCTTTAACTAAGATGTCTGAGACTAGAGTCACAAACAATCGCAAAGCGCAGCACAAAAGTTTGCGTTGCACTTTGCATTTGCCCACGTGTCAAAAACTGCTATTTACAGACTGCGCTATCAGACTGTGAATAGGGCTAGGTTGAGACAGCGGTAACCCCATTACCACTAGTGCTACCCTATTAGTGCCGCCCCAACATGCAGCCAGGAGTATGGTCCTGCAATGAATAATGTAGGTATGCTATTTCCAACTGACTAAAGCAACTATGAAAATGAGCCCATTCGGCATGCCAGGCGCGATGTTCCATCTGCATGCCCATTATGGGCCCATTTACATAGGCTGACGGGAGTGTAGCACCCCCCACAGAGGCAGTCCTGTGTCAGGTTGTGTACCACTCCCCCCAAATTAAAAACAAAAAAATCAAAACTAGAACCCCCCTAAGTTGATTGTCATTTAAATAAAACATATATTTCCCGGTGTCTAGTGTTCCCCTGCTGTGATCACCGATGGTCTGCCAGAGTAAAAATGGAAATTATATACCAACCATAATTCTTAATCTTCTTGGACAAGTCTTCACAGTGTATACACACTTCTGGGTTCCAGCTAGAGGCGCCAGGACCATGCGGCAGCCAAAAATCTTCAGGAGGGCCGGCGCCATGGTAAGACCGCACATGCGTGGCACTGCGAGATCAGCTCGTGCCTGTATAGGCTACCTCAACAATCCTCCAACTGCCTCAGTACCCGTTTTACCAAGGAGGCGCAGCGTAACTAAAACTAGATGAACACCAAGCCTAACCAGGGCATAAGATAGCCCTGCTTGACCCATATAAGAAGGGTCAATAACAATGTTTTCACAGCCCAAACCAACAAGGGAGTGAAGACCAGGAACAGAATGTGTGAGCCAGAGGGATGGTGGGCAGGCGTGTGAATAAACAGTGAAGACTTGTCCAAGAAGATCAAGAATTACAGTAGGTACGTAATTTCCATATCTTCCTGGACTTAAGTCTTCACCTTTTATTCACACTTCTGGGTTAGAGTATCAAGATAAATCAATTCCCCGAGCAAGGCGACAGGAGACAGAGCTCATTCAGGACAGAATTCCATTAAGGACTGTCCTGCCAAAGGAAGCATGCTGTCTGGCATGGACATCCAAAGCATAGTGTTTCACAAATGTGTGTACTGAGCTCCAAGTAGCTGCTTTGCAAATCTCAGTTAGGGGAACACAGAGTATCTCTGCCAGGGACGCAGCAACCGCTCTGATTGAGTGGGTGTGCACCTGGCCTTCCAACTTCACCTGCGCCATAGAATAACAATGGCGAAGGCATGCCACTACCCATGCAGAAATGCATCTGATGGATACTGGCTGACCCACCCAGGCCGCATTGAAAGAGACAAAGAGTTGCTTTGCTTTACGAATTTCCCCAGTCCTATTTATGCAGAACTGTAGGGCTCTCGTGACATCCATGGAATGAAGGGTATGTTTCCCTTCATTTTGGAAGTTAGCAAAGTAATTTGGCAGAACCAAGGGCTGATTTAGGTGAAACTCCTACACCACTTTGGGTAGCAACTTTGGGTGAGTACAGAGAACCTTCTCGTCTTTGTGACCGTGTAAGAAGGATCTGTGACCAGGGCTTGTATTTCAGAGACCCTGTGAGCAGAAGTGATGGCCACCAGGTAGGCAATTCTTCAAGGTCAACAACTTCAATTCATACCTGGCTAGAGGCTCAAAAGGCTTACAAGTGAGCATATCCAGCATGAGACTAATGTCCAAGACAGCCACTGGCTTCCTAACCAGAGGCCTTGTGTATTACTTGGTATGAAAGAACAGAAGAAGGCCAGAGCCCATTGAGACTGTTCCCACACTATGTGGGACATTATTCATCTATTATCCCTCAACCAAACATCTAATTTGTTTTTAAAGACAGTGGCCCTAGTTGCCTCTACCAATTCTTGTGGCAAGGTGTTCCATACAATGGATGCTCTTATTGGAAAAAAGTTTCCCCTTTTGCTGGTTTTATAAGTTTTTACTTCAAGCTGTTTATCATGCAGTCTCGAACATGTCTCCTTTTGAGAGTGTTAGACCACATTTTTCCATTAGATCTAGTGAATTTATTAAATTAAAAACCATAAGCATATCACCTCTTAATCTTCTAGTTTGAAGACAGAAGAGACCAGTAGCTTTTAATCTGTTCTGATATTCCAAGTTTGTTAATCTTGGAATCATTCTAGTTACTCTACTTTGAACCTGTTCAAGAATTGCTGTGTCTTTTTTTTGGTTTGGATTCCAGAAAGGTGAGCCATAGTCTAGATACGGTCTAATGTATGCCCTATACAATGGAATAAGGCATTGTTCACTGCGATTAACAAAAGTGCGTTTTATTTGCTTCCAAAGTCTGTTGATGGTCATGCAAGCAGTTCTAACACAGTGATCATTTGATGTAAGTTTATTATTAACATATATCCCTAAATCTTTTTCATAATTTGATGAGTGAAGTGGTAGTCCGTTTATATGATATATCGTTTTTGGATTATTTACACCGAAATGCACTACTAAACATTTGTCTTGATTAAACTGCATATGACTTTTATTTGCCCAAAGTGTTAATTTTTCCAAATCTTTCTTCAATGCAGAAATATTTTCTTGATTACTAACCTTGTCCCCCAATTTAGTATCGTCTGCAAATTTAACCACGAAGTTATTTGGCCCTGTTTGTAAATCACTGATAAAGAGATTAAACCAACCCCTGTGGTACACCACTTGTCACACTACCCGAATCAGACAAGATGTCATTAATTCTGACTCTCTGAGAACGATTTGTCAACCAGTTTAAAGTTCCGTTGACAATATCAGGTGACAAACCTAGATTGTGCCTTTTAGTAATGAGTTTTTCACGCGAGACTTTATCGAAAGCTCTACTAAAGTCCAAAAGAATTACATCAGCAGGGATACCCACATCTAGTAGAGTACTTATATTACTGTAAAAAGATATAGATTGGTGGTGCAGGAATACTTGGGAGTAAACCCATGCTGATTTGAATCATAAATTCCTAATTTTTTGCAATCTTGATCTATTAGAGACTTCATTACTCATTCCATTAATTTACCAGCCACTGAGGTCAGGCTAATTGGACGATAATTTTGCACAGAACCTCTATTGCTCTTTTTAAATATGGGAGTAACTACTGCTGAACGCCAATCATTTAGCACAATGCTTTCTTGTAAGGATTTGTTGAAGATAACTGACAAAGGTATAGAAATATTTATAGAGGTTTCGATCAGAAACCATGGATGAATACCATCTGGGCCCGGACTACTATTTTCTTTTTTTAGTTTTTTGATAGCCTGTATAATGTCAGTTGGGTAGAACCTATGATAATCTACGTGGTGAACTTTAAATGTACTAATAGGTGATTTTTGAGAGAAGACAGAACAAAAGTACTTGTTAAAAGAGATTTGAGGTTTCTATATCAGATAGAGAAGAACCATTGGTTATAATGGGACCACTGGTCCTTGATACACCTTTTTTATTATTTATATAGGAGAAAAAAGATTTGTGACAGTCCTTTGTGTGAGCTAGTTTAAATTCTTGCTTATTTTTTGCCAATTTAATAGGATTTTTTAAGTTTTTCACAGATAGTCTATATTTATGTAATAGAGTAGTTTTAAATGGAACAGAACTATTAAGTTTCCTAAAAAGTTTAATTTTTATTTTAATCTGATTTTTAATTGTCTTGTTGAACCAAGGGGGAATTTTTCCTTTATTATTAAATTTCCTCTTAGATGGAATAAAGGTATTTTCCAAATAATGTACAATGTTTTTAAAAAAGTCCCAAGCTTGTTGTGTCAATTAAGAAGATTAGATTCCCAGTTTATGTTTTGTAAGTATTCACTGATTTTAGGAAAAATTGCTTTATTATTTTTTGCATAGCATAACTTCCTTTGGGTAGTTTAAACTACTGAATTTCAAAAAGAATAGATGAATGATCACTGGTCCCAAGTGGATCCCAAATTTGTAAATTGTTAATTTGTTGCTCTAGGTTAGTAAATAATAGATCCAAAATATTAGGACCTCAAGTGGGTTCAGTAACAATTTGTTGTAATCCAGTACTAACTACCACATCTATTAGTCCTTTCTCGGCATAGGACTGTCCTGAGAATGAGTCCCAGTTAACATGAGGGAGGTTAAAGTCACCAAATATTACAGTATCTTGAGATTCTGAAAAATGTGTAATTTCTTTAAACATATCAGTTGTGTAATCTGAATTTGCAGATGGAGGTCGATAGATGTTACCAATAGTTATATAGGACTGCTCCTTCAATAAGATTTTAACCCATATACATTCCAAAGAAAAGGGAGAACACACTGCAAAAGAAGGAATATCATTTTGTATGTACATACAAAGTCCACCACCTTGCTTATCTAATCTGTTTTTATGATATAACTTATAACCTGGAATTTCTCTGGACCAAATTGAGGATCCATCCCACCAAGTTTCAGTTACTCCCACCACACCTATATTTAAAGTTTTACATTTGGCTTCGAGTTCTGCTAATTTGAGTTGGTTTAAAGATCTTGCATTCAAAGCTAAGAATTTACATTTAGTTGTAATAATATTTTGGTAAGTATTCAGAGATTTGGGAATAGACCCATTCTTCCCCATTGTTTTTAGTTTAAACAATGATTTATGATTTTAGTGATACTTTTCCCCACAAGTGTACTACCCCATGACTGAGATGTAAACTGTCCCAGCAAAACAAGGAAGAACGATCTGAAAATGATTCCCAGTGGGTAATACAGGGTATATCCTGCTTAAAACACCACTTTCTCAGCCATTCATTTAGGGCTTTGATTTTCTGCATCATGGTAGATGTTGCTCTCGGGACAGGCAGAATTTCAGATATACATACACAGCATCCCCTATCAAGTAACAGGTTACATAACGCCACATAGTCCTGTTGTAACCGATTAAATGGGGTGTTGTTTATATCATTAACACCGGCACGTATGATAACCAGTGGATTTTCCCCTCGCATTTTGTAAAATTTTAGGCATCATGGAGGTAATGTCAGATACCCTGGCCCCAAGGAAGCTAGAACAAGTGCAGTTGCTCTTGTCACTATTGCATACCGCCCTGTCAATGTGCTTAATTGAATCTCCCAGGACTAACACTTGTTTTGAGACAGTAGGGGTACAAGAATCAGAAACAGGTGATTGTTTAACACACTCTGGAGCAATTAACTTAATAGGTATTGATTTGGTAGCTTGAGAATGTCTTTCAGGAATTTCTTGAACAAAGGCAGCTGAGCCAGAGACATACTCTGGACTGGGCCAGGGTATCTGAGAGGGAAAGTTCCAACTGTTCCCTCGACGGGGCTGACATAAGGCAGTCGTCAAGGTAGGGGAACACATAATGGCCCTGTCGCCTCGGGGCCACCGCCACTACTCATGGCCACCACCATTACCACAAGGCATTTGGTAAAAACCTGAAGTGCAGAGGACAGGCCAAAGAGGAGGGCTCTGAATTGGTAATGCTCCCCCTGAAAGGCGAACCTTAGGTAGCAGTGATGGGCCTGAAAAAACGGGATATGCAGGTAGGCATCCCGCATATCCAGGGCACAGAACCAATGTCCCTTGCGCAGGAGGGGCAGCAGACCTGGGAGGGTCAACATTCAAAACCATTTGTACTCTATGTACCAGTTTAGAGCGCAGAGGTCCAAGATGGGACGCAAATCTCCTGCCTTTCTGGGGACCTGAAAGAAGTGGGAGTAATACCCCTTTCCTACCTGGTTTGATGGAACGGGCTCTATTGCTTCCTTTTGTAACAGAGCCTTGATTTCTTCCCTTAAGAGGGGAATGTGCACCTTTGGATAGTGAGACACCCCTGAGGGCCTGTCAGGGGGTTTCTCTTGAAACTCCAGAGTGTGGCCCTGTCTGACCAACTGGAGGACCCACAAACCGGTAGTGACTGCCTCTCACCCTGGCAGATGACTGGCGAATCTTCTGCCCACCGGCTCCTACAAAGAACAGGGAGAAGGCAGGGCAGACCGAGTGTCAAGAGAGGGAGGGTTGGGGAGAGCCATGCCTGAGGCCCTTTGTGCTTTGGCTGGAGAGGTGGCTGTTGTTCCAGGGGCCCAGACGTTTCAGCTGACATCTGGCCGTCTGTTGCTGTTTTGTCTGCCATTTATTCTGGTGGTGAAAAGGCTTCTTGGCCTGAAACCTAGGGCGGTACATGGTGTGGACCGACCTTAGGGCCTTGCTCTTGTCCTGAAGGCTGGTAATGATATCTTGGGTGTAGCTTCTGAAGAGGACAAAGTCCCTAAAAGGAGCATCCTGGATGACTGCCTGAACGTCTGGAGCCAATCCAGAGACTCTTAGCCAGGAATAACTCCGAAGATTAACTGCTGTGGCGGTGCCCCATGCCGAGGAGTCCACAGCGTCATACGTGGCCCTCAGCGAGTGCTGACAGGCGACCTTGGTGGACCCAACAGTGTCAGCCAGGATAGTTTAGGACTCAGAGTCCGGCATAACTTCAATGGCAGGTTCCAGCTGAATGAAGAGAGATTTCTGGTAGACCAGCATGTGTGCCACGTAGTTCAAGGCGCACATGGCCAAAGTGGAAGAAGAAAGAAATTTCCTACCAGATTGATTCAGCTGTCTCGACTCCTTATCAGGAGGAGAAGTGCTCATATGTCTCAGCTTAGTGGACTGAGTGGCCATGATGACTACTGAGTCCGCCTTGGGGTAAACACTAAGATGGTCTTTAACCTCTGGCGTTCTGTATGTCTGGTCGGCCTCTTTGGCTACCGCCGGGATTGAAGAAGGTATCATCCAAATGGTGGATGCCAGGTCTTCATGTGGCTCTAACCAAGGAGATGTGTGGATGGGAGCTGCCTCCTGGATGTTCAACTGCTCAGTCAGTCTTTGGCATTTAGGATCCTGAGTATCGAATTTCCATTCGTAGACCTCTGCAATCTTTTTCAGGAGGCCTGCGAAAGAAAGGTCCTTAGGTGGGGATATAGTGTGACAGATCCCCCCCCTCCCATTTTGAAGGCTATGGCATACTTCTTTCCCTATAAAGACTACTGCAGTAGCAAACTCTTCTCTCTTCTAAACTATATATTTCTAACTCTACCCTTATGGGAAAGCCACCCATAATGGTATCTTCTGCTCCCTTGACTGACCCTCTTATTTCCTTTTCATTCCCTGCCTATGCCTACATAAAAAGAGTACAGTGTGTTTGTTTCTGGGCAGAGTGTAAAGAAGTGTAACACTAATAACACTTCTCCTAGAGCAGCATACATCGAGCACTGGGTGCTCTGGGCAAAAGAAAATGCAAGCAGTAAGAAAGACAGTTTAACAGCATAAACAGAAAGGATCACTGCGTACAAACTTGTTGATTTTGAAATTGAAGAGCGCTCTTACCTGAGCACAACAATCCTGCAGAAGTGTTAAGTTTCGACTCCTGAGTCACAGCATCGCCCCAAGCCCATTTGCTGTGCTTTTCCCAGTCCTGTGCCTGCCTGCCCCAACACTAATCCCTTCTCCCCTCTCTTTCCCTCTCCCACAGGAGCGCACCCCCTTCCCCCGAGGAGCCCGGAGGTCGCAAGAGCCAGTCCCTGAAGCCCTCCCTGCCGGCAGTCACAAGAAGCTGTCCACAAGGTAATTACCTCTGTTCCCACTCTCCTGGCTGCAATCGCGACCGTTTTCCGGGACTGCTGCTGGGATCTGCTTCTTGGCGTCTTTTTTGAACAGCTGCACAGTAAAGCCGCCGAACTCGATCCATTTCTGCTGCCCAAGGCTTAGCCCCACCAAACACGCGTTCGGCTCCCCACCGCCCCCACCACCACCCTTGGTCGGCTCTCGAATTTATAGCTAGGTTTGGTCAGGTGACTGGCTGAAAATAACTATCAGCCCACTTTTCCAGCTGCAGGTTATACAAAATCAACACTAGAGGCCGCTGCTATGCACCTCAGACTCTCTACATACAAAATGCTATCCCTGCTAATAGCAACCCTCCTGTCTTCCAGGATCATACAGCAGGCTCAGCAGCCCCCCCAGAGGCACCTAAACTATTTTTCAATAACTTTCATACACACCAAATCCCTACCTATGATTACTTGAAACCGTGTCCCCCCCCAACCTCTCCCACATAAGCCTTGGTGATCATGCTGGCTTTTACACTCGCACACTCAACTTCACACACACACACACACACACTCACACAGGATACTCACTGTACCTCACCTCTCCCCATCCAGATCCCAACCCCACCCCCTTGTAAGCCACAAATCAGCCCCCTCTCTTCTCACCATTTTAGCCAGTATCACTCCCAGTCTCCCTGTCCCCACCTCCAATGCAAAAGTCCTACACCCTACCAAACCCAGCGTCCTCGTCCAAACTCTGTAGGTTAGCCCTCCTACGGCACACCTACTACTTTTATTATCTGGCAATATCCACCCCAACCCTGGTCCGCCCTGCACTGTGGCCCCATCTAGCAGACCAAGTGGGAGCCTTCTGCTAGCTACTCTTAATATACGTAGCCTACCAAAAAAACACACATCCCTCCAAGGCCGGATTGCCCAGCATGCACCTGACATCTTAGCCCTATCTGAGACCTTTCTCTCTCAGTAATTATTCCATCTTCCGGGCTGACAGGTCCAGCAAGAGAGGTGGCAGGTGTGCCATCTATGTTAAATCCTCTCTTCATGCCACTGAAGTACAAACCCCTATACCACAATATGGTGCCCAGACACTAACACTTAAACTTAGTCTGGGTACTAAGACCCTCCACATCACTGCGGCCTATATCCCCCCGAGCAACCAAAAACGCACATTTGACTCTATCCTCCACAGTATCGCACATATACCCAACACTAGTGAAGCTATCATTATGGGAGATTTCAATGTCAACTGGCTATCCCCTGCCTCATCCAGCTTCAAAGACACTGCCCTGTCTTACGATCTTACCCAACTCGTCACCTCTCCCACCAGAAGGGACAACAGAACAGGGACATCCACCCTTTTAGACCTCATCTTCACCAACAGGCCACGGAACATCTCCAAAGCCACTGTGCTCCCAGATGCTATCAGTGACCACTCCCCAGTGACCTGCTGGTGGTCAGGAAAATTACCCCATGCCCCCCCCCATAATCACCTGGCAGAGGCGACTGATAAGAGGAGGCTTAGAGAAGCTCAAAACCCACCTAGTTACCAGCAATTGGCTCCCCATCTACACCACGCAGTCTGTAGATCTGTCTCTCTCCCACTTTATAACCACTTTCAACACGGCCTGCGACATTTTTGCTCCCCTCTCCAAGCAAGTAGTAAAAACCAGAACCACATCCTGGATCACCACCTCACTACTTAACCAGCTCCAACATAGGGATAACCTATGGCTTAAGGCACTTGACTCCCAAAGCGCCCAGGACAGACAACTCTACCGTGAGGCCCGCAACAAATGTACCTGGACCCTAAGACAGGCCGTGCCCTCACCACCTCTTGGGGAGACGGTAAAACATTTTGTAACAATATAAAGGAACTCAATGGTAAATCCCGTTCACCCGCACCCACCCAGCTTACAATAAATGGGGAGATCACCCAGGACCCTTCCTATATCGCCGAAACCCTCAACTCTGCCTTCTCAGACCTCTCCCATATTTAACCCCCTAACTATTTCACACTATCCCCCACCCCCTTCCACTGATACCTCGAATAAATACAGGTTACTCACCTGTAACAGGAGTTCTAGGAATGGTATATGTTGTTCATCCACACTGTCTGGCAGGTATCCTTGCCGCTTTAAATCTTGCCGGAAGGTCTTCAAGCTGGCTCCTCCCACCCACCCGGGTGGTAAAACTCTCGGCTCCGCCCCATGACGCCAGATCTGGCCCGCTGGAAGCTCAGGTAGTGCGTCGAAGCCGGGGAGGTCGGGTGGGTCATGTGGATGAACAACATATACCATTCCTAGAACTCCTGTTACAGGTGAGTAACCTGTATTTCTAGGGACATGGATATGTTGTTCATCCACACTGTCTGGCAGACTCCTAGCAGTTCTCCGGGAGGAGGGAGGCAAGACGCACACCCGATACTTACTTGGGAAAGAGAGACTGGAGAACCGAGGCCCCAAAACCAGCATCCCGGCGTGACTCAAGGTCGATGTGGTAATGGGTGATGAAGGTGTGTGCTGACTTCCAGGTAGCAGCCCTGCAGATTTCCTGGATAGGGACGTCCCTGGAAGCAGCCACCGATGCAGCAGTATGGCGGATAGAATGAGCTCTTATCCCTCTGGGAGGCTCCATGCCCGCCAACTTATAGCAGAGATCTATGCAGGAGGTGACCCACCTGCCTATCGTCCGCTTGGCTGCAGGTCTGCCAGATGCGGCTTCAGCGTAGGTGACAAACAGCTGGCGAACCTTCCCGAATTTCAGCCGTGCACTCCTTATAGTAAGCGAGCACCTTCTAGGGTCCAAAATAGGAGCCTATATTCGACCTCGAGGTGTGATTGGGTAGAACACCGGCAGAGTCAGCACCTGGTTAAGGTGAAACTCCGACAACACCTTCGGAAGGAATTTTGGGTGGGAGCGCAGGACAACCTTGTCCCTGTGGAAGACCAGGTAAGGAGACTCGATGGAAAGTGCCTGGAGCTCTCCCATCCTTCTGGCTGATGTGATAGCCACCAAGAAGGCGGTCTTCCACGACAGGTGAGAGAGTTCACACCTGTGCATTGGTTCGAATGGCTTGCCTATGAGCTTTGTCAGTACCAGCAGTAGATCCCACGGAGGTGGAGGTTCTTGCACCGGAGGGGAAATGTGATCAAGGCCTTTGAAAAAGCGCCAGACCACCTTCTCCTGCGCCACAGACTGCTTCCCGGCCCGCGCCCGGTGAGCAGAGATGGTTGCCAGGTGCACCTTAAGGGTCGTCGACCTAAGCCCTTGCTGAGAAAGGAACCACAGGTAGTACAATATGCTTGCCAGAGAACAGGAGGAAGGGTCCAGGCCCTTGCCCTGACACCAAATGGAAAACCTTTTCCACTTGAAGGCGTAGCATTTTCTGGTCGACTCCTTACGGGACGCCTCAACTACGTTGAGGACCTCGTCGGAAAGACCCAAGGCCTGGAACTCTAGCCGCTCAGGAACCAGGCCGTCAGGTGCAGGGATTGAAGGTCCGGATGGAATACCTTCCCCTGATTGACTGAGAGCAGGTCCGGGCGAGCTGGAAGCTGCCTCGGAAGCCTGGAGCTGAGGCTGAGGAGATCTGGGTACCAGAACTGGCGGGGCCAGTCTGGGGCTATCAGAATCACCTGCGCCTTGTCCCTCCTTGCTTTGAGCAGCACCTTGTGTAACAAGGGAACGGGAAAGGCGTGAAGCCAGGGGTCCACGGCCTCGAGAAGGCATCCCCTGCAGAGAGCCCTGCTGAGGGGGGCGGGCATGGGACAGCCTCAACTTCGCATTCTCCCTGGAGGCAAACAGGTCCACCTGAGGTGTGCCCCAATGGGAGAACAGATCTTGTACTACCTCCGGCAGGAGAGACCACTCGTGGGAGGCAGCCCCTATCCGACTTAGGGCATCGGCCAGGGTGTTGGAGCTCCTGCCATGAACAACTAGGAGATCCGCCTCCAGGCTGCGCCACAGTGACCAGATGCGGAGAGCTTCCTTGCATGGAGCATGGAGCCACGTCCCACCCAGGCGGTTTAGATAGTACATGGTGGTAGTATTGTCCGTCTGGACCCGGACACTTGACCCGAAGAAAGCGGGCAAAGATGGTGAGAGCTAGGCGAACCGCTCGGAGCTCCAGCAGGCTGATGTGGCATCGGGACTCCTGCGGGGACCAGAGGCTGTGTGCTCGGTGTTCCCCCAGATGGGCACCCCAACCCATCAGAGAAGCATCAGTCGATAGAGAGACCGTCGGCTCGGGGCGGACGAACAGGATGCCCTCCTGCAGATGAACTGGAATGGTCCACCACTGGAGAGCGTTCCACATCCCCTGGGTCACAGTCACTAGCTGGTCCAATGGATCGCAGCGTTGTGACCACTGGCTGGCCAGCCCCCACTGAAGGGGGCGTATGTTCCAGCGGGCCCAACGGACCACGCTGGTACAGGCCGCCATGAGACCCAGGAGGTGCAGGAAGTCCGGGTAGCGCAATTGCCCAACCAGAATGATTGGGCAAAGGAGGAAAGAACCTCGGCCCTGTCCGCGGGAGCCATGCTCTGGCTCGAAGAGAGTCGAGCTCTGCCCCGATGAAAAGAATCACCTGCTTCGGCTCGAGTTCCGACTTGGCCTCGTGATGAGGAGGCTGACCTGAGAGCAAACCCGAGGGCCCGTCTCTGGACGGCCCACCTCCTGTATGGAGGGCTGCTATCAGCCAATCATCCAGGTGGTAAACCCGGACCCCTCGGCGCCACAGGAATGCTGTCACCACTGCCATTTGGTGAACCCTGGCAGCTGGAGAAAGCCGAAGAGGCATGGCTTGGAACTCGAAGAGACACTTCCGCTCGAAAAGCGAAGACCTTTGATGGGACGGACGGATGGGGCGTGAAAGCAGCGTCCTGAAGATCCAGAGAGCAGAACCACATGCGTGATTCCAGGATGGGATTATCTGAGCCAAGTGAGCACCATCCTGAAGGTTCGAGACCTTAAGGAACTTGTTCAGGTCGTGTAGGTTGAGAATGGGGCGCCAGCCCCCCCGTCCGTTTCGGAACCAGGAAGTACCTGGACACGAACCCCGGTCTTGAGGGAGGGTCCGCCACCTCTCTTATCACCTCCTTCTCGAGGAGAGCGATGTCGGCTCGGCGAGCTGACAGCGCAGGCTGAACTCGAGGCCCCTGGGAGGTGCGATTACCTGGAAGAGTGGGCCTGCTCAACTCCAGAGCAGGCCCTTTCCTACCACCTCCAACACCCACCTGTCTGTGGTAATAGCAGACCAGGCGGAAGAAATGCGGGCCGTCCCCAGGAGGACCTGGGAGTGAGTGGCGGTTGGGCGACACCCTCAACCCGTCATTGTGCAAGCTGGAGGAGGGACTGGCCGAGGGACCGCCTGGGCCTTACCTCCCTGCTTCCTGGAGGAAGCCGCAGGCTTAGGTTTGGGACGCCAAGCGCGAGCCTGCTGGCCCTGGTGTTGCTGGGCCGGGCGTGCCGGGGGTGCAGACGGACAAAAGGGCTTGGGTTGAGGTCTCAGTCCCTTGTCCTCTGGCGGATGATACCGAGTCAGGTAGCATTGGACTTTTCGATCCTCTGGAGGTGGCCTTCCACCCAGGGCAAGAGGTCGGTCCCCAAGAAGGGACATCCGCCAATTTGTGCTGGGTATCCGCTGTGAAGGTGGATATCCTCAGCCTTCGACGCCACAGCCACTGCAACCGCTACTGACCTGGCACGCAAGATCACCGATGTCCAAAGCAGTCTGAAAGGCGGCTTGGCCACTGCCTCGTTCCTGGTCCCGCACCTGCTTGACCGTGGTCTGCAGGTCAGCCGGGAGATGAGGGACCACCTGTCCAGGGAGCCCAACAGGGCGTGAAAAATGCGCCATCAGTATGGCCGAGCTGGCCTGGCCAAGGCCAAGGGAGGGCGCACGCGAGACTTTTCGCCCAGCATAGTCCAATTTCTTGGACTCCTTGTCGGGAGGTTTGTCCACGTCCTAAGCGTTTCCGGCATGCGAGAACGCTGTCGATAATAACCCCCAGCCCGAGGATGTTCAGAGAAACGGACAGGGAACGGTAGGGACCTGTACTTCCTGGCCATCCTGGCGAAGGCGCAGGGGCAGGAAGCAGGACGCTGCCAGAGCTCCAAGGCCAGGCCCACAATGGCCTCAGCCACAGGAAGGCCTCCGTGGGGATCTTGGTCCAATATCTCCGTGAGGGATGCTTGCCCGCTTGGATACGGGCTCAAGCTGCATCCGGTGGATTCCGAGATGAGTCTGAGCAACCCCAGGAAGGTGAGGGCTGTCGTCCAGCGACTGACCTCAGAGGACTCCAAGTCCACTCTTGGAGAAGAGGGAGGAATCCGCCGGACTCGGAAGAGTCCGCAAAGAGCTGCCTGGGCCTGAGCCACCTCCACCTGCCGAGGGCGCATCGGGAGGAGGGTGACCGACAGCCTATGGGGCAGACCCTGAGCCGACCGAGAATTCTTGGTCAGAGCCCCAAACCGCGGCTGTGGAGGCGGAGGTTCCACCGGAATCAGTGGAGCAGCTGGTTTCGGCCGAACAACCGGCCTGACAATAGGCTCCTCAGGTAAAACGGGGGGTTGTTTCGGCCGCTCCGGTGACAGCCACTTAATGGCCGGGGAAGGCGACGGCTTATTCCCGGTCAAAAGGAGCTGTTGCCATATGAAGTCCTCGTATCGTCGACGCAACTTGCATCGAAGCCTCCCCTCATCCGAGGAGGAGGAAGAGGACGAGCGGTGGCGCCGCTTACTGCGGTGCCGAGACCGAGACCGCCTGTAATGGCGGGATCAGCTGGACCGCGAAGAAGTCCAAGACCGAGACCGACAACCTCGGCTTTTCCGAGGACGGTGCGGAGAGGGGACGGGTGGAACCGGCTCCTCCCTCGGCTCGGAGGGAACACCCAAGGGCTCGAACGGAGGCACTGGCAAGCCACGGGATCCTCAACCCACCGGGGAACGGAGAGGGATTTTCGGCTTTGCCCGGTCGACAACCCGTCCAACAGGTTGAGAAAGATCTCAACTGCATCGACGGGAGTCTCTGTCAACTGACCTGACGGGGACACCGTGAGACCAGTGGCCGAAGCCGAACGATCGACCGAAGTCGATGGCCGACAACTCGGGAGAGGGACCTTTCCGCTCCCAAGAGCGCCGATTTAAGAGATTCTAATCCTTGTCTTTCTTCTGGACCGAGAAGAAGAAGGTCCAGCAGACGTTGGTCCCTCTCCCTAGTGGAGGGACAGACAAAGCTCCTTAAAAAGCTGTGTAAGAGGAACCCAGGAAAGCGGAATAAAGCGCGGTCGAGGAAGATGCGGCCAGCGCGCGCCTCCTCTTCGAGGGCAATCATCTGCTCTAGCTGATCCGCCGAGCCGCGCCCGGCGAAACCACCGTCCGGCTCTTTTGACAACAGTTGAAGCGTTTTGCCGGGTGCCCCAGTTGTGGCAGGCGGCACGGTCTTAGAGGACGTGGGCTGAGAAGGAAGAGCACAGGCTGAAGCCTGCGGGTAGTGCCTCGAGGCCTAAACAGTACACACACGTGGAGTGCGGATCCGTCTCGAGACATCTTCTGCCCACAAGGGCACACCAAAACCGGAGTCGATTGTCCATCGAGCCGCAAGGGATAGAAGACCAAGTCTTTTAAGCAAAACTTAAATTGAAAACCGAAGAATTAGGAACCAGTCTTATACGCAGAGTGTTAAGGAGGGAACCTGAGCTTCCAAGCGGTAAGGAAGATCTGGCGTCATGGGGTGGAGCCGAGAGTTTTACCACCCGGGTGGGTGGGAGGAGCCAGCTTGAAGACCTTCCGGCAAGATTTAAAGCGGCAAGGATACCTGCCAGACAGTGTGGATGAACAACATATCCATGTCCCTAGAACAACAATATTATACCCTTTCGGCTGAGAGTTATTTCCTGCCTCGAGGCAAAACACTACATTACTAAAGCTATTGCCAATACACGGCACAGCAATGATTCCCTAGATCTAAAACTCATTAGGCTGACTCTGGATGTCACACTACCCCATCTCACTAAAATTCTCAACCTCTCTTTATGCCTAGGTCAGTTCCCCACAACCTGGAAAAGAGCCATAATCACTCCCATTCTGAAGAGCGGCCACCCCACCAACACAACCAACTATAGACCAATTTCGTTACTTCCTCCTCTCTCCAAGGCCCTGGAGAAAACAGTGTTGGACCAACTATCAGAGCACCTGACTAAACACAACCTTCTCTACCCGGAACAGCACAGATTCCAGTCCGGCCATAGTACCGTCACAGCTCTTACTGAGCTCACCTCATTTATCCATGAGGCCCTTGACCAAGGCTCTATAGCATGGGCAATCTATGTGGATCTGACCAAGGCATTTGACACGGTCAGTCATGAACTATTGCTTTATGTCCTTCCACAACTTAATGTGGTCCCAGAGGCTACTGCCTGGTTCAAGGACTACCTAACAGACTGGTCACAGCAATTCAGGATAAATACCACCATCTCCTCCTGTAAAACAGTTTCCTCAGGTGTCCCACAGGGGTCTATTCTTGGCCCTCTACTATTCACCCTCTTTTTAAACTCTCTCCCCAAATCATGTAGCGGTAACCTGCTACTCTACGCTGATGATGCGGTAGTGTTTTGGAAACACCCACAGCCGAGCGCCCTCCAACGAGCTCTTCAGGAAGCTAGAAACCTGGTTCACTGAACACCGCCTGATCATCAACTATCAAAAAACAAAATCCATGATCTTTGCACACCGACAAAGTCCACACAGCCAGTCGGTTCTCCTAATCAAAAACAAACAAGGCGCCCCACTTGAACATGTTACATGTTTTAAATACCTGGGAATTACATTAGACACCTCCCTCTCCTACACTCATCACATACAACTTCTCTCCTCCACTGTTAACACTAGAGTGGGTATCCTCTACAGACTTAAAAACTGCTTACCCACCCAGGCCATGCAACTTGCGGTCACCTCTTCTATCCTCTCCCTAACAGACTACGGGATAGTGATATACAGCTCTGCAAACCCTACAGCCCTTCGTAGCATCAACACAGCTTTGAATAAAGCTTGCCGCCTAGTCACCAGGTGCGACAGATTAACACATACCTGTGAGCTCTACGCTCTGGCTGGTTAGCTAAACTTCCAAGGAAGACTTAAATACCACTCCTCCGTCCTAGTGAAAAAGATCCATCTCCAGCTGGCGCCCATCGGCCTTCTCCCAATAGTCGGCGAACTCCCCCCCAGGCGTAACAGTAGACTCGCAGCATCCTCCTCATTCCTGGTCCCCCATTGTAGAACATCCCTTGGGCAAAGATCATTCCGCTACCGTGCCCCTCTTTGGCTAAACACTCTACCCCCCCATCTCTCAGACCCTTAGCCTCTCCCAATTCAAATCAGCCCTCAGAGTACAACTCCTGGAGTCAGAAAAATCGACTGTGGCTAACTTTCTGCCCACGCTGGTATTTTCATACCCCAATAAAATGACTTCCAGGGTCTCGATAGATCCTAGAGTCAGCATCATTTACCTCTCTGACAAGGGTTATCCTGTATCGATGCCTACTACTACCACCAGTTAACTAAGATTATGCCTGGACTGCACTTGCAGTACTGTTTTACGAATTTCTACCTTTTTACTGTGCGTTTTCTGTATTTGTCTACCTTGGGTGTCAGCGTGGCTCAGTTGGTAGCACATCCGCCTCTGGACCAGAAGGTCGTGGGTTCTCATCCCACACCGGGATTGGACTTGCACCTAAAAATCGCTGGCATCCGAGTGCAGTATTGGGGGGTGCTGTACTGCTAGGGTGTGCAGTCCTTCGGATGAGACGTTAAACCGAGATCCCTTCTGCCCATCCTGGTGTTGTCCTGGTGGGTGTCCAGGTGGAAGTAAAGAACCCAGAGCACTCTTCGCAAAGAGTAGGGAACATTCCCGGATTCCTGGCCAACATTCCCCTTCCCATAAACCGGTTCATGCAATTATCCAGGCTGTGTGTGGGTGATGATGTGCGATATGGCCGCCACCACACATTCAGTCACTTCACTACCAGTCTAGCATTGCTTGTAAAGCGCTTTGGATGTATGAAAAGCGCTATATAAATGCTGATTCTTCTTCTTCTCCACCCTTTACGTGGAGCCTTTGCAAAAGAGTCTGTGACTCAAAGGATTGTAATTCCAATTGTATCCAATAAAATAAAAAAAAAAATTAAAAAAGGGCTCTTAGGAACTAGCAGCCCCAGGTGGTGGCTGTTATACAGAAACTCCCCGGCTATCAATTAACTGAAAAGGGGAGGAGAGAGATAATTAAGATGTTTTACTGAATCTCTTTTGCTACAGAGTGAATTTAAAATAAAGGAATGGCTTATTATTGGTTGATGTCTTAAAGCTATAAGTGAAGTCATGCTGATCTAACCAAATGTTTGTATTAGAGGAGGCTTGACCATTAATTAGAAAAGGGGCAGATCAGCTGACCTAATGATGCTGTAGGGACTTGTATAAAAGCAGCCGTAGATCACAGAAAAATCAGATAAGCCCAAGAGTGAGTGAGGAGAGGTTATCTCAAAAGCACAGACAATAGTAGAAACTGTAAGAGAAGATTATCTACTCTGTGGCAGAACTACCAGGGAAGGGTAGTTCTGAGAGCTCAAAAAGGAGCAGATTTCTTTTGATTTATTTATTTTTTTATATACTGAAGTCTGACGATTAAGACTGATTTCAGAAATGGTTGATTTTTCATTTTATTATATATAAAAATATATTTTTCTACAAAAAAATAGTCCATCAGGACAAATAAACATCACACCTAGAAAAGGTGTGTTAACCTGAATTTTTGGTGTCGTGTCTCACTGTTTTACCCTACCCACATAATCCGGTCACATACAGGAGATTCTTTTGGCCTAGGCTCCTCTGTGGGAGGAGTTTCAAACCCCGATCCTGCAGAGGAAGAGGAAACAGAATCCGAGCCCAGATCAGAGGACTCCAAAGACCAGAAGTGAGGACAGGAAGCTTCTTGAGAGCCAGAAAGGGTACTGTCTGTCTACCACCCTGCCGTGGGCTCCTTCATCAGGTCCAATGGTTGATGTGTGTCCAGCTTAGGAATAGACCTGGGTGTCTGGTCCGACGGAACCCAGGTGACATCCCTTGTGGGGAGGTGGCGGCTATCTAGCTCCAACACAAGCTGGGCCTTGGTCTCCTGCAACCAGGACTGCAGGATAGCCCAAAAGTCTGCCCGAGGCTGAGGAGGTGGCGGAGGGAGCTGGTAGGCCGGAGGATACCCCTGAGAGAACCCCAAACAGTGGGTAACCTGAAGTATGGTAGGTGTGCGCCCGATAACCCATCAAGGGGTAGGCAGGCGAATACCCTGGCGTTTGACAGTCTGATGGCGGGTGCCCAGAGGGATGTAGGCTGGAGGATAGTGCGTCATCGGGTGACCCAGAGGGTAACCTGACGGGGGCCAGACGGTGGCAGCCGTGAAACTGAAGGAGGACCCTGAAACCTGGCCACGAAGGACCCGGGAAAACCGGGTCAGACGCCATACTGGCAGAGGCAAGCCCAGCATTGGTGCCAGCGTCCCCATCAGAGGTTCCGGCCGGGAAGGGTCCAGAGGGTTCCCTGAGAGATCCGATGCCAGGTCTGGAGGTGAATCAGGGAAGGTGTCACCTGATGAATGACCCACATCCTCCACACCCTGAAGATCTGAGGAGGGCAGCAGAAGCTCTTCTAGAGGAGAGGAGGGACTGACCCAGGAGGGAGACCCAACCAGGGAAAGTTGTGGTAAATCTGGCAACTTGACATCGTCTGGGCCCTTGCCAGACCCTAACGCAAGCTGATCGGTCGGGCGACCATCAGGTGGTCCAATGTCCAGCTTATCGACCTTAGCCAGGCACCAGGAGACCCTGGAGCCCGACTTCACAGCCTGGGCCGGGCGCTAGCCAGAGGGTCTGACTTACGACCCCACCATATAGCTTAAACCCACCAGCTGAAAGAGGCCTAAGAGCGTCAGAAGCCTCGGACGTAGCAGAGGCACCTGTGGGCTACTATAACTAGTGGCAGCGGGGGATCCAAGGACTGCTCCTGGGTAGGTGGGACAGACTTGGAGGCAGCAGCTGACTTCTTGGAGGAAGTGGGCCGTTGCAAACCCAAGGGGCCCGAGGGTGGCCGCAGGTGAGAGGAGGACCTGTCCTAGTTCCTGTGCTTCTCTTTGTTCCTCTTTTTCTGCTTATGCTTGTGGGAGTCAGTGGGAGAGGAGGAAGCGCTTCTGAGTTTCTGGAGCTCTTTTTCCATCATGGCCATTTTTTTCTTCATCAAATGAGCCTCAAGGCAGGCCTACTGGCGTGGAGAGCTGAGGCACCCGTGCCACACCTCCTGCCATTCTGGTGACCCGTGTTTGCAATGCAAGCAGGTCGGCCGGGGAGGGAGAGGATTGAGCATCCGTAGGACAGCTCTCCTCTCCTGGGGGGTGGGGGAGAGAGAGTACAGGCTTGGTGCTTTCCTGACACTCAGCGGAGGCTGGGTGCCGCGTGCCCGCCGGTCACAAGGAAGGGGTGGAGCAGCCTGGTCAGTGTTGTGGGCGGAAGCGCACACAGCACTACCCATTGCCGGCATTGCACGCTCTACTCAGGGGGAACTGAACAAAGAAAACAGAGGTCCCAGGTTGAGCAGGATGAAAACAGCAACCCTCCGCAGGCCCTAGCTCTGGTGCTTCCCCGGATCTGGATCCTAGTCAAGGTGAGCTGAGCGAGGGGCACTCTTCACCGCCCTGCCACGGAGGGCAAACCATGGGGGAAGAAGGGGACAGCTGCCTGATACTGGGTGCGGGGCTGGGTGGGTGGCTAAGAGCAGGGAGATGACTGGTGGAGACCCAAGGAGAAACAAACAAACTAAAAAAACCAAAAAATACAAATGAGCCTCAAGGGATTGCTGGCAATGCTTCCGTGTGGCCTGGTTGAAGCTGGAACAGGCCTCGTAATCCTTGACTTCGTGCTCCGGACCTAGGCAGAAGAGGAACAGGGAGTGAGACTCTTTGTGCGATAGCTCTGCACTGCACAAACCGCACTTCTTTTGATGTGATTTGGCAGAAGACTGCAAAGACATGCACAAAAAATAAAAATATAACACTGTAAAGGAAGAAAAAATAGATACTTATCCAAAGAAAGTGGTCGAAATGCAGCAACAATCTCTGTGAGGTCCGACGTGCTCAGGTCGATGTCGAGAAAGAACTAGAAGGCAGGTGTGGTGACCACCCACTATATAGTGTCATGCTGACGGTCACGTGACGTCGAGTGGGCTGTCCCCCGCCAGACACAGCTAGCTAAAGTCTCCATGTGGTCCTGATGCCAGGGGGGGTGTAATCCTCAAGGTAATTACCTAGTGCAAGAGCCCTCTCAAAGTAAGATCAACTTCTACTGACCTGTTTCTGAGAAGAACCTGCATCTCAGAAGTGAGAAGGTCCAATTGAGCAGCAGACAGACTGTGCTGTTGCTTGGGTGGATGATCTGGAGGGATCTCTGCAAAATTCAGAGCATATCCCTCCCGAAATATCCTGAGGACCCATTTGTCTGAGGTGATGAACTTCCACTGATTGCAGATCTGAGTCAGAGGACCTCCCACTGCCTCACAGATGTCCACCTCTGGCAGCTGAGGTGGGACCGAAGCCAGAGTTTTAGAGGGTTGCACTAGGCACTTTCGGGCCCTGTGCGGCATTTTTTTTTTGTGCAGCTGAGTCTGTTTTTTGTTAAATACCCCTCAGCCTTTACCTCAAAAGGACTGCATGATATGAAATCGTCAACGGTTTCCACCCCATTGCAGAGCAGAAGAAGCCAGCCTAGGCTATTTTAATGGCAGTCCTGGCCTTCTGAGCGGCCTCCAGTGCTTGCTGAACTTGAGGCCCATACAGATACACACCATCACACAGGACATTCATGACCTGTTGCTGAGCATCAGAAGAAAATGCTGATGTTCAGAGCCAGGAGTGTCACCTGATACAAATTCCAGCAGCTCTAGTAGCAGTGTCATAGGCATCCACAGAAGCTTTCAGCTGATGGCTGTTGGATTCTGTGCCCCTCGTAATAGTCTGCAGAAGCTCCACAGTGGAATCACACTCCAGGAGATCCCTCAACCACTGACAAGAGTTCCAAAGCACATATTCATATTGGGAGAAGTGTCCCTGCTAACTGGCAATACGCATGCCCAGAGTAGCGGATGCAAAAGTCCGTTTCCCCAAGGTGTCAACTTTGCAAGATTCCTTAAGGGGCTAGCTGATGCTTCCCAAGGGAGAACCACTTTGTCTTTCTCCACAAGGTCCACCAAAGCATCTGCAATAGGCTGAGATGCCAAGAAAGGCCTGTCCTTGGGGTGGCTATACTTTTTGTCTATGGGCTTGGCCACAGAAGGTATCAGAGCCGACCATTCCCACACCGCCTGAGACAAGGTTGCCAAACGTGCGTGTCATTCAACAGCAACCAGCGGCACCGAGGTCCCGCAAGAGGCACACAAGACAGACGCTGTACCCACTGCTCCATAAGAACGGCCCAGTGGCACAACTGCTCACCAGAAACCCCGCAAGAAAACAGAGATGGGCTCTGGTGTCAAGAATCCCAACCGTTAAGAGCGGTTGTCAATGGGGACTCAGAAGGGGTCAGGGTGGGCCTGCCACTCTCCACTACCGAAGAGTCCCTCGCAGACGTACCAAGGGATGACCTCAAGCAGTACCGCCTCTTCTTCTTCTGCCGGGAAGAAAAAATTGAGGTAGAGTGGTGCCCGGTCCCTGAACGAGATCGGGAATGGGCCTGCTTCTTTTTGTGCTAACAAGAGGACTGTCCTCCCTCTCAAGCACTGGACTGCCTGTGGTCAGACCCCATCCCCAGAAAAGGGCAGCGGAACGGGACACAGTCACAGACCCACTAACAGAACAACTTTCTAGCAAAGTCTCCCTACCATCACCAAGACTGTCCATGGTCGACTCAGTCAATGGAAGGGCTGAAAGAAAACTTATTTTCTTCATATATATATATATATATATATATTTTTTTTTTTAAATAAAGAATAATAGAATAACAATACTAAACAAGCTAAACGACTAATGCTGCTGTCATATGGACGTGAAGAACTGACTCCTGGCAGACGAGTGACATCGTCACTGAAGCACACTCAACAGCGGGATAAAAGGAACTGAGGCGGTTGAAGGGCCGGCGACGATGCAGCCTATACAGGTGCAAGCTGATCTCGCGGTGCAGCACATGTGCGATCCCACCACGGTGCCGGCCCTCTTGAAGATTTTTGGCTCCCGCAGGGTCCTAGCGCCTCCAGCTAGTACCCAGAAGTGTGAATAAACAGTGAAGACTTAAGTCCAGGAAGATGAAAATAATCCCCCCCCCCCGTGTCTAGTGGCCCCCACCTGATGCCCACCCAATAAAATGTATGTTTCTCACTTGTGACTAGTGGCCCCCAGCCAGATGCCTGCCCGATAAAAGTATCGTTTCTCATTGGTGGCTAGTAGCCCATACCCACCGATCAGTCACTCAAAAATACGGTGAGAGTTTCCCTAGTGGCCAGTGGTCCCCCCAATCCTCACCCTACATCCATATACATTTCCCTGGTGGCTAGTGGACCCTCCCCCCACGATCCCAGGTCTGACAAGATCAACCCCTCCCAAAAACACAACTCCTGCCCCGTCCCACAATCTCAGCCCCCACCCCAAGTCCATCCCTCATTGCTGCCCAGTGGCTTCCTCTCCCCAATCCCTTATACATATATACAATCAGTTACCCAGTGTCTAGTAGGCCCCCTCCCGCACGATCATTGGTCCAAGTTAGACATATATATTTCCCTGGCATCTAGTGCTCCCCCTGCCCCCCCACTCCCCGCAGGTAAGCCAACTGAGCTATCAATCAATTAGCACGTACTGTATGCAGTACACAGTCCTTGACAGCTCAGTCGGCAGCCAGTTGGTCACCAGTTCAGGTTCGGGATGGGGAAGCGGGGTGGTGGGACACTATCTGCTGGGGGTGAGGGGACCACTAGACGCCAGGGAAATATATATGTCCTACTTGGACCAACAGTCAGCGATACGGGGGACCACTAGACACTGAAAGTAAATATACATACATATATATATATATATATATATATATATATATACACACACACACACACACACACACATTACAGGGGCGTGGTCGCACCACTATAGTTAGGGTTCAGCAGTCACTTACATACTAAAGTCAAAAGTTTGGATGTTAATAACTTTGAACCCGTTCAACAGATGCCTGACATTTGGTACGCGCGGTGAGGCATGGTAGATCTCTTGATCTGCCAAACTGTGTTTCGGTCGGACTTAATAGTCTTTGCGTACAAAAGTGCTGAATAATGCGAAGTTATCCATTTTTGGGGGCGCCTTTTAGGATTCTAGATGTGGTCCTGCACGGCCGTTGTGTGGTGTGCCGCTCTGCGAGATGGCTCGTTTGAAAGGGCTTTGGTAGCCGAACATGGCGCTTTTCGTTTGGTGAAAAAATATTAAGGCATTCAAAAGTTATGCCACTTTTAAGTTCCCATTATAAGTCAATGGGAAAATTTATATATATGTTTTGCAAACAAAGAATGGGGTTCTGGCCATCTCGTCCCGCCTGGCGATCAAAAAATTTGCAGCCTCACGGTTCAAGAATCTTTGTCCCCAAGAAATTTCAAAAATTCTTTGACCGCGAGGTCCACCATCTTGTTCTCAGTTTTCCAATTGCACAAACACAAATATCTCGGCTGAGGGGTCACTTCTGAAGTAAAACTTGGATGTGTTTTACTCAGGGGACCCTGATCTATCGAGCCATGGCTTTGGTTCCATCCAAATCGGTCCAAAAATAGAGTTATTAGCTTTTTAATTCTTCATTCGCGGCTCGCTAACAATCTTTGATCAAGCGCCTAGAGATTCTTTGATCGCGATTGTGCATCGCGAGCAAGGGACGAGATGGCCCGTTTTAAAATTTTTGTTTATGAGCCCAGGGGTGTCCTATAAACTGAAATGAGGGTGGGATTTGCTCAGGGGGCTTCGTTCTGCCCAGTCTGAATAATAATAATGTTTTAGCTATCCCTGGTAGTCTACTGGCCCCCTTCCATCATAATAAAATATAGTTATTTGTAATTCCGTGGTAGTCTAGTGCCACCCCCAATGTGTATGTTTTCACATCCCTGGTAGTCTAGTGGCCTCGCTCGAGCTGTATAAAATTATTCTTATTGCTCATATCCCTGGTAGTCTAGTGGCCCCCCAATCTGTATTAAATATTATTTGTGGAGATCCCTGGTAGTCTAAGCGGCCCCCAGCATAATAAAATATATGCTTATTTTGTATTTCCTGTGGTAGTCTAGTGGCCCCCACCCCCACACAGGCGTGCCAGAGCCACCCAGCAACCCCCACCCTTCCCCAGCGGTGACTGGCACAGCCACCTCTCACCTCCGACCAGCCACTGACTGTTTGCATTACGATCAGTAATGCAAAGAAGTGCTCAGAAATATTTTCAAAGCGCCTCTTTGCATTAGCGCTCGTAATGGACACAGTCAGCGGCTGGCCATGGAGGTGAGAGGTGGGCTGTGCCAGTCACCGGCTGGGGAAGGGTGGCGGGGGGTGCTGGGTGGTCTGGCACGGCTGGGTGGGGGGCCACTAGACTACCAGGAAATACAGAATAAGCATATATTTTATTATGCTGGGGGGTCCGCTAGACTACCAGGGATCTCTACAAATAATATTATTTAATAAAGATCGGGGCCACTAGACTACCAGGGATATGAGCAATAAGAATAATTTTATACAGCTCGGGGGGGGGTGCCACTAGACTACCAGGGATGTAAAACAATACACATTGGGGGGCACTAGACTACCAGGGCATTACAAATGACTATTTTATTATGATGGGGGAGCCACTAGACTACCAGGGATACTTAAAACATTATTTCTGTTATTCATATGGTGCAGAACGGAACCCCGAGCAAAGTCCAGCCTCATTTTACTTAGTAGGGCACTCCTGGGCAGAGAAAAATCATTTTAAAATAAAAGCATCCATTGTATGGAACATCTTGCCACAAGAATTGGTAGAGGCAACTAGTGCCACTGTCTTTAAAAACAAATTAGATGTTTAGTTGAGGATAATAGATAAATAATGTCCCACATAGTGTGGGGAACAGTCTCAATGGGCTCTGGCCTTCCTCTGTTCTTTCATACCAAGTAATACCAAGTAAGTAAAATCTGGCCATCTCGTCCCTCATCTTTGATCACGAGCGTGCTATTTCTTTGATCATGAGCCTTCAAATTCTTTGATCGTGAGATTCTCTGATCGCAATCGTGCATCGTGAGCGAGGGACAAGATGGCTAGATTAAAAAATCTATTTTTCTCTGCCCATAGGTGCCCTAGGAAGTCAAATGAGGGTGGGTTTTACTCAGGGGCTTCGTTCTGTTGAACCACTACGGTGGTTTACCGCAATTCATTCAATTTTTTGACTTATGACATTTTTAATTCTTTGTTCGTGAGCCTGCAAATTCTTTGATTGTGAGATTCTTTGATCGTGAGAGAGGGACAAGATGGCCAGATTTTTTATAATGGAATAGATAGGGAACTTTTAGTAATCTTTGACACTGAATATCTCGGAAACAGTTTGGTCTTTTTACTTGACATTCGGAAGGAAGAAAGGCAACATCCCACAGATGTACCTTTTGGTGGTTTGGTCAAAATATATTACAGTGCAGCTAAGTGACAGCACTCCAGAGCTGCTGCTTTTTCCCATAGGATAACATTATGGCGTCTGCCACATTACAGAAATTGTTTGCCGTGCTGCTGCAAAATAACGGTTTGGTCTTTTGGGCTGAAATTTGGAGGGAAGAAAGCCAATATCCCACAGATGTGCCTTTTGGTGGCTTGTTGAAAAAATATTACAGGGCGGCTAAGTGACAGCACTCCAAAGTTGATGCTTTTCCCCATAGGATAACATTATGGCATCCGTTGCGCCTTTCAGGGCCCATATCTCGGAAACTGTGCAAGATACGGACTTTTCGTCACAAAAATGCTGCTAAGTACAAAACTAGCCAGGAAAGTCATAATTCATACGAAATTTACCTTTTTTTTTCTACGTCATACAGTTCCTGAGTTATAAGCAATTTAGTATTTCTAGTCCTAATTTTGTGCTCAGAGGTCCATTATTATGCATACATTCTTTGTTTTCACTGTGTTTTTCAATGCACTTTTTGGGAAAAAGAAGGATGTGCCCTTTCGTTACTGTGCCACTTAGCGTTTCCAGTTGCGCTTCTGTTACTGTACACATCACCATTCCCATCTATGCCATGGTGTGCGTTATAGTTTGCATTTTCGTTTGCACTTGTGTTTTCGTTTGTGTTTCGTTTGGCGTTATTGTTGCTGTTGCTGTTACTATTTGCATTTACAATTGCGCTTCCATGACCTTGCGCCTTACGGTTTGGGTTTCTGCATGCGCTTGCGTTTGTGTTTGCATTTCTGTTTCCTTTGGCTTTATTGTTGCTGTTACTGTTACCGTCCGCCCCCACTAACAGGCATCAGGGTGTGCGTTTGAGTCCTTGGCCCAAACTCTCACCCTATTCTCCTACACTGTACCACCTCAGCTTCTTTACACATGGGATGGGGTGAGAGCTGAGGTCAAGAACCCAACGTACACCCCAATGCCTGTTGAGTAAGCGGGGCTGGGGGTGGGAGTGCAAGGGTGGGAAGCCTAAAATCAATTTCCTCACTTTTTCGCTGTAGAAGAACCTAACTAATGCATTAATGAATTTTTTGCATTGTGTGTGTGTGTGTGTGTGTGTGTGTGTGTGTGTGTGTATATATATATATATATATATACACACACACACACACACACACAAAATATATATAAGCAGATCGGGAGAGGAGCCACTGACCACCAACGAGGGCAGGCTTGGTAAGGTGAAGATCGCAGGATGGACCAAGGGCCGGGTTTCTGTATTTTGTGGGAGGAGGGTGGCTTTGTCAAATCGAGGATCGGGTAGGAGAAGGGTCCACTAGCCACCAGGAAAATGTATATGGTGATCGGGTGGGGAGGGACCAGTAGCCATCATAAAGAATTTCTTTAACTTGGGCCAGTGATCACTGGGGCAGACACCAGTGAATGTTTTATTTAATCATACAGGGATCGGGACGGAGAGGGGCACTGGACACCAGGAATAATATGTATTTATACTGGGCGGGCATCAGGTGGGGAAGGGATCACAAGATACCAGACAGAAACATATATTTTATTGGGCGGGCATCGGGTGGGAGGGGACCGCTTGCCACCAGGTAAACTCTCTATTTCTGAACAGATGATTGGGTGGGGGGACCACTGGACACCAAAGAAACTTTTTGTACTATAATCGGGCCGGTGATCACAGTGTGTGTGTGTGTCTTGGGGGGGGCATGGTAGTACCTCCGACAACCACCAGGGTTGTGCGGGATTAAAGCAAGGTCTTGTAAACTGTACTTTTCCATAAAATTAAGGTAAAGTAAACTGTACTTTTTCACAAGATTATGGTATACTCATAGTATACCATAATCTTAAAAAAAAAAAAACGTGTAAAAGACAGTGTTGAGACAGCCTTGTGCTTTTATGATCAAAATGTGTTATTCTATTCAATGACTGTTGGCAAAGCTGTTATGAACTGCATGTGCGAAAAGCAAACTAAAGTCATAACAATATTTCCAATGCTAACTCTCCCCCCAAGCAGCAAAGGAAAACACATTATGGTTTTCATTGACCTGAGTCCTGGCATATCAGGGGTGGGGTCCTCCTTAGAGTACTCAACCTTAACGCTCACCCCCACTGTGATACAGTCTTCAAATGTACAGAAAGCATAGTTAATATAAGAACTTACCTTAACAGTAGATCTTCAAGAGAAGTTCTTGTAGCAGGCCACATCAGTAGGACTATGCCGCAAGGCACTGTATCACATGGAAAACTTCTAGCAAGCATTCTACCACGGGGGACCGCCCCCACCCCCCCAACATCAGTCACCTGACGTCAGCATAGGCTATATAGGATGGCGGTTCCCAACACCACCTCAGTCCTCCCACCAGAGACTCTGCACGGCCAGCTGATGGAGAACGGAGGCGGTCATCCTGAAAGCCAAACAAAAGGCAGAAGCATATGCAGTAGAAAAAGAGAAGCAGGGGGAAGGAGGGAAAGCAATGCCTGCTGCAAGAGCTTCTCTCGAAGATCTACTGTTACAGTAAGTTTTTACGTAACTGTACTATCTGACTATCAGGCCACATTGGTAGGACTGAGTCCCAAGCAGTACCGGTTACCAGCAGGATAACATCACCAGGAGGAGAACAGATCAGCAGACAGTAGCTCAGGAGAGGAGGCCCTGTAAAACTGCTAGGCCAAAATTGGCCCGGCTTCAAGAGGCGATGTCCAGACTGTATTGCTTCCTGAAAGCGTGGACAGAACTCCAGGTGGCAGCTGCACATAAATCTGCAGCAGACACATCCGTTAACCAAGCCGTAGAGGCAGCCATCTCTCTGGTAGAATGGCCCTTGACCACTCCTGGAAGGGACTTGTACTTGCAGTAGCAATGTAATTTGCTTACCACTTAGACAAACACTGTTTAGAAACAGGAGCACCCTCTTTCTTGGGGTGAACGAAACAAACAAATGATCAGTCTTTCTAATGGACTTAGTGCGGTTCGTGCAGTACTGCAGCGTAATGTGTACATCCAAAGTATGGAGCAATGCCTTCTCCTGATTAAAGTATTCAGGAAAAAAATCAGGCAAGTGGATGGACTGATTCAAAGTAAAGTCCGACATCACCTTAGGGAGAAACTTAGGATTAGTATGCAAAGACACACTGTCTTTGTGAAAAACCAAATAAGGCTCTTTACACATCAGAGCCTGAAGCTTAGAAATCCTTCAGGCAGACGTAACAGCAACTAAAAAAGACCACTTTCCACGACAGAAAGCGCAGCTCACAACTTGAGGCCAGTTCAAAGGGAGGTAAAGTAAGTTTCTCCAACATAAAGTTGAGGTCCCTTCAAGGGACTGCGTCCCAAATTGGAGGTTTCGAATCAAAATGCCCCGCAGGAACGTGCGGGACACCTTAACTTGGGCAACAGCCTTGCCCGCAATAGGTGCATGATACGCAAAGATGGTGGAAAAGTGCATCTTAAGCAAAGACTACCCCAAGCCAGAGTCTGAAAGGGACAGAAGGTACTCCAGGACTTGACTCACTGGACATGTGAAAGGATCCAGGTGGCAAGCAGCAGCCCAAATGGAAAAGCGCTTCCACTTCATAGCATAAGTGACCCTGTTGGAGGGCTTCCTAGTGCCACCAGGACATCTGCAACCCTAGAAGAGACCCCAAAGCGGGCAATGGCTAGGTCCACAGGAGCCATGCATGGAGGTGCAGGGATCTGAGGTCCAGATGGACAAGAACGCCCTGGACCTGGGAAAGCAAGCCTGTGCACGGGGCAAGGGCACTGTAGGTTCCACTGCTAGCTGCTGCAGCAAGGGGACCCAAATCTGATGGTGCTGGGGGGGGGAGAGGAAAATCATCTCTGCCCCTTTAGCTGGAGCTTCAGCAGAACCCTTTGCAGGAGAGGGAAGGGAGGGAAGAGGTAAAGAAACCTCCCCTTTCAGGAGAGAGACAATGTGTCTTGCAAGAAAACTCCAGGCCCGGGATCGAGTGAGCAAAAAAGCAGCAGTTTTGAATTGAGTGGGGATGCAAAGAGGTTCAACTCTGGACGACCCCACCCGTCAAAGAGGTCTTCAACTACTGAGGTCAGAAGTTCCCACTTGTAAGCCCAAGACCTGGCACAGCTGAGACTGTCTGCCAAGACGTTTTGAACGCTGGAAACATGGATAGCCGAGAGCTCCAGATCGTGCTTGATGGCTCAATACCATACTCTCAGTGCCTCCCGACACAGGGGGTATGAGCGAGTCCCCCTCCTTTTTTGATGCCATAGAAACTACACACGTCATCCATCTGTATCTGCAACGGACCCGGGAGATGAGTCTGAAAGGCTTGAGGGGTGTAGAAAACCACCCACATCTCCAGCACATTGATATGAAGAGCTTGCTCCATGTCCGACCAGGTAACCTGGGTCTAATGATCAGTCAGATGGGCGCCACACCCCATGCTGGAGGCATCCAGTGTGAGAACCTACCAGGGAATCAAAATCCGAAAGGAGACCCACCGCAAAAGATTGTCCAGATCCATCCACCAGGCCAGAACCCTCTGGACTGGGTCAGAGACCAGAACCAACTGGTTGAGGTCATCCGTGTGCTCATCCCATTGGACCCAGAGGGTCCACTGCGGGACTCGCATATGCAGGCAGGCCAGGGGGCCGTGGCAACTGCTGCCGCTATATGGCCCAGTAGGTGCACAAAGACAATGGTAGGAATCTGCCGGCTGGAGGAAACTAGTCGGGCCTGCTCTATGAGACAGACCGCTCTGTCCTCGGACAAGAAAGCCTTGCCAGGGCGAGCGTCCAAGACCACCCCTATGTACTGAAGGCATTGGCAAGGGGCGAGACAGGCGGCAGATGTACTGTGATCCCCAGGTCCTGGAAAAGGCGAGAGGTGCATTCCAGGGTCTGCACTAAACGTTCCCCGGAGGGGACTACCAACAGCCAATCGTCCATGTAGGGAAACATGTTGAAAGCCCTGTCTCCTCAGTGCCACTGCCACCACCACCAAGCATTTGGCAAACACCGGGGGGTGGGGCCAAGGAAAGGCCAAACGGGAGTGCCCGGAATTGGAAGTGGGCACGCTGAAAGTGGAAGCGGAGGAAACAACGGTGAGCAGGGAATACCTGAATGTGCAGATAAGGTTCTGCATGTCCAGTAAGCGCAGTCAGTCAAGGGGCAGCAGCCCCTGAAAGGTTACCATCCTATAGCATTTGTACTCTATGTACAGATTCAGATTACTCAAATCTAGGATGGGCAAAAGATCCTCTGTCTTTTTGGGGATGAGGAAGAAGTGGGAGTAAAACCTCCTTCCCCAGCCTGAGGGATGGGCTTTATGGCTCTTTTCTGAAGAACAGCCTGAATTTCCTCCCAGACTAGGGGTAGGTATGTGGGAAAGTAGGTAGAGTGGACACGAGTGTTTCTGGGCAGCCACTCCAGGAACTCCAGAGTGCGACCCTGAGCTATGATCTGGAACACCCAGTTGTCTGTGGTCACTACTCACCCCCCTGGTAGGTGGAGAGAGAACAGACTCCCAACCGCCTCTCTTGGACCCTCGCAAAGAAAGGCTTACCAGCCAGGGCATGGCAGAGACAATCTGCCTTTTTTGAAAGATGTGAAATGGTGGATGGGTGAGTCCAGGTCACCCGGGTGACATCCTCATATGATTCTATCAAGGGTAGCATCAAACAGGCAGGGTATCCTTTTGCCTGAGGAAAACAGCAAGACGATGCCTTTCTGGGTCTTGCTCCTTCGTCTCCCATCTCATAATGGATTGTATGTGGTGGATAATGTCCATAAAGGTGGGGTCATCGGGGGGGTGGACTTGGGTACTTCCTTGGGCTGGTCCTCCCCTGCTGTAGACTCCCCTCGAGAAGAGGAAGAGGAAGACTCTGATGAAACAGAGTCATCCTCAGAGAACTCACTGTCTGGGGCCAGTGTCAAGAGACTGGGAATCGTCCCTCCTGGAGCCAGTATCTGTGTCAGGATGAGCATTGGAGGACCCCATCATGCAGGGTTCACTCAGGTCAGCCCCACCAATGTCCCTGAGTGGGGGGTCCTGGGGAAGAGGAAGGGGAGAAGACAGAGGTGGACCCTGAGGGACAGGGGTCTGCTTCTGGATCAACGACCACCATGTCAAGAACAGGGCATTACAGTCTACCTGTGTCATAATGTTGTAAACAGGCAGAAAAGGCAAGGATGGCGTTGGGTTAGGTAACGACAGCTGAGGCACCAACGACAGGTAACCAGGCACAGGCTCATCCAGCGCTGGCAAAGGATCCAGCGGCAAGTTAGCAGGTGTCAGCTGTGGCGAAGGTGCCAGCCCAGGTGATGCCAGCATCGGGCCCATAGGTTGGGGCATCAGCAGCAAAGGTGACGGCCTAAGGGGCCATGGCGAAGGGCCTGGAGACATCGGCCCATCAGGCGAGTTCAGTGCCTGAGGAAAGGGGGACCCCCTGGGCAAGGACAGAGGCGATGCCAGAGAGGAGGAAACAGTGGTCATTTGCCTTGGGTACTGTCTGCCTGAACTGGTATCAGTCCCAGAAATGGGAAGCAATGAAGGCAGGGCCATGGGGGCAACGGCCATAAGGCTGCTGCCCAAGAGCCCAGAACTGGTCAGGAGCTCCTGGAAGTTAAGGGCCTGAGCTTCAGTGGCTGGGAAGCAGGAGACTAGGTCCCCTGCCCAGAAGAGCCACCACCCAAAATAGAGATAAGAATGGGCAGTGGAGCCACTGGAAGCCTGGAAGAAGTGAGGGCTGGAAGGACTGGAGGTTCCCCCCCCACCCCGTGCAGGAGGACAACACCACTGAGGGTTTGCTGGGTGACCGGGAAGCAGACCAGGCCCTATCTTGATGTTTGTTTCACTGCTTGTGCTTTCCTCGACTTCTCCTTGTGGGAAAAAGAGGCCCCAAAGGACTGTGCCGGTGAGGCCAAAGAGCTCCTGGCCTGCAGCTCTTTTTCCATAGTAAGCAACTTCTGTTTAAGAAGGTGACTCTCCAGCATTTTTAACTGATGTCTCTGAGTGGCCTGGTTGAACTTCTGGCAGTGCTGCCAAGCTTCCGTATTGTGGCTAGGTCCCTAGGCAGATCAGGCACGTAGAGTGACTGTCCTTCTCAGAAATCTGTTTGCCACAGGCACACTTTGTGGTGCAGTCGGAAGATAAAGCAGGTGAAGAAGACATAAACCCTTCGAAGGTAATACCAAAAATTTGTTTTAAAATAAAGAAATAGAGAAAATAAGAAAGACGCAAAAGAGCGAGAATGGCGGTCGACTGTAGCTGTGACGTTCGCCGAGGTCCTACGCGTATGGGTCGATGGCCGGAAAAGACTGAGGTAGTGTGGGGGGGGGGGACCACCCTCCTATTTAGCCTATGCTGACGTCAGATGACGGACGTTGGTCCCCTGTAGTAAACTGCTAGCTAGAAGTTTTCTGTGTGGTCCTAGTGCATGGTGGCATAGTCCTACTGGTGTGTCCAGCTGCAAGAGCCATCCTTGAGGTAAGTTCTACATCTACCACACATCGCCAGCAACTTGTAGGCCTTGGCTGAGGAAAACAGATCACATCTGACCTTATTTGGTGATGGAACAGGGTAGGCATGACGGTTGAGAACCCCAAAGAAGACCCCACCCCTGATTCACCAAGACTCAGGACAGTGAAAACAGTAATGTTTTTTCCTTCTGCAGCTTAAGGGATGAAGGTGGAGAGTTGGGGTCGGAAACCCTAATGCCACATTCTCCTACTTTTGTCACTTAATCTGAATCCTAACTGGTGTATTAACGCAGTTTGTTTTTCAAAGAATTTTCTTACTTTTTTGAGATAGTAGAAACTTATCCTCATTCACGCAAGTCCCAACACATCCATGTGATTAAAAAAGTGCAGGGCTGCCTGGGTCCCATGCTTCCATGCCTCCACTGGTACACACACGTATCTGGGTGTGAAAGCGCATGGCCCTCTGGGGCTGCTTCAGAGAAAAAAAATATATGTGGCTCTTAACTCATGGGGGTCGACTGTATATGGTTAAATATGTGTTTTTTTGTTTGTTTTTTTAGCCATAACTTCTTAAATTTTTGTCACTATGGTGTCAAAGTTGCCATGTGTATAGTCCAAGATGAGATACACCCTTGGTACATTTTTGATAATGACGGTAGTTTCACTGTGGATTTGTCACCATGGTGAAGTTAGGAAATAATTTTGGGGTGTTATGCGTACCCAATGAATTTTTGTGGGGCTATGTGTTACTCTTCCACTACAGACTGAGACCTGTCTTTATATAGATTGTCCATTAACTCCAAAGACTGATGAAGTTACAGCTTCCTGAAGCTGCAATGTTATCCTAATGCAATTTTCATTTTTTATGTTTTTCATATGGCCCCTGAAATTTTTTGGAAGGTATTATTTGTTAGTGTTGTAGTACTTATTGAGACCTTTATTTTGAAATACAGATTGTCCTTTAACTCCAAACAATGACACAGTTAGACTTGCTAAAGTTCAAATGTGCAAAAAAAAACTAAGTTCAACTTCTTTCATATGAACCAATCCTCTTTCATAAGGTTGAGATGTTCTCATGAAAGCAGACTGGTTCATACAAAAGCAGAATGTTAAAAAAAAAAAAAAAAAAGTTAAAATTCTTCTCTTGTATGACCCAAGACTGTGTCATTCTCACGAAAAAGGACAGGTTTGTACGAAAGAAGAATGTGAAAAAACAAAATATGTCCAAATTCTTTTTTCATATGAAAATGCTGCAGTTTAATGCTTTACTGAAAAGCATTTAAACTAGCCAAGGGTGGAGGAAGGAAGCAGGGGAAAGCTATATACCCACTCCACAGGATAATGTAGCTAACAGGAAAGACAATAAGGACACCAAATTGCCAATAAATACTGCAGTCGACAGAGGTGGAGGGGGGAGAGACAGGAGAAGCAAGGGGAATATGGGGAGGTCAGGAGGAGTGTTTGCAGTAAAAGGATGGCCATGTGCATGAATGACCACAGCCTGTGTAACAAAATCCCAGATCTGATAGCCATGGTATTGGAGGCTGATCTAGATATTATAGCTGGTACAGAGACATGGTACAATGAGAACCATGACTGGGACATAGGTGTATACCAGGGTATACTTTATTCAGGAGGAACAGGAAGGGTAAAAAGGGAGGAGGGGTGACTCTATGCATCAAGAGAGGAGTGGCTCTATACGTCAAGGAGGGTATAAAGATGACAGCGGTGCAAGGAATGAAGTGGGAGGCAGAGGTACTGTGGGTCACCCTGGAGGCAAGCATTGGCATGGCCATTCACATAGAAGTAATATACAGACCCCCAGCACAAAGGGAGGAAATGGACAGGGATCTGCTGGAAGCCATCCATGTGATGGCAGCCAAAGGAGAGGTGTTACTGTTGGGCAATTTCAACTTGCCAGAAGTTGACTGGAGCACCTAAGCGGCTGCAACAGCCAGGGGCAGACACATCCTTAACTCCCTGCAAGGGGCATGCCTAAAGCAGCTAGTGCTGGAACCAACCCGGGTGGAAGCAATTTTGTACCTGGTACTAACCAACAAAAACAAAATTGTGGATGTCAGAGCAGGTGAATACCTGGGGTCTAGTGACCATCGCACAGTGTGGTCTGATGTGAAAACTGCAACAGAGACATGCCACACGAAAGCGAGGGTTCTGGACTTCAGAAGGGCAGACTTCATTAGGATGGGGAATGTCTCAAGAAGGCACTAGATGGGGAAGAGATGTGAGGGGGAGTCGAAGCACAATGGGCCCATCTAAAAGAAGCCGTAATGGATGCAACAACCTTTCTATTCAACAAAAAGACAAAGGGAAAAGGAAATGAAAACCACTATGTTTCTCGCAGGAGGTGGCAGGAAAAGTCAGGGCAAAAAAGACCGTCTTCAGGAAATATAAAGAAACTCAAAAGGAGGAGGAGGACAGAACAGTACATCTAGAAAAACAGAGGGAGGGAGGCAGGGAAGGCAGTCAGGGGCACCAAGGCAAGGACAGAGGAAAACATAGTAAATTAATTAAAAAGGAGGCGAAGTGAGTTTAAACATGCATGGTATAGACATTAGGGAACCGGGGAGGGGGAGGGCAGCAGCCCAGGACCAAGTTGGATCAGTGGCAGCTAATTAAAAGTAGGGTATACGGGCAGATTGGATGGGCCTGGTGGTCCTCATCTACAGTCAATTTACATGTTTCTATGAACCAATCCTCTTTTGAGAGATTGTGTCATTTTCAAGAAACAGGACTGGTTCACATAAAAGAAGAACGCGAAAAAAAAAAGTCCAAATTCTTCTTTTGTACGAACATAATCTTCTTTCAATCAATCAAAACTATTTTTAAAACGCTATTCCAACAGATCATAGTGTTGTACATCTTATAAAATGTAATAATCAACAAAACTGATTTCATAAAAACATACAAAAACAGTTGCAAAACAGCGGAACTATAAATATCCTTAAAATATCAGACAGACATCGGGAAATGCAGATTCAAATAAATAAGTTTTTAACGCAGATTTAAAGGCCTCCATGGACGGGCACGCTCTAATCTGACGAGGTAGAGAATTCCACAGGGTTGGCGCTACAAAAGCTAACGACCTAGCACCTACAGTTGTCAAACGGACCCTGGAAATCTCTAGCAATCCCTCGTCGACGGAGCAGAGAAGACGAAGGGGCAGTAAGGATGTAGGAGATCTTGCAAGTAATGCAGACCCTGCCCATGTAGGGCTTTATAGGTCTTTTCCTTTGTATGGCCCTATTCCTCTTTCACAAGACCATACAAAAGAAGGAAAATCACCTCACTAAGGAAGATTTTTAAAATATTTAAAAAACACATTTCTGGGTCATTTTTCCAAAAACAAACTGCAGAATCCAGCTAATGGGGTCCAATTTAGCAAGATATATGTGTTGGTGTCTCTGAGGGATATGATTTATATGGGTTTAAAATAACGTTTTTTTGAAAACAGGGAAACAAGATGGCAGCCATAAGAAAGAAGAATGTTTTGTCACAAAACAGGATTACCCCCCTAATGAAACAAAATCCTCTTTCAATATGGCCACATTCTTCTTTCATATTAAACAGCTATCCAAAAGATCATATTGAGCTTGCTCAGAACCAAATTTAAAATCCTTATAACTCTGGAATGGATTAATATTTTTTCACCAAACCAATGAAAGGCACCATTCTGTGCAAGCCCTTTCTACCTTGCAAGTTTAACACCAAAATTCCAAACCATCTGGGTGCTACCCAATTAACAAACAAACAAAAAAATGACCAGAAACCCTCAAACTGTTTTCACTTTTTTCACTATCTGGATCTTGGAATCTATTCAACCAACCAGAACAAGACTTGGCACATCAAGAGACCTCGTTCCCCAAACTGCACATACAAAATTTCATTCAAATCCATTGAACACAGGCAAAGCTATTAAAGTGCAAATTTAGGGGGTTTAACATTAAACAGCTTTCTCAACCCTAACTATAGTGGTGCTACCGCGCCACTATAATTCTTCAGAAAGATACGTATAATATGATGTTCAGCTTGCTTGCTTCAGCTTAATTTTTTTGTTTGTATTATTCATAACTAAATTTCAAAATAGTTTTGGGCCTTATTAGGCTATCAGGGTTCCTTACTTACCGGCTTTTCCTGGATTAATCGAGGTCTTTGGGAAGTGGCCTTCCCACTGCCAGCAACCATTACCCACCTATATTAACTCCCCATTTACAATGTGAAGCGATACAGAAACAGGGATTTTGAATTAATGTGTCTGTTTTATGAAGTTTCAACTTAATTAGTTAAAAGTGGTAAAAACAACAGAGAAAAAGATAACATTTTTGGTTTGTACACTGAAAGTTAAATATCACAAAAGTTGAGCATTAGGGACAAACTCACCTTGTATCTCTTTACAAGGGCTTCATTTTTCTTCCTCAAAGCCTTTATTTTCTTGTCCAAGTCTACATCTTTCTGTTCTTTCTTCCTTAGCACTAGATCTGCTGTGGTATCCTAACAGCAGGGGAAAACACATTTAAAACTAATTACAAATAATGCTTAACATGTCATCACATACAGGTAACAGACTTTCTTTTTAACTAACAAGTTTCCTTCTTTCTCACTAGCTGCAGAAGGAACAAACTCTGGTCAGAGCCAAAATGGCTGCTAATCCAACCTGGTAAGGGAAGGGATATAGAATTAATATGTGGTTTAGACTGCAATTTACTTCTTGCATACCTGTGATGTACTTATCCATACTTACCTTACACTAATTAGGTCAACACAATAAAGCACGACACGAAAGCTGATGCAGAAGCAGCTGTTGGCTACAAAGCATCATTCTCACCCATTCATCACCTGAATTGTAGCGTATTTTCAGATACAGTTCCAGGCAGTACATATATACATAGGATATGGCATGGATGAGAGTGAGTAGAAATATCTCCATGAGCTATACCTGACCCCCTGACCTCATGAGTGGCAAAGCCATGGGTGAGGTCAGAAGAGGTCAAGTATGGCGAGTGAAGATAGATATATTTTTTTTTTAACTACAGTATTTCACTCTCTCCTATGACATATTTGATTTGTACAACAGGTGTTTAGGTGGTTCTGTGATGGAAAGGATCAATGTTACAAAGCAAAAACTACAAAATGTAAACTGTGTCCTTCTGATCAATGGCTCAGCACACGAAAAGCAAATCAATACATTACAAGTCAGTACAGTACAAATCAATACAGTACAAGTCAATACAATCAAAACAGATATGACGCAGAAAGGAACTAAGTCTACAAAGCATCTCACATATGCGGTCTTTTGTGCTGTGCATTGCTACTGTGATGCCATCAGCACTGTTAAAGTTGCTCTCTGATTGGTTTAGTATTCCACTGTGACATACTCAGCTTTGCAAACTGTAAGCAATGAGACATGATAGGGTATGGGGTACTGGTGTGATCACCACACGCCCAGAGGTGTAATGAGGGGCAAGGCCGCTGGCCGAGTGTCTTATTGCATACTTCCCTGGAACTGCAGTGATCACACTACCCACACCCTGAAGTGTCTTACAACACTTATAAAATGGGCTTATTAATTTTACATGTGCTAAAAATCTGAAATAAAAAGGTTTACCACTCATTTGGGGCTTTGATTGGCCGATGAACTGCTGAACTAAAACCTGATTGGCTGCTACCTTTTACGGCTTTTGCAGGGATTGGGCAACCTTTTTCTCAGCCACTAGTTCAGCTTTCTCCTTCTTTCTGGTTTACTTCTGAGAATATTAATTTGGATACTTGTTATTTCTTAACTTGGGACCAGATCTAAAATATTAAATGTTTACTAGGGGGTGCTAGAATGTTGAAAATGTGTTAGAGGATTGTTTTAATGATCAGCGACTGTGTTTGTGTGGCCCTTACTCTGCCCTGACCTTCTAAGTAATTTATCGTGCCTATTCTAGACTTGTTTTCCCCTCCGATTTTTTTTTTTTTTTTTTTTGGTTATTTTCATTTGAGTTTCTCTCGTGGCACCAGACCTAAATTTCTAGCTGTCTTTGCCCCCACTTCATCAACCTTCGCCTCATCCATTTCTCTTTCTTCATCCTTTTGTCTTCCTGTACCTCTCTCCGCCCCTCGATTTAGGCCTTTGGTTACGCTTTTGTCTTGTCCTATTAGCTAATTCCCTGCTTTCTTCTTTCTCCTTAGGTGCCCTTGACCGGGCGGACAGCTTTCGCGGACGAGTGGCTGAGGCTGGAGAAGCCAGCCGGCACGCTCTTTCCTCTGCCCGTCCTCAAGCACTCTTGCCTGGGTAAGCCTACCATCTCCACCAGGACCGCACAGTTGGGGCTCCGATTGGCCAATGAACTACTGAACTAAAACCTGATTGGCTGCTGCCTTTTACAGGGATTGGACAACCTTTTTCTCAGCCACTAGTTCGGCTTTCTCCTTCTCTCTGCTTTACTTCTGAGGATATTAACTTGTCCCGCCCTCCCGCTCAGCGCCACCATTAAATGCTATTTGTGTGAAGCAAACTCCTCCCTCCTTTTCGGTTATTAGCTACAGCTCGGGCTGCCATCCTCTTAAAGGAACCTTTGTATTCTACCACTCAGCCATGGTATATCTAGCTCCCCTTGTTACTTAATACCACACCCATGCTTGGGCCCTTTTCGCTTAATTTGCAAGCTATGATAAGTTCAATGGCAACTTTAGAAGTTGCCCTCTTCCTCCGCTGCTTTTTCTTATTAATTAACATTTCCAACAAAGAAGCAGCTGTTCCTCTACAAATGCATGGTCCTATCCCAGCCAGTGCTTAACCAAAATAGGACCCTGGCCCATAGTGAGGGCACTAACCACTACACATTTAGTAATCGTATACATCAACCTACGCCTACCAACTATATAAAAACGCTTCTCTTCATGCCAGTAAAAGTGGTATTATATGTACTGTCTCTTACCTGTTACCTTGCTGTCCCCAGTATATCCCCTCAAAAAACTTTACATACCAAGTGGCATAATACACGCATTCTCAAAATGATTATAAGTTGCCTTAGGAAAATGCTAGTTCTTCTCTTACTTTGTTCAGGGAACACTGGGCTAAACCCTGGCCCACTCGCTACTCTAGATGCCCCATCGGACCTCTCATATCTTAAGGGCATCAGCTTTCTGCACCTGAATGCCTGCAGCTTATTTAACAAACTAGACATGATCCAAGCATGGCCATTACACGTGTCGCCTGACATTTTTATGATATCGGAGACCTGGCTTACTAACACAACCCCAGACAAAACCATTAATATTCCTGTATATAGTGTTTTTAGGTGTGATAGATCTACTAGGGGTGGGGAGATTGCTATTTACATTAAGAGCAAATTCGTAGTTACAGTTATTAATCAAACCTCTATTCCTAAAGAATTTGAATGCCTTGCCTTAAAGTTAGCACTATCACCTGAAGTGGCCATCTCAATATCTGTATGTTACAGGCCGCCCTCTGCTGGGCCTGGCATAATACCCCACCTTCATGAATTGCTAGAAAAGGCGAGTTCTGAATGCATAATAATGGAAGACTTCAATCATAACTGGATGGATGAGTGTTCCAAAAAATTGAAGGAATTCTGTGGCGTGCATGGGCTAATACAGATTACTCCTGAGATCACCCGCCCGAACAAGAAAAACCAGTACCGTAGCACTCTTCTGGATCTTATGCTTGTTAACAAGCCACATAATATTACCCATGCAGGGGGTGTTTCACAATGACCTAAGTGATCATTGTGCTATGGCCTGCATTAGGCACTCTCCTCACTTTACTTCGTCCTCTACCTTCAAGCTAAAAAGATGTTTGAAAAACTTCTGCCGGACTGCCTTTCTGGCGGACCCTGGCAATCTTATTTGGCAGGATTTCTATCTGGCTGCTTCTGTCAAGGAGGCATTCACCATTTTCCATAGCCTTGTACTGGGTCTGATAGATGAACATGCCCCTATCAGGAAGATCAAGACTAGGAAAAGGTCGTCCGGCCCGGTGACACTGAGGGTTGAGACGCTGGACGCCACACCTCGCGCCACGCCGGCGACCCAAGTTCGGGAGCGAGCTCGGGCGCCGGGGGTCGGCAGGAGCGGGAGGGGATTAAACGCCCGCTGGGCTGCTCTCCTCCCCCAAGGGGTGGGTTGGGGACTGTCCAGCGTTCCAGCGGCCCCTAGTGGAGACCAGCGGCGCTGCAGAACACGGACTGCACATACAGCGTGGCTGACGTCGGCAGAGTTCCCGTGTGTGCCAGATGTCAGGCCGTGCCCACGCAAGGACCAGCATAAGGGGAAAAAGATCCCTCTGGCCCGGATAGGCGACGGCTCCGCAAGGTCCACCTGCCACACGCCCAATGCTGGGCCTCTACCTCCGCCCCTTTGATCACCCGTGGGGCTTGCCCCCCGGCTCTACGGGAGAGAGTAATGCATTTGAGGTAGGTGGAGGTCACAGCGGGCAGTAGAGTGGGGGATGAGTCGGGCCTGAGAGAGTTTCGGTGCACGGGGGTGATAAAGTGTGAAAAAAAAAAAAAGGACTAGGAAAAGGTCACCCAACTGGTTCTCTCCTGCCTTAAAGAAAGCCCTCAGAAATAAAGACGTGTTATGGAAAAGGGCAAGAAAGTCAAAGCTAGACGCTGACTGGCTTGCTTTTCGGGTAGCCAGGAAAGTTTGCACTTAACTAGTTAGGACAGAAAAGGCAACGCCATTTCTAAACAGCCCTCAAAGAAAATAAAAATAGTACTGCCAAATTTTGGAACATCCTGAGAGAGGTTGAAGGAAATTCGCCCACTTCTCCCTTGTCCACAAACATGGTGTCTGGAGACGCTACATATACGGATAGGGCAGACATCCTGGAACAACTTAATCATTTTGTTAAGGCAGGCCTTGCATTCGATGTCTCTCCTGTCAGTAAGCTAAGCCCACATGGTGATGTTAGTGATTGCATAAGCTCCAATAACAGCTGCAAGTTGCATTCCTACTCCTTCAGTTTTCGCCCAGTTACCTTTAAGCAAGTGGAGGACCTCCTATTGTCACTGGATACTAAAAAGAGCGCGGGTGCAGACCATCTAGAACCTTTCTTCCTGAAAATAGGTTGTTATCATCTGGCTGCCCTTATCACCCATTTATTCAATTCCTCTCTGGAACAAGGCGTGATACTGCCACTCTGGAAAATTGCGAACATTATTCCCCTTTTCAAGTCTGGTGATCCTAGCGATCTGAATAATTACAGGCCAATTTCTCTACTCTGTATTCTTTCAAAACTTCTGGAAAAATGTGTGAACTCCCAGCTTAGAGAGTACCTCGAATCTGAAAACCTTTTAAACCCAGTCCAGTCAGGGTTCAGACCCAAACACAGCACAGTATCTGCCCTAAAGTGTCTATGGATTGGCAAAATGCCTTAGATGCAAAAAACATGTCTATGCACTCTTCCTAGATCTTAGCAAGGCATTTGATACTGTGGACCATAGCCTTTTGCTGGATGCCTTGATCAGCCTTGGCTTAGACAGCACTGCCATATAGTGGTTTAAATGCTATCTTACTAATAGAATACAAGAAATTAAAGTTCTAGGGGACCTGTCACCGCCAAAAGTCTTACCTCGTGGTGTACCGCAAGGCTCCATTCTGGGTTCTTTGCAGTTTACATCAACAATATTGATGCTCACATATGTGCAGCAAATGTACAATTATTCGCAGATGATACAGTCCTTTACACTACTAATTCTACGCTACAATTAGTACACGAGGACCTACAGCATGGTTTTGTCATCCTGCAGCATAACCTCTTAAAGCTTAAGCTTCTTCTTAATGTCAAGAAGACTAAAGCTATGATCATTTCACCACATGCCTCCCCAGCCCAAGATTCGTCAAGTAGCCTCCTAATCTACACCTTACTTGGAGAATCACTGGAAATTGAGGATCATTTTAAATATCTGGTTCTGGTTGGGCAACAGACTCAACTTTATGGCTCATCTGGACAAACTGACCAAAAAATTAAGACAACGCCTAGGTGTTTTCTTTTGCGTTAGGCATCTTCTTACCCTAGAAGCCAGAAAGAGATTAGTCCAAACAATGTTTTTGCCGTTGCTTGACTATACCGGCTTTCTTTATAGCATTGTCCTAACTCAGCACTAAGTAGACTTGGCGTACTATATCATCGCGCCTTGAGGTTTATCCTGAACTCACCTCTACGCATCCACCACTGCCTTCTCTATGAGGTGTTGGGCTGGTCTTCCCTTACGTTGAGGAGGCAAAGAAATGCACTCCTCTGGTCTACAGGGCACTAACTGATAAACTGCCAGCCTATCTCTCTAGTCTATATAAGCATGCAAAGAGGTTATACGATCTGAGATGCTTCACATAAATCACTTTTAGCATACCTAGGATAAAAATGCGGCATGGTTCTGCCGCAATTAACTTCTCTATCTCCCCTCCCTGTGGAATGCTATGCAAAGAACATTAAGGATCGCCACTATTCTGGGTCCCTCCTCCTTTAAAGCCCTGATCGCAGGTTATCTGAAGGAATCTTGCAATTGCTACAGGTGACCTCATGTTGAATACTCGTTGCTTTTTGGCTCTGTACAGTCTCAGTTTTGCCAATTACATTGCTAGCACTTTTCTTTAACTGCAACTCTTTTTTTCCTTTTTCTTCTGGCTATATTAGCTACCCCCTACTCTTAACTACCCTTCTTTGACTATTTTTTTAGAGGGTTCGTCTAAGTGTTTTGGTTTGGGGTTGTTGTACATTTTTTTTTTTTTTAATTCTAGGGTGCACTACAGAGGCCTTTGCAGATTTTTTTTTTTTTTTAACTTGGGCATGCTAATGTACTAGGCATGTTCTTGTTTCAATTTGTTTGGATTCTAATGACACTATAGTTGATGTACATTTATTTGTATGTCTATTGATGTTGTATATTATCTGTTGTCTTATTGTGTGTTTATCCTTTCTGTCCAGGACCACTTAGAAAATGAGCTTGCTCAATGGTGTTATGCCTGGTTAAACAAAGTTTTGATTGATTGATTACATACAAAAAAATGTATTTATTTGGTTTTTGTTTTGTGGGTACACTAGCCAAAAACATGACTATTTTCAGGCACGACTCAGGTCGTCACAGAGCAGGCAAAACAGAACAATGATAATAAGGTACAGGGAAACAGCATGCAACATATACAAAATAAGAATACAGAGGCACGAGGAACAAAGTATAACAAGTGTTCAAAATAGTTCCAATATCTAATAAAGTCCTTGGTATGTACATGGTATTCGGGGCAATAATGAGGTACAAGGAAACCATGTGTAACAAGTGTCAGAAATAGTAAAACAAGGATATTGAAGTGCAAGGAACAAAGTATAAAAAATATCAGAAATTATACTGTATATAATAGAGACTTTAGTACAAGGTAGTTCAGGAAATAGTGCTCAACTAGAAGTAAAGCTAAACAGGACATAACAAGGAGGATACAATGATAACAATTCTAGCCAAGCAGATCAGTATAATGGTTGTAAGTGCATTCGCACCAATGAGTCAAAAGGAAACGGATCGAGGAGAACAGTTCAGAAAAAATGGAAACCCACGACAGGGTAAGAAAATAGGTGGGAGCATGGCAGAAGCCAGGGTCAGTGCACTAGGAATAAAGTGCTAGCCCAGAAAAAGGCCAAAGGATGGTGAGGGAACCAAATTATAATGTAGAGGACAAGCATCATTGATTTTGGTCAGTAGGGTATAGGGGAAAACTACTTATCAGGGTGGTAAGAATTAGGGTAGAGACGACGGGAGACCTGCAAAGTCTAAGGAGGAGTGAAACACAAACAATGGGCGGATTTGGATAAGAAAGTCAGAAGTTCCTTTTTAAAGGTGGTGTGAGTCAGTGATTGATGGATGGCAAAGGGAATGGAGTTCCAATTCATCGGCGCCGCATAAGAGGCGGCACAGGTGCCCTTTGAGGTTTTACATCTCGGTATATAAAGAGGAGAATTTTCAACTGCTCGCAGGCCATAGGAGGAGGACTGTGGGAGCAACAGGAAGGCAAGAGATGAGGGGATTTGAGACCAGATTACATCATCCGTCAGGGAGCCAAGGGAGAGGAGTCTGAAGGTGTGTGGGGGGGCAATTTAGATCAGCACTGAGCTGGCAGTGGTGTTTGCGCCAAGAGGATGAGGAGGCATACCAGCAAATATTGTTATTTATTTATTTTATTTTACCAGGAAAGCCTCCAATGAGCAAGCTCATTTACAAGGAGGTCCTGGATAGGAGAGTAAAACAAAAATTGAAAAACAGATATTCAGTTGTTCAGGAGTACATGAGAAGCATAGGAATCTAACAAAAGAATCTTAGAGATATAACAAGAGGATAAGGGAAAGTACAACACAGCCATAGGATTATATAAGTAAGGAATATACACCGCACATATCGCAATTCTAATGATACCATTAGGTCCAGTAAAGGTAATCTGAATTGCTGCAGTACAACACAGCAGCCAAGGCAATCAGGGCACATAAGGTAAGAGATGTGGCTATAGATGCCAGATACAATTACAAGTGTCAACCCAGTACTGTTTTAGGAGGGAATGGAAGTGAGACAGGCAGGTCAACGTGGTTAATTTGGCATGTTTCTGAAAGAGATTCCAGGCAGATGCTGCAGTCCAGCTGAAGGCCATTTTACCATACTTGGAAAAGTGCTGAGGGATCTCCAAAGAGATAGATTTTTGCACTCTAACAGCATAGGGGCCTTGCACCCTTTAGTGTAATGAGGAGATATAACTAGGCAAGGAACCCTTCAGTGCATTAAAAGTCCAGGTGTTCAGGTGCCTTAACCTTCTTACGTGTAGTGAGGTCCAGCCTACAAGTTTGAACAGGTGACAATGGTGGGTAAGGGGCAAGGCATTACTAATAAATCGGAGTGCTCTATTGTATAGGACACCAAGACTACTTAGCAGAGCGGCTATCGTGCTGCCATATACAACAACCCCATAGTCCAAGCGGGGAAGAAGTACTAGTCGCTTTCCATCTTCAGGGTTTAGGCAAGATCAGTTCCAGAATAGAAAACCTAACTTTTGCTTCAGTTTACTGCAGGGAGCATTGACATGCGCTTGGAATGTAAGTTTATCATCTAATAACAGACCTAGATATTTAAAAGTGTGCACAACCTCTTTAGCTTCTTTGTTACGTGTACACAGGGAGGCTACGTAAGTGTTGTGATACGAGTTGGGTGAGAATATCATACACTTAGTTTTTGAAGCGTTTAGTAAAAGTTTAGCTTGGATGAGATTGTGTTGAAGGAGGTTGAAATCTTCCTGGAGGACTGACGTGGCTGCAACATAAATCTGGGTTAGACACATTGAGCACCGTGTCATCTGCATAAAAATGCAATTTGGCCTTGGTAACACTGTGGCCTAAATGACTGATATATATTTAAGAAAAGCAGCGGGCCCATTATACACCCCTGCAGGACTCCTTTGCAGATAAGTACACAGGTAGCTTGTAAGGCCCTCGACCTTTATTTGCTGTCATCTATTTGAAAGGTAGGAGTAGAACCACTGAATCACACTGTTGCCAAGTCAGATGGCTGCTAGTTTGTCTAACAGAATACTGTGGTCAACAGTATCAAATGCCTTACTAAGGCCTAAGAGTAGGGCTGCAGTAGTTTCTTTGCAATCCACTGCTGTGAGCCAATCGCTGGTGACCTTAATCAGGGCAGAGGTGGTACTATGTTTTGCACGGAACTCTGATTGCAGTGGGTTGATAAGGGAGTGAGATTCCAGGAAGTCTTATCTGATTATGGAGCAGTTTTTCTAATAGTTTTGCATGGATGGGCATGAATAGATATTGGCCTATAGTTATGTGGTAAGTTTCGATCTCCCGATTTGTGTCGTTGGATAATGTGGGCCGTCTTCCAGAGGACGGGGACTTCAGACACGGAGATGGAGAGATTGAAGAGATACATGATAGGTGCTGTGAGTACTGTGTCCCAATTTTAAAACAAGTGGATCTAGCCTGCCAGCATCTGCACTTTTTCTGTGGTCTGAAGTTAAAAGAAGGTGCTCCACATCTTTAAAAGCTACCTATTGGAAGGTGAAGTTGTGTGGACTGGCCAGTGTCAGATCTGACAGGGGGTGGTAGGGAAGGTAGGATTTGCGGCGACTGCCACATCAAAAGAATTCCCGGCAGAAGCACAATGCCTGTTTAATTCTTCTAGAATTGTAGGTTTATCAGAAAAAAGCTACGTCCCAACCAGCAGCTGCTTTGATAGTGATGGTGTGGATGATTCACCTCCTAATCTTTTGATGGCTCTCCAGAATCCAGCTGGGTTGTGTTCATTAGCGGTCAACACCTTTTTATAATAGTCAGATTTAGCTGCACAGATTAAAGCGGTGCACCTACTTCTCGACTGTCTGAAGGCTTGCCAGATCAGTTTTAGTAGTACAGGCTGTCACCTAGAGTTTATCCCATTCTTTTACAGCAGTTCTTAATTCCTTAGTCAGGGGATGAAAAATCCCCAAGTCCGAGGTTCGGGACTCATTAAAACTGCATAGCCCTATTCAGTCCAACAGACTTGGCTCTTGGCTGTGCAGTTCAGTGTAATTGCACGCATGTGCAGTCTCTTTCCGTGCTGGCAGGCAGATTCTGAATCCCCCCCCCCGGAACACGCTTACCTCTCCTGACATTGCTGACTCTTCAGGAACGCGCCGGGGGGGAGGGATATTGTACTGGAAGGTGGAGTGCTGGATGTCTCTGGAACGTCCGACTGGCTTCCTGATCGGGTGACTCCGGATACTGTGGCACACCCAAGACGCAGGAGAACTCTCGGGAATGATGCAAATCGCAAGAACAGCCACCAGAGAGATCACATGAGTGTTCTAACTGTGATCCTGTGGTGGCTGTTCTGTGCATGTATAGAACAAGCGCTAGTGCACCATCACTTACGATCTGTCTCTGAGAGGAATCAGATGTTCGGTCTGTGTCAGCCATTAGGCTGACTATATGGCGCATTAATAGGAGCTGTTAGGATATGGGGGTCAAAAAAAAAAACAACCAAGCAGAATTACACTGCCTGCTGAGGTTTGGGGTTATTTTTGTTGTGGCAGGCCTTGCGTTAGTGTTGGAAATCAGGGGGTCAGTCTGACCCCCTGCTCCCAAAGGAGGGGGTCACTACACCAAAATTCTAAATGTTCGTACAAAACAAACATGGCCTTTTATTTAACTGGCTTTAATATGTCAACTTGCCAGGAGGTATAAATACTGTTTTTACTGCTGATTTAGCCACCCTGTATTGTCTTTTTTTGTTATTTTGGGTCACAACAAAATAAATTAATTGAATCTCTACATTGATTCTTGTGACATGTGTTTTAAACTTTTGACTTTCTCAGTTTACATGCATTTTACTGATAAATTAATATTGTTTTGTCAGTACTTAAGTTTCTAATCAAATTTTATCTGCTCAGCAGCAGCCCTGCTAACTTTAGTCTTTTTTGACTGTTCAAAATGTGTTTCTTTTAACTGTATTGTGTAGCATATTTAAATTTTTGATAATGCCTGTCCTTTAATAAGAGTAGTAGTAACTCACTTGGATACCTGATCCGTTTTTTTATGTTCCCTTCAGAAATTAAAATAAAGCTAATATTAAATCTCTGCATACCATTTAGTGTGTCATGGTTGTCTTTTTTTTCTAATAAACATTTATTAGAATTGCTGAAGTCTTCGTCTTTTTCATTTGTGAACAGGTCTTGGGAAATGGGTCAAGATTCACAGTCTGTGATAGACTACTTTCTCCTATCCTTCAGTGCCTCAAATTTTTTGATGGCCCTATCATAGTCAAACTTGTTTATCTGTGGGCCTTCAAGTGTTAACTTCTTAAGTTTGCTTAGCTGCTCATCATTCAGACTGCTACGGAATCTGCTTTTGAGGCGGTTTTGGGCACTGAAAGCTCTCTCACATGCAACACTACTGATTGGGATTGACAAAGCAGCTGCGGCAAGAGCTGCAAAATCCGGGTACATGTCATATAATTCATCTGAAGCTGTAACAAGCTTTCTGCACACGTCAGTGAAACTGTACCCTCTCCCAAGACCTGCACATAAATTTTTAAACTGCCTAAAGTCATCTCTGAGTCTGGGCACATTAAGAACTGACTGAAAGCGTGTTACCAGGATCTCAAGCTCCACAGAGAGATATTGTGCCCTGTCAGCAACAGCAGCAGGGTACAGACTGGGGGTAAAGAGTTTGCACAAACTACTGAGGACATTAACCTCATTCACTGGAAATCGTTTGTCAATATTCTCAATTAGGTGATTAATGTATTGCTCTGTGACTGTTCTGAATTCTGTCATGGAATTCTCATTTGCATACTGCAAAACTACCTCTTGATAAACCACATCCTCAGGCTTTGATATTGCCTCACTCAAAAGGTCCAATAGCTTCTTAACATTGTCCCCACTGGTTGTAATGAATTCCTGTAAGGTAGCCTTAGTAGAAGACAGGATTGGTGGTATCATGGACAAGTTGCAGTCTTGTCTTTGAAAAAACACTGAACGTTTATTAATAACTGGTAGTATATCTCTGAGGAGCTTGAGGGTAAAAACAAACTTAAGATGTTTCATTTCTCTCAAAATACATTTGGCCACTGCGGCTTGAGAAGTGGTATCACAGGCCTCTTGCTCCAATTCCATTACAAGAGCTGGCCAAGATTTGTCCAGGGCCTCTACAGCAGGCAGTAAAGACAGCCATCTTACTGGCTTTACCTCTTTAATAGATACAGCATCTAGCTGCAAGACATTCTGCATTTCCTTGAGTTTACTGTACCTCACAGAAGCCCGAGACCCTACATAGAACATGTAGATACTCCCTACAATACTTTGAAATTTTTGTAAGTATGGGACTTTATTTGCTGCCTGTGAAGCAGCTAATGCAAGCCTGTGGGCTACACAGTGGACATTGGTTAGGACAGGAGTTAGAGAAGAATGGCGGACTGCAACTCCATTCCTGCTACCAAGCATAACAGCAGCACCATCACTGCCGAAACCAGCAACCTTGGTTACTGGTATTTTATACTCCTCTAACACAGATAATATTTTTGTGACAAGCGTTTCTGCTGTGCCGTTATGTACAGTATAACTTCCAAGGAGGGATGTCTGCACTTCCCCATCTGAGGGACTCACTGTTACACAATACAGAACAAATTTCTTTGTGACACTTATGTCACAACTTTCATCACATATTAAGCCCACAAACTGACCGTTATTTATTTTGGATTGGGTATCCTCAGTGAGGACCTCGGCCAAGCATGACTGCATCTCAGTCACTAGTGAGTGATGCTTGTAGCAATCATCTTGAAGACTAGTGCAGCCATTCATCTTTGCAGTTCAATTAATGAGCTGTACTTTATGTTAAAGGGACTGCCTCCTTAGCAAGCCAGTATGCAGTCTGCAAACTCAGCCAGCCTCGATTCTTTCATTTGATGTGTTTGCTCCTCTGCAGCCTTGTTAGCATTATCAATTGCCTTCTGAAAAGTCAGTCTTTGTTTATTGCTCTTTACAGCAGTCACATGCTGGTCAGAACCCAAATGCCTGGTTAAACCACTGTGTTGGAAATTTGGACTACCAATATGCACAAATGGCAACATGTTCCTGCCTTGCTGCAGTCTAGTTTTTCCACAGAATAGCTCGCACTCCTTGCAGTGCATTAAACCCACATCGTCATCAAAACGCAGCCATTTGTAAGTATACAGCCATTTGGAATCAAAATTCAGTTTAATTTTTTTGGCCGCTGGTTCAGCAGTTGAAGAAGATGGTGTTGCTTGAGAAGAAATTGAGGCTGCAGTAGAAGAATGTGCTGCTGGCCGAGTAAACAAAACAAACACAGCAGTGGAAGAAACTGGGCACCGGATGGCTGAAGTAGTAGTTACACTACTGGCTGCACAAGTCATTGAGGATGTTGTGTTAGGAGCAGTAGAAGAAGATGGTGCAGTGTTGTCCTCCATGACTGTCTTATGCTACACTCGTAAACTGTATAGTAAATTATAGATTAACACACTTTCAGTCAGTTCTTACTGCCAAAGAACTAGATGACTTAGAATTATTTATTTATGATGTTGGTGAAGAGTTTTAATTTTTGTTAACAATATACAGGTAGGTGCTACACAATTTTCAGACTGTCACTGAATCCCTGGCCTTAACTGCAGGTCTCTGTCTCCAATTAGAGTGAGAATATTTTTAAATCACAAAACTGAAGTGTTGAGGCAGGAGTCTTATATTTTCAGTCAGACCTGAACCCCCCCCCCTAACAGCAGGCTGTGCTAATCAGAGAATATTTAATAAGTCACAAAAATTAAGTATTGAGGCAGGAGTCTTCTATTTCAAACATGAACCCCCCCTTAACAGCAGGCTGGGCTCGTAATCAGAGTGAGCAAATATTTTTAAATCACTAAACTGAAGTATTGAGGCAGGAGTCTTGTATTTTGAGTCAGACCTGAACCCCCTAAACAGCAGGATGGGCTCTGTAATCAGAGTGAGAGAATATTTTTTGCAAAACAACTGAAGTATTGAGGTGAGAGTCGACTAGTCTTATATTTTAGACCTGACCCCCCACTAACAGCAGGCTGTGCTAATCGGAGAAGAGAATATTTAGTAAGTCACAAAAATTAAGTATTGAGGCAGGAGTCTTGTATCTTCAGTCCGACCTGAACCCCCCTTAACAGGCTGTGCTCTATAATCAGAGTAAGCTTATTTTTAAATTACAGTAAACAACTAAGTATTGTATATTGACTGAGGCAGGTCTTATATTTTCAGACCTAAACCCCTCGCCCCTTACCAGCAGGCTGGGCTCTATAATCAGAGTGAGAAATATTTTTATAAGTCACAAAAATGAAGTGCAGGAGAGAGGCAAGCCCCCAAAAAAAAACACAAGCTAATCACTTATGAGATATTTTCAGTGATTTTTCAGACATGAACACCTCCCCCTTTCACAGCAAGCAGAGCTTCAGCTCTAAAATATTTTTTGTCAAAATGCAGAGACAAATAAAAGACAAAATAAGCCCCACCCTCCTTGAACTTGGCAAGCTGAGCTCTCAAAACAGAATATTTATTTTAAGTACAGAGAGGTAGTGTAACACTGAATAATATTAATAGCCACTTCAGCCAGATAGTAATAGGAAGCTGTACTTGACTAATTAATCAGACAGAGGTAACAGAAAAGAAGTTAGAGACACAGCCAGCTGAGGCCCAAGTATTAGTCTGATTTAGTCATGAATTTATACTACAGACTGTCTAATCTCAGATCGTAAAAAATTGTCAACTAGCAAGCTCTGGAGTCCTATGTTTTTCTCACTTTTCTCTGCCAGTAAATTATATCCAAAGTCAGTGAATTGTGTACAAAAAAAATAAAAAAATAAAAAAAAAATTAACAATTAAGTCCTATGATCCATTCACAGCAGCTCCTATTCCCTGAGGCCCTCCCCTCACACCTCTATATAGTCAGGTTGCTCAGACTATCTCAGATTAAGCTGTTGTCCAGAGATGATTTATTTTTTTGTATTTTTTCAAAAGACAGAAGAGTATTTTTAGAAAAGTTCTCAGAGGAATTAAGTTTTTTGTTTGAAACGCCGCCAAAGAGTTTAGCTGCATAGTACTGCTGCAGGAGATCCTTCTCCAATGGCTGCTGAGCTAAAAGTAACTGCGTGTTGATGCACAATCGCAGTTTGATCTGTGTACCACGTGTGCATCTGAAAGACTGAGAGAGGCACCACGTGGTACATACTGTGAGACAACTTCTTTAATGAGTATGCATGGGGGGCGGGCACTTATTGGAACCCCCACCTCTCTCATTTGATGACTCACAGCACTGGCTTGTAACATGCTGCAGCCTGTTTAAATGTGCATAAGCACCACGTCTCTGGTTGAAACGGAGCCTTGCCACTACAGTTAGGTCTCCTCCCACTCACTCCCTAAAGGCTTATTTCTGTATTGTGGCAACTAAGATGGATCATCATCAGCAGTAAGCAGCTTGAGAGAATGCAGCTTGCAGCCGATGTGCGAGCGAGTCTCAGACAACACAAGTTATAAAACTGCTCAGAGCCTCTGCTGCTGGACATAATTATTGAAGTGTCAGAAAAAAAGCCGGTCTGGCTTACTTCAATCGCAAGCCTTCAGCAGCAGAATATACCAGCTAACCTTCAGTGCAGTGCCGAGAGATAAGCCAAAGAACAGCATTGTCTGATGTAATACAAAACATAGAAGGGTTAATAATAACCCTTCTGTGTTTTGTTTTTGCTCCCTTCTCTTGAAATTGCACTGAAGGTTTGGTATATGCTGCTGCTGAAGACTTGAGATTTAAATAAGCCAGACCAGATTGTATATGGCGCTGCTGATTGCTTGCAATTAGACTGTGGAGTTTGAGTTTAGTATGCTGAGTTGTACTTGATTAGATACGGCCAACAGAGCAGCTTTTGTCGGACTGACCTGACAGTGACACATTGGCTGGCTGCCTCTCCTTCACGCTAGCTCTCACTGTAAACTCTGTTCTCTGCATCTGGAGATCCACAGCCTCTCCGTGATCCCGAGTGAATGAACCCCCACGCCCGGCCCCTCCCACACAGCCCCAATCAAACATCGTGTTTTTAGAAATTACCCTGCTGTGCAGAAATCGGTAGTTCAGTGGCTCTCCTCTTGTCTTCACTAACTCCTCCTGCCTGACTCCCAGGGCAACACCACATTCACTGGCCACAGCCGTCAGCGTACATCTACCACCCCAACTGGCACATTAGAGAGAGGGAGAGCTGTCTCACGATCCCAAACTCAGGCAGTTTACATAAACGAGCAGAATGTGCCACCGTGTAGTCGCTTTTGGTACTGCAGCGCTCCTGAGCAAATAACAAGAACGAAGTGTTTTAGGGAGTGCTGCATCAATAAAGATGCACTGAATCAGAAGCAGTGCGTCAAAAAGCTTACATTTCTCTGATGAGGACGTCACTAATGCGTTAACGCGACCCCTGTTGTGGACAAGTCTGCAGTGCAGGGGAAAACGGGAGGGAGTGAACTGGGGTTCAGTTAATCAGTTTAGAGCTTAAAATATTTTGTGGAAATGGGAGGGAGTGAACAAAAGTGAAGGAGCTTCAGCGGTCATTATTTCTTCTTAAAAAAAGTCTAATATTAGGCCCTGGCATCGATTTGAGCACTGTCCGGGGGTCACTCACTGACCCTCACAAAAGTTGTTTTTTGACACACAGACTAGAATGGGTACACTATTTGGACCCGACCCTTTCGTTTAGATAGTGTTGTGCTGTCAGGAAAGAGCTGTAGTTAAAAGAAATCTACCTATCCTTAAGCATTGCAGTCCCTGACTAAATAGCTAACACTGAAGACTAAGGTATTACTTTTCTTGGCTTGAGAACTGACAAATTAAAATTAGGAAGTGTGACATTATTTTGTTTGGCAGAATAAAAATGATCTCACTGCTGTTTTTCTACCTTTGAAACAGAGCAGAGTTTAAGGGGACATGATATAAATAACACCAAGTTCTGCTTCAAATAATATTATTTCAGTGCTCTGAAAGCAACTTACAGGATCAGATAATTTTGTCTGAGACTAATTCTAGGCTAAAGCAAAGTCTACATCGGTGCTGTGTCTGACATTTTGTTTCAGACTGACAGACATCGGAGATAACCGTCACTAATAATTCTGGGCTAAAACCTGGGTCACTGACTGCTGGATATATATTTTGCTTCAGACAGAAGTCAGTACAATCACTAAATAATTCTGGCCTGATGTAAAGCCTGCATCACAGTGTGACATATTTGTTTGAGACAGAAGTCAGTACACTACATCACTAAGTATTTTTCTGGGCTGAAGCAAAGCTTCATCTCTGTGTCTAAAACAGTCCGATCTATTTTGACAGACCACCAGTCACAGTAAAATAATTTCTGAAGCAGACACTGAGTGTGTCACTTGTCTAATCACAAAGTTTGCAGAAGCATACCACTTTTCCATTGTGTGATAAACAGTAAAACAATTCTCAACTGTCACTCACCCCTTGGTCATCTCACGTCATTGTCAGTCAAGCCCTGTGTTGTGTCTGTCTGCCCTGACTTGCTAACCTATTAAACCAGTATTATTTCTGGGCCAGATAGTGCCCGAGTCACGCGTATTTCCATTCTTGCAGGGGTGTGCAAATTGCATTGCCAGATGTCCGAGGCTGACCTAATTGGACTGGCAGGCTGACCCTTTTATCTCACTGCTTCAGCCCTTTGACAAATGTATTTTTGGCTCAGGTATTTTTTTTCCTTTTCATTCTGTGCATGCATATTTTATTTTTTTTTTTTAAACAGGTCCTACCCTTACCTCGCTGCTCTGAAACTATGCACGTGCATTTGTCCCCCCCCCCCAATTCCACGGTCCTAGCCCTGCTCTAAAGCCTCCAAGATGTGCCCCCTGCTAGCCTGCAGTCGGTTCTGGTCTTCTGATTCATTTCTGCAGGCTAGCAACAGTGGTGGTGTCTGGTAACTGGCCACAAAGAATGATGCTGGATGTCTGGAGGAGGAGAAAAAAACTGCACGCAGGAAAGAGCAGTTAGTTGCACGCCATACCATTCGTGAAAGACAACTCAAGATCTCAATGTTATGAAGCTCTAAGTAGTTGTGGCTCATTAGGACAGTGATCGCCAACTGCAGTATTAAAATTTATTAAAAAAAAAAAATAAGAAAGAAATTTGGGTACCTGTAAATTTTCTTTCTCCGACGGCTGGTCTCCGGGCTTCCTTACTCCTGGGCTGCTCCTCCTGATGACAGCAATAGGCAGGTTTAGAACTGCAGCGGGGGGGGGGGCCATAAGAAGCCCTCCACTTCCGGATACCACCAGTCATTTTCAATGCAGTCCCCCTGAGGTAATACTACGAGAACCAAGAAACAAAGAACATGAACAGTTATGGCATAAGGGCCCTGAGGCCCACCAACTATATACATTCTGGGAGGGCATCTGAAGCCTGGACACCAGCCGTCGGAGAAAGAAAATTTACAGGCACCCAAATTTATGTTTCTCTCTCCTGGGCTAGTCTCCGGGCTTCCTTACTCCTGGGATATCCAAAAGCAGTGCATCCCTAGATATCCCGGGTGGGAAGAATGTTAAGTGTCCTTAGGGATCCACCACTGACTGAAGCACTCGGCGGCCAAAAGAGGCTTCCGCTGAGGACATGACATCCAGCTTGTAAAATTTAGTAAAGGTATTAATGGATGACCATGCGGCTGCTCTGCATAAGTCTGCTGGAGATGCTTCTCTGAAGTTTGCCCATGACGTGGCCATCGCTCTGGTGGAATGGGCTCTCACTGGTCCACGCTGAGATACTCACGCCTTGCCATACGCCGTGGTGATTACTGATCTAATCCATCTGGCTATAGTCTCTTTTGATGCTTTTTTACCCATATTTAGGCCTGCGGTCAAAATAAACAAGCTTGATGTTTTGCGAAAAGTGTCTGTTCTCTTAATATAGATTCTGATTGCTCTCCTCGGATCTAAGGTGTGAAATTCTCCTTCTTTTTCGTTTTTCGGGTGAGGGCAGAAAGAACGAAGAACGAGCTCTTGGTTACAGTGGAAGAGAGACATGACCTTAGGTAAAAAGCCTGGATCCGTCCTGAGTACCACCGAATTTGGGTGAAAAACCGTGTAGGGCTCTTTGGTTGACAGCGCCCCCAGTTCGCTGATTCTCCTGGCTGATGTGATGGCCACCAGAAAAGCTACCTTCATAGTAAGATGCATGACTGATGCTTCCTTCAACGGCTCGAATGGTGCTTTTGTGAGGGCCTTGAGGACCAGATTAAGTTTCCAAGGTGGAACAATTGGCTTAACTGGTGGGCGTTTTACCATTGCTGCCCATAAAAACCTCCTAACGTGAGGGCAGAACCCCAGCGTATCCCCGAGTCTGCGACAAAGTGCCCATTGCGGAAACTTGAACTCGTAAGGTGGCTGGCTGCAAGCTCTTGTCGAATCCATCGTGAAGAAATTGCAAAAGGACTGAGAGGGTCATTGGATGACCCTGTATGCCCTTGGAGTGGAGCCAGAATTAGAATCTTCTCCACATCCTATAATACACTCTGGAGGATGAAGCGCGTCAGGAGCTGACCACCATTTCGATGACTGGAGCAGTGTAACCTAACTCTTTGAACGTTTCCCGCTCAATCTCCAAGCCAAGAGGGATAGATTGCTCAGACTGTGGTGCAGGACCGGCCCCTGATGGAGAAGGTCTGAGGAGGACTGGAAAACGAAAGGTTGTGTCTTTGACAGCTGAATGAGTAGAGGGAACCAGGGGCGGCGTGGCCACCTGGGGCAGACTAGGATCACTTCCGCCTCGTCTCTGCCCACTTTGTGCAGAACCCTGGAGTGGGATTGGAGGAAAGGCGTACAGGAGGCTGAGGCGACCCCAATTTAGGGAGAAGGCGTCCTGTGCTATTGCTAGGTCATCTCTGGCTAGGGAGCAGAACTGCTGAACCTTTGAGTTCTGTCGGCATGCAAACAGATCCACTTGTGGATTGCCCCACCTCTGGACGAGGAGCTGGAAGGCTGCGTCCTTCAGTTCCCATTCTCCTGGGAGAAAGTCCTTGCAGCTTAGCCAGTCTGCTGTGATATTTTCCTGACCTGGTATGTACACTGCCCTTATGCTTGCCAGGTACTTCTCTGCCCAGTGGAAAAGGAGAAGGGATTCCCGAAGCATTTTTGTGCTTCATGTGCCGCCCTGGTGGTTGATGTAGGACATTGCTGTTCGATTGTCTGTTAGAATCAGCACATCCCTGGTGCGCACTTGCTGATGGAAGTGCTTTAGGGCCAGACGAACTGCTCTCATCTCTAGGACATTTATGTTGTACCTCGATTCCGTCAGGGACCACCTGCCTTGGGTTGAGGTCTGTTGTAGGTGAGCCCCTCACCCCGAGGCTTGCGTCTGTTGTGATCCTTATCTGACGCGGATGGCCTAGGTCTCGACCTCTCATCACATTTCTTCTCCAAGACCACCATGCGAGGGCGCTTTTTACCCGCTGTGACACTGGGATGAGGTGGAGCTGAGGGTGGCTGGACTGGGACCATAGCCTGAGCAGGTGAGTTTGAATGGGCCGCATGTGCACCAGAGCCCATGGAACTGAGTCTGCCAGGGACACCAGAGTCCTGATAAGTTGTAAAAAAGACTGAGCCGGCAGCTGACTGTTCCTTTGGAATTTGCTGAGGAGTTTTAACAGGTCCCTGAACTTCGAGTCAGGTGGAAATACCTTGTTGATCTGCATCCTGAATTCCGCTCCCAGGTAGCTCAGGCTCTGACTCGGAATTAGGGAACTCTTCTTCCGGTTTATTAGAAAACCGTGAGCCACTGGACTACATCCGCCACTTCCTGCACTGCTTGGTCGAGCTGTGGAGCCTTGATGAGGATGTTGTCCAGATAAGGGAATAGCTGGACCCCCCAGTTCCGTAGGTGGGCTATTACTGCTACCAGGACCTCCGAGAAGGTTCTTGGGGCTGAGGATAGTCCGAACGGGAGAGTCTTTAATTGGAAGTGACGATTGCCCAGCTTGAACCTCAAGTACTGCCTGTGCCTGCTGTGAATCAGGATATGCAGATAGGCATCTTGTAGGTCTATGGATGCTAAAAAGCCTCCTTGCAGCACTTTCTTGGCAACTGAGGCCAATGTTTCCATCTTGAATGGTCTGCTGCGCACAAAGCGGTTTAGGAACTTGAGGTCTAGGACTGGTCTGTGACCCCCTGTGCGCCTGGGCACAATGAAAAAGAGAGTAGACCCCCCGGTTGAGCTCTGTGGGGGGAACCTGTTCGATAGCCCAGGCTTGCAGAAGGTCCGTGATGGCCTGCAGTGTGGCTTGCCTTTTGGACGAGTTGTTTGAAATAGGTGAGGGCACCACATACGGTAATGGGGACTTGGACTCGAATTCTATTAAGTATCCCTGGCGGATAATGTCTAACACCCATCTGTCCGACGTTGTTTGGACCCATTCCTCGAGAAAATCTGAAAGTCTGCCCCCTACTCGAGGTTGAGCCTACATTTCCTCACTGTGCTGTCTTGTTGCTGGTTCCTGTATCCCCGAGATTCCCCCTTCCGCCTGATCCACCTCCCCTAAAAGATCGCTGGTGTCAGGAGAACCATGGCCTTTTTCCTGAAGAACTGGAATTCTGTCCCTTGTTGTAACCTCTGTCACGAAAATTACGCCTTGCGCCTGAAAGCCAGGCTTTGCCCCAGTTCCTAGACTGTGGCAGATGCACCTTTGCGGTTTCACCCGATTCCTTCACCGCTTCCTTCAGCGCAGACCCGAACAGGAGGTTGCCTTCGTATGGTGCATTCGCCAAATGGCTCTTCGAGGAAGCATCCACGAGCCATGCCCGGAGCCATAGGTTGCGATGAGCAGAAGTTTGGTAAAACATGGTCCGTGCGGCACAAAGGACCGCTTCTTCTGACACATCAGCTGCATAGGCGGAGGCCAACCCCATTAACTGTAGTTATTGGATAAAGGGAGAGTTCTTTTCTGGATCTTCTGCAAACTGAAACGCTAAATCCGATGCCCAAGATAAGGCAGCTCTGGCGGAGAAAAGGTTTGCCGCCGCAGCCTTGAGGGATGTTGCCAAGGCTTGAAAGGCTCTTTTGAGCGATGAGTCCACTTTTCTGTCCACTGGGTCTCTTAGCAAAGCCCCCCATCTGCTGGAATGACGGTTTTCTTGGTCAGGTTGGAAATCAATGGGTCAATTCTGGGGCAGTCTAGCCACTTCTATGATTGTTTTTTGTCAAACTTCAGAAGTTTGGATATCCATTTCGGAACCGGAAAAGCATGCCATTCTTCCTTTAGCAGGTCCTCAATGGCGGGAGGGATGGGAAAAGCTGTAGCAGGTCTAGAGGTGGATGCCAGGCGAAAAACCTGTTTTGGCTGTGTAGAGACTGGTGGGGGGGGGCGCGAGGTGAATCTCGGATATGACCTTCTTGATGAAGTCTAGGTCCTCAAGGTCGAAATTTCTGGACAGGGAGTCATCAGGATCGGACGAGAAATCTACTGTCTCTCCCTCTTTGGTGGAAGAGCTGTCGACTGAGGAGCCCAGGGAGTACCCCCTGTGTCGTCTGCCCTTGTATCCATCCCTTGTTCTGCTCCGTGAACGAGACCTTTTTCTGCGCCTGTGGCTAGTATGATGGTGACCGTCCTCCTCTGGAAATCTGTCCTCTTCTCTAAACATTTTCTTGGGGCGGCAGCAGTGAGAGGAAGGCCCCCCCTCGTCAGAAGAGGATGAGGTCCTTTTTCTCCTGGCTTTCCTGTGTTGTCATGCATCTGGTGATCCTGGAGGGTGCCACTCAAAGGAAGAGGGGTCCATAGCAAAGGTTCTGTTCAACCGGTCTATGAGCTCGGGGTCAAGGGATGGGGGGGGGTCCCTGGATATAGCGCCCGCTCAGCTTTCTGGAATGCTTGACTGTGCTCGCTCGGACCTCTCCTGTCCATTTGCCTGTAATGAACTGGTGTCCGTTGTGCCGTCCCCGCTAGCTGCCGCTGCCTTCTCACATGTGAGGCAGAGTGAACCAGCAAAGGTAATCAAGAGAGGGGTCTTGCAGCACAGGCATTTTTTTCCTCGACTTGATTGTTCTGAGGCCATCTTCTGTGGTTTCCCCTTGTTGCGGGGTCAGAGTGCTGGGTAAATAAAACAGATCTATAAGCCCCTTTTAAGCTGCTGAGAAGGTCCCTTATGCAACGTCCCTTGTAAGCCTTGAGGCACTGTATGCCTTCTGTTGCTGGCTGCAGTAAAAGCCCCTCCAAGAATCAAAACCAGGACCACTTCCTAGTGCAGCACACACATGAAGAATCAAACCCAGGACTGCTTCCTAGTGCAGCACACACACATGCCAACCTAATCCTTTGTGCTACACTGCCAGCGCCTTCAGATTAATTGGATGGGGGGGCAATGGCCCCTTTACTTGTAGCCTGGCCCATTTAAATGTCTGTCTTCTGCTCCAGACGCTGAGGCTGGGGGGGGGAATGTGGAGTTCCCTGAATGAAGCCTCGCTGTTTTAGTTCCCCCTGATGTTTAAATGAGGGTTGGATGAATAAGTCCGCCTAGAGCGCAGAAGCATTATCCCTGAGCCTCATTTGGCGCCATAAAACAAACCCCCTGAGCGCAAGGTAGTGGGAGCGGTCTTTCCGATGCTCCGACCGCTAAAACCCCTACAAACAGCCGTTAAACGTACCACGGTGCCAAGATGCGACTCTGGGATGCCTCTGTAGCGATCGCGATGGACCCTGAAGTGATCGTGATTTTCCCCCAGCACTGCATGAGCCGGCGAGTTGCTTTGCCTGTCTGGGTTAGCGAGCGGGAAAAAGTGCTAGCTTGGCAGTGAAACCAGCCTGTGTAGTGCGCAAGGCTAAGGCTGGATCTCACCAGGCTACCTCCACTGAGTAAAACTGACTTACAGGTTGTCCCCAAATGACTCTCGATCCTTGCTAAGAAGCTAATCTTCAGCCCTGCCATGTGTGACAGGGCTCTGCTGCAGAGTACCTGCTTCACCAAAGGCAGGAAGTAGACTGGTGGTATCCGGAAGTGGAGGGCTTCTTATGCGCCCCCCCCCCCGCTGCAGTTCTGGACCTGCCTATCACTGTCATCAGGAGGAGCAGCCCAGGAGCAAGGAAGCCCAGAGACCAGCCCAGGAGAGAGAGAGAAAGTAGATTGGCTGCTGCTCATAGAATATGGTCAGAAGAAAAAAGGGGGGCAAGAGTGTATGTATGGCCCGAATATCCTTTCTGCCTGTTCGTCTTTGCTGCAGGCTATGTGTCTGGTCTGAAAGAGGTGGATACCTCATGATTTACATCACATTTAATTTAGTCACACTGCTGAATAATTGTGTAAATAGTAAGGTTGTTTAATCCGGTCATATATACTGAGATACAGCGCAATCTGCAGGTTAGGAAGAAAACGTAAAATGCACACCCACACCTTGGGTGAAATTTATTGGGGCTAGAACTGTAACTCACATCACAGTTGGTGAAAAAAGGTGCACTGGACACAGTCTCCTGGCACCTCCCCCCCCCATTCACTCCCACTCCCAACAGTGTAGCCATGCTGTTATGGTCAAAGCGGGTGTCAACGGTGGGTGATGTGGACTGTGCACACTGATTGCACCAAGTGAGAGTCCAGTAAATGAGAGAGATTTAACTTTGGCCTTTCGGCACAGCAAAAGCAAGGCCGTGGATCGGATGATGATGCAGCATGTATGTGTAATGCTGCCATGTTTTCAGTTTCCCCAACTCCCATCCGGTCGGTCACAGTGACTCTGCTGTGTCTGTGGATGATTTGGTTTGAATAGCTGCCTGCAGCCAATGAAGCAAGTCTGAGTCCGGCTGTTTGGCTGGGTGGACTGGATCAGCTAGGTATTCATTCAGTAAGAACATTAAAATGGTGCATCGTCGTGGTGTAGGGCTTGGGGCCTAGGGCAGCACTACAGTGAACAGCATGCATCGTCGGTTTTTATTTGTGGCACTGCAATGGCTGGCAGTATCATTATGGCTTAATTGGATTCATTCTGAGTTCATAATGGCAATTATCGGCAGCGTGACCAAACACAAGAGCGCCTCACTATTTAGCCATTACGTCAAAATAGCTGTCTAAATAATGGTTAGTGTTTACTCACACAAGTTGTCTTCATATTTGTTCAGTCCATCTATGTGGTTACTCGTTACTTTTTAGGCCGTGAAAACATTTTAGCAATTTCGGTACCAATTATGGGGGATGCACTTAGTAGATAGCAGTACTGCAGTCTCTGTACATTTCAGCTCAGGGTCTCCGCTGTTATGGACCTTCACATGACTCTGTGCAAGTTGTGTCCAAGCATATCAGGGAAATAACATGCAGTCTCTGTGTTAACTTTTGTGCAGGACGTATTTCAGCATAACAGGGGAGCATGCCAGGACTACCATTCCTGAACGGACTTCCTCAAACTTATCCGCTGCACTTACCTGCTGCCGCTCCATGAACTGCACCGATCTTTAAGGGGTATAACTTCATAGGCCTTGGAAATATTTTAGCAAAAATACCAATAAAGAAACCCAATTTCTGGACTAAAACAAAAATGTTCTACTATTTTACTGTTTGTTTTACTGCAGCTAGACTGACCATGTTAGCTGTTGCTGGTTAGGTGAGTGCTATTTTGTGTAGTCACGATTATCGTGATGCAGTTGGCAGATAGTGGCGCTATTATGTGCTTTTCACCAATATTTGCTGATAGCTCAACTTTACTTCGCTATCCTTGCATTGCGATTATAACAGTCGCCAATATATATTCGCGATTTTCACAGGAACCCTTCCGCTGCTTATGCGCCGCACCATTTTGAGGCGAGTGTGTGTGTGTGTGTGTGTGTGTAAGTAAGCAACTGGCCAGACCTGGTGCGGTGCGCATAACGTGCCCAGCCCTAGTAGTGTGAGTGTAGTCCAGGAGCTGGGCCCTGACAATCTGACTAGTCAGTGATGGCCGTTGTTTCTTTGGTGTGGTTTGGAATCGGAATGGATCTGACTTGTTTGTGAATTTTTTTGAGACTGAGAGAAGACCCCGACCTGTGTACTGCATAGACAGTGCAAAACTGCTCAGACAGCAGCTATCATCATGTCTAGGTCCTTTAGGAGGCACTGAAACTGAGTTAGCACCAAGCTTGTGGCACCAATGTGTATGTCTGTGGACTGTGATGCTACTAGAGAGTGGGGTGGTGGGGGGGAGGGTGTGCATGTGCCAGTTGTTTTATAGTAGTATCTTTCGCAGAAGGGCAAGTACAAGATTCCACAGGCAAGTAATTTTTACTATGTGACTTGCCCTTGGGCAAGTGTTTAAAAATTTGATTTGCACACCTCTGCGTCCTTGCTCATTAAAATATTTCTATTATTAAAACATTTACCCAGAGCAGTTTCTCACAGCAAAAATTCGCTTATTAAAATTTAATTTCTCAAAATCTGGTGGAGCAAGTAGTAGTACTACAACATCCAGTTCTGATAAACGTAAAAGTTCTGACGATGGCCTTACCAAGGATCAAAGATATGACAGAGACAAAAGGGTCAGAAATTTCCATCCTGAATGGAAAAAAGATTTTCCATGGCTGGATTACAACAAAGAAAAATCTGTAATGTACTGCATATATTATAAGGCCTACCCCCAAATCTGTGATCCTAGCTCAGCTATGGTTAAAGGTTCGGCAGATCTTAAATTAGACCCCATAAACAGGCCTGATTTGACGAGGGAACACAGTTGTACAAAACATTACTTAAAAGGATACCACTCAAATACCAGCCATTCGTCTGTCAGAAACTGCTCTGCGTTAATCCTTTCAAAAAAGACACAACAGAAGAACCTGACAAATACAAAATGTTATTTAACACTGCATACTCTGTGGCAAAGAACAGGAAACCTTTTTCTAATTTTGAAATCATTTGTGAGATCCAGCATAAAAATGGTTTAAATGTTGGCAACAACTACATGAATATAGCAGGCTGCCATTTGTTTGTGGACAACATAGCTAAAACAATACGTACAGCAATAACTAACAAGGTCAAAAATGCCTCCTTTTTGAGCATTCTTGCAGACGGAAGTACAGACCGCTCCATTACTGAACAAGAAATTGTCTACCTGAGATATGTAGGTGCTGTTTGCCAGTCACACACCTAATATCTGTGGTACCACTTGAAATTAAGTGCTGAGGGTGTATTTAATGCTATTGAGAAAGCTTTACAATCAGTGGATTTGCCATTACCAGAACTGACAGGCAATTCACATCCAGCACTTGTATGTGCTAATTTTGATGGTGCATCAGTTAATCTAGGTGAACGAACAGGAGTCATTACTAGACTGAAATAACTTTTGCCAGATGTTATTAGCATTCGCTGTGTTGCCCCCAAACTTGAGCTTGACATTTTGAATGCAAATAAACATTTCAAATACATGACAACATTTGAAAACTGTTTAAAATGCATTTTCAGATTTTATTTTTGGTCTCCAAAGTGCAGGAGAGAACTTAAAGAAATCACTGAAGTTCTCGATAAGCATCTTGAACATTTCACTGCTGTAAAGCAAGTCACGTGGCTAGCAAGCAAAGAGAGAGCAGTTGTGGCTTCGGAAAAAAGCATTTGTCAATGCTGAATGTTTGCTTGCTGGCATTGGCATTGGTAGTGTAGGAGTTAAGAGAGCTGCTTAATAGGAATGGCAGTGAAGTACTGAACTGAAGCCAACCCCACCAGCACCCTGCAGAGACTGACAGGCATTGGGGTCGTCAGGCATAACGGCCACGCCATTTCACCACACCCTACCCTGCAGACACCAAGTGTCACGGTGTGCCTTGGGGTCTTTGGCCCTTATGTTCACCCCCATTCCATCAGGAAATACGGTGAGATGAGTGCTGTATAGGAGAATGGGGTAAACTTTGGGGCCGTAGAGTCCAAGGCACACCTTGATGCCTGTCACTGGCTGCAAGGTGTGGAATGGTATGAGTATTACAGGCGAGAATCCCAAGGTACACCCCTGATGCCTGTCAACCTGTACAGGGTGGGGCGTTATGGTCGGAAACCCTAATGCCTCAGGCGTTCGTTGGCATTTTCACTCCAAATTTTCAACATGGGTCTTTTGTGACCCCCACCTCATGAACAGTGGCAATATCAGTTTGTTAGCCGAAAGCTGATTTTGCACAGCGACTACGCCATTTGGCACCACAGGTGCGAAAACACATTTCCAAGAGGATGTGAAAAGTGACAGCTGTACTGTTCACTGGGAGGTGAAAAATGTCAATGTTGAAAATCTGCAGTGAAAATATTAAAAAAAAAAACTGGTGAAGTCACGAGCGTGCGTAGAAAATGCGCAACGCACACCCATAATGCAATTTAGTTTGGGGATTTTTTTTTTTTTTTTTTACAGCAGACTGTCAACACAGGGATTTTGGAACTTCTGCTCATGAACAGTGTCACTGTGATATTCTTAATCTGTCACGAACAGTGATTTCCCACAGTGACCATGCATTTCTGCTCTGGAAGTGCGAAAACACATTTCAGCCATGTAGAACTAGTAGTTGAACTAGCATGACCATGAATGTGGAATGTGCCAGGACCAGATAGTAGCCAGTGGTTGATGGCTTGATCCGGATCAAATATTGAAATATATTGTTCTACACAAAAACATTTTATTTTATGTTATCTTTGTGTGTGTTGTGTAATTTTTTTTACCTTAAGCTGTTGTGCTTATATGTACAGCACTATGAGGGCCTGGGCAGAACTGAGTAGGTGGGAGTAGGGAGTGGCAGTCAAGTACTTGTACTCTGCTGCAGTTGTTACAAGTTCCTCCCCTCCCTCCTCTCGGGCAAGTTAGGTCTCACAGACACACACCAAAGTGTTTTTTTTTTTTTATGCAACATGTAGCACAAACAATGTTTTTCCCTTTAGTTTGTGTAGTTTATTTTTAATAAGTCCACAGTTGTTCCCCAAGTTCCTCTACCCTCTCAGTGCAGGTCACAGCCACACATACATACACACGCACGCACACACCTCCACCAAAGTAGGTAGGCAAGCAGCTACTAGTTTTTTTTATTTTCTATATAGCACAAAACATGTTTTTCCTTTCCCCCTTTTGTATAGTTTTATTTATTTCTAATATATCAGCAGTTGTTGTTCCTCATGTTCCTCTACCCTCTCAGGGCACTAGGGCATGCATTCAGTCTCACAGCCACATGCACACACCTCCACCAAAGTAGCTAGGTTTATTTTATTTTTTTTTAGCTCAAAAGTATTTTTCAATGTGTGGTTTAGTTTATTTCTAGTGAGGCCGACTCCTCCTCAGTTGTTCTTGTTCCCCAAGTTCCTCTGCCCTCTCCTCTCAGACTCAGTCTTTTTCTTGTATAAAATAAATCCCTTTAACCCAGGTTTTAGTTGATCCCGAGAAGGTCCTCTGCCTTCAGTACAACTCACTACCCACTACAGCAGGGCTGCTTGGTCTCAAAGCCACCACACACAGTCACATATCCACTTCCACCATTTTACTAACAAGTGAGATTTTCTTATTATTAGTAATAAAAAATGCTTAATAATATACTAGGTTTTTAATTGTTTTACTTTGTTTCTTACTTTTCCATTAAAGATTCTCTGGCTCTCTGCCCTCCCAGGACCACCATGAAACACTTTCCCTAACCCTCTTAGGACAGAAATGCTCTTAGTTTAATTACTGGGTTGTTTTGTTGTAGTGGTCAGACTCACTGGCCTGGTATCATGAGACCAAAGGTTAAAATCACACTTAAGCCAAATACTCACTGCGTGACTTTTGAACAAGTCACTTAACCTCTCAGTGCTCCAGTCTACCAAGTTGCAGAAATGGATAGAAGCAGATGCTGCATCTCAGCTGGTGTAATCCTGGATAAACTGCACACTTCTCAACTTCATTTCTTGCAAATCAGGGCAGAGTTGAAAATAATAAAGACAAATGACTAAAATCAGGGACAAATCTCATAAAGGAAATATCTGCTCAAGAAGCCAGTTATATTATGGGGCTTGGTGCAAAAGCATTTTGTGAAGGGGAACAGGACAGACTGTAGCAATAATGTAAACTTTAATTATCAAAGAACTCTACTTTTGAGCACAATGACAGCAGTGTATTATTGTTTGCCAGGATTTTATTTTCTCCAATAACCTGGCAGCCACGATGAGGGGGGTGTCTGCCTACTACTTGCAGGGGCATCCTCTACTTTTTTATGGGTTGGGGGTGTAGGGGGTGGAATATCCTGTCATGTATTGTTCCACATATTTGGCAGTGGTTACAAATATCTATGATCTGCCACATTTATATTTCCATTCTCAGAATGTAAACGCAGACATTTATATTGTACTTCTACAGGCAGTTACACAACATGTTAGGTAGACTGCACCAGTTCCAGTTGAGACTGCAACAAGGGCTAGGCTAGGCTTGCGTGCTGTACAGCACCATTCAGTGACCCTAGAGCTAGCTCCCTGCCCCTCCTGTGCTGCCTGACTCAGCCTGCTCATATTTCAACCCTTCTCCTCCCATAACAGCATTAGGAAGCTGCTTGCAGTTCACACACTCTTCCCACTGTTTGTCTGTTTACTCAGTTCCCTACCTCTCTTCGTATGCACTAGCTAGGAGTCTCCAGTTTCAGCTCTCTTCATATACAGTATTTCTCGCTCTCTCCAGCAACTTATTTTACTATTACAACACCTCCTTCCTTTGCTGCTCTCACTAACATATCCCTAGTTTCGGTCCTGTGTGTGGTTTACTCATTGCGATCCAGACCTTGTCTTTTCACATGCCCTTGCTCTGCAGCTCCGCTCTCGTCTCTCTCTCACTCCAGCAATGTAGTTTGTATATTTCACTCCCCATTTTCTCCTGTTGCGGATACCTCGGCTTCAGTTTCTGTCCGTACTCACTGCAGAGCTCCGTACTCACTGCTGCCTCTGACACAAGGAGCTAACCTGCAAATTCTTAAAGCAGCAGGCGCCAATTTTCAAAACAGAAGCGCAAATTAGCGCTCAGTGCCCCCTTATTTCAAGCCCAGTTAAACTGTGACCATCAGGTGACATGCTCTACTCCAGCAGCTGATCAGCAATTCAAACGGAGTGCCATCTAGTGGTTCTGGGATGGGAAGCAGGTAAAATGTACATTAGAGAGAAAAGATGCAGGTTTGGTAGTCCATGGGACAAGCAGCATGTGACAAACTGCTTGTCCCCAACTGAAAAATGGTTGTCCGGGACGTCGGGCTATGGGATTTGTCAAGCCCTGAATAATACTGTACGTCACTGAAAAATGTTGTGACTTACTGGATCCTGATATGGACTTGCCCAAAAAATGTACCATAAGTCCTGGACTTATGCATCCCCCAAAAATTTTTAAACCCCTATTAGTGAACCAGGGTGTCAGCTTTTTCTTAACTCTGCGCTGCACATAGGGGGCTAGCTGATCAATGACTGTAGTGACTTGCTCAAGGAAGAAGGCGTGTGCTGCATGAAGTGAGGGGGCTAGATAAAAGTCTTGCAATCTGATGGCTGCCAATATTTGGATGTATGTATACAAGCTGAAATGTGCGAAGGACCTTCTCTGTACATAATAGTTGCCCCCCCCCCCAGTTTAAGCACTCCTCTAACACAAGCTACTAGTTGTGATCACTAAAGACATTGTCAAAAGATGGTGGTTATAGTTATACTATGTGGTCTGTTAGTAAGGATGACATCAAGCAGGGATGAGCTCAGGGGTTTTTTTTAGGGTTGGGGCATGTAGGTTTGGTGACAAGTTGTGAGAAGCCCAATTTGTTGCACAAATGTTCCAAAGCTGCTGCCTTACCAGTAAGTTAATCATAATTCAAGTCACCCATTACTATAATTTCATTATTTCGGGTGCTGGCAGTGTCTTTTAAAAACTGTATTATAGCATGGCCACCAGAAGGGGGCCTATAGCTTCCTAAGATGGTTAGGCATTCTACCTTTGACAGAGGGACAGAGATAGCCAGACTCCCATACTCATTATAGATGGTATCCCATTTGCAAAGTGTGGTCACAGGGCATAGCTCGTTTTATATGTGATCCCTAGCCTGGTATTTACTGATCTGCAAGCAGCCAGAATATGAAGATCGAAGTTGAGACTGATCTAGTAGCATACCAAGATACTCGAAAGAGGTCACTGTCCCAATCTGAGAGCCATCGGAGCAGGATACCTTAAACTGGGTTTGACAGGACATGAGCTTAGAAGCAGAGCTAAAGGGAGGGGGGTAGGCAGTGGGTGACAGTGAAAAGGCAGAGATACTGAACGAATATTTTTGTTCAGTATTCACAAAAGAGGAGGAGGGGGACGTACCTAAACCAAACAATAGAAGTACTCTGGATGGGGGGGGGTTGATACCAGTCCATTCACAGAAGAAAGAGTCCTGGAAGAACTCCTTAAACTCAAGGTGAACAAGGCAATGGGGCCTGATGGGATTCACCCCATAATTCTAAAAGAACTAAAGGAAGAACTAGTGACACCATTGACAACTCTTTTTTTTTTTTTTTTATGTTAGTCTATCTACTCTCCTGGTCCCTGGCAGCAGTACCTCCTGTCTAATCCCCCTGCCCGGTTCCCCGCTCGCAGCTCATAAATCCGGCTGCCCACGGCTTACCCCAATGTTGGAGGCGGGATCCCTCAACCCGCCTCACACAAGGATCCAGTGCCGGAGGTGTTGCTGCCAGTCGCTGAGGTGGGCGCCTGCAGGGATTGACCACCACTGAGCTTCGCCGGACCTCTCCTCCGTTTTCTCCCTAGTCAGAGGCTGATGCCTCAAGGAGCGAATGCGCTGCAGCGCCTCCCGAGCGCCTGCCTCAACTTCCCTACAGTAGCATCAGTGCACCAGCCCCCAGCCTCCACTATGGGCTAGGCATGCACCGAGTGCTGGTGTCCCCCCTCCCTGGAGAAGGAAAGCAGTCCTATGGTGGCGCGATCCTTCTACTTCCCTGCTGACCCCCAGTGGCCCATGCTCGTTCCCAAACACGGGTCGCCAGCGTGGCGCGAGGTAAGGCGGCCAGCGCCTAAGCCCTCCACGCCACCAGGCCAGCTCGGACTACTTTTTTTAACAAATCATGGGAGGAGGGCGGATGCAATTCCCCTTCACAAAAGTAGGAGCAAGGCAGAGGCAGGCAACTACAGACCTCTTAGTTTGACCTCAGTGGTAGGGAAAATGATGGAATCACTTCTGAAAGAAAGAACAGTTGAGTACCTAGAGGCCAATGGGGCACAGGACCCAAGGCAGCATGGATTCACAGCAGGATGGTCATGTCAGTAGAATCTTAATAGATTTCTTTGACTGGGTGACCAAAGTAGTAGACCAGGGAGAGGCTGTGGACATGGCCTACCTTATCTTTAGCAAGATATTTGACAGTCCCACATAAAAGATTAATAAACAAGTTTCATCCACAATCTACACGCAATCATACAATAAAAGTCCTAACTCCCCTTTCCCTCTCCCCATAGGCCCCCAACGCCGCATCAGTTCTACCGACCTATCCTTGGGACTTCACTTCTCACAATGTTTGTCCTTCGCTTTTATATTACATACCCCTCCTGGTACCCCATCTGCCATCAGTTGGTGGTTCTCCAAGCCATTTCATGGTTAGTACTAGTGACTGCCCCGGTAAATGAACTAACTGGTACTTCTATACAGAGAACATGGATTATATACAGTTGCATGGTTCAATGGTGGACCTGCCCCCTTGTATTTGAATCCTCCTCTGTTATGGCTTGCCTTGTCTTCCTTTTATCATTTCACTCCCCTATTACTGCACCATTGTGTTTGTGTTTATACACTTATTTACATGTATTTATATGTTTTTATGATGGATGTTACCCAACCCTGTTCTAACCAGGTCCATCTTGTAAAAGAGCTCTGCTCAATGATGTTCACCTGGATAAATAAAGATTTTGACTGATTGAAGTTAGCCAGCCTGGGAGTGGGTCCCAGGGTGGTAGCCTGGTTGGACAACAGGACACAAAGGGTAATAGTAAATTGAGTCCACTTCGAAGAAAGGGGGATTACTAGCAGGGTACGATAGGGTTCAGTACTGGGTCCAGTCCTCTTTAATGTCTTTATAAGTGACACTGCAGAGGGACTGGAAGGAAAAGTATGCCTCTTTGCAGATGACACAAAGATCTGCAATAGGGTTGATACACAAGGGGGGTTGGAAAGGATGAGAAGGGACTTGGCAAGGTTGGAGGAATGGTCAAAAGTATGGCAGCTTAGATTCAATGCAAAAAAGTGCAAAGTAATGCACCTGGGAAACAAAAACCCAGGGGAAGAGTACACAATGGGGGGGGGGGGATACTAACTAGGAATGCCACGATAACACGATATTTATTTATTCATTTATTTATTAACGAGATTAACCAGATAAGCATACTGAGCATACATCCACTCGTTTCCAGATGCGACCTGGGGTTACGAAGCATAAAGTGCATAAAATACATTTGGTACACAGGCAATGTTGACGAGGAACAGAGGCATGGAAATACATACATCAGGTACAACAGGCAAAATGGGTGAGGCAACAGGTCCAGAGATGTTACAGGCAGGACTTATGCATACATATTAGTTATAAGTTTAAACTCCGAGTGCTTAATATAATGGGGTCAGAGTCCATAGACATGTCTTGCAGAGACCATGGAGAGAGAGGACAGAAGAGGTATGGGCATTAAGAGTAGGAGTTATTTGCCTAGGCCCCCGTTAAGTCACACTTGGATGCTTCAGTTTAGTGGGTCTGACCTGCAGGTTACAGTTACAAGAGACTGCGAAGTGGGCATGAAGAAGATTGGTCAATGACCTATGTGTGGTGGAGGACTGCCTGACTGCTGCTGGGAGATTATTCCAGAGTGCGGGCAGTCTGTATTTGAAGGCCGAATTGGCCCTTAGAGGTGCGCGTGAAAGGGACTTGTAATAGATTTGAGTCACAGCCCTGCAGATAGTAGGCCGGGGAGGGCTGGGTTGCTAGAGCGGAACTGAGATAGGAGGGGAAGGAGTTTGACCAGTGTTTAGCTACTAGATTAGCACCATGCAGCTGTCGCCTGGAATGAAGCGAGAGGAGACTTAGGGCGGCATAGAGGTGGCAGTGATGGGTGGTGGGGGGACATTCTAGGATAAAGCGACAGAAGGAGTGGAAAAGGGGGTCCAGGTTGGCTAGAGCTGATGGAGAGGCGTCGCCATAGTCGAAGATTGGGAGTATCATTTTGTAAACTAGCTCTCTCCTGACTGGGATGGTTAGACACCCTTTGTTACAGTAAAGGGCTCCAAGTTTTGGGTGGAGTTTTTTCTGGAGGGAGTCTATATGGACAGAGAAGTCTAGGTGACGATCCAGCCATACCCCCAGGTACCTAAAGGAGGTGCAGGATTCCAAGGTGGTTCCATCAAATGTTTGAAAAGTGGGTAGAGCCGGTAGCCTGGAGATCTGGGATGTGTGCCGAAAGTTAGGGATACGGTTTTCTTTGCATTGAGGATGAGTTGGTTGGAGCTAAGCCAAGTTTGGACAGTGTTGAAATCCTGCTGAAGGGTAGAGTTTAGAGACTCTTTTGAGGGTCCAGAGGCATACAGTACAGTGTCGTCCGCGTACATTTGAACTGCAGAGTTTGGGCATGATAGAGGGAGGTCATTTAGGAATATGGAAAAGAGAAGGGGACCCAGGACGGAGCCCTGGGGGACCCCCATGGTGACTGGGAGCGAGGGGGATATTTGGGTGCCAATTTTGACTGATTGCTTCCTTCCAGAGAGGTAGTCTTGAAACCACCTGGAGGATAGCTCGGATAGGCCAGCATCTTGAAGTTTTGCTATAAGCTTAGTGTGAGAAACGGTATTGAAAGCTTTGGCAAGGTCAATGAATATGGCCGATGTGATATGCCCTTTATCCATAGCTGAGGCAATATAATTTTAAGTCTGAGGAGCGCAGTTATGGTGGAGTGTGATTTCCGAAAGCCAGACTGAAAGGGGGTGAAGAAGGAGGAGTTGTCAAGGAATTGCATGAGTTGTGCTAGAGCTATTTTTTCCTGCAGCTTGGCCAGGGTGGGGAGGAGAGAGATAGGGCGGTAGTTCCCTGGCTCGGCTGGGTTACCCCCCTTTGGCAGTGCTGTAACTATAGCCTCCTTCCAGGATGTTGGAATTTGTGCAGAGGAGAAGGAGCAGTTTACGAGATCAGCAAGGGGAGCTGCGAAGGCAGGGGCAGAAAGGTATAGAGTTCTGCATCCAGACCGAGTGGGCATTTTCCCTTACTGGGGTCTAGGGAATTTAGGGCAGCTAGCACTTCAGGTGGTGAGACCGGTTTGAATGAGAAATTGGTGGATGAGGGGGGATGCAGGCGGCACGTGTGGGGTACTGGCTCGGGTGAGAGGCTTACTGTATTTGGCAGTAGCAATTTAGCGCAGTTGGTAAAAAGTGATTAAAAGTTGAGGCAACTGCACTTGGTTCGATGCTTTTGCCCTGGATGGTGAGGGTAGGGTAGGTGGCTGCGTGGGGGCGGGGGGGGGGTGAGCAGCATTTTAATTGATTTCCAGAAGTTAGAGGGGTGGTTGAGATTGGATGAGAGGGCCTCACGGAAGAAATTCTTTTTAGCCTGTCTTATGACTTTGGTGCAATTGTTACGGAGGGTCCGGTACTGTTGCCAAGAAGCCTCGGAGCCTGTTAATCTATGCATTTTCCATGCCTGGTCCCTGGCACAGCATCTGGAGATTATATCTGCTGAGACCCAAGGAGATGGGATTCCCTTACCCTTTATTTCTCATAGGGTGTGGTAGTCCCACACTCATGAAATTGCTGTCTGAGCATGTCAAACACTTGATCTATGGTGGTGCCAGCTTGATAAATGACCAGTCAACAGAGGCGAGATCATCTAGCAGGTTGGGGAGGCAGAGGGACTTGTACGACCGCGAGCTGATTAACCTGGGTGGGAGGCTATTATAGGGTCTATGCACCTTTCTGATTACATAGATTGGGTGGTGATCGCTCATTGAATCAGGTAGTAAGCCAGCTTTAGAGACCCTGTGTGGGTGTGTTGTAAGAGCCCAATCCAGGAGAGAGTGGTTTTGAGATTTGGTGTTGAGGCAGGTGGGTTCCACAATCTGTTGCGAGAGGTTTAGGGCTTTAACCCTGCTGCAGAGTTTTGAGCAGCCTTTGTCTAGCCAGTTGTAGTTAAAATCACCGAGGATGTAGAGCTCTCCATTTCCAGCCAGGTTTTTGTAGTTGGCCAGGAGGTCTGTGATGGTATTAGCTGGGGTTGAAGGGGCACAGTATATCCCTGCCACGTACACTGGGGTGGTGTGTGGCAGTATGAGTTTGATCAGCCTGGATTCGATAAGAGGGGAAGGGCATGGGAACTGGACGGGGGTGTATTGTAGCACGTTGGATATAAACATGGCGATGCCCCCACCTTTCTTTTTGCCTGATCTGTCATGTCGTAAGACTGAGTAGCCGGGCATGGACACTTCCGAGTCTTTGTGCTGGGGTTTTAGCCAAGTTTTGGACACAACGCAGAAGTCAGGTTTGAGTGTATGGGTTGTGACTTGCAGCTCTGTGACTTTATTCAATAAGCTGCGAATATTGAGATGGATTAGGCTGAGCCCCTTAGGCAGTTTTAGATAGGCAGTATTGGTCTGTGGTCCAGGGTTAGTTTCAACATCACCTGCCAGTAGGAACATTAGGGCAAGGTAACGAAGGATGTCAGTCCATCTATTTTTCGATTTGTATTTGGGATAGGGGCTTCACGGGGAAGTGGAAGAGGTAGCCTTAGCTAGTCTGCTTAGGGCAACTAGCCCCGGGGTGAAGGATGGCGGGGAGATGGAGGGGCATATGTCCCATGCCGGCTGAGATAAAAACTCAGAGCGCTCTTGGAGGGTACAGTGGGGGGCTTGGGGGTCAAGGTGGAGCTGAATCTTAAGAGGATCGAGTCATTGTGGGGCTGCGTGGTTGGTGGGAGCGACGCAAGAGGAGCGGCGATTGTTAAGAAGGCCAAAGTGAGCAGGAGCATTTTTTTTTTTTTTTTTTTAACCTCACAGTAACTGGCTGAGGAAACTGACAGCGGCCACTACGGGTAAGAACTGATAACCTGCAGACCTGAAAGTGGGCTGATAGGTTTTGGAGAGTAACCTGACCACACAGCTTCCTATAAATTGGAGTGTCGACCAAGGGTGGTGGTGGGGAGCCGGCGCACAGCACCGGCGGGGCTAGACCTCTGCGCCACTGCTCCACAGATTCAGTGCAGGTCCAGGTAGGACAAGATGCCACTAATTACCTGGCAGCTGCAGAAGTTCGAAATTCGGGGAAGGGGCTCCTTCTCCTTGCGGCTGGCTTGTAGGGAGGGTTTCTTTGTCCCTCGCGACCTCCTGGTGGCTGTTGGCTGGGGAAGGCGGCAGTCCCCTGCCCTCACGGACCCTTTCTGAGGAAAAAAAAGGACAGGTATGACTTTTATACAGGGCGCAAGTAACTTGATATCAGGCAACAGGAGATTAAACAGCAGTGAGCAGTAGGATTCGGTTACTTATGCCCTCGCAATATTGGAGATTGAAATTTTTGTGAGTTTATTCCCTCACAGGTGTTCATTTGTGAGTATGCGGTTTGGCTGCGAGGAAGCGGTATGGGGAGCCCGAGAGAGGAATCCCGTTTAATAACTAGCCCGGGGACTGGCGTAACTATCCGGGAGGCCAAGGCCCTAGGTATTGGCTTCTGAGTTAGTCTTGGCCTGCGCTATTGCAAGCGAGCCAGGAGGAGGTGGGCAAGTACTGTAGGTAAAATGGCTGCCGATGCAGGCCGCAGCAGGAAGAAGCGAATCCAGATTACTAGAAAAACATGTGCTAGAGGTAACAGCTTAAGCGATTGAAAATACAGGAATGACCATCTATGATAACAAAACACTCAGAATAACAACGTAGTAGGCAGCCCGCTTCTTAAGGTAACTGCTAGGAATCATAGAAATTTACAGGCTTATCTATCTGGGTTACAATCAGCACACATGCACAGCATGGAAGCCGGCCTGCTTCTTAAGAAGTCAGGTCACTTTTATACTTAAAGTCAGTGTTTGGGGCTAAAAGCAGCATGGAAAAAAAAAAAAAAAAACAGTCTCCATATATCTGCCGACCAGACCTCTGAACCTCTGCGCCACTGCTCACAGATTCAGTGCAGGTCCAGGTAGGACAAAATGCCACTAATTACCTGGCTGGCAGCGATTACTTTGCAGAATTCGGTGGTGGGTTCCTTCCCTTGCGGCTGGCTTGCAGAGAGGGTTTCCTTGTCCCTCGCGACCTCCTGGTGGCTGTTGGCTGGGGGCGGCAGTCCCCTGCCCTCACGGACCCTTTCTGGCTGGCGGTGTGAGTACTGAATTGGGGGTCCTCTCTTGCGGCTGGCTTGCAGGGAGGGTTTCTTGTCCCTCAGCGACCTCCTGGTGGCTGGGAGGGCGGCAGTCCACTGCCCTCACGGACCCTTTCTGGCGGCTGCAGAAGTTGAAATTCGGGGGGTTCCTTCCCTTGTGGCTGGCTTGCAGGGAGGTTTCTTTATGACGCTATATCACGATACTTGCCACTGACGATAACTTATCGTTGCACAAAAACATTATCGCAGTTATCATGCAGCACGATATACAGTGGTAAAGCACCTCAGCTTGCTTTACCAGCAGCACATCCCTTTCCAGTTGCAACCATGATTCCTGATTCCCCACCACCCTTCTATCAGATTTTTAATATTTTTCCTTAAAATAAGAAATGCAGTGCTGGCCATGTGGCGTGGAGTTTTGAGGGCCTGAGCTCCTCACCTGTCGCTATGCTGGTAAACCAGGTTCAGGAATAGACCTGGGTCGCTCGAGTGCGTGAGGGAGGACTGCATGAGGGAGGACTGAGCAGCCACTGAAGGCTCTCCTTTTTCATTCAGATTTTTTTTATCCCTCTTGGGGGCTCCTGGCTGGAGCTGCAGCCTCCCCTCATGAGGAGATTCACCCCTCCGGCTCCCAATGTCCCTGTATCGCCAGCCCTGGCCAATCCCCCACAGATTACCCCCGCCACGGGGCCAGGAGAGAGAGGGGACTCATACTCTCTCCCCACTAGAGACCCAATCCAGATCACCAGGGCTGACCACCATGGAGACTGTAAATCCATCACTGAGCCTGCCAGGGCTCTGTTTTTCCTGTTTTCTCCCGCAGCCCCTTCCCCAGATGTCATGACATAGGCGTGTACCTCCTGACCCATATTGCCCTCCAGCCATTGCCAGATAGCAGTCAACGAGCTGGACGACATGTCCTCTCGACGCTGGATCCTCTCTTGCCCCTGCCGACCCCCAGTGACCAGAACTCATTCCTGAATCTGGGTCACAGGTGTGACGCTCAGCGCCTCAACCCTCAGCTCCACCACGTCAGCAATGGCTCTCCTTTGAGGAGAGGGAACAGAGCAAGCCACTGCTTGATCTCAGTCTAGGGGAGGCCGGATGATGCAGCAACAGCCTTTTGATTGGGTTCAGGGGCTGAGTACATACATCACATACTCGCACACTCACACATGTGACAGCCGGAGGGATGGGAAAGAGAAATGGGGGTGGGGGGGAGAGATAATTGCACCAGTCGACTTAGTACATAAGGACTTGGCCCAACTAGTTGGCCCATTTTCCCTATCTAATATGATATTGCAGACCCTACTTGATCTCAGTCTTTACCCTTCCCTTCCTAACCAATAAGGTTCCCTTATGCCTGTCCCATGAGTTCATTAATCCTGTTACAGTTTTTGCCACAGCCATCTCCACTGGGAGGCTTTTCCAGGTATTCACCACTCTTTCTGTGAAGAAGTACTTCTTCACACTTCCTGAATCTAAGCCTCAGCAGCATGACCTTTTCTTGGAGCACCATTTTTCTGAAAATGCCTATACTCTAATACGAGATACTTATTTATATCCATGAGGCATCTGAAATTATCTGTCATAACCGCCCCCTCCAGGGTGTACATATTGAGGTCCTTTAGAGTCCCCTCATAGGGCTTTTTTTTTGCTCCCCCACCCACACTGGTTGGTCTCTCCTTCGGGCCCCATCATGGACCAGATTCCCACCCCCGAATGCCCCATATCACAGTCAGCCCCAGAGTACCCCGACGATGTATCCCTTCATCGGGTGGGTCCCCTACCTTCACAGGAATGAGCCTTCTTTCTGCTCCTGGGTGCTGCTGAGGAGGGCACAGGTACTCCGGCAGCGAAGATCTTGGGGGGGGTGCCACCTGATAGACCAGTGCACGTTTTTCTATTTTTCTCCCACAGGTGCATGACGTCCATGATGTAAGGCCAATGCCAGCGTCAGTCATGCTCCTTGGCTAGTGGCACCAGGTGCGCTGCTGTACTCCTGGCTTCCACCTGGGGTCAGTAGTAACCGGTCCTCTACCCCACCCTCCCCCCAAGAGAAGGTGTGTAGTCAGTGGACGATCCAGCTTTCACTCCCTGGCCAGCCCTCCGATGCCCAAGTCCATTCCTGAACCCGAGTAGCTGGCGTAGCAGCAGTAAATCTTTCCACTGTGCCAGCAGGCCGTGATAGGGCTTTTGATACAGGCCCTGTATCATTTTATCTCCCCTCCTCTTGACTGCCTCTACCGTATGTCCTTCTGGAGATGTAGTTTCCAGAATTGGACACAGTATTCTAGGTGAGGGCTCACCAATGATTTATATTGCAGTATCACCACCTCTCTCTTTCTGCTGGTGATACCCCTCTGTATGCACGCGAGCATCCCACTAGATCGCCCCACTGCCTTGTCGCACTGTTTGGCCACCTTTATGTCGTCATATACTGTATGATTACCCCAGGTCTCTTTCATTCTTGGTGGTCATCAGTACCACTACCCCACCCCCCTTCTTGTATTCTGCCCTAGGTTTCTGTGCCCCAATGGCATGATTTTGCACTTCTTAAGGCAGAATTTAGTTGCCACACTTCTGACCATTCCTCAAGCTTTCTTCAATCTCTATTCATTTTTTTATACTCACACATACACACACCTGCACCAGATTGTCTACCCTACTGCAGAGCTTTGTGTTATCTGCAAAAAGTCATACCTTCCCTTCTAGCCCCTCTGAAATGTTGCCAATAAAAAACATTAAAAACAGAGGACCAGTCCCAGTACTGATCCTTGTTGCACCTCGCTGGTCTTCCTCAGAGTGAGCTCCGTTTACCTGTCATCTGTCCCCCAACCAATTTCTTACCCAGTTTACAACCTTTGGACCTACTACTAGGCTACCCAGTTTGTTTGAGTCTCCTACGTGGAATGGTGTTGGAGACCTTACTGAAATCTAGGCAGGCTACATCCAAGGCTCCACCCTGATCTAACAAAAATAACAAGGCTTGTGTTACTTGAACACCGACTCTGAATTGTACTACAAGTCGGGTTAAAATCGTAAAATTAAGTTTTAAAATGCCGCACTGTAGACTTGCATTGAGCATGCGCATCCCCGAACTAGGTAAAAAATGACCTCACAAAACAAGGAAGCACAGGGATGGCACTGGCGATCAGGAAGTGGAAGGGATCGAGCACATACAATCCCTTACCTTCCTTAGGGGACTAAGGAGAAACATTTTTAACTAATATGGAGGAACTCCCAGCCAGGTAAGGGAGTCTCCTGATGATTTTGCAGACAAGGAGAAAAATCTGGGAAAGGCGCTCTTTAAATAATTAAGTAAAAATATTTGCTCATTCATATTTTAAAATGCATTGTACTCTGTATAACACATGTATTAACTGTGTACTTGAATTTTAATGTAAAAAATGCAAGCAATTTTATAGAAACAGACTCTGACGGCAGATAAGTACCACTTGGCCCACCCAGTCTGCCCATTTCCCTACCTACTGGATAAGCTGCAGATCCATCCTAGTTAACCAACAGCTTACTTCTTCCTACCCCCTAGTAGAATTGCCTTATGTCTGTCTAAGCATTCTTGAATTCCACCACTGTTTGACCCCACAACCTCCTCAGGAAGGCTGCTAAATGCTTCCACCACCCTCTCCATATAAAGTTCAGAGATTTTATTGTGAAAAAATGAAACTTATTTTAATATTTTACTCTTTGCATTATTTTACAACAGACTTCAAAATAATGTGCATAAATGCATAGCATTGCTTGAAAAAGAGTCAAATACGTGAATTACGAAAAAAACAGAATTTAAATAGTTTTGCTAACATTGTTGCACAAGTGGCAAAATTATTGCGATAACGTTATCGTGATAATTTCATCACGGTTATCGTATCGTCAAAATTTTATTATCGTGGCACCCCTAATACTAACAACAACAAAAATGGAAGGGGACCCGGGAGTAGTCATATCAGACGACCTAAAGGTAGGCAGGCAATGTGAGAAAGCAGTAAGGAGGGTGGGGGGATACTGGGATGCACAGGGAGAGGCATCACCAGTAGAAAACAGGAAGTTGTCATCCCTCTGTACAGACAGTTGGTGAGACCCCATCTGGAGTACTGCGTGCAGTTCCGGAGACTCAATCTCTGCAAAGACACAGACAGGATGAAGGCAGTCCAGAGGAGGGCAACTAAAATGGTGCAGTGTCTGCACCAGAAACCATATAGAGAGAGACTAAAGAAGCTTAATGTGTATGCCCTCGAGGAAAGGAGGGAGGGGGGGGACATGATAGAAACTTTCAAGTACCTCAATGGAATCAACAAAATCCAAGAGGGTAGCATATTTCAGTAAAAGAGATGTGCAAGAACAAGGGGGCACAATTTGAAGATAGAGGAGGAACAGCTCAGGGACACCGTGAGGAAGTATTTGTTTCACAGAGAGGGTGGTGGACACATAGAACAGCCTTCCTTGGGAGGTTGTGGGGTCAAAAACAGTGGGGGAATTCAAGAATGCATAGCACAGACCTAAGGCAATTATAGTGGGGGGTAGGAGGAAGTAGGCTGTTGGTTAACTAGGATCTGCAGCTTATTCAATAGGTAGGAAAATGGGCAGACTGGGTGGGAAAAGCGGTCCTTATCTGCCGTCAAAGTCTATGTTTCTATGTAAGAGTCTAGCCTGGGTTTTGCCCATATTTAATATGAGCTTATGTGCAGAAAGCCAGGCTTGGATATTAGAGAAGGCGGTGGACAGCGTATGGTTGATGTCTGAAATAACGCAATTACCCATATAGAGGAGGGAAGCGCAGGAGGTATTTAAGGAGATGCTATTGATAGAAATGGAGAAAAGGAGGGGACCAAGGAAGGAACCCTGGGGGACTCAAACACTCACTGTTGTAGGGTACGAGAAGGAGAAGTTAAATTTGACAACTTGTATTCTGCTGGATAAATAGCTGTTATACCAGGCAATGGCGGGCGACATGAGACCCAAAGATTGTAGAGTGGAAAGAAGCAAGGGGTGGTCAACAAGATCAAAAGCCTTTGTCAGGTCTATAAAGAAAGCACCTGTCAGAAGGCCAAAGTCCATGGCAGTGAGCGTATCATTAGTAAATTTAAGTGGAGGTACTATGACATTTGCGGCAACCATGTTGTTTATCAGAGAGGAGGTTAGTGTTGAGGAGAAAGTCAATTGTTTGAGGGGCAACTAGCTTTTCAAGGATCTTACTAAGGACAGAGAGGATGGCAATAGGCCGGTAGTTCAAGACATCTTTTAGATCCCCTTTTTTGTAAACCAGGGTAACACAGGCAATTTTCAAATACCAGGGACATGACCATTACACAGAGATAGAGTATAAATTCTAGCTAGGGGAGAGGCAATAAAAGGGGCACCATTTTTTAGGAGCCGGGGCTCGAGACCATCAGAGCCAGTGTTGGTACTAGCAGAGATAGTATTGAGGAGTTTTAAGACCAGAGACTTTATAATGGCTTTAAAATAAAAGGATGGGGACTCAGGTTGTCGGGGGTTGGCAGGGGGAAGGGAGGATTGAGCGTCCTGTGACAGCTCTCCTTCCTTTGGGGTGGGCAAGGGTCATGCGCTGCGCTGTACTGACACCCAGCAGAGGCTGGGTGTTCAGCAGACCGTGGGCATCTACATTGGGAGAAGAGTCAGCGGACGTCTGCACGTTAGTGCGTTGACGTCATTGCACGTTCGACTCTTCGGAAGAATTAAAGAGGGGAAATGGGCGCCTCCCGCTAGAAGCCTTCCACGGGCTTCAATTAGCCACTGCCACTGGGGTCCCCCAACTAGTTATTGGTTCCAAGGGGCTGGATAGGGAGTCCCAGCCCGCGGGTCCCGGCCCGGTGGAATAGCCAGGGTGATCGGAGTCCCAGGTGACAGTTGGTGGAAGACCGGGGCCGTGACCAGGGTGGATACTCATGGAGGACCCCCCAAAAAAAACAAACAAAAAAAAAAAAAGCGATGGGTTGACCACTTCGGTGTGAGGGACAGCATGAGTGGCAGGGTGAGATGAGAAAGAGGAAGTGTATTTGGATAGATCCGAGAAGTGAAGGTTAAAGGAATTAGCAATGGTACCAGGATTATTACAGTGAACGCCGTTTAGTATTTCAGTGGAAGTAAGGGATTGTTTATTTCCAAGGAAGGTTTTTACATGATACCATAATTTCCTATGGTCCCCTACAACATCAAGCAGTATGCCTTTGCAATAGGAACTTTATAAGTGACGTGTGTCTCAGTACAGGGCAAAATGGTTGTTCCACCTGCTGGATCTAGTTTGTATTTATAGCATTACTTTACTTAGTTTGGGCCAATGAGGCTACCATACTTGCAGTTTCTTTTTTGTTGTTAATACTATGTGGCTGCCTAGTCCCCCCCCCCCCAAAAAAAAAATGTTTTTTGTGTGTGTGTAAACGATTAGGTTATTTGCTTACTGCTGTGGGAGGAAGATGGAGTCTGCAAGTGATAACTGCTGTGAGGGGTATTCGGCAGCCATAGCTGCAGACAAAAGGCATCCATTGTCGCACCACGAGAACTGTTCAGCGGCCGTTGCCACACCAGGAGAGCTGTTCAGTAGCCATTGCCGCACCAGGAGAGCAGTCGGTGGCTGTAGCCATAGAACCAAGAGGCCAGTCGACAGCTGAAGCCATATAAGAGGAGTCAGCGGCCGCAGCCGCAGAGGAGGGCTCCTGCTTTAGCCAATCAGGATCGCATCACAGAAAAGGAACCAGATTTACAAGTGTGGGTGAGTATAAAAGGGCCAGAGCCTAGCCACTAAACAAGCTAAAACTGCTATGAGGAAATTCTCTCACCCACCATCCCCCACCTCCGCTATTAATTAAATATGCTGCCTGGGCTCCTTCCAGAGGGGTCTACCACAACAAGAGGAGGAGGAGAATGGGAATTAGCCTCCTAAAAGGGGAGAGACCACTTGGGAGGAAAAAAGGGACAGTGGGTTACTGCTAGCAACAAATGGACTTTCCAGCCACAGGAGGGAGTGAAGCACAGAGGAGTGGACTTTTACAAACTGTGGACTTCTTTCCTGTAAGCATTTCTAAAGTGACTTTTTATCACTAAGGGACTTTTTACTTATCTAATGTTTCTCACCTCTGTCATGTTATATTTTGGGTAAGGCCTGGCTGAAATGGTATGTACTGAATTAAGGTGAACTGGGTGTAGCAGTAGCTTAGTCTGTCTATTTTGGGCAAGGACTGCCTGTAATGGTATGTACTGAATTAAGGGGAATCTGGGTACAGCAGTAAAAATAAGGATATACGGGGAAGGCCTGACTTAAATAGTTTATGCCGAACTAAGGTTGAATTGAGTACAGAAGTAGCAGAATCTGAAAAAGCTGCAACAGAGATATTGGAAAAATACTATAGGGAAAATACCTTTTTTAGCATCACACTATAGCAATGTAGGCACAATTCGGCCTATAAGCCTAAGGATTCTAACAATCTAAAAAGGTATATACTATAGACATGCACTGAAGAACCTGTCATAAAAACATTTATTTCTAGGCTTCTACAGCTAAACAGTCCTGCAAGTAGTTAACCCAGGTACATGGACACACCTCAGTAAAGAGATCACTGGACAACACAGATATTAAAAGGATTTATATCAAAAGATATTCTTCAAGCCTTCCAGCTTCCAGAATCTTGGTAAATGTTAACTGGACATATTTTGACTTGAACAAGCTCAAACTCTCAGAGTTGACAGGCCTAGATATATTTTAAAAATCACATCTCAGCATTACTCGGTCACAGGACCGAAACTACAAAGCTTGCAACAACCCAGACTCTCCAGACAGTTACCTTATGAACATACATAGATACATAGACAGTGTCGGCAGATAAGGGCCTATGGCCCACCCAGTCTGCCCATTTGAGCTTGTAAGTTCAGTTTGTTTTCCTAGAAGTCTGTTGCACCTTACCCCTGACCTCCAGAATTCCTTTATGTCTATCCCATGCATTCTTAAATCCCGTGATTGTTTCAGCCCCCACCACTTCCTCTGGCAGGGTGTTCCACTTGTCCACCACCCAGTCTGTGAAGAAATTCTCTCCCATGTTTCCTCCGAATCGTCCTCCCTCCAACTTCATACCATGCCCTCTAGTCCTGGAACATCTTTTTCGCTTAAAAATAGTGTTTTCCTGCACCCTGTTCCTCCCTGTAAGATACTTGTATGTCTCTATCATATCCCCTCTCTCCCTCCTCTCCTCCACAGAGTACATGTTCAGTTCCTTCAACCTGTCTTCATAGGACTTGTGATGCAATCCATGCACCATCTTTGTTGCCCTCCTCTGAACCTTCTCTACCCTGTCTATGTCCTTACATAGGTATGGTCTCCAGAACTGTACACTGTACTCCAGGTGGGGCCTCAGTAGTGCCTTGTATAGCGGAATTATGACCTCCCTTTTCCTGCTGGTAATGCCCCTGCCTATACATCCCAGCATCCTATTTGCTTTACCTGCTGCCTTGTCACACTGTTTCCCTACCTTGAACAGGTTCCTAAGAGACGACCACAACTGCCTGTTACCAAAGACCATCTGCCACTACAAACTGCAGCACCCTAACCATAAGTAACAACTTCCGAACACCTTATTCTTGAACATGCACAGTGTAAGGTCTTGTGGTCATAAATCTGTTAATTGCCATCTTGTGGGTAGGTCAAAAGTACAACAGACATGAAGATGCTGACTGAGGTCTTGTGGTTGGAAAACCCCAACATGTAGGCTCTAGACCTTCTAATCAGGCCAGAACATAGGCCTGGAGAGATGGCTAGGTATAGAGATTGACATTTGTAGCTACACCACTTTGAGATACCACATCAGCTGCAATTAAACAGTCTTGTATATAAGAAGGATCTTGAGAGGCAGAACCTTGTATTACCAACGTGCTTACTATCTCTACTCCACTATTCCTTCTCTAGAAGAAGCATCAACTCCACTTTGCTCCGATTTCAAGACTGTTATTTCTCCAAAACTCTGCAAAGAACTCTGGCTAATGCCAAGAGAAAGAAGAGCTCTGACACTGTATTAACTTTGTTCAAATTAATTTTACATTCAGTTACAGAAGAACAACAAGAACTTCACTCCAAGGAACCAAAGAAAAGGCACAGCTCATCCAACCTCCAGATCCCATCTGTGGACAAAGGGGAGAAAAGGCTCAGGGGATGAAAAATCCCCAAGTCCGAGGTCCAGGACGCATTAAAACCGCAGACGGACTTGAACTGCACAGCCTTATTAAGTCCGAGGGACTTGGCTGTGCAGTTCACTGTTGCGCACATGCGCAGTGTCTCCCCTGCTGTCTGGCAATCTTGGAGGGTGCAGTTCACTCCCTCCACCTCAGGGGCTGACACTGAATCACTCCATCCCCCGATCGCACTTATCTCCATGCTGCAGAGTCTTCAGGAGCTCTGGGGGAGGGAGGAGGAAGGACATTGTACTGCATCGCGTGAGCTGGGAGGCACTTGGGAGAGTCCGACTGAGTTAGGCTCGGTTTGACAGCTTGCAGGAAGTCTCGCGGGAGGATGCGTTGCGAGATCAGCCACCAGGGACATCACATGAGCTTCAAGCGGTGATCATGTGGTAGCTGTTCTGTAAAAATTTGTTAGTGCGCCATCACTTCAGCACTGACTGCCATGGGATACGGACGTGCTCTGTATCAGCGCCTGACCCGCCAAATTTGTGCTGAACTTTAAGCCTGAATTCATTTAAGCTCCTTGATTGTGGGCTAAATAACCATCTTTAGGGTTTGTTTGTTTTTTATGTGGGGAAATATTTGTCTGGGAAAATGGGAGGAGAGTGATTAAGAGCCTAAACTCAAGCTGCAGTTCATTGTGCGGGCTTATTAAAGTCCGAGTTAGTCTGTGGCACATCTGAGCAACCTGAGCAGGGGGGTAAACAACTAACTTACTCTTTGAGACCCTCAGTAGTACAGTTTTGTTCTGTGTGATGCAGAAGGGGGAGACTTTTTGAGTAGTAGGCAGCAAAGAGTCTAGAGGAGTTATCAAATATTTTGGTGACTTGACTCACAGCCTAACTTGAATACAGTAGCTGCATTAACAGGAGATTTATGGACTTGACTGAAGACTAAATGATTAACTGAGGTCCCAGAGCAGGGACTCTCACTAATTTAATCTCACTAATTTTTCTGCCTGCCTTTTAGCAGCAGAGCTAACTGAAGGGGGCATTTATTTTCTCAGACTGGCAGTGTATATTTGACAGACCCACCCAGAAGGGTTCTTTTATTTTGATTTTACATCAAGTCCCCAAAGCCAAGTGTCCTAATTGTCTGGGCTTGAAGCAGCTAAATCTGTGTGAATGTGTAATTAAATCAATGTGAGTGTCCTTTTGAATTAAGTCAGTGAGCAAGGGAAGAAGTCTTACATAGAAACATAGACTTTGACGGCAGATAAGGACCGCTAGGCCCATCTAGTCTGCCCATTTCCCTACCTACAGGATAGGCCGCAGATCCTAGTTAACCAACAGCCTATTTCTTCCTACCCCCCACTAGAATTGCCTTATGTCTGTCCCATGCATTCTTGAATTCTCCACAGTTTTAGACCCCACAACTTCCTCAGGAAGGCTGTTCCATGCATCCACTACCTCTCTGTGAAATAATACTTCTTCACATTGCCCCTGAACACCCCTCCTTCTATCTTTTAAATTGTGTCCCTTGTTCTTGCAAGTCTCTTTTTCTGAAAGATGCTACCCTCTTGGACTTTGTTGATTCCACTGAGGTACTTAAAAGTTTCTATCATGTCCCCCCTCTCCCTTCTTTCCTCAAGGGTATACACATTAAGCTCCTTTAGTCTCTCCTCATACGGCTTTTCTTGCAGACCCTGCACCATTTTAGTTGTCCTCCTCTGGACTACCTCTATCCTGTCTATGTCCTTGCGGAGATAGGGTCTCCAGAACTGGACACAGTACTCCAGATGGGGTCTCACCAACTGTCTGTACAGAGAGATAACAACTTCCTGTTTTCTGCTGCCGATGTCTCTCCCTATACATCCCAGTATACCCCCAGCCCTCCCTACTGCCTTCTCACATTGCTTGCTAACCTTAAGGTCATCTGATATGATTACACCCAGGTCCCTTTCCTTTTTTGTTGTTGTTACTACCTCCCCACCCATTGTGTAATCTTCCCCTTGGTTCTTGTTTCCCAGGTGCATTATTTTGCACTTCTTTGCATTGAATCCTAGCTGCCATACTTCTGACCATTCCTCCAACCTTGCCAAGTCCCTTCTCATCCTTTCCACGCCTCCTTGTATATCAACCCTGTTGCGGATCTTTGTGTCATCTGCAAAAAGGCATACTTTTCCTTTCAGTCCCTCTGCAATGTCACTGATGAAGACATTAAAAAGGACTGGACTCAATACTGAACCCTGCGGTACCCCACTAGTAACCCCTCTTACCATTCCTAAGAAAGTCAGAACTAATATTTTTCTGGGCTGAAGCAAAGCCTGCATCTATTAGTTTGAGTCAGTGAAGTCACTAAATATTTTTCTGGGCTGAAGCAAAACCTGTCTCGGTCTATAATTAGTTTGAGAGAGAAGTCACTACAATCACTAAATATTTTTCTGGGCTGAAGCAAAGCCTGCGTCTATTAGTTTGAGTCAGTGAAGTCACTAAGTATTTTTCTGGGCTGAAGCAAAACCTGTCTCGGTCTGTATTAGTTTGACAGAGAAGTCACTACAGTCACTAAATATTTTTCTGGGCTGAAGCAAAACCTGTTGTCTATATTAATTTGAGAGAGAAGTCACTAAATATTTTTCTGGGCGGAAGCAAAACCTGTCGTCTATATTAATTTGAGAGAGAAGTCACTAAATATTTTTCTTGGCTGAAGCAAAACCTGTCTCGGTCTGTATTAGTTTGAGAGAGAAGTCACTTCAGTCACTAAATATTTTTCTGGGGTGAAGCAAAACCTGTCTATAATTAGTTTGAGACTAGAGAGAGGTCACTAGAGTCACTAAATATTTTTCTGGGCTGAAGCAAAGCCTGCGTCTATTAGTTTGAGTCAGTTTAATCACTAAATATTTTTCTGGGCTGAAGCAAAACCTGTCTTGGTCTATAGTTAGTTTGAGAGAGAAGTCACTACAGTCACTAAATATTTTTCTGGGCTGAAGCAAAACCTGTCGTCTATATCAGTTTGAGAGAGAAGTCTCTAAATATTTTTCTGGGCTGAAGCAAAACCTGTCTCGGTCTGTATTAGTTTGACAGAGAAGTCACTACAGTCACTAAATATTTTTCTGGACTGAAGCAAAACCTGTCTCGGTCTGCATTAGTTTGAGAGAGAAGTTACTAAATATTTTTCTGGGCTGAAGCAAAACCTGTCTCGGCCTGCATTAGTTTGAGAGAGAAGTCACTACAGTCACTAAATATTTTTCTGGGCCGAAGTAAAACCTGCCGTCTATATTAGTTTGAGAGAGAAGTCACTAAATATTTTTCAGGGCTGAAGCAAAACCTGTCTCGGTCTGTATTAGTTTGAGAGAGAAGTCACTACCGTCACTAAATATTTTTCTGGTCTGAAGCAAAACCTGTCTATAATTAGTTTGAGATTAGAGAGAGGTCACTAGAGTCACTAAATATTTTTCTGGGCTGAAGCAAAGCCTGTGTCTGAGTCAGTGAAGTCACTACAGTCACTAAATATTTTTCTGGGCTGAAGCAAAACCTGTCTCGGTCTGTATTAGTTTGACAGAGAAGTCACTACAGTCACTAAATATTTTTCTGGGCTGAAGCAAAACCTGTCATCTATATTAGTTTGAGAGAGAAGTCACTAAATATTTTTCTGGGCTGAAGCAAAACCTGTCTCGGTCTGCATTAGTTTGAGAGAGAAGTTACTAAATATTTTTCTGGGCTGAAGCAAAACCTGTCTCGGTCTGCATTAGTTTGAGAGAGAAGTCACTACAGTCACTAAATATTTTTCTGGGCTGAAGCAAAACCTGCCGTCTATATTAGTTTGAGAGAGAAGTCACTAAATATTTTTCAGGGCTGAAGCAAAACCTGTCTCAATCTGTATTAGTTTGAGAGAGAAGTCACTACCGTCACTAAATATTTTTCTGGTCTGAAGCAAAACCTGTCTATAATTAGTTTGAGATTAGAGAGAGGTCACTAGAGTCACTAAATATTTTTCTGGGCTGAAGCAAAGCCTGTGTCTTTGAGTCAGTGAAGTCACTACAGTCACTAAATATTTTTCTGAAGTTATCAGTGTGTCACTGAAAAAGTTTGCAGAAGCACACCTCTTTTCCCTCGTGACTGATAAAACATTTCATAGTGTCACCCCTTAGCATCATCTCATTGTCAGTCATTGAGTCATTTGTGTTCTGTCTGTCTGCCCTAACTTGCTAACCTAAGCCAATACTTCTGGGCCATAACAGTGCCTCACGTGTATTTCCATCCTTGCTCATAAAACATTTCTAAATGACAAAAACTGGTCTTATAATCTTACCCAGAGCAGTTTCTCACAGCAAAATGAGCTTATTAAAATTTGCTTTCTCAAAATCTGGTGGAGTAAGTACTTGTAGTGCTACAGCACCCAGTTCTGCTAAAAGTAAAAGTTCTGACGATGGCCTTACCAAGGATCAAAGATATGACAGAGAAAAAAGGGTCAGGAATTTCCGTCCTGAATGGAAAAAAGAATTTCCATGGCTGGATTACAGTGAAGAAAAATCTGTAATGTACTGCATATATTGTAAAGCCTCTCCCCAAATCTGTGATCCTAACTCAGCTATGGTAAAAGGTTCAGGAGATCTTAAGTTAGACCCCATAAAGAGGCATGATTTGACGAGGGAACACATCACTTGCACAAAACATTACTTAAAGGATACCGCTAAAGTACCACCCATTCATCTGTCAGAAACTGCTCTGGGTCAGTCATTTCAAAAAAGACACATGACAACTAAAGAATTTGAGAAATACAAACTTTTATTTAACACTGCATACACCGTGGCAAAGAATGGGAAACCTTTTTCTGATTTTGAAATCATTTGTGAGATCCAGCATAAAAATGGTTTAAATGTTGGCAACAACTACATTAATATAGCAGGTTGCCGCTTGTTTGTGGACAACATAGCTAAAACAATACATTCAGCAATAATTGAAGAGGTAAAAAATGCCTCCTTTGTGAGTATTCTTGCAGATGGAAGTACAGACCACTCCATCGTTGAACAAGAAATTGTCTACCTGAGATATGTAGATACTAACTGTTTGCCAGTCACACATCTAATATCTGTGTTACCACTTGAAACTGCAAGTGCTGAGGGCGTATTTAATGCTATTGAGAAAGCCTTACAATCAGTGGGTTTGCCATTACCAAAACTGACAGGCAGTGCACATCCAGCACTCGTATGTGCTAATTTTGATGGTGCATCAGTTAATCTTGGTGAATGGACAGGAGTAATTACTAGACTTAAATCACTTTTGCCAGACATTATTGGCATTCACTGTGTTGCCCACAAACTTGAGCCTGACATTTTGGATGAAAATAAACATTTCAAATACATGGCCAAATTTGAAGAGTGTTTAAAAGGCATTTTCAGTTTTTATTTTTGGTCTCCAAAGCGCAAGAGAGAACTTAAAGAAATTGCTGAAGTTCTCGATGAGCATCTTGCACATTTCACAGCTGTAAAGCAAGTCAGGTAGCTAGCAAGCAAAGAGAGAGCAGTTGTGGCATTAGAAAAAAACCTGGACATTGTGACAATGCATCTGGAGCACAGATCTGTGGATGGCAACAGGGCAGACGATGCTAACAGAGCTAAGGGGTACCTCAAGGAACTGACCTCTATGCATTTCATTAAAGTTCTTTATTTCTTATTAGATTTTTTGCCAATTGTTACTAGATTATCAAAAACTTTCCAGCTGGCAGACTATTTAATTGTTGAGATACCAAAACATATAGAGAAAGCCATTCTGCAGCTAGAAGCACTTAAAAGTACTCCTGGAAAATATCTTACAAAATTCCAGGAACAGTATAACGCAGAAGAACGTATGTTTGGCAAACAAAAGTTCACGGAACACCTGGAAGTGAAGCTGAACTTCACACATTTGTTAACGATACTGTCACGTACATCCAGAACAGGTTTGGTGTTCTCTCAGAGAAACCTTTGTCTTTACTTCAGATTTTGAATTATCACAACTGGCCACTGGAAAAGGAAGATCTAGCAACATTTGGCAATGCTGAACTAGCTGAACTCATCACAGATAGCCCTTTCTCTTCTCGCTTCTCAGAACTTGATAAAGATTCCGCTATAGATAAGTGGGTGCAGCAAAAGTTATACCTTTCTCGATTCCAAACCAAACCTCTCATAACTATGTACCAGTTGATGTTACAAATGAAAATTGGTGAACGTGGCCCAGACTCCACGAAGGGCCTTATGCAAAAGCTTATTGAGATTCTGCTCACGATTTCCCCTTCCACAAATGAATGTGAAAGAGGATTTTCAAAAGCTAATTTCATTAAAAACAAATTACGAACAACCCTGACACAACAGTCTTTCGAGAACCAGCTGCTTATCATGACTACAGGACCATCAGTCTCTGAATTTGATCCACTGCCATCAATAAAGTACTGGCTTGACAGTAGTCTGGGTACTATCCATTCCTCTGGTCACAAATGTCCATCAAAAGAAGAAAATCAGCCTGAAGCAAGCTGCAGTACTATTGCTGTCTTATAATATTCTCTCTGCCTCTCGGTAACCTTTCTCTGACTGTCACTGGAGCATCCTAAAAGGGGAAAAAATAAATTATTTTTTCTCGTAATAATATGAAAAATGTTGTGACTTACTGGATTCTGATATGGACTTACCCAAAAAATGTACCATAAGTCCTGGACTTATGCATCCCCCAAAAAATGTTCAACCCCTGAGGCTGGAAGGACTCTTGGCTGAGTATATGTAAAGACTTTCAAGGTTTTTACCCAACGTGTGTCTTAAGAACTATGGTTCCATATTAAATGCATAAAGATAAAATGCAATAGGGTATTGTTTAAAGCTAGCAAAGATTATTAGTACTAAAGAATTGTGCACTTGTGTTTATTAAAATTTTCTTGAGAGAACACTGTCTTAGGACCCAGAGAAAGCCATATACATATAAAGCAAAGATTGCAAGTTGTGTATGGGTAAACACACACAAACAGGCAGTCTACTAAAATATCCTAAGATTGTTTTACATGTCAATGTGTTTATGTTGTCTCCAATACTAGGAAATAAACTGCTTCGATTGCAATCCATATCCAAGAGAAGTCTTGACGTCTCAGTCATTGCCACCATAACACTGATGAGTGCAATGTACAGTATACTTTTCTAACCAACAGCCAAAAGAGATTTCCCCTTTTCAATTTATACAGAGACAAAGTTAATTACTGGTAATTGTGCTCAGAGAATAATGGTAACCCTGTTGGTGGCCTGAGATTTATGCTAATTCTAGCTACATCAGGCTACCTGGGTAGAACTGCAGTTAAAGTTTCTTAGACTGTGTTAAAAAAGTGTAAAGTTTAAAACACTAAATGTCCCGTAGACTGTTTGCAAGAAGAAAAAATATATTTTCTTTGCTGACTACAAACAGAGGCTGAAAGGAATCACTACCTATTTTTAAGATTTCACAAAAACAGTTTACACTAGCCATTGTAAAGAAAGAGGAAGTGATTGCTATCCTCAGCTAGTCTAAAGAAACAGGAAGTGATCATTCTCTTAGCTAGCTTAAAGAGATCCACCAACATATCTGTTTTTGTCCCTGCCACTGATTAAACAGTGACTTACCGGCTCAGGAGTCTGCATGTGGCCAGATTTCCAAAATTAATGCAGTCTGTCAAAAGTTATTTCCTTCATAAAATTGCTGAAACCGGGTCCCAAGGACTCCCCGGTTTTTCAGTGCCGCCCAGCTCCGCCCCCACGCTCAGTAGCGTGATGACGAAATGGTAGTGAGAGCGCGGGGGCGTGCCCCATTATATTCAATGGGCGGCAGCATTTAAATCCAAGTTTTAATAACATGATGGCCAGTTGCTAATGAAACGTGAGCACCGGTCAACTACCAAGGGCCTTGGTAGTCGACCGCCAACCCCACCTCCATCCTGTAGAGATGGACAGGCATTGCGGTAAGTGTTTGGGTCGTTGCCCATGATGTTCATGCCATGTCACCTCACCGTATTCTGCAGACACCGACACGTGCTGAGGTGTGCCTCGAGGTGTTTGGCTTTACAGTCACCCCATTCCATAAGGACACACGCTGAAATGGGTGCAGTATAGGAGAATGAGGTGAACTCTGGGGCCGAAGAGTCCAAGGTACACCTCGATGCCTGTCACTGGCTGGGGGGTGGGAGTGGAATGGCATGAGCAGTACAGTTGGCAATCCAAAGGCACACCCCGATGCCTGTCAGTCTGTACAGGGTGGAACACTATGGTTAGAAACCCTAACGCCCCGGGCGTTTGTTGGTATTTGCACTACAAATTTTCAACGTGGCCTTTTTGTGACCCCACCTCATGAAAGCATTTGGAACCTCTTCTCATTAAGAGTGGCATTTTGTCTATGTGTCCCGAACTTTGAGTTCCAACAGCGACTGTGCCATTCTGCGCCACATGTACGAAAACACAGATCGGGCAGGATGTGAAGAATGACAGCTGTACCATCCCATAGGGAGGTGTGAAGAGATGGCAATGTTGAAAATCTGTAGTTGGAATATTAAAAATGCTCGCACTTCCCAGCATATGTGGAAACTGCACAACGCATGCGCGTAACAACAGTCATCGTATGGACTTTTGTCACAAAATTTTCAACACAGGCATTTTAGGACCTCTGCTCATGAACAGTGTCACTGTGATTTTCTTAATGTGTCCTGAACACTGATTTCCCACAGCGACCACGCTATTCTGCACTGGAAGTGCAAAAACACATCTCGGTCAGGATGTGAAAAATGACAGCTGTACTGTTCATAAGGAGGTGTGGAAAAATGCCAATGTTGAAAATCTGGAGTGAAAATATTACAAATTTCATGGGTTAATGAAAGTGTGGAGAAACTGCGCAGAATGCACGCCGAATATAGTCATTTTATGGACTTTCACACAAAATTTTCAACATAGGCATTTTTTTTTTTTTCAAAATAGTTTGAGTGGTTCAGAAGGTACAAATTAATACAGCATAGTGACATACATACTCAGGGTTATAAATACATTTTACCCTTAAAATGGCATTGTCACTACAGTAGTGAACATATTTAAATTTTCATACTGGATATATTGGCAAATACTACACTTCAGAGCACTTTTAAGAACATGAAGGATTAATGATTCTTCGGGTGTTTCCAGGAAAGGTTACAAATAATAGGTAACTGCCAAGTAACTATTGTGCTGGAGCTTAAACAGGAAACCATCCTTCCTCCACCGCCGTGATCAGCAGTCCCCACGCCTCCTGAAACTTACTGATATCTAATGCACCCATTTGTGCCCTCTCAAGGGCCATGCATGACAGGAGATTACTGGACCATCTGCATATAGTGGGAGGGGACGCAGACACCCAAAGCTGAGCCACAGTCCTCCTGGCATTTATTAGGGCGATGTTCCAAAGCGGGTTGTTCATAGATCTATTAGGATGTTTTGGATCCGCTCCCAACATAAGCTCCAAGGGGGACTTTGAGGGAGCATAACCCAGGACCCGCGACATAATTTTATGGACACTGTGCCAGAACAGTGCAATCTTTGCACAAGTCAAAGCCATATGAAGTCTCCCTTTTCTGCATTACACTTGGGACACAGCTCAGATTTGGTGCTATATCATGTAGCCTAACTGGTGTAATATAGGCCCGGTGTAAAAAGTCAAACTGTATCTGTCTGAACTTGTTACTGTACGAGCAATGTACATAATGAGAGCAAGCTAATTTCCAGGTATATGAGTCAATGTGAACAGATAGATCCTTTGACCATCTTTGTCTGCTCACTTCCAAGCTCTCCCTGTTCCCTCCCACAATAGTGCAAAATTGAAATTTAAATACCTGTAAATTTTCTTTCTCCGACGGCTGGTCTCCTGGCTTCCTTACTCCTGGGCTGTACCGTCTGATGCTGATAGACAGGCAGGAATCGGACCTCTGCAGCAGGGGACATCCAGCCCTCCACTTCCTGTCTTCCTCAGTTCTTCCTAAAGCAGACCAATGTGGCAATACTACAGGAACTTGGAAAACAGAAAACAAGAATTTTAAGGCATATATGGCCCTGAGGCCAGCCAACTATATACATTCTGGGAAGGAATCCGAAGCCCGGAGACCAGCCGGAGAAAGAAAATTTACAGGTATTTCAATTTCTCTCTCCTAAGCTGGTCTCCGGGCTTCCTTACTCCTGGGATATACGAAAGCAGTACGTTCCCAGATGTCCTGAGTGGGAAGAAAATCAAAAACCCAGAAGGGTTCCCCACCACTGAAGCACTTTGCGGCCAAGGAAGTCTTCCCCAATGACATCACCTATAGTGAATTTTTTTTTTTTTTTAAATAAAATGTGTGAATGGATAATCAGATGGCCGCTAATTACGCCCGCAAAGGGGCCAAGAGTTCTCACTAGGCTAGACAAATTATCTCGGCCTGATCATAAGCCTTGAAGGTGACTGATAGAATCCAACTGGCTATAAGCTCGACAAATCCCTGTTACTCAAAAGGTTTACCCATAGCTAGCATGAATAAACTTGAGGTTTTGCTAATAGCTTCCTCTCTCTTAATGCATGTTAACCTACCTCTTCCCAGGACTAGTGTATGAAATTTTTCTTATTGCTTTTAGAGAGTGGGCATAAGGAAAGAAGGATGAACCCTTGATTGTAATGGAGAGGAGACATAACTTTTGATAAACAAAAGTTGGAACTGTTCTAGCCAGAGGAACAAGGGTACAGCTCTTGGGAAAGCAATACTCTTAGTTTGCTGGTCCTCCTGGCTGAAGCAATGGCTTTGGGAAGGAGGGCGACCTTTATTTGAGATGGAGATGGACGCCTCAAAAGGCTGTGAAGGGGACCCTGGTCATGGCCTTGAGAACCATATTACTACTACTACTACTCCAAGGTGGTAGCTTTGGTGTAAAGGAATACATTTTAATGTTGCTGCTTTTAGAAACACCAGACATGGGGATATAAACCCAACCATTCCCCAGAGACCGTGAAGAGTGCCCCCCGTGCAGAAAAAACTCCACTTGAAAAGTGGCTGGTTGCAGTCCTTCATCCCTCTATCGTAAAGGAACTGCAGGAGTAAAGGCCAATAAGTTGGGATACTCTATAAGTGACTGGAATGAAGCCAGAACCAAAGTCATCCCTGGGTTCTAAAATACACTTTCGGAGAAAGAAGAGATACAAGAGTTCCCCATCATGTTAATAACAGAAGCCCTGTAGCATAGCTCTTTGAAGTTTTTTCTCTCTAGCTCCAGGCCTAGAGAGACAAGTTGTTGGCATGGGATGCAGAACCGAACTTTGAAGGAGAATGTCTGGACTGAACCTGAATGTTAGAGGTGGTCGCCTTGACCAGAGAATGATGATCAATTAAGTGTGGGCAAGATATAAGGGACAGAATAGAATCATGACTGATCTCCCCAAAGCCGCTCTGTGTAGAACTATTGATAGAGGTGGTATTGGAGGAAAGGCTTACAGGAGAGTGAACATATTCCAGATTATGGGGAAAAAGTGCCCTGAACCCCCTCTGGTTCATCCGTGACCAGGGAACAGAACTGCTTTTTCTTGGAGCTCTGTAAATTAGGGAAAAGATCTGTTTGAGTATTGCTCCACTGATCTGTCCAGATGTGGGAGGCACTGCCCTTCAGATGCTATTCCCTTGGCCGGCCAACCTTGTGACCGGGACATTCTGCTGTGGCATTTTTCTGTCCTGGTATGCACATCAGTCAGTGGTGCTCAAGCCACTGAAAAAGGGTATTCCCTTACCCTCTTTAGGCTTCCTGTGCCGCCCTGAAGTTCGGTGTATGTCAGCATTGACAGACTGTCAGTTGGAAGCAAGCAATCCTGATTGAGGAATTGCTGTTCAGATTGCCTCTGGGCATGGCCTATTGTTCACCACTCATGGAATTTTACACTGTGTGGATGGCCCCCCTTGCATCCCGTCATGATGTCTGACCACTGAGACAGTCACTGGAGAGAGGGTTTAATCTGTCTCAATGAGTAGTGTGAAAAAATAAGCAGTTGGCTGAGCAGCCTGTGAAACTCCTTGAGTTTTAGCAGATAACCAAAATTTCATTTTCGGGGGAAGAAGCCTTGCATCCTGATGTGCGCCCCCCCCAGGCTAATGGACATCCGACTCCCTCTGCCACTGCTTGTCATGCTTGGTTGAGTTGCAGGGCTTTACATATTGATTGTGAGTCTGACGAAGGCCGCAATATCGGAGTCTGAAGCGGAAGTACTGCTCTCCCACTCTACACTTGGGATAGAATGTGTGACATTACTGGGTGGGGATATGCAACTAGGAATCTTGCAGAATTATTGGAGCCGGATAAAATCTCCCTTTTGCGATTCCCCGATGACAAGGTTTCCACCTTGAAGGTTCTGTCGCGAACAAACTGTACACGAACATGAGATCCAGGACTGGCCTGAGGTCCCCCCCCCCCGTGCATTTTGGCATATGGAACGGAAGAAAAAACCTCCAGTCGCTGAAAATCTGTAGTGGACTGTAAAACCTCCCCTTGTGCGATTGTCTTTCAGATGGGTTGCCAGCGAAGGTGGGGGGGGGGGGCCTGGATTAGGTAAGCCATGCTGGTAATGTCTGTGACCCCTCTATTCAACTCAGTTTGGGCCCATTCATGGAGAGTGTATTGAAAACCTGCCTCCTACTGGAGGAAGTGTGAATAGCGTGTTCTTTCTTCCCCTCCAAGACATTAGTGTTGGTGATGAAAAAGTCATCTGGGGACTGAAGATTGGTCCCCGCCTCTTGAAATGGCATGTGCACCTTTGGCCAGCTCCCCGGAATCCCTCTGAAGAGGCATGTGCACCTTGGTCATTTCCCTGGAATCCCTCACTGCCTCCCTCATGGCTGGGCCAAAAAGGAGATCACCTTCATTGGGTACAATAACCAGCTGGCTCTTACAAAGGCAACTGCTTGCCAGGCTGGAATCCAGAGGTTGCAGCGAGCCGAGGCGAGAAGAAACATGGTGCGACCTGCGCATCTGACCGCCTTCGCTTATGCATCTAGATCTATGCATGAGAAGGAGAATCATGTGACAGCATCTTACTGAGGGGTAAGATGGCGGCGGTGCTGTGCCATGATCTCTGAGCGCATTTACGCTGCCCTGCGAAATCTGATATAACTTCGTTTTTTGTTTTATGTTATGCAGTTATTTTTCGGTTTTTGGCTATCCTTTGCTTATCCTTTGTTTTTTTTAGTTGAAGTATCTGCTTTCTCGGGTCCCCCCTTTTTTCGTCAGTGTCAGCAGTCGCTTGTAATATCGTTGGTACTCTTGTGGAGATTTAGCCCTCTGGACTAAGGGATTGGTTTTCTGGGCAGCGGAGCGGAGGATTGGAGCCGTGGATCTGGATTGTTCCGACTGGCAGCTGGACTAGAGGTGATCGCTGTGTCCCTGAGGCTTGTGGAGCTGTGAGAAGGGTCTTCCCAGCGAGTTGTGGATCCGTTTTTGCCTTTTGTCATCCGGAGGAAAAACAGAGAGTTTGGGGGCTAGTTTCTGGCCTCTTCACAGGCTTTCTGCCTGAGTTTGTGGACTGCCTTGTTGGACACCTGTCCCCTAGAAGGTGGTGGGCCGGCAGGTTGCAGCTACTTGGCGGCAGGCCTCTCGGCTCTTCTGACCCGCTCCAGATTGGCTGGAGAGCCAACCAGGAAGCGGTAAGGTCCGTTGGGGGGCCGTGTTCTCAGGGTGAGTCCCTGAGACTGACAGTGGCCTTTTCGGGTCCCTCTCTCTATGGTTTGAACTTGGAAAGCCTTTTACTTGCCCTGCTGCCATTAAATCTTTCCAGAGGAGGAGGTGTTTCCGTGGGGCTCCTACAGAAGGTGACAGTCTGATCTACAATTTCATTGTGGTGGTGAGAGCCCATGTGGGATTAGATTTTATTGTACTCCTCTTGATTAACCTCCCTGGACCTGTTGACTTTAGTACATTATTTTGGAAACTTCTCTGCCTGCTCTGTCCCCCCGGGTGGTGAGAGCGCCATGTGGGGTTTGAACTGGGGGTGGGGTCCTTTTTCTGTATTTTTGGATTTTTATTTTAATTTACTTTATTGGAAGCATGGAGTGAGAGTTCGTGCCTCTATATTTGGACATTTCTGAGGTGGAAGGTGGGAGCTCCACTGTTTCAAAAACTGACTTCTTAAATATTTATTTGAAATGGTTGTTGTTGTTAAGTATTTATTGTTCTATTGTATGTTTATTTGGATATTTTGATTCTTTAGTTTATTTATCTTAATTGACATGTGTTTTTAAGTTTACTATTTTATTTTAATTTTATTGGGATTTCTCGGGAGTTTTGAGATCTTTGTTTTGGCCTGCTGTTTATGGATGACGTTAGTTATTCTTGTTTTACCCGTCATGCACTATTCATCCGCCTCTTCATGCCCTCCGCCCTTTCTTTGCCCCCTTTGCCTTTCCCTGTTTACCAACACTGTAGGGCCTTGGGATGCATAGGTAGGGTTCTGAGGGCGGGGGGCGAACAGTGGGGGGATGGAGGAGGGGTGTTTAGGCTCAGGTAGTTAAGTCCAGAAGACGCCTGGGCTTAAATGGAGTGATTACGGGTCCTTCCTGGTTGGTCCCCATACCAAGGGCACCACCACTTTTGTAAATGGTGGGCAGGTGGTCGGGCTTCCCGGAGTCCTATCCAACTCGGCGGTGTTGTGCAATGCCAGATCCGTCTAGAACAAGACTGCCATTGTTGCTGACTTGGTAAGTACGGCGACCTGACTTGCATCACCAAAACCTGGCTAGATAGTAATGCGGGCCCAGTTTTTGAGGCAATTCCGCCGGTATTCGGTGATTCACCCGAGACTGGATCAGAGGGTGGGGGGTTAGGGTCTGTTTCAAGACCGAATTGGACCTTACTAGTGTTCCAGTGGAGGAGACCAGATCTTTTGAGAGTGTCGGTGGCAGGAAGCTATAGAATAGTTCTCGTCTATCATCCACCCAGTGACGAAAAACTATTCTTAAAGGAAGTGGCGGACTTCGTCGTCGACCTGGTACTTGAATCGCCCAGGTTGATGGTGCTGGGTGATTTTAATGCCTGGATCAACGATGAACTCTCGCTCTTTGGTCAGCACTTCCTCCAATTGATGTGTTCATTGGGCCTCTCACAGGTGGTTACCTCTGCCACTCATAAACATGGCCACTCACTCGATCTGGTCTTCCTGCTGGGGTTGGAGGCCTATGAGGTGGGGGTGGAACCAGTCGGTTGGTCCGACCACCACACTGTGAGGTTCAATTTTTGCACCCCGCTGCGTAGACCTACCCCAGTGGAGATGGTCAAGTACCGCCCTTTACGGGATGCTACTCCCACCGGTCTAACTGCGGTTCTTGACCTATCAGAATTTCCTGGGTTGAGCTTAAATCCGGAAGTAATGGTGCTAGCCTATAATAAGGCTGTCACCTCCACTTTGGATTTAATTGCTCCCACCTGTGTGTGGCCTCTCTCCCTTCGCCCCCGATCCCCTTGGTTTGATCAGGATCTGAGGGAGTTGTGGAGACTTGGTCGCAGGTTGGAGAGATGTTGGCGGAAGTCCGGCTTAGATGCTGACCATCTTAGACTCCTAGAGCATTATAAACTCTATCAGTCAGCAATTACTCATAAGAAGGCAGTGTTCCTGTCCGGAGAAATTGCTGCTGCTCAGAATCGACCAGCCCAGCTCTTCCGAACAGTAGACAGGCTGTGCAACCCAGCCTGTCTGCAGGTTCGTCGAGCCTTTTCACAGTTACAGTGTGTGGAGCATGCTCGATTCTTTGCCGATAAGGTGGCCGACATCAGGGCCGAAATTTGCGCCGCCCCCTCCATGGGAGTTGTGGTGGCCCAGCCTATGGTCGCAAGCACACTGTTCACCTGGAGTTCCTCATAAGGCCGGAAATCGAGGATGTTATGAGGATTGTCCAGGGTATGCGCACCACAAGCTGTAGTTTAGACCCGGGTCCCACAGGCCTGATTATGGACTGTGGGGAGGTCATCTTCCTGGTTCCAGCCAGGATAGTCTGGTGTTCCTTGGACACTGGTGAATATCCCCGCTCCCTGAAGGAAGCGGTGGTGACACCAGTGTTGAAAAAGGCATCTTTGGACCCCGACTCCCTGGCAAACTACAGACCCATCTCAAACCTCCCCTTTGTTGGGAAGGTTATCAAAAAAGTGGTGGCAGCCCAGTTGGACAACCATCTTACCATCCATAACATCTACGATCCTCTTCAAATCAGGTTTTCGTAAGAGACACAGTACTGAGACTGCGCTGGTTCGGGTCCTCAATGATCTTCTGATGGCGAGAGACCAGAAAAAAACGGTCCATTTTGGTCCTTCTGGATTTGTCAGCAGCATTTGACACCGTAGACCATGGGGTGCTGCTTGAGTGCCTAAGATGCATCTGTGGGTTGTCGGGCTTGGTCCACAGATGGTTTACTTCCTTCCTCACAGGTAGAACTCAGAGGGTGGTATCAGGGAATTTTTCCTCCGATCCTACTGCTCTGACCTGTGGGGTGCCTTAGGGCTCTGTGCGATCCCCCATGTTGTTTGCGGTGTACATGCTTCCCCTCGGAGACATTGTAAGACGATATGGGCTGGAGTTTCATTGTTATGCCGATGATACCCAGCTCTGTCTTTTGTACCTGACCAGAATAGAGCACTCTCAGTGTTTAACAACTGTCTCAGGGAGATCCAGGATTGGATGAGGTCCAGCTGGTTGAAGCTGAACTCCGAGAAGACGGAGGTGTTGGTTGTGAATCCTGGCCGCCGGATTGAGGGGTCCAGGGCACTTCAAACCTCTGGTTTATTCCTGGAGATGGAGCTCCCGATTTCTGAACCGGTGCGAGACCAGGGGTGATCTCATCTATCAGCTGACATTATGCGCAAGTGTCAGCGGTCGTTAAGGCATCCTTTTACCATCTTAGGAACATCGCCTAGATCAAGCACCTTGTTCCATCCGCGACCTACCCACGCTGATCCACGCCTTTGTGACCGGCCTGACTACTGCAACTCCCTTTGCTTTGGGCTGCCTGGGGTTGATATCCGCCGCCTGCAGCTAGTGCAGAACTCGGCAGCCCGGTTGTTAACGGGGACCTCTCATTCCTCTCATATTACACCGGTGCTCCGAGACCTGCACTGGCTGCCGATTCAGTGGCGGATCACCTTTAAAGTCGGTCTTCTGACTTATAAAGCCCTACACGGGTTGGGCTCGGATTACCTGAAAGAACTGCTGGCGCCTTACCAACTGGCGACCTCGGCTCAGCAGCGAGGGGTTGCTGAGATCCCGAGGGTCATTTAAAATCTTCTGGCGCCGAGCTTTTCTGTTCCGTGGCGCCAACCTCTGGAATTTCTACCACGCTGATCTGAGAGTGCATGACGGTGGAGGGTTTTAAAAAGAGCCTAAAGTCTTTTTTATGGAATAAGGCATTTTTAGATAATGTTGATGCCTATTAATTGCCCTGCTGTTAATTCAATTTTATGATGTTTTAGTATGTTTTTATTCTGTATTTTATTGTAATGCGCCTTGGTTTTAAGAAAGGCATAGACAAATAAAGTTTATTATTATTATTATTATTATCATCTACTGCATAAGCCGAAGTCATACCACAAACTGGGGCCCCTCACAGAGAGGCTTAGGGAAAGAGGGTTGGCAGATGCCCCCTTGAGACATTGTTGATGCTGAGCGAGGCACCTGCTTTTCACTGCCTTGGGACCCGGAGAGAAGTCCCTCCTTCAGCCGGGGTGATCAACTGCTTGGTTAGGTTTAAAAATTGGAGGATCAATTCTAGGGTGGTCTGACCACATTTCCGATTGTTTCTTGCAAAAACTCTTAGAAAACTTGGAGATCCACTGGATAGGTGCGTCCTGGGCCTTGCCATTCCTCCTTTAAAAGTTCCCTATGGCTGGAGGAATGAGGAAGGCTGAGGTTGATCTGGTGGCACCTGCCCAATAAAAAAGCCTATATCATGTGGGCCAGAGCCTCTGAGGCAGATCCTGACTATGGCCTCTTTTATGAAAAAGAATAGGCTCCCCATGTCCAAGGACACCTGGCTCCCAGTTCCTGGTTTGACTAAGCCTCACTGCCTGAAATGGCTGATCCTTCGGGGTCGGGGGCGGGGGGAGAAGAGAACTGCTGAAGGAAATGCAGGGAGTGCCTTCCATTAAACTGGCTGTATGAAGCCTCTCCTGGACGCCTCCAGAGCCTCCGGCGGTCGCCTCCAGGAGCAGTAGTGATCCTCGACTACTAGCATTGTGACCCCTTGAGTTGCTCGGCGACTAACTACACCTTAAGTTGCTTGGCGACAAACTGTGAACCTGGGTGCCTGCTCGCAGAGCTGCATGTTCCAGAAGGCTTCCTTCGGCGAGCTAAGAGTCCAAGGAGCTCATCGACAGCCTAAGTAATTTGCCACCTGGCCAGTTGTGCCATACTCGTCCTTCGGCAACGTGCTGACCCTCGGAGGCGCTGGACAACAGAGAAGGCACCCTAACGAAGCGTCTGGGTTCAGGCTGGATGGATAGCAGCCTTCGTTGGCGAGCACTGTGTCTCTGGGTGCTCGCAGCCTTCGTTGACGAGCACTGTCTCTCTGGGTGCTCGTCAAACTGGCCTCTGGCCGGCCTGCAGTGGTACCGCTAGTCCTGTGTCCGTTAGTGGCAATTTAATAATAATAATACTGAGCCAAGACGTTTGTGGACCATCGAGGTGACTAGAAGTGGGGGAAGCAAGAAAAATTAGAAGCGTGGTCCTCTCATATGTTAGGCCAGGCAGACCATCTTGGTGATCAGTAGTGGGGGGCAAGCAGCCCCGGCATTACTAAAAAAGGGGGGATACCCCTCTTTGATGCCCCCCGTGGAGGGTTCCTGGTTCCATGCTGAAGCTGTAATGAAATGCGCTGGCCTTTTCAGGGCAAAAAGCTGAGCTTTGCGCTGTTAAAGCAGCTATGAACCGACACATTGTGCTGGCCGCTGGCCCTTTCAGGGGAAAAAATGCTGAGCTTAGCGCTGTTAAAGCAGCTATGAACTGACACATTGTGCTGGCCCTTTAAGGGCAAGATACTGAAGTTTTGCTGTCAAGGCAGTGGTGGCCCTTTGAGGGCAAAAGCCCTGGTAAAATAAGTCCCTGCATTTGATGAGGGAGATTGGCTGGGGGGGGGAGGGGGGCCGCAGGTGCTGAACTCATTTCCCCTGTCAGGGAGCCCGTTAGGCTCCTCAGCGCTGCTCAACATGAAGGCAGACCGAGAGCGGCTTGGCGCGCTTTTTTTTTTAAATGCACGCGGACTAGTGCTACCAACAATGAACGGCTGCAGCTATCTTGAAAGTCTACTGGAAGCCCATCCAGAGTTTGCCTAACCCCTTGGAGCACTCCGGTGCTTAAATACACTAATTGAGCGGCCCAGCACCTTCCCAGATGAGCGTTGTCTAGTTACACCGATGAAAAACAGATGAAGCTTTTCCAAATGGCCGTTCGTCAATCGGACACCATGCAGTGCACGCCTAGCTCTTTGGAGCACTCCGCTGCTTGATCGGAAGCCACACGGTGCATGCCTAGCTCTCGGGAAGCACTCCGGTATATCGATAAACGTTTTTCAAAACTCCTGAGAATCCCCTGGGGATAAGAGGGCAAATAAAACACTCCAGTGCTTCGATGGAGATGCATGCCTAGCTCTTTGGAAGCACTCCGGTGCTTCGATAAACATTTTCCAAAACTCCTGAGAATCCCCTGGGGATGAGAGGGCAAATAAAGCACTCCGGTGCTTCAATAAACATTTTGCAAAACTCCTGAGAATCCCCTGGGGATGAGAGGGCAAATTAGTCCGACGAGATGCCCCTACAAGGAATGCTTTTAGTCACTAACCCCAGGGAAAAAATGAGCCAGTAAGAGGTGGGGCCAGCCTGTGCAGCTTGCAAGGCTGAGACTGGATTCCACCTTGGAGCATTTGAATGCCGCTCCCATTGCTAGAGCATTTCTTGTAATTCAAAAAAAAAAAGAATACACTTGCTTCTGTAGAATAAGGATTTTGTAACTCACAGTCTCTTTAGCACTGCCTCCTGTGACAGGGCTCTGCTGCAGAGTACCTGCTTCACTGCAGGCAGGAAGTAAACTGAGGAAGACAGGAAGTGGAGAGCTGGATGTCCCCTGCTGCAGAGGTCTGATTCCTGCCTGTCTATCAGCATCAGGAGGTACAGCCCAGGAGTAAGGAAGCCCGGAGACCAGCTTAGGAGAGAGAAAGAGGACAGATAGTGGCTTACCGCCTGGTTGTGGCCTATACATCTGTTCCTCAAAAGGTGAGGGCGAAGCCCAGCCCTACTCTACTGACAAGGAAGACTCAAGCTGTCGAACCCGGAGATATACAAAACAGTCCCCTGGGTGGATTCCCCACTGTGTACACAAATTTTCGAAGCTTGTCATCTGCCCGCCCTCATATATCTGGGTTACCTTAGAAAGTCCCACCATCTTCCACCGTCTTAACTGCTGCATAAGCTGCAGAGAGCATACTCCTCTTTGTCTCACGGCCCAAGTCAGATTTCCATATGAGGTTAAACCTCCCTTCCATTCTATGTGCCGATGGGCTCGCAGCCATACCCCAGGGTATTATTAGTGAAGGGGTTGGGTACCTGATGTTCGTTTAGCAAGAGACGACTACCACTCAGCATATCATTCTTAAAGTCCCCTACCAATATTTCCTCCTCTAACTTTAGCCAGGCAGGGTTGTCCCCTCCAGATTCCTGTGGAATAAATGCCAACTGAGCTGCCCAATAATATGCTCTAAAATCCGGAAGCCCCACTCCACCTCTTTTAGGAGCCTGCAGGAACAATGATCTGCGAATTCTGGCACTACCGCCCCTCCATAGGAATTTATGCAACACTGCGTAGATGCATCTAAAATGATTTTGTGGTACTCTAATTGGTAGTGACTGGTATAGATACAAACAGCGTGGGAGAATGGTCATTTTTTATAATACCAACTCTGCCCATCAGTGAAACTGGCAGTGCAGTCCAGCGTTCACAGTCCTCCAAAAGCTTGGCCATCAAGGGTTTATACTTAATGGCATACAGACGACCAGTTGCAGCCGCAATCTGGATGCCCAGATATTTTAGCTGAGCAACCAGCTGCAGTCCCCCGAGATTGGCAATTAATTGGGCTCTATTGCAACTACCTATCGGGAGCAGTTTACTTTTTGTCCAATTAACTTTATGACTGGACAATACACCAAATTCCTTTATAAGCTTATGCACTGCAGTGAGGTCCTGCGCTGGGTTCTGTAAATAAAGCAACTGGTCGTCTGCATACATAGAGATCTTACGCTCTGTGCCTCCCCCCACAAATCCAGCAATGTCTGACTGTGCCCACAGGACCGCAGCCAGAGGTTCCAATGAAAGGACATATAAAAGAGGGAACAGGGGACGCCCCTGTCTCGTACCTTGCTCCAGGATAAACATATTTGATGGACAACCATTGACTGCCACTTGAGCCTGAGGGTTGGTATATAAAGTGCGTGCTCACCGACAAAAAGTTGGGCCCAGCCCCACCCTCCCCAAGGTCTCAAATAGATAGCCCCACTCCACACGGTCAAATGCCTTTTCTGCATGAAGCGCGACAATAACTGACCCATGCTCGCTTTTTTGTCCACCCCATCTGTACAGAATATTAAGGGTTCTTCGAACGTTATGTTTTCCCTGACGGCCCTTTACAAACCCCGTTTGATCTGGGTGTACCAGCATCGGCAAAACTGGTTCGAGCCGGGAGGCCATCACTTTAGCCAGTATCTTGTAATCTGAGGTCAGCAAAGAGATGGGCCAGTAGGAGGCACACTTAGCCAAATATTTCCCTGGCTTAGGCAATACAGTAATTACAGCAGACCGTGTGGAAGGGGGCAGAACTCCTTGAGACAGACTTTCTTCCAACATATCATACAGAGGCTCAAGTAATAAGGGGGAAAAGGTTTTAAAAAATCTATAGGGATGCCATCTGGGCCAGGGGCTTTCCCACCCTTCAAAGCCTTAAGTGCTTCTTGCACCTCCTTTCTCCCCAGGGAAGCATCTGGTTTTTTTGGAGGGTTCCGCTGCCAATTTATTTAGAGAAGCCTTCTAAAGAAGGATGCCAGGTCACCACTGGTAGGTTGGCACTCTGAAGTGTATATATCTTTATAGAAACTAACAAAAGCTTTTCCAATCCCATCTGTATCATGTACTACATTCCTCTCTCATCTATTATCTCTCAGACTTTTTTTGCTTCCCTACATTTAATCTGCCAGGCAAGTAGTTTACTTTGATGGAAATCGGGGGTAGGCACCTGCATTTGCTAATATTACGGAGCGCTCCAGTTTGACACTGTTTAAGGCATTACATTTATACTTAAGACATTGAAAAATGCAATATAACTCTTTGGAGGGGTTAGATTTATGTGCCTTCTCACATGCTGAAATTTTAATCCAAGTGAATTAAGACTTTCTCCTGCCATTTCTTATGAGAGGTGAACGAGATGGTCTGACCTCTAATAAAGGTCTTCAAAGCCTCCCACCTAGTCCCATTAGATGTGTCACCCTTAACATTAAAAGTCAGGAATTCTTGTATGTTGTCCCTCATTTGCTTAATATATGTTTCGTCCTTTAGAAGGAGAGGGTCCCATCTCCAGCTTCGAGGTGACGTAGAGGTGCCAACTAAATTAAGGGCAATGCAATGGGGAGCATGGACAGACACCAATATCGGGAGATATTTAATCTCACCAATCCCCAACAAGGGGCTGGAAACCAGCAACTTGTCAATCCTAGCATATGATTGGTGAGAGTGGGAGAAGAAGCAGCAGTCTCTATCCGTAGGGTGTAAATGACGCCAGGCATCGATTAGTCCCAATTCCACTTGAATTTGTTTCAAAGCTTTAGCATTTCTAGACATGGGCACTACTGCCGGATTGGATCGGTCAAGTACCGTATCCAACACACAGTTAAAATCTCCCCCAACTATCCCTGTTCCCTCCCATCTTGACATATCTAGTGCCAACCTTTGGAAAAAAAAAAAAAAGGCTCATCAATATTAGGGGCATAGACAGATCCAATTAACAAGCTGGTTCCCCCAGGCATTCGCAATTTGGCAAGCGCATAACAGCCAGCCGAGTCCACCTTTGAATCAATAATTTCTGCTGAGCAACCCCTGGGAAGCCAGATCAAGGCACCCCTGGCCTTGGATGAATACACAGATGATAGCCATGACCCCCATAAACGCCATGGTCCTACAAGCTTCTGTGGCAGAAAAGTGAGTCTCCTGCAATAACAGTATTTGACCCTTCATCCTGTTAGCCTCAGTCATAACATTTCTGTGTTTAAGAATCGTTTTCCGGCCATTCATGCTCCATGTGACTATCTTAACTTCAGAAACCATTGTACTTATTCATGTAAAACAATATTCAGTTGAATTTCAAAACTTGCACTCCCCGAACCACATTTTAACAAACAATAAAGCCATAAACACAAGCAGTTCCCAATCCCCCTCCACAGAGTTTACCCCCAGTGTTTAATCCCTCAACAAGAGCGCCTTTCTGTAAGAGCAAGGTCACTGGCCATTTCTTATAATGAGAGTATGAGACAGAAAGGTACAACTCTCCAAGACATGCACCAGCTATCCCTTCATCAACAGCCGAGCTCTCAACCTCCCGGACCTCCCCATCCAAATTGAAAGAAAAACCTTCATTATAACCTTCAGTACCCCCTTTTAACCATCCCCCCTTCCCAACACACTACACCCACCATATACTTCCCCATGACCCCCTTCCATCAGGCAGGAAAAACCTGCCCGGAGTCCCACTACTAACAATTGGCAGAAAAATATTATCTCCATTGCTAATCGCACGGGGCACCATTTATCTTAATTAATGCATATTTAAAGCCGTCGCATTCATCAATTATAACACAGGCAACAAACGGACAGATTTTCCATGAGTTTCAAACCCTGATCGTCAGCCAGTGCTAGTAAAAAGTCATTCAGTAATCTGTCCAGTATAATTCTGTTAACAGTAAACATTAGTTATAACACTTAAAAGTTCCTCAATTGAATAGGTCAATGTCGCTGTACACTATGACTCCATTAGAGTTCCAGCCTACCCGCCGTTACCCATGTGCCTAGACACTGTCGGCAGGTTTTACTACATCAGCAGCATGCCACATTTTTCATGCGGCCCTCTTATTTATTTTTATTTTTTTGTTGACCGGGTAAGTGCACTAGACAAATTCTGCCTATTTTTCAGGCACGACCTGGGGGAGGGGGACACAGGTGATTGTCAACTGACCTTGAACCAGATTAAGCTGAATGGTATTATTTTTAGTGAATGGGGGGAAATATGGCCAGGACACCAGGGAAATTCCTCTACTCTGTGGTAGGGTCCCCTTACATCCTGGCACTCTGCCAAGATGGCCGTCCATGGAGGAGCTGTGGAGGACAATGAAGTACTGGCGGCAGAGGAGATGGTCTCCTCCCCTGTCTCTGTATTGAGAGGGACCACAACTACTGACAATCTGGTCTTAATGCCTGCAGAAAAGATTTCTTCTATGGCTTTGAATATTTCCCCTGCTACTGCTGTGGATCACTGCAAGAAGAGTTCTGTGCTAGATATTTCCTCCGCTCCACTGGTTCTACCTACGACAACTACTGGCGCCACTTCAACGATTTCTAGTGAGTCTCTCCCTTACACTTCACAGGATGTGGATTTATTACTTCAACTAGAAGAACAATGTTACTTTACAGCTAGACAGCAATTGTTGGCTTTGAAGAATCAGCCTGTTTCTTTGCCTGCATCTCCAACCCCATGACTCAGCGTCTACGAATGCGGCGTCTGACGCCTCCCTGCCGACTATGACATTTCCGCATTCCTCACCTGCTTCAGCAGTCTCTCCTCACTCCCGAATGCCTACACGGACTGCTCCCCTCGCTCTGCTTCCATCAGGTACGACAAAAACTTCTTCTACTACTTCATCTACTCCATTACCTTCATCAGAAATGCCTAATGTACCGTTACCGGCAGAATAGTCTGCAGAATCGGCTCTCGAGGCTGCGGGGTGGGAGAAGGATCCGACTGTTGGAATCTGGCATTCTGGCTCCTCTCCAATACAGACACGGTTACCTGAGGCTACACCGTTTGTTGCCCCTCCAGTTTCACAAGTGCCGACTGATTCTTTCAACCTCTCACTGCCTGATGAACTTCTTCTAACGCAAAATCCAACATTATGGTTTGGACCTTCTACCTCTGCGAATGTTTGTCATCAGCCTTCCCAGGACCCTGGGTCTCGCTCTGCTCCTGCTGTTTCCGCTCCCAAATCTTATGCTGCATGTTTTTAACTTCCTGTGCAGCAAGCCAATAGACACAATGCTGTCAGACTGCAATACTTGGGGCGTCTGACTGAACTGCTAGATCGTTTTTTTGTTGGTCGCACCCTTCTGAAGGACTCAATGAAGTTTGCTCCTTTTGAGATACATGCTTTGATACATGTTTCTTCCGAGACTCATTCTGACATTAGTTTTAAAACCCTGACTGGTTTGGAAAAGTTTTGGAAATGATTTCACGAACTTAAAACTTCTCCCTTATGGGCCCCCTTTAATGCCATTCCTTTAACTAAGCCTACACAAAAAACTGTAACCATTTTGTTTCGTAATGAGGGTGTGAGTTTGAATGATATCACTGTATGGTTAAAACACAGATGTACTTTACTATCTGATCCTTGGGCCATTTTTGATTCAGAAAAATCTTTGGACTGGAAGGTGGAAAGCTAGGGTTATGCTTCGGACCTCTGATACTGGGATTCAACACCTGCCGAATAGTTTTATGCTAGGGAAAGACAGGGGGCTATTTTTTTACCCTGGCCAGCCGAAAGCATGCTACAAATGTGGTTCTAGTAACCATATAAGTAGCATCTGTGATAGGGTCAAATGCTCTTTCTGTGGTAACATTGGACATACGGGTTCCCAATGTGTGGATGAACCCCTCTGCGTCCTCTGTGATGAATTAGGGCATATCTTTCAGACTTGCACCTGGGCAGCTCATAATTCCCTGCTGATGGGGAGGAACAATGTTTACTCATTACAGCTGCACAACGCAACAGACTGAATAGTACCCTTCCTGTGCCCCAGCGTAATCCCCCCCCCATCTCCTGTGCTTGTTACTGATGCTCCTTCTTTGATTCAGGAACAGCCTGCTCCTATTCCATCTTCAGATTTGCCTATACCTACTGTGACTCACCCTCCTCCTGCCACTACTCATGCTGTTTCTGCCCCGGAAGGTGTTCCTCCTCCTGTCTTCCCTGACACTTCAGTGACTTCCATGGAGCCCCCCCCCCCCCGAACCTTTCACTAGAGTGACAGAAGAAAGGGACTTCACCTTCCTCTAAGGCTCTGAAATCCACCTCTGTGACCCACGACAATAAATTTGAATTACTACGCAACCCTCAGGATAACACGGACTCGGACACTTCCTCTGCCCTCTCTTCCCATCCCGAGATGACTACAGACATAGAGGTAACCACTGACAACATAGCTTCTCAAAAACGAAAAGCTAGGGCCAAATTGAAACATAGGGAAGGTAGACCCAGGTAATTTCCATTTTTTTATTGCTTCTGGTTTGTTTCTCACCATTTCACCATGTCTTCTAGTTTCTCAGTACATACTGTTAATGTTAACAGTATTAAGAAACACACAAAAAGAGATGCAGTTTTTTCCTTTTTGTCCAGCTTAACAGCTGGCCTCATCCTTTTACAGGATGTACGGTTCCACTCCCTTCCTGAGATTTACAAGGCCAAACGTGCCTGGATCTCTGGACTTTCTTATTGGTCCTTTGGACAAGACACTTGTTCAGGTTTGGTGTCCTGTTTAGTATGCCTAATGTTACTGTTATTAGAATGTTGGATTTACACCCTGGCTGACTTCTTTTATTGGATGTTTTGATTTCTTCTGTCCCTTTTCGGATAATCAATATATGTGCTCCTCAGGTCAAAACCCATAGGATTGAATTACTGAAACTTATACAACCTTATCTGTACACATCTATGAATGCTGTTTTTGGGGGTGACTTTAACTGTGGTTGTCCACTAAGGATAAGACTTCTACCTCTAAAAATACCAAACTGTTTTGTGACACAAATTTTCTCAGACAATTGCTTCAGTCTACTAAATGACAGGATGCATATTTATCTTTTACAGGTCAACATACTCCCACTTTTCATAAGGGCCCCCTCGTAACCCGTATTTAATTTTTCTTTATCTCCTCCCATCTCTGTCTTTCTGCTGCTGTCATTGAGGTTGCAGAATTTTCAGACCACAATTTATTGTCTATTTCTTTTGGCCCTTCCCTGAAACCATGTTTTGGTGCAGGCATCTGGAAACTGAACACCTCCTTTTTAACTGATTCACATTTGTTATGTCAATTGACTGACTATATTAGAAATCGGAAATCTGTATTTTTTTTTTTTTTATATGATGTTCCATGGTTTTGGTGGCAGGAGACAAAATATGGACTACGAACTTTATTTAAACGTTATAGTAAACATTATCATGGCTCTTTATATTTTCATTACCACAAAACCAGACAACACCTACGGAAACTACTTTCTTTATCCCATACAACAGGTCATGATTTCTCTGCCCAAATTAGTAATGTTAGCGCTTGATGAACTATCACTCCCTGAAAGCTGCCGCCATCCAACATCAACGGTGTTTTGGGACCTCTGGTACCAGTGACACTGTCTGCCCGTATGCTACCATTAGGAAAAGGGTGGATTGTAAAACCTTCGCTACTCTATTAGATGGTAACCTCTCTGAACTTACTATTACAGACATAAGACATTATGTTACTTGTTATACAGAAAGGTTGTTCGGTCCTATGCCTCCTCCCTCCACTGATTTTTCTATTATCTTTCTTTCATACAACTTCTGGATATTCCCTCCTCAGTTATTGACATGTTGGATTGTGATATACACGCCCAAGAAACTGAAGCAGTAATCACGTCTTTACACTCAGGAGTAACACCAAGCCTGGATGGTCTCCCTAAAGAGCTTTATAAAATACTTTCTACTAACCTTAGTTTTGAATTGGCTACAGTGTATAATTCCATATTAACTTATGACAATCTCCCTTTGGATTTTAACATGGGTTGCTTATTTTACTTATACAAGAAAGGTGATAGAAGATTACTCTCCAATTGGAGACCTCTGTCTCTTTTAAACACTGATTTCAAGATATTGACCAAGATCTGGAACTTAGACTTTCCAAATTAGCTATCTATGTGGTCTCCACTGCTCAATCGAGCAACGTCCCTTGGAGATGCATACAGGACCATATTATTTTACTTCGAGAATTGACTGAACATGGTAATTCCAACGCTTTACAGGGTTTCATTTTTTCCCCTAGACCAACAATGGGCTTTTGATTCTGTACACCATGATTTTTTAGGTCTACTTTATGTCATTATAAAGTCCCTGACTGCACTCTTGCCAGACTTCAACTACTCTACAGATCTGCCACTGTTGTCCCCCTGGTTAATGGATGGAAAGGTCCTATGCTTCCTCTACACAGGGGGGTTAGAAAGGGCTGCCCCCTCAGCCTGCTTCTGTATGTTTTCTTTTTGGACCCACTTCTTTGTTCAATTAATAAGGCTTCAACAATTCTGCCACTTCCCTCCATCCCTCATTGCTTATGCAGATGATACGAGTCTGACGGTGGCAAATGCTGCTTCAGTACATTCTGTTTTACAGCACTGTGCTAGGTTTGGGGTTGTCTCTGGTGCAACACTTAATCTTGACAAATGCACAGGTCGAAAACTAGGTTCTTCATCCCTACGTGAGCTTGGGCCTGTTGACCTCACAGTTAGTGATGACCCTATTCGAATTTTGGGTATTTTATATGGAAATAGCCCATTGGATGTCCTTAACTGGACTATGCTCAATCCATGGTTTCCCGTTGGAACTCATGGAAGATGTGTAAGAAAAAGAGAATCCATATGATTAAAACTTATTTACTCTCTATATTCTTTTTCTGCCATATGCCCCCTCCCCCAGACAACTTGAGGCTAGGCTCTATGGGGAAGTCGCCTCAACCCCATTAAATGCCCGATCACATATCTACCCATTCGGGATGGCGGTCTTGCCATGGTTCAACCTATTTTTTTTTTTTTTTTTAATACTAGTATTTTTTTATTTGCTAATGTTAGGTCTCTTCTGGTTAACCGGGATAGGAGGTGGGAGCCTTGGTTCCTTAAATCCCATGGCCCTTGGTTTCACAATTCGGAACTCAATACATTGACAGTTTTGACACATTCCCCCCAGATTCCTGCTTATGTTAGGGACACCTTTTTTCGTCTGAAACAGTGGCAGGTAACTAGTCGTATGATGGTGACTATTTCTAAAAAAGCTTTATATAGATATTTAGTGGATCGGGTTTGTTTAGATGTTGTAGTTTTTCCTAAATGCCCAGGCCTGCATCTCGCTGCTCTACACACTTTACTTCGTAATCCCAGGATTCCCCAGAAGATGTGGGACTTACACTGGCTAAGTTGCCATGAACGTATTAATGTAAAGCATAATCATAAACATAAAACATTATTAGATAGGCTTTGTTCTAGACCTGGATGCCAGCAACAGGATGAAACTATATCACACCTTTTCTTCTTTTGTTCTTATATTACTGATTTTTGGACTTTATTGACTGACAGATCGAGAGAACCTTTGTTCACTACGATAACTTATGAGATGTTTATACATGTTTTTTTTCCAACTTCTTGGACACATTGGAATGTGGACACTATGAATTTGCTTTTTATGGTTATCAAATGGCACATATGGAATGCTCTATGTCTTTTTACTTTACAGCACCAGGATGTACCTCTTGTACAGTATTATTTCAAAGGACTGAACATGATTTGAAGGACATACATTATTCTGAAGCGAAGTTTTTGGCGTCAGCAGCCCTGCTGGAATTATGGACCCTGTTACCATGGATTACTGATTCAGATTTTCCTGTTACACAAATTTTTTTTTGTTGTGCATTACCTGTATTTTTATTTTGGTTTTCTTTTCTGTTAAGCTGTTTCTTCTATAAAAACTACCCCTACTCTTTTTCAAGAATGCCATGGGATCGTTAACATCCACCTGAACTACCAGCAGAATAGGCAGATAGGACCTCGGTTTAATGTCTCATCCGAAAGACTGCACCTCAGGAGTGCAGCAACCCCCTCATGCTGCACTACAGTGTCAGTACTAGGATATTAACCCAAGTGCCTGGTGTGGGGATAGAACCCACAGTCTTCTGATCTCCCAGCCTCAGAGGCGAGTGTACCACCTGCTGAGCCACTGACAATGTCAATGTCATGCGGCCCTCTTAAGTAGCACTACTTAAAAAAAAAAAAAATGTTTTGACATCAGGAATTGCCGTGAGTCATCAAAATGACTGAAATACATAGCTCCTGCTTAAGGTGGGTGCTGTGGACTTAAGATCCCCAGAGAGACAGGATAAAGCAAAATAAAGTAATGTACTTAGCTTAAGTCAAGTGTCACCCACCTGCCCTCTGTCTTCTCTGGTCTCCTCCTCAGAACCCACTTTTCTGCAGCTTTCGGACATATGAAGAAACGTGGTTTTTGGCCAGGCCGATCAACCTGTAATCGAGCTGGGTAACGAAAGCTAAAGGCCCATCACATACTATGTAGCTTGCTCTTTATCTGGGAGAATTTCTGCCTTTGAGCCTGGAGATCTCTGCTGTAGTCTTGATACATGTGCACTTTACCATTGCCAAATGCCATGTGGCCTACTTGTTTGACTTTTTGCAGGATCTTCTCTTTGTCCGTATAATGGAGGTACTTAATCAGGCAGTGTCTCGCCCTGTCACCTGGTTTGGGAGGTGTACCAACGCGGTGGGCTCGTTCTATTTCAAAATCTACATACTCTTCTGTGAGATCAGGAAGTTTTACCAGCCATTTGTGTAGGCCTTGTGCCACATCTTTCGCCTCCGCCCCTTCAGGTAATCCTATTAGGCGAATATTCCTACTCTTTTTCGAGAAGTGCCATGGTATCTTTAACATCCACCTGAACTACCACCAGAACAGGCGGATGGGACCTTGGTTTCATGTCTCATCCGTTGCCAAGAAAAGAGGAGAGGTTGGACCACAGTGGGCTCAGGGAAGGTGAGGGTGGTGGAACACAGGTGCATCCCTCCAGTTGTATCTCTCCACAATCTCTATGCCGTTCTTGAAAAGTGTGGTTCCTCTATGGAGGCACCCACAGTGGAGACCAAGGAGGATGCTGGGAACCTTCACAAAGGAGACCCACAGTAGGGTGGCACTGGACCCCACAGGGGAAGGAAACAACTCCTGGTGGGGGACTCCACTGTTAGGAAGGTAGAACTGGGGGAGGAAGGGGGGAGGGAGATAAGGTGCCTGCCTGGCGCCATGGCTTGGAGGGACAGGGAGCGAATCCTCAGGATCGCAGGAGCAGCTGCACAGGGGAGGGAGCTGGATGTCACTGTCCACCTAGGGACAAATGACCTGGCTAAGAAAGGGATCAGAGCAGTGCAAGAAGCGTTTGTGGAGATGGGGAAGGGCATTAGACAAACAGCACACACGGTAACCTTCTCGGAGGTGCTGCCTGTCTATGACATGGGTGAGGCTAGGGTGCTCCACACCATTGGATTCAATCAGTGGTTGAAAAAAACTGGTGCAGAGCTCAGGGATTTGGCTTCATTGGGGACTGGGGGTCCACCCGGAGGGATGCAGGCCTATACTGGTGTGATGGTCTGCATCTGTCCAGGAGGGAACCCGGATCCTAAGTGATAGGTTTAAACCCTTCATTTGCAAGCATTTAAACTAGCCAAGGGGGGAGGCACTGGAAAGGAACAGGGAAATCCTAGCCGCCCCAAACAAAAATCAGGGTACTAAGTGAGGTAGACACCAACATAGAGATGTCAATAGGGAGAAGCGCAGGGGTAAATGGAGACAGTGACAAATGCAATAAGGACAGGGATGGGGCAAACAGGGGTAAGGCCATCAAGAAATGGAGGGTAATGAGTACCAACGCCCATAGTCTGGGCGACAAGCTCCCTGAACTGGTGGCCTTGATGGAAGAGGGATCCCTGGATATTGTAGCAGTCACAGAAACATGGTACACAGAGAACCATGACTGGGATGTTAACATACCAGGGTACACAACCTACAGTAGAGAGACAGGGAGAGCGGGGGGGGGGGGAGTAGCTCTCTATGTAAGGGAAGAGAGAAAAGCAACTGAACAAAAGAGTAAACAAGGAGGAGAGGAGGCACTGTGGGTCACCTTAGAGACTGGAAATGGCACCACAATTCGCACAGGGGTTTTATACAGACCCATGTCAGGGGGAGGGAATGGACACGGATATGACAGAAGGCATACTGAGGATGGCAGAGAAAGGGGAGATACTGTTGATGGGGGACCTTAATATGCCAGATGTTAATTGGAGCAACTTTGCTGCAGCCACATCCAAAAGCAGGGCCATTCTTGATGCCCTTCAGGTGGCATGCTTCAGACAGCTAGTTTTGGAACCTACTCGTGAGGGAGCAATCTTAGACCTCGTACTCTCAAATGGGGACAGTGAGAGGATCTCAGATCTAAAAGTGGGTAGTCATTTGTAAACAAGTGACCACCAAACAGTGTGGTTCACGATAAACTCAGCTACAGAGTCAAGCCATATAAAAGTGAGGGTTCTGAACTTCAGGAGGGCTGACTTTGGCAAGATGGGAGAGTGCCTTAGAAAAGCACTAGCAAACAGGATAGAAGGAGGGGTGGAGCAACAATGGGGAAATTTCAAAACTGCCATCACAGAGGCAACAAGCCTTTGTGTGAAGCAAATAAACAAATCAAAATGAAAGAAAAAGCCACTATGGTTCTCAAAAGAGGTGGCGGTGAAGGTTAGGGAGAAAAAGATAGCATTTAGGAAGTATAAGGAAACACAGAAGGAGCAGGACAGAGAACTGTACCAGTTAAGAAGGAAGGAAGCAGGGAGGGTAGTCAGAATAGCAAAGGCCCAAACTGAGGAAAAGATAGCCAACTCGGTTAAGAAGGGGGATAAAACTTTTTATAGGTATATCAGGGAGTGAAGTAAGACAAAGGGAGAGATAGTGAGGCTGAATAGAATGGATGGTGGGTGGGCAGAGAGTGACAGTGAAAAAGCAGGGATACTGAATGAAAACTTCTGTTCAGTATTCACAAAAGAGGAAATGGGGGAGGTGCCTAATCCAATTAACAGAAGCACTCTGGAGAGGGTGATCGATCCCAGTCCTTTCACAGAAGAAAGGGTTCTGGAAGAACTCCTAAAACTGAAGGTGGAGAAAGCAATGGGGCCAGATGGAATCCACCCCAGAATTCTAAAAGAATTAAGCAGAGAACTAGTGACACCACTGAGTACCCTTTTTAACAAATCATGGGAGGATGGTGTGGTACCCGAGGACTGGAAGAAGGCTGATGCGATTCCCCTTCACAAAAGTGGGAGCAAGACGGAGGCAGGAAACTACAGACCTGTCAGTTTGACCTCTGTGGTAGGGAAAGTGATGAAATCACTTCTGAAGGAGAGAACTGTTGAGTACCTAGAGGCTAGTGGGGCACAGGACCCAAGGCAGCATGGGTTCACAGCAGGAAGGTCATGTCAGACGAATCTAATTGATTTCTTTGACTGGGTGACCAAAGTAGAAGACCAGGGACGAGCTGTGGACATGGCCTACCTAAACTTTAGCAAGGCATTTGACACAGTCCCACACAAAAGACTAGTAGTCAAATTAACCAGTCAGAGTGGTAGCCTGGGTAGAACATTGGCTAAACAACAGGACACAGAAGGTAATTGTAAATGGAGTCCACTCTGAAGAAAGAGGGGTTACTAGTGGGGTACTGCAGGGTTCAGTCCTTTTTAATGTCTTTATAAGTGACATTGCAGAGGGACTGGAAGGAAAAGTATGCCTCTTTGCAGATGACACAAAGACCTGCAACACGGTTGATACACAAGGAGGCATGGAAAGGATGAGAAGAAACTTGGCAAGGTTGGAGGAATGGTCAGAAATATGGCAGCTTGGATTCAATGCAAAGAAGTGCAAAGTAATGCACCTGGGAAACAAAAACCCAGGGGAAGATTACACAATGGGGGGAGTAGTAACAACAACAAAAATGGAAAGGGACCTGGGGGTAATCGTATCAGATGACCTTAAGGTTGGCAAGCAACATGAGACGGCAGTAGGGAGGGCTAGGGGGATACTGGGATGTATAGGGAGAGGCACCACAGGCAGAAAACAGGAAGTTGTTATCCCCCTGTACAGACAGTTGGTGAGACCCCATCTGGAGTACTGCATCCAGTTCTAGAGACCCCGTCTCCACAAGGACATAGACAGGATGGAGGCAGTTCAGAGGAAGCCAACTTAAATGGTGCAGGGTCTGCAAGAGAAGCCATACGAGGAGAGACTAAAGAAGCTTAATATGTACACCCTTGAGGAAAGGAGGGGGGGCACGATAGAAACGTTTAAGTACCTCAGTGGAATTAAAGTCCAAGAGGGTAGCATCTTTCAGAAAAAGAGATGTGCAAGAACAAGGGGACACAATTTGAAGATAAAGGGGGACGGCTCAGGGGCAATGTGAGGAAGTATTTTTTCACAGAGAGGATGGTGGACGCATGGAACAGCCTTCCTGAGGAGGTTGTGGGGTCTAAAACTGTGGGAGAATTCAAGAATGCATGGGACCGACATAAGGCAATTTTTGTGGGGGGGGGGGGGAGAAATAGGCTGTTGGTTAAATAGGATCTGCTGCTTATCTTCTAGGTAGGGAAATGGGCAGACTAGGTGGGCCAAGCAGTCCTTATCTGCCGTCAAAGTCTATGCTTCCATGTTTCTATATTAGATCTCCGTGAGCGATTCTCTTGGTCATCAATCCTTGCTACCAGTTCCTCCAGGGAAATTTTAAGCCCATTTCTTTCGGCCGATATTGCAGCTAACGTATCCTCCAATGTACTTACTCTCTGTTCAAGCTCTGTGATCTGGTTTGTGTGCTCAGCCGATGTTTCAGAGAGCCCTGTAACGATCCTTTGAAGATGAGCAAGTTGTGCAGTTAAGTTTATAAAACTGGATTTCATCTCTTGCTGCATTTGCACTAAAGTAGCTGGAACGCCTGCCAAGAATTTTGATAATGCCTCCATCTCCACACTCACACTCGTGCCCACACTCTCCACAGCTAAGGCCTGCGATTTCTAAATGGCCTCTGTAGCCTTCCCAGTTCGAGGAGTATTTGTTTGTCGAAATGCAATTTCGCCTGCCTTTTTTTTTTTTTTTTAAGTTTTCCTGATGCCATGTATCTAGGGTACAGTAGGCAATGGTTTCCAATGAGAATTTTAGGCAAAAATCAGCTTTTCAGACAATTTAAAACGCGATTGCTCCAGAGGCATTAACTAGCACACGTCTTCCATGTTTAGCGGCTAGCCACACCCCGAACATAGGCATTTTAGGACTTCTGTTCATGAACAGTGTCACTGTGATTTTCTTAATGTGTCCCGAATACTGATTTCCCATAGCGACCGCGCTATTCTGCGCCGGAAGTGCAAAAACACATTTTGGCCAGGATGTGAAAAATGACAGCTGTACTGTTCATATGGAGGTGTGGAAAAATGCCACTGTTGAAAATCAGGAGTGAAAATATTGCAAATTCACGAAATTACGAGTGTGCATAGCACCTGCACAACGCACGCTCGTAAAACAGTCATCTTCTAGATTTTTTCCACCAAATTTGCAACATAGACTTTTTGAGAGCCTACCTCATGAACACTGGCACTGTCATTTCGTTAATCGGTTCCGAAAGGTGATTCCGTGCAGTAACCACTAAATCACCGTTCGGGACTGAATAACGCCATGAATTCATGAGGAGTGGTCCCAGTAACCCCATGTTGAAAATTTAGTGCCAAAATTCCCAAAAATGCCAGAGATATGCACCAAAGTTGAAAAAAACATTATTTCTTTAGTTCGCGGTCGGCTTTGAAGAGTGCAGACATGTTCCCGGTCCACTGGAGGCAAGTATGGGGTGGGGGATGGGCAGGCAGGGTGCGCACGAGTTGGGGGAGGGGCCATTAGACTCAACGAGGGACCGTTTTCTGTTATACAAGTCTTCAAAAAAAAATGCAAAACATCGCAGACTTTTTTTTTTTTTTTTATAAACAGGAACATTAGGCACGCTGGGGTGGGCTCCCAGCGTGCCATCTAAGTGTTTTTGGGTGTAGCCGATGGGGACTGGGCATTCCCATCGGCACATAGGGCAAGAGCCGAGGGAGGTTGGGCACCCCTCTCGGCACAACACACATTTTTTTGGGGGGGGGGGCGCATTATGCCGACAGGGATTGGGCTCCCCTGTTGGCAAATTAAACTCGGAAGGGGGGACTGAACCCGACGGGGACTGGTCCCATCAGCAAACAAAGACTGTTTGGGTGGGGTGCATGACGCAGAGGGGGATTGGGCACCCACTCGGCACTGGGGCTGTGTAATACTGTTTGTAAACATGGCGATGGCTTGCTGCCGCGTTCACAAACAATATTACACTAGGCAAGGTACCGCCCTGCAGTGACAGGTCGCTCCCTCATTGCACCAGTATGGCTGACGCTGCAATGACGAGGTGGCCACAACTGCTGCAGCGAAAAGGTTTTATCTTGGTGGCACTTTTGGAAACCAGTGTCATCAGCACACTGTGCCTCCATTGGTCCACCAGTGCCAAGCCCCCAAATGCAGTGCCTCCATTGGCTGCCACAGTGCCGCACCTCCACAACTCACTTCTCTCCTAAGCTGCCACATAACGTTTCTTGCGCAAGCAAACATAAAAAGGTATATACTTCAGTTTAACCAGCAACAGACATGCACTGAAGAGCCTGCCATAAAAGAAACAAGCATTTGTCAATGCCTAATTTTGTCTCGTTGGCACTGGCATTGGTAGTGCAGGAGTTAGAGATGCATAACAGGAATGGCAGTGAAGTTCTGAACTGACGCCAACCTCACCCCCACCCTGCAGAGACACATTTTCAACATAGGCATTTTGGGACCTCCCCTCATGAACAGTGGCACTGTGATTTTGTTAATTTGTCCCAAAAGTTGATTTCCCACAGCAACTCGCCATTGTGCGCCACAGGTGCGAACACATATTTTGGTCAGGATGTGAAAAATGACAGCTGTACTGTTCATAAGGAGGTTGTGAAAAAATGCCAGTGTTGAAAATCTGGCATGAAAATATTGCAAAGTTGAGAAGTTACAAGGGTGCATGGAAACTGCGCAAAGAACTCTTGTAACAGTCATTTTATTGATGTTAGTCACCAAATTTTCAACATAGGTATTTTAGGACCTCTGCTTATTAAGTGTCACCGTCATTTCCTGAAACTGTCCTGAAAACTGATTTCGCACAGCGACCGTGCTATATTACGCAGGACGTGCGAAAACACATTTCTGCCAGAATATATAAAATGACAGCTGTACTGTTCATAAGAAGGTGGGGGAAAATGCCAATTTGGAAAATGTGGAGTGAAAATATTACAAATTCACTAAGTTACAAGCATGCTTGGAAACTGTGCAACGTACACTCGTAAAACAGCCATTTTTTTTTTTTTAATTTTCCCCACCACATTTGCAACATAGGCTTTTTGAGAGCCCACCTCATGAACAGTGGCACTGCAGTTTTGTTAATCGGTCCGGAAAGCTGATTCCGCACAGTGACCGCGAAATCACCTTTCGGTACTGAAAAACGCCATGACAGTGACTGAATTCATGAGGAGGGGTCCCAATAACCCCATGTTGAAAATTTGGTGCCAAAATTCCCAACAATGGTCGAGATATGCACCAAAGTTGAAAAACCCTATTTATGCCATTATACAGCTTACCAGCATTTCTTCAGTTCGCAGTCGACTTTGAAGAGTGCAGACGTGTTCCGGTCCACGAAGATCGCGCTCGGGCTCCAGAGGTCAGCAAGGGTGGGGGGTGTGAGAGGTGGGGTTACCAGAGGATGGGTGCGGTTGGGGAGGGGCCATTGACTCGACGAGGGACCGCTTTCTATTTTATAGGGGTAAAAGGCAAAAAACATTGCAGGATTTTATTTTTTTTTTTTTATTTATTTTAGGGACATTTGGCACACTGGGGTGGGCTCCCAGCATGTCACCCGAGTTGTTTTTTTTTTTGGGAGGGGCTGTAGCCGACATGGAATTGGGCACCCCGTCGGCAAATACCAGTGGGGGTGGGAGACCCGAGGGGGAATGGGCATCCCCCTCAGCACACAACAAACCAGGGGGGGCATTATGCAATGGGGAGTGGGCTCCCCTGCAACAGACTGAACAAGGAAGGGGAACGGCCGACGGGATTGAGGTCCCCGTCAGCAAGGAAAAGACTGGGGGCGCAGAGGCCGAGGGGATTAGGCATCCTCTGGCACACAGCTGCATGGGAGGGGCATTATGCTGAAGTCATTGTGATAGGTGGCGGCAGTTACTGCTGCCACGTTTTTTGGAATGCTTCACCAGGAAGGGCACGTAGGCTGCATGACGAGCTTGGCTCTCATTGCAGCGGACCTTTTCTTAGATCTGGACGCCACATTAGGTATGCCTGCTGTCAGCGCCTGCAGCCAGCTTACTGGGGAATGAGGGCCACACCTACTAATGCGTGCCCTGCATTGGCCCATGGTGACCGCAACTCCAAATCTGCTACTACTGTAACATGTCGGCTGGCGCGGAAGCACGAGCCAACATAAAAATGACTCACCATAGTCATACGGTTTCATCCAAGGTGTCCTTTAGCATCAGTAACTGATTGCAGTAAGCTGACCATGTTGTACTGCCTCAGAGGTGGAGCCATAAATATTCATAAAATGAACTGGTCAATAGGAAAAGAGCAGGAGGGTGTGCTGATTGGAGTCTGCCCAGAGGGCACCAGGATTATTTTGAAGAAAGAATGGGAATGTGCCCATTCTAGTGTGAACCAACAGGATCTAAAAATCATGCAACAGCATGAATAGAAAACCATAAAGAAACATGACAACTCTGCTTTAAATTGCATTCAAAAACTTCAGGAACAAATCTGGCAATAATGAGGAAGCAGAGTCCTCCTCTGATAGGTTTCCAAGGGAGGAAGGATGGGATCTTACCAATGCTAAAGGACACCTTGGAAGAAACAATATTACTACTGTGAGTAATTTTTTCCTCTCACCCCAGGGGTCCTTTAGCATCAGTAACAGATTGCAGACTACAAAGCAGTGTAGTTGGGAGGCAGGTACAGAACCTACTTAAGGAAAAGACTCTGCAGGACCGCACTGCCAAATCTGGCATCAGATCTAGACTGTACATCCAGGCAACAGTGCTTTGTGAATGTGTGCACAGTCTTCCAAGTGGCTGCTTTGCAGACATCTAGTAAAATGAATGTCCCTTGCAGTTGCCACCGTGGCAGCAGTGCTGCTGGTAGAGTGAGCCCCTAAAGCTTTCAGGGGACTGTTTGCCAGCTTTGTCGTAGCAGAACTGAATACAGGAGACTCTCCAATGACAGATAGTGCTCATAGTGGCTGGTCTTCCTCTACCTGCCTCCCCATAAGTGAGGAAAAGCTGGGTAGTGGCGCCTCTGAACTGCCTGGTGTACTCCAAGTAGTAAGCCCAGATGGGAGGAGGGAAGGAAGAGAAATTGAGGAAGGTAACAGACCAGTAAACGTACAATGCAGGCATAAGCAGGAGGAGGGTAGTAAGTGAGGAGAGGGGGAGGGTTTTGCTACTCAATGTGATCTTGGAGGGGGTGGGGCAAACAAGGGTTGGCAGAAAAGTTATCAGGAGGGGAGTGAGGGGATGTAGAGATGGAGCTAAGGGGGCTGGTAAGGTCAGCCTTGGCAGGGATAAGGGGGTAAGAGGCAGTGGCACTGCAGGTGGTACACTAGTGAAGAACAGGTATACACCACTACAAAAGTTACAGGGGGAAAGCAGGTGTACACCTACACAAAAAGGAATGGACATTGGGGAGCATGGGAAGATGGAGAGGGTTGATGGTGCACCCACACAAAAAAGGAAGTGACATAGAGGGGCATGTGGGGATAGAGATAGATGGTGCAAGGGGGTGGCAGGAGAGAGATAGGGAGAAGCAAGTCAGCGGGTAAGTAGGCCCCCTGACAAAGCAGCTGAGGTTGCAAGAACTGGGGACAAAGCAGCCGAGGTCGGAGGGACTGGGAACTCGGACAAACTACTAGGGGGACGGAAGGATACTGTTAGGTCTGAGGTTGCAGATCACTCTCCTGGAGGGGGAGTGACCCTGGCAGCCGGAGGGGGGGAGGAAGAGGGTGCTTGGGGGAGGAGAGGTGAAGCTGACATGCAGGAGAAGGCAGCGTGGAAAAGTGGACAAGGCACAAAGTGGGAGATGAAGAGGGTCATGGTAATAGGGGACTCCATTAGAGGAATTGGCTGGGTGAAAACACATGGGGGCTCTATAAGTGTGGAATGTATGTCGAGAATGACGTTGTTTAGGGTAGGGTACCTTGTGCACTCGTTGATAGGAAAGCATGGGGGACTGCCCCACACTGCAGTACACACTGGCACAAAGGATGTGGAGGAGAACAGTGTGCAAGAAGTGCAGGCCAGGTATAGGGAAGTGGTGAGATCATGCGTAGCTGAGAACTGCACCATCTCATTTTCAGAAATTTTGCCAGTACCAAAGGGAACTCTGGATAGAAAACAAAAGATTAGGGAAATGAACAGCTGGTTGAAGGAGTGGTGTCCGGGTATGGGCTGGTGGGTGACTGGGGGACTATATGGGAGAGTAAAGAACTTTTTTGCTGGGGACAGGCTTCACTTGAGTAAGGAGGGAAGGAGCTAGGAGATTATATATCTCGAGGGTGGAATTTAAACTAGACAGGGGGGAGGGCTGGGGAGTTCAGGGCTCTTGAGCAAGACGGGAGGATGTAGGCTCTTCCCTCATTCTGGAGGGGTACAGGAACTGAGGATCAAACCTACAGGAGTGGAGGCCAGGAGCAAGGGGGAGATGGAGGAAATAGGGAAAGTCTGGGAGGGGACAGAAAGTTGTTCCGATTAATGCCCAGAATCTGTGACAAAAGATGCCGGAGTTGCAGGCATTGTTGGTGGAAGGGGGTAGATGTGGCTGCAGTGACAGAGACTTGGGCCACCCAGTACCATGGCTGGGACATGAAAATTACTGGGTATATCACACTAAGAAAGGGAAGGGAATGGGGGGGGTGGGATTGCACTGTTTGTCAGGGATGGGATAGTGTACAGCAGAAAGGACGTGGGTAGGATAACGTGCAGGTGGTATGGGCCTTGTTACAGGATAGTGAAAGAAAGAGAGTTAATCTAGGTATGGTATGCAGGCCACCCATGCAGTCATATCACATGGCTGGGGAACTGATTGACAACTTGAGAAAGAACTGCAGGAGGGGGGTGGGAATGTGATATTAGGGACTTTAACATGCCAGGGACGGACTGGAGTTGCATGGCGTCTTCATCAGCAAACGAGCAAAGAGTGCTTGACACACTCCAGGACTAATTCCTGACTCAGGTGGGGAATATTCTTAACCTGGTCCTAGCCGATGGGGAGCAGGTCAAGGATCTGGTGGTGGAAGCCCCACTGGCTGGTAGTGACCACTCTACGGTGTGTTTTATCTTGGACTTGTTGAAGGAGAGGAACCAAACGAAGACCACAGTAGTGGACTTCAGGAGGGTAAACTTCAGAGAGATGGCAGGTATACTCAGAGAGAATACAAGTAAAATTGGGACTGAGATGGACACGGAAAGGCAGTTTTAAATCCTGAAGAGGGGCATCCTGGAGGCCACAAAAAGCTGTGCTAGGTCACAAAACAAGATGGCCAGAGCCAGGAAACCTTGCTGATGGACAAGGGAAATCCAGGAGGTTGTGAGAAATAAGATGTTGGTAGAAGGTACAAATGCTCCCATAGTGAGGCAGACCTTGAGGAGTACCATAGGAATTCCAAGGAAGTTAGCAGAAGGGTTAGAAATGCCAAGGCAGATAAAAGGGTCTACAACATTTCACTCCCGTAATTTCATTCCCGCACAATTTCGTCCCCATGCACATTCACTCCCAGACACTTCACTGCCGCCTGACAGCAAACATTAACATTGTCAACTTTAAACTTTTTAACCACTTATTTTTCTTGCTTACTAAAATAATACTAAATCACCTAATGTTTATGCAGATTACAAACCCCCTTACCAGAACACAAGCAGACATAGAACTTGGAACAAAAAAAGCTGCATATAAAAGCAGGAGTCAGCTGTAACTTCATACTGCCAGCCTGAAAAGCACAGAAATAACTGATGACAGCCTGCTAATTAATCAGTGTACTTCCAGCAGACTGTCAATTACAGGAGTGCAGTGCTTTAGTCAATCAGTGAACAATCTATATATCTGCTAGCACAGAGTTACTTTTCATTGCTGTTTGTATGCTGCATTCTCTTCGGTGCATCTGCCTAACAATGTCCTGCCATTTCATTGTGTCAGTGAGAACTAGAAGGAAGCTGGTGAATGAGTCCAACCATACACGCTGCACAAGAGGAGGAGTGATGGCAAGGCTATTTGGCAATGTGAAAGGGCGGTGAGGTAACCTAAGGTGTGCAACGCCTCACCAAAGCTGAGAATGACCACACAATAGTTCATAGATTCTCACAGCGTACTCAGGACCCAGACCCCAGTACAGTGGAAGATGCAGTAAATGAGGCTAAAGAAAGGGCTGCCTCATCACAAGACAGCACAGCACAAATACTAATCCATACAAAGGAGACAGTGTCATTGGCCACACAAGACAAACTGATAGACCGAAATATAAAGCATACAGTTCAGCACGTACATGTGCATGGTGCCCCACCCAACCCTAAGGATCTGGCTGTGCTACTAATTCCAGAGTCATATAAACTATACACACCAGATGGAGGACAACCCTCAGTAACCTTTGTATTGTTTGACAGTGGCCCTGGGCCAGAGCGTATCTTTTTTTTTTTTTTTTTAAACTTTATTTATGCATCCAGTTCCCCAGGCATCCTTCAGGAGTGCTCACACGGATGTTACCCTAAACTCCCAGTCTGAACCCCCTGCTTCTCCTAGGCTCTCTCCCCCCGAGCGACATAGGCAGGCCTGACCCATGGATCACCTCCAGGGCTGGTTCCGCCCTTCCCTGGCGGTCAACTCCTAAGTGTGAGGTGCCTTACCTTCTGTCATCGGCATGGCCATGGAGAGACCTGGGTGTGCTTGGGCCGGCACTGGGATGTGAGTGCTCCACTGGGGCCACTGCCATCTCACCGGCAGTCTAGAGGATTTTTCCATGCTTGCCCCCCACAAGCGCAGCTGTGCAATGGCATCAGTACGCAGCTGCCGCATAGACACCTGTCGCGCTCGTCCCCAATTTTGTTCCCACAGTAGTAGTACCCCATCCCCGGTCACCACCAGAGGTCTCTACTGTACTGGGAACGCCCTGGATCCCTCCCAGGGAGAGGAGAGCTGTCCTATGGACGCTCCATCCATCTTCCTCCCCTGTAGACCTCCAGCGCCTGGGCTCGCTCCCGAACCCGGGTCACTGGTGTGGCGTATAGCACCTCAAGCCTCAGCACCACCGGGCCGGCTGGCCAGAGCATATCTTAATTTTCAGAACAGAAAATAACCTGAGATTCTTAGAGTGATCAAAAAACTGGTATGCTGATGGCACATTTAGTGTTGCTCCCCCTTTATTCCAACAGTTTTATGTCATCCATGGAGAGCGTTTTGGAAATGTACAACCAGACGGGTATGCCCTGTTACCTGGCAAGAGATGAGCAAATGTTAACAGCAATACAAACTCTAAACTCCAGTCTATCACCAGACTTTGTCATGACTGACTTCGAGCTAGCAAGTATCCATACTTTCAATACCATGTTTCCACAGGCAAAGCAAGTGGGGTGTTTTTTTGTTTTCATTTTTGTCAATGCATCTACAGAAAGATACAGGGAGAGGGGGGTTGGCTGTAAAGTATTCGCAAGATGCAGATTTCGACCTAAAATGCAAATACTCACCCGCTCTAGCCTTCTATCCCCCTGATGAGGCGGTGACAAGATTTGAGGACATAAGTGATGAGACACTGGAAATACTTCTGACAGAGTTCAAGCCGGTCACAGACGATTTTGAGACATTTGGATTGGACAGAGAAATCAAAGAGGGAATGGACGTCGTGCACTACAATATCCAATTGAGTAATGGAACCATTTTGAGACTGTGCAAAGCAGGACAGCTAAAACAAATAATGTTGTGGAAGGCTTTCACAAGGGGATGCAGAGGTGCACTGCATGGTGCACCCAACAATTTGGAAGCTAACTGATGGCCTTAAAGGTGTACAAAGAAAACTGGATGCTTGCATTGAGCAACTGATTGCAGGCAATGCTCCTGCTGGTTCCAAGAAGGTTTACAGAGACAACATGGAAAGGCTTGCTTACATTCTACAAAAAAAGCACAGAGGGCACCACATTTCTCAGAGGTGTGGTGCACACATTTGATTACTGAACACAGAGTAACTAAAAAAGCTTTTTTTTTTGTTTTGTTTTTGTTTTAAACGTTCTGTTTGTACTCCTCCCCTCCCACGGCACTCCACTCCCTTCGGGAGACGCCTATGGCCGTTCTAGTCCTCACCTCCTACCTCTAACCTGTGGCGGTCCGTCTTCCACATAGCCTTGGCTTACCCCCCAGGAGGGGAAGAGGTGGGGGGCAAGCACCTCAAATTCCTGAGTCTCGTCAGGACGCCAGTTATCGGGGCCCGTAGGGGTATTGGGGATCGGGGCCTGGCGCTCCATCTACCCAGGAATGCCGTGGGTGTTTTTCCGATGTTCTGGGGGAGTGGCCTACGCCCCATCAAGGCATCTCCACCGACGTCCACCACTTCCCAACCCCTCCGTACACTCATGTGTCTGCTATGCCTCCAGTTTCTGCCAGAGGCTAGTCAGGCACCGAGCGAGTATCCCCGTCCCTCCCAGGAGAGGACAGCTGTCCTCAGGCACTCAGTCCTCTCCCTCCCCTGCCGACCCCCGACATCCCCGGCTTATTCCCAAACCCAGGTTGCTGGCATGGCACGAGGTGTGGCATCCAGTGCCTCAACCCTCAGCACTACCAGGCTGGCCATAAAAATGCTTTTAAGTACTTCATTCAAGTTTGGCTTTTGCCACCTTTACCCCTTCCACCTTTTGAAAGTTATCCAGCCACAAGCCCCAAGCACTGACACAATCCAGTTTAACACTGTTTGCAGCGATAGAAAGAAAAACTAGTGTTACCAAGGGAGTTCCGGTAGTTCTGGAGTTCACTGGGAGTACATCGGCAATCCTGTGAAGTGCCACATGCTCCAAATCACTGACACATTCCATTTATAGCGAATGTTTGCTTCAAGAAACAAAATCTGAGTTCGAGAGTTCAGTGGCACAGAAAGGGGCAGGGCCAAGGAGAATCACAAAAAGGGGCATGGAGGGGTGGAGAATGTCACTAAGGGGGTGGAGAAGAGATTGATGGGGTGACCGAGAGACTTACCAATGGGAAGAGTAAGCAATAGACCGTTCAACAGTGATCTGGAGGGTAGTTTTTATCCAGTAGAGGCTGAAGCACTGGGAGTGTCACAGAAATGGAGTGGGGTTGGAGGGGACAAGGAGAGGGGGAAGAGACTGAAGAGGTGATCGTGATGGAAATGATGGGACGTCACTGAAGGGGCGTGGAGAGGCAAAAACACTCACTGAAGGGGCCGGGGAATAGAACCGCAGGAGTGAAATTACCAAGAGTGAAAGCGCATGGGGGCAAAATTATTCAGAGCAATATGTGAGGAACGTGGTGCTTCCCAGATAAGGAGCTTAGATTATCAAGAGGGATCAGGGATGGGGAGAAGGAGTTCTTTAGATATGTTAGGGAGCGGAGCAAGGGGGGGCAAATAAGAAATCTGAAGAAGGGGGGATGGAGCAGGCTGAAGTGTTAAATGATTATTTCAGCTTGGTCTTCACTAGGGAAAGGGATGAGTCATTGCCTCAAGGAGGGAGCAGAAAAGGGGACTGGGGGTTGCTCTTGCAGATGTGGAGATCCAGGTAGGGACAGTGAGGGAGGCTCTCAAGTCCTTGTGGACAGATAAAGCTCCAAGGCCAGACGGCATCCACCCAAGAGTTCTGAAGGAACTGGTGGAGGTCCTGGCGGTTCCAATGACGGAACTATTCAATTCCTCCTTCCAATCAGGATGGGTCCCTCTAGACTGGAGATTTACTTGGTTGGATAGGACAAGAGAATGCCAAAGCCCATCGAGAATGTCCCCTACTACTGTAGTGGGCAATTATGTAATCGAAACCCATTTATATAACTATTTCGTTAGACACAATCCACAGGTCAAGGCCCCTTTTAAAGGAATTGATGGATGTACAATCCACTAGATGTGGGGGAGGTTGTTCCATAATCTTGGTGCTCTTACCGTAAAATAATTTAATCTCTTATTAGTCCTGGCTTTCGGTACATCCAGCTGTTTGTTATGTAATTGAGGTGAGGTCCTTCTAACTGAGAATTTAGGCCACATTGGTCCATTAGTTCTGTAGATACTAGAATTTTATATAAAAACAAGAAGTCACCTCTAATACGCCTATTTTGCAGCGAATGAAGCCCGGTTTCAAGGAGTCTATCACAGTATGCTTTATGTACTAGTCGGGGAACTAATTTAGTTGCCCTTCTCTGGATTCTCTCAATCCTTTCAATATCCTGTTTAAGATACGGGCTCCAAAAGGGGGTACCCATAGTCTGAGTATGGCCTAATATGAGTTCTGAACAAAGGGATAATACATTCTTGTGTTCTAGTTACAAAGGTTCTTTTAATTCTAGTTAGAAGTGCGTTCGATGTATTGGCCATTTTTAAATAATGATCAATTTATGTTAATTATTTATGGTAATACCAAGGTCCCTCTCTGAGACAGACACTCTAAGGTGAGTACTGTTTAATAAATAAGTTTGTCTTGGGTTGTTGTTTCCATAGTGAAGGACAGTACACTTGTCAGAATTGTCATACCATTCAACAATGCCCAATTTTCGATACGTCTAAGGTTATTAACAAGTCTAGACCTATCTGATGGTGAATAAACTATACCACCCAACTTGGTGCCATCTGTGAATTTAAGTAACAGATTATTGGAGCTAATCTGCATATCGCTTATATATATATATATATATATATATATATATATAGAACAGTGTGGGTCCCAGGACTGACCCCTGTGGGACTCCACTGGTCACATTCCTGGTTTCAGATAGAGAATCATTGATCCTTACACGTTGGGTTCTATTAGATAGCCAACTGGCGATCCAGCTGACCAAAATATTTGAAAACCCCATTTTTATCAATTTGTCCAAGAGTTTACCATGTGGTACTTTGTCAAATGCCCTACTGAAGTCTAGCAAAATGACATCCATTGGTTCTCCTCTATCCAGTCCTTGACTTATATGGTTGTAAAAGGAGACCAGATTAGTGGTGCATGAATACTGCTGCCGAAACCCATGTTGAGATGGATCCATCAAGTTCTTTGACATTACTTCTGGTTCCAAGAAGTATTTAATGCATTTTTCCATTAGTTTACTTATAACAGAGGTTAGACTAATGGGACGATAGTTTACGGGTTTAGAATGATCACCCTTTTTAAATATGGGAACCACTGTTGCTATAGCCCAATCTTGGGGAATAAGTCCTTTTTGGAGGGACTTATTAAATATGATGGTTAATGGTAATGCTACAGCATCGGCTGTTTTTAATAGAAATTTTGGGTTAATATCATCAGGGCCTGGACTGGATGTTTTCTTTAAAGTCTGCAAAATCTCTAGGGTTTCATTTACAGAAATAATATAAGATGATGTTAAATCTATTGAGGGGATAATATTTGTTGGAGCATCTTTTTTTGGAAATGCTATACAAAACTGTTCATTGAAAGCATTAGCAATTTCCTTATCGTCGGTAATTAAAGCATTATTAACTGTAACAGGGCCTAGATGTCTGTTATCAATGTTTTTATTACTGAGGTATGAATATCAAGATTTAAAGCTATCCTTGTTATGTGACAGACGACATTCTAATTTCTTTTTAGCCAATTTAATACTAGATTTTACAAGTTTTAAGGCATGTTTATAATTCTGGAGTGCTATGGCTTTATTTATTCCCTCGCTCCTCTTTAAGGCTATAAATAGCCTCTTTTTTTTTTTATTTATTAATTTTTGAATATTGTTGTACCAAAGTGGAATCTTCCCTTTTCTATTATATTTCTTTTTTGGAACATATAGGGATTGCAAATTGTGAACAGAAATATTTCCAGGACTCATCAACGGACAGTGGATCTAAGAGTGTTCCCCATGGAGTATTATAAAGATGATCATTTATGGCAGTAAAGTCAGCACTGTCATAATTCTTAAGTTCAACACCTTTTAGACACTGCCTAGTACTGAGAAGTATTTCAAATGTGAGTGAATAATGATCACTTGTGCCCAAGGGGTCACCAGTACTAACATTTTGTATAGTACTTCCCATATTAGTGCCCCTCCACAAGAGTGGGCCTCAGGATGATCCAGGGAACTACTGACTGGTCAGCCTGACATCCATAGTGGGGGAAAACTATGGAGGCCATCTTGAAAGAACGGATGGTGGAGTTTCTGGAGGCAAATGGTTTCCAGGATGAAAACCGACATGGGTTTGTCCAGGGGAAATTATGTCAAAACAAATCTGGTCAAATTTTTCGACTGGGTGACATGGTCCCTGAATGGAGGAAAGCCGGTTGATGTCCTGTACCTGAACTTCAGCAAGGCTTTCAATTCAGTCCTGCACAGAGGGCTAATTTGAAAATTGAGGGAACTGGCAGTGGGAGATAAGTTGGTGGGATGGGTAGAAAACTGGCTTAGGAATCGACAGCACAGAGGGTGGTGGTAAGGGGAGAAGTCTTGGCACCCAGAGACATCATCAGCGGGGTCCCACAAGGTTCCATTTTTTGGACCCATCCTTTCTAATGTGTTCACTGCGGACATCGGGGAGGGGGCTGGAAGTAAATCGAGTTTATTCACTGAGGATACTGAATTGGGGGCAGTGGTTGCTAGCCAGGAAGGAAGGAGAGCACCACAGGATGACTTAGAGAGGCTGGAAGACTGGGTCACACGTGGCAGTTGGAGTTTAATGCACACAAATGTAGCGTTCTGCACCTTGGTGTTAGGAACCCTGGGTATACCCACCACTGGGGGGGGGGGAGATACAGCTGACTGTCATGACGATGGCAAAGGATCTGGGGCTGATGATTGGTGCTAAAGGGCATTACTCGGAGCAGTATAGGAGAGCAGCGGCTAAGGCAAACAAAATGCTTGGGTATACTGCCAGGGGGATAACGTCAAGGAGAAGGGAGGTTATGCTTCCCCTGTACACCTCACTGGTGAGGCCGCATCTGGAGTATGAACATACAAAATTGCCGGCAGAAAAAGGCCCACAGGTCTATCAAGTCTGCCCGATTGTGTAGCTCTTAGTTTCATATTACTACAGCTGCCCCAGCCCCAACCAAACCCCTCCCTTCCTCCCCTTTCCTGGTCTTTCCCCCACTTTGTGTTCCTGTCTGCCCCTGACTCTATACCAACCCTGCTTAAAGCTATCCACTGTCATCAGTTTGATTAACTCCTCCGGCAGTGCGTTCCATCTCACCACCACTCTCTCTGTAAAGTAGTGCCTCCTCATCTCCCTCCTGAACCTTCCCCCGTCCAACTGTGCCCCCCTAGTGACCCTCCCCCCTTTCAGCGAAACAATCCTCCCTCTTTGACTTTATGTCTTTCAAGTACTCAAAGGTCTCTATCATGTTCACTCTTTCCCCTCTCTTTTCCAGCAAATACATGTTGAGCGCCCTCAATCTTTCCTCATACATCAGCTCCCCCAGTCCCATAATTATTTTCATAGTCCTGCGCTGCACCTCCTCCAGTAATCTCACATCTTTTTTGAGGTATGGGCACCAGTAGTGCACACAGTACTTTAAGTGTGGCCTCACCAGTGATCCATACAAGAGCAGGATGACCTCCTCCTTTCTAGAGGTGATCCCTCTGGCAATGCACCCCAGCATCCTATTTGCCTTTCTGCCGCCCTCCTACACTGTGCTGATACCTTCATATCCCCTTTGACCATTATCCCAAGGTCCCTTTCCTCCTCTGAAGCTGTTACCTGCACTCCCCCCAGCCAGTAGCTGGTCCTGGGATTTCTTGTTCCGAGGTGCATGACCTTGCACTTCTTAGTGTTAAACCCCAACTGCCACTCCCTGGACTAGTGCTTGAGTTTAGCTAGATCCTCCCTGAGTGCCTGCCTTCCCCCCCTTCCTCATTTGTCCACTTTTACACAACTCTTAGTGTCATCTGCGAACAGGCCGATCTTACTCTTGACCACATCTGCAACGTCTCCAATGAAGACATTGAACAAAACGGGGCCCTGCAGTGAACCCTGCGGTACCGCCCCACTTGTTACTGGCCTTGGATTGGATGTCTCCCATCTTACAACTACCCTCTGTAGTCTGCCCTGCAATCAGCTCTCAACCCACCCCACCAGTTTCTCCCCCACCCCCATGTCCCTCAGCTTGCTTATTAACGTCCCATGGTGCACTGAGTCAAAAGATTTGCTGAAGTCCAGGAACAGGACATCCGGTGTGGCCTTCGTCAACTGCCCTAGTGACCCAGTCGAAGAAGTCAATCAGGTTAGTTTAGCACGATCTTCCCAACACAAATCCATGCTGTCTCATTCTGTAGACCATTACTGTTGAGAAAGGTTATCAACCTCTCTTTTAGAACGGTCTCCATCAACTTCCCCACTATGGAAGTCAAGTTGTAGTTGCCCAGTTGGTCCTTGGGTCCACTCTTGTGAAGGGGCACCAGGTTATTCATCCTCCAGTCCCTGGGTACCTTCTCCGTCTCCAAGGAGGTGCTGAAGAGGTCCGTCAGAGGGCCTGCCAACACCTCCACTAGTTCCTTCAGGACCCTTGGGTGTACACCATCTGGTCCTGGTGCCTTGTCCACCTGCAAGGCTTTAAGGCCCTTCAGAACTCTATCCTCTTGGATGACCCCATCTGTTATCTCTGCGCCCCCCCTTCACCCTTGCCTCCTTTCCCCTGCGGTATTGGGCCATCCCTTTCTTTTGTGAACACCGAACAGAAGTGCTCATTGAGTGCCTCTGCCTGTTCTTCCCCTTGTTCCGCCCATCCCCATCCCTCTTCCTTCTAACAATGTTATCTCTACAACTCTTCTCCCTTATGTATTTAAAGACCCCCATTTCCCCCTCTCTGATCCCCTGAGCCAACTTCAGCTCCTTTGTGTGGGCAGTTCTGGTGCCCCTGCCTGAAAAAGGACTTCACACTGCTGGAGAGAGTCCAGAGAAGGGCGACAACGATGTTTAGTGGTCTGGAAGGGTTGTCATACGAGGACAGACTTCGAGAACTGGGCATGTACTCTCTGGAGGACAGAAGGGATAGGGGGAATATGATAGAGACTTTCAAATACCTGAAAGGTTTCACTAGAGGGAACACGGAGGGTCTGTTCAAGTTGAAGGAGGAGGGGACTACAAGAGGCCATAGTCTAAAATTAGCGGGGGGTGGTACAGAGGGGAGGCGAGGGGGCATTTTTCATAGAGAGGGTGGTAGTGCCCTGGAATGCACTGCTGGATGCTCTGATAAAATTGGGAACTGTGGGAGGTTTCAAGAAGAGTTGGGACGGGCACAGGGACACAGTACGGGAAGGGGTTATGGTGATCACCAGAACAGCACAGAGTGGGGAAGTGGGTGGGAAGGGTGAACTAATGGGGAAAGGTAGAGCAGCTACTATGCATCACCAGTGAGCTATGTCGGGCAGACAAGCTAGACTATTAGATCTAATCTGCTGGTAACTACATATGCATGTAAATATGTATGTATTTTTCGGCTGGGACTTGACTACTCCAGGTATTTTTAAAATAGTTGTGAGCAAGAAAAAGAGCATGAGAGAAAGTTGTTTTCCTGTTTGTTTTCTGTATGTTTTTTGTTAAACTGAGAAGTTGTTGTGCCCAACTGCAAGTGAGGTGCAGCTATTCAGTCACTTTGGCTTCCTCTCTTACACCTACCTTTTGCCCTCTCACTCACTTGTTCCTTATTCCTACAGCAGGCAACTCCCCGCTCAGAACAACAAGTATTTTGAGTCCCGATAAAGAATGAGTAAAGTAACAGCCTGAGTTTGACATATGGAAGTTGCAATTAACTGACTGAATAAATTTGTAGACTGTTTTTGATCTGGTTTTTCATGTGATACCAAGTCCGTTTGGGATGGGAGTGGGTTTGAAGATAGCTGAATAATCACAAAAAGGAAAACATCTATGTGTGCAGCGCAGCCTGTACACATTTTTATTAAGGCAATATGACTTTTTTCTTAATCAGCCCTCCAAACACCAGCCTCTTGCTGGCGTTCGGAAGGCTGATTAAGAAAAAAAAAGTTATGTTGCCTTAAAAACTCATTACTCCCAATAGCCTTCATATGAAGTCCTAACTATTCATTGCTCAACCTGACACAGAAATGGCCGCCCAGGAGATAATGAGTTAATAAAAATGTGTACAAGCTGTGCTGCACATATAGCTGTTTTCCTTTTTGTGATGAAGGAAAAGAGACAAGACATGAGTGGTGATTTCTGACACGTCTTTCATTGTAGATTGTGTGGTCCAGTGAGGAGAAAAAAAGGTAGCTGACAAACATTTTCTTAAAATTCTAAGGTGTGTAGTGATTTAGTGGGGAGGGTAAAATACCAGGATGACTGTGGGTAGTACTGCATTCATGCACAAGTACATAACTAGTTGTAGCCAATCATGATCTGAGGATTCTGGTGCCTATTTTATAAAGTAGTACTATTTTTTTTTTTTTTTTTGTAGACTCTGTTTGATTCATTGTTCCTGGAACTCTCTCTGGCTACCCCTGCTCGCGAACATCACTCTACTGCCCACCTGATCCACTGCCTCCTCAGAGGCAGCCACCCTCCTACCGGCAGACCCCCAGCTCTGAGCCCCCTGAGGTAGGGCCTCCTCCACTCCAGTGCTCTATCTTAGAATCTAGTGTGCCGGCCGAGGTGGTGGAAGGACAGAGGGGGGTGGAGACAGGGTCCAGTATTGGGTGTGCGGTGATGTGACCCAGAGGGGAGCCATCACCTATCCAGGAACATTTTTTTTTTGTGTGTGTGTGTGTGTTTGCGGTTCCCCCAGGAGTGTAGGCGTGCAATGATGTCAGCATGGCTGAGCTGCAGACGTCCACTGCGCTCCTCCCCTTTAGCTGTTCTACACTAGTTGTACCCCCGGTCTCCACTGGGGGTCTCTACTGCACCGGAGACACCCTGGATCCCTCCCCAGGGAGAGGAGAGCAGTCCATCGGATGCTCGATCCTCTCCCTCCCCTGCCAACCCCCGGTGCCCGAGCTCATTTCCGAACTTGGATCACCGGTGTGGCGTGAGGTGTGGCGTCCAGCGCCTCAACCCTCAGCACCACCAGACCGGCCAAGTAGTACTATCTTGCAAGTTGATTGTGTATTCCAGTGTGAGACACCCAGCTCTACAAGACAGCAGTATCATCTTGCAAGTTGGTCGTAAGATAGACCCCCACACCTATTGTATAAAGACAGACAGACAGACAGATAGAAAGGCAGAAAAAGTCTATCAGTTCATCTAATCTGCTCCAATGTCCTGTAATGTATTATTCTGAATTGGGCATCCTTTCAGACTCTTCCACCTCCTAGCTCCACCATGTTCCTAATGATCCTCTTAAACGGTCCCTGAGTGTTCAGAGAACTTTTAAAAAACGTTTAAAAAAGGTTAAATTTAGGCAATTCTGTTAATATTTCATATATTTTCAGCAATTATGCCCGCTGTTGCCAGACAAAGAGGAGTTTCAGAGGTCGAGAGCAGTGCCAGCTACTTCAGGCTGCTCTCCCTGCTATGGACCCACTTGCCAGGATCAGATCAAAGAGCGGCGGCTGCCTCACTATGTAAGAATAGGCACACATGATCGCACAGGGGATTCTGCACATTTGCTAATTTTTGCTCTGCCTGCTAAAAAAGAGCTGACAGATCACAAGCAAGACAAAGAGCCGGCACCAAATCTAAACCTTGTATGCCAGTATATAAAAGGAGCTCTCATCTGCAGCCATCAAGAAGCCGCTGCCTCCAGACAAAGAGGCGCTTCGGGGGTCAGAGAGCGGCACCAGCGACTTCAGGCTGCTCTCCCCTGCTACAGACCCGCTCACCGAAGATCAGATGTCAAAGGTGGCCACCGTCACTCACTAGCACACAGGAAGAAGCACCGCAGCCACACAGGGATTCTGCTCATTTCGTTTCCCGCTCACCCACCCCAGCTCCAAACTCTATTAAATACACAGAGGCGGCGAAGCCATCAAGGAGGCCCACATCACCTGGAGGAACTGGAAGGCAAAGGAAGGCAGAGGTGCTCTGGACTTCACCACCCTCAGGAGGACGGCTACCCAAGAGAAACTGAAGTATCTGCAGAGAGTAAGAAGCTCTGAAGGGAACTAACAGTTGATAGGGCACGCTACTTGAGATGTGGGCAACTACTTGGAGGAAAATAACTGCTCAAAAGAAGAAATGCTGCACAGAAAACAAACTGATTTGGTATTGGGACTAAGGAGAGTCAAACTGCAGACAAACTGAATTGAGGACAAACAGATTTGGTGTTGGGACAAGGTAGGGTTAAACTGAAGGCAAACTTAACTGGTATTGGATCAAAGGAGGATCAAACTAAATTGAGAAGGGCTATCTGAGATAGGAGGGGAGCTAGGTGGGCCGAGGTAGGGGGCTCTTAAACTGGCTATAGGACAACTACCTTTTTTTTTTTTGCTCCCCAAGCTCCAGGTCGGCCTCTCCTTGGGCCCTCTGTGCCCTTGAGCCGCACTACCCTGGTACAGCCACCTTCACCCTATATTGCAGCTCCCAGGACATAACCCTCGCGGTGGATCCCCTTCTCCGAGAGGAAGGCACCAGGGCGGCAGCACCACTACTTGCCCGGTGCCGCTTAAGGTGGTTTGTGTACTGCCTGGGGTCTCAGGCAGCGGGAGCTGGTGGCAGTCATCCGGTTGGCCTCGGGGCTCTTTCCTGTTTGCTCCCCAGGAACATGGCGTGCCACTAACGTCAGGCTTTACGCCGACGTTCGCCACACCCCACTGAATTGTGGGAACCTGTGTATTGCCGAGCCCCCAGCCTCCGCCAGGGGTCAGCATTTGCCAGTCATGTTCCTGCCCCCCCAAGAGAAGGCGAGCAGTCGTCCGACACTTCAGCCTTCTCTCCCCGGCCAGCCCTCCAGCACCCAAGTCCATTCCCGAACCCAGGTCGTTGGCGTCGCAAGCAGAAATCCAACCGCTACGCCAACAGGCCAGCGTTACAACTACCTTTTAAATGTTTTCATGACAATTTGTTTCAATGCTAAGGAAGTTTAAAGCTCTAGGAGCAGCCTGAGGTGGAAGGAAGAGATAGGAGGGAAAACTACACAAAATAGGGGCAAGCTGATTTTGAAATTGTTGAAGGACAGCTGCTTTTGATTTCTGAGTGGAATACATTGGACCCTACTAGGAGGTTGGCACACGAGAGAGGAACCAGCATGGATCAGGGGGAGGATCGTAGAAGGAGTGGTGGCAGGGTAGAGGGAACAACAGAGAGAGGCTCAGTGGCAGGGAGGGGGATAAACCGAGGAAGGAGTGCAGCAGGGGATCTAGAGGAGAGGATAGGTGGGTGTATTAGATGTGGGGCAGCCCTATTCATAAACACTCTATGGAAGTTAGGAGAGTGCCCAATTTGTCAAAAACTTGGAAGGCTGGAAGCGGAACTGGCATGGCTAAGAAGAGAAATGGAGAGGAGGACAGGAGAAGGGCGCAGGGTAGTGGACAGGAGGCAGAAGGACACAAAGGACAAGAGGATGGAAGAGGGGACCAAACAGGTGGAGTGGGAGAGAGAGGGTCAGGACAGAGGGAGGGAGCAGAACATAAGGGCACACAAACACCAAGGCAAGTGACAACATAAAAGGATATACAGAGGATTCAAACAGGTACTGGCCCTTAGCCAGGCTGCTGGAACATGAGGTGGTGGAGGGGGGAGGAGCAGAGGAAAACAGGGAGCCAAGTTATGGGAAACATGGGGATCCAGGGGCAAAGGATGGACACATGGCAAAGGTACAGGAGAAGAGTGGCAGGGGTGGCATAGTAAAAGTGAGAAAAACAAAAGGGATGAGGGGAAGATACCAAGGGCAGGAAGGGGAAAAGAGATGGGGTAGAGGAAAAAGTGGCAGAGGAAGGGGAAGGTAGTTAAAGGGAAACTGCGTTGGGGATCATGACAGGGCGGATAACCGAAGTGGGAAGGAAAGGGGAACTGACAGCGGCAAGGAGAGGAGGAAACAGCAGGACAGCATGGAGGAGGACAGGAGGAGATGGGAATGGCACATGCAGGAGTGGGGAAGGAAGGTGACCAGGTTAGAAGCGTATGGAAATCAAGAATGAGCCAGGAAAGAGATACTGAGGCATCCTCGGGGATAGCAAAGGCAAAATTGGTGATGGTATATGGGGACTCGATCATAAAGGGGAGCCATTGGTTGAGAAAGGGGGTAGCATTTAAGGGAGGATCAGTTTTCTGTGACCCAGGGATGGAGACAAGAAGAGCGCTCCCGAGAATAAAGGAGTACATTAGGTTAGTTGGAGGTAAACCACACCTAGTACTGCACCTCAGAACGAATTATCTGGCCAGGGAGAAGGTACAAAGGAGATTCTGGGAGCCAGCAAAGGGGTGTAAAGGGCCAGTCAGTTCCCTGGCTTTCTTGGAAGTCCTGCCGGTGCACTGACCCAGTACGGCTAGGCAGCTAAAAATAAAGGATTTTAACCACTGGCTGAGGCAGTGGTGCAGAAGGGAGGGATACGCATGTATAGGAGACTAGGGGGACACGTGGGTAGATGAACACCAGTACGCAAGGGACAGGCTGCACATAAATGACGAGGGAGTTAGACTGCTAAGGGAGAAACTGCAGGGGTACATAGATGAAATGCTGGGGGTTGATTTAAACTAAGAAAGGGGGAATACGAAGTTAGGGGTGGACTAGGAAAAGAGACTAATGGAACTTACCTGACTTGCACTCCCCGGCAGCTTGGGGAAAAGGATATCTTATTTATTTTTATTTATTGAAATGTTTCATCAGGAGGACACACTGAACAACAAGTTGCTCGTCTCATGGTTCGACCTGGGGGAAGGGGGTTACATAGGATTGTGAAGGATGATCAGTTAAAGTAGTATGTGGGTAGTACAAACAATACAACATTGTAAGACTGTGCAACAGTTGAAACACAAGGTATTGTACAATAAACAGTAGTGGAACATTGGGTAAATTACAATACATGTCCAAAATAATACAAAAGAACATATAAATGTACAAAACAGTAATAATGCGATAGAACCATTTATAGTGCACGAGTGTACCAGGAGCAGGCTCGAGGCAGTACGCAAGTGCTGTTGGAGTAGAAAAGATGGGGTAGGTTGTGCACACTGGTGACCCAGAAGGGCAAGTGGAGAAGAGAGGGGGAGAGGCAAGAACTGAATATGAGAAGGGGTAGTCATTTCCTAATTTCCCCTTTCAGGATGTTAAGAACCCTGCCAGGGGGGTCATAGTAGGAAGGCAGAAACTGGGGATAGGTATTAAGGAGGGTTAAAGCAGGAACAGCTGAGGGAAAGGTAATTTTGTAGGGCAGAGGTAAGGGAGTAGTTGGAGGAGGACTGTCATTTTGAGGGAGGGAGGAATGAATTCCAGATTTTAGGGAAACGATGGGCAAAACCAGTCTGACCGATGAGGGTGGAGATGCGAGGGACCGTCAAGGTGCGGGCATCATTTGATCTGAAAGAGAATGGGTGGGGGGAGGTGGAGTGGAGAGAGAGGATGAGAGATAGTAGGGGAGGGAGCCTCCCGAACCAGAATTTGGAGGTTAGTTTGGCACAGTAAGAGATGCATCTGTGAGATAATGGAAGGAGGATTAGAGAGCAATAAAGTTCACAGTGGTGGAAGCAGGAAGAGGAGTCAATAACAAAGCAGCAGAAGGAGGAGTTAAAGAGAGTGTCCAACTTGGTCAGGAAAGATTTGGGAGCAGCACCATAGACTACGTCACAGTAGTCAAAGATGGAGAGTATCATCTTCTGGACAATTTTGAGCCTCACAGTCAGCGGGATGCAACTACGATTCCTGTACAGAGTACCAAGCTTGGAGCGCAGTTTCTTCAGGACAGCATCAATATTCCCAGAGAAGTTGAGGTGCTGGTCCAGCCAAACCCCCAGATAGTCCCATCAAGGGTGTGGAAGGTGGTTAGGGCCGGGAGCCTAGAGAAGACATCAGAAGGAAGGAGAAAGAAAAAGGAGGGGACAGATGGAAGCGACTGCTGGCCAACGCCAGGAGTCTGGGAAATAAGATGGGGGACCTGTAGGCAGTGGTGGGGATGGACGACCCAGATCTGACAGCGATAACTGAAACATGGTGGGCAGAAAGCCCAGTTGAGAAGAGAAATGAGGAGCAGGGATGGGCAGGGATTAACAGAGATCCTTTGAGTCACACTAAGTAAGAGAACAGGGAAGACAATAAGGATAGGGGTGGTCTACAGACCACCAAATCAGGGGGGGATGTGAATAGGGAGAAGGCTAGGGAAATACAAGGGATCGCTGGCAAAGGGGAGATCCTGGTGGTAGGAGATCTAAACCTACCCGATGCGGATTGTGGAATCCCAATGGCTACATCAGAAAGAAGTAAGCAGCTGTTGGAATCCATGCAGGAAGCATTTATTCACCAGCTGGCCAGGGAACAGACTAGGAGAGGGGCCATACTGGACCTGGTCATGACAAATGGGGACAATGTAGAGGTTGGGGAAAATCTAGGAGATAGTGGCCACAGGATGGTAAGGTTTAGCCTTCGGGCAGGGTCGGAAAAGAGCAGGTCCACCACTAGGATACTGGACTTCAGGAAAACTGATTTTAAAAAGATGCAAGGAATTTTACAGAAGGAACTTGAAATGAAGGAGAAGGTAGAAGGCATGGAGGAGCTGTGGGGGGCAATTAAAAGGGGAATTCTGATGGTGACAGAGCAACGCACCAGGAGGGTGAGCAAACATAAAAAGAGGGAGAAGACCACTGTGGTTTACAACAGAGGTGAGGGTAGCAGTCAGGCAGAAAAGGAAGGTGTCCAGGGCCTACAAAGCTTCACAGGGAATAGCAGACAAAGAAGTTTATAAGAAGAAGCTAAAGAAAGCCAGGAAAATATTGAGGCGAGCTAAAGCAGATATGGAGGAGAAAACGGTGAGGGAGGCCTAAAGGGGAGCCAAGAAGTGTTTTAGGTATATGAGTGACAGAAAGAGAAGCAAGCAGGGGATTTTGAGACTCAAAGTGGAGGGACTATGATGGGGGGAGAAGGAAAAGGCAAATCTAATGAACAACTACTCAGGGTGGCTCAAATCAGGTAGCTAGGTGGCCAATGGCTACTTAAAAAAAATTGGTTTGGCTACCAGATTTTAAAAGTTTTTGGTCAACTCGGCTACCCGACAACAAAGTGATTCTTAAGCCCTTAAAAAGGATGGCCACTACAAATACAGTATTGGGTTGGTTACCAGATTTTGAAAGCTAGTGGCCAAACTGACCACCAGCTCACAAACTGATTTGTCCCACCCTGTGACTACTTCAACTCAGTCTTCACTGATGAGGGAGAAGGGAGAGAACCAGAGTTAAGAAGCAGAGGGAGGGAGGGCAGGGAGATAGACACAAGCCTCTTTACTAAGGGTAGGGTATTGGAGGAATTAGGAAAACCGAGGACGGACAAAGCAATGGGCCCCAAGCAAATCCACCCCAGTGTACTCAAGGAGTTAAAGGAGGAACTAGTGGCACCACTCACAAGTAAGCAATGGCCCATGACAGGGTGTGAGGTTACTGGGGATTAATCAACACCCTAGGTACATTGTGAGGCACGAGGGTGAAGCCAGAGTGTCCTCACAGCACCCAAGGTGTTGATTAATCCCCAATAACCCCACACCCTGGAGTGGGTTATTGTGCTTATAACATGGGCTCACAGTTTCAAAAACTGTATTTATTTTTTTCAAAATAAAGAAAAGTCTCCTGTGTGAATGTGGTATCCTTCCACTTAAACGGACACAGAATAAAGTAGTCCCTGCAGTAATTGTGCTGTTTTCTTTTGTTAATTTTATTGATTTTGGTGATTTTTACATGGTTTTCTCACTTCGAATAAGTTATTTGCCCATTCTATTGTACCGTGTTTGTGCTGTTCAATCGCTCAAGACTCTCCATGCCGACTGCCGAGAATTCTTCGTGATCCATCGGGGGGGTGGGTGGAAACTGCTACCATTCTGTCGGTGCAGGCAATACAGCCGCTCTCTCCCCTCAGGCCTTGCTGTCACTCAGGTCACTCACCGCACTGCTTCCCAGTGCCCGCTCCCCTGTTCCCTGGTCCGAGCACCGATACTCACGGCTTTCTAGTAACCTCTTGTCACTGCTGCTCTGGTTCCGTGCTCGCTCCCTCCTCCACGATCCATCCAGGTGGGTGGGACCTGCTCCTTGGTCCCCGCAGTGACCGCAGCAGCAAACTGGAAGCTACAGCAGGAGAGGCAGCGAACTGCAACTGTTACCGCACCGACTCGATGACAGGGAACGGAGTTCAGGACTTCAACAACACAGGGGAAGTACTCCCCGCATGTCAATAAGTTCTGACTACCAGATCCATATACCTTACAGCTAGATGTGAGCAGGGATTTCGGCTAAGACCTACTCACTCTAGCAGCTGGTATACCAGAGATTAAATGTATGGCTACGCAGAGTCAGTCCACCAATGACCTTGCATGTTTTAAGATGTACATGTTATAAGGTTATTTAATCTGTCTGTAGACATGAGGAGAGTCCGGGGACTGGAGGAGGCAGAGAGAATGGTGCCATTACACAGGAGATGAGCCAGGCAACTATCGCCGGTTTCCAGTAACCCTGTTGTCGCTGGCAGCTCTGGTTCCGTGCTCGCTCCCTCCTCCATGATACATCTGGGTGGGTGGGACCTGCTCCCTGATCCCCGCAGTGACCACGGCAGAAGACTGGCAGCTACAGCAGAAGAGGCCTCTCCTGCTGTAGTTTCCAGTCTGCATCCAGTCCAGGGATGCATAGGGAGAGGCATCACCAGTAGAAAACAAGAAGTTGTTATCCCTCTGTACAGACAGTTTGTGAGACCCAATCTGGAGTACTGCATGCAGGTCTGGAGACCCCATCTCCGCAAAGACAGACAGGGTGGAGGCTGTCCAGAGGAGGGCAACCAAAATGGTTCAGGGTCTGCACCAGAAGACATATGAAAAGAGACTAAAAGAGCTTATTATGTTTACCCTCGAGGAAAGGAGGGAGAAGGGGGGACATGATAGAAACTTTCAAGTACCTGAAGGGAATTAAAGTCCAAGAGAGTAGCATCTTACAGAAAAAGAGATGTGCAAGAACAAGGGGGCACAATCTGAAGATAGAGGGGGAAGGCTCACTGGTAATGTGAGGAAGTATTTTTTCGTGGAGAGGGTTGTGGATGCACGGAACAGCTCCTGAAGAGGTCGTGGAGTCAAAATCAGTGGGGGGAATTCAAGAATGCATGGGACAGACATGAGGCAATTCTAGTGGGGGGTAAGAGGAAGTAGGCTGTTGGTTAACTAGGATCTGCAGCATATCCATTAGGTAGAGAAATGGGCAGACTAGGTGGGCCAAGCAGTCCTTATCTGCCATCAAATTCTATGTTTCTATGGTTAGCCTTACCTCCGTAGTGGGAAAACTAATGGAAGCACTTATGGGGGAAAGGCTGGTGCAATACCTAGAGGAGGAGGTCCTCACAGACGACAACCAGCATGGGTTCACAGGTGGAAGGTTGTGTCAGACCAACCTGATTGAATTCTTTGAGAGAGTAACGGAAAAATGTGATCAGGGAGGGGCAGTGGATGTGGCCTATCTGGCCTTCGTAAACGTCCACCACAGGAGGCTAATAAGCAAGTTGGGTAATTTGGGGGTGGGGAGCAAACTAAAACTGAGTGGAATACTGGCTAGGAAGGAGAACTCAGAGGATGGTAGTAAATGGGGTACACTCAAAGGAAGGAGAGGTGACAAGTGGGGTTCCCCAGGGGTCTGCTTTGGGACCCATACTGTTTAACATATACACTGGGGATATTGCAGAGGGCCTAATGGGAAGGTGTGTCTGTTCACAGACGACACGAAGGTCTGTAACAGGGTAGACACGGGGATGAGAGGATCTAATCAGCCTGGAGGTGGTCAGCGAAGTGGCAACTTTAATTCAGCACAAAATGTAAACTCATGCAAATATGGGGCATAAAAACCCTAGAGCAAGATACTAGCTCGGTGGGGGGGGGGGGGAGACTGGAGGTCCAGAGCAGGAACAGGACCTAGGGATCACAATTTTGGATAACCTGAAGGTTAGGAATCAATGCGACAGGGCGGTGGGGACAGCAAACAGAATGTTGGCATGCATATGAAGGGGCTTTACAACAGGAAAAGAGAGGTGATCAAGCCACTTTACAAAACAATGGTCAGACCACAGCTAGAACACGAGGTCCAGTTCTGGAGGCCACACTTACAGGATGACAGGGATAAGCTGGAGAGGGTCCAGAAAAGAGCAACCAAGATGGGTCAAGGGCTACAAGGGAGGTCATACGAGGAAAGGCTGGAGGAACTAAACTTGTATAAACTGGAGTTGAGGAGGGAAGGGGGATATGGTAGAAACCTTCAAATATCCGAAGGGGATACACAGAGTGAGGGAAGGTAGCATTTTCAGGCCAAGTTAGAACAAATCCACTGGAGGTCATGCATTCAAGCTGGAAGGGGGTAGATTTAGAGATATGAGTGGGGCAGTTCTTCACAGAGAGGGTTTGGGGTACATGGAACAGGCTACCAGTATGGGTTGTGGGGGTGGATTCTGTGGACAAATTCAAAAGAGCCTGGGACAACTACATGGGGCTAAATAAAAGTAGAGAGTAAGGTACAGAAGGGCAAGATGAAACAGGCAGGAAGGGGGGTATTTTCAGTCAGACTGGATGGGCCAAGGGGTCCTTTGCTGCTAGCATGTTTCTATGTTTCTATTTGTTTCCTTATTTCTAAGGAGAGTTGCATAAATACAGGGTCACTGTTCCTTAGACTTTACCTGCTCTGGATGCTTGTCTACACCCGATAAAGCATAATCCCCTGCTTACAACATCATAATTATTTCCGCTGCAACAGACTGTGATAGAAACATAAAAATGGATGGCAGATAAGGACTGCTAAGCCGGCCACCGAGTCTGCCCACTTCCTCTACCTGCTGCAAAACACAGATCCTTCTTGATCGTCAGTTTTGTTCTCTTTCCTATCGCTCAGCTTCCACATGCATATCCCATGCATTTTTGAACTCCCCTACTGAGTTAGCCCCCACCATCTCCACTGAGAGGTTGTTCGATGCATCTACCACCCTTTCTGTGAAGAAGCACTTCCTCACATTACCCCTCAGTCTATTCCACTTTTTCTGAAAGATGCTACCCTACTGTACCTTACTTATGCCCTTGAGATATTTGAAGGTCTCTATCATATCCCCCTACTGAGGTCCTCCAGTCTCTCCTCATATCACTTTTGGTGCAGGCCCTGCACCATGTTTGCTGCCCTTCTCTGAACTGCTTCTACCCTATGTCCTTACGGAGATGCAGCCTCCAGAACTAGACACAGTACTCGAGATGAGGTCTCAATAGTGATCTGTGCAGAGGCATCACCACCTCCTTTCTTCTGCTGGCGATACCTCTCCCTATGTGCTCCAGTACCCTACTGGCTCACCTCACAGCTCCGTCATCCGATATGGTTACCCCAGATCCCTTTCCTGTTTGGGGGCTATCAGTAACACCCCCCCCAAATCCGGTATGCCACCAATGGGTTCCTGTGCCCCAAATACATGACTTTGTACTTCTCTGATTGAATCTTAGCTGCCACTCTCTGGACCATTCCTGCAGTTTACCTAGGTCTCTCCTCATTCTTTCACCCTCCTCTCATCGGACTGAGCCCCATTTACCACCACCCTCTGTGTTCTATCCCGCGACCAATTTCTAACCCAGTTTACCACCTTGGGACTCATTCTCAGACTGCCTAGCTTGTTTATAAGCCTCTTATGTGGAACAGTATTGAAGGCCTTGCTGAAATTCAGGTAGGCCACTTCCACCGCTCCCCACCGACCCACTTTCCTGGTCAACCAGTCAAGGAAATTTATCAGATTTGTTTGACATGACCTTCCCGCTGTGAATCCATGCTGCCTTGGATCCTGTGCTCCACTGGATTCAAGATTATCTACAATCCAACCCAATCCTTCTCTGCTGACATCTTGTTTGTTTGTATGTATGTATATATAAACACAAGTGGATTCTGGTAATTAGGGGAGGTGTTTCCGGAGTAGGAGTTAGACTGGGGGTCTCTGGTTAGGACAGACTTGATTGGGGAGACTAGTTGGGCCTTGTGGGCCTTTTCTGCTGACATCCTGTATGCATCCTTTCTTTTAGCAGCGATTCCATTAATTTCCCCACCACCGAGGTCTGGCTGACTGGTCTATATCTTCCAGCCTCCTCCCTGCTCCCACTTTTGTGTTGAGGGACTACTTGTGCTCTCCTCCAGTCCTCTGGAACCACTCCCATTTCCAGCGATTCAATGAACAGGGCTGCCAGTGGTGCTGCCAGCACCTCCCTAAGCTCATATAATATTCTAGGATGTATTCCATCTGGTCCCATTGCCTTGTCCACTTTCAGTTTTGCGAGTTCCTTTAGAACTTTCTCCTCTGTAAATGGACTGGTGTCCACTTCCCTCCCCTTATTGCTCCTGTCACTTAGTTGTGGTCCCTCACCTTCCCCCTCTTCTGTGAACACTGAACAAAAATACTTGTTCAGAATTGTTGTTCTCCACTCCCCAAGTCCCTTTCCACATACTCCCCTTCTTCCCCCTTCAGCCCTACAATCCCTCCTCATCTTTCTCCTTTCACTAATGTACCTATAAAAAGTCTTGTTCCCTTTCTTCACTGTCATAAACAGAACTGTGATGTCAGGTGTAGACAAGCAGCCAGCACGAATAGGGAAGAAATCACATTTTCATGCAAATGTCCTTAGCAATAAAGAAGTAAGAGGGAGAATAAAAGAAAAAAATATGAAATATAAGCTGTATTATGTCTAAATATTACATTTTTCCAAAGGTACCCCAGTGGCATCAGGTGCTCTTTAAAGAGGTCAGTTTGTATTCTGAACTCAAGAATAGTCACAACACTGACCATATTGCTAGGCAGACCGTTAAACCCATTCACCACCCACTCTGTGAAAAAATACTTCCAAATCCCCTTTCTGAAGTTCCCCCTTGCAGCCTGAGATTGTACCCCCAATGTGTGAACTGTTCATACACCTGAACAACTCTGTGGCATCCCTCTTGTAGACCACTTATGAAAAGACTCAACTCCAACACGTTGGTTGGGGAGGTTAGGCTCAGACAAGGATCCTAAATGAAGCCATCCAAAGGAACAGGATGTTGGCTGCTTCTGCACCTGATGTGAATACCAAAGAAGAGTAAACTGATGCAAGAGGGTAGGGAGTCAGTCAACTCTAGCTCCAGGTTCAAGTCACAACATAACAGGGACCATCGGCCGTATGGGTCAGGCAGTGGGACTCTCTAGACATCGGGGAACTGCTACAACAGGTCAGGGAGAGGGTGTCACTGCCTTAAGAAAGTCACTCCCAGTGGTGCAGACTATCCATCTTCAGAAATGGAGTTCTTCAGCTTGAATTTTCAACTGACAACGGCTGTGGATGAATGCTTTTGAAACTTTTTGGCTTACAACTGTGGGAGACCTGACTGGTCGAGTTAACTAAAACCAGTCGGCTCACAATTACTGTGGGAAACATAAAAACACCTGCTCTTAACTGAGGTTGGGGACTTTACCATAATACTATTTCCTGGTCTCATACCAGAGTCCAAACTGAGACAAAATCCCCCCAAAATTAACTGGGCCCATAGGTTTTAAAAAATGCCAAAATCGTGGCCACTGTTTACCTGAGGCAGAAAGGCACACAGAGTGCTACTAGTGTTTCGGCCTAGCTCACAGCTGGTTAAACTGTGATCTGCAAGGGCAGAGCCAGCAACCGAGGCATCCAGTCACGTGTCACAGCTCCTGCATAGAAGGAAGAAATCTGCCTTAAACCTTTATTTTTATCCTGAATTTTATTCAAAAACACTACGTCTGTTAAAGATTTGTTTCTAACTAGTGTGTGCTGGCTTTTGCTGATTTCTGAAATACAGAGAAACCTAGAAATGCCGCCAGAGACCCTAAGAACATTTTGAAATCAAAGCCTCAAGAAAAAGTTGCAAAACAAGGGGCAAATCAACTGACTCTCTGAGGAATAGCGAACCAGAGGTGACATTAAATTATTTACAGACCACAATGCAAAAGATACACAAGTCAATAAAACTATTAAATTCTAAATGTGAGAGTTTCTACCAAAGACTTCAGGTGGTTGAGGGTCAGGTCAAGATCCACAGCACTGAGGTCACAAATACCTTGAAAGTTGTAAGTTGAGCACTTGGGTCCACATATTCAAAACAGATGTGCAACGCATCCCTATATGCACCCGCACATCTCTGAACTTGCCATTTCCCCAAACTCCAACAGAAGCACCTCGACCTCAGAGGGCAGTTGGTCCGGAAGGTTGGCAGGTGGTTAGGAGGGGCAAATCAGGTGCCCCATCACTAAGTGCTTTCCAACATATCACCTCCACAAACCACATAAAAACTATAAACAAGTATCTGCCTCTATCTCCGAAATCAAACAAAGGGACAGAGGACACTGTAGAGCAGGACGCTGCTGCACAGGAGCTAGCACAACAAAACTCACCCAAAACAGAAAGCAAAACAAAAAACGCAAAAAGGAAATCCAAAAAACTTCTGATCATAGGAGACTCCATGATTCGGGCAGTTGATACCTATCTCCAGCCAGGGGTAATGGTCAGATGTCTCCCAGGTACATCAGCATGGAGAGACACTGACCGCATTGCTAAAATTGTTCAGGAAGCAGGAGAAAACACTAACGTCCTGGTACACATTGGGACTAACGATCTCGCCGGCCAGTTAGTTGTAGAGACCAAGGAACACCTGACCAGGCTGGGTGATAACTATCATCCATTTTGTCCTGCACCCTCCTTCTCAGAGATCCTGCCAGTCTGGGAGAGGGGGGCAGATGGACGGAAGGTCAGAGAGCGGGAGATCAAGGAGCTAAACATGTGGCTCATGGGCTGGTGCCAGGAAAAAGGACACAAATTTGTAGGGAACTGGCAACAATTTTAGGAGCGAAAGTTCTTTAAATTTGATGGACTGCATCTGACTAAGGAGTGAGTCAGTGCACTGGGGCAGAAGTTTGATGTCTTTGCAGAATATTTAAACTAGCAAATGGGGTGAGGGATGCAGCACCCGATACGTCGAATGGGAAGAACACCCCTCCCCCCCATCAGCTAGTGGTCAAACAGGAGTTTGGCATGTTTGTATTTCATTTGCATCACCAGATAAGGAAAAAAGTCTGGCTCCCTATATGATGCACAGGGAAAACGCCAGACGTCGCCCAGTAACTAACACACTGAAATCTGGCCAATGGAAAATCATGTACACCAATGCTTGCAGTCTGGGAAACAAGATCCCAGACCTGCAGGCAATAATGACAGAGGCTAAACTGGACATAGTAGCCATTAGCGAGACATGGTTTACCAGTAACCACACTTGGGAGACTTCAGCACCTGGCTATGTACTGTTCAGAGGAGACCGAAGTGCGAAACGGTTTGATGGAGTGGCCCTTTATGTCAATGAAAATATCAAAGCTACAGAAATTTAGACTACACATAAGGAGCCAGAAGAACTGTGGGTCACCCTGGAAACAGGAAATGGGACAGCCATACGAACTGGGGTTGTCTACAGGCTTCCAGACCAGGAGGAGGACACAGACACATTACTGTTAGAAGATATACAAAACATGACAGCTAAAGGGGAGATTCTGATAATGGGAGACTTCAACAGGTCAGATACAGATTGGTCAATACTAGCAGGAACATCTGCCAGAACTAGACACATAGTGGATTCCCTGCAGGGGGAGGGCCTCAAACAACTTGTACAACAACCCACATGAGACAGAGCTATCCTAGATCTAGTACTGACTAACAAGGAAAGGATCACAGATCTCCAGGTAGGTCACCTGGGGGCCAGTGACCACCACATGATATGGTTCAGTTTGGCCACTAGAACTAAATCATCCCATTCCAAGGCAAAAATGTGGGACTTCAGAGGAGTCGACTTTGATAAGATGGCCAACAGAGTTAAGCTAGCCCTGGCAAAAATAAATACAGGTGAGGGGGTACACGCAAAGTGGGCAAGCATTAAGGATGCAATACCTGAAGCAACATCCCATTGTGTTAGAAAGAAAAGTAAGTACAAAAGAAGAAGAAAACCACTTTGGTTCTCAAAAACAGTAGCAGAAAAGGTCAGAGCCAAAAGGCCGGCCTTCAGGAAATATAAGGGAATGCAGCGGGATGAAGATAGGGAGGCATACCAAACTTCCCTAAGGGAAGGCAGTAAGGCAGGCAAAGGCCCAAACCGAAGAAACACTAGCACAAACAGTAAAAGAAGGTGACAAGACTTTCTATAGATACATTAGTGAAAGGAAAAAGTACAGAGGGGGTACTACTAAGATACAAGGGGCATGTGAGGAGAAGGGCCATGTAAAAGCATCTATCCTAAATAGATACTTCTGTTCAGTATTTACTGAACAGAAGGTAGGGCAGGGCCCACAGCTCAGTACCATGACACAGGGAGGTATCATAGGTATAACTGAGCATAATAAAGACTTGTGTCCGTGGAGCTCGCCCAATCTATATTTTATTAACCTAGGGAATTGCTACCGGTCTCCAGTGTCTATCTAGATTTACCTTAAACTGATGCATTGTACTACTCCCTACAACGTCTAACAGTAGAGCATTCCATGATAAAACTGTTCTCTGGTTACACCATCTAGCTCCATTTTTTGATCTGCAGTAGTCACTTTCCAGCTGTAGGGGGTGTGATCTAGTCTCATGATACTTATCCTTTGTTTGCAGTCTCAGGAGCTCCCACAAATTGTTATTTTCCTAAGCCCTATATGTTAAACACATATCTCCCTATATCTTCTATACTCCCAATGTGTACATATCCAGCACCTGAAGTCTTGCCCAAGACATATTTTTTAACCCATCAATGGTTTTAGTGACCCGTTTCTGTACCTCTCAATCAACTGTACCTCTCCTTTCTTATATGGGGACCAGGCCTGTGCTCCATATTCAAGTATGGGTCTCACCAAGGAGGAATACAAAGGGACTATAACCTCATATTTCCTACTCTGAATATGTCTTAATATACAATTTAAGATTTTATTGCCCTTACGCGTAATGTTAGTACAGTGGGTTTTAAAAGAGAGATCCTGTGTCACAATAATTCCTAGGAGTGCACTAGTTCCTTCACAAAAGAAAGGGTCCTACAAGAGCTCGATAAGCTCAGGGTGGACAAGGCAATGGGACCTGATGGCATACATCCCAGGATATTAAAGGAGCTAAGGGTGGAACTAGCAGAGCCATTATCAGAACTGTTTAGTGAGTCTCTGAGCACAGGAGAGATCCCAGAAAACTGGAGAAGGGCTCATGTGATCCCACTCCACAGATGTGGCAGCAGGGAGGAGGCAGGGCACTACAGACCAGTCAGTCGTACCTCAGTAGTGGGCAAGATTATGGAGGCACTCATTAAGGAAAGGATAGTGCGACACCTGGAATCCATAGGAGCACAGGATCCAAGACAGCATGGGTTTACAACAGGAAGGTCCTGTCAAACTAATCTCATAGATTTCTTTGACTGGATAACCAGAGTGATGGACCAAGGGGGAGCAGTTGATGTCGCCTACCTTGACTTCAGCAAAGCTTTCAATACTGTTCCACATAGAAGATTGATTAATAAGCTGGGTAGGCTCAGAATTGGGTCAGACATTGGTCAACTGGGTGGCAAACTGGTTGACGGGTAGAAAACAGAGAGTGGTGGTAAATGGTATACAGTCAGAAGAGATGCAAGTCACAAGTGGGGTACCTCAGGAATCAGTCTGGGGCCAGTCCTCTTCAATATCTTCATCAGTGACATTGCAGATGGACTGGAGAGTAAGGTTTGTCTGTTTGCAGAGGACACCAAGATATGCAACAGAGTAGATGATCCAGATGGGGTGGGCAGAATGAGAAGAGATCTGGATTAACTGGCAAATTGGTCAGAAGAGTGGGAACTGGGGTTTAACACAAAGAAGTGCAAGATCATGCACATAGGGACCCCTGACACCACCTATAGGCTGGGAGGAGAGTTGTTGGCAGTCACAAGGGAAGAAAGAGACTTGGGCATCATCATCACAGATGACCTGAAATCATCCAAGCAGACCACTAAAGTAGTGGGTAAGGCTAGGGGGATGTTGGGGTGTATTAATAGGGGTATCACAAGTCGTAAGAGGGAGGTAATAATCCATCTTTACCAGACACTGGTTAAGCCCCATCTGGAGTACTGCATGCAGTACTGGAGACCACACCTTCACAAGGACATTAACCAAACTGAGGCAGTCCAAAGAACAGCAACCAAAATGGTGCAGGGAGTGCATCAGAAAACATATAAGGACAGATTAACGGAGCTCAATATGTATACCCTAGATCAAAGGCGGGAGAAAGGTGATATGATGGAAACATTCAAACATCGCAAGGGCATTAAAAAGGTGAAAGAATCTAACATGTTTCAATACAAGAACAAGCATTTGTCAATGCCGAACGTTCGGTTGCTGGTATTTGCATTGGTATCTGGCATTTATGCATGCCCCACCCCCCCAATTGTATCCATGTCCCTTCAGCATCCATATCCCAACAAACTACCTCTTTTCAATTCCTCTCGGATCTCATTAACATTCCACCCTCATACTTCTTAAGTGTCTGTCTTAGGAACCCTAACGCCCTGGCTGTGCTCAAGGGTACGAGCCTGTGTGGAAATTGAGCAACCCGTGCTTGTAACAGTCATTCAGTGGAATTATTTCACCAAATTTTCAACATAGGCATTTTTTTTGTCACCTCTGGTCATGTACACTGTCACTATGATTTTCTTACTGTGTACCGAACACTGATTTCCCACATTGACCACGCTACTGAATGTCAGAAGTGCGAAAACACATTTCGGCCAGGATGTGAAAAATGACAGCTGTACTGGTCATAAGGAGATGTGGGAAAATGCCAATGTTGAAAATCTGGAGTGGAAATATTACAAATTCACAAACGTACGAGTGTGCGTAGAAACTGTGCAACGCACGCTTGTAACACAGCCATTTTATGGACTTTTGCCACCAAATTTTCAACATAGGCATTTTAGGACCTCTGCTCATGAACGCTTCACTATGACTGTCTTACTCTGTAGCGAACACTGATTTCCAGCAGCGACTGCACCAGAAGCGCGAACACACATTTCGGCCAGGATGTGAAAAATGACAGCTGCACTGTTCATAAAGAGGTGTGGAAATATGCCTATGTTGAAAATCTAGAGTGAAAAATATTACAAATTCGCGAACTTACGAGTGTGTGTGGAAACTGCGCAACACACGCTCATAAAACAGTAATTTTTTTGAATTTTTTCCACAAATTTGCAATACGGGCTTCTTAAGAGCCCACCTCATGAACACAGACACTGTAATTTCATTAATCGGTCCCAAAAGGTGAGTCCGCGCAGTGACCGCAAAATCAACTTTTGGGGCTGAATAACGCCATGCCAGTGAATGAATTCATGAGAAGGGGTGTCAAGAACCCCATGTTGAAAATTTGGTGCCAAAAGTCGAAAAAATGGCAGAGATTTCCACCTAAGTTGGAAAAACCCTATTTATGCCATTATATAGCTTACCGGCATTTCCTCAGTTCGCGGTTGGCTTTGAAGAATGCAGATATGTTCCCGGTCCACGAAGACTGTCGCGCTGGCTCGGAGGCAAGTTGGGAGGGAGGGGAGAGGCGGTGGGTAAGCAGAGGTGGGTGCGGGTTAGGGAGGTGGGCAGGGACTCAGTGAGGACAGTTTTTCTTCTTTCACAGGACTTAAAAAAAAAAAAAAAGAGCTTTTGGCACGCTGGGGTGGGCTCCCCAGCATGCCACCTCACGTGTTTGCTGCGGGACTGGGCACCCCGAGCGGTCATACAGTGTGCCACTGTGCGTGGGGGGGGGGGGCATGAGCACGCTGGGGTGGGCTCCCAGCCTGCCAACTGGTTGTTTGTTGGGGGCTGCAGCCGACGGTGGAATGGGCACCCCTGTCAGCCACACAGTGTGCTGGGGAGACACATGAGCCAAGTAAGCATTAAGACACAATGAAGGTGGCATCTAATGGGGGATTAATGCATGGTTGGGAGTGCCTACAACAGCCCAACCATGCATTAATGCGTTAGACACCACCTTTGGAGTGGCTGAATGCGCTTGTAACATGGCAAGTGCAAGGCAACTATTAGTTGGATATAGTGTTTTTCTCTATCAAACCCAAATGAAGAGAACAGGTCATGTAAATTACAGATTCATACTTCACGTCTCTTACTTTGCATAGCTGTGTCTCACAGCCCACAGCCCACACACAGTAGTCTGGTGGGTTCCAATTTATGCGACGTTACAACTTTGCTTTTTGTACGAACAGTGACATTACATTATTATGACCACTGCAAATTTCCTACTTCTACTCGGCTGCTGTGCTGATCATACGTTTTCAGCTGGCGTTCATCCCGTGCTGCACTGTGGGCACAATGTATTCCCTGAATTCTTTAGTGTGCGACAACACTCGCAACACTTTTTTCAGCTTGGTGTGGGGCACAGCGTTCACTGTTCCGACCAACAGGTGGCGCTTTGCAGGTACTACCCACTTTTCTGTCTCTCTCACTACTGTGAGTTGCATTTTGACCTCTGTATTACTCGCGCCACCTATTGGTCAACATCGCTCTATGATTATGATTACCCAGTTCTTAGTTTTGACGCGCGTTCACGATCTGAACACGGCATTACTGCTGGATTAATACCCGCCTGACTTTGTGTCACGAGTTGTGTTCTGACCACTCACCTTTCTCTATTCCACTACACCTTTTAATGCCATATTACAAGGGGGACTGGGCACCCCCCTTGACACACAATGTGGGGCCAGGGAGAACACTAACGAGGGAAGGGGAGGAGATTAGCAGAGGGAGGAAGCGGGAGGGATTTCATGCCGAGCTGTGCATGACAGCAGTTTGGCTGACATAGGTAAGCAAATTGCATACACGCTACCACCGCTGACTGCAGCTGACCTTTTCTTAGAAGTGAAGACCAACAGCCGAATTGCTGTCATACAGAGCTCAGCATGTATTGGTCCCCTAGGGTAGTGCCTGCTACATTGAGCACTGCACTGGCAAGGAGGGTTATACACCTCCAAAAGTCCTACTGTTGCAAGACGTTCCTTGCACAAGTGAACGTAAAAATTGCATGACAAGAGGACACAGCATGAGATTAGAGGGAGGCTGATTAAGGGGTAATGTGAGGAAGTTCTTTTTCAAAGAAAGGGTGGCGGGTGCATGGAACAGCCTACCTCAGGAAGTGGTGGATATGAATACAGTGCAGGGCTTTAAACAGGCATGGGAAAGGCATAAGGGAGCAATACAGAGGAGTATGAATAGATAGGCCATTGACAGAGCAAAGGTCGATGGCACATTCATAAGGCAGAAAAAGAAATGGGCAGACTGGATGGGCCTTGCGGTCCTTATCTGCCTGGCAGGCAGGGAAAGCCAAAGCAGGTTAAAAAGGCACAGGAAAGGTAGATTAAAGCAAAGAGTGTGGGGCTGTCTAGTTTTATTCACAACTGGCAGCCAGGCAGGGAAAAGCCACAGACTTACTGAAAATAAAACAGGGATTAGATAAAGCAGTGTGAGGGGTTGTGTGTAAGTGGGGGGCTCAGGGCTGTGTCTTTTTCACCTATACTGTGACACTAGTCTCCATCTGATTACACAGCTTGACTGAGCAATATCTGTCTGAATTTCACCTCTTCCTACAAAAATGACAAATAATTATAACTGACAGAGTGTGTGCGTTTGCTCTGAGTCAAGCTGCAGATTCATAAACAATAAATAAATCACAGCCACTGACTGTGATTTAAGCCGGAGTGTGTGGGACAACCAGGCAGGAAATGCAACTGAAAACAAGCATTTGTCAATGCCGAATGTTTGCTTGCTGGCATTGGCAGTGGTAGTGTAGAAGTTACAGAGCTGCGTAATAGGAATGGCAGTGAAGTACTGAACTGAAGCCAACCCCACCACCACCCTGCAGAGAGTGACAGGCATTGGGGTGTGCCTTTGGGTCATCAGGCATAACGACCACGCCATTTCACCACACCTACCCTGCAGACACTGACAAGTGTCACGGTGTGCTTGGGGTCTTTGGCCCTTATGCGCACCCCATTCCATCAGGAAATACGGTGAGATGGGTGCGGTATAGGAGAATGGGGTGAACTTTGGGGCCGAAGAGTCCAAGGCATACCTCAATGCCTCTCACTGGCTGCAGGGTGTGGAATGGTATGAGCATTACAGGCAAGAATCCCAAGTCACATCCCTGATGCCTGTCATTCTCTACAGGGTTGGGCGTTATGGTTGGAAACCCTAATACCTCAGGCATTCTAGGGTTTTAAATAATTGATTAGCGGTTTGTTTTTTTCTTGGGACAATGCAAACTGTACAGAAAATATTTATATAGGTTTTCTATAAGTGTTATGTTTGTTAAACACAATTAGGCAAGTACTATGCATTTTCACAATGTTTTAGCATTTTTATGAGCAAAACGCTAATCAATTTTTGGAGTTAAATAAATCCCTGCATTCGTTGGTATTTTCACTCCAAATTTTCAACGTTTTTTTTTTTGTGACCCCACCTCATGAACAGTGGCAATATCAGTTTGTTAGCCGACAGCTGCTTATGCACGACTACTACAGCATTTAGCACCACAGGTGCAAAAACATTCCTAACAGGATGTAAAAAATGATAGCTATACTGTTCATGGGGAGGTGTAAAAAATGGCAATGTTGAAAATCTGCAGAAAAAATATTAAAAAAACTGGTGAAGTCACGAGTGTGCACAGAAACTGTGCAACGCACACCCGTAATGTAATTAGTTTGGGGATTTTTTTTACAGCAGATTGTCAACACAGGCATTTTGGGACCCCCGATCATGAACAGTGTCACTGTGATTTTCTTTATCTGTCCCGAACAATGATTTCCCACAGCGACCACGCATCTCTGCGCTAAAAGTGTGAAAACACATTTCGGCCATGTTGTGAAAAATGACAGCTGTACTGTTTATAGGTGTAACCCCCTTGCAAATGGGGGTTCCTAAAAGCTTCCCAGGAGCTCGTTTAAATGCTCCCTGCCAGGCTGGCGTCCTGCATTTTAGCAGTTTAAGTGTGATCGCCAGGAGAGCTATCAAGGCCTCCGTGCCTGTCTTTTTAAGAGCTGCCTAACTCGCAGTCTTGATTAATCTGTGAAGGGGTTTGAGTGTTACCCTGCTCGAGTCCCGCCCGGGCTACTGGATAATTGCCCCATTTCTGCCATCGTTAAATTGTGCAGAGGGAGCTTCCCCGGGAGATGTAACTGCCTGCTGGGAATAATTTAGGGTGATAAATGAGAATGAAGTTGTTCTAACCTGTTTTTCCTTTGCAGCAAAGACTGTTCTGATTCTCCCCTTCATTTTGGTCCAGGACTGCTGAATTGGACCAATCAGTACCTCGGGACCCTACAGAGTCGGCTGACCAATAGAGGCGCTGCTTGTATTTTGGGAAAGGTATTCTGGGCTATGGCGCTTTTCCGCACCACTGAGAGCAGGAGCAGTTGATTGGCAGGTGCTGCTAGCCAATGGAAGCGGGTAGCGCCCGAACTGAAGGGAGAGCCCCTTGCTGTTGGTGGCAGATGCGTAATGGCTGGGGAGAAGGAAGGAGCTGTGTGCTTCTGCGCTGGTGGAGTGTTCGCGCAGGAAGCGCGTGAAGGCCAGAGGCGGCCGCTGTTGCCGTTGAGTGAATTGGACTAAATCCGCTGTGTGCGGTCGGAGGAGGCTGGTGCCAGCCCAGCTACCCACCAGGCTCGACCTGTTGGAGGACTGGAAAATCTTCTGAATCGCACTCTGTGCTCTGGAAAGTTGAAACTGCCGCTGCTGCACCTTAGCAGGCTGAGAGTTCGTGTGAGCCTTGGAAGCTACAGCCTGGTGTGGTACCCCTCTGGAGTTGCCATATAAATGTGTGAGGAGGCTGGTGAAACTCAGGCTCAGCCCTGCCAGTGGTGCAGAAAAGTACAGTTACGTAAGAACTTACTGTAACAGCAGATCTTCAAGAACAGCTCTTGCAGCAGGTAACACCATTAGGACTGAAGCCGGCAGGTGTCAGGACCCCACAGAAATCTTCTAGCTAGCAGTCTTCAGCAGGGACCGCCTCCGACGTCGGTCCTGCCCCCGACGTCAGACGTAGTACATAAGGGCGGGTCGCCAGATTCCCCAGTTCTCCCTTGAGACTCCCGGCAGGATGACATCAGAAGGGAGACCGAGGATCCGCCATCAGAAGGAAAGAGCTTAAGCTCCTGCCAAGGCCTGGTAGGCCATACCTCCTCCAAGGGGGAATGGTGGGCGGGAAGGTACCTGCTGCAAGAGCTGTTCTCGAAGATCTACTGTTACGGTAAGTTCTTACGTAACTGTACTATCTTACTTCGAAATACAGCTCTTGCAGCAGGTAACACCATTAGGACCGATTCCCAAGCAATAGCGCCTGTAAGCATTCTGGGGGAGGAAATTAGGAGAGATCTTGAACAAGTCCTGACTCTAGGACAGGAGACCCTGTAGAACGGCCAGGCGAAACGGCTCTCCGCCGTGATGTAATATCCAGGCTATAGTGCCTAATAAATGTGCACAGAGCTCCAAGTAGCTGCAGCACAAATGGCCAAGGTGGAGACGTTACGCAGTGCTGCAAAGGAGGTAGCCACCCCCGTTGTCGAGTGGCCCCGGACTGTACCCGGGAGGGGCTTATGTTTGTTGTTGTAGCAAAATGAAATACACTGGACAAGCCAGCGAGAAAGGGTCAGCTTTGAGACTGGTTGGCCCAGCATCCTCTCAGCGAAGGAAACGAATAGTTGATCTGACTTGCGAAGCTGTTTAGTTCTGTTCAGGTAGAACCTTAAGGGGCGGTGAACATCCAGGGTGTGAAGCAACGCCTCTCCTCTATTAGAGTACTTGGGGAAATACACAGGCAGATCAATGTCCTGGTTGAGGGTGAGGGCAGAGACCACCTTAGGCAGGAATTTAGGATTCATCCTCAGAGACACTCTGTCCTGGTGGAAAATTAAATAAGGCTCCTTGCACATGAGAGCATGAAGCTCGGAAACTCTCCTTGCTGACGTGACAGCAACTAAAAATAGCGTTTTCCACGACAGACAACGCAGCTCGCAATCCACGGCAGGTTCAAAGGGGGGAAGCGTGAGTTGTTCCAGGACAAAGTAGGTCCCAAGGAGGAACAGGATCCTTGATGGGTGGCCTAGGTGTAACACCCTCTCAGGAAGTCTTGAGAGCATCAAGCTGTGCCACTGTGCTGTCCCACGAGTGGTATAGAGAAATCGGCAGAGGTGCACTTTAATGGAGGAGTAGGCGAGACCGAATGAAATAGGGAAAGCAGGTATTCCAGCACCACTTTCACGGGCATTCTAAAGGAAGAGCGGCGTGCCTCGGACCATAAGCAAAAACAGCGCCACTTCATGGCGTCGTCGCATCATTACGGGCTTTCTGGCAGTGAAGGACTTCAACCACCTCTTAGGACCCCATATCGCATAATGGCTATGTCTCTAGGAGCCATGCATGCAGGTTCAGTGAGCGTAAGTCCGGGTGGACTAGTGAACCTTCCTCCTGAGACAATAGATGGGAGCTGAAAGGCAACGGAACTGGAGGTTCCCGGGACAATTGCGTCAGCATGGGGAACCAGATCTGTCTGGGCCAGAAAGGCACTACCAGGATCACTGTTGTGTGCTCCCTGCGCAGTTTGAGAAGAACTCTCTGGATCAACGGGAAGGGAGGGAAAGCGTAGAGGAATCTGTCCGCCCAGGAGAGGGACAACGCATCTCATCAGAAAACACCAGGCCCTGGATCTAGCGAGCAAAAATTGGGCAGTTTTGCGTTGGATGGGGAAGCGAACAAGTCCAATTCTGGAGTTCCCCATCGAAGAAACAGCTCCTCCACTACCTCCTGAAGAAGTTCCCATTCGTGGACGCTGGCCTGGGAACGACTTAGGCCGTCTGCGATTGTGTTGTCCACTCCGGGAACATGGACTGCAATCAGGCTCGCGCCGTGTCAAATTACCCAATCCCACACTCTCATAGCTTCCCTGCAAAGGGGGTAAGAGTGTGCGCCTCCTGTTTGTTGAGATAATACATCACCGCCATGTTGTCTGTCTGAAGCAGAAGAGTAGTACGGATTTCTGGCTGAAAAGGTCTGCAGGGCGTAAGGACCGCCCTCATCTCCCTTGCGTTGATGTGGAGTGGGCTTCCTGAGGTCCATGTTCCTGGGACCTCACCCCGTTCAGGTGCGCTCCCCACCCCAGCCTTGAGACGTCTGTGGAGAGGACTGCCTCCGGGGACGGCATTGTAAACGGGACGCCCGCAGAAAGTGTCCTTGGGTCTAGCCACCATTGCCAGTCTCGAATCACGGCGTTCGTGATTCTGACCGGGTGCTGCATGTGGTATTGCCTTTGGTCCCACTGCACCTTGAGTATCCACTGGGTTACCCGCATGTGGAGCCTTGCCAAATGGACGGTAGGAATGGCCGCAGCCATGTGCCCGAGCAAGCGAAGGACCAACCTGGCGGGGACAGTCTTCTTCGCCGAAGATCCTGATGAGGGATCTGATGTGTTCAGCTCTTTAAATCCGGGAAGAAAGACTTTCCTTGAGGTGTCCAGAACTGCACCTATGAACTGCAGCTTCTGGGACTGTGCGGAGAGACTTCTAGTAGTTGATAAGAATGCCCAGAGACTGGAACAAATCCTGGGTGCTCTGAATAGCCAGCAACAAGCGCCTCTTTGGAGGCGGCCCGAAAGCCAGTCGTCCAGGTGCAGGAACACGTGGTGTCCTGTCTCCTTGAGGCGCTGCCACGACTGCCATACACTTGGTAAAGACCCTGGGGGCCAAAGACAGTCCGGACGGAAGAGCCCGGAACTGAAAGTGGTGGCCGGGAAACTCGAAGTGCAGGAACCTCCTGTGCGCTCGAGCTACTGGGATGTGCAGGTAGGTGTCCTGCATGTCCAGGGACGCTAAGCAGGCACCCTTCTTCAGCATGGGAATGAGTCCTTGGAGGGTCACCATGCGAGAAAGTTTGTAGGCGACCGACATGTTGAGGTCGCTGAGGTCCAAGATTGGACGGAGGTCCCCTGTTTTCTTCGGAACCAGAAAGAAGTGGGAATAGTATCCGGATCCTATCCGGTTCTCTGGGACATACTCCACCGCTCCCTTTTGCAGGAGCGCGAGTACCTCTTGCCTGATGAGTGATCTGTGCTGACCCGAGTAACGGGAGAGCAGAGGAGGCCTTGTGGGTGGCTTGTCCACAAATTCTATAAAGTGGCCTCTTTAGGCCAACTGAAGGATCACGTGTCAGTGGTTATGGACTGCCACCCTGGCAGGTGGTCCATAATCTTGACCCCGACCTTAGTGTCCCGTTGATCCTGAGGAGGCGGGGCGGGAAGAGTCATGCTGTGGCGGCTGAAGGACCAGCAGGCTGGGCCGACTTAGCTGTCGTTGGCTCGGCCATGCAGCGACTTCCCCTGTGCTGTCGCGGGAAAGGAGCCCCTCTGTTGCGGGCCGGCGCGGGACTGCTGTCTCTGCATCCGGCCTCAAAAACGGCTTTGGTTCCTACAAAAGGAACTAAGCTTGGGTCTGTACATGGCCTGGACAGACTGCACCGCCTTCCCGGCCTCTTGAAGTTTGGTGAGGACCTTCTCCGAGGACTCACCAAAGAGAACTTCTCCATGAAACAAGGCGTCCAGGATGTTCTTCTGGACATGCGGGGTGAATCCGGAGACATGGAGCCATGAGTGTCTCCGGAGGCATACGCCTGAAGCTGCCGCTCTGGCCGAGGAGTCCACGGAATCATACGTGGTTCGCAGCACCTGAGTTCCCACGTCCGAACCCGTACGAAGGAGTTGCAGCAACTCCTCCTTCTGCTCACCTTCTGGCATCTTTTCCGCCAGATCCAGTCCCTGCTCCCACAAGGCGTTTTGGAACTGTACCATGTGGGTCAAGTAGTTGAGGGATCTGATGGCACAGGTAGCGGATGCATACATGCGCCTGCCCATAGCGTCCAGCTGCTTGGACTCTGGGTCCGGTGGCAGGGTGCTCAAATGTTGCGGCCTCTGGGACTGGTCATGAGAGGCTGTAATGACCAGAGAATCGGCCAGAGGGTGTGATGCCAAGTACTGGTCCTCCCTAGGGGCCTTGTACAGGCGGTCAGCTTTCTTTGCATCGCGAGGCAGTGTGGGCGTTTCCATGCTGCCTTGGTGGCGTCACGAAAGTGTCCACCAAGGGTGGCACCACCGCAGCTTTGGATCTTTGCGAAGATATCTGGCAAGGCGTAATCTCTCAGGGTCTAGTTCCTCTGCGTCCCAGCCCATGTTCTCCTGGATATGCCTCATAATCTCTGAGAACGATGGGTCATCCGGAGGAGATCTCGGAAGCTCACGTGGGTCCGGAGATGGGACGTTGATCAGAGAGGGGGATCTGGATCCGTCAGAGAAGTCTGCTCCCGTGTCCTCCGTCGAAGGCGAATGACGGCATCTTCTGGGTCTCCTGGGGCTGGGTGACCCTGAAGAAGATCTGGACGGAGGTCTCCTTTTTTCTGGTCTACCCCTAGGAGGATTCGCAGGCTCCTGGGGAGAAGGTACTCGGCCCGCAGCCCTGGGTGGAGCAGGGGGCGCGGGGTCCGACTGAGTCGCAGGTGGAGGAGGAGGAGGTGTGGGAACCACATCCCTTTTTATGGTATCCCACCAGTAGGTAAACAACTCCTTGACCTCGGATATGCTGAGGCCGACAGCGGACCGGGCGCGATGGCTCGTCGGCGGGTTCAGCGTCGGCTCCCCAGGGGTCTCAGGTTCCGGGGAGGGTTTCCTGGGGGGTGCGACAGGACCGGGTTCGCCCGTCTGGTCCTCGGGCTGGGTCAGCTCCTCCTCCGTGATCGCCCCCTGACCGACGTCGGTGGGAGGCATAGGGGTTCTCTTCTCAGTAGGTATGGATGTCGGTCCCCCGGCCGGCGTCCGTGGAGGCAAAGGCCTAACCGGCGACGGGCGGGCCGGTGTCGGGTCCGACGATCTCTTAAGTGAAGTCAGCTCTTTGGTCTTCCGCTGGGGAGGAGGAGGGAAAGAGACTGACCTGGCATCGGGTTCCAAATGGCAGGAACCGGACTTGTGATGGTGATGACGGTCCCCCGACCTTGACAGGGCCTTAGTAGCCGGAGAAGAAGAAGGTCTGGAGGTCTTGGCCTGCGGAAGAGAGGAGGAACCCGAAGGAGTCTTCACCGCTGCAGGGGAGGCTGAGGCGGGCCAGGAAGGGGAGCAGTTGGACCGGGGCCGAACTACAGAGTCAGAGGCCCCACACGGAACCTGGATCTCACCCTCTCCTATGCTTCTCAAGGTGTCTCTGGGCCTTGTCAGAAGATTCCCCCTTGGAGGCTGCGTCCATGGCTTTAATCTTTTCCTCGAGCAGGAACGCCTGAAGGGCCTTCTGGCGACGGAACCGGGTCCGGCTATTGAACCCCTGGCAGAAGGAACAGGCCGGGTGTCGTGGTCTGGGCCTAGGCACGGACGCGGGCGAATCGCGGGTCTTTGAGCGGATTTGCTTCCATGGCGCACTTGGATGGATGGCCTTCCACGGAGGTTGGAGAGGACATCAGATAGCAACTCATGAAGAAACAAACTTTTTCTAACGGAAGAACTTAACCAGGCATCGCGCTAGAAGCGAACCGAAGGGTCGAGACATACTGCGTCGTGACAGGAAAGAACTGGGGAATCTGGTGGACCGCCTCCTTATGTACTCGTCTGGCGTCGGGCGGGACCGGCGTCGAGATGGTCCTACTGAAGACTGCTAGCTAGAGATTTCAGTGGGGTCCCTGACGCCTGCCGGCTTCAGTCCTAATGGTGTTACCTGTTGCAAGAACTGTATCTCGAAGTAAGATCCGTTGCTTGCTGGAGTTGTGAGTATAGAACCAGGGTAGCTCCCTGCTAAGTTTCTGCTAAGTTGCATCAGTGTCTCAAGTTGTTTTATTACACCTACGCCTGACCACCAAACTGCTATTTGGTGTCTCGACACAATCCTATAACCCCACATGGAGCACCCCAAAAGAGTGGCAACAGAATAAGAGAAGGAGGACCAAAGACAGCCCCCTCTCCCCATCTCTGGCAGCCCTCATGAAACTCCTGCTCTTTCTATTGCTCTGTATTGGTAACGTGGAAATCAACCCAGGACCCCCTGAATGTATTACCTCTCCAGCAGACCTAACCTCAATTAAAGGCCTCAGTCTTTTGCATATTAATGTATGCAGTCTGTTGAAAAAACTTACACTGATACAAGCCTGGGTTGCCCATACCTTGCCAGAGTTTCTCGTGGTATCTGAGACATGGCTCAAACCCACCACAGCAGACAGGGATGTTAACCTACCCAACTATCAAGTTATTCAGAGCGGATCGCCAAACAAGGGGCGGTGGAGTAGCTATATATGCAAAATCCGGTATACCTGTATCCTGTATTGCTGCAACCTCTATGCCCAAGGAATTTGAATGCCTATCCCTAAAAGTCACTCTCCCCAATACAGCAGCTTTTCAGCTAGTTGGATGCTACAGACCCCCTCTGCTGACCTCAAGCTCTTATCCCACCTGGGGAATCTGCTCAAGCCCAGCACTGAAGAAGTCATTATTCTAGGTGACCTGAATTTCAACTGGCTTACCCAGGCAGCTGCACATCTGGTATCATTCTGTGATACACATGGGTTCACACAACTAATTAATGAGCCAACAAGAATTAATGCAAGGAATAGTAATAACAGCACACTACTTGATATCATGCTAGTGAATAAACCCCATCTATTCACACATGCTAGAGTGCTTTTCAGCGATATAAGTGATCACTGCCCCATCGCAGGGTAAGATCTTCCAGCAAAACAACAACCCCTGCAAAATTCCTAATGAGGAGAACCAAGAAAAACATCAATATTGAAGGATATCTGCATGATCTAGCTCACTCTCCAAGCTGGCAAGAGTTTTATTTTGCTCATTCTGTGGAAAAAGCACAGCAGGTGCTAAATAGCATTATAATAAGTGCCCTTAACATCCATGCCCCAATCTCTAGTATCCGAACCAAAAAAAATCCTGTTGTTGGTTTTCAGCTGACCTCAAAGCTGCACTGCTGGAGAGAGACAAACTCTGGAAAATGGCAAGAAAAACCAAGAATGCAAATGACTGGATGATCTTTAGGAAAGCCAGGAATAGATGCACCAAGAAAGTTAGGGATGCAAACGCTGCCTTCTGCTTGGCTGAGCTTGACTCCTCCTATCATAATCCTGCTAGGTTTTGGGGTACCATCAAGCTTATGGTTGGGCAGGATTCTAGCACCTCCCTACCAACTCAATTACACCACAGTAATAGCCCTATCTCTGGCAAAATGGAAATTCTGGACGCCTTCAATAACCACTTCGCAACGGCTGGCCTTGCCTTTGACACCTCTCCAGCTAACCTGCTGCGTGTACAATTAAGTTCCCAGTACACTGGTGCTGAGAGAGCGGACTCTTCCTTCAGCTTCAAATCTGTACTGTTGAAGCAAGTAGAGGAACTACTATGGCAGCTGGATATCAAAAAAAGGGCAGGGGCAGACTCTCTGGACCCTTACTTTCTAAAGATTGCATCCCATGTACTTGCAGTCCCCCTAACACATCTCTTTAACCTATCTCTAAACTCTGGTTCTATTCCCACACTGTGGAAGACAGCCCAAGTGGTTCCCCTTCTAAAATCAGGGGACCCTATGGACCTTAATAATTACAGGCCCATTTCCATTCTACCAGTGCTATCCAAGATGCTGGAGAAATTAGTGAGTACCCAGTTAAGGGAATATCTTGACGATGCTAACCTCCTGAATCCAGCTCAATCTGGATTCAGGGCCAAGCATAGCACTATCACTGCACTAGCCAAGGTCACAAATGACTGGCAAACCGAATTAGATAAAAAGAATAATGTCTGTGCAGTATTTCTTGATCTGAACAAAGCATTCGACACTGTGGACCACGCGCTTCTACTCTCTTCCTTGCACTCCATTGGCCTAGATCCACCCTCCCTTAAGTGGTTCAGGTGTTATCTTACCAGTAGGTCACAGCAGGTAAAAGCTGAAGGTGACCTATCCCCATTAAAACCACTGCTAAGAGGAGTCCCCCAAGGTTCTATCCTGGGTCCTACCCTTTTTGCCATCTATATAAATAATATTGATTCAACCCTCACCAAATCCTCTGTACACCTCTTTGCCGATGAAACTGTTTTGCATGTCAGCAACCCTTCTTCTGCAGCTGCCCGTGAAATCCTACAAACAGAATTCTCCTTGTTACAGTATCAGCTACTTGAGAAAAAGCTTCTGTTAAATGCAAAGAAAACAAAAGCAATGATGTTCACAAATCAAAGCTCCACCAGCACCTCCTCTTCAATCATTCTCCCCCAGTTATGCACTATACTTGGAGAAAATCTGGAGTATGTAGAAAAATTCAAATACCTAGGTGTGTGGATTGACAGCAGACTCGACTTCACTCATCATTTAGAAGAACTGCTAAAAAAGCTTCGCCAAAGGCTTGGCCTTTTCTATAGATTAAAACCCTTCCTAAACAGAGATTCAAAGATGAGGTTAGTCCAGGCGATTTTTCTCTCAGTTGCTGACTATGCAGACTTCCTTTATAGTCACTGCCCCATCTCCTACCTACACAAGTTGGATACCTTATACCATAAAGCAATAAGATTCATAACATATCTGCCATCTAATACCCATCAGTGCTCTCTTTATGCTGCAGTTGGATGGGTTTCCCTACACCTCAGAAGGAACAGAAATGCAGCTCTATGGACTTACAGAGCGTTATCAAAAAAACTTCCAAACTATATTCTGGACTGCTTCACCCAGACCATTCCTAGTTCCTATACCCTAAGAAGCAACAACATCATCCTGTTAAAATTGCCCAAATTCAACACCCGGCTAGCAAGGGCAGCAATCAGCTATTCTCTAGCTATAGCATGGAACACCCTACAAAATCCTAAACTGTCCAATCTTATACCAATTGCATCCTTTAAACAGCGTTGTACAGTTTTCTTCACAGAGAAATGCAGTTATACCCGCAGAGCTAGCTTTGTCATCTCACAATCCCTCCCAAAAATTCACCTTATATGGCATAATCTTTGTTCTTCAGTTCTCCCTCCCAGGCAGACACCCCATCTTATGGCACCCAGTAATACCTTCCACGATCCTAGTATTACATTATGCTGTGTGTTTGCCATGGCCCCTCCACTGGGATATGTATATCCTGTAAATATTAGCTTAACTTTCCTATAACCCATTTTATCATGTGAATTTTACTGTACATCACTGTGTTTATGTTTTTTTTCCCCTGTATGTATAACTGTTTATATAAGTGTATTGATGTATCTGTTGTGTATCAACTGTTGAACCTTGACCTCATCAGGTCCATCTTGTAAATGAGCCTTGCTCAATGATGCTCGCCTGAATAAATAAAGATTTGATTGATTGATTGACTGATTATACTGCTGGCCGCCTTGCTGAATCTTCTTTTCATTCTGACCGTCTCAGTATTGTAAAGGCTATCTGTGTCAGGGCCCCAACCACCTGCCACGGTGGACTAGCCATTAGGGCTTGGGTACCCTGGGACAGTAAATATTAGGTTCAGGCCTGTGCACAGAGCCCTAGGTAGACAGGTATAGTGATAAGCCAATTAACCTGATTTCCCCCCTGTCCTGGTTACTCCCCCTTGAATAAATCAGATTGTCTGTTCTGCAACTACACCCTGGCTACTGTGTACATTACTGGTGAACTGCTGTATAGTGACTGTGATAAAACTGTACCTTACTTTACAGGGGACCCCCGAAGTGAGTTGAGAGATACTAGCTGGGGGGTAAGTGAACTGGGGAAAAGCACTGTGGGTACCCCGAGTGAGCCACTAGCAGGACGAAAGGGGGGTTGCAGTAACCCAGAGGGCTGTGACAGAGACAATCTCGACAGTACTAACCCTGATCTCTGGGTGGAGGCACCCGTCAACGGATCTGGGCCCTTTACCCTGTCTCAGAGGAGGCAGGCAGGGGTAGTAACCCTAAGGATAGCACCCCCTTGGGGTTACATAAGGAAGTGTGGAAAAATGCCACTGGTGAAAATCTGGACTGAAAATATTACAAAGTCATGAACTTACGAGGGTGTGTGGAAACTGCGTAATGCTCACTCGTAACGGTCATTTTACGGACTTTTGTCACCAAATTATCAACACAGCCATTTTAAGACCTCTGCTCATGAACAGTGTAACTATGATTTTCTTAATCTGTCCCAAACATTGCTTTCGCATACCGACTGCACCACTGTGTGCTACATGTGCGAAAACACATTTTGGGTGACGTGAAAAATGGCAGCTGTACTGTTCATAAGGAAGTGTAATAAAATGGCAATGTTGAAAATCTGGATTGAAAATTCGCAAACTTACAAGCGTGCGTAGGAACTGCGAACACACGCCAAAAACAGTAACTTTAGGAATTTTTTACCCAGATTTTCAACATAGCCATTTTAAGACCTCTGCTCATGAACAGTGTCACTGTGATTTTCTTAATGTGTCCCATACATTGATTTCGCACATCGACTGCACCATTGTGTGCTACATGGGCGGAAACACGTTTTGGGCAAGATGTGAAAAATGACAGCTGTACTGCTCATAAGGAGGTGTGGTAAAATGGCAATGTTGAAAATCTGGAGCAAAATATTGAAAATTTGCAATCTTACAAGCGTGCAAAGGAACTGCGCAACACACGCCCGTAAAACTGTCACTTTCAGGAATTTTTCCACCAAATTTTCAACATAGGCTTTTTGAGAGCCCACCTTATGAACAGTGGCAGTGTCATTTCGTTACTCGGTCCCAAAAGGTGATTTTGCGCAGTGACTGCAAAATCACCCTTCAGGCCCGATTAACGTCATGACAGTGAGAGCATTCATGAGAAGGGGTCCCAAAAACCCCATGTTGAAAATTTGGTGCAAAAATTCCAAAAAATGCCTGAGATATGCAGCAAAGTTGAAAAAACCCTATCAATCCCATTATATAGCTTACCGGCATTTCCTCAGTTCGCGGTCGGCTTTGAAGAGTGCAGACGTGTTCCCGGACCACCGAAGATAGTCACGCCGAGGTCCGGAGGTAAGTATGGGGTGAGGGGGGTGTGGGGAGGCAGGGTGCGCAGTGGGTGGATGCGGGTTGTGGGAGGGGCAGGAGAGCTCAGAGGGACAGGTTTTTGTTGCAGGTTTATTTGTTTTTACTGAGGCGGCGAGTTTGCCACGCTGGGTGTGCTCCCAGCGTGGCAGCTGAAAGGCTGTTTGGGGGGGCTGCAGCTGACGGTGGATTGGGCACCCCCATCGGCTATAACACATTTTGCCACGCTGAGGTGGGCTCGCAGCGTGGCACCTGGATGCTTGGGGGGGGGACAGTGGAGCCGATGGGGGACTGGGCACCCTCGGCGACAACATCTGTTGCCACGCTGGGGTGGGCTCCCACCATGGCACCCCTGTACTCTGGGGGAGACAGTGGAGCTGGCGAGTTAGGCACCCAGTCAGGCTATAAGTGTAGCCATGCTGGGTGAGCACCCAAGGCGTGGCATGTGGAAAACTTTTGGGGCTTAGCACAGCTGAGGGGACTGGGCACCCCGTCGTCTACCAGTGTGTTCATGGGGGGCAGCGCTGTGTGTGTGTGTGTGTCTGTGGTGGGGCGCATATGAGCAGGCGATATTTTATCGCTGCTCACTGAAGCTATAGCTCCCCTTTCAACTGTACTCCACTGCATTTTGGAGCTGTCATAGACAGCCTCGAGCAGGCACTGGAGAACTGCGGCCGCGCCTGCAAACACACTGCCTGAATTGGAAAAGGGCTGCCACACCTCCGAAAACTCGGATGATGGCACTATGTTTCTTGCACATGTGTGCAAGCAAACATAAAAATCAAGCAGAACAAGAAGTGGGCAGAATCTTGAACTTCTGATTTCTCAGTAGTTTGCTGCAGGCAGGGAAATAAATTTATTAAGAGTGAAGAACTAGTGAACTTGAGTTAAATAAGCAAGGGGCAGGGCTCTGTCTTAGATAAGTTTGCTGTTGGCAAAGGCACATATAGACATCATTTAAAGTATCCTGTTTGTTCACACTGTAGTCAGATAGGGCAAGCCAGAGAGCTGCATTATTAAAAGGAACAATCCAAAAAATAAATAAATTCTGCAATAAAAAAAAAAAAAAAAAAGGAAATAAGACACTGCAGCAGATTAAGAAACTTTAATATTAGGAAAAGCAAGGTTAGGGTGGGTGGGACTGAAAAAAATAAGTGAGAGTGACTGACTACTTCAGTGTGTTCTGAATTCCCTACTCTCTAGTTGCATATATATATCTTGTGTAGTGCAAATAAAATAAAAGACTATGACACATTTGCCATAACAGTTTTTTATTAAAACGTTCTGTCAGTGAAACACACCAATCCCATTATTTGTCATTATATAATTATTTTATTTCCTCAGTCGCCCTCCTCCTAAGAACTAGAATACTAAACAAGGCTACAGCTGCTTCTTATAAAAATAGCAGTCAACTCATGGCAAAAAAACAAGTAAACATTAAAACATTTTTCAGGTCTTCTTCGCCTAAGAGATTATCTACTGCTGCATCAGGATCAGGGTCTTCTAAATACTCAAATGGGTGCAATGAGGTGCCAGTTCTGTCGGAGACGGCTATGTTGTCCGTCACTGTGGCAGACACACAATTGGGACCCGACAGGGCTAGCCAGTCACAACTCGATTTTGAGTCTGCTGCTTGTGAACTACCTACCTATAGCCAGTCCCATGTGGCCAGCATTAAACATCATTTTCAGGGCCGCTGGCTCACAATGTACAGGTGGTTGAGATATAATGCAGAAAAAAATGTGATGACTAGTGCTGTGTGCATCAATAGAAAGAAACGAAATACTCTAACTTCTGGCACTGACAATTTCAGGACAAGCACCCTGACTAGGCATGCTGACTCTGCAGATCACAGAGATGCTTTCGGAAAAGTTATATCTGAAAAAGAACAAACTGCTCTAGTGGCCATGAAGAGTGTTTATTGGATGGCCAAAAAAAACTTGCCAATTCATAAATATATAAGTTTAATGGAACTTTTGTCTAGTTTAGCCTGTCCTTTTGTTGACAAACTGTCTGTGGCCAAGAATGCCTCATATTCATCAGAAACTACAGCCAATGACATCCTCGAATGCACAACCTTGGTAACTAGGCAGGAGACAAGTAAAAAATTAGAAAATAGCCCACACATCACACTAATCTGTGATAACAGCACAGACATCACTGTCGCCAAAAAACTAGTATTGTATGCAAGAGTGCTTGATCCTGAAAGTTTTGTTCCATCTACTCCTTTTCTAGAGAACTTTACAGATCTCTGATGCCACTGGTGCAGGGATAGCTAGAGAATTAAAGCAATTCCTAGCCAGGAAAAAAATTAGCATGAAAAAAGTAATGGGATTGGGAAGTGACGGAGCAAAAGACATGACAGGGACTGATGAGGGAGTCACTGGGCACATGCTACGTGAAAATCCAATGCTAGTAAATATACTATAGGGTTGCGCTATGTAGTTCACAAGCAGCAGACTCTGTCCCCTACCTAAAAGAATACCAAGAGGTGCTAGCTGGTGTTTTCTACCATTTTAGAAGATCAGCCAAAAGAGTTGACAAACTAAAACGAATACAAGAAATGCTGGAGGAACCAACTCTAAAAGTGAAGGACGTCCATGATGTGAGGTGGACAGCGGTTGAGACCATTCATCACACCCTAGACTCCCTTCTCACTTTTTCCTGCAATGAGACGGATGCTAGAGCAAAAGGTTATGCCTAAAAAATGTCCAAATAAGATTTTGGAATGACAACCTATATGCTAACATACTAACATACTAAAATGCCAGCAGAATAGGCCTAACGGTCCTTCGAGTCTGCTCGATTGGTCAGCCCCCACCCTGGGTGCTGACCTTGCTGCCCCCCCTCGCCTTCTCTTACTTCTCTGGCCCCAGTTCGGATAATTCTTGCTGCATTGGATTTTGCTTCCAGAACCCTTCCCTGTACCTGTCCCACCCCTCTTGAACCCCTCCACCGTCTCTGCCTCCACCAGCCCCTAGGCAGTGCATTCATAGCTCCCACCACCCTCTCAGTGAAGTAGCACCTCCTCCTTTCTCCCCTGAATCTTCCCCTCCAGCTTCCACCCATGCCTTCTAGTGGCCCCTCCTCCTTCCTTGAAGCACCTGACTGTTCCTCCCTATTTACCCTCTTCATGTACCTGAAGACCTCTATCATGACCCCCCGGTCCCTCCTCTCTTCCAATGTGTACATATTTAGCTCTTCGAGCCTCTCCTCATAGGTCCTGTCCCCCAAACCTCAAATCACTTTGGTTGCCCTCCTCTGGACCCTCTCCAGGAGTTTAATGTCCCTCTTTAAGTGTGGCATCCAAAACTGCACGCAGTACTCAAGTTGTGGCCTCACCAAGCAGTTATACAGAGGGAGTATCACTTCCCTCCTTCTGGAGGTGATCCCCCTAGCGATGCATCCCAGCATCCTGTTGACCTTGGCTGCTGCCCTCCTACAAGTCTCCGAGTTGTTCATCTTGACATCCACCACCACCCCCAGGTCCCTCTCAGCCATTGAGACTTGTAGCCTCCCCTCCCAGGGTGTACACTTGGCCTGGATTTCTGGCCCCAGGTGGAGTACCTGCATTTCCCTGCATTGAACCTCAGCTTCCACTTTCTAGACCATCTTTCCAGAGCCTCCAGGTCCCCTGTGGCCACCCTCCCCTCCTCCCATCCACCACCGCCCCCAGTTTTGAGTCATCCATAAAGAGACTCACTCATTCCTGATTCCTGTCCTTATGTCAGAGGCGTGGGCGTTGAACAGGAGGGGCCCAGGACTGATCCCTGTAGGACCCACTAATGACCCTCCTTGGGGATGAGACTATCCCGCCAACTACGACCCTCTGGGTCCGGTCCTGGAGCCAATTGCCCATCCATCTGATCATCTGGTTCCCCACCCCCATTTCTCCCAGCTTATCCAACAGGCCCACGTGAGGAACAGAGTCAAATGCCTTGCTAAAGTCTAGAAAGAGGATGTCCACTGGTCTACCCAGGTCCAAGGCACTTTCGTCACCCAGTCATAGAACTCCACAAGGTTTGTCTGGCCGATTTCCCTAGGACAAATCCATGCTGTCTATCGTCCAGGCACCCTGACTTTACAGGTCCCCCCAAGCCTCTCCTTGACAATGCCCTCCATCACCTTGCCCACCGATGTCCAGCTGACAGGCCTGTAGTTCCCTGCCACCTCCCTTGATCCGCCCTTGTGGATAGGCACTATATGCGCCACCTTCCAGTCCTGGGGCACCCACCCTGTCCTCAGAGAGATGGTGAAAAGCTCCGCCAGAGGTTTTGCCGGGACATCCGCAAGTTCCTTCAGCACTCTGGGATGTAATTTATCTGGCCCCGGTGCTTTCTCCGTCTTAAGGGAGCTGAGGGCTTCCCTCACTCTCTCTCTCTGCTGTGATTTCCACTTCCGGTACCTCTTCTCCCTGCTTAGCACTCCCCCCTCCTGCCAGTGATGCCTCCCCCTCTCCCCAGACCCGCCGATCAGTAGGGCCCCCCCCCCAGTATCTCTGTCTCCTCCCATGTATGATGCAGCACCCCCATTTTCCTTGGTGAAAACTGAAGTGAAGTACTCATTTAGTACCTCAGCCTGCTCCCCCGGGTCTTGTGCCCATCTCTCCCCTGATTTTAAATAATTGATTAGCAGTTTTTTTCTTGGGAAAATGCTAACTGTACAGAAAGTATTTATATAGGTTTTCTAGAAGTGTTATGTTTGTTAAACACAGTGAGGCAAGTGCTATGCATTTTCACAATGTTTTAGCACTTTTATAAGCCAAACGCTAATCAATTTTTGGAGTTAAATAAATCCCTGTTTAATCCTGCTAATCTGCCCCTTCACCCTTCGTTTTTCCCCAATGTATCTAAAGAACCCCTTTTTCCCTCTCCTAATTTCCCTGGCCTGGTTCTGCTCCTTCCTTGCCTTAGCTGCCCTCACCACCCTAGTGGCCCTTCTAGCCATCAGCTCATACTCCCCTCGATCCCTTTCATTCCTTGAGCACTTGAATTGCCTATAGGCTGCCTTCTTTCTCCGCACCACCTCCTGGACCTCCCTGGTCCACCAGCAGGGTTTTCGGGCCCTACCGCATTTTCGTCTTACTCTTGCACAGGTGCTGGTAGCATCTTGCACCCCTCTCCTGATGATTTCCCACCTACTATTAGCGTCCATGTCTGAGCCAATCACATCCAAATGCTCCTTAAGGATCATTCCCATTTCCTTAAAATCCGTTCCCCTGAAGTCAGTTACCTCCGTCTTTGTGCAGCCTTCTAGCCCTCCTAGGTCCAGGCAGAACCAGACCATGGCATGGTCACTCCCCGCCAATGGGTCCCTTACCTCCAGGCCCCGAATCTGGTCACTGTCTGCCAGGACCACATCCAGTACCCGCGCCTCCCTGGTCGGTTCCCCCACCTGCTGAGTTAGGAACAAGTCTTGAAAGACATCCAACAACCTCTATGCTACCAAATATGCTAATGGATGTACTTGCTGTAATTACCCAGCTTAGTGTAGTGTTTCAGAAAAGAGATCTGAACATCTCGATGGTCCATGTCAGTTTGCAGAAGTGCTTCTCTGATTTAGAAAAAATAAAATCTGGAACTAAGGAAAAATCTATCTACATGAAGTGGAGAAGGATATCCAGGAAGATGGCGGGATGGCTGGTGTTCAGGGCATCACATACTAAGGGAGGCAAAACCTTTCAATCAAGGACCATTTCATTGACCAGTTGGTTGCAAATTTAAAAGACAGATTCCCCGGGTATGACAGAAACAAGTTGGCTGCTTTTGGAGTACTGGGTCTTAGGCCTGTCAGCAGCCTTTCTAAAGACACACTTGAAACCTAGGGAAAATCTAAATTTAAATACCTGTAAATTTTCTTTCTCCGACAGCTGGTCTCCGGGCTTCCTTTCTCCAGGATTGTACCTCCTGATGCTGATCCACAGGCAAGAAACAGACCTCTGCAGCAGGGGACATCCAGTCCTCCACTTCCTGTTCTCCTCAGTTCTTCCTAAAGCAGTCCAATGTGGTAATACTACAAGAATTTGGGAACAAAAAACAAGAATTTTAAGGCATATATGGCCGTGAGGCCAGCCAACTATATACATTCTGGGAGGGAATCCAAAGCCTGGAGACCAGCCATCGGAGAAAGAAAATTTACACGTATTTAAATTTCGATTTCTCTCTCCCTAAGCTGCTCTCTGGGCTTCCTTACTTCTGGGATATACAAAGGCAGTATGTCCCCAGATGTCCGGGTGGGAAGAATGTCAAGAGCCCATAAGGGTTCACCACCGCTTGAAATACTCTGCGGCCAAAGGATGCCTCTGCCGAGGACATCACCCCCGGTGAGAATTTTTTTTTTTGCGCTATAGTGTGTGAATGGATGATCAAAAAGGCCAGTCAGTGTGAATGTGCTGTCGATGCTTCTCTGAATTACGCCCACAAAGGGGCCATGGACTCTCACTGGGCCAGGCAAGTTACTCTGGCCTGATCATAAGCCGTAGAGGTGACGGATAGACTCCATTTGGCTATAGAGCCTATTTGAATCCTTGCTGCCTCCAATTTTTTCCCCTTTAGCTGGCAAGAACATAGTTGAAGTTTTGTGAATAGCGTCCTCTCTCTTAATGTACATTTTTCTCCCTCTTCCCAGGTCTAGTGTATGAAATTTTCCATCCTTGTTGCTTTTAGAGAATGGGCAGAAGGAAGGAAGAATGAACCCTTGATTATAATAGATGGGAGACGTAACGTTGGCAAACAAAAACTGGAACTGCTCCAGCCTGAAGAACGAGTGCACAGCTCTTGGGCAAGCAATGCTTTTAGTTTGCTGAAACTCCAGGCTGGAATAACAACTTTGAGAAAAAAGGGGGACCTTTATTTTGAGATGCATGATGGATGGCTTGAGAGGCTTTAAAGGGGGCCTTGAGAACCATATTAAGACTCCAAGGTGACAGCTTTGGTGGACTGAAGATGTTTTAATGCTGCTGCCTGAAGAACTACCAGACATGGAGATATCAGCCCAACAATTCCCCAGGGTCCGTCAAGAGTGCCCCCAGTGCAGAAACTCTACTTTGTAAGGTGGTTGGTTGCAGTCCTTTGTCCATCTGTCTTAAAGGAACCGCAGTAGTACAGGCAATTATATTGTGTCGTTCTGTGTGTGTCTGGAATGAAGCCAGAACCAAAATTTCCTCCGGATTCTATAATGCACTTTGGAGGAAGAAGAGACACATGAGTTCCCCATCATGTCAATAGCAGGAGCTGTGCCGCATAGCTCCTTGAAAGTTTTTCCACTCACTTTCCAGGTCTAGAGAGAGAGACCAGTTCTTAAAATGGCGTGCAGAACTGGACCTTGATGGAGAATGCCCAGGCTGAACCTGAATGTTCGAAGTGGTAGCCCTGACCAATGAAGGAAAAACAACTAAGTGCGGAAAAAAACATAAGGGACAGACTAGAATCATGACTGTCCTGTCCAAGGCCACTTTGTGGAGGACTCTTGATGGAGGCAGTCTTGGAGGAAGGCACATAGGAGACCGAACAGATCCCAGTTTATGGGGAAAAGGGGTCCTGAGCCACCACTGGTTCGTCCTTGGCCAGGGAACGGAATTGCTTTACCTTGGAGTTCTGCCAGCAGGCAAAAAGATCTGTTTGAGCATTGTCCCACTATTCTGTCTGAATGTGGGAGGCACTGTCCTTCAGCTGCGATCCCTTGGTCGACCCACCTTGCAACTGAGACATTCTGCGATGACATTTTTCTGTCCCGATACAAACATCGCTCAGTGGTGCTCAACCCACTGAAAGAGAAGGAATTCCTTTAGCATCTTTGAGCTTCTCGTTTCGCCCTGATGGTCGGTGTATGTCAGCGTTGCCAGATTGTCAGTTGGAACCAGGTTAGCCTGACTGAGATTGCTGTTCAATGTCCAGGGCATGGCCTACTGTCCCCCCCTCAGAAACGCTTATACTGTACCATGTGTCCAACAGCAATCCCCTACCCGGTGCCAACAGCTGATGCAGGTGAATCCTTCCCAGCTCCTGAGGCTTGCATTGGTCACGATTCCGACTTAATGCGGATGGCCTAACTTGTGGCCCTTCATGACCTCTGGGACAGTCCCTGGAGGAAGGGCTTAATCAGTCTTAATGAGCTGTGTGAAAAAATAAGCAGGCAGCTGAGGAGCTTACAAAACTCCTTGATGAGCAATTACAGATCCCAAAATCTAGTTTTCGGGTGCAGAAACCTTGTGTCATGATATGAGCCCCCCAGGAGGATCAAGGCTGGTTTGGAATTAGGGAGCTCCTTCTCCAGTTGATGGGAAAACCATGAGCCATAGGGGACCCGACTACCTTTGCCACTGCCTGTAATGCTTGGTTGAGCTGTGGGGCCTTTAAGTGGACTATAACCACTACTAGCACCTTAAATACTGTCCATGGGTCTGAAAAGACAGCAATGGTAGAGTCTGATTTGGAAGTACTGCTCTCTCACTCTGAATCTGGGATAGTGCGTGCACCATTACGGCATGGGAATAAGCAAATGGGCATCTTGCAGAATTACAGGTGCCGGAAAATCTCCTGCATGTACTGTTTTGTCGAGCTGTGGGGCCTTTAAGTGGACTGCTTCCACTGATGGCATTGTTAATAATGCCCGTGGGTCTTGGAAATACTCAAGATGTCAGAATTTTGAATAGAAGAACTTCTCCCCCACCTTGAATTTGAACTGGTGCTTGTGTAGTTCCTGAATAGGAATCTGCCGTTGGGTCTCTTGTTTGTTCAATCCTTTGAGATGTAGGAGGGGCCTGAACCCCTTATATATTTTTGAGCCATTAGGAATAGGGAGCAGCCCCTTAGTTAATCTCTGTGACTGCACTTTGTTTAAGGGGGCACTTTGTACGGTATCCTCGGACTGCAGAAGGTTTGCGTTTTTGGATGAGCCACCACAGAGAGGGAAGGGCACGCCACGAAGCGGGAGCTTGTTGGTGATGCATAGGACCCACCTGACCGACTTGGTTTGGACCCCTTGCTCAAGAAATATGAAGGTCTGCACCCTACTTGAAAATGGGCCCAGATAGCTTGTGACTACTTGTTGATAGCCGTCACCCTCTGCACTAGATTCATCCCTTTTGAGGTTACATTGCTTAGGTAAGGAGACCCGTACTCACTTTTCCTCGAGAAGTTGAGTTTGATCCTAGTTTTAAGCTTGGCCATGAATTCTGCATCTGGGGTCTCTGGACCCTGAATTGTCCTTGCCCTAGACTATGACATGCATTACCAAACACCTCCTAGGAGAGGACCCTGCCTGCTAAGGCCAGAGCCAGGGCCTGTGGCGAGCCAGGGATTGAATATCGCCCCGTGCAGTCTCTTCTGACGGGTTTGCTGCGTAAGCAAGGCCTCTATGATCCTGTCCAGTGACTCACTGTTTGGTTTGAAATCTGAGGGTAGCTTCTACGGCAGTTTTAGCCATTTTTCCCGTTGCTAAGTTCCAAGCCTGAAAAGCTTAAAATCTGCTGGGGCACTGGATAGGGGAGGAAGTTTAGAGAGTTGCCACTCCTCCTTTGGCCATTTCCCTGTTGGCAGGAAGAGTGGGAAAAGTTGTGGCCAGTTTGACAGCAGATGACAAGCAAGAAAAACCTGTTCTTGTGGGCTGGGAGCCGCCGGGTGAGAACCAAGGGAAATCTCGAAGTGACCTCTATTTAGACTGAAATGTGGCCATTTGCTCCCCCTCCAGAAGATGATAACCCGGGATCCTATGACTGCCAGAAATGCCCCCTGCAACGCTTTAGGTCACCCTCTATACCTTATCTTTCTCCTAGGAGGTGAAATGTTGATCCTCCCAGGTCAACTGCCTCTCGAGGTAAGAATACTGAGGAGAGAGAATATGGATGGTCCATTTTCTTGTATCCTCCAGAGAGGTCTCATATCTGGTCTTATTTAACTGTTGGGTTGTATTTAAGTGTTTTATGAGGTGTGGTGTCAGAGGGGGGCTGCGGACTGCTGAGTCCCTCTGGAAGCTGTCTGTTAATATGATCCCTGGGCTATGATACTGAGCCAAGGAGGATCTTCCTCCGTGATGTCTTCTCCATTCGCAGACGTTGCCCTCTCGACATTATAGGAGAAGCTACCCAGCCAAGGTCATTAGCGGTAGGTGACTAGCCACGCTGACCTTTTCTGCTATGGGAAGGTTTGTGCGAGGCCATAGCAACACAAAAGGCCCTACTTCCCTTAATTCAGCTTACTCCCCCCTTCCTGATGTCCTGCTGCTGAAGCAGGTAGAAAGTGTGCTGGCCCTTTAAGAATTGTGCCAGTCCTGTAAAGGTCATCAGAGCTGCCCTTGTGCTGTAGTCCTTTTTCTAAGGTTTTTTTATTTTACTCCCCCTAGAATATGCAGGGATCTGAAAAAAACCTAGGCAGCTGGCTCATTTCTTGATGATTTTTTTTGGGGGGGAAGCGCGTAGCATGGTGAACAAAAGGCTCCATACTAGCGCTCCTCCCGCGCTGTAGTGCTTGTCAATGGAGTCGCTAAGCCGTGCTGCAGGTCCGCCATCAACGAGCGGCTGAGGTAATCTGATTGCCCACTGACGAAAGTTGCCTCATATATGATAATTTAAGTCCCTTGGCGTGCTCGGAGTTCCTCATCCCTGCACCGCTTTGTCGAGCAGCGATTCGTCAACAAGCTGCCACTGACAAGCTGCCGGCCCACCATCGACGAGTGGCTCAATTAGAATGCCATCGATGGGATAACAAGAAAAAATATGGGGAAAAGACACAGGCCAGCTGAGGGGAGATGTAGTCTCCCTAAGTCCTTGTGCCTTTATTCCCTTGCGTGATCCTTCGCAGGTAGTAAGCGCGGGAAAACAAACATACACGCAGTTTCTGCCCAAAAGCTGAGGGGAGCTGTATTCTCCCTAACTCCTCATACTGTTTAGACCCTATAAAGCGAGGGGAAAACAGCCTCACGAAGAGATGGGGCCCATCCTGTTCTGACCCCCTAAAAATAGATGTTGCAGGTTACTGAGCACTCTGGGCCTGTTCTGATTCCCTGATAATCAAAATCACTCCGGTGCCCGTTTTGATTCCCTGAGAAACACTTTCCACTGCACTAAGTAGTACTTCAGGCCTAGTGCAGGATGTGCAGGGAAAAAACAACCCGGTGAATATGGGGCCAGACAGTGCAGCTTGCAAGGCTGAGACTGCATTTCAGGACTAGTGCAGGATGTGCAGGGGAAAAAACAACCCAGTGAAAATGGGGCCAGACTGTGCAGCTTGCAAGGCTGAGACTGGCACCCCACTGGGATTCCAACATACAGCAGTGATTTCTGATCCTCACTGAAACAAAATTGCTTAACTTACAGTCTGCTGTCTTCAGCTCTGCCACATGGCAGAGCGCTGCTAGCAGAGTACCTGCCAGACTGAAGGCAGGAAGTAAACTAAGGAGGAGAACAGGAAGTGGAGGGCTGGATGTCCCCTGCTGCAGAGGTCTGTTTCCTGCCTGTTGATCAGCATCAGGAGGTACAGCCCAGGAGTAAGGAAGCCCAGAGACCAGCTCAGGAGAGAGAATGAACAAATTCATGTGCTGCTTGATCATTAACGGTCAAGTGCAGACACACAGACAGTTTGAGACAGTGGCACCACCACTTGTGGATGCAGACCGCACCAAAGCAGAACAGGAACTGCTGAAGCCACTTGTGAGAGAGGGATACCTGAGGGACAACACGCAAACTCTTTGGGGGTTAATAAACAAATATCATAAGTCAGACTTCCCAAATATTTTGACACTGGCTGCACTGGCATTAACTGCCCCAGTCCATACAGCAGACTGTGGGAGGGGCTTCTGACATCATGTAAATGCCGTTTATTTTCTGAGTCACAATTCACCCCTTCCCGTTGATCTGCACTTGCTGTAATAGTTCATCAGCTTATGATACTATAACAGTATGCTAGTAACAGCCATTTTTTAATACATCTCTGATGCCGCGTTAGTTAAAATTCTGTATACAAATTTTTAAAGAAATGTCATGTATGAGCCACATTTTTCCTGAAATGACCCACCTTTTCAGTGGCCAGTGGGTCATTTGACCCACCAAATTTAGTTCCCAGAATGAACGCTGTTGTTGTCGTCATCTGCCATGTGGAATTGGTACTGTGTAGCTTCCAGTGCAGTTTTTGCCGTATCCACCAGCTCCTGTACCATTGTCTCCAACCCACTGCGGGCAATGGCCAGGACAGAATTCCAGTGCTTTTTGATACTTAGCAGTGAAAGCCATGTAGAAAGACAGTATGACCAGCAGGGAAGCTGTTGTGTACCGTACATCATCTTTGCTATGAAATCTATTTTTCTGGAGTCCTTGTCTGGGGGTAAGGAAGACAAGAAGAACCCAGCTTTCTCACATGCCGCCTGCTGTACTATACTGTCATGGCTGGGTTGTACAGACAGGACCTCAGTATCATTTTTAGACAATTGGTATTTTTTGGCAGCATGCTTGTCAACCCCTGCCACAGATCTGGGTGTCAGAAGCAGTTTCATGGTATTTTTCCTGAAAGCATTATAGGTAGCTACGACTAACCTCTTAGGGGGTGGGAGACCTTTCAACTCCCTATGATCTTATCCTTGTCCTCATCCTGGTTAGACTCCTGAGTAGGAAGGTCCAGGGTGTCTAGTATATTTTGGATAAATGTAAGCATAAAGGAGGGATCCTCCTAGTCAGCAGGGGAAGCCCCAAAATGAGGGTCAGGGGACACAACAGGTTCTAGGCCCTCTAAATGCATGTCAGGGGCACCATAAAAATGTTCATCATCTGCATCACCCTCACAGTCTCCAGAAGAGAGAACTGTGGAAGAGCGCTTACCAGCCCCGGTAAACACAGACCCCCATCTTTTGTAGGGTCTGAAAGACGTGCCATGTTTTTACCATGTCTTGTACAGATGGGAGTTCCTGTGTAGAATGTGGCTGTGTATGCTTTGTTTTTTTCCTTTATATTTTAAGCTGCCTGTTGACTGACAAACTCCCATGTTACCTGGGGTTACTAGCATCCCACTTAGAACTAGTGGCAGGTAGGGAAAGGCAGCTTGTGAGACTCCAGTTAAATGGGTTTCACACTGTCTCACTCTGTCCTCAGTCTCAGCTGATCTGGAGGGATGACATCACCGTAGAATTCTCGCAGTAGCATAAGCAACACTGGAATGCTCGCAGCAGGGGTCAGTGTTAGAACATTGGGGAATTCAAGTTAGTCTGTAGGAGGGAGCAGTCAGGGGAAGAGGTGTGCTGCAGTTGGCAGCCCCTCAGAGCCTAGCTCGGATTTACAGCTACAGTACATCAGAAAGTGGGTTGTATGTTTTCACCCTAGAGAGGAACACAGAAGAGACCAGAAGAAAGTGGTAGAGACCATCCCATGTGTTGTTTCAGTGCCCCATCCCCGGAGGAATGAGTGGGGAATTCCAGCATTTCAGGGGCAACCCCCTGGCCCTGCCTGGAAAGGGAAAAGCTGCCTGAAAATGGGAAGTGTACCCAGATCCAGAGAATTTTTGTGTCCTTTGAAAGAAGCCCTGGGGCACCTGCATACCACGGTGAGTCTGCTCTGAAGTAGCGCCCATGTTTACCAAGACAGAGTTGTGTAAAAGTATCTGCCTACTGTGGGGTCAGGAGAAGACTAACCAAATACAGTGCATTTAAATTTGTGTATGGCTTGGAAGAATCTGAAACAGTGGGGGTCTAAAGAATGGACATGGCCACTAACAGAACTTTTTAAGTCAGGACACCACCTAAATACAGTGTAGAATGTTAAATGTGACAAACATTTCGAGACAGCATCTACAACCAGTAGTTTCGAAGAAAGGTGTTGTTCCAAAGGAATGGCCGGGTATAGATTTGGGAACAAGAGGTGGGAGACCCCCATCTGGAGTAACCAGGTTTACCTCTACCGGTTCAGTTTGGGTACCTATAGCTTTCTCCTAGGCACTTGGCCAGTGTCTGCAGTGTTCTGCCCACGCCACCACTGTGTCCTCCTCATACATCTGTGCTAACTGGACTCATTTTGCTACCTGACCTAGTGCATTGCTCCTGTCTATGTCTCCTTTGTTCACCTCATTCCACCTCCTGCACCCAGACGTTGGATTAAGGATAGATTTTTCCTTTAGAGCTAGAAAGTGCTCATGGGTGGTTTAGGGAGCCACCATCAAATTCCATGCCATACGGAAAAGTGTCCAAGTACTGGCCAGGGTGCCATGTCAAGGAATCAAAGTAGAAGAGTACCAGTTTGGGCCGTGTGAACCCAGTTGTGTTCAGAACCCGAGGGTCTTACGTAGTAAAGAAGATGTGCTCTGACCTATGTAAATCTGCATTGTCAGTGAGTGTAGCTCTGTGGGGGTCCATCTTTGCTTTGTTATTCCTGTGTTGATGTGAATAAAAGCCACACTCTAGAATCCCATTCCTGGTCTGGACATTTTCAGTTATTGCTTCCTGTGTCCGGAGTTACTTAGGCACCACTAACCAGAAGTACAAACCCAGCCAGGATGCTGAGCGAATATTTTCTCCACGAACCCAAGGGAGAAGGGGGTTACAAAATGGAGGCACCGCTGAGGATTTGTTTTGAATTTAGGGAGAAAACAAGAAAGGTTTGCTCAGATTGTGGCTAGCATTTTGGCTGTCTGGCAGTAGGTAGCCCAAAAGTTGGAAGCACTGCCACCCAAATGTGCCGCTGTGTGCTGCTGTTCATGTGCTGCTGTAATTGAGCCACCAGTTTACCAGGGAGCAGTAAAGCCCGACTGAGTATGCCCCTTGTCCTGCATCAAAATTATAATGTTTGCCAGCTTTTAAAGTTTAGTTGTGACAAGAAAAAGTATGGAAAACTGTGGGAAACAAAGAGATTTGTGCCCTAGAGGTTTAAAGTGCTTGTTGTGTGGACTGGGGGAGTCGCTGAGGAAAAGCCATGAAAAATGGTCGAAATGGTGCTCCACTTGAGTCACAGTTGAGAGTGTGGTCTGCAGTTTAAATTTTGCCTGCTTGGCGATCGGTCATGGAGGAGAAAAGCACAAGAAGAAAGAGGCTCATTTGCATGGCGTCGAGTGACTGGTGAGACTGCAGTCAGTCCCATCCCCAAACCAGCTGTAGAGTGACTGCACAGTGTTCGAGAGGGGGAGAGAGAGTAGTGTGCTAACTGGCTTGCCAGGAGGAGCGTCTCAGTGACTGAAAATGTTATAAAAGTAATAAAATCTGACTTTTCTGTTTAAAATCGGGTTCAACCCACATTTCGATCGTCTGGGAAGAAAGCGAGGTGTTCGGAGGGACAATTGGCAGGACTGCCAGCCCACTTCATTCCAGAGGCCTCCAAGATCGGCTGTAGGTCGACTTTTCCATCACAATAGCAAGCTACTGATTACGTGAGTATCAACCAGGGGAAAAGCTCAAACTGTGTGTGATTTTAACTAAAGCCAGCTGAATCTATGTGTAAGCAGTGTGAACATTGTGCAAAGAAGGACTGTGTCAAGTTAATCAAGCTAAACAAGAATTCTAAGCATTAGACTGTGAGCATAATTGTGGGTTCATCAACTGCATGATTTTCAAAGGAAAGTGACAGATTGTGGGTTGTATGAAAGATGCAACGAAATACAGGCAATCCTGTGCAACGAAATACTGTGGCTTTAGGGACTTTAAGCAAGAACAGTGACTTAAAGCAAATGAAAAATCCTGTAAAAAAATCATATAGATGTGCTGAGAGAGCAAACAGTGCAGTTTATGCAGTTTGAGTGAACTTTATCAGTAAAGCGTGTAAATCGGATGCGCAGTGGCTTGAGAAGGAAACAGAACGTTGATGTGCCAGGAGTGCTGCCGCTGCCATGACAGGGTGGGGCAGTAAAGTAAACACAGCAGCAGGGGAGCCATTTTGTAAGACTTTTCCAAACGAAGTGAGTTATGAGATGACAGTGAACTTTTGTTTTTCTCTGCAGTCATGGCATCAGGATCATCCCGCTACCCAGATCATGCCCAGGCTATGATGGTAAAAGAAGTTAACAGGTGTAAAGACATTGAGAGGTGTTACTACGGGGGACGTTTGCCTCCTCATGTGGTGATTCCTGGATATCCAGTTAGAGTGTGCATAATGTGCTTCAAGGCTAGAAGAGACGTTTTCATGGTTCCTCATTGTTCTGGGTGCCTAGAGAAACATGGCCTAACTAGGGCACCCAAGATTCATTTGGCTCCCACGAGGACAAAGCTGCAAGATTCTGCAAGTAGCAGCACACGGCACCAGGTGAAGCCTGTTGGAGGAAGCCCAGCAAAGCGTGGCACAAAGGAAGAGGGTGTAGATCTAGAGGCAGAGCAAAGTAGTGCTGATATATCCGAGTGTGGGTCACAGAGAGACAGTGCGGAGGGAGCATCAGCAGATCTGTGGAGAGAGGGGCCAAACCCTAGTCTCATCAGAGAAGATGAGATGAGAGAGACTCGTGAATGGGAGGTGTCGACCTCTGCGCCCAGTGAAGAGTGGATAGTCTCAGGAGTGAAGACGACTGCTCACTCCTGGGCTCAGATCCTCAGCAAGGAAGAGGATGAGGGGGAACCTATGTGGCCTTGTGAAAAAGGTGCTGGTCCACAGCCTCGGGCTCTTGCCTCGGAGGAGCAAACAGAAGGAGACACTGGTGACTCCACAGCCCTGTCCCCACAAGGAGATGTCAAAGATTCATTTTACACTGCATTGAGTATGCGTAGCTGGCAGAACCAGGACTGGCTGCCCTCAAGCCAGGCCAGAGGTCTAAAATTGACCAAGTGTAGTAAAGAGGAAAGGCTGGTTCGTAGGAAGGCGAATAAAATCTATGGGATATCCTTTCCTACCTTTCCTCTGAGAGTCTGGGAGGGGAGAGAAAGAAACAGGAAATCCAGGATAGTGGAAGAGGCAACAAAACATGTGCATCCAGGTGCAAGTCGGTATGTCTGAGACAGTGTGTTCAAAGAAAAATTTAAACAATGGAAAGTGGGCAGGACACTATTCATAGACACTGTTCGGATCATGGATGGAGAGGGCCATGAAACCTTCTACAAAGCGAATTATGAACGCCCAGATGGGGTAACAATTCTTGCACCTGATCCATTGCGTTACTTTCCCCAATGCAGCCAACGTCCTGCGAATGTGCCCATGCCTACCTAATGGAGAGCAGAGCAGTGGTAGCCAGTGCTGCCATCCAGCCGTTGCCGTACCTATGTTGTTCCGCCAGACTGGCATGCCAGGATCCAGGTGCCACAGATTCGTCAGCCTTTCAGTGTGCCTTAAAAGATTCCATCGACTGCTTTCCAGATTCCATCGCCAGGCCTTCCAGATGACTTCATATCCAGAGAGGACACCAGACCAGCTGTATCCTGATTCATCGCCTGGGATTTCAAATGACTTCAGACCAGCTGTTCTTTCCTGTTCCAAGGTTCTATCTCCTAGATGACATCATCCCAGCAGTTTCCAGAAGTGCCATCCTGTCGTTTTCCGGAAGCTGTCCGCCCAGCTGTATCCAAAGAATGCTGCCAGGGAGAGTCTTCGGCTGGAGATCCATGTGCCGTAACATTTTCGTTCTTCAAGGGACTGGTAAGTCCAGACTTTCCTATCTTAATGACATTGCAGTACACACCCTACACCTAGCAGACTTCAGACTGTATGAACTGTCCACAAAGACTCTTCCCCTTTGCGACTACAGTCCTACCAGAACTGTGCTTCACCGGGCTCTGGCCCAGGAGAGAGACCTTCTTGGACTTGCCTTCGGGCACTGTTGTCTCTAGATGGGACTTTTAGGGCATTCCATCCCCCAAAAATGTGTATTGTAAATAATGTTAATGTTTTTCTACTGTTTTTCTACTTTTCTAAAAAATATTTTTGGGATTCTCCAGTGTTTTGATGGCAGGGGTTAGATAGTTATTGTGTTTGCAGATTAGGAGTTGTTTGTCTTTTCTCTTGCAGGTGATCCTGACGAAGACAAGAAGAGGAGATAGGGACTCAGAGTTCCTGAAGTGCTTTAAAGTAGTAGTGTTTAAAGTGCGGTGCTGTTGTTAACTGTGTTAACTTTTCCTTCCACAGGTATGGTTGTGGGGGGTGTGGGAGTTAATACTTAAGGTGTAGTGTTAGCTCCCTTGTGTTTTGGTTGCAGGTGTCCAGGTATGGGGGGAGGTTCCCCTGTTTGAGTAGTTTTTGGGTTCTGGTCAGATAAGTTTTCCCTAGAGGGCTAGGGGGGATAGACAGGCTGTGGTCCTGACCGGCCAGAAGGGCTGCAGTACTGATCTATTAGGGGCAATGCTCTTGGCAATTCTTGCAGGACCACTAGGTAACCATAGCAAGATCATAGTGTAGAGGCTGATGCGTCAGTCAATGGCCTCTGGGCCCTTAGTGTTGCCTGCCAGTGCCTAGCACATGGTAGGAGAGGGCCTGATCACCCCTCTCCGTAGGTAGCACATAGGGTAGGATGGCCTGGGCCCGGTAAGTAATGACTGCTTACAGTCATTTTCCTGGCTGAGGGTGGGAGTAACCCCCATTACCCAGGGTTACTAGAATCCCACTTAGAACTAGTGGCAGGCAGGGAAAGGTAGCTTGTGGGACTCCAGTTGAATGGGTTCCACACTGTCTCACTCTGTCCTCAGTCTCCGCTGACCTGGAGGGTTGACATCACCGTAGAATTCTCACAGCAGCATAAGTCACATTGGAATGTTCGCAGCAGGTGTTAGTGTTAGAACGTTGGGGAATTCAAGTTAGTCTGTAGGAGGGAGCAATCAGGGCAAGAGGTGTGCTGCAGTTGGCAGCCTCTCAGAGCCTAGCTCGGATTTAGAGCTACACCAGAAAGTGGGTTGTGTGTTCTCACCCTAGAGAGGAACACAGAAGAGACCAGAAGAAAGTGGTAGAGACCGTCCCATGTGTTGTTCCAGTGCACCATCCCCAGAGGGATTGGGGGGGGGGGGATTCCAGCATTTCAGGGGCAACCCCCTGGCCCTGCCTGGAAAAGGAAAAGCTGCCTGAAAATGGGAAGTGTACCCAGATCCAGAGAATTTGCTTTGTGTCCTTTGAAAGAAGCCATGGGGCATCTGCATACCACGGTGAGTCTGCTCTGAAATAGAGCTTGTGTTCACCAAGACAGAGTTGTGTAAAAGTATCTGCCTACTGTGGGGTCAGGAGAAGACTAGCCAAGTACAGTGCTTTTAAATTTGTGTATGGCTAGGAAGCATATGAAACAGTGGGGGTCTAAGGAATGGACATAGCCACTAACAGAACTTTTTAAGTCAGGACACCACCTAAATACAATGTAGAATGTTAAATGTGACAAACATTTCGAGATAGCATCTACAACCAATAGTTTTGAAGAAAGGTGTTGCTCCAAAGGAATGGCCGGGTATAGATTTGAGAACAAGAGGTGGGAGACCCCCATCTGGAGTAACCAGGTTTACCTCTACGGGTTCAGTTTGGGCATCTATAGCCTTCTCCTCGGCACTTGGCCAGTGTCTGCAGAAAGTACCCAGATGTTGGATTAAGGATAAATTTTCCCTTTAGAGCTAGAAAGTGCTCATGGGTGGTTTAGGGAGCCACCATCAAACTCCATGCCATATGGAAAAGTGTCCAAGGACTGGCCGGGGTGCCATGTCAAGGAATCAAAGTAGAAGAGTACCAGTTTGGGCCGTGTGAGCCCAGTTGTGTTCAGAACCAGAGGGTCTTGCGTAGTAAAGAAGATGTGTTCTGACCTATGTAAATCTGCATTGCCAGTGAGTGTAGCCCTGTGGGGTTCCATCCTTGCTTTGTTATTCCTGTGCTGATGTGAATAAAAACCACACTCTAGAATCCCATTCCTGGTTTGGACACTTTGAGTTATTGCTTCCTGTGTCTGGAGTTATTTGGGCACCACTGACCAGAAGTACAGAAGTCCATGATGCTGAGCAACAGATTCTCCCCAAAACTATGGGGGGGGGTCACATGACTATTGGCTTTCCCAGGAGGAACAGGAGCGTTTTTGTCTTTGCAGAGTATCTTTTTAGCCACTTCATCAGCAGCTTGATCATGTTTCGTTTTTTTGTCTAGACACTTCATCAGTGCCTTTATTATTTTTACATTTCTGAGGAAATTCATCAGCTGCTTTGAAAGCTTTATTTTTTGGCTGGGACTTGGAGGCTTCATCAGCACCCCCGTTTGAATTTTTATTGTTAATATTTTTAGATAACCCCATAAGATTTTTAGAAAACCCCAAAGCCTTTGCTTTTACCGCAAGCATAATTCTTTCAAATCTCTGCTTTGTTAATTTTTTTTTTTTTTATATACAAAATTTGGTGCAAAGAGAACAAGCATAATCTGGACCTAAACACCTAAGGCACAGGTTATGAGAATTTGCAATGGCTAAAATGCTGCGACAGTTGACACAGTTTTTAAAATCCTGTAGGTCCAGTGTTCTTTTTAATTTTGGAGATCTGACATGCCAATCCACACAGAATCCCAGAAATAACTGCCAAAAGTGAAAAATCCAATCAGTTCCCTCATGGTAAGAAACTGCGATTTCTGAGGTAAAATATCAAGAAAAACTCTTAAAATCATCGGTTCCCTACAAAAAAGGGGAACCGCGATTAAACAGTAAAAGGAATTGTTGAAAATACTCAAACGCAATTTAAAATAGTATAAAATAATGCGCAGGGAACCACACGGAACCGACCGAAAATAGTGGTTCCCGGGAACTGAGGGGAACAGCTAAAAAACACCAAAAATGAACTCAGCACACTTAAAAAGTAAGTTTATGAGGAAAAACTTTATGAAAAGAAGCAGAAAAAGGCAGTCAACAAGGAAAGTTGAGAGACACCTCTGGGGCAGTGCTGCTCAGTCAGCGGAGAAAAAATTCTGAAGACCTTCAGGCTGCTCCCTCTCAGCACACTCCCCTCCGTTTTTCTGACTGGCTGATGCCCAAGCTCATTATGCTAATAATCTTAAAGGCATACCTCCGGAGTAGTTGCACCTAGCCAGTTAACTGCTATAGTTACTGATGCTGAAGGACTCCTGGGGTAAGAAGAAAAAATGACTCTCTGTAGTAATATTGTTTCTTCCAAGATGTCCTTTAGTATGCCTGACCTCCCACCCATCCTCCACTACATAATTTGACTGAGGATGACTCGGCATATTCTTTTCGTGGCCAAATTGTTAGTCCCTTGTACAGGTGCCCCTCCCTCCCAGGCGGTGCGCCGATCTTGCTCCCTGCCGCCCGCTCCACCTCCACGAGAAGCCACTAATCACAGCTCAGAGCCCCTGGACTGAGCACCCCCTCCCTCACAGGTGGTGATCCTGTTCCCTGCCACCTGCTCCACCTCCATGAGAAGCCGCTAATCACAGGTACGAACTCGGCACGGACTTGAATTTTGGTATTAACCCATCGCTTACAAGTGATTGATTCCTTTACGGCAACTTCAGCTCCCGAATGGCCAGCTTTAACTCTGCAGCTCTGATCCGAAGCTCGGCCCTAAGGACTTTTTGTTTGTGGTGCCTTCCTCCCTTACTTGGATTTTATTTTCTGTGCTAGCTGTATTTTGCAGGTAGCTGTTGCTAGACTTTGATTTAGTTCACTGTTAATCTGCTCTGATTTACTCCACTGTTTAACTCATCTAGTGAACGACAATTTTAATTGTGCATTTGAACGTAACTGCTTAGTTTATCACAGTGCAGGCTTTAATTTCCTGTCCTTCTATAGAGTGCATTATTTGATGACTACATTGTGTAATTGTAAATAAGCTCTCTCCTCCTCACTCAATCTCCTATTTCCCTCTGCTTTTCATGTACTCTCTCACACCCCCCCCCCCCAAGGAGCTTGGTGACTACCTGCCCTGTTCCCCCAATGTTCTTGCAGGCGCTGACCCGCCTGCCCCCAGCTAATCTCTCTGTCCATCTCTCTAGCAACCTGCCCCCCTCATTTAGCTAAACTGCCCCATTAACCTGACAGCCCTCAGCCGTTCAGCCCCCTGTTGCATTCTTTGTCTTTGATGCCTTCTTGTCCCGACCCTGCCTACCCCTGCCCCAGTCTTCCCCCTGATAAATACTTAATCTTTACTCTTCTCTCTCTCTCTCTCTGCGAAGCTCAGAGCCCCTTGCCTGGGCGCCCCTCCTTCCCAGGTGGTGCGGAGATCCTGCTCCCTGCCGCCCACTCCACCTACATGAGAAGCCACTAATCACAGGTACTAACTTGGCGCTGACTTGAATTTAAGTATTAACCCGTCACTTACAAGTGACTGGCTCCTTTACGGCAACTTCTGTTCCCGACTGACTAGCTTTAACTCTGCAGCCCTGATCTGAAGCTCGGCCCTAAGGAGACTCTGCTTGTGGTGCCTTTCTCCCTTACTTGGATTTTCTCCCGGCCGCTACACTTTTAGTCCAATACCTGTGTCCTGCACTAGTCTGTTAATCTCCCGAGAAAAAACCCTCCTTCAATCTGACTCCCAGCATCAGCTCATCCTCCTGTAATCCTGATTATTAACTATTCTCTTAACTAATTTATACATTACACTTGGTTAATACGCCTCTTAACATCTCACAGCCTACCCTTCCTTTTCCTCCTCTTACTCCTTCTCCCCTTCCTTATTTGTACTCCAGCTCCCTCTTCCTCCCCAGAACCCACCTATTGCTACACCTTGTCTCCCCCGCTCCTGCCAACGCCATCACTGTGTCCTCCTCATACATCTGTGCTAACTGGACTCATTTTGCTACCTGACCTAGTGCATCACTCCTGTCTATGTCTCCTTTGCTCACCTCGTTCCACCTCCTGCACTTTCATCCTCTTCACTCCTACGGGTCGTTTGTCTCGCTCACCCCCATGGTATAAAAATAAAAATGAAAATATCCACTTCCTGGTTATTACACTTCTGCTTCTCTCTTCTGGTGACATCAACCCCAACCACGGGCCATGCCCTAGGCCTGCTTCCTCACTAGCACCCTCAACGGCTATCCCAGTGCCCAATAAACCCACTGCTAGCCACAAGGCCTAAAAATTCTTCATCTAAATATCTGTAGCCTGCTCCCTAAACTAGACCTCCTTCAGCCTTTGGCAGTCTCACTTGCCCCCGACATTATCATTCTTTTGGAAACCTGGCTCAATAAAAACATTACTGACCCCTCATTCTCCATCCCTGAGTATACGCTAACAAGGCAAGACCATTCCGGTAGGGAGGTGGAGTACCTATCTATATCTCCTCATCTATATAGTCTACCACCATCCTCTCCAGGTCCGTCCCTAAAGAGTATGAAGCAATTATCCTAAAACTCACGCTTCCCTTCTCTATACCAATTTACACTGCTGGTGCCTGTTGTTGTCCTAATCTCCCCTCCTCAGTAATCATGGACTTCATTAGTTCCATCACCTCCCACACCCCTTCAGGCACAGTTTATATTATGGGTGACTTTAACCTTAACTGGTTATCACCCTCTCCTGATAAAGTCTGCAATGATATCCCTGCCCACAACCTAACAACTCCTCCTTGAGCCAACCAGGCTGAACCTCAAAACTGGTAACCACTCCCTCACTGGTTGGGCCCTCACCGCCCACCCTCACAGGGTTATCAAATCTGGTTTATTATCTAATGCCCTGAGCGACCACCACATGATGTTTCTGGTTCACAAAATACACATGCTCAAAACACCATTTAAAACCCTTCAAAATCATTCGTACAAATCCTTGGACCTTCCCCCCTCCACCACGACTTGGTCAACACCATTTGGGATCCTATAATCTCGTCACGCTCCACAGATGTTGCCTTTAACTATTTTCATGATAAACTCCTAGAAGCATGGAAAAATCATGCTCCCATCCATCGCTATAGGGTCGGGGGAACCACCTCCCATGGATCACCCCAGAACTACTGGCCTGCCAATGAGCCTGGGACCAAGCCTGGAAAATGCACAAAGTCACTTAACTTCTTAAAGACTACGACACAAAACCGGTGCACGAAACCCACCTGCCTAGCTAAAGCCAAACACTTCTGCAACACTTTCCAATCAAATTTCAATAACCCCTCCAGATTTTGGAAAGTAATACACTCCCACTTCTACCCTCCCTCCTCCTTAAAATTAGTAACACTCTCATCGCCAACCACTCAAATGTAGCTACCGAATTTAACTCCCATTTTACCTCCTGCGCTGCCACTCACCTAGTTTCCCTTCCTCCCACTCTGCCTGCTAGCGCCCCCACTCCCTGCCCATCTCCCATGCTTAACTCCTTTACCTTCACTAAAGTTACTCCCGCTGATACCCTAAATGCCTTATATGCCCTCGATCCATCCAAATCTTGTTAGACAGATGGTTTGGACTCCTAAACGGTTATATTTATCAGCACCTGCCATTGCAGCTCCACTCTCTGCCCTTCTTAATCGCTCCTCTGCTACCGCCTCAAACCCCTCAACTTGGACGCATGCCGTTGTCCTCCCTAAGGGTGGTGACTTATCAGCTCCATCCAGTTACTGTCCTATCTCTCTCCTGTCCACCCTGGCTAAGCTCCAAGAACACGTGGCTCTTTCCCAACTTTCCTCCTTCCTCTCTGACTCCAAATTCTTCTCTCCATTCTAATATGGATTCAGGAAGAATCACTCCACTGCCACCTCCTTAATCAGGCTCACGGATTCTATCCTCTCTGGGATGGACAGCAGCATCATCACCTCTGCTGTTTTTGTCGACCTAACTAAGGTTTTCAACACCATCTCCCACGCCCTTCTGTCAAATGCCCTCGCTGGTCTGTCTGACTCTGCCGCCAATTGGTTCCATGCTTACTTGGTAGGAAGGACCCAGTCAGTTAATATAGCTTACTCTACTTCCCCTCCTCTCCCCATCCACATCCCATCTACTTCCCCTCCACTCCCCATCCACACTGGGGTCTTGGGCCCTATCTTATTCTCCATTTTCCTAAATGTTCTCCCCACAGTCTGCTCATCCACCTCTAGCCATCCAATAAGCTTTTCTACAAACAACTTAAAGAAAGCTTGCGCAGGATCATCCTGCTGTTTCTGCTTATGTCAGGCAACATTTACCCTAACCCTGGACCTGCGTCCACGCATAACCGCCCTTAAAAAGGATCTATTAAGTTGGCAGCTGCCAACAATCTGCAGCTTGCAGGCTAAACTGGATAACCTCCGGGTATGGATCTCGCAACATAGTCCTGACATTCTGTCAGTGGTGGAAACGTGGCTTTCTCCAAAGGTTCCCGATTCTGCAGTTGCTCTACCAAGGTATATCCTTTACCAGCTGGATAGGCTCACCAAGCGAGGTGGTGGCTGTGCCATCCACCTGAAAGACACTTAAAGGATACGCCCTGCTGTGGCCAATCTGGGCTGTATGGCCCAGTCGCAAACCATTAAAGTATCGTTTGGGAACCAAAATAAAGCTTTGACAGTAATCTCTGCTTATGTTCCTCCAAAAGACAACAGGACAGGCTTCCACAGCTTAATGGACTACATTCATAGCCTCAACCACAAATCCAAACCTTTAGTACTGGGTGACCTAAATGTCAACTGGTTATCTGCTAGTGCATCTGCATACAAAGAGGCAATCTCGTTGCTCCACCTTGCCCAATTTGTTACATCGCCAACAAGGACTAACTATAGGATGGGAACAAGTACCCTTCTGGACCTGATACTCTCCAGCCACTCACAACAAATCTCCAACACAGCAGTACATCCAGATTCCATGACTGATCACTCCTGTTTCCTGCAGTTGGTCCAATAAATTCTGCAAGCCCCCAGCTCTATCTACAGTAGATTGTTAAAACGTGGACATCAGGAACATCTAAAAAATGGCCTCAATAACACTGACTGATCCCCTCTTGATGCCTTTGATGATGTCAACCTGGCATTGGATTATTTTATAAAACTATTCAACAATGCAGGTGATACCCATGCTCCCATTAAGAAAATGAAAGTTTGTGGCACTGTAAACCCCTGGATTACACCGGAACTCATTGCTATGATGAAGCACAGAGATCACTTCTGGCACTGTGCCAGGGCATTAGGCAAACAAGCAGATGTTCAGTAATACAAGACAGCGAGGAACGCCTGTATACATGAAATCCAGACATCATAGGGAAACACTCACCAATACCTGGGGAAACAGCAAAAACTTATGGAGCAACATAAAAGATGTTACCGGGAAAGACTCTAAGGTCTCACCTTCCATGCTCAATATCAATGGAATTCCAACCCTGGACCCGCTAACCATAGCAAACACATTCAACATCATAGTCATGGTCCTATCCATTGTCCTCCCTTCATGGATGACTCGCCCAGCACCTACTGTCTGCTAATGACCCCCTTGAACTATCTCCTTTTTACTTCAAAACAGTCTCAGCACGAATGGCCAGGAAATATCTTACCAAAGTGTTGGGTAAATCATGGCAAAGCAGTGACTCACTGGATCTTAAGCTCATAGCTCTCACTTTTAAGGAAGCAAAACAAGTCATAAAAGCAGAAAGGAAAAAACTTGTCAAATTATGTATAAATAAAGACCCTAAAGCATTTTATAAATATAATAATAGAACTATTTTTTAGGTGCCTTTCAAATACCAAGGACCTTACAAGTTAAAATAACAGGTCAGAAATTAATAACATCATATCAAATCAGTAATATCATAATTTCATCAGTCACCAAATGCCTGTTGCCATAAGGTGGTTTTCACAGCCTGCTTAAATCCCTCCACGGTTGCGCACTCCCGTAACAGATGGGGTAGAGAATTCCAAAGGGCTGGGGCTGCGTACATAAATGCCCGCGCTCCAGAAGATTTCAAACATACCCTTGGAATCTTTAGCAACCCCTCGTCGGCTGAGCGGAGCGATCGCTCGGCGCAGTAAGGAACCAGAAGCTCTTTCAGATAGTCCAGGCCCAGTCCGTGTAGGGCTTTGAAAGTCATAAGACCGACTTTTGATCCGCCACTGTACAAGCAGCCAGTGAAGTCCGCGCAGCACTGGCGAAATATGACAGGTCTGAGACGATCCTGTCAAAAGCCGGGCCACCGCGTTCTGCACCAGCTGCAAGCAGTGGATTTCCACCCCTGGAAGCCCTAGGTAAAGGGAGTTGCAACAGTCTAAGCGTGAGGACACAAAGGTATGAACCAGAGGAGGAAGGTCGCAGGACAGAACTGGGTGCTTAATCCTGGAGATATTCCTTAGATGGTAAAAGGAAGATTTGACAACAGACAACACCTATAAGTGCAGGGTCAGTCCTTCATCAAAAATTACCCCCACGTTATGCACCTGTTCAAAGGTCAGGAGAGAACAGCCCACCCCCACCCGAACTAATCCAGACAACGAACCAACCCCCAACCTCCCTATCCGCGACCTGGGTCCACAACCAGCACCTCAGTTTTTTCGGAGTTCAACTTCAGCCAGCTGGAATCCATCCACTCCTGCATTTCTGCTAGTTATTAAAGACAGAGAGAGCTCCATCCTAGTCAGGTGCGAAAGAAAGACAGAGCTGGGTACCATCAGCACAACAGTGAAACCTCAGCCCATACCTTCTTACAATGTCTCCGAGGGGCAGCATATACACCGCGAACAACATGGGGGACAACACTGAACCTTAAGGAACCCCACGACAGAGAAACTGGATCCGAGGAATAAACCCCAGAAGTCACACTCTCAGAGTTCTTCTTGTGAGAAATGATGTAAACCATTTGAGTATGTACCCGACAGTCCACAGATGAATCTCAGGCGATCCAGCAGTACACCATGGTCCACAGTGTCAAAAGCTGATGAGAGGTCCAGAAGAACCAAGATAGAACAGCTCTTCCGGTCTCTAGCCATCACGAGATCACTGAGCACCCGAACCAGCGCTGTGTCTGTACTATGTCTACCTTCTCAATCACCTTCCCTAAAAAGGGAAGGTTAGAGATTGGTCTGTAGTTTGCATGGCAGTCTGGGTCCAAAGAAGCTTCTTTCAAGAGTGGTGTCACCACCGCCTCTTTCAGGGAGCCAGGAAACTCATCTGTTTCCAAGGAGTACCAGACTATCCGTGCTAGGACAGGACCGATTGAATCTATACAACCCAAAATCAGGGAAGTTGGTCCTGGATCAAAACTACAGCACGTAGCGTGTACACTCTGGACAATCCGCATGACATCCATGAACTTCAGATGGTCGAAGGTACTTCAGGAAAGCTGAGGAGCCATGGTCTCATGCCGATCCAAAGCAAAACCCACAGAGTGTGCTGGCTGGATTACTGCCCTGATGTCAGTCACCTTAGACGCAAAGAATCAAGCAAGTTCATCGCGCTCTACTTGCGAAAAGGCTTTCCCAACTTGAAGACAGGCCAGACTGCACAGTCTGTCCACAGTTCGAAACAGCTGAGCTGGTCAATTCTGAGCGGCTGCAATCTCCCCAGACAGGAACTCTGCCTTCTTACGGGAGACTGCAGATTGATAGACTTGATAATGGTCCATCAATCTAAGGTGATCAGCATCAAGGGCAGATTTCCACCAGCAACGCTCTAGCCTTTGTCCAAGTCTCCGCATCTCCCTCTAAGCCCCATAAAACCATGGGGATCGAGGGCAAAGGAAGAGAGGACAAACGTGGACTGGAGCAATGACATCCAGGGCCGACGAAATGGCCAAATTATAGGCCATCATGAGGGTCTCTGGGTCACTGTTTACCACTGGGAGGGACGATACGTCACACACCACTGCTAGGCTTTGAGAACTTGCATCCCGCAAAGGGCGGTACATGACCATCTCCAGAGGGGTAAGCCTATGAAGGGAGGCGGTAAAACCAAACCCCATATAGAAATAATTCTAGACAAAATAATAAGGTAGAACCACTTGTAGAAAATAAAAATGAACTAGAAGACTCAAAGGATATTGCCAACACACTAAATAAATTCTTCAGTACAGTATTCTCCATGGGAGAGTCCTATAGAGTTGATATAACCCCAGATAATGCAATATTTGATTACATTTCAACAGATGAAGTTAGTACTGTGTTGCATGAACTTAAGCAAAATTCTTCCCCAGGCCCAGATTGCATTAATAGTAAATTTTTGAGAGAGACAGCAAAGGAAATATCAGTACCCCTTACTATACTTTTTAATAAATTACTCAGTTCAGTAGTACTGATTGAATGGAGAGGTGCTACGGTGGTACCAACATATAACAAGCATTTGCCAATGCCGAATGTTGTCTTGCTGGTTTTGGCACTGGTAGTGAAGGCGTAAGAGAGACACATAATAGAAGCAACAGTGAAGTATAGAACAGACATCAACCTCACCCCACCCCGCAGAGAGTGACAGGCACTGGGGTGTGCGTTTGGGTCGCTGGCCATAACGCTCATGCTATTTCACCTCACCCTACCCTGCAGAGTCTGACAAGTGTCGTGTTGTGCCTCGGGGGTCATCTGGCCTTATGCTCACCCCATTTCATAAGAAGTATGTTGAGATGGGTGCAGCATAGCAGAATGGGTTGAACTTTGGGGCTGAAGAGTCCAAGGCACACCCTGATGCCTGTCAGTAGCTGCAGGGTGGAGGTGGAGGACCAATGGCATGAGCAGTACAGCAGACAATCCAAAGATACACCCCTGATGCCTGTTAGTCTGTACAGGTTAAGATGTAATGGTTAGAAACCCTAACACCCTGGACGTGTGTTGGCATTTGCACTCCAAATTTTCAAACATGGCCTTTTTGTGACCCCACTTCATGAAAGCATTTGGGACCTCTCTTCATGAACAGTGCCCCTGTGATTTTGTTAATCTGTCTCGAACGAGTTGGGCACTGCTCAACACACGCTTGTAACATAGTCATTTTATGGAACTAAGTTTCGACAGAGGCATTTTGGGACCTCTGCTCATGAACTGTGTTACTATGATTTTCTTACTCTGTTCTGAACATTGTTTTTCCTACAGTGACTGAGCCACTGCGTGCCGGATGTGCAAAACACAGTTCAGGTAGGGTGTGGGAAACGAAAGCTGTACTGTTCATAAGGAGGTGTGAAAAAATGGCAATGGTGAAAATCTGGAATACAAATATTAAAAATTATCGAAGTTACGAGCGTGCGTGGAAACTGCACAACGCATGCTTGTAAAATAGCCGTCTTATGGACGTTTGTCACCTAATTTTTAACATAGGCATTTTTGGACCTCTGCTCATGAACAGAGTCACTGTGATTTTCCTAACCTGTCCCAAACATGGATTTCCCTCAGCGACCACGCGGTTCTGCGCCAGAAGTGCAAAACCACATTTTGGCCAGGATGTGAAAAAATTACGAAGGTGCGTGAACCAGGGATTGACAAATCTTAAAATTAAGTGCGTATCCAGGACAAGTGGCTGTATCAAAAGTAGTAGTCCCAGTGTTCACGTTGGTAGTCCCATCATGAATAGTCATTTAGAGAAAAACAGAAATTTCAGTGCCTGTAAATTTTCTTTCTCCAATGGCTGGTCTCCGGGCTTCCTTACTCCTGGGCTGTCCTTCCTGGTGTCAGTGATAGGCAGGTCCAGAACTGTGCAGCAGGGGAGTAAAAGAAGCCCTCCCCATCCGGAGATCATCAGTCTTTTTCAATGCAGTTCCCCTGAGACAATACTATGAGAACTAGGAAAACAAAGAACATGAACAGTTACGACATAAGGGCCCGGGGCCCACCAACTATGTACATTCTGGGAGGGCACCCAGAGACCAGCCGTCGGAGAAAGAAAATTTACAGGCACCCAAATTTCTGTTTCTCTCTCCTGGGCTGGTCTCCGGGCTTCCTTACTCCTGGGATATCCAAAAGCAGTGCATCCCTAGATATCCCGGGTAGGAAGAATGTTGAGTGTTTTAAGGGTTCCACCACTGTTTGAAGCACTCGGCGGCCAAAAGATGCTTCCACCGAGGACATGACATCCAGTTTGTAGAATTTAGTAAAAGTATGAATGGATGACCACGTGGCTGCTCTGCATAGGTCTGCTGGAGATGCCTCTCTGAAGTTTGCCCATGATGTGGCCATCGCTCTGGTGGAATGGGCTCTCACTAGACCAGGCAGAGATACTCCCACCTTGTCATATGCCATGGTGATTACTGATCTAATCCATCTAGCTATAGAGTCTTTTGATGCTTTTTTACCCATATTTTGGCCTACAGTCAAAATAAACAAGCTTAATGTTTTGCGAAAAGTGTCTTCTCTTAATATAGATTCCGATTGCTCTCCTTGGATCTAGAGTGTGAATCTCTTTCCTTTTCGTTTTTCGGGTGAGGGCAGAAAGAAGGAAGTATGAGCTCTCAGTTACAGTGGAAAAGAGACATGACCTTCGGTAAAAAGCCTGGATCTGTCCTAAGTGCCACAGAATCCCGATGAAAAACTGTGTAGGGCTCTTTAGCAGACAGCGCCCCCAGTTCACTGATTCTCCTGGCTGACGTAATGGTCACCAGAAAAACCACCTTCATTGCAAGATGCATGACTGATGCTTCCTTCAGAGGCTCGAATGATGCTTTTGTTAGGGCCTTGAGGACCAGATTAAGTTTCCAAGGTGGTACAATTGGCTTAACTGGAGGGCGTTTTAACATTGCTGCCCTTAAAAACCTCCTGACAAGAGGGTGAGACCCCAGTGTATTCCCCGAGTTGGCAAACAAAAGCGCCCCCAGTGCCGAAATTTGAACTCGTAAGGTGGCTGGCTGCAACCCCTTGTCGAATCCCTCGTGGAGAAACTGTAAAAGCACCGGGAGGGTTATTGGATGATCCTGTATAGCTTTGGAGTGGAGCCAGAATAAGAATCTTCTCCATATCCTGTAATACACCCTGGAGGATGAGGCGCGTCGGGAGCTGACCATCATTTTGATAACTGGAGCAGTGTAACCTCTTTGAAAGTTTCCCGTTCAATCTCTAAGCCGAGAGGGATAGATTGCTCAGATTGTGGTGCAAGACCGGACCTTGATGGAGAAGGTCTGAGGAGGGCTGGAAAACTAAAGGTTGTGCCTTTAACAGCTGAATGAGTAGAGGGAACCAGGGGAGGCGTGGCCACCTGGGACAGACTAGGATCACTTCCGCCTTGTCTCTGGCCATTTTGTGCAGGACCCTGGAGAGAACTGGGATTGGAGGAAAAGCGTACTGGAGGCCGAGGCGACCCCAGTTTAAGGAGAAGGCATTCTGTGCTATTGCTAGGTCGTCTCTGGCTAGGGAGCAAAACTGCTGAGCCTTTGAGTTTTGTCGGCATGCAAACAGATCCACTTGTGGATTGCCCCACCTCTGTACGAGGAGCTGGAAGGCATCGTCCTTCAGTTCCCATTCTCCTGGGAGAATGTCCTTGTGGCTTAGCCAGTCTGCTGTGATATTTTCCTGACCTGGTATGTGCACTGCTCTTATGCTTGCCAGGTGCTTCTCTGCCCAGCGAAAGAGGAGAAGAGATTCTTAAAGCATTTTTGAGCTTCTTGCGCCGCCCTGGTGGTTGATGTAGGCTATTGCTGTTTGATTGTCTGTTAGAATCAACATATCCCTGTTGCGCACCTGCTGATGGAAGTGCATCTGGGCTAGACGAACTGCCCTCATCTCGAGGACATTTATGCTGTACCTCGATTCCGTCAGGGACCACTTGCCTTGGGTTGACATACGTTGTAGGTGAGCCCCCCAACCCCTGAGGCTTGCATCTGCCGTGATTCTTATTTGATGTGGAGGACTTAGGTCTCAACCTCTCATCACGTTTCGTCTCCGAGACCACCATGCAAGGGCGCTTTTTACCTGCTGTGACACTGGGATGAGATGGAGCCGAGTGTACCTGGACTGGGACCACAGCTTGAGCAGGTGCGGCTGAATGGGCCGCATGTGCACCAGAGCCCATGGAACTGAGTCTGCCAGTGACACTAGTGTCCCGATAAGTTGTAAAAAGGACTGAGACGGCAGTTGATTGTTCCTTTGGAATTTGCTGATGAGCTTTAACAGGTCCCTGAACTTTGAGTCGGGGGGGGAAATACCTTGTTGATCTGTGTCCTGAATTCCGCTCCCAGGTGGTTCAGGTTCTGACTGAGAATTAGGGAACTCTAATTCCGGTTGATTAGAGAACCGTGAGCCGTGAGGCACTGGACTACATCCGCCACTGCCTGTACCGCTTGGTCGAGCTGCGGAGCCTTGATGAGGATGTCGTCCATATAAGGGAATAGCTGGATCCCCCGGTTCCGAAGGTGGGCTATTACTGCTACCAGGACCTTCAAGATGGTTCTTGGGGCTGAGGACAGTCCAAACGGAAGAGTCTTGAATTGGAAGCAACGGTTGCCTAGCTTGAACCTAATATATTGCCTGTGCCTGCCGTGAATCGGAATATGTAGACAGGCATCTTGCAGGTCGATGGATGCTAGGAAGTTTCCTTACAGCACTTCCTTGGCAATTGAGGCCAATGTTTCCATCTTGAATGGTCTGCTGCGCACAAAGCAGTCTAGGAATTTGACGTCTAAGACTGGTCTGTGACCTCCTGTGCGCTTGGGCACAATGAAAAACAGAGAGTAGACCCCCCGGTTGAGCTCTGTGGGGGGAACCTGTTCGATAGCCCCGGCTTGCAGAAGATCCGTGATGGCGTGCAGTGTGGCTTGCCTTTTGGACGAGTTGTTTGAAATAGGAGAGGGCACCACATGTGGTAATGGGGGCTTGGACTCGAAAAGTATCCCTGGCGGATAATGTCTAACACTCATCTGTCCGACATTGTTTGGACCCATTCCTCGAGAAAATCTGAAAGTCTGCCCCCTACTCAAGGATGAGCCCACATTTCCTCATTGTGCTTTCTTGTTGCTGTTTCCTGTGTCTCTAGGATTTCCAACTCCGATTGATCCGCCTCCCCTAAAAGTCCGCTGGTGTCGGGAGAACCATGGCCTTTTTCCTGAAGAATTGGGATTCTGACCCTTGTTGTAACCTCTGTCATGAAAATTACGCCTTGCGCCTGAAGGCCAGGCTTTGCCCCGGCTCCTAGACTGAGGCATATGCACCTTTGCTGTTTCACCTGATTCCTTCACCGCCTCCTTCAGCGTAGACCCGAACAGGAGGTTGCCTTCGTATGGTGCATTCACCAAATTTCTCTTTGAGGAAGCATCCGCGTGCCACACTGGAGCCATAGGCTGCGACAAGCAAAGGTTTGGTAAAACATGGTCCACACGGCACATCGGACCGCCTCCTCAGATACATCCAATGCACAGGCGGAGGCCAATCCCAATAACTGTAGCTGTTGGATAATGGGGGGAGTTCTTTTCTGGATCCTCTGCGAACTGAAAAGCTAAATCCGATGCCCAGGATAAGGCAGCTCTGGCAGAGAATAGGTTTGCCGTGGCAGCCTTAAGGGAGGTTGCCGAGGCTTGAAAGGCTTTTTTGAGCGATGAGTCCACCTTTCTGTCCACTGGGTCTCTTAGTGAAGCCCCTCCCTCAGCTGGGATGATAGTTTTCTTGGTCAGGCTGGAAATCAAGGGGTCAATTCTGGGGCAGTCTAACCACTTTTCGGATTGTTTTTTGTCAAACTTGAGAAGTTTGGAGATCCGTTTGGTAACTGGATACACACGCTCCGGACCCTGCCATTCTTCTTTTAGCAACTCCTCAATGGCGGGAGGGATGGGGAAGGCTGTAGCAGATCTCGAGGCAGACGCCAGACGAAAAACCTGTTTTGGTTGTGTGGTGACCGGTGGGGAGGGACCAAAGTGAATCTCTGATATGACCTTTTTGATAAAGAAGTCTAGGTCCTCTAGGTCGAAATTTCTGGTCGGGGAGTCGTCAGGATCCAACGAGGAATCTACCATCTCTCCCTCTTCGGTGGAAGAGCTGGTGACTAAGAAGCCCGGGGAGTATCCCCTGTTATGTCTGACCTTGTATCCGCCCCTTGTTCCGTTCCGTGAATGAGACCTATTTCTTCACCTGTGGCTAGCATGATGGCGACCATCCTCCTCTGGAGATCTGTCCTCATCTCTAAATTTTTTTCTTGGAATGGGAGCGATTAGAGGAAAGCCCCCCTTCGTCTGGGGAGGATGAGGAGGGGGTCCTTTTTCTCCTGGCTTTCCTGTGTGGTCTCCCATCTGGCGATCCTGGAGGGTGCCACTCAAAGGAAGAGGGGTCCAGAGCAAAGTCTCTGTTCAATCTATGAGCTCTGGGTCAAGGGAGGGGGGACGGTCCCTGGATGTTGCTCCCTGCTCAGATCTCGAAGTAGCAAGCCGTTCGGACCTTTCCGGAATACTTGACTGTGCCCACTCGGACCTCTCCTGACCATCTGCTTGAGATGAGATGAGTGTCCACTGTGCTGTCCCCCCTAGCTGCCGCTGCCTTCTCACATGTGAGGCAGAGTGAGCCAGCAAAGGTAATCAGGAGAGGGGACTTACAGCGCTGGTATTTTTTCCCTCGGCTCGATTTTTCTGAGGTCATCTTCTGTAGTTTCCCCTGTTGTGGGGACAGGCGTAAGTATGAAAAAACAGTCCTTTTGGCACTACTGAATAAAGCAGACCTATGAGCCCTTTTAAGTACTGCTGTGCTGGCCCCTTTAGGTACTGCCGTGAAGGCCCCTTAGTAATGGCCCCTTTAAGCCTCTAGGCACTGTATGCCTTCTGTTACTGGGATTGGGGGGGGAACGATGTTTAAGCCTTAGCCTTCAACTACATCCTGACCGAATGCTCAGCAGCGTGGCAGTGAAGCCCCTCTAGCTAAAACAGCCTAGTGCATGGAAGCGCTATCCCTCTGACGTTTTGGCGCCAGAAACCACCCCCTGGGCGTGAGGTAGCCTGAGCAGTCTTCCAAGCTCCTCCAACCACTTCAAACGGAATGGGAATCACACCGCGGTGCGAAAAAATGCCCCCTTAGCTTCCGCGATGGATCGTCGGGCGAAACGCACCTCCGGATTGTTGTAGGGGTCTTGTGCAATCGTCGGGGCTAACACGCAGGAAAAACACTGCTTCGCGCTGCCGAGGTGAGACCAGCCTGTGTAGCATGCAGGGCTAAGGCTGGATCTCACCTAGGCTACCTCTGCTGTTAAAAATAAGAGCACTTACAGTTGTCACTTTTCTGGATCCTCTGGCCCTAAAAGAAGGTTGTTTTATTGTAAATCTTCAGCCCTCCCACGTGTGACAGGGATCTGCAGCAGAGTACCTGCTTCACCAAAGGCAGGAAGTAGACTGACGATCTCCGGATGGGGAGGGCTTCTTATACTCCCCTGCTGCACAGTTCTGGACCTAGCTATCACTGACACCAGGAAGGACAGCCCAGGAGTAAGGAAGCCCGGAGACCAGCCCAGGAGAGAGAATTAACCATCTGAATTTTTTTTCTATACAACCTCTGTTTCAGGACAAAATCAGGAGGTAGAAATAGCAATAGCAGAAAATTTTATTTTTTTTTTATTTATTAAATTTTGTTAACCAGGTAAGCCCACTGGGCCTCAAAGGTCCCTTTTTCAGGGGCAACCTACGGTTAGTTACATATCTTTTGCATATACAGGCAGGTAATACAGTGAAGGACATATCATCATACAGGATGACAGAGACAGTATACAGTTTTGTGGAAGAGGGCAGCAGGTACATTACATTACTAGATACAACAGTACAGTGTTGGACATATCGTCCAGAGTATAACAATATAAAGTTTAGTGGGAAAGGGCAGTAGAAACATTACATCTTAGAATACAGTAAAGACAGCGGATGGATGTGGGATGGTAGGAGTTTTAGGTGCACACAATAAGTTCAGCATAAGACAGTGTACCAGTTTAAGCAGACACTGGACGATACCATAGTGGGGAACAGTATTGTAGTAGCATAACTGACACAAGGTAAGCTAGCCGTCTGAGCAGGGGCAGGGACTAGGGTTAAGAAGGTGAGCACGCAGTCTCTTTTGAAATATGGCTAGGGTGGGTGCCTCCTGAAGGTGGCCAGGGAGATTGTTCCATGATACAGGGGCTAGGTGAGCAAAGGATTTGCTCCCTGCAGGTTAGCTGGCCAAGGGAATTTCTAGTAGTTTTTTTTGCTCGAGGAGCGGAGTGGTCGTCTGCCCTTCTTTGGGGCAAATAATCCGGTCAGCTCTGGAGGTTGGCCATCGAGGAGCTTGTAGGTCCAGCTTAATAGGGGGTACTGGAGTCTGTTAGTCCAGGAGGGCCAGTTGAGGGCTGTAATGGCTACACAGTGATGGGTCCTCGGGTGGGATTTGGATGCGAATCATGTAACTTTGTGGTATAAGGTCTGTAGTCTACAGTGATCCGATTTGGAGATGCCGAGTAAGAAAATAACAGGAATAAAAGCAGTGGTTTGGCGGATTGCATGTAATCACAGAGCAAGTTTAACAGACACTTTACTTACTGGCTTAGCTGATTACTAATGGGGAAGGGGGTATGCTGAGTTGCACACACAGGGACACTGCCTCATAGTACAGTATACTTTATGAGGACATACACTGAACCCATACTATATTGGTATACTGTACAAGTCTTAACATTTTCTAAAAGATTGTATAAGTAGATAAGAGATTTATAGCATGAGCTAAAAGACTGCATCACCTGCAGCAGTGTACGTCCTTTAATGTTATTATTCATAGCTGACCTGGGAGTACTCATTTACTGTACATGAATGTTATATAATCTGCATTTTGCAGTGATTCTGAATGGATGTGCAGTTTTCCTATCCTTCCCTTCCCATTTTTTCCAATTAACCTGCTTACCTCTCAAGACCAAATACTTTTAATTTTGTTTAGAGAATAGCCAGAAGAACCAGTTATATTATATGACTGCAAAGCTGAATGCTACCATGCAGTCTCATCACCATCACCTTTGAACCCTTTCGTTTTCCTATGTTACTCTTTCTCTCCTCATAAATCCTGAGAGTGTTCCTTCTCTAATTAACCAGTCAGCAAAATATCAACAGCCTAAGACAAGTTGCAGCTGCTAGTCAGAGTGGTCTTTCCCTGGTGCTCTACTTTTGTTTTTATAGCCTACCTTTTCAGTTCTACAATGTTCTGTCAGACTGTGCTGTGCAGTGTGCATGCCATCTTATATGTTGCTGTTGTGGAGTACAGCCTGACAGCAGGAAACGTGGAGTGCTGAACTATTTTCCCCAACATAGTTTTTTTTTTTTTTTTTTGACTGTGGGCGGAGCCTACAGGAGTACTGCATGTACAAAAGGAGTGACGTCATGTTTTCTGTCCATGGAACTGACTTGAAGGTGTAAATAGTCTCCTACACCTTACCCTCCTCCAAGAAATGTTTTCCACCCTTAAATAAATACGCCGCTTTCATGTTAGTCAATGGTTGCAGAGTACTATTTTCTTTCTTAAATGGGTGGTAGGAGAACTGGAACCAAGTAGTGGGAGGCAGCATTGTTTTTTGGGGGGAAGTAAGATCCAATCCATCTCCACCCAAGAAGCTCTTAAGGATCCAGTCCACCTTTTTTTTTATTTATTTATTCATGTGGGAAGGGCATGAGGTGCATGTATCATGTTGAAAGAAGACTCAGTAGTTTGATCTGGACCTAGGAACAGAACAAATCTGTGGAGTCCCTGCATTTTGTTAAGGACTAGGAAAAGCTTAAGGATTCAGCTTCCAAGGAAAATAGACAGCTTTCAGGTATTTCTTAAACATTTATACACTAAAATGGGCACAGTACTTGGTAAACACAGTGTAACCCCCCTGCAAATGGGGGTTCCCAAAAGACTTCCAGGAGCTTGCTTGAATGCTCCAAGCCTGAATGGTGTTTGGCGTTTAAGCCATTTATCAGTGAGTGTTTTTAGAACCTCTGGTACTGTCTCTTTAAGAGCTGTCTGCTTGCAGACATAATTAGTTTATATGGGGACTGTGTGTTTCTTTGATTGAGTACCACTCAGCTGCTGCCAATTCACTTCATTTTGCAGTCACTAGGAGTGCAAAGGAACCTATCTGAAAGATGTAACTGTTTGCCAGAAATTATTTAGAGTAATAATGAAATTACAGTTTGTCTAACCTGCTTTCTTTGCAGTCAGAACTGTGTCTGCTAGTTCCCATTCTAGTTTTGAACTGCTGAACTGGACCAATCAGTGTGGGGTAAGCTAGCTCTAAAATGGTGCCTTGACGAATCAGAACTTGGACTCATAATCTGAGCCAGCCACAAGAGGATTGTATGGGCAGTGACTCTGGGAGATGTAGTTTAGACTTCAGTGCCTTTTGGACCAACAGCAGCAGTCTATTGTGAGTGACAGCCAATCCAGTCAAGAACTGGGAGGAACTCAAAGGAAGTGCCGGTTTTGTCGGTTGGAGTTCAGTTGAGCTTTGGCAGTGAAGAAGGAAGGAGCCCTGTGCTTTTCAGTGTGCAGTTTTAGTCAAAAACGTGTAAGGCCCAGAGTTCGGGTCTGCAGCTTGTGTAACAGCTTGTTAGGACTGAATCCATCCTGTGAAAAGAATCAAAGGATCTCTGAAGAGTAGAAACCAGGCTCACCCTGTAGAAGACTGGAGGAATTGCTGAAAATTGCAGTCGGTCTGTCAGGAACTGAATCTGCTGTGTGTTCTCCCGGTATTGTGCAGTAATTGCGCATCGATACAGAATGCAGCCTGCCTGGTATAGTGCTTTCTTTTATATGGATGTGTGAAGAGGTTTGTACCTCAAGTGAGCCCTGCTGACATTGAAGGACCCTATCTTATTTGGAGGTCGTGAGTACTAATTCAGGGTCGCTCCTGTTGAATTGCCACATTAAATCCAAATGGAATTACTGTACTGCTGACTGTTTAATTCTCCTTTCTCTGTGTGAAAGGGCCCCTACCAGCTGCCACGGTTTGGACTAGCCACTAGGGCTTGGGTACCCAGGGACAGTAACTGATAGGGATAGGCCTGTGCACAGAGCCATAGGTAGATTATTAGAGTGATAAGCTAATTAACCTGATTTCCCCTGTCCTTGTTATATCCCCAAATAAATCAGAGCTGCTTGTTTCAGCAAAGTTATACTGCCTGAGGTATTTGTCTATGTTAAAGTACTGTACTGTGATTGTTGCACTGTATCTCATTTCACAGGAGGTCCCAGTGCCGGAACCAGACCTGGGGGTAAGTGTATACTGTGAAGGTAATTCTGATATATTGTGTGGGCCACTAGTGGGAAGAAAGGGGGGTTGCAGTGTCCCAGAGGGCTGTGACCAAGTTAGTTTAACTATTGCAAACCCTGACCTCTGGGTGGAGGCACCTGCCATTGGATCCAGGCCCCTCAACCTGTTAGTGGCAAATCAGGCAGGGGTAGTAGCCCCTGGGATAGCACCATCTAGGGGTTACATCTTGGAGGCACCGCTGGGATTGTGTGTCCTCTAGTGGCCATATTTACGAACCACTGTTAAGAAAAAATGGGTACCCCGACAGAAGTGGCTGTGCACCGGCTGGTGGAGTGGTGTACTGGGGAGGAGATCGACCCCCAAAATGCTATGCTTATCCTGGACATCCCCCTGGGTATCAATACGGACACTGTGCAGGGAGTACTTTCCAAGGTGGAAGGTTTACAAAACCCTGTGGTGGTGGGTCGGCATGCTAATCTGCTCACCCACACTTTCCTGGCCCTAGTAGAGTTTAAGGATCCCATAGATAGCTCCAAAGTGCCACAGACCATTACCCCAGAGGAGCCCTCACTGCTTGGAGAGTGATAACTAAGGACAGTAAAGACCCGGGGAATCAGCCCCACCACTATCTGAAACTTTGAGGAGAAATTTGCTGAATGGTTGCTGGGAGAGGGAAAACTGTGGAGGACTTGAAGAAACTATTCTTGCCACCTGGGGTGTACCTCCCCAACACCCTCTCCTGCTCCAGTGCCCGTAATGGTGGCTGAACCAATGCAGACTCCTATTTCTGCACCTGCCATTAGTCACGACTCTTACGGAGGTTGAGGATCTTCTTCTGGCACCTCCCCACCCCCAAGGGAGGATGACTGGGAGACCTGGATAGACTATGTTGCCCCAAGTGCTGGAATGGCAATGCTCGGAAGGCTAAAAGCTTAAAGAGGGTTAGTGAGAGCCTCCGAGGTCCTGCCCTGGCTACCATCCGCGGCTAAACGGGCCAGTAACCCTGAAGCGACTGCACAGGCCCATCTTGAGGCCTTGGAGAATGTGTATGGGAGCCCAGATTCTGATGAGGACCTATGGTGGAGAGTAAGAGATGCACAACAGTACCAAGGGAGTTGTTGTCTGTGTATGTATCTCGGCTGGAAAAATTGTTGCAAGAATGCCTCAGAAAAGGTAGTTTGCCAGCGACTGAACTGGACCGAACCAGGCTGGACAGGATCCTTAAGTCTGCCCCTTCTCAGAACTGCTGTTGCTTCAGTTACGCCTGGCAGATCGACTGGAATCCCCACCCTCCTATGATGAGTTAATGAGAGAAATTCGAGGAGTTGAGAAAAGACGACCTCGGGAGGGACCTGCACCAATAGCTGCGGCTACGACCTGAGTGACTGAGGGTGACCCATCAAGTGAAGTTCAGGGGCAGAGGTTGGCAGTCAATGAGTGCTCTGACAAGGAAAAAGATATGTCACAATGGGGCGAACTGTTGAGAGAGATCCGGGAATTCAAAAACAGTCCCTTTATGAAGGTCACCTGCAAGTATGGGCCCTGACCTATATCCGACTGCATCTGCTATGGGGTGGGTACCCACCCATGTATCTCCTGCTGATAACAGCTCGAACTCGATTCCTTGACCATGGAAGTGGAGAAACTGACTAGATGTCTCCAAATGCTTATCACGCCCAGACAGAGATGGCACCAAGGTTTCCAGTTGTAACACCCCTCCTGGCTCCCAGTGGCGCCGCCAGCTCAAACTCCAGAAAGTATGTTTTGCTATAATTGTGGGAAAGATGGGCACATGAAAAGGGAATGCCAGTCCCCAAAAGACACTGACAAAGTTGCATATAGGCTACAAGGAGAGCTTCGGAGAAGAAATCAGTGGTTAAGAGGTGCACGACATGATCCCAGTGAGGGCACCAAAAATGCTAATTCACATCCTTTTGTGGCAAGGTCAGTTGCCCAGGCCCCCACTACCGCCTCTCCAGACTGGTCCAGAATAGTGGGTCCCTCCATGGAGACCACTGTAAAGGTGAATGGAGTGTCTACAAGAGCTGTATTAGACAGTGGCTCCCAAGTGACAATTATGTTCCAGGATTGGTATCAGAAGCATTTGTCAGACTACTCTTACAACCATTAGAAGGACTGCATGTATGGGGTTAAGTGAGAAGGCCTACCCTATTCCGGGTATATCCGAATTTGCTGTCTTTCCCCACCTCCGTGGCTGGAGTGGCTGAACAAGTAGAGACCCTAGCCTTAGTGTGTCCCCCACTGGACTGTATGATGGTGTCCTTTGTTGATTGGAACAAATGCTCATATGTTGGAAGGCTGGCACAGTTGTGTTATGAAAACAGGGTCAAAGACTAGTAGAGCTTTAAGAGTTCCGGCTTTAATTAAGAAGGCCTATGAGGCACAGAGAGATGCTGAAAAAACAGAACCAGAGGAACCGGTCGGAATTGTATGGAAGAAGGATCCTGAGTCTCTGATCCTGGCGCCAAATGCCCAGTGTACCTTACAGGGAGAGGTCCGTATCAGAAAGGATGTTAAGAATAAAATATTAATGTTGGATGCACCAGGCGATGGAAAATTGCCAGAGGGACTGCTGGTCAAGCCTAGTATTTTGCCGCTAGAGCCCATGCTTATGCCAGAAGGGTAATGGTCCAAGTTCATAATGTGTCTGAAAGAGACATTCGAGTAAACAGAGGTTGCATCTTGGCTAATGTGCATTGTGCAGACACTGCAGTGCTACCCAGCAGCAAGAGTTCAAGGAAGAATGACAGAGTAACGCCTGACTTGTTTGATTTCGGCGACTCCCCGCTGCCAGCTGAATGGAAAGTGAGGATCAGTGAGAAGCTTGCCCAGAGAGACCAGGTGTTTTCTTTAAAGGAATGGGATGTAGGATGCGTGCAAGGAGCTGAGCACAATATCCGGGCTGCATGACGAAAGACCATTTCGTGAGAGGTCTCGACGCCTGGCACCTGCTGACATAGATGATGTGAGACGGCATCTGCAAGAGATGTTAGCTGCTGGTGTAATACAAGAATCCAGAAGCCCTTATGCTTCCCCCATTGTGGTAGTGAGGAAAAAGAATGGAACAGTAAGGATGTGTGTGGATTATCGCACCTTAAACCGGCGGACTATCCCTGATCAGTACACAATGCCCCGCATTCAGGATGCTTTGGACTGCCTAAACGGGAGCAAGTGGTTCTCTGTGCTGGATCTCCGCAGTGGGTACTACCAGATCCCGATGGCCCCAGAGGACCGTGAGAAGACGGCCTTTATCTGTCCGCTTGGCTTCTATGAATTCATGAGGATGCCTCAAGGGATTTCAGGTGCCCCAGCCACTTTTCAACGATTGATGGAGCGTGCAGTGGGGGGACATGAACTTACTAGAGTGCCTGGTATACCTAGATGATGTTATTGTGTTTGGCAGCTCACTGGAGGAACATGAGAGCAGATTATTTAAGGTATTGGACCGACTGGAGGACTTTGGCCTTAAACTGTCCATTGATAAGTGTCAATTCTTTCAAACATCAGTAAAGTATGTGGGACACATAGTATCCACCGAGGGAATAGAGACCGACCCAAGTAAAGTTGAGGCCTTGACCACCTGGCCACAGCCCAAAATCTAAAAGAACTGCAAAGATTCCTGGGATTCTGTGGTTATATCGGCGCTTCATCAAGGACTATTCAAGAGTGATCCGCCTTTACTTAACCTTACTCAAGGGTATCCCCAACCCACAAAAAATACCAAAAGTCAGCGCCCTCAAGACTGAAAGAGCTGTATTTTCATCCGAGTGAAGTATTTGGGGCCCGCTGGACTCCTGATTATGAGACTGCTTTTCATGAGATCATATATCAACTTACCCTGCTCCAGTGCTGGCCTATGCCGATCCAAGAAAACCTTACGTCCTGCACACTGATGCTAGCTTGCAAGGGTTGGGGGCTGTGTTGTACCAAGAGCACGAGAATGGCCTGAGACCAGTGGCCTTTGCCAGTAGAAGCCTGACCCCATCCGAAAAGAACTATCCTGTACATAAGTTAGAGTTCCTAGCTTTGAAGTGGGCTATTGTTGACCAATTCCATGAGTACTTGTATGGGGCTAAAATACTAGTAAAAACTGACAATAATCCTTTGACCTATGTGCAGACCTCAGCTAAGTTGGATGCCACTGGCCATAGGTGGCTTTCTGCATTATCTACATATGACTATGCTCTCATACCGAGCAGGTCTGAACCACATAGATGCTGATGCTCTCTCCCGAGGCCTGTTCCCCAGAATGATTGGGTCCGATTAGCAGAACCTGACATTCGGCACTCTGCCGGAAGTTTGACAGGGAGGAACAATGTCCACGGACGCAGTGGACTGCATGGTGGATTGCTTGGGAGCCTCTGAGAATTGCATACCTGCTTATTGCCACTTTTCTGCAATAGACATTGGTGCACTGCCTCAGCTGGACAATGACAGTATTCGCGGCTCAATCCCGCGATCCCATGATCAAAGCAGCTTTAGAAGCCCTCTATGCAGGAAAAGATGTGTCCAAATTACGCCCACTGATTTGAGAACTGCACTGTTATACAAAGAAGGTCCTAAGTTGAAACTGATCAATAAACTGTTATACAGAGAAACAGTAGACAGAGGGGACAAGTAGACAAACAACAACTAGTGCTGCCCACTGCCTTTCGAGACTCAGTACTGAGGTCCTTGCACAACCACATGGGGCACCTTGGTATAGACAGAACACTTGACTTGGTGAGATCCAGATTCTATTGGCCTAAGATGGGGGCTGATGTGGAGCAACACATTCGAACTTGTAGTCGCTGCTTACAGAGGAAAGCTTTGCCCAGAGGGCTGCCCCCTTGTTAACATCACCACCAGTGCACCCATGGAGCTGGTCTGTATTGATTTTCTGAGTTTGGAGTCAGATCAAAGAAATATCAGTAATGTGCTGGTGGTCACTGACCATTTCACGAGATATGCCCAAGCTTTCCCCACCAAAGACCAGAAAGCATCCACTGTGGCCAAAGTACTTGTAGAAAACTTTTTGTTCACTATGGGGCTCCACAAAGAATCCATTCTGATCAAGGGAGAGACTTTGAGAGTCGCCTGATCAAAGAGATGCTTTCTCGTGGGGAGTGCGAAGTCCAGAACCACTCCTTACCACCCCAGGGGACCCACAGCCTGAACGTTTCAACCGCACTTTGCTAGATATGCTAGGCACCCTGCACCCAAAGGACAAGCCTAGATGGAGCCAACAAATTAGCACCCTGGTACATGCTTATAACTGCACCAAAAGTGATGCCACTGGATTCTCCCCCTACCGCCTGATGTTTGGAAGAGAAGCTCGACTACCAGTAGATGTGTGTTTTGGGGTCTCTCCTGATGGGGTTCAAGCTGACAACTATTTACAGTATGTGCAAAGTTAAAGGCCCAGCTAACTCATGCGTACCAACTGGCTCAAACCATGGCTGCCAAAAGAAATCTGGCCAACAAAGAAAGGTATGATAAAAAGGTGAAAGCACAGGAACTCCAGGAGGGAGATCGGGTATTGCTAAGAAATCTGGGACTGCATGGCAAGCACAAGATTGCTGACAGATGGCACCATCTCCCTCACATTGTAGTGGGCAAACTAGATGATCTGCCAGTGTACAAAGTAAGGCCTGAGAATAATTCAAAAGATGTAAAAACAATGCATAGAAATCATTTACTGCCCATTGGACAAATCTTAATTGAGTCTGAGCCCCTAGAAGATGCCCCCTCTGGACCAGTGACTAGAGCTGCTGCTAAGAAAAGACCAAGGAAGTCTGCACCTACAGAAGCAGAGTTAAAGTGTTCCCCTGCACAAGTCCCAGTTGAGCATGACTGTCAGTCCATATCAGAAGAAAGTGAGAGTGACTTTGAATACTATCCTTCTTACGAACTGAGTCAATTGTTTCGGGCAATCCTCTAGTCAATACTGGAGATGAAGCTGGGCCTTCTGGACTGTCCAAGCCCCAGCTTCGTCCCTGGAGCCAATGCTCCCAGAAAGTGAAGTGCAAAGCATCAGATCAGATGAAATGGAATCATTGTGCATGGTTGAACTGTTTGAGCTTTCAGGGGAGGAAAATGATAGATTGGGGCAGACTGGTGATACACCCGAACAAGAAGAGTATTTTGAGTGCCCTGACAGTCCACTGCCAGTGTCCGAAAGCTCTCCATGCGAGCCAAATGTTGTGGACTCAGAAACTGTAACTCCTGGAGCTGAAAGTGCCCCAAGTTCTAGCCTCTCTACCCCATGGAGACTCCCTGACAAGTGAGGACAATGCTGAAAATGAGGCTCAGAGTGCAGAGACTATAACAGTTCCCCTAGAAAGACTGGTCGAGCTGTAAAGCCTGTGGTGCACCTCAGTTATGATTCACTTGGGAGGCCTGTGGACTTGCCTCAATGTTGTCCATAAAGGAGTGTATGTGTCCCGAGCTCATTGCCCAAACTGAGCATCAGTGCTAACTCAAGTTACTTGTGTTGCCCTCTAAGTATGGTGCCTTGCCCCATCCAGCCCCAAGGTAACTGATAGGAAGGGCCCTCTCTTCAGGTTTCATGTACAAGAGGTAATAACTTGAGTTATGGTACAATGTATGTAATACTGTAAAGAGTGACGACTGCAATGTTTCAGAAATGTGTTCTTGGTAAAATGATATATTGACTGATGATTACATGTGTGAGCCTAATGCAAATGTATATGGTTGCAGTTAAACTTATGGGGTACTTGCTTGACGGACGTCAAGCTTTCCCAAACCAGGAAGGTGTAACCCCCTGCAAATGGGGGTTCCCAAAGACTTCAGGAGCTTGCTTGAATGCTCCAAGCCTGAATGGTGTTTGGCGTTTAAGCCATTTATCAGTGAGTGTTTTAGAACCTCTGGTACTGTCTCTTTAAGAGCTGTCTGCTTGCAGACATAATTAGTTTATATGGGGGACTGTGTGTTTCTTTGATTGAGTACCACTCAAGCTGCTGCCAATTCACTTCATTTTTGCAGTCACTAGGAGTGCAAAGGGAACCTATCTGAAAGATGTAACTGTTTGCCAGAAATTATTTAGAGTAATAATGAAATTACAGTTTGTCTAACCTGCTTTCTTGCAGTCAGAACTGTGTCTGCTAGTTCCCATTCTAGTTTTGAACTGCTGAACTGGACCAATCAGTGTGGGGTAAGCTAGCTCTAAAATGGTGCCTTGGACGAATCAGAACTTGGACTCATAATCTGAGCCAGCCACAAGAGGATTGTATGGGCAGTGACTCTGGGAGATGTAGTTTAGACTTCAGTGCCTTTTGGACCAACAGCAGCAGTCTATTGTGAGTGACAGCCAATCCAGTCAAGAACTGGGAGGAACTCAAAGAAGTGCCCGTTTTGTCGGTTGGAGTTCAGTTGAGCTTTGGCAGTGAAGAAGGAAGGAGCCCTGTGCTTTTTCAGTGTGCAGTTTAGTCAAAAACGTGTGTAAGGCCCAGAGTTCCGGTCTGCAGCTTGTGTAACAGCTTGTTAGGACTGAATCCGTCCTGTGAAAAGAATCAAAGGATCTCTGAAGAGTAGAAACCAGGCTCACCCTGTAGAAGACTGGAGGAATTGCTGAAAATTGCAGTCGGTCTGTCAGGAACTGAATCTGCTGTGTGTTCTCCGGTATTGTGCAGTAATTGCGATCGGGATACAGAATGCAGCCTGCCTGGTATAGTGCTTTTTTTATATGGATGTGTGAAGAGGTTTGTGTACCTCAAGTGAGCCCTCTGACATTGAAGGACCCTATCTTATTTGGAGGTCGTGAGTACTAATTCAGGGTCGCTCCTGTTGAATTGCCACATTAAATCCAAATGGAATTACTGTACTGCTGACTGTTTAATTCTCCTTTTCTCTGTGAAAGGGCCCCTACCAGCTGCCACGGTTTGGACTAGCCACTAGGGCTTGGGTACCCAGGACAGTAACTGATAGGGGATAGGCCTGTGCACAGAGCCATAGGTAGATTATTAGAGTGATAAGCTAATTAACCTGATTTCCTGTCCTTGTTATATCCCCTAAATAAATCAGAGCTGCTTGTTTCAGCAAAGTTATACTGCCTGAGGTATTTGTCTATGTTAAAGTACTGTACTGTGATTGTTGCACTGTATCTCATTTCACAGGAGGTCCCAGTGCCGGAACCACACCTGGGGGTAAGTGTATACTGTGAAGGTAATTCTGATATATTGTGTGGGCCACTAGTGGGAAGAAAGGGGGGGTTGCAGTGTCCCAGAGGGCTGTGACCAAGTTAGTTTAACTATTGCAAACCCTGACCTCTGGGTGGAGGCACCCGCCATTGGATCCAGGCCCCTCAACCTGTTAGTGGCAAATCAGGCAGGGGTAGCAGCCCCTGGGATAGCGCCATCTAGGGGTTACAACAGTATGTGATGAAGTGTATTTTTCTTTTTAAGTTTGAGAAGTAGAGTTGACTTGACGTTAAAAATACCAGCTGCAATTAGCAACTACTTGTAGAAACAAAATACTGTTTTTTGTTTTTTTTCTATTTACTTTTTTTCCGGCTCAGTTTATATCAGTGAAAAAAAAGACAAACAACTATCAGAGCTGCCAGCCAACTGGACAAGCTATTTATCACTCATTTTTTTTTTTATTTAAAACAACACAAATGTAGTTTCACATTTTTGCCATAAGGGAAGCAAGAAGATAAACCAACATGGTTAACAAATTGACACCTGTGAATGAATGGGGTAGTTTTTTTGTAACATTCCTGGTAAGTTAATTACTCCTTGGAACCTGTTATTCCAGTTTTTACCACTGTGTTCCTGGAACTTTCTGCATAACAAGTTCCCTTAGGCACTTCACAGCACCTCATTAAGCCATTTGACATCACCATCTTTGCAGGATATTGCATAGGAAGAGACCCAGCCTTGGGCTACTGTTTATATTCTACTGAATCTTCATAACTTGCAGTTTGTGACTATAGGTATTTATAACTGAATGAGAATAACCACATTTGCAAATAGGTAGGCATTTGTGTGTTTAATTCCTGTTTGACTTACTGCAGGTTACACACAGAATCTGAAAAATTCATAACATGCTGTACTGTGATTCAATGAACTGTTAAATGGGGATTTTGGTTTCTTTTACAAATACATTTTTCCTGACCATGGATATACTAAAACAAACATTTCTCAACAAAATGTTTTAAATAAATTATCTGTTTGTTTTTTTTTGGGGAGGGCTGCCACAAGCAGAATGGGACTTCACAGATGGGGGAACTCACAGCAGCAGAAAAAAGAAGCATGTTGGCATTAAAAGCTTTGTGGTGTGGATGGAGAGGCACCAGTATTTAAGCATGACTTTGGTAGAGTATTAACTGTGATTGGCGGGTGAGGGAGTGAGTGAGTCTTGATATTCTTAGTATAATGGTTTTCTGAAACTTCAACCTTCAATGAGTTAGACTTTGTAGCCATCTGTACAGTATATCACTAAGTCACATGCAGTGGGGTATGGGTAAATCCCACATCACCAGACCCAGGCCAGAGCTGTAAAATCTGGACTGGGCACAGCTTGTGCAAATACTGCTGATCCGATGGAGCAGCAATAAAAGATAAACTATGCAATACTAACATACTAAAAAGCCAGCAGAATAGGCCAAATGGTCTGTCTTGTCTGCTCGAAAGCCAGCAACTTAATGGCTCAATAACCTCAATAACACACCTACCCCAGTTTACATTTACCTGATGCCCATTTTTAGGCCTTATATGTAATGAAATGTGTTGAATTTACATTGGCATTTGGGCATATGCACTTTTATATTATATGAATTTTGTGTGTGAACTGTATATCAGTCTCCTAAAAAAAAAAAAATTAAAAACACAGCAAATGTCTTCAAAAACTTGTCTCAACATTGTGTTTATCTTCCACCTTGCCACAACACACAGTTGTCTCAGCAGTGTTTTCAGTTAGGGTACAGTACCTTCATATATATGATGGCCTGGTTATGTTGAGTTGATTGCTATAACAGTGCATAGAATAAAATGCAAAACATATAGGTAACTGTAATACAGATGGTGGCATTATTTTTAATTATACGATGGCAAGGAAAAATGTAAGAAGCTGATTGGCTGCTGACCCACTGAAACAGTGATGTCATTACACAGTAACATCACTGTAGCTTCGGAATTGGATCATTCCTTGAATTTTCTCTTAAGAAATATTTTCCCACACTATCAGAAACATCCTTTAAAATGTATTTTTTATTCTGTATATAACAACAAGCCATTGTATAATTGCAATAAGGCATTCCGGGGTGTGTGTTATCTTGCAATAACGTCACTCCTGGGGTGGTGGAAGCACTCTGCTTTGCCTCATCATGCTTCAACCCACCACAGGAGTGACATTACTACATGATAACGCACATCCTGGAGTGCCTTATTGCTTAAATATGCCCTTTCTCAATGTACTGTACTTTGATTCAGTTAGTGTATATGCAACAGCCTTCATGTGAACACTGGGCTTCTCTTTGACTCCTGATGTCTATTTGCTTTAGCTAATGTATATTGTTTGAACTGCTTTGGTCTTCTTGATGTAGTGCCTCTGTGCCTAAACTATGTAATCTGTTTATCTACTGCTACCTATGCATCTCCAGTGAATGACTGTTATAACTGTCTGCTCTCTGAGCCATTGTTTTTTGACTTGTTACATGTGCTGTCTTTGTATTAGTTTCAACGAGGTGCCTTTGTAAATAATTCTCTGACTCAAAGGTTTGTAAATCTGATATTTTTTAAATAAGTAAATAAATAAATGTTTAAGCCCATGAAACATCCTTATCTAGTTAATGCATTCACAGTCGTAGTGGCTCTGCCAGAGCTTGTTAATTCAGATCTGGCTCTGACTGACAGCTCCAGAGATGTGTTCTTAGAAACGCTACAGTCACTGCTACTTAGCTGTAGGGGCCCTCTGGTTAAACTGCCGTATTCAGAGATTTCTCCACCCACTTTTCTCTTCCTGCTCCTAACAGCCAATCTTCTTTTGTTCTGCCGTAAGATTCCAAACACCTAAAGACTCCATGCTTCATTAACCCTTGGACTGCTGACAGATGTAGAACACAGTTAAATAGGGATTTTGAACAGATACGTCTGTCCACAGCGCAGCAAGGCTTATAATCTGCCGTATGCCGCATGATGTCCTGCTCCCTGGACTGAAGAGAAAGAAAAAAAAAAAAGCTGTTTTCCTTTTTCTTCCGCTCACTCCTGTTGCAGCGTCTTCCCTTATCTCAGCCCTGAGCTGCCTGGTGAATTACTGCTGTGCTGGTTGTCCATCGGACAACTAGAAACAGATGAGATTCTTGTCCGGAACACAAAATTGATAGTCCGAGACGTCTGGCTATGGGATTTGTCGACCGCTGACATGAACACTGCGCTACGCACACTCATAGCACAGTCATTTAATGGACTTTCGTCACCTAATTTTCAACATGGGTACTTTAGGGCCTATGCTCATGAACAGTGTCACTGTGATTTTCTTACTCTGTCCCGAACACCGATTTCCCACAGTGACCACATTATTCTGCGCTGGAAGTGCGAAAACACATTTTGGCCACGATGTGAAAAATGACAGCTGTACTGCTCATAAGGAGGTGTGGAAAAATGGCAATGTTGAAAATCTGGAGTGAAAATATTACAGATTCGCTAAGTTACAAGTGTGCGTGGAAACTGTGCAATGCATGCTCGAGAAACAGTCATTTCTTTTGATTTTTCACCAAATTTGCAACATAGGCTTTTTGAGAGGCCACCTCATGAACAGTGGCACTGTCGTTTCATTAAATCGGTCCTGAAGGGTGATTCCGTGCAGTGATCTCAAAATCACCTTTTGGGACCGAATAACACCATGACAGTAACTAAATTCATGAGGAGGGGTCCCAATAACCCCAAGTTGAAAATTTGGAGGCAAAATTCCTAAAAATGCCCGAGATATGCATCGAAGCTCAAAAAAACCCTATTTATGCTATTATACAGCTTACCGGTATTTCTTCAGTTCACGGTTGGCTTTGAAGAGTGCAGACGTGTTCCCGGTCCACAGAAGATCATCGCCCCGGCTCCGGAGGTAAGTATGGGGCAAGGGGGGTGTGGGGAGGTGGGGCATGCAGTGGGTGGGTGCAGGTTGGGGGAAGGGGCTACAGACTGCGAGGGATCATTTTCTACTTTAAAGGGGAAAAAAAACATAGCGGAAGGTTTTTGTTTTTACAAGTACATTTGACACGCTGGGGTGGCCTCCCAGTGTGTTACATGGTGGCTTTTGTTTTGGGGGACTGTAGCCGATGAGGATTGGGCACCCGTCGCAAATAAAGTGTGTTTGGTGGGGGGTGATGCCGACGGGACTGGGCCCCCCATCGGCAAATGAACTGAGGAGAGGGGGGTCACCTGTATTTTTTTGGGGGGGGGGCTGTAGCCGACGGGTTGTGGGCACCCTGTCGGCAGATGAACTGGGGAGGGGGGCATGATGATGCAGACAGGGGTATTGGGCACCCCCCAAGTCGGCTTTTCTGGGGACTGTGTGAGGTGGATGGCACAGCCGCCACCATGTTGCACTGAAACTTACACCAGGAAAGGCACGCCCTGCAATGAGGTGGAGCTGCCTCACTGCAGTGGCTAAAATCTTTCAAAGTGGTGGACATGCTTTTGCACTGCTGTCATAGACAGCATGCAATCTAATTCGTGCCACGGAGCCCAGCCCCAAAAATCAGTGGCGCCACAGGCCACAACAGGACCATGCCTCCAAAACCTGCTATTCCAAAGTTACTGCAACATGTTTCTTGCGCAGGCGCAAGACAACATAAAAAGGGGAGTAGGAAGACAGCTGGTAATTATAGGCCAATTAGCCTTACATCAACTGTATGTAAGTGCATGGAGAAATTTTTGAAGCAAAGGCTAGATAATGAGATTGAGGAGAGGAACCTAAATGATTGGAAACATGGCTTCTTAAAAAGGCAGATCCTGTTCCACAAATTTGATCTCCTTTTATGAAAATATTAGTGGAAGTTTAGATAGGGGAGTTCCAGTGGATATGGTATTGCTTGATTTCAAAAAAGCATTTGATAAGTTCCCTCACCACTTACCCTTAAAGAAAATGATAACACTAGGCCTAAACCTCTTTATTGTTAAATGGATATCTCCATGGCTGTCTAACAGAACCCAACAAGTTAGAGTGGCAGACAAACTGTCAGATGTAATTAAGGTTAGTAGCGGAGTCCCTCAGGGCTCAGTTTTGGGACCCGTTTTATGTGGGATTTTTATTAGACATAAATGATGACCTAAATAGCAAACTAGTCAAATTTGCAAACTATACAAAAATATTTTCTGAGGTTAATGCACAACTTAAGAGTGATGACTTTAAACAAGATCTAATGAAGTTAAGATAACTGGGCAAAAAAAAACAACAAAATGGAGTATAATACTGATAAATGTACAGTTATTCATTTTGGAAAAATAAATCCGTATATAGCCTATAGTATTAGCTCATACCCTACAAAAACAGTAGAATCTGCTAGCGATCTGGGAATTATTAACAACAAAGACTTCTCTAATGCAGATCAATGTAGATGTGTCTCCCATAGAGCCACCTGTACCTTAATATCAATTAGAAAAGCATTAGTCAACAGAAGTCAAGCCTGTATTCTACCGCTATACAAAATGTACATAAGACCTCATGTGGACTTCGCTGCAGCATGTTGGTCCCCATATCTAAACAAGGATACACAAATCATAGAATCGGTACAAAGAAAGACTACAAAATTGATATTACCCTTATATAACTTAGCCTACCCTGACAGATTGAGCAAGCTTAAACTCTATGATCTAAGGACTTGAAGATTAAGAGGAGATCTGCTAATGCTCTTTAATATCCTAAATCACACAGAATCACTCAGAATTTATACAAGTTCAAGTAGATCAAAGTCCAATAGAGAACTCGCCACCATTTTATTTTCTAATGATGGTAATAATAATGTTTGTCTGCCATGTAGGTATGTATCTAACCTTTTTTTAAATATCTCCACATTATCACTTTCAACAACGTGACTAGGAAGTTTGTTCCAAAGTTCAATAATTCTTTGTGAATAACAATGGTTTCTTCTAGAAGTTCTGTTCACCTCACCTTTGAATTTATACTTATGCGATCTTGTATTTAGATTGCACATACTTTGTTTATGTAGTCCTAGTGCACATTTTAGAATTTCATCTGAACAAGCTCTAAAAGCCAGACATAGGTCTCCTCTTATCCTTCTGTAATCCATGGAAAATAGCTTTAGTGAAGATAATCTCTTACTATGTTTTGTTTTTCGTTGTATTGATTCTTTTAGTAATTTTTCTCTGCACTTTCTCAATTTTGTGTTTTCCTTCTACGGTATATGGAGCACAGAACTGTAAACAATACTCCAGATGTGGACTTATCAGGGACATATATAGTGGAATTATGACCTCTGCATCACGACTTTTGATATTTTTCATAATGCTATGATAAAGACCATAAAATTTTTTCAATATCGTATTTCTATGGTTATTAAATTTAAGGTCAGGAGTAATATGAATACCCAAGTCCCTTTCATTATCTGTTACCTTTAAGATAGTTTTGTTTAATGTATAATCATAACACAAGTTTTTCTTGCCAAAGTGCATGATCTTACATTTAGTCTCATTGAAGATCAATTTATGTTCTATGGCCCAATCTGATAATTTGTCCAAATTAGTTTGAAACATAGCAGCAGTATTTTGATCAACAATACCTCCGACTTTACAGTCGTCTGCATATTTACCCCTATCTCACCGAGAAATGTGGGTTGGAATGGGTGGCAAAACATAAGGGCTTGAAGAGTCACAATAGACAACTTAGAGTTCCTAAGTTTAGAACCAATAAAAGGAAAAACTATTTCACAGTTAGAACAAGTAGGTTATGGAACTCAATACCCCAACATCTGGTAGACAAAAAATGATTTAATGCCTTCAAACATGCCTTGGATGACTACATCCTTAACCGTGGAATTTAAATACACCTTGCAGGTGCGGGGAAGGTGGTTTCAATGGGCTAACGCCTTCTTCCACCTTTGGAAACCAAGTAACACCGAGTGCTGATGCCCCCTCACTAAGATCACCAATCTATTGCTACAACTCTCGCAATTTCCTCAAGTTTGGAAATCAGCACTAATCACCCCAGTTCACAAGAGTGCAGACAGGACCCTTCACGCAAATTACAGACCCATATCTATCCTCCCACCAATATCCAAGGTACTTGAGCGTATTGTTGCTGACCAACTGGTGGACTACCTTGAAAAATACTCTATCCAATGCACGCAGCAACACGGGTTCCGGAAGGGGCACAGCACCACCTCGGCCATGATGAAATTCACTGGCTTTATTCATCAGTCCCTGGATCAGGGCACCTTAGTAGGAGCTGCCTTCACAGACCTCACTAAGGTGTTCGATACTGACAATCACTCACTACTCCTCCAACAGCTGACCACTACTGGCCTCTCCTCTGACACAACACTTTGGTTCAAAAGCTATCTTGAAGACCACTCTCAACGAGTGAAAATACCCAATGTCATATCTGACTGACAGCCTGTCCGCTCTGGCATGCCACAGTGCTCAATCCTGGGGCCACTCCTATTCAGCATCTTCCTTAATAACCTATCTTGTTTCTGCCACCAAAGCATCCTACTCAGTCATGACCCCAAACAACTGGAACTTCACCTTCAGAGTGGGTCTGCAAAAGTGGAGGACTGGTTCTCTAAACATAAACTGATCCTCAACTACAAGAAAAGCAAAGTAATGATGTTCAGCAGCACCTGAAACAAGCACAGATCCCATACACTTAACCATTAGAAACTGTCTTGGGAGTCCCTCTTGAACAAATACCACATTTTAAATACCTGGGGGTCACCTTAGACAGTTGTCTATTCTATGCTAAACATATAGATAACGTAGCCAGGGCTGTCAACATCAAGATTGGTCTCCTACATAGACAAACACTGCCTTACTCCAGAAGCCCTCCGATTTGCTATATATAGTTCCGTCATATCCACTGTAGACTATGGTCTTGTAATCTATGGAATGGCCCCCATGTCTTCATTGCATAGGATATCCATTGCTCTGAACAAGACATGTAGACTACTCATGGGGTCCATACGTTTCACCCACACCTGTGATCTTTACGCCAAGACTGGTTGGCTACACCTCTCCGGGAGGATCCAATACCAAACTGGTCTTTTAGCCAAAAAAAGCAAATCTCGGCCTCCTGTCACCAGGCACCACAAACCTACTAAGCCCCCGCTATAGTTCACAGCATACGCGAAGCTCAAACAGCCATCATTTCCATGTTCCTAGATGCCGGACAGCCCAGGGGCAACGCTCATTTGCCTACAAAGCACCTCACTGGTTTAATGCTCTTCATAGTGATATAAATACCCTACCTAAACTGGGACCATTCAAACTGAAGTTAACGCCAACATCTCACGGCCAACAGTTCTTGTTACTGTTTCACCTGAGACTCCCCATCTACTAGGCATTCAATCTTCTCCTCACAACTGGATAACCCTGTATCTCTGCTGTTACCTCTACAATTCCAAGGCTATCCCCCTTTTCGCACTTTGACAAGACCCCTGGCTAACCCCTCCACCTCACCCCCGCCCCAATCCTCCCATCAAGCTTGACAAGGCCCTCGGCTGCCACTTCATACCTTTCTTACCACCCTGTCCACTTCAACCCCCTTGCCCCTCTACATCAGCTTGACAAGGCTTATGGCTGTCACCTCCTACCTTTCTTACCCCTGCCCACCTCACCCCCTGTCCCTACCCTCCCACCACATCAGCTTGACAAGGCCTATGGCAGCCACTTCCTACCTTTCATTCTTCCATCTTTATCCTTCTCCCTCTCATCTACGCTTTCCTCCTATTAGAATTATAAAACTGCAGATAATATATATATATATATATACATACACACACACACACACACACACACACACACATATATATTTGCTCACTATATTTTACTGCTTTGGAAACATTGTACTTTTACTCCTTTGTATGTTTGTCACCCCTCCCCACGGACGTGGAATCTTTGTAAATGAGCTGTCTGTGCTCAGAGGTATCGTAATCCAAGAATGAATAAATGAAAAATAAATACCATATGTATGCTGATGACAAGGTCATCTTCACCTCAGGCCAGACCCCAGCTGATGTAGCTACCAGACTTCAACAATGTTCAGCGCTGGTTTAGCTCCCATCAACTCTCCCTCAACACCAAAAAGACAGTCTCCATGACCATTGGCACTAGGCAGCGACTGTATAGGCTATCCTCCCTGCTCACATTCCAAACCCTAAACGGAACTGCAAGGCATAAAATAAGCAGGTTCACATCGCAATTTGCGACCCAAGATCGGTGAAAAGCGAGTCAAATGTGGCGATAATTAGAAGTCATTGCTAATCATTGCCAATTGGTCCTGGGTCCTGTAAAAGTGCCTTACTGGGCATTGTCACTTTATTTTTTTTGTCCTGGTATCCATTTTTTGCCCTTCCCCTCCATGCCCTGCCCCTTGAACCTCAAGCTGTTCCCCAGCTGGCCCAGTCATGCTCCTGCTCTCCCCCCACTCGGTCTCCGCATGGGAGAAACGTGACTGAGTCCTTTTGCAGCACACCCAGAAGAGGAAACAGGCGTCCAAAGGTGAGTTTTCTTTATTTTACTTCACTTTCTTTTTTTTTTCTTTTAAATCATCGTCGCTGCACCGTCGTCCGGTTAACTAAATTGTGTCTGTTTTTTCAGGTGGTCGTAAACAAGCCGGAGCAGGGAGGAGTGGTGGCCACATCAAGGAGGAGCCGGAGGGAGAAGGCCAGGCCAAGACCGCAAGAGGGCACGGGGGTGACCTGGACGGAGCAGAGAGCAGGCGGCTGCATCATGGGGCGAGGCACGGTCGGACGAGAAGATTCAGAGGAGAGCAGGAGTGCAGCAGAATCGAGGAGCTCAGCAGCAAAACAAGTAAAACATTTTCATTTGGTCGAGGAGCTGGAGGAGGGAAGAGGGGCACGTGGACTTTGGGGCACAGATGGGGGTGGCGTAGTAACAATGAACAGGCAAGGCCAACAGCTGGACTGTGGGTGGTGCAAGAACAAGGGCATGAAAGGGTCGCCCTGCCTTGAACTTTAACTTTCTGCCCTGCTTGCAGTGAATTTGGGAATAAACAGTGAACGTAATTTCAGTGAACACTGGGAACAGAATAAAGACTATGTGCCCTGCTTTGCAGAGATTATGGGGGAACCACAACTTAATGTGCCCTGCTACTATGCTGTGTGCCCTGCGTCTTTGCAGTAAACATCTGGGAACAGATAAAGACTAACTAAGCAGCCCTGCCTGCTTTGAGATCTCGGTAACCAAGTAGTAATGTGTCCTGCTAGTTGTGTGCCCTGCTCTTGACTTTGCAGTGAATTTGGGAACGGAAAAAGAGACTATGTAAAATGTGCCCTGCTTTGCAGAGATTGGGGGAACCAGAACTTGAATTCTGTGTGCCCTTCGTCTGCAGTGAATTTGGGAACAGAATAAGACTAAGTTAATGTGCCCTGCTTTGCAGAGATCTGTGTGCCCTGCAGCTAGTTGTGTGCCCACATGCACTGAACAATTTGGGAACAGAAAAAGAGACTAAGTAATGTGCCCTGCTTTGCAGAGATTGGGGGAACCAGAACTTATCTGATGTGCCCAGCCCTGCTTATGTGCCCTTCGTCTGCAGTGAACATTTGGGAACAGAAAAAACAAAATTAATGTTCCCTGCTTTGCAGAGATCTGTACTCTGCCCAATATTTATTGTGCCCCGCTTATGTTGTGTGCCCTGCATCAACAGTGAACATTTGGGAAAAAGACTAAGTAATGCTTTGCAGAGATGATGTGAACCAGGCACTAAGAATTATGTGACAGTGCTTATGTTGTCAATAACGTGTGCCCTGCACTTGCAGTGAACAATCTGGGAACAGAAAATGACTAAGTTATGCACTGCAGCTTTGCAGAGAATCCAAGGGGACCAGAAAATGTGCCCTGCTAAGTGCTGTGCCCTGCTCTTTGCAGTGAACTTGGGAACACACAGAATAGACTATGTGCCTGCCCTTTGCAGAGATCCATGAGGGAATTAAAAAGACTTGTGCCCTGACTCACAATGGGAAGAACTGCCCCAGTTAGGAACAGGGTTGGTCTGAGAAGTTGAGAAGTGCCAGCGACTGGGCCGAGGAGGGGCTGGGGGTCACACATCGCTCGCTGCCATTTTCTTTTTTTCAGGAAAAGCCTCATCACGTGTTAATTCAAGTAGTTGCACACCCTGACACCTTGTTTTGCTAACGTCAAACTTTTTAATAATTACAGTCAGATATGGCTGGAGTTAAATTAGCAACTGCAGAGGGGTGGCGCCAAAAATATGATCTAGAGAAAAACTGGCTACAGATCAGCAGTGAGGGAGACTGTGCAGTGCGTGCGAGTTGAAAATTGTGCTGTAAGTACAGAGATGAACTACGTGGGTTGAGGAACTTCAGTGAGGCATTAACTGCAGGGATTACAGGCCCCCAGCTAAAAGCTGACACTATCTGGAAAAATCTTCTGACAGAGCAGCACAAGAAAGCTGTTAACATTTTCAAACTTGGTAGAACAAGGTCACCATTTGATATATATCACCATACAACAACTAGTAAGTTTAAAATGAGGTGGGAGGGTGGTTACGGGTTTGGACGAGACTTAAACTTACTCAATTTATTTGCAGGAGAGCTTCAGTAATGCAGAGAAACAGCATAGAACGATTCCAGGAAGGCTGATGGAAATCCTGTATATGATGGCCAAAGAGGACATCCTCATTAAAAAGTCTGAAGCAATAACAGAACAAGAGAAGCGCCATAGAGTTAATTTGGGCAATAAATACATTAACGCTGCTAGTGGGAAAAAACTCGCAAAGTGTATTGGCAAGAACCTAGAAGAAAACCTGCTAGCAACTGTCAAAAATGCAAATTATTTTTCAGTGCTTATGGACAGTTGTACTAACAGTGGTGTAACTGAAAAGGAACTGGTTTACACAATTTATGCAAATCCCATCAATGGTCAAGTGGAGACTAAGTTTTGACTTATGAAAGCTGTATCAGATGGCACAAATGAGGAATTGAAAAATCTCCTTTTAGACATTTTTACAGAGTCTGGCCTCAGTATAAAAAACATGGCTGGGTTTCGGGCTGATGGGGCATCTATCAACATGGGTGTAGAATGGGGTCTTGCTGCACTTTTAAGGAAGACATACAGTGGTTAGTTGGTGTTCATTGTTTCTCATACAGATTAGAACTGGCCATAAAAAAAACACAATGGATTACCCCTATTTCAACAATGTTTCAGACTTTTTGACCCAACTGTTTTATCTCGATCAGAAAAGTCCTAAGAGACTCGGAGAGTTACGGTCCCTTGCGCCGGCCATGGAGGTGTCAGTTGAAAAGCCCAAGAAGGCCCACTGCACACGTTGGGTACAGCATAAACTTCTTGCCACCCGTGCTGTTACCAAACCATTCCCCGTAATTTGTGCCCATTTAGAATCTATGACTAAATTCCAAATGGTGGCACACCTTTTGTATTTTGAATAGCTGCTTCAGTGCAAGGGAAAGGGGGTGTTCCAAAGGTACATTTAAAATATGCGTCATCCTCTCCAGGGTGTCTTTTGTGTTTGGATCCACTATGACCCTTACCATGAATCACAACCTCAGGGAGCAAGAACCCCACCACTCTGTTAATTGCAGGCCTAAATTGAAGTGACAGAGTACGATGCTACATGCTACAGGGCTACATGTCAAGTCCGTTTAGTCAGCATTAGTTTTATCGTAGTCTGGTCCAATCAGTACTCTTGGGTAACCTCCACGGTGGGGGGGAGGCCCACTGTGCATCCCATCTCCCCTCCACCCACCACCACACAATGGGGACCATGTGCAAAGTGGGGGGGAACCAGTCCACAACATGAAGCACATACCCAGTGGCAAAATAATCCAGTAAATTCACAGTAACAGTAAGGAAGCTTAAGAGCTTGTCCCAGTGCCTATACCTCTGTCCGGCAGCCCCCCCCCCCCAAAAAAAAAAAGTAAGACCCTCCTGACCATCTGGGGCTTCACTCTTTGGTATTCTTTGAATTGTGAAGTGGGCCCCAGTGGGCTGGTACCCTATGGTTCTGAACTGGTAGGATTGGTCAAGTGCCCAATTTTATTTAAGCAATCGGGCAAAGATGGAGATGTTGTTTAGTAATGAAGCTGGTGGGGGTGGGGCGCGAGCAGCACATTATTTGATCAGAGAAGCTCCGGAGCCAATTAACTTTCAGCTAAGTGAGCCTACTGCCTCAGGGCAGTGAAGCGGCTTCGCTAGATGAGGAAATCAAGGTTCAAGGAGGAGATTCTGTTGGGGCTCATTTTTGGAGTGCTCCGCCATGCGACCATCACCATTGTGGAAAACACCACGAGGAGGGGCCTAGGTTTCCAAGACTCAGTCAGTATTTTAAGTACCTCTTCTGACAAGTTAAGCTCAGAAAATTCTAATTCCTCAAGAACCAAGCCTTCCAGTGAAGGCTCTTGAGGTTCAGAAAAGCTATCTGCCCCGAACAGCTGTTAGGAGATTAAATCTGTGGGGAAGACGAATGGGTTGTTTGGAGGACAGACTGAGCAACAGAGTATCAAGGCTGTCTGGCCCAGTCTGATGCAACCAGTGTCATGGTTGCAGGCTGACTTCAGTCTGAGAAGAACTCTTGACACCAGTGGAATTGGAGGAAAAGCATAGAGAAACCTTCTTGTCCAATCCAGAGCTAGTGCATCGCTGGGCAATGTGCCCAAGGATGGTGGACTGCAACAATACAATGGAAGCTGGTGATTTTCCTTTGAGGCAAACAGATCTATTTCTGGGGTGCCCCACTGCCTAAAAATAATCTCCAACACCTGTCTGTTCACAGCCCATTCATGGTGATCATTGACGATTCTACCGAGTGAATCTGCCAGTGCATTGTCCTTCCCTGGAAGATGAATGGCAACCAAATGCACCTTCAGGGAATAAGCTAGGGACCAAATCTTCACGGTCTCTGTGTATAGCTTTGAAGATCTGGTACCCCCCTGCTTGTTGATGTACCACATGGTGGTTGTGTTGTCTGTCTTGACTTGGACTGACTGACCCCCCAATTGGGTGGCAAAGGCCTTTAGGGCAAGAAGAACTGCTCTCAAGTCCAAAAGGCTGATGTGCAGTTTGGACTCCTGAGGTGATCAAACTCTGTTGATTCTGAGGTCACCCGTGTGTGTGCCCCCCACCCTAGAAGGGAGGCATCTGCTGTAAAGACCGTTGTGGTGCTGCTAATGAAAAGGGATGCCCTGCAAAGGTTCTCCCATTCTTTCCACCATTGCAGGACCAGCAAGTAAGCAATAAGACACAACAGGGTGTGCATGGAACAGATTTTACCGCACACTCAGAGGTGTAATGAAGCACAAGGCCACAGGCCGAGTGCCTTCAGCCCCTGGAAGTCTCATTGCGCTTATAAAATTGTTTTTTTTTTTGTTTGTTTTTTTTGTTTTTTTAACTTTTTACAGTTGGGAAAGCATGTTTATAACTTACTGTAACAGCAGATCTTCAAGAAGAGCTCCTGCAGCAGGCAATAACCGTTAGGACTAAGCCATCAGGTGCCAGGACCCCATGGAAACCTTCTAGCTAGCAGTCTTCAATGGGGACCACCCTCGATGTTGGCTCTGCCCGAGGTCAGCCAATGGTATAAAAGGGGCGGTCCCCAGACCCACCTTAGTTCTCCCGCTGGAGACCTGGAGTCTAGGATGGAAGGAGAACCAAGCAGGTTCTGTGCCAAAAATTAACAGCAAAGAGAAAGCCGGGAGCAGAGAAAGCAATGCCTGCTGCAAGAGCTCTTCCCGAAAATCTACTGTTACGGTAAGTTCTTACTTAACTGTACTATCTTATTTAGAGTTGGAGCTCTTGCAGCAGGCAGTAACCGTTAGGACTGAGTCCCAAGCAATAAAAGGATAAGAACTAGAAAAGTCTGGGAAGAAGCTGGGAAAAAAACTGCCAACTAAGGACTCAGGAGAAAAGGCCCTGGAAGACTGCCATGCCAATCCCAGTCCTACGTCTGGAAGCCACATCCAAGCTGTAATGCTTGGCGAAGATGTGAACAGAACTCCAGGTAGCCTCTACACAGTTTTCTGCTGTAGAGACGTTGCAGAGAAAGGTAAATGAGGTAGCCACCCCCCTGGTAGAATGGCCTTTTACTGTACCTGGTAAGGGCTTGTTGTACTTATAACAAAAAACAATGCAGTTAACCAACCATTTTGACAAGGTCTGTTTGGAAACTGGTACCCCCTGAGTTTTGGGAGCAAACGAAACAAACAACTGATCCATTTTCCAAAAGGAAGCCATACGGTTCAGATAGTAATGAAGCGTTCTATGGACCTAGAGAGTGTGTAACAACCTTTCCCCAATATTAAAGTGCTCGGGATAGTAAACTGGCAGGTGGATGCCTTGATTTAGGGTAAACTCTGACACCACCTCAGGTAAAAACTTAAGATTTGTACGTAAGGAAACCCTGTCCTTATGAAAAACCAAATAGGGCTCTTTACACGTCAAAGCTCCAAAATTCTTCCGGCGGAAGTAAATGCAAATAAAAATAACGCTTTCCAAGACAGAAAGCATAACTCGCAATCCATGGCTGGTTCAAATGGGGGGGGGGGTGAGCTTTTCCAACATAAAAGGGAGATCCCATGGAGAAATGGGATCTCTGGAGGGAGGCTTTCAGTGCAAAATGCCCCACAAAAAACTACAGGACACGTCCAGCTGAGTAAGGGTTTTGCCCTCCTCTGGTGCGTGATATGCCTAAACAGTGGACAGATGCACCTTAATGGATGAGTAGCTCAGGCCCTGCTCAAATACAGAGAAGAGATACTCAAAGATGGAGTAAGGGGGACAAGAAAAGGGATTAAGCTGGCGTGCGGTAACCCACAGGCAAAATCTTTTCCACTTCATAGCATATGTGGATCTAGTTGAGGGCTTCCTGGCTGCCACCAGGACATCTGCTACCTTATGGGAAATTCCATATCGTGCCCTCGCTAGGTCTGCAGGAGCAATGCATGAAGACGCAGGGACTTGATATCCAGATGGATCAAACTGCCCCAGTCCTCGGACAGCAACTACGAGCTCAGAGGCAGGAGAACTGGAGGTTCCAATGCCAGCTGTTGAAGTAGTGGGAACCAAATCTGCCGAGGCTGATAGGGTGCTATGAGAATCAACTCTGCTCCCTCCGCCTGAAGCTTCAGAAGTACCCTCTGTAGAATGGGAAAGGGAGGAAAGGCATAGAGGAACCTCCCTGTCCAGGAGGGGGAGAATGCGCCTCACCAGAAAACTCCAGGCCCCGGATCTAGCTAGCAGAAAGGCGCTGAGTGGGGACGCAAAAAGGTCCAACTCTGCTCAACCCCATTTGTTGAATAGCTAGTCTGCTACAGACTAAAGGAGCATCCCCTCGTGAGCTTTGTACCAAAACCTGCTTAGGCTGTCAGCCAAGACATTTTGGATGCCTGGAACATGAATGGCAGTGATGAGCTCGAGGCCCAATACCAGACCCTCACTGCCTCTCTGCAGAGGGGGTAGGAGTGAGTCCCCCCCCCCCCACTTGTTGGTGTAAAAGACGACAGACATGTTGTCAGCCTAAATGAGAAGAGGGCCTGGAGATAACTTCACTTGAAAAGCCTGCAAGGCATTCAGGACTGCTCGAATTTCTAAACTGTTGATGCGCAGCGACTGCTCGTCTGGTGACCAGGTCCCCTGGATCTGTGCCTGTCTCCAGGTGAGCGCCCCGACCAAGAACCTAGTCGTCTGTTATCAGAACTCATCTCAGCAGGCTTTTATTGGAAGAGGATCCCTGTCAACAGATTGAGTGGGTCCAACCACCAGGTTAGTGTCCTACGGACTGGGTCGGAGAAAAAGACCAGCTGATCTAGGTCACTGGACCTCTGGTCCCACTGCACCCTGAGTGTCCAGAAACCATGGGGATGGCTGCCGCCATGTGACAGAGGAGTCTCAGAAAACTTGGGACGGGACTTGAGGAACCGAGGATACCATTCAGGCCTGATACCAAAGGCGATCAGCCCTGTCTGGGGGGAGAAAAGCGGTTCCATGTGATAACAGTGATCACAGAATAGCGATCGCCATTTGGGCGAGTGTACTTCACCAAAAATGAATTTCAGCGATGTACACTCGTGGCAAACTACAAGAGGGAACCCAAGATCTACAGGTTTCTTTTTATCTGCGAGAACTTTGCCGTCCGCACCCCCCTACTAAAGGATTCTCAACTGCATGTTGTAGAGTGTGTGTGTGTGTGTGTGTGTGTGTGTCGGCAAAAAGAAAAAATTACTCACCTTAGTAATGTTGTTTCTTCTAATGAAGTCTTGCTATATTCTGACAGTAGCAGTAAGTCCCAACCTTCGAACTGCCCCGGAGATGAAAGAGTTAACTTTCCATGCCAGGCATGGAACGCTAAGCTCGAGCTCGGTTGAGACTCTGTCTGTTGTTCTTCAAACTCAAACCGTCAGATCTTTACGAGCTAAACTCACTAAGGTCCTGTGTGGAAGCTGTAAACCTACATTAGCCAACTGGCTACTAAATATGAAACACATTTTTTGGTCCCATAACAAAGACTCAAGTCAGGAGACCCAAAAAATGAAAAACACAACACCAACTCACCCCAAGAAAGCAGGGGGTGAAAACAAAAAGGTGGGCACCTACTAAGTGCCAACACTGCACTGCCCACCCACATCCCAAAAACAGAGGTTCTGAGAGGGGCAGGCGGGGGGGTCAGAATATAGCAAGACTCCATTAGAAGAAACATTACTAAGGTGAGTAATTTTTTCTTCAAACAACATGAAGTCTTGCTATATTATGACAGTAGCAGACTACAAAGCAGTACCTCCATGGAGGAGGGACAGAACCTACTTAGGAAAAAGGCTCTGAAGCACAGCTGTGCCAAACCGAGCATCACTCCTAGCCTGGATGTCCAGGGAGTAATGCTTGGTAAAAGTGTGAACTGTTTTCCAGGTAGCTGCTTGACATATCTCTAGAATAGGGATGTCCCTGGCAGCAGCCAGGGAAGCAGCTGTACCTCTGGTAGAGTGAGCCCTCAGGCCTGAGGGAGGAACCTTACCCAGTTTTTCATAGCAAAATTGAATACAAGAGACAATCCACCTGGCAATGGATCCTTTAGTGGCAGGTTTCCCTTTACCAACCTCACCATAAGTGAGGAACAGTTGTAGGGGGTCAAACCTGTGACCCTTGGTACGCTCTATGTAGTAACTAAGGGCTCTTTTCACATCTAAACTGTGCAGCCTTCTCTCGCCAGAGAAGGAATGGTCAGTGAAGTACACTGGAAGAGAGACAGATTGATTAAGGTGGAAGTCTGAAACCACCTTAGGCAAGAACTTCCTGTTAGTCCTGAGGACCACCTTATCTCTATGAAAGGAGATAAAATCAGGCTCCACTGACAAAGCTTGTAATTCACTTATGCGTCTGGCAGAAGTGATGGCTACCAGAAACACAGTCTTCCAAGTCAAGTACTTAAGTTCTGCTGAAGACAAAGGCTCAAAAGGGGGTTGTATAAACTGAGCAATGCAAACACTAAGGTCCCAGGCAGGGGCAGGGTCCCTGAATGGAGGGTTGGTGTGAAGCAATCCCTTGAAAAACTTGGAGAACACAGGGTTGAGCTGAAAGAGAAGAGGGCTTACCTGCTGAAATAAAAGCAGACACAGCTGCCAGATGCACTTTCAGTGTAGCTGGTCTCAGCCCCAAGCTATTTAAGTGGACCATATAATTAAGGACTGTGGGCAAATCGGCAGATTCTGGGGAAATATGCTTCCCAGAGCACCATATGGAAAACCTTTTCCATTTGGAATTATAAGTAGCCCTGGTGGAAGGTTTTCTAGAGGCTTTCAGGATATCCATTACACCTTGGGAGAGGTGTAAATCAGCGCAAACTAACTCTTCAAGAGTCAGGCCTTGAGATTGAGAGATTTGAGGTTTGGGTACCAAACCCTTCCCTGAGCACAGGTTAACAGGTTGTAATTCCTGGGAAGACACAGGGGAAGATGGACTGCTAAGGACAGTAGGAGTGGATACCAGGGCTGTCTGGCCCAGTCTGGAGCAATCAGGATCATCTTGCAGGGTTGAGATCTGATTTTGACTAGCACTTTGAACAGGAGAGAAAGGGGAAAAGCATAGAGAAACTTCCCTTCCCAATTGAGAACTAAGGCATCCAGGGGGACTGAGCCCAACACTGGGGGCCTGCAGCAAAAAAGGGGAAGTTGGTGATTATCTGGGGCTGCAAAAAGATCTATCTGCAGGGTGCCCCATCTGAAAAATATCACCTCCAAGACCAGGGGGTCCAGTGACCATTCATGATGGCCCTGGGAAATCCTGCTGAGAGCATCTGCCAGGACATTGTCCTTGCCTGGGAGGTGAACTGCCACGAGGGAGGTGTTCAGGGAGTAAGCCAGAGACCACAACTTCATTGCTTCGGTGCACAAGGCCGTAGACCGAGTGCCTCCTTGCTTGTTGATGTACCACATTGTGGTGGTGGTGTCTGTTCTGACCTGTACAACTTTGCTCTGAACAGATTTGGAAAAAGCTTGAAGTGCTAGAAATACTGTTCTGAGTTCCAACAGATTGATGTGGAGCAGAGATTCCTGAGGGGACCACAACCCCTGGGTGGTGAGGTCGCCATGTGAGCCCCACCCCAAGAGGGAGGCATCTGTAGTAAGGATTAAAGAGTGAGACTGAGTGACAAAGGGAACCCCTCGCCTCAGATTGTTCTGATCCTGCCACCACTGTAGGGCCTGGATCAGGTTTGAGTTACTGGGATCAATTTGGTCAGAGGGTCTTTCCTTTGAGACCAAAAGGCTCTCAAATGGAACTGAATGTCCCTCATCTGAAATCTTGCTCCCTGCACTACTGCTGTAGAAGCAGCCATGTGCCCCAGGAGCTGTAGAAAATGCCTTGCTGGTCGGGACATCTGCAGGGTGAATGAGGAGGCCAGAGAGACCAGGGTCCTTGCCCTGTCCAGGGAAAGGAAGGCTCTGGCCTTTTCTGTGTCTAGCTCTGCACCTATGAAGGTGAGGAGCTGGACAGGCTCTAGAACTGACTTTGGAAGATTTAGAAGGAAACCCAAAGAAGTGAGCAGTTGCTGAGTTATCTGCAAGTGTAACTTGACTTGGTCTGGGGACTGGCCTACTATGAGCCAGTTGTCCAGGTAAGGGAAGATGGCAATCTTCTGCCTTCTTAGAGAAGCAACTACCACTGCCAGGCATTTTGTGAATACCCTTGGAGCAGAGGTGAGGCCAAAGGGCATTGCTCTGAACTGGTAATGGCCTGAGGGCAGCTCGACCCTGAGGTACTTTCGATGGGAGCTTCTGACGAGAATATGGAAGTAGACATCCCTGAGGTCCAGGGACACTAGCCAGTCCCCTTGCCTTAGAGAGGGTAGAATAATTCCCAGAGTCACCATTTTGAATTCTGGTTTTAAAAGGTGCTTGTTTAAGTATCTGAGATCCAGGATGGGCCGCCATTCTCCTGTCTTTTTTGGGGTAAGGAAGTACCTGGAGTACAACCCTTTGCCCTGGTGTAGGGGTGGAACCCTTTCCACAGCTCTGAGAGCTAGGAGGGAAGAGACCTCTGCCTCTAAGGCAAGTGCCTCTGATGGATTTGCAGGCGGAAAGGATCTGGTTCTCATCTTTGGAAACTTTCTGAATCTGAGAACCAGTCCCTGGCTTACTACTTCCAGGACCCATTTGTCTGATGTCAGAGACCCCCAGTCCTGGACAAAGTAAGCCAGCCTGCCCCCTACAGGTAGCTGAGAATTGGCCCTGGCAACCCCATCAGGGTGCCTGTTTGGCAGGGGCTTTGGGCTGAGGGGTGGAAGCAGGCCTGCTTGTACCCCATCTACCTCTCCCTCTAAAGAACCCCCTCTGGGCATAAGCAGAAGAGGAGGCCTGGGCTTGGTCAAAAGGCCTATGAAAAGGCCTGCCCCTGGAAAGCTGCCTTTGGCCTGCCTTTCCTTGGCCTGTGCACTCCTATAGGTGGTCCTATACTCATCCATTTTCTTCATGTAATTCTCTGTTTGCTCCCCAAACAGAGAATTACCTACAACAGGAAAATCCATGGCCTTAGTCTGGGTATCCCAGACAGGCTATACATCTGAGCCAAGCCATTCTTAAGTGCCACAGATGTAGCCATGACTCTAGATGACATCACTGGAGTCTACTGCAGCATGGAATTGCACCTTGGATGCCTCAATACCATCAGCAGCCACCTGCTCCAGCTCCTTGGCAAGCTGGCCAGGGACCTGTTTTGCTAGGGCCATAACAGTGTCCCATCTGGATTTTTGATACCTAGCAGTATAGGCCATATAATTGGCCTGTCTGAATCCCAAGAATGCTGCCATGTACTGTTTCTTTGCCATGGCATCAATCCTCCTGGAGTCCTTGTCCGGGGGGTGTGAGGCCAAAGGAATGTTTGCCTTATCACAGGCTGCAGCCTGCACTACCCCAACATGGCTGCATTGTTGTGTAAGGAACTCCGTGTCAGAGCCTGACAATGTATACCTCTTGTCCATTCTCTTATCCACAGGAGGTATAGTGTTAGGAGTCTTTAAAATCTTAAATGTCTGTTTCCCAAAAGATTTGTGCAAGGAATAGACAGCCTCCTAGACTCTGGGATATCCATCATTTCCACATAGTCAGGCTCCTCCTGGTCATCCACAGCTTCTTCCATAGGAAGCTGGAGGGTTTCAGCTACTTTTTTATAAAACATGAAATGGGAGGGGGACTCAGAAAGCCTAGGAGGAGACACTCCTGAAGGTCTGTCTGGGGAGATGTCCGGGTCAATGGGCACATCCAGACTTTCAAATCCACATTCACTTTCCTCATACTCCTCTTCCTCCTCCTCCGGTTCATAAAATTCCTCTAAATCATACTCCTGAACCGGTGGAACCGCCCGACGAGCGCCTGCCTGATGGTGCCAGTTCGGTCGGAACCGGGGAAAGCGACTGAACAATTTTGATCGCTTTGGCTATTTCTTCAGCGGTTGGAGAGGAAAGTTTTGGCTCCACACCAGCTGATTTTTCTTTTCTAGTTCTTTTAGCCGGAACCGACTCCTCAGAATCGGCTCCTTTTGCCCAAAGAAGTCTCGCCCTGGTCAGAGGGCACTCCTTCTGGTTCGGTCTGAACCGAACCGGGCTGGCCATCCGGTTCAGCAGACTTTTTGGCCTCCCTTTCCCTGAGCCTAACAGCTCTCTTTTCTAGGGTAGCTGCAGGAAATTTTTTGCAAATCTGGCAGTCTGCATTGAGGTGGTCAAACCCCAGACAATAAACACAGGTGGTGTGGGGGTCAGCCTTGGCAAAGACTTCCCCACACACACTGCAGTGTTGAAACCCAGTGAGTCCGGTTTTTCTTTTGGGTTTCTCAGACATAGTGCCAGTCCTAACCAAACTTACCCTTTTATGGCAATCCGCCAGGCAAGACCCTCTTATCAGTTCCCAACCGTGTCACGGGTCATGGAAAAAAACGTAATAAAATCCGTTTTTTAGAACCGATAAGAACCGGTAACCACACTCTAAAAGCACAATTTAAGATTTTTTAAACAACTTGATCGGTTCAAACTGAACCGATAAACCATTTACAAGTTCCACACAGAATAGAATAAAATAAAACCTCTCTAGTACTCACAAATACCACAGACAGAGACTGAACCGACAGGTTACGGTTTAAATTCGGTCGAAAACCGAGAAAAGCGGTACTTTAACCAACAAACTGAACCGAGCAGAAGGAGAAATCTCCGGAGCGACTGTTCAGTGAGGCGGAGTAAAGAATCTGACAGCTTCAGTTTGAAGAACAACAGACAGTCTCTCAACCGAGCTCAAGCTCAGCGTTCCATGCCTGGCATGGAAAGTTAACTCTTTCATCTCCAGGGCAGTTCGAAGGTTGAGACTCACTGCTACTGTCAGAATATAGCAAGACTTCATGTTGTTTGAATAATAAATCAATAAATAAGACCCGGGTGCAAAAACACAATCACGCTCAGAACCGAACTGCACCCTCCCAACCACAGCCTGCCACCATCTCACACCACATGGCCAGCTCGGCAGCCCACCACCGAACTACACTCCACAAACCCTCCCTCCCCTTCTGCCCATCACATGGCATGGTCCCTCACGCGTGTGTATACATGAGGATAACGGGAGGGAACTGGAAGATTGTCAAGAATCTCCAAGAATTCTAGGGTATGTCCCCGTTCCACTAACTGCAGAACCCACTGATCCAAGGTTGTTCTGCATCAACCCTCTCGGTAAAGAGAGAGAAACGACTCCCCACCACCACCCCCAGGGATTCTGCTGGGGGGGGGGGGTCAGGTTAGGAGTCAGGCAGAGGAGCCGGGGGAAAGGCAACGTGGCCTGGGAGGCTCTGGGGGCAGAACCTCCTATGGCTTGGAAGTAGCCTTTCTCTTAAAGGCACTTCTGGTATGCTGGCCCTAGGCTGTTGCTTCAAAGTGCTATGAAAAGACTGCCACTGGGCAGATTTAGGCTGAGATCGGTAAAGGGTATGAACCGAATGAATAGCCTTTCCCAACTCTTGAAGGTGAGTGGTTATATCTTGAGAATCCTCGCCAAACAAGACAGGGCCTCTGAAGGGGGCATCCAAAATCCTGGACTGGACATCTGGAGCAAAACTTGAGACCCTCAGCCAGGAGTAGCACCGAAGGCAAACTCCTGTAGCCACAGCCCTACCTGTGGAGTCTGCAGAGTTATAAGAGGCTCGGAGGATGTGAGTCCCCACATCCGAGCCCGATTATAGGCGGTGCAACAGTTTGGCCTTTCCGGGCAGATCCGGAAAAACTTGTGCCACCTCAAAAGCCTTCTCCCACAGGGCATTCAGATACTGGACCATGTGGGCTAAGAAGTTTAGGGAACAGATGGCACAGGTGACCGAGGAATAGACTTTCTTTCTATAATAGTCCATCTGCCTAGAGTCCTTATCAGGAGGCTGAGTGCTAAGGTGCCAGGGTAGTTTTGAGTGGTCATAGGCTGCATTAATAATGACAGAGTCAGTCTCTGGGTGCTCCCCATAAAAAGGTTTGTTCATTGGGGCATTATACAGGCAATTTGCCTTCTTGGACAACACCGGTGTATTGGAGGACTGCTTCCAAGCAGCCCTATTTATGTCCTTGAAGGAGTCAATCAGTGGAGGAATGACTAAAGGTAAGGACTCCTCCTTGCGGGGGAAGATGGTTAACAGACATCATTCGGGATCCACTTCCTCAGTATCTCAACCCATGAGGGCTTGGATGCGCCCCATCACATCCATGAAAGTTGGGTCATCTGGAGGAGACCATGGGGTGTCCTTGGGCTCCTCTGGTTCCGAGTGTAGGTCCGAGTTCCCGGAATCAGGAGAAAAAGAGGAATAGCCCCTCGATTCTCCAGAATCCGGAGAGGGAGAGAGTAAGCATCAAGGCCTATGGTGGTGAGTCCCCAAACGACTGGTGCCAGTTCCTTTAGGTTGAGGATTAGACTCCCTAGGAGGTGGCGTCGGGGCCTTCTTAGGGGAACCTGCTCCTTAGATTGGGAGGGGGGTCCCTTAGAGTTGGAGTTGAGGGCTCCTTTGGCGCCTCCTTATCCTTAAAGTATGCCCACCAAGCCGCAAAAAGGGCATTAAGGTTTGTAGGCACATTCTGAGGCATGGCCAGGGGAACCGGCATCTGTTGGGTAGGCTGGGAGGGCCACGGCATTGGTTCTTTAGGCTGCAGTCACCCTGGCGTCGAATTACTGGCGTTGGTCCCTGTGGTAAGGAACTATCCAGCACCGGTCTGACTGGAGTCAAGTGGACAGGCGTCGGTCTCCCTGGCGTCAGCTGTGTGATGACAGGTCCAGCTGGTGACAGCGGGGGAGTAGGGGGACATGGCTGAGGCGTCACTGGGGAGGCCAGCATCGACGGGACAAGCGTGGGCCGACGTCAGTCTGGTGAAGCAGCCGGCATCGACCTAGGAGAGGCATCACACGCGCGGGGGCAGTGATCGCATGCCACTAGTGTCGCATGGCGGCATTGGTCTCTGACGTCGGAACCGACTTTGCAGACACCGTGACTGGGACAGCAACAGTCAAAGACCCACCACACGAGGAAGACCCGGTCGAGCCACCTGGCTAAGGACTCACCTGCTGAATGGCCTAAGATTCAGGGGCCAAGAGGCTGGGGACAAAGTCCCAAGCCCTAAGGAACCACCACTGGAGACAGACAGGAGGGCAGGTGGTTTTACCACTGGGAGTCCGGACGAAGAGAGGGCTGCCAGAGTGGAAGGGGCCAACTTCCTGCAGGAGGAAGACCCGTGATCGGTGTTCGACTTGCGCAGGGACCTGCAGCAGGAAGCTGACCAGCGTTTCTCCTTATGCTTCTCCTGGTCCTTGTGCTTTCCCAAAGATTTCTTGACCTCCTTGGCTGAAGAAGAAATGGAGGTCCCGGAAGCTGGGGAAGAGGAGGTACTCTGGCGAAGCTCCTTCTCCATCGCCGTGAGTTTTTGTTCCAGCAGGAAGGCTTCCAGGGTGCACTGGTTAAAATTCTATCAGTGCTAGCAGGCCTCAGTGTCATGGTCCAGGCCTAGACAAACCAGGCACGATAAATGGCTGTCCTTGTGGGGAAGTTGCTTTCCACAAGCACACTCAGTTCGCCACTGCTCAACAGACGAGGAAGGAGAAGAAGACATGCACAGATAGCTGAAAATACAAGAAAAATAAGAACATAATAAAGCACAGGTAACGCAAATAACATGGTGGTTGACTAAGGCAGAAGGTGTGAGTGAAGATCCAACCTGCCCAGGTCAACTGCGGGAAAAGAACTGAGGTGGTGCTGGGGGACTGCCCCTTTTATACCACAGGTGGATGTCGGGGGCGGCCGACATCAAGCGAGTCCCCGCTATATACTGCTAGCTAGAAGTTTCCGTGGGCTCCTTTCACCTGCCGGCTTCAGTCCTAATGGTGTAACCTGCTGCAAGAGCCCCCTCGAAGTGAGATCCTGCAGTAGCAAAAGCGTTTCTGTGAGAAAATTAAATTCTGGTTCCACCTGCCAGGAACCACGTTAACTGGGTGAAAAAGCAGCAAAAATTACAATTTAGAGCCATTTTTATTAAAGGGAATAGTCTGATAATGTAGACATGCAGTCTGGCTCCATCTAAGCGGGGACCACAACCAGAAAATAAAAACCAAGTAGTCTTTTAGGCCCTGTACACACGGACATCAGTGTTTAAAACGTTTTAAGAAATGTTTTATGTTCCATGCTTAAGCACAGTTGTCAGAGTGTCCATATTGCGCTCGGACACTATGCTTGCCTGCTGAAGTTCCCAGGCATGATTGCAGCAGACCCACAAAGCATTGTGGGTGCCACAATGCATGCCTGGATACTCACGGTCTGGCGTAGTAACAAAGTCAGGGAAAAAAATGCAGCATTTTGTTACGGAACTTGTTGCAAGCACAACAATGTCAGTAGATAGTTTCTTTTTGTTGGTGTAAGGCTGAAAAAAGCAATAGAAGTTCAGTGGAAGTTGCCTTAAACTGTGTTACAGCACAGTTTGCATCCACACTGCAGTTAAAGCAACCGCGTTGGTTCTATAGATGCATAAGAGAGAAGAGAAAAGGGGACACAAATCAACAGGATTAAGATTGTGGGGGGATGGGCTTAGGAAGAAGAACTGGCAGAGGTGCCAAACAAGTACTTTGCCTCAGTCTTTGTAGAGGGTGATAAGGGATCCCCCTACAGCCTGATGGGAGGGAAGATGAGCCAGCAAAAGCGAGAGGTCAGTCTCAATCTGAGACTAGAGGATGGAAAATGACTAGGGTACAGGCTGGGCCAGACCCAGGAATAGTAGGAAGGTTGCATGAGGGAGTGGATTGGAAGGGAGAAATCACAGTGGATAGGGTGAGGGAGGCCCTTCGGAAGCTAAAAACTGATAAGGCCGGGGCCGGACGGACTACATCCGAGGGTTATGAAGGAACTGGTGGAGGAGCTGTCAGCTCCATTGGCTCCACTTTTTAACACCTCTCTGCAGACGGGATAGGTCCCACAGGACTAGACGGTGGCTTATGTAGTGCCTATACATAAAGGGGGGGTCTAGGGAGGAGATGGGGAATTATAGGCCTGTCAGTCTGACGTCTGTGGTAGGCAAAGTAATGGAGGGATTTAAGTAATGGAGTGATTTATCAAGGAGAGGCTTGGGAGGCAATTGGAAAGGTTAGGAGACCAGGATGATAAACAATATGGCTTTGTCCCGGGGGGATCGTGTCAGTCCAACCTCGTAGAGTTTTATGACTGGGCGACGGGGGCCTTGGATAGACACACGCCGGTAGATGCCCTATACCTAGATTTCAGCAAGGCGTTTGATTCAGAGCCTCATAATGGACTGATAGCAAAGATGGGGGAGATTGGGGTGGGAGGACAGGAGCTCAATTGGGTCGAAAATTGGTTTTCAGGGCATTTACAGAAGGTAATGGTGGGTGGGATACTCTCCTCCCCCAGGAAGGTAATCAGTGGGGTCCCTCAAGGTTCAGTACTGGGGCCACTCTTGTTCAATGCCTATGTCTCGGATACAGGGAAGGGGGTTTGGAATGGGTTGAGTCTCTTTGCGGATGATTCAAAATTGGGAGCATTGGTGGATTGGGAGGAAGCAAGGGAGACAGTCCAGGGGTATCAGGATACCCTAGAGGGACGGTCAAGGAAGTGGGGACTGAAATTTAATGCCGGAAATGTAAGGTACTTCATTTGGTGGTCAAAAACCCGGGCCATGTATACACCCTGGGGGACACTGCAAGCCACATTCGGAGAAAGGGATTTAGGGGTGGTGGTAGATGTCAAAATGAATAACTCTGAAAATTGTAGAAAAACTGCAGCCAAAGCAAACAGCATACTGGGCAGCATAGCCTGGGGAATTACGTCCAGAAGGAGGGAGGTGATCCTCCCTCTATATAATGCCTTGGTCAGGCCACAGCTTGAGTACTGTGTACAGTTCTGGAGACCTCATCAGAAGGAGGACATAGCGCTACTGGAAAGAGTCCAGAGGAGAGCTACCAGGATGATTCAGGGTATGGAGTGGAGGCCTTATAAGGAGAGACTGGAAGACCTTGGGCTTTACACACTGGAGGAGAGGAGGGACAGGGGAGACATGAAAGAGGTTTTCAAGTATGTAAAAGGAGTGGAACCAAAGAACTGTTTAGGCTAAAGAAGGGGGGAGAACAACCAGGGGCCATGAGTGGAAGCTGGAGGGGGGAAATTACAGGGGAGAGCGTAGGAAGCATAATTTCACTGAGAGGGTGGTGGAGCCATGGAATGCGCTGCCCGAGAGGCTGGTGGAGGAGGGCTTCAAGAAGGGGTGGGACAGGTACAAGGTAAAACTTGAAATCAAAGAAGACCCTCTCGGGGGCTGGGGAGGTGGGAAGGTGAGTAGCCATTAGGTTGCTGGCTTTCGAGCAGACAAGACAGACCATTTGGCCTATTCTGCTGGCTTTTAGTATGTTAGTATGTTATGTTAAAAACCATGCTAAAGCCTTGCTCTGAGCAGGGTTTTAAACACTGTTTTTAATCACGGATTGCAGTGCAGTTTTACCACGCTACAATGTGGACACAAGTCTTATAAACCAGTTTAACAATATTAAAACAGTTTAAAACACTGTAAAAGGTGTCAGTGTGTATAGGGCCACTGTTAAAAAGCAGTTTTAAATGCTATTTTAAAACTAACACTAAATAAACCAGAAAAACTGAGCCAGGGAAGAACCGCACTACACTGTGCCTTCTTCATTTCCTGGGAACGGATCAGGAACTGGAGAAACTACCAAAAAAAAAAAAATGCACAACATTAGGCAGAAACTTTAAACGATATCCCTATCCTATCTCATTCAGAGTTATCAAACAGTAACTAAATTAACTGGTTTAAGTAAACTAAACATTTGGAGACCAGAGATACAGGAACTGAGTTCACGGTGACTGTTCTCTTCAGGCATAGAAACAAATTTGCTGTTGAAGGATAGAAGGAAGTCTCACCACAGTGAAGAATCTGAACCTTCATTCTGATTTCTCTAATTAAAATAAGGTTCAATCTCTGTGGCATGTTTCTCACCCAGGAAGATCATGCACAGTGTAAACATTAAGGAAAGGGGAAATTGTTTAGCCAGGAAAGGCACACCAAACCAGAACTTGTTTCCAGGTGCAACCTTGGAGCACAAGGAAGTTAAGTGACTTGCTTAGGGTCACGCAGTATGCAAGTGGGGGCTGATGGGGTTCAAACCCAGTTCTGCAGGTTTGCAGCTCAGTGCCCTTAATCACTACGCATTACTGCCCACTAAAGGGGAGGTGCCATCTCTGTGGGTCCAGTGTCCCTACTTTATGGATTCCCAAGTAAAACATCATTTTTTTTTTTTTCCATACTTTGTATTTATTGTTTTGAATAAAACATATAAAGTACATATCAAGCAGTGACATATCACATGTAAATACATTTGACGCACTGAGTGCGCCACTCCTCCTGAATTACTATCTAGTACTTATTCTACTGCTTTAAGATACATCATGGGGGGTTACTTAGCCAATATTTATCTACATTAATACAATACGAGATTGCTGGGAGTTTAGCCCATGAGCTGCATGGAGAAAAACAAAATCAATTCTAATATATAATGTCCACTAGTTCCAGCGTTCCCTTAATAGGGACAATGAAGCAATCCATGCTTTAACTGTAGTAAGCGCACCACAAACAGTGCCAATTTCTAAAAATAAAATACCACTTTCTGAATTAGTTTTTAAACTTATAGGTGTCTGCTCTTAGGAACAACTAAATAGAAGGACAGGAGCTATTATTATTGAAAACAGGAGAACAGCAAGTCAAATTTGTAAGCTGTGAACATGTATGGTGGCCAAATTTGTGAGTAAAGGAGAGAGAAAAAAAAATAAGTTGCAAAATGTGAGAGTCTCAGTTTAAACAATGGTTCAGTATTCACTCACATACCTCTCAAGTGTCCCTCATTATGAGGGACATCCCTCATTTTGGCCCTTAAAATTGCTCTGTCCCTCATCCATCCCTCATGGAAAAGCTGCTGCCCACATGGAGAATGTGCTACAAATTCAGATTTTAAAGCAGAAACTCTTAATATTCTAAAATACTAATTCCAAAATAAACATTGTACAAGTAAACACTATGGTTTTCACAGTGTTCTGAGCTTGTATCTCCATGTTTGATGATGTGTCCCTCATTCGGAGGGTCTATGTCCCTCATTGTCTCTCATTTTGAGTGTCCAAAAATGTCCATGTCCTTCATTTCAGTGACAAAAGGTTGAGAGGTATGCTCACTCACACCTCATTTGGGGGAAAATAACACAGAATCTCTCTTTCTCCCAAACTAAACAAATAATAATCCAGTTTAAATGCTCATGACTGCGTCATGCAGGCCCCGATCAGGTAGATTATAATCTGGATGAAAATTTTCATGACTCGTCGTCTTCAGATTCACTTTCCTCTTGATCCACTGGACATCTTCTTCTCAGAGCTTGTTTCTGAGCCCAACAATTGGCACCCTTCCCATCCGAGAAAATGAAGACCTTTCCCTGGTGCGTTATTCGTAACCGGGCAGGGAAAATAATGCTGTGCTGAATCCCTGCCTCTCGGAGGAGCGCTCTGGTACCTTCAAATTGCTTGCTCCTTTGCCTTGTGGCAAAGCTAATATCTGGGTATAATCGGACTGTCTCCCCTTCACAGAGCAGCTTTTTATGCTGTCTAGCCAGTGCCAACAAATAGTCCCATGTAGCAATGCCGTCCGTTATTGCCAGTACTGCCCTCGGAGCCTCAGAGTTATCAGGCCTACCTCTAACTGCAATTCTGTAGGCCTTTTGTATTCTGTTGATACGTGGCTTAGCTTCCTCTCCAAACTATTGACCCAGCCAGTCATAAAGAAATAAAACCAAATGGCCACCCTCACAGCCCTCCAGGAGACTCAGAAAACGGATATTTGGTGCCCCAGTATTATTTTCCAAGGTTTCCAGACACATTCCTAAATGCCCATTCTCCTTCCACACATTAGTGATGGCACCCATAGCAGCATCGGATCTTTTCTTAGCTTCTGCAGCTTCAGCCATAACATTATCCATATTAGTTTCCAAATTCCTAACTCTGATCCCGATGCCATATATTTTAGCTGCCAACCCAGTAACTGAGGAAATTAGCCTGCTGATTTTAAGGCCTAGTGACTGCAAAGTTTCCTCTCCATTTTCTGTGTCTGCGGCCTGTTGGGAGACGAGTAGACTGCGTGGCAACAGGAGCGGAAGCATTTCTGGATTTTGCTCCGTCATGAAGGCTCCGATCCTTTCTAGGATTTCCTATAATGTTCCTCAGACCTTCCAATTATGGGTTTTGTACAAAGTGCCGTCCCGTCTGCTCCAAAAATAACTTTTTATGGTTCCCAAGTACAGACGTTGTAGAAAGCTTTAAAGCGGCCATATTACTTGGGCTCACCAGCGCCCCCCAAAAGTAAAACATCTTCATTTTGACATAATTCTAACCTGCCCAGTAAAGCAATAAACTCTTTCAATTATACTTAATTTTTTTTCGTCCTTGCGCCATGTTTCCCCACAATGCCCCACGCTACCCAGAGTTCTGTTCTCTCGGTGACGTGAAGAGGTGACTAGGATAACAGATCTCAGTGCGGAAGTTCGAGAACTGGACTCACAGAGATGGCACGTCCTTTTGATTAACTTACCACATTCGGACAGTACTGTACTAGAGTGCGCACTCACAGACCACCGAGCAGCGGTGCAGTGCAATGCAGATGGTACCAGAAGACTGTGGGAGTAACCAAGGTAAGCCTTCTCTAGAGTCTGTTTGGCATGCTAGCAGGAAAGCACAATTTCTGAGGGCTGTTGAGCAGGGAGTCGGGTACACTGGGAGGGTTTATGAGCCGTGCAGAGCAAACGGGATTTTTTCCTCTCTATTCTAGGTATCATATGTATCACACACACAGGCTATTAAATAAACAAGGGCAAGTGAGTACATAACCTAAGTAGTGGACCAAATTGGGGTGGTTACTGTTTTGTGAGTCAGCCAGGCAGCATAAAAAAAGGGAATTTTATAGTAATCTCTAAACTGAATACTGTGAGTAGATTCACAGCTCAGGAAAGTGATTCAGGACAGAGGGAGGGAATTGTTAACAGTTTATAACTGCAATCCAAAATGACAGCGACTTGCACATAACTCAGGAACAGGTCTCATTTTTGAGTAGTCTTTTTGCCAAGGACGCCAAAATGAAGAACTGAGGAAGTACTTACTATCAGTGTCGCTTGCCTCCAAAGTTGTACTCTGCAACATGAAAGCGAGTTTCCTGTGTGTAGGAGAGGACAGTAAATATAAAAAGAGACACAGCATAATGGCACCGACTGGAAGAAACGCTACTGAATGGACATTGGGCCCACAGAGATGGCACCTCCCCTTTTAAAATAGAAGTACACCCTCGGGAACGATTTATTGGGTCCCCAAAGTCTCTCCAAATGGTTTCTTATCAGACAAACTTTAAACCCCTCTGTATATAAGTATGGGTCCTACCTTCACTGCACGTCCTTTTTTTAAGCCCACGGCCGACTGTATTGATCACCATCTTCAGCCGTCCCACACCTCTGTGTGCTCATGTGACAATGTTTCCCAGCACACGTGAAGTCAGTGCGACAGTCTGTTTCTCAAATGGAAGTGCTAATTTTTTTTTTTTTTTTTTTACTTTCTCGCTGCCCTGGAAACGTCAGCAAGCTTTCACTGTCTCTAGTCTTACTTAGCTCTCTACTGGCTGTCTGACTGCCTCCTCTGACTGGTACATAGTTCCTGCTAGCCTAATCATTGGCTAACATTTTTTCCCCCGGCATCCCTATGCTTTTTGAAATAGACGTGCAGTAGCCAGTTTTACCCCTTACTCCAGCACCACTGGTTTTATTTTAGTTGTATTTAACTTTTCACTTGCTTGCAGCTTCTAAAACGAGCTCCAGTACATACTGAACTTCAGATGAACAGCTCTGCCCTATTACAGCAGCATGGTATGTTTTTATTCCTGTGTTAGCACTGCAGCATATTTGCCTATTTTGTTCAGTGTGTTCTGTGTGCGCCAGATTGTTCCATGAAGGTAATGTAGCTCAATATTTCCGAAGTCATGGTGCTGCAGTGTAGTTCAGTATACTGATGATCCTTTCTTTCTTAGTACATGTGCATGCCAGCTTTGGATTAAAACATGTTTGTATCCCTGAATCAACAGCAGTCTGTGTTGTGCAAGTCCTAAAAACGTGTTACGTGAGCACTGCTGTTTACCACTGCCGGAGTGCAAGAAACTAGGTGACTGTGAATTGCATATGACCTTCGTGTCCAGAAGCACGGACAATGCCGCCGCCACCCCCCCCCCCCAAAAACCACATTTGCGGCATGCACTGTCCCTATGTTTAGGCATGATAACTTTCAGCGCTGGACTATGGCCACAAGAGATGGTGTGCAGTGCCTCCCCGACCCCATTTGTTCATAGTCATTTTGATGTCCACCACAGATGACTTTGGCACTGGTCCTTTTGCTGTCTCAATTGTGTGAGACATGATGACTAATACTACTATATAGCCCTGTATGTTGTACATCTCCTTCTGTCTTTTCTCATGGTCTTGCTTTCATTTTTTTTTTTCTAGCTAGCCTTCTCGCTTTCTTTCTCTGAGGCTGGCAAAGTCAGTGCTTTCAGAGCATTCCTAATGTACAGTGGTTCCCGTAACAAATGTAGACTATGGTGTCTGTAGCGGTTTGCATAACCGGTGTGGGGCAAGAAGGGAGATGCATGACCGTATAGCTGGCCAACGCTGCACAAGGGAGGCCACTGAGTCTCCGAATTCAACAGTGGCTAACATTGTGACCCTATTGCCCCGAAAACACTGCTCACTTTTTTTACATTGCTTCCAGACACAAAGGTCATATGCATTTCACAATGCTCTAGTCCCTTCCACTCCAGTAATGGCAGACATACAGCAGTGCTCACACCACTGTTGCGCCTGTAGCAGGCTTGCGGGGGTGTGGGTTGACCCGGAGATGTGCACGCACCAAGAATTACATTCTAGGAAGTGGAACATTATCCTGTCATTCCCGATAGACAATTGTTGGGCTACATGCACATTTCATGGTCTTCATTCTGCCTACCTTGCCAAATCATCACTGCTCTGAACCAATGTTATGTCCGATGGGTGAGAAAGGGGGGGGAGTGTTTTCATGTGCACCCTTCGATAATGTTGCCCACTTCAGCTAAATACCTTGTTTTTTCTATGTGGAACACAGCAAGGGCATGTATCCATCCAGGCCAGCGTATGTTCAGCACATATTCCCTGTACTCTATTATTTCCCAGAACTACGCAATACTGCATCGTGACTTCCCATTGATCCCATTTACAGCTGCACAGAAGGCAACCTTGGTGGCTGTTAATTACCATGGTGCCCAGACTTAGTTTAGCGCAGCTACATGCTCAAAGCTGCAATATTAGCTACACGCTGTTTTTGGTCCAGGATATAACTGTTTGTATGTGCATTGCATCTGCATTGTTCAATACAGTGTTCACTACATCACACTGACATGGAATCGTTTCGGCGCATAAAGGTAGCATTGCAGTGTTATCATCCAGTTGTGCCTTTGGCGGTTGCAAACTGTTTCCTTTCCCATTTTCTCAATGGCTGTGCTTTACAACACAGCCGGTAGTTATGGCCACTTCTGAAATAATGTATTCCTCTCTCCTGCCCTCTAGTACTTGCGATTACATATGTACTCATTAATCCATCAACACTACCCACACAGCAGTTTGCACATTCATCTACTGTGCCAGCATGAATTGGTTTCACATTATACCTGTCCCTCTGGAGCACTTACCAATAAATGGTCACATTAGCACTTATTTATAAGAGTTCAGTGCGTCACTGGCAATTTAAAATCCTCTGGTATGCGTAAGCCTATATATATATGCTGAGTTTACAAACCGGGGGTACCGAGTCAATCTGTGTCAGATGCATAGTTTTTTTTCCACGTGTGAAATGAGAACTAAATTCATTAAAAAAAAATCCAATTGCAGGCCTGTTGACTGCAGTGCGTTTTTTTAAAATTTCCTGTTATAGGCATGTGGATATCAGCATGTTCTGCCACTGCCATGGTCCTTGTATTGCGCTCCGTTTTTATGTTGCTTGCACACATGTGCAAGAAACATAGTGCCATCATCGGAGATTTCGGAGGTGTGTCACCTCCTCCTCCAATTCAGTGTGCTGGCAGGCGCGGCCCCTGTAAGCCAATGCATTTTGGAGCTGTCTATGACACGCTCCAAAATGCAGTGGCATCTGATTGAAAGAGAACTACGCTTCGGTAGGCACCGTAGAGGCTGCTCACGGCAGCTCCCCCACGACAGCGTGTGCACCCGCGGCACTGTAGCGGCGAAGGTGCCCAATCCTGTCGGCTGAGCTGCATCCCCCAGTAGTAGGTGCCACGCTGGAGCCCACCCCAGCGTGGCAAGCAGTCCCCTATGGCGGCAGAGGTGCCCAATCCCCGTCGCTGAGCGCCCTAAATCTCTTGTGCCACGCTGGGAGCTCACCCCAGTGGCAAACGTCCCACGACATCTTTTTTTTTTTTGAAACCTGTAAAACAAAAATCTGTCCTGCGGGCGCTGCCTCCCAGCCCCTCCCACAACCCGGCACCCACTCCACCGCGCACCCAGCCCCCACACCCCCTCACCCCATACTCGGCGGGCGATGATCTTCGTGGACCAGGAACACGTCTGCACTCTTCAAAGCCAACCGCGAACTGAGGAAATGCGGTAGCTGTATAACGGGCTAGATAGGGGGGTTTCAACTTTGTTGCATATCTCAGGCATTTTTGGGAATTTTTGCACCAAATTTTCGACACTGGGTTTTTGGGACCCCTTCTCATGAATGATGTCACTGTCATGGCGTTATTCGGGCCCGAAGGGTGATTTCGCGCAGTGACTGCCTTCCCCCCCAGCCCCAGAGAGGGTCTTCACTGACTTCAGTTTCCCCTTGTACCTGTCCCACCCCTTCTTGAAGTCCTCCTCCAACAGCCTCCCGGCAGCGCATTCCACGGCTCCAGCACCCTCTCAGTGAAGTAATGCTTTCTACGCTCCCCCCTGTAATTTCCCCACTCCAATTTCCACTCATGCCTCCTGGTTGTTCCCCCCCTTCTTCAGCCTAAACAACTCCTTGGTTCTGCTCTCGGTTATTCCCTTTACATACCTGAAGATCCATATCATGTCTCCCCCATCCCTCCTCTCCTCCAGTGCGTGCCGCCCAAGCTCTCCCCCCTCCATGCCCTGAATGATCCTGGTCGCTCCCCTCTGGACTCTCTCCAGTAGCACTATGTCCTTCTTCAGATAAGGTCTCCAGAACTGTACACAATACTCGAGTTGCAGCCTGACCAAGGCATTACATAGAGGGAGAATCACCTCCCTCTTCCCTGACATAATTCCCCTAACTATGCATCCAAGTATCTTGTTTGCTTTGGCTGCAACTCTTCTACAATTTTCAGTTATTCATTTTGACATCTACCACCACCCCTAGATCCCGCTCTCCCAATGTGGTCTGCAATGTGACACCCCCGGTGTAAACATGGCCCAGGTTTTTGACCCCCAAATGAAGTACCTTACATTTCCTGGCATTAAATTTCAATCCCCACCTCCCTGATCACCCCTCCAAGATATCCAGATCCCCCTGGACTGCCTACCTCGCTTCTTCCCAATCTATCAATGCTCCCAGTTTTGAATCATCCGCAAAGAGACTCAGTCTACTCCAAAACCCCTCCCTATATCCGAGACATAGGCATTGAACAGGAGTGGCCCCAATACTGAACCCTGGGGGAACCCACTGATCACCTTCCTGGAGGAGGAGACTATCCCACCAACCATTACCCTCTGTATTCGCCCCGAAAGCCAATTTTCGGCCCACTTGAGCTCTTGTCCTCCCAGCCCCATCTCCCCCAGCTTTGCTAACAGCCCACTATGAGGCACTGAATCAAACGCCTTGCTGAAATCTAGGTATAGGGCGTCCACCAGCCTATGCCTATCCAAGGCCCCCGTCACCCAGTCATAAAACTCTACAAGGCTGCACTGACATGATCTCCCTGGGACAAAGCCATACTGTTCATCATCCTGGTGCCCTAACCTTACCAACTGCCTCCCAAACCTCTCCTTGATAAAGCCCTCCATTACTTTGCCTACCACAGATGTTAGACCGACAGGTCTATAATTCTCCATCTCCTCCCTAGAACTCCCTTTATGTATACGCACTACATAAGCCACCCTACAGTCCTGTAGTACCCATCCTGTCTGCAGAGAGGTGTTAAAGAGTACAGCCAGTGGAGCTGCCAGCTTCTCTGCCAATTCCTTCAAAACCCCTCGTATGTATCCCGTCTGGCCCTGGCGCTTTATCAGTTTTTAGCTTCCGAAGGGCCTCCTTCACCATATCCACTGTGATTTCTCCCCCCAAACCTCTCCCTCCAGCAATCTTCCTACCCCTTCCGACCTGTACCCAAGCCTCTTCCCGTTCTCTGGTCTCAGTCCGACCTCTTGCTTTTGCTGGCTCCTCCTCCCTCCCTCCCTCCGAAAAGATTGTGGCGAAAGTACTCATTTAGCACCTCTGCCTCATCCTCTGCTTTCTGAGCCCATCCCCCCATAATCTTAATCCTACTGAGCTGCGTCCTCTCTTTTCTCTTCTCTTTGGTATGCTGTTTTGGAGCCCTCACTTCCACCAATGGGCGGACAAACACAGGAACACAGAATTTGATGTCTGGTAAGGACCGCTTAGACCACCTAATCTGCCCATTTCCCTACCAAATGGATTAGCTGCAGCCAATAGCCTACTTCCGCCTACACCCCACTAGAATTCCCTTATCTCTGTCCCATGCATTCTTGAATTCCCACTGTTTTAACTCCACTACCTCCTCACGAAGACTATTTCATGAATCCACTGCCCTCTCTGTTAAAAAAAGGAAAAAAAGTTTCTTCACATTACCTCAGAGCAGCCCCCAACCCCCCCCCCTCCACCTACCCCATCTTCAAATTGTGCCCCTTTGTTATTGATCATCTCCTTTTCTGAACTATGCTACCATCTTGGACTTTGCAGATTCCCTTGAGGTAACTGATGGTTTCGATCATGTCCCCCCTTTCCTCGAGGGTATACATATTAAGCTCATTTAGTTTCTCTTCATAGCACTATTGTCAGTAGTTTCAAAAATCTTGGAAAAAATTGTCCATGGGCACTTAATGGAATATCTGGAAAAATAGAAGAAAATAACTCCCTTTCAGTCAGGTTTCAGACAGGGTAGGTCCACGGCTACCGCACTCACGGACTTCCTAGATTTAGTTGCTACTCCCTTGGGGGAAGGGAAGTCGGTCGGTATGGTATACGTGGACCTATCAAAGGCATTTGATTTAGTGAATCACTGTATTTTGGTTAAAAAATTGAAACACTTGGGCATGGAGGAAGAACCTTGTGGATGGTTTAGATCATACTTAGACAAAAGATCCCAATTTGTAATAGTAAATGGTCATAGCTCTGGTTTGGGTTCTGTGACAAGGGGGGTACCCCAGGGTTCAATCCTGGGTCCTCTCTTGTTTTTAGTTTATTTGAATGATTTACCAAGGCTAATAAAAAGCTCACAAGTTAGACTCTTTGCGGATGATAAAGTTTTGATTGCATCGGGTAGAAATTTAGGTGAAACTGAACAAAAATTACAGGGTGATTTCTTAGTTATGCAGAAGTTTTTTTCATCGATTGGACTTTTGATAAATAATAAAAAGACACAGACAAGGGCCCAGATATTCAAAAGGGTTGCACCATGCGCAAGTCCAAAATGCGCCATTTTGCGATATTCAGCAGGAGGCAGTTATGCCACTGGCACCAGGTTGCGCAAGAGAGCAATGCAAATGAATGCATGCTCAACAGGAGGGGGAGGATCCATGCATAACCTGAGCAACCCGATATTCAGTCGGGTTGCGCAGAGTTGTGCATGCACAACCCCCAAGCTGCGCCCGCACAAGCTTGAGCCAAAAAAAAAAGGCTTAAGTCGAGGGCCACCCACAGGTGAGGAGCTGCTGCATTGCAGGCGCAACACAGCAGCTGCCACCCCAGCCAGCCCCAACTCGCTCCTGGCCCCCCACCAGCCCGATCGCGGGCAGAACCTGTATAAACCCCAGTGCCCGTCGCGGGCAGAACCTATAAAGCCCCCCAGTGCCCGATCGCAGGCAGAACCTGTCTCGCCCCAAGTGCCCGATCGCGGTCAGAACCTGTATAGACCCCCAGTGCCCGATCGCGGGCAGAATGTAACTCCTCCCCAACCCGAATAACTCCCTGGTGGTCAGTGGACGGCGTAAAGCGATCAGCGGGCAGAATGCACAACACAACCCCCAAACATCTGCAGCTGGTGTCTGGTCCCCCCACCCACCCAAGCCCCTCACCCCCCCTCCCCGCGGCCCGGCGGGCGGCAGCATCCCACCACTGCCGGCTCGCGGGGAGCAGGTGGAGGGGCTTCAGGTGGGTGGGGGGACACTAGACACCAGGGAGATGTTTGGGGGTTCTGCTGTACATTCTGCCCGCTGATCGGGCTTTACGTCCACTGGACCACCAGGAGTTATTCGCGTTGGGGCGAGTTACATTCTGCCCGCGATCGGGTACTGGGGGTCTATACAGGTTCTGACCACTCATCGGCACTGGGGGTTTATAGGTTCTGCCCGCGATCGGGCACTGGGGGGTTTACAGGTTCTCGCACAATCGGGCTGTGGGAGGTGGGGGATGTAACTGTGATGCCTGCGATCGGGCTGTAGTGTGCATCGGTCCCCGACGGCTGCTGCCTGGCAGGTGGCCAGGAGCAAGTCCTCGGATCGGCGCACTCCACATGCAATGGTATGCAAATGGGGCCATAAAGAGATGCAAATGCCCCCCGGCGCCTGCATAAATTATGGCCCCATTTGCATGTCACCTTGAATATCGGAAATTTCAGCATGGCGAATGGTACTTGCGCCGCACCGTGTTGAATGTTCAACTCTGGCAACTTGGCGGTGAAGAAGCGCCCCACTGCGCCTGCGCGCAAGTGTTGTGGCTCGGGCGAGATTCAAAGGAGTTGCCAACAGCGCAACTCCTTGAATATCACTCCGGCCACACCCCTGCGCAACTATTTTGAGCAGCGCAGGGGCTTGCGCCTCAGACTGGCGCAGTTTGAATATCTGGGCCAATGTATTTTGGTATAGAGAAGAAAAATAAAATAACTCCAAAAATAACAATAAAGACTCAGGAAGGAAAAATCTTAGAGCAAACACAAGTTTATAAATATTTGAGTATTCTAGTTGATCAAAACTTTAATTTTGATCAACAGGTAATAGAATTAATTAAAAAAACAAACTCAAAGTTAGGGGTAATGAGACGTATATCAGCACTCTGTCTGGAGAGAAAAAAAAGTCAGTTTTGTTCATCCCACTATATCATCAGAAATGAGACCAAACACCTTGAGGCACCACAAGAAGACTTGGTTTGCTGGCTAAGGCACCTAGCTTCACCTGAGCTCTTTCCTTCTAAGACTGCTTGAAAGGCAGAGTAAAGAAACTTACCAGAGCAAGGGAGAAGGATTAAGACTTAGTTTGGCTAAGCAGATTTACTGTGTGGTGGTGTTTTTATTTTTTACTCACAGGGATTGCTACTGTTTGTTGCTAACATTTCATTGCTTTATTTTTTCTCTGATTCAAATTGTTGTTGCTGGTATACCTTCTTCTGCATTATTACAAGGTGTGCCTACAGGTGTGTGTTAACAGATTACTGCTGTAATCTTCTGATTCAAATTGTCTTTTGCAAGGTATATCTTCTGTTACTGCTTTATTTTTCTCTGGAGTAAAGTGTTTCTTACAGGGTATATCTTCTCTGAAATTACTGTATTACAGGTGGAGCTTACATTTTTGTGACTTTTTTATCATTGGGCTAAGCAAAATTACTGTTTGACACTGTGTTTTATTTTATTCTTGTTTGTTGTCTCAGAGGTGTTTCAGTCTCCTTCTCACATTGAAGGAGCTAATTGCTTTTCCTCCCACAGCTCTTCCAAAGGATTAGGTGTGTATGTGGGGGGTGGAGCTGGCAAACTGTCAGTAATTCCTAACAGAAAGAAGGTTAAAAGTCAGGTTAGTTGGATATCTTGGAGGTAGAAGACTTGGTTTGCTGGCCAAGGCACCTAGCTTCACCTGAACTCTTTCCTTCTAAGACTGCTTGAAAGGCAGAGTAAAGAAACTTACCAGAGCAAGGGAGAAGGATTAAGACTTAGTTTGGCTAAGCAGATTTACTGTGTGGTATGCTTTATTTTTACTCACAGGGATTGCTACTGTTTGTTGCTAACATTTCATTGCTTTATTTTTTCTCTGATTCAAATTGTTGTTGCTTGTATACCTTCTTCTGCATTATTACAAGGTGTGCCTACAGGTGTGTGCTAACAGATTACTGCTGTAATCTTCTGATTCAAATTGTCTTTGCAAGGTATATCTTCTGTTACTGCTTTATTTTTCTCTGGAGCAAAGTGTTTCTCACAGGTATATCTCTCTGAAATTATTACAGGTGGTGCTTTACAGGTTTTACAGTTTTATCTAACATTAGGATAAGCTTTCAGGGTTACTGCATTTGTTGTTGACTGATTGTTTTGCTCTTACCTCCTTGTTCTTTCGTCCGTGGTTCTTCTTTTTAGGCAGGAAGGGCCCAGCCACACACCCCATCCACCCCACGCCACACTCCTTTTATAGGGTACCACAGCTGTGACATTTCCTGTGGCAGAGCAGGAAGGGGCGGATCAGTGGGGCTCCACAAGGTGATCTCATTTACAGGGCACTAGTAATTTAACTTGTTATAACAAGTTAAACAAAGCACAATTAAACCATTACTTCCATTTTTTCCTTTTTTTTCCTTCTAATTACTCTGACTAGGTTACAAACCCAGCAACTTATTTGGAATGGATTTCATTAACTGCAGGTACTATGAACAATTTCAGAAGGACAGTCTTACAGGATTTAGGACACTGTCCTACATGCTGGGCCTTTGAGATCTTAGGGCTCAGCCCGGCAGCATGGGCAGAGATTGCACGCCTCAAATTTCATATTGAAGAGGAAATACATTATAAGAACCACCCGCCATTTCCCCAGCATCCAACAGAAAACCTCGACCGCAGAGGTAGTTGGTCCAGGAGGTTGGCAGGTGGTTAGGAGGAGCAAATCAGGTGCCCCATCACTCTCTGCTCTCCAACACATTGCCTCCAAAACCATATAAACACTACAAACAGGTATCTGCCTCTATCTCTGAAATCAAATAAAGAGGCAGAAGACACTGCAGAGCAGGACACTCGGCACAGGAGCTAGCACAACAAAACTCACCCAAATCAGGAACCAAAACTAAACAAGCATAAAGGAAATCCAAAAAACTTCTGATCATAGGAGACTCCATGATTCGGGGAGTTGATACCCATCTCCAGCCAGGGGTGATGGTCAGATGTCTCCCAGGTACATCAGCATGGAGAGACACTGGCCGCATTGCTAAAATTGTTCACAAAGCAGGAGAAAACATTGATGTCCTAGTACACATAGGGACTAATGATCTCGCCAGCCGGTCAGTGGTGGAGACCAAGGAACACCTGACTAGGCTGGGTGACAAACTATCATCTATTTCGGTCTGGCATCTCCTTCTCTGAGATCCTGCCAGTCTGGGAGAGGGAGCAGATGGACGGAAGGTCAGAGAAGGGAGATAGGGGAGCTAAACACGTAGCTCAAGGACTGGTGCCAGGAAAAGGACACAGATTTGTAGGGAACTGGCAACAGTTCTGGGGAGCGAAGTTCTTTAAATTTGATGGACTGCATCTGACTAAAGAGGGAGTCAGTGCATTGGGGCAGAAGTTTGACGTCTTTGCAGAATATTTAAACTAGCAAATGGGGAGAGGGGTGCAGCACCCCATACGTCGGATGAGAAGAACACCCCTCCCCCCTCAGCTAGTGGTCAAACAGGAATTCAGCGTGTTTGCCGTTCATTTGCATCACCAGGTAAGAAAAAAGGTTTGTCTCCCCATACGATGCACAGGGGTAATGCCAAACTTCACCCAACAACTCAACACACCAAAATCTGGCCAATGGAAAATCATGTACACAAATGCTCACAGCCTGGAAATAAGATCCCAGACCTGCAGGCATAATGTCAGAGGCTAAACTGGACATAGTAGCAATTAGTGAGACGTGGTTTACCAGTAACCACACTTGGGAGACTTCAGTACCTGGCTATGTATTGTTCAGAAGAGACAGAGGTGCAAAAAGGGGGGAGGAGGGCCTGTATGTTAATGAAAATATCTAAGCCACAGAAATTCAGAATACACATGAGCCAGAAGAACTGTGGGTCACCCTGGAAACAGGAAATGGACAGCCATAAGAACTGGGGTTGTCTACAGGCCCCAGATCAGAGGGAGGACATAGACACATTACTGTTAGAAGATATACAAAACATGACAGCTAAAGGGGAGGTTCTGATAATGGGAGACTTCAACATGCGGATACAAGATTGGTCAATACCAGCAGGAACATCTGCCAGAACTAGACTATAGTGGATTCCCTGCAGGGGAGGGCCTCAAACAACTGGTACAGCAACCCACAAGAGACAGGGCTATCCTAGATCTAGTACTGACTAACAAAGAAGGGATCACAGATCTCCAGGTAGAAGGTCACCGGGGCAGTGACACATCATGATATGGTTCAATTTGGCTACTACATCTAAATCATCCCATTCCAAGGCAAAAATATGGGACTTCAGAGGAGCTGACTTTGATAAGATTGGCCAACAGAGTTAAGCTAGCCCTGGCAAAAGAAACACAGGTGAGGGGTACAGGCAAAGTGGGCAAGCATTAAGGATGCAATACTTGAAGCAACATCCCATTGTGTTAGACAGAAAAGGGAAGTGCAAAAGAAGAAGGAAACCACTTTGGTTCTCAAATACAGCAGCAGAAAAGGTCAGAGCCAAAAGGCTGGCCTTCAGGAAATATAAGGGAACACAGCGGGATGAAGATAGGAGGCATACCAAACTGCCCTAAGGGAAGCAGGTAAGGCAGTAAGGCAGGCAAAGTCCCAAACTGAGGAAACACTAGCACAACAGTAAAAGAAGGTGACAAGACTTTCTATAGATACATTAGTGAAAGGAGAAAGTCCAGAGGGGTATTGCTGCTTAATGGAGAAAAGGAGCATGTGAGGAGGAGGACCCTGTAAGGCATCTATCCTAAATAGATACTTTTGCTCAGTATTTACTGAAGAGAAGGTAGGCAGGGCCCACAGCTCAACATCATGGACACAGGGGAGGGAGGTGAGCACTATTCCCTTCACAAAAGAAAGGGTCCTACAAGAGCTTGCTAAGCTCAGGGTGGATAAGGCAATGGGACCTGATGGCATACATCCCAGGGTACTTAAGGAGCTAAAGGAGGAACTAGCAGAGCCATTAGCAGAATTGTTTAGTGAGTCTCTGAGCACAGAGAGGTCCCAGAAGACTGGAGAAGGGCTCATGTGATCCCGCCCCACAAGAGTGGTAGCAGGAGGAGGCGGGGAACTACAGACCGGTCAGTCTTACCTCAGTAGTGGGCAAGATTATGGAGACACTCCTTAAGGAAAGGATAGTGCAACACCTGGAATCCTATAGGGGCACAGGATCCAGACAGCATGGGTTTACAAAGGAAGGTCCTGTCAAACTAATCTCATAGAGTTCTTTGACTGGGTAACCAGAGTGGTGGACCATGGGGAGCAGTTGATGTCGCCTACCTTGACTTCAGCAAAGCTTTTGACACTGTTCCACATAGAAGATTGATAAATAAGCTGTGTAGGCTCGGGTGGGTCAGAAGTTGGTCAACTGGGTGGCAAACTGGTTGACTGGCAGAAAACAGAGAGTGGTGGTAAAGGTATACAGTCAGAAGAGATGCAAGTCACAAGTGGGGTACTCAGGGATCAGTCCTGGGCCAGTCCTATTCAACATCTTCATTAGTGACCTTGCAGATGGACTAGAGGGTAAGGCTTGTCTGTTTGCAGATGACACCAAGATCTGCAACAGAGTAGATGAGCCAGATGGGGTGGGCAAAATGAGAAGAGATCTGGATAAACTAGCAGAATGGTCAGAAGAGTGGCAACTGGGATTTAATGCAAAGAAGTGCAAAATCATGCACATAGGGAAGAGAACCCTGAAGCCACTTATAGGCTGGGAGGAGTTGCTAGCAGTCACAAAGGAAGAAAGAGACTTGGGCATCATCATCACTGATGACCTAAAATCATCCAAGCAGACCTCTAAAGCAGTAGGTAAGGCTAGGGGGTGTTAGGGTGTATTAGTAGGGGTATCACAAGTTGTAAGAGGGAGGCAATAAACTCTGTACAAGACATTGGTTAGGCCCCATCTGAGTACTGTGTGCAGTATTGGAGGCCACACCTTCACAAGGACATTAACCTAAATTGAGGCAGTCCAGAGAAGGGCAACCAAAATGGTGCAGGGACTGCATTAGAAGACATATGAGGACAGATTAACGGAGCTCAATATGTATACCCTTGAGCAAAGGAGGGAGAGAGGTGATATGATCGAGGCATTCAAACACCTTAAGGGCATAAACAAGGTGAAAGAGTCTAACATGTTTAAATATAAGAAAAATAGCAGGACAAGAGGACACAGCATGAGATTAGAGGGAGGCCGATTAAGGGGGAATGTGAGGAAATTCTTTTTCACGGAAGGGGTGGTGGATGCATGGAATGGCTTACCACAAGAAGTGGTGGCTATGAATACAGTGCAGGGCTTCAAACAGGCATGGGATAGGCATAAGGGAGCAATACAAATGACTATGAATAGATAGGCCACTGACAGAGCAAAGGCCGATGGCACATTTATAAGGTAGAAAAAGAAATGGGCAGACTGTATGGGCCTTGCGGTCCTTATCTGCCGTCAACTTCTATGTTTCTATCTTTCTATGTTTCAATCCTTGCAGCCTGAGCAGTGACTTTCACAAGCTACCAATCACAATGCAGGAAATTGTGACATCACTAGTAACCAGGGAGAGCCAGTCCCTGCTGATTCATGTGAAAGTGAAACCTGGCAGTGAGAAATGGTTCTCATTGGTTACTAGTGATGTCATAGTCAGTGTGGTCGCAGTATTGCTGTAGTGGGAGGAACAGAACTGACTTTTTTTCTTCCGGACAAAGTTCTGCTCCACACATCACCCCAATACTGCCAGGTGGAAAATCTGTAAGTTAGCAAACAGAAAAGAAAAAAATACTTGAGATGTAAGAAGTGATAACTGACTACATCTGAAAGTTACAGTTAATTGCAGGAAGTTTCTATGCAGTACACTAGTTCTTTAAAACAGAAATTTGGGTACCTGTAAATTTTCTTTCTCCGACGGCTGGTCTCCGGGCTTCCTTACTCCTGGGCTGTTCCTTCCTGATGACAGTGATAGGCAGGAACTCCAAAGCTGCAGCGGGGGGTGGGGCATAAGCAGCCCGCAACTTCCCGTTACCCCAGTCGTTATCAATGCAGTCTGTCTGAGGTAATACCATAAGAACTAGGAAAAACAAAGAACATGAACAGTTATGGCATAAGGGCCGTGAGACCCAGCAACTATATACATTCTGGGAGGGCATCCAGAGCCCGGAGACCAGCCGTCGGAGAAAGAAAATTTACAGGTACCCAAATTTATGTTTCTCTCTCCTGGGCTGGTCTCCAGGCTTCCTTACTCCTGGGATATCCAAAAGCAGTGCAGCCCTAGATATCCCGGGTGGGAAGAATGTTAAGTGTCCTTAAGGATCTACCACTGACTGAGGCACTCGGCGGCTGAAAGATGCTTCCGCCGAGGACATGACGTCCAGTTTGTAAAATTTAGTAAAGGTATGAATGGATGACCACGTGGCTGCTCTGCATAAGTCTGCTGGAGATGCTTCTCTGAAGTTTGCCCATGACGTGGCCACTGCTCTGGTAGAATGGGTTCTCACTGGTCCAGGCAGAGATACTCCCGCTTTGTCATACGCTGTAATGATTACTGACCTAATCCATCTGGCTATAGAGCTTTTGATGCTCTTTTACCCATATTTCGGCCTGCAGTCAAATAAAACAAGCTTGACGTTTTGCAAAAAGTGTCTGTTCTCTTAATATGGATTCTGATTGTTCTCCTCGGATATAAGGTGTGAAATTCTCTTTCTTTTTCGTTTTTCGGGTGAGGGCAGAAAGAAGGAAGTACAAGCTCCTGGTTGCAGTGGAAGAGAGACATGACCTTTGGTAAGAAGCCTGGATCCGTCTTGAGTACCGTCGAATTCGGGTGAAAAACAGTATAGGGCTCTTTGGTTGACAACGCCCCCAGTTCGCTGATTCTCCTGGCTGAAGTGATAGCCACAAGAAAAAACACCTTCATAGTAAGATGCACGACTGATGCTTCCTTCAAGGGCTCGAATGGTGCTTTTGCTAGGGCCTTGAGGACCAGATTAAGTTTCCAGGGTGGAACAACTGGCTTAATTGGAGGGCGTTTGAGCGTTGCTGCCCTTAAAAGCCTCCTGACAAGAGGGTGAGATCCCAGCGAATCTCAGAGTCTACGAACAAAAGTGCTCCCAGCGCAGAAACTTGCACTCGCAAGGTGGCTGGCTGTAAGCCTTTGTCGAATCCCTCGTGTAGAAAATGCAAAATGACTGGGAGGGTTATTGGATGATCTTGCGTGCCCTTGGAGCGGAGCCAGAATAAGAATCTTCTCCATATCCTATAATACACCTTGGAGGATGAAGCACAGCGGAAGCTGATCATATCAATGACTGGAGCAGTGTAACCTAACTCTTTGAACGTTTCCCGCTCAATCTCCAAGCCGAGAGGGATAGATTGCTCAGACTGTGGTGCAGGACGGGACCCTGATGGAGAAGGTCTGAGGAGGGCTGGAAAACGAAATGTTGCGCCTTTGACAGCTGAATGAGTAGAGGGAACCAGGGGCGGCGTGGCCACCTGGGACAAACTAGGATCATTTCCGCCTTGTCTCTGGCCACTTTGTGAAGAACCGTGGAGAGCAGTGGGATTGGAGGAAAAGCGTACAGGAGGCCGAGGCAACCCCAGTTTATGGAGAAGGCGTCCTGTGCTATTGCCAGGTCGTCTCTGGCTAGGGAGCAGAACTGCTGAGCCTTTGCATTGTGCCAGCATGCAAACAGATCCACTTGCGGATTGCCCCACTTCTGGACAAGAAGCTGGAAGGCTGCTTCCTTCAGTTCCCATTCCTCCAGGAGAACGTCCTTGCGGCTTAACCAGTCTGCTGTGATATTCTCCTGACCTGGTATGTACACTGCCCTTATGCTTGCCAAGTGCTTCTCTGCCCACTGGAAAAGGAGAAGGGATTCCCGAAGCATTTTTGTGCTTCGTGTGCCGTCCTGGTGGTTGATGTAAGCCACTGCTGTTCGATTGTCTATTAGAATCAGCACATCCCTGGAACGCACTTGCTGATGGAAGTGCTTTAGAGCCATACGAACTGCTCTCATCTCTAGAACATTTATGCTGTACCTCGATTCCGTCAGGGACCACTTGCCTTGGGTTGATGTCTGTTGTAGGTGAGCCCTCCACCCTCCGAGGCTTGCATCTGTTGTGATCCTTATCTGACGCGGATGGCCTAGGTCTCGACCTCTCATCACGTTTTTTCTTCGAGACCACCATGCGAGGGCACTTTTTACCTGCTGTGACACTGGGATGAGGTGGAGCCGAGGGTGACTGGACTGGGACCACAGCTTGATCAGGTGAGTCTAAATGGATCACATGTGCACCAGAGCCCATGGAACTGAGTCTGCTAGGGACACTAGAGTCCCGATAAGCTGTAAGAAGGACTGAGCCGGCAGTTGACTGCCCCTCTGGAATTTGCTGATGAATTTTAACAGGTCCCTGAACTTTGAGTCGGGGGGACCTTGTTGATCTGCGTCCCGAATTCCGCTCCCAGGTGGTTCAGGTTCTGACTCGGAATTAGGGAGCTCTTCTTCTGGTTGATTAGAAAACCGTGAGCCGTGAGGCATTGGACTACATCCGCCACTGCCTGTACTGCTTGGTCGAGCTGTGGAGCCTTGATGAGGATGTTGTCCAGATAAGAGAATAGCTGGATCCCCCGGTTCCGTAGGTGGGCTATTACTGCTACCAGGACCTTCGAGAAGGTTCTGGGGGCTGAGGACAGACCGAACGGGAGAGTCTTGAATTGGAAGTGACGATTGCCCAGCTTGAACCTCAGGTACTGCCTGTGCCTGCTGTGAATTGGGATATGCAAACAGGCGTCTTGTAGGTCTATGGATGCTAAGAAGTCTCCCTGCAGGACTTCCTTGGCAATCGAGGCCAATGTCTCCATCTTGAATGGTCTGCTGAGCACTAAGCGGTTTAGGAACTTGAGGTCTAGGACTGGTCTGTGACCCCCTGTGCACTTGGACACAATGAAAAACAGAGAGTAGACCCCCCGGTTGTGCTCTGTGGGGGGAACCTTTTCAATAGCCCCGGCTTGCATCAGATCCATGATGGCCTGCAGTGTGGCCTGACTTTTGGACGAGTTGTTTGAAATGGTCGAGGGTACAACATGTGGTAATGGGGGCTTGGACTCGAATTCTATTAAGTATCCCTGACGGACAATATCCAACACCCATCTGTCAGACGTTGTTTGGACCCATTCTACGAGAAATTCCAAAAGTCTGCCCCCTACTCGAGGATGAGTCCTCATTTTCTCATTGTGCTTTCTTGTTGCTGGAGCCTGAATCTCGGAGGTTCCCTCCTCCGCCTGATCCACTTCCCCTAAAAGATCGCTGGCGTCGGAAGAACCATGGCCTTTTTCCCCGAAGAACTGGAACTCCGACCCTAGTTGAAACCTCTGTCACGAAAAATACACCTTGTGCCAGAAGGCCAGGCTTTGCCCCTGCTCCTAGACTGTGGTATATGCACCTTCGTGGTTTCACCTGACTCCTTCACCACCTTCTTCAGTGCCGACCCGAAGAGGAGGTTGCTTTCATATGGTGCATTCACTAAGTGGCTTTTCGAGGACGCATCCGCGTGCCATGCCCAGAGCCATAGGTTGCGACGAGCCGAGGTTAGGTAAAACATGGTCCGTGCGGCACACCGGACTGCTTCTTCTGACACATCCGCCGCATATGCGGAGGCCAACCCTAGTAACTGTAGTTGTTGGATAATGGGAGAATTCTTATCTGGATCTTCTGCAAACTGAAAATTTAAATCCGAGGCCCAAGACAAGGCGGCTCTGGCGGAGAACAGGTTTGCTGCTGCAGCCTTCAGTGACATTGCCGAGGCTTGAAAAGCTCTTTTGAGCGAGGAGTCCACTTTTCTGTCCACAGGGTCTCTTAGCGAATCCCCCTCGGCTGGGATGATGGTTTTCTTGGTCAGGCTGGAAATCAATGGGTCAGTCCTAGGGCAGTCTAACCACTTCTCTGATTGTTTTTTTTATCAAACTTCAGCAGTTTAGATATCTGTTTGGGAACCGGAAAAGCATGCTCTGGGCCCTGCCATTCCTCCTTTAGCAAGTCCTCGATGGCGAGAGGGATGGGAAAAGCTGTGGCGGGCCTAGAGGTAGACGCCAGGCGGAAGGCTTGTTTTGGCTGTGTAGAGACCGGTGTGGGGGGGGGGGCTGAGGTGAATCTCGGATATGACCTTCTTGATAAAGAAGTCTAGGTCATCAAGGTCGAAATTTCTAGACGGTGAGTCATCAGGATCAGACGAGGAACCTACTATCTCTCACTCTTCAGTGGAAGAGCTGTCACCTGAGGAGCCCGGGGAGTACCCCCTGTGCCGTCCGCCCTTATGTCCGCCTCTTGCTATGCTCCTTGAACGAGACCTTTTTCTGCGCCTGTGACTAGAATAATGGTGACTTTCCTCCTCTGGAGATCTGTCCGCTTCTCTAGACTTTTTCTTGGGGCGGGAGCGGCGAGAGAAGGGCCCCCCCTCGTCAGAGGAGGATGAGGAGGGGGTCCTTTTTCTCCTGGCTTTCTTGTGTTGCCTCGCATCTGGTGACCCGGAGGTGCCACTCAAAGAGGAGGGATCCATAGCGAAGGCTCTGTTCAACCTGTCTATGAGTTCAGGGTCCAGGGAGGGAGGAGGGGTCCCTGTATATAGTGTTCCGCTCAGCGAGCTGGTCAGACCTTTCTGGAATGCTTGATTGTGATCGGGCGGACCTCTCCTCTCCATTTGCCTGCAAAGAACTGGTGTCCACAGTGTCGACCCCACTTGCTGCTGCTGCTGCCTTCTCACATGTGAGGCATAGTGAGCCAGCAAAAGTAATCAAGAGAGGTGACTTGCAGCGTAGGCATTTTTTTCCTCGACTTGATTTTTATGAAGCCATCTTCAGTGGCTTTGCCTTGCTGCAGGGTCAGATTAATTGGCTTGGGGGGGATGGCCCTTTAATTGTAACCTTGCCCCTTTTAAATACCTGCCAAATTGTAGCCTGGCCCCCATAATCCTCTTCACCCCAGCCAGCCCAACTTCACAGTAGACTGTGGATTGCCCCTTTTAATTGTACTAATTGGCTGGATGGGGATTGTCCCTTTAATTGTAGTGATGAAGTGAAATGCTGTAGGGATGTTCTATACAGTCGCTGAGGCTGGGGGGTGCGCAATGAGTCTCCGATGAGAGCAGGCCCCTGCGCGCACAAGCGCTAGTCCTGAGGCTCTTTTGGCGCCAAAAGCGAGCACGAGTTAGCGGGAGCGGTCTGCCCAGGCTCCGACCGCGAGAACCCCTCCAAAAGGCAGCTGTTAATGGCAGAGAGCCGTTTCAGCGATCGCACCTTTTGGTCCGTTTTCTGCCCCCAACCTATGCAGATCCACCACGACTAGGACGCAGGAAACAAAAAACGGCTGAAGTAACCATCCTGGAGAGGTGAGATCAGCCTGTGTAGCACGCAAGGCTAAGGCTGGATCTCACCGAGGATAGTTCCCCTGAAACAATAAAAAAAGACTTACTGTGCCCTGGATTGCCTCTCTTGCTTCTCGATGCTGGAAAATGCTGAAACAAATTATCTTCAGCCCTGCCACGAGTGACAGGGCTCTGCTGCAGAGAATCTGCTTCACCGAAGGCAGGAAGTAGACTGGGGTAACAGGAGTTAGTGGTTGCTAGCGCCTGCAGAAGCTTTGAGTTCCTGCCTATCACTGTCATCAGGAGGAGCAGCCCAGGAGTAAGGAAGCCCGAGAACAGCCCAGAGAGAGAATCAAAAATTTATGAACTAGAAAACGGTATGTTCCTGAAAAAAATTATATATAATAAGGGAAAAATACCCTTATGGTTCAATATCACTATTAAGAATCAAACCATTCTCAAACAAAAACTATTAAAATCCTTAAAAAATTGCACTACTAATCTTAAAGAGGAAATACTATTTAAGTATAGAAAATCGGTCAGAGACCTCAAAAAACGTATAATTGTAGCAAAACGTAATCTCGAATTTAAAACAGCCCATACAAAAGACTCACATAAAGCACTTTACTCATACCTCAACTGGAAAAAAGGGAATAACAGATCTGTAGGCCCAACAGTCATCAATGATACCACCATTACCTCTGACACAAAAACAGCTACAGTATTTAATAAATACTTTTGCTCAGTCTTCTCTTAAGATGTCTTTCAGAAACAAATCTCTAATTACTACACTCACCTTACTGACTATATAATTTCCTTACAGGATACAAAGGCTATACTTGGAACCCTCAATAAAAACGACCATTCCCAGACCTGATAATATAAACTCAAAATTTCTAATAGGAACATTAAACGCCATTACCTTGCCCTTAACTATAATATTTAATAAATCATTAAATGAAGCCAAAGTACCAACTGACTGGCTAACTGCCATTGTTACCCCAATTTCCAAATAAGGTACACGCTCAAAAACCAAAAACTATACACCCATCAGCCTTATCTCAATTCCCTGCAAGATGATGGAGAAAATACTCAAATCCATCCTTTAAATATTATACATTTAACACAAAACGGAATCAGACAGGGTTACTCCTGTACCACCAATTTATTACCTTTTACGAATATGTTAGTAAAAATCTAGATTCCAACATTCCTGTTGACATTATTCTAATTGATTACGGCAAAGTGTTCAACAAAGTGTCACATGTCATCCTTGTAAATAAACTCATTACACTAGGCTTTTCACCAACAATTGTTAGGTGGGTGTATTGTTGGCTGACAGGTAGAACACAGAGTTTAGGGTAAGTGGGGTATTGTCTGATGCGGGGAGGGTCTCTAGTGGGGTCCCACAGGGCTCTATCCTGGGAGCCACATTATTCAACATTTTCATTAGCGACATAAAAAATAGGATCAACAAACATCATCACCAAATTTGCCAACGATACTAAACTGAGAGGAAGAGTAGACAACTTAACTAGTCAAAGGGAACTAAAGCTAGATTTAGTTGCCATCTAACAATGGGCAATAAGTAACAAAATGCAATTTAATGTAACCAAATATTCGGTCTTACATATGGGCAAAACCAACCCCAAACAAACATATACCCTTAACAATACAATTATTAGATCTTCCCATACTGAAAAAGATCTGGGAATAATAGTTAATCATAAACTGTCATCATCAGACTACTGCAATAAAGTAGCTAACTTATCTAACGCACTTCTTGGACGGATTAATCACACTTTCACTTCCAAATCAGAACAATCAATAATTACATTGTATAGATCCCACGTGCGACCCTATGCGGACTTCGGGTCCCCCTTTTGGAGCCCTTACCTGATTCTGATATAGAAACATAGAGGTTGACGGCAGATAAGTACCGCAAGGCCCATCCAACCTGCCCATTTATTTTTCTACCTTATAAATGTGCCATCGGACTTTGCTCTGTTAGTGGCCTATCTATTCATACTCATCTGTATTGCTCTTTCACCTTGTTAATGCCCTTAAGGTGTTTGAATGTCGTAATCATTTCACCTCTCTCCCTCCTTTGCTCAAGGGTATACATATTGAGCTCCGTCAATCTGTCCTCATATGTCTTCTGATGCAATCCCTGCAGCATTTTGGTTGCCCTTCTCTGAACTGCCTCAATTTGGTAAATGTCCTTGTGAAGGTGTGGCCTCCAATACTGCACGCAGTACTCCAGATGGGGCCTAACCAGTGTCTTGCAAAGAGGGATTATTACCTCCCTCTTACGACTTGTGATACCCCTACTAATACACCCTAACATCCCCCTAGCCTTACCTACTGCTTTAGAGGTCTGCTTGGATGATTTCAGGTCATCGGTGATGATGATGCCCAAGTCTCTTTCTTCCTTTGTGAATGCCAGCAACTCCCCTCCCAGCCTATAGGTGGCTTCAGGGTTTCTCTTCCCTATGTGCATGATCTTGCACTTCTTTGCATTAAATCCCAGTTGCCACTCTTCTGACCATTTTGCTAGTTTATCCAGATCTCTTCTCATTCTGCCCACCCCATCTGGATCATCTACTCTGTTGCAGATCTTGGTGTCATCTGCAAACAGACAAACCTTACCCTCCAGTCCATCTGCAATGTCACTAATGAAGATACTGAAGAAGACTGGCCCCAGGACTGATCCCTGAGGTACCCCACTTGTGACTTGCATCTTCTGACTGTATACCATTTACCACCACTCTCTGTTTTCTGCCTGTCAGCCAGTTTGCCACCCAGTTGACCAACTTCTGACTCACCCCGAGCCTACCCAGCTTATTTATCAATCTTCTATGTGGAACAGTGTCGAAAGCTTTGCTGAAGTCAAGGTAGGCGACATCAACTGCTCCCACTCTGGTTACCCAATCAAAGAAATCTATGAGATTAGTCTGACAGGACCTTCTTGCAGTAAACCCATGCTGTCTTGGATCCTGTGCCCCTATGGATTCCAGGTGTTGCACTACCCTTTCCTTAAGGAGTGCCTCCATAATCTTGCCCACTACTGAGGTAACACTGACTGGTCTGTAGTTCCCTGCCTCCTCCCACTGTTGTGGAGCGGGATCACATGAGCTCTTCTCCAGTCTTCTGGGACCTCTCCTGTGCTCAGAGACTCACTGAACAGTTCTGCTGATGGCTCTGCTAATTCCACCCTTAGCTCCTTAAGTGCCCTGGGATGTATGCCATCAGGTTCCATTGCCTTGTCCACCTTGGAGCTTAGCGAGCTCTTGTAGGACCCTTTCTTTTGTGAAGGGAGTAGTGCTCACCTCCCCCAAGTCCATGGTGCTGAGCTGTGGCCCTGCCTACCTTCTCTTCAGTAAATACTGAGCAAAAATATTTATTTAGGATAGATGCTTTTACAGGGTCCTCCTCCTCACATGCCCCCTTTTCTCCTTTGAGCTTAGCAATACCTCCTCTGGGCTTTCTCCTTTCACTAATGTATCTATAGAAAATCTTGTCACCTTCTTTTACTGTTCGTGCTAGTGTTTCCTCAGTTTGGGACTCTGCCTGCCTTACTGCCTTCCCTGCTTCCCTTAGGGCAGTTTGGTATGCCTCCCCATCTTCATCCCGCTGCGTTTCCTTATATTTCCTGAAGGCCAGTCTTTTGGCTCCGACCTTTTCTGCTACTGTATTTGAGAACCAAAGTGGTTTCCTTTCTCTTTTGAACTACCTTTTCTGTAACACAATGAATAAATGTATAAATAAAAAGGATCAATATAAAGAGAATCGAGCAGATATAACACAGGGCAACAAAAATTGTCCCACACATAGCACATCTTGATTACTAAGAAAGACTAAAAGTAACAGGCCTTTATTCACTCGAAGCCAGAAGGATTAGAGGGGACCTCCTCCAGATATTCAAACTCCTTCGATCCCCTACCTTAATGGAACAATGTGGCATTGCATTTGCCACAAGGAAAATCATACCAAGACTGCACAACAAGCAGTTAAAAGTTTGTAAAGCTAGGAAAAACAAGAGACTGAACTTTTTTTTCCTATTAGGGCCCCGTAGCTGTGGAATAAACTGCCACAAGGATTAGTGGATTGTTCCAATCTAACTACCTTTAAACTACATCTGGACAGAGATTTGGGTACCTGTAAATTTTCTTTCTCCAACGGCTGGTCTCTGGCCTTCCTTACTCCTGGGATATCCAAAAGCAGTGCATCCCTAGATATCCTGGGTGGGAAGAATGTTAAGTGTCCTTAGGGATCCACCACTGACTGAAGCACTCGGCGGCCAAAAGATGCTTCCGCCGAGGACATGACAACCAGTTTGTAAAATTTAGTAAAGGTATGAATGGATGAACACGTGGTTGCTCTGCATAGGTCTGCAGGAGATGCCTCTCTGAAGTTTGCCCATGACGTGGCCATCGCTCTGGTGGAATGGGCTCTCACTGGTCCAGGCAGAGATACTCCCGCCTTGTCATGCGCCGTGGTGATTACTGATCTAATCCATCTGGCTATACATGGTCTCTTTTGATGCTTTTTTTACCCATATTTCGGCCTTCGGTCAAAATAAACAAGCTTGCTGTTTTAGTAAAGTGTCTGTTCTCTTAATATAGATTCTGATTGCTCTCCTCGGATCTAAGGTGTGAAATTCTCTTTCCTTTTCATTTTTCAGGTGAGGACAGAAAGAAGGAAGTACGAGCTCTTGGTTGCAGTAGAAGAGAGACACGACCTTCGGTAAAAAGCCTGGATCCGACCTGAGTACCACTGAATTCGGGTGAAAAACTGTGTAGGGCTCTTTTGTTGACAGCGCCCCCAGTTCGCTGATTCTCCTGGCTGATGTGATGGCCACCAGAAAAACCACCTTCATAGTAAGATGCATGACTGATGCTTCCTTCAAGGGCTCGAATGGTGCTTTTGTGAGGGCCTTGAGAACCAGATTAAGTTTCCAAGGTGGAACAACTGGCTTAATTGGTGGGTGTTTTAGCGTTGCTGCCCTTAAAAACCTCCTGATGTGAGGTGAGACCCCAGCTATCTCCCAGTCTGCGAACAAAGTGCTCCCAGTGCCGAAACTTGAACTCGCATAGGTGGCTGGCTGCAAGCCCTTGTCGAATCCCTCGTGCAGAAATTGCAAAAGGACCGGGAGGGTTATTGAATGATCCCGAGTGCCCTTGGAGCAAAGCCCGAATAAGAATCTTCTCCATATCCTACAATACACCCTGGAGGATGAAGCGCGATGGGAGCCGACCATCATTTCGATGACTGGAGCAGTGTAACCTAACTCTTTGAACATTTCCCACTCAATCTCCAAGCCGAGAGGGCTAGATTGCTCAGATTGTGGTGCAGGACCGGACCCTGATGGAGAAGGTCTGAGGAGGGCTGGAAAACTAAAGGTTGTAGCTTTGACAGCTGAATGAGGGAACCAGGGGCGGCGTGGCCACCTGGGACAGACTAGGATCATTTCCGCCTTGTCTCTGGCCACTTTGTGAAGAACCCTGGAGAGAACTGGGATTGGAGGAAAGGCGTACAGGAGGCCGAGGCGACCCCAGTTTAGGGAGAAGGCATCCTGTGCTATTGCTAGGTCGTCTCTGGCTAGGGAGCAGAACTGCTGAACCTTTGAGTTTTGTCGGCATGCAAACAGATCCACTTGTGGATTGCCCCACTTCTGGACAAGAAGCTGGAAGGCTGCGTCCTTCAGTTCCCATTCTCCCGGGAGAACGTCCTTACAGCTTAGCCAGTCTGCTGTGATATTCTCCTGACCTGGTATGTACACTGCCCTTATGCTTGCCAGGTGCTTCTCTGCCCAGCGGAAAAGCAGAAGAGATTCCCGAAGCATTTTTGTCCTTTTTGTGCTGCCCTGGTGGTTGATGTAAGCCATTGCTGTTCGACTGTCTGTTAGAATCAGCAAATCCCTGGTGCGCACTTGCTGATGGAAGTGCTTTAGGGCCATACGAACTGCTCTCATCTCTAGGACATTTATGCTGTACCTCGATTCTGTCAGGGACTACTTGCCTTGGGTTGATGTCTGTTGTAGGTGAGCCCCCCCACCCTCCGAGGCTTGGCGTCTGTTGTGATCCTTATCGGACACCGATGGCCTAAGTCTTGACCTCTCATCACATTCCCCCCCCCCCCCGAGACCACCATGCGAGGGCACTTTTTACCTGCTGTGACACTGGGATGAGGTGGAGCCGAGGGTGGCTGGACTGGGACCACAGCTTGAGCAGGTGAGTCTGAATGGGCCGCATGTGTACCAAAGCCCATGGAACCGAGTCTGCCAGGGACACCAGAGTCCCGATAAGTTGGAAAAAGGACTGAGCCGGCAGTTGATTGTTCCTCTGGAATTTGCTGATGAGTTTTAACAGGTCCCTGAACTTTGAGTCGGGGGAAAATACCTTGTTGATCTGCGTCCCGAATTCCGCTCCCAGGTGGCTCAGGCTCTGACTCAGAATTAGGGAGCTCTTCTTCTGGTTCATTAGAAAACTGTGAGCCGTGAGGCACTGGACTACATCCGCCACTGCCTGCACTGCTTGGTCGAGCTGTGGAGCCTTGATGAGGTTGTTGTCCAGATCAGGGAATAGCTGGATCCCCCGGTTCCGTAGGTGGGCTATTACTGCTACCAGGACCTTCAAGAAGGTTCTGGGGCTGAGGACAGTCCGAACGGGAGAGTCTTGAATTGGAAGTGACGATTGCCCAGCTTGCACCTCAGGTACTGCCTGAGCCTGCTGGGAATCGGGATATGCAGATAGGCATCTTGTAGGTCTATGGATGCTAAAAAGTCTCCTTGCAGCACTTCCTTGACAACTGAGGCCAATGTTTCCATCTTGAATGGTCTGCTGCACACAAAGTGGTTTAGGAACTTGAGGTCTAGGACTGGTCTGTGACCCCCTGTGCGCTTGGGCACAATGAAAAACAGAGAGAAGACCCCCAGGTTGAGCTCTGTGGGGGGAACCTGTTCGATAGCCCCGGCTTGCAGAAGATCTGTGATGGCCGGCAGTGTGGCTTGCCTTTTGGACGAGTAGTTTGAAATAGGTGAGGGCACCACATGTGGTAATGGGGGCTTGGACTCTAACTCTATTAAGTATCCCTGGCGGATAATGTCTAACACCCATCTGTCAGACGTTGTTTGGACCCATTCCTCGAGAAAATCTGAAAGTCTGCCCCCTACTCGAGGATAAGCCCGCATTTCCTCATTGTGTTTTCTTGCTGCTGGTTCCTGTATCCCCAAGATTCCCCCTTCTGCCTGATCCACCTCCCCTAAAAGATCACTGGCGTCAGGAGAACCATGGCCTTTTTCATGAAGAACTGGAATTCTGACCCTTGTTGTAACCTCTGTCACGAAAAATGCGCCTTGTACCTGAAGGCCAGGCTTTGCCCTGGCTCCTATACTGTGGCATATGCACCTTTGCGGTTTCACCCGATTCCTTCACAGCCTCCTTCAGCGCAGACCCGAACACGAGGTTGCCTTTGTATGGTGCATTCGCCAAATGACTCTTCGAGGAAGTATCGGCGTGCCATGCCCGGAGCCATGGGTTGCGATGAGCAGAGGTTTGGTAAAACATGGTCCATGCGGCACAATGGACTGCTTCTTCTGACACATCCGCCGCATAGGCGGAGGCCAACCCCATTAACTGTAGTTATTGGATAATGGGAGAATTCTTGTCTGGATCTTCTGCTAACTGAAAAGCTAAATCCGATGCCCTAGATAAGGCAGCTCTGGTGGAGAACAGGTTTGCTGCCGCGGCCTTAAAGGAACACTGCCGAGGCTTGAAAGGGCTCTTTTGAGCGATGAGTCCACTTTTCTGTCCACTGGGTCTCTTAGCGAAGCCCCCTTGGCTGGAATGACTGTTTTCTTGGTCAGGTTGGAAATCAATGGGTCAATTCTGGGGCAGTCTAGCCACTTCTCAGATTGTTTTTTGTCAAACTTCAGAAGTTTGGATATCCGTTTGGAAACCAGAAAAGCATGCGCCGGACTCTGCCATTCTTCCTTTAGCAAGTCCTCAATGGCGGAAGGATGGAAAAGCTGTAGCAGGTCTAGAGGGCGGACGCTTCATGGAAAGCTTGTTTTGGCTGTGTAGAGACCAGTGGGGGGCCGAGGTGAATCTCAGATATGACCTTCTTGATAAAGAAGTCTAGTCATCAAGGTAGAAATTTCTGGATGGTGAGTCGCCAGGATCGGACAAGGAATCTACTATCTCTCCCCCTTCGGTGGAAGAGCTGTTGACTGAGGAGCCCGGGGAGTACCCCGTGATGTCTACCCTTATATCTGCCCCTCGTTCTGCTCCATGAACGAGACCTTTTTCTGCACCTATGGCTAGTATGATGGTGACTGTCCTCCTCTGGAGATCTGTCCTCTTCTCTAAACTTTTTCTTGGAGCGGGAGCGGCGAGGGGAAGGACCCCCCTCGTCAGAAGAGGATGAGGAGGGAGTCCTTTTTCTCCTGGCTTTCTTGTGTTGTCTCACATCTGGTGACCCCGGAGGGTGCCACTTAAAGGAAGAGGGGTCCATAGCAAATGCTCTGTTCAACCTATGAGCTCGGGGTCAAGGGATTTTGGGGGGGGGTTCCTGGATATAGCACCCCCCTCAGTAAGCCGGTCGGACCTTTCTGGAATACTTGATTGTGCTCGGTCGGACCTCTCCTGTCCATTTGCCTGCAATGAACTGGTGTCTGTTGTGCCAACCCCGCTAGCTGCCGCTGCCTTCTCACATGTGAGGCAGAGTGAGTGAGCAAAGGTAATCAAGAGAGGGGACTTGCAGCGCAGGCATTTTTTTCCTCGACTTGATTTTTCTGAAGCCATCTTCTATGGTTTTCTCTTGATGCAGGGTCAGAGTAGGTAAATAAACAGATCTACAAGCCCCTTTTCAGCTGTTGAGAAGGTCCCTTCTGGTTGCAGTAAAAGTCCCTCCAAGACACAAAACCAGGACCGCTAACAAAACCAGGACTGCTTCCTAGTGCAGCAAACACACAAGCCAACCTTCAGATTAACTGGCTGGAGGAGGGGGGTAATGGCCCCTTTAATTGTAGCCTGGCCCCTTTAAATGCCTGTCTTCTACACTTGTAGCCTGGCCCCTTTAAATGCCTGTCTTCTACACACAAGCCAACCTTCAAATTAATTGGTTTGGGGGGGGGGGTAATGGCCCCTTTAATTGTAGCCTGGCTCTTCTGCTCCAGTCTCTGAGGCTGGGGGGCGCAATGAACCTGTAGTTCCCTTTAATGAAGCCTCGCTGTCCTGATGTTCAAGTGAGGTCTGGATGAATAAGTCCACCTAGCACGCAGAAGCGCTAGCCCTGAGCCTCATTTGGCGACAAAAAATAAACCCCCTGAGTGCGAGGTAGCTGGAGCAGTCTTTCCAATGCTCCAACCGCTAAAACCAGCCGTTAAACGTACCACTGGAGCCCAGAAGTGACTTTAGGCAGCCTCTTTAGCAATTGCGATGGATCCTGAAGCGATCACACCTATTTTCCCCCCAGCACTGTCTGAGCCGACGAGTTGTGCCTGTCGGGGCTAGCGTGCGGGGAAAAACGTTAGCCTGTCAGACATCGAGAGGTGAGACCAGCCTGTGTAGCATGCAAGGCTAAGGCTGGATCTCACCGAGGCTACCTCCCCTGAGCAAGTTTCACTTACAGGTTGTCCAATGCTGTTCAACTGTCTGTTACCAAATGACTCTCGATTCTTGCTAAAAAGTTAATCTTCAGCCCTGCCACAAGTGACAGGGCTCTGCTGCAGAGTACTTGCTTCACCAAAGGCAGGAAGTAGACTGGTGGTATCCGGAAGTGGAGGGCTTCTTATGGCCCCCCCCCCCCGCTGCAGTTCTGGACCTGCCTATCACTGTCATCAGGAGGAGCAGCCCAGGAGCAAGGAAGCCCGGAGACCAGCCCAGGAGAGAGAACTGGCTTTTTAGCTAAATCATTTTGGGGTACAATGTCCCACAATGTGGAAGACAATCACGATGGGCCTCTGCCTTCTTTTGTCCTTAACACCAAGAAACCTGGGGGTAGTCATTTCAGATGACATAAAGGGGGGCCAGCAATGTGAGAAGGCAGCAAGGGGGGGGGTACTGGGATGCATAGGGAGAGGCATCACCAGTAGAAAACAGGAAGTTGTTGGCCCTCTGTACAGACAGTTGGTAAGACCACATCTGGAGTACTGTGTACAGTTCTGGAGACCCCATCTCTGCAAAGACATAGACAGGGTGGAGTCTGTCCAGAGGAGGGCAACCAAAATGGTGCAGAGTCTACACCAGAAGACATATGAAGAAAGACTAAAGGAGCTTAAGATGTATAGCCTCGAGGAACGGAGGGAGAGGGGGGACATGATAGAAACTTTCAAATACCTCAAGGGAATCAACAAAGCCCAAGAGGGTGGCATCTTTCAGAAAAAGAGATGTGCAAGAATAAGGGGGCACAATCTGAAGACAGAGGGGGGACGGCTCAGAGGTAATGTGAGGAAGTATTTCTTCACAGAGACGGTTGTAGATGCCTGGGAACAGCCTTCCTGAGGAGGTCGAAAAGTCAAAAACAGTGGGGGAATTCAAGAATGCAAGGGACAGACATAAGGCAATTCTAGTTGGGGGTAGGAGGAAGTAGGCTGTTGGTTAACTAGGATCTGAAGCTTATGCGTTAGGTAGGGAAATGGGCAGACTAGGTGGGCCAAGCGGTCCTTATCTGCCATCCTGTCTCTCCTCATATGGTAAGTGACCAAGTCTTCTAGTCAACTCTGTTGCCCTCCTCTGAAGTCATTCTACCCTCTCCATGTCTTTCCTGAGGCACAGCCTCCAGAACTGGCCCCCATACTCCAGGTGCGTCCAAACCAATCACCTTCATGGAGTTCATTCAGAAGTCTACATACATTTTAATTTCCAAGCTCTAAAGCACCTTTGTCACCCTTGTTTAGTCCACCTCGACCCTGAACAAGGCGTTACGATAATGACTACCATATTTTATCACCATACCAGTTGTGACTCACTGCTGTTTTACACATAGTCGAATCAACACTTCTTTACTGCTATTGATACCTCTTCCCTTGCACCCAATCTTGCCACTGACATTCCATGCAGCCATAACATACACTGACATCTTTTTGCGGTTACAAAACTGATTACCCACAGTTCACGTTCCGCTCTGATGAGTTATCCCCCCCCCCATTGCTCTCTCCTGCATTCCAGCATCAATGCTGCATTATTTTTTAATTCTTACTATTGAACGTTACTGTTCTAGGCTCCTTATGTCTATCCTCATCCTATACTCCCAAGCATGTGTGTCCACCCTGTTGCCGATCTTGGTATCATTAGCAAACAGGCAGACCGTGCACTCTACTCCTTCTGCTATGTTAGTAACGAAGACACTGAAAAATGCTGACCCATACATTTAACCCTGGGAGTACTGTATGCAGTTCCGGGGGAGGCCCCTCTATAAATTTAATTAATAGGCTTGAGACTGTTGGACAAAGCAAACTATAATGGTACAGGGCTTGCACCCAAAAACACACAAATGGATCTTAAGGTACCTCGATATGTACTCGATGGAGAACAGAAAGGAGAGGGTTATCGTGCAAGTACCTCAGGGACATAAGCGAGGTTCAGGGTGGTGGACGTTTGACATGACAATGCCAGTGCACTATACGAACAAGGGTGCCTAACGTGAAAGTGGCAAGATTCTGTATATGAGGGAATGTGTGGAAGTTGTTCGTCACTGAGATGGCTGCGTATTTACTGAATGGTCTGCCACAGGAGGTGGCATGATCAAGCACTGTGGTTACATTTAACAATGCATGGTACAGGCATAGGGGGACCATAGAGATAAAGCAGAGTGGAAGGACAGAAGCTGTAATCCAAAACATGACTTACGGACATACTATATTCCCCTTGTGGTCCTTATCTCGCCACAATTTCTATGTTACTATCCTCGACTATTAGGCCATCTGTTCACGTTGCTTTATACTCCACTTTGTCCCATCTGAGATTCCACCACCCCAACCCCTACACCACATCCATCCACATACACTACACTTCTTCAGTCATGTTGACTCTACTTCATACTTGGTGTCATCGCACAACAGGCACAGCTTACATTCCTGTCTATCTGCAGTTGCGCCAATGGCAACTTGTCACAGGACTCATTCCGGTAGAACACTAATGGTCTTTATCAGCCATTACACTGGCTCTATGTGGATGGGTACGATGGTTGGTCCACTACCCCATCCCACTTAATTCCGCTACCCTTGGGTGGAGGCACAAGGAGCAGTGCTAGAAGTTGGGTGTGGAAATTTGTGTGATGGTCGCTCGTTGTCATGAAAGTCGCATGTCCGAACATGCAACAGGAGACTGGATGGGTGGTAGGCAAGAAAAGGGTTGAGACACTGGTGCATAAAATATGTACAGGATTTTAGGTAGTGTCTGATGAGTTTTCTGTTTTAACTACAAAAACATACACTCTATAATGGCAGAAGAATGTCACTGTTCAGTGCCTACAAGTAAGTGTCATGGATGTCTCAACTACTACACTGCATGATTTAAATTATGTGATCTGCACAAATTCCTTATCATGCATCAGAGGAAGGAAAAAACTATCTAAATCCTGTTGCAGTTCCACACATGCATCAAGGATGGTCCACTTTTGTGCATGTGCCCTGTCTAAATTACCACGTGTGGTAAGTGGCATTTGAATGACATTTACAAGCTACATATCCTGAATATTGTGAGTCTCTGCTTCTCATCTCTTGTGTTTTTCTTACTTCACAAAAAACACTGGTACAGTGGCAGAAGATGGCCGTCATATTGTGCCATACAGTTTTGAGTTTGTGTACCAAGATGGTGAGGAGAGACCTGCACATGTCAGCAGTGAAGAAGATGGCAGCAGTGAGAGTGACAATGACACAGTGTCACTCCCAAGTCCACGCCTGGCATATCTCATCTGGTGCCACTGCGGCAGTTGTCAAATAATGATGACTGCGCGCGAATGCTACTGTTGCCATGAGTCACCACGAGCAATCCGACAGATGAGGGTCGGTATAGAAGTTAGGCTACCTTGTGTTGTTCTGTACCACAACTTCCAACACGATACTGCTGGATGACAATTTAAGATTGTTGATATATCAGCTGTCCAACTTTCGTGCCCGTAGACGTCAGGTGTGGTGGACCAACAGGTAATTGTGCACCGTATTCAGAAACGCATGTTTATCTGTTCTGATCAATTCCGAAAATCATGGCTATAAGGCCAATGTTTTGCGTAAATGAAACACTTCTAGAAGCAAGAAGCAATTACATGGTATATGTCCATAGGGATTTCGGGCACACAAACAGTACGTTGTGATCGATAACCCTCAACACGGTATGGTGCCATTTGGATTTACTGAACTGTCATGTGCCATTGAGCTACACTGTGCAGTTATCCTACTGTGCTCACTTCACCCTAGTGGTGCAATAAATACATATAAGCATGACTCATTGTTGTGAAATTAAGCACCAATAAGTGCCATGTTATGGGGTCACAGGGATGTAATGCACACCATGTTTGTGCTGGTATTCAAGATGCAGCATGGTTCACAGCCACCACAGATCACTCAACCAGCAAAGAGCATTACCCCACTGCAACAAAATACTCTGTCATGTGGTATAGTGCTTATAACCTGGACCAGTAGTACAACGATTATCTGACCGTTTGTGAACTGAATGAGGGCTTTTCATGGAAAACAGATAAGACCTCATCGAGGTTACAGTGTTCTGCTCTGAGGGTTTCATATCTGAATGATGACAGGCAGAGTGAAAGTGGCTCATATAGAATCATAGCATCACAAAAGCTTGACGGCTGAAAACGACCATACCGGTCCATCTCTAGTCTGCCATTTTTTAATCTGCCACACTACACCTCCCCCTCCCTTCCAGACCCCACCCCCATTACCCATCCCAATACACTTTTCCCTACGCACTCTTGAATTTGTTTACCGATTTAGCCCCCACCACTCTGCCTGGCAGTCTGATCCATGGCTCCATCACCCTCTCTATGAAGAAATGCCATCTCAAATTACCTCTGTATCCTTTTCCTTCCAGTCTGAGGCTTTGCCCTCTAGTTTTGACCCCCTCTTTCCTCTTAAGTAAACCCTCTTTTCCCACTTCATTGTGCCCCTCTACATATTTAACAGTTTAAATCGTGTCTCCCCTTTCCCTTCTTTGTCTCCAGTGTGTACAGATCCAGCTTCTTCCTTCTACTCATGACTTTCCATGCATACCCTGCACCATCTTGGATGCACTTCTCTGAACCATCTCCAATCGCATTTTTACCCATGAGGAGATGAGACCTTGAGACTGAACCCCACTCTCCCGGTGCGGACTCACTTTCATTTTGTAAAGGTGCATTATTACCTCCCACCTTCTTCTATTAATTACCCTGCCTATGCATGCAAACATTCCATTGGCCTTATACAAAATATAAATTCAACCTTATATACGTGGACACACTCGGGTAATGCATCAGCAACAAAAGTTATACAAGTGTACATTGCATAATCTCCAAATGTATGTGCCTGACAAGTTTTAGTTATACTTGTTTCAATGTATGAGACATTCATCTTTGACTGTTGCCACAACAAATGATTTTGTCACAAGTTTACACATGTTGACTTCCGGTCTGGTCGACTTCCTGTATGGCAGCTTAGCTTTTCAGCTCTGCTACAACGAGACTTAAATCCGTTGTAATCAGCAAACAGGAAAACCCATCCTGTCGTCCAAATGTAGAATTACAGACTACCTGATGACGGCTAAACACAAAATGAAAGAAAATTGCCCAGGCAGGATGAGTAAGCAACAGAAAACGCTGACAGAGTTAGGCCCACGAGTGCTGGTCCAGCCAATGATGAAAGTACCGCATAACGATGCGGAGGGGGCAAGCCAGGGGGAGGAAGACTACATTATAACATCTAAACAACTCTGCTCCACTTTAAAACAAATTAATGAAACCTTACTGCGCCTAGATAAAAATGTCTCCAGTCAAAAACAAGATATTCTGGACTTAGCGCAAAGAACGACAAGTTTAGAGACCACGATGTCAGACTATACTCTAATCACAGATGCCCACAACACTGCACTACTAGACCTTCACCAGAGGGCAAATAAGCTAGAGCAAAAGCTGGAGGAACTTGAAAACAGAAATCGCCGTAACAATATCAGAATACACGGCTTACCGGAAGGTACAGAGTCAAAAAATATGGTGGAATTCATTAGTTCTTTTCTACACGAGATCCTGAACCTCCCGCAAGATAAAGAATTAAATATAATACAGGCCCACAGATCCTTAATCCCTCGCCCTAGGGACTCGAAAGCAAGACCACGCTCCATAGGATAGCCTTTTTTGATTACAAGGTAAAAGGAGAGATTTTAATGTTAGCCTGGGGGGAAAAAAGTAATTCAATTTGGAGATGTGCGTTTGTATTTTGATCAGGACTACTCACACCAACTGCTAAATAAAAGGAGACAGGTCCTGGCGGTTGTGAAGTTGTTGCAACAGAAGAACCACAAGGCATTTGTGGAATACCCTGCTCGGCTAAAGATAATGACAGAGAAAGTTCCCACTCGTTTTCAAGAGCTAGAGGCAGCAGAGGAGTTTCTACATACACTAGATATTAACATACCCCGTTTGCCTACAGAACAAAATTGGAGACAATTACAAAATAAAAACTGGGCAATAGTCGGTCCCAAAAGTCGAGGGCCGAGGGAGAAGGGGGACACTTCCGCTCTGCGGAACAAGATTGGAACGAAAAGACCCGTGGATAGAAGCTCAGAGCAGCAGGTGGTTCGACAGGAGCAGGGCGGTTCAGTTTCGCAGCTGCAGGACTTGCTGGAAGAGGAAGGAGGCACCTGAAATGGCAGCAGTTTACTGGGGCTTAAGTAACCAGGGCCTGGTGGTGGACTAAGACTATTATTATTATCGAAACGGCAAGTTGCTAATGATGCTAGAGGAACCTTCTTTTCTTAATCTGTTACCAGAACAATATATAATTTGGGTTTTACTTATTTAAAAACCTGAGAAATGCCTAACAAATGGATATACATCTGGAAAGGGTTGGGCGGGGGGCGATTGGTGTCTGGGGGCACTGCGGGGGCTATCACCCCTAGGCAGCTGGCGACCAAAGCAGGGTGGTGCAAGCTACTAGGAGCCAACTAACTCAGGGAGAAAAATACTGTAGCAGGGAACAGTGTGCTCAGTGGGGAGTGAGCTCCAATTCATGACCATAACTCTAGCTCGGAGGATCAGGGGCTAAATAGACCGTGCAGTGGCCTAAACATAATAAATGAAAACTAAAACCACAATGGATGGGTTCGCTTGCACTGGGGGCCTGATGGCGCTCGGGACGACTGGGACCCACCAAACTGGAAACTAGGCAAGACGCTGCAAGGGTTGGCCCAAATAAAAGAGGCTCATTCTCCCCACGGGTAGACTTACCTTAGCATGAATAGAGAAAGATTGGGGGGAAAAAAAAAATATAATAGAATCTGCTTATGTAAGAACAAGTACCTGGAGGTAGAATGTAAATGGTCTTTTTAGATGTCGTATGGATACTGGCTTCTGGTGCTGCAACCTACTGTGCAGAAGACACTTGGCTTGCTCGGGGGAAGGGCGCTCAGTGGTGTCGGTCGGGCGATGATCTGTTACTCCTAGCCCATACCCACACAAAGTGAAAGATCATATGCAGCCTAAAACAGGTCGAAGGTTGTCTGTTTATGGGATAAGAGATCAAGTATTATCTGCTCCGTGTTGTTTTTTCTTTTTGGTTCCACGTACCTTGCTAGTTTTCCTTAAGATGCTAATTAGCAGGGGTTTACTCCTTTGCATCTGATTGTACTATTTTTTTTTTTTTTTTCAGCTTATCGCAACACATCAAAGGTCAAGGTGGGGGCTTCCACCCCCACTTGATAGTTTCATGGAGCTGAGCACCCTTACAGGGAAGCTCCACGTGAGGGCTTCTGGTACAGGGCAAGAGTACCTCACCTTACTCTCCACTTTCAATTAAGACCCACAGGAAGGAGGTGTGAGGGTAACTAGAGATTCATTATTATGAATCTCCTACCTTAGAAGTCTGCTATCTTTTGTTTAAAATGTTGGATAGGAGCCACGTTGACTGACACTGTTAACGGAAATGTTGAGTATTTAATCTTATTGTATTAGGTAATTCTTATCATTCTAAACGTACAAATGATGTTCATGCAAACGACTTTAGCCGGTTTGGGAAACAGATTAATAGGGAACTCAGGTAATGGCTTTATGAAAGCCTGCCTTTATCTTATTTTCAGGAGTGATGGCTGAGACGGGCTCGCTGTTCTGTTCCTTTAATGTGAATGGCCTTACCAACCCTGTTAAACGTAGTAAAGTTATGACTTTTATAAAGAAAACCTCTGCTGACTTAATTTTATTTTTTTTTTTTTTACAAGAAACGTATCTGTCGAAGGAAGAGCATGCCAAATTGCTGAAATTCAGGTTTGGGGACATGGTGGCATCCTCGTATAAAAAAGGTAGAAGAAGGGGGACGGTGAGTCTGGTTCCAGCCAAAACTCATTTTGAAAAGATGGATATATTGGCAAACAAAGATGGTTGCTACGCTCTGATGAAAGGTAGATTAGGGGGAGTGATGGTCACATTGGCCTCTGTGTATTTCCCACCAGGCTCTAGGTATCAAGAATATAGGACCTTTTTGACTACGTTACTGAGTTGGGCCAAGGGTACCATAATATGTGGGGGGGGATCTTAATTTGGTGCTGAACCCTGCTCTAGATACCACATCACAAATAGCAAGAGCAATACATGGGACAGTGAGGAAGGTGCAGAAACTGGTGAGGGAACTGGGTTTCCAAGATGTTTGGAGGTATTTTAATGGTAAAGGGAGGAACTATACTTTTTTTTCAGCTGCACACCAGATGTATTCCAGGCTAGATTATTTTCTGGTTCCTGGAGAAGACATGCACAGAGTAAAGGATAGCTGGGTGGGGGACATGGGTCTTTCTGACCAAACTCCTCTTTCCATGAGGACTGACATAGGAGAGGTCAAGAGAAATACCATTTGGCGCCTCAATCTATCACTGCTGAATGATCAAGAGGTCAAGGAGAGCATTAAGGAAACTTTTGATAATTACATGGCCGAGAATCCATCCCAAGATACATATCGGGCAATAAGGTGGGATGCCGCAAAAGCAGTTTTGAGGGGGAAATTCATTTCGATAGCATCCAAAAAGAAAAAGGATAGGGAGACTAAAAAGCTAATATTATCCACACAAATTAAGAATCTGGAAGATCTCCAGAAGGATAAAATAGACAAAACGAGGGCTAAGCAGCTGAAGACACTTAAAAGAATTGAATGATATTTTAGACTACCAGGTCGAACAAAAGCTCAGTTTTTTAAGACAACAATATTATGAGGGGGGCCGAAATCATTAACATTATTGGCCAGTAGGCTACAAGTGCAGATGGCCAAAGCTACTATAACGCCAATATGGCACCCACAGAAAAAAGATAGTCCATAGGGTAAGGGAGATAACAAATGCTTTCAAATTATATTATGGTAAATTATATACACTAGATAAGACACTGTGTGTACAAAGAGTACAAGCCTTTTTGGAGGGACTAGCATTACCGGGGTTATCGGAGGAACAGGGGAGGTCATTGCTAGCCCCTATTACAGAATCTGAGGTGAATGCAGAAATTTCAAGACTTAAAACCGGTAAATGCGCCGGGTTCTGATGGGCTACCATTGGAGTTTTATAAGACATTTAGAGGGATGGTACTCCCAAGCCTCTTGGGCTTATACAAAGCTGTGCTTAGTGAAGATGAGCAAATACCCCACTCATGGTCCAAGGCTGTGATTTCTGTGCTCCCCAAACCAGGAAAGGACCCTACTAAATGCTCCCCATATCGATCAATTTCCCTACTAAATACTGAGTATAAAATTTTTACTTCTATCTTGGCTAAAAGAATACAACAATACCTACCTGGTCTAATTGGAATGGATCAGGCGGGTTTTGTCCCACAGCGTCAGGCTCAGGATAACCTGAGAACATCTCATGTTACAGATCAGATTAACTATACAAAGACCCCCCCTTCCTTCTTATGAGTTTAGATGCCGAAAAGGCATTTGATAAAGTATCTTGGGCCTTTCTAGGCCAGGTCCTTTCCCAATTTGGTTTCCCTCAGCAATTTGTGAGGGCTCTGTTTAAGATATACAAGTCCCCTTCGGCTCATATAAGTGCGAATGGCCATGTCTCAGAAGCTGTCCATTTAGGAAGAGGAATGAGGCAGGGATGCCCTCTCTCGCCACTATTATTCACCTTTTACGTAGAAGCCCTAGCTCAGAGTATAAGACAAAATGGAGGTGTCAGGGGGGTCATGGGGTGATGAACCAAAAATTAGCTCTATATGCTGATGATATCCTACTCTATTTGTCAGACCCAGATAACTCACTACCAGAGGTGTCTGGACAGATAGAGGAATATGCCTTACTCTCAGGTTTTACACTGAACAAGAGCAAGACCGAGGTCCTTAGTTTCTTTTACACCCCATCTGTTGAAATTAGGCAGAAATACCCAATGAAATGGGACATGGAAGCTATCAAGTACTTGGGAATCAAGATACGTAAAAACACGGCCAGCCTGTTCGAATTGAATTATCCCCCATTAGTTCAACAATTAAAGGCAGACTTTAAAAGATGGACATTGCTCCCCCTAACTTTGTACGCCAAAAATCAAGCATTAAAAATGAATGCCTTACCCAGTCTGCTTTATTTATTTCAATGTGTCCCTTGTGTTGCCTCTCAGAGGGATCTTGAATCCTGGCAAAAAATGTTTATAAGTTTTTTGTGGGGAGCAATGCGACTGAGGATTAAAAAACTATCATTTCTTCCCAAAAACAAAGGGGGCCTGGCTTTCTCCCACTTGCAGGGGTACTGGACAGCGTCTCAGATGAGGATTGCATTATTGTGGGGCAACCAGCATATCCCTCCCACTGGAAAAAGATGGCTTTAGCAGAAGTTAGAGAGGTCCCCTTGCAGGCAGCCCTGTTTGGAGAGGGGAAGTTACAGGGAACTAGATTTACTCAGGGATGGCAACGGTTTTAGAGGGTTGGAGAAGGGGCATTGGTAGAGGTAATACTGAAGAGCAAATATGGAAATATAAATGGTGGACCTTTGATCCCAATTTTGCACCAGCAAAAATAGATAACTGGTTCTTAAGACATGCAAGGAAAGGATTACATGCCCCATATCAATTTTTCCATGGATCCTCCCTGATGTCTTTTGAGATGGTACAATTAAAATCTGGTATAGCCCCAAAAGATTGAATAAGATATTATCAGTTAAGGGACTATATAAATGATCAGTTGGAAAAGGGACCTGGGGTGAGTGATCGGGTGGGGGGGGTACCATTCCAACAGATCTGGAATGCAACAAATGCTAAACATATGATCACTATGTTATATAGAAATTATTTAAATGACCTCAGTACCTCTTCTCAGTATATCAAGGAAAGATGGGAGAGAGACATGAACATTTCTATTACAGACCGACAGTGGCCCCAGGTGTGGAGAGGCACCTGGAGCACCACGTCCTCTCCAGCTTGGAAGGAGTTTGGTTAGAGGGAGAGGACCCGTTTCTTCCTGGTCCCTGCACAACTGGGTCATTCCAACCCAGGGGTGGGCACAGAGTGTTGGAGGCAGTGTGGAGAGGGAAATGCATCCCAGGCACATGTCTTCTGGGCTTGCCCAGAGATCATCGCCTTTTGGGAGGGAGTCAGGCGTCATATTTCCAGACTTTTTGAAGTCCATACACCTCTGGGACCTGAGCATATGGTTTTGGGTATTGTTCCTCAAGAAATAAAAGGGAGAGAGGCAAAGTACTTATGGTTAATACTCGTAATTGCAGCTTTGAAATCTATTACCAAGAGGTGGCGAGAGAGAGGCAGTCCGGATCTGAGGGAATGGGCCAAAATAATACAAAATTTAATGGATATGGAGAAAATCACCTTTACTCTCAAGTAGCTAAATCAGGAATACCAGAATAGATGGACAAGATGGCTTCTATATGAGGGAAAGGAAGAATGGCAGACCTAATAGAGATAGGAGACCGAAAATCACGATCCTAAAAGAGTGGAAAGAGGTAATGGAACAAGCCTGGAGGGAACAAGGGAAGAACAGTGGTTAGAGATGGGGGAAAATTCGGTCCTATTTAGGGGGGTTTCCCCATGATAAATCTGGCATTTTCCTAAGACCGATAGGATGAATTTAGTTATGTTAGTAATAACCTGGTAATTAGTTATTGTTAATGGTTATTAGTGAAAAAGATAGATGTGTTCATATCACTTAATATTTTAGTACTGAGAGAGGACTGAAGGGATATTATTCTCTTATGGATTTCTAGCCTGTCATCCTACCTAAATGTGTAATAACTATGTAAAACATATGTGTATTGGGATGTACTTGGAAACGCTGAGATATCTCTGTATGATTTTAAATAAAGCAAGTATAAAAAAAAAAGCTTAACACATGTTGCTAAGGTAAGGACTTTGGTGGGGGGAGGAAGGTGAAGGGGCAGATTTGCAGGATTAGAGCAGGGAGGGATGGGCACAGAACCTGGGTGAGCAGGCAGAGGTACTAAATAAGTACTCTGCCTCAGTTTTCACCAGGAAGAATGGGGGCTAGCCATCCAAGGGAATAGATGGTGAAACTGAGAAGGAGGCAGGACCCTTACTGACCGTGAGTTTATATGGTCTATGAAGGGGGGGGGTGGCAGAACAGGGGCCAAGGGGAAGGAAGAGGAGGTGGAAATCCCGGTACAGTGAGGGGAGCCCTCAGGTCCCTTAGGATGGAGAAAGCACCAGGGCCAGATGAACTACATCCCAGGGTACTGAAAGAATTGGTGGATGTCCTAGAGGAACCCCCGATGGAGCTTTTCAACATCTGACAACGGGGTGGGTGCCCAGGGACTGGAGGGTTAGTCACAAGGGAGGATCAAGAGAGAAGGTGGGAAACTACAAGGCCTATCAGCCTGAAAACGGTGGTGGGCAAGGTGATGGAGGGTATTATCAAAAAGAGGCTGGGGGGGTACTGGAGAAGTTGGGGTACCTGGACAATAGACTGCACAGCTTTGTTCCAGGAAAATCGTGTCAGACAAACCTTGTGGAGTTCTGTGAATGGGTGACGAGTGCCCTGGACCAAGGCAGGCCAGTGGACATCCTCTTTCTTGACTTCAGCAAGGCGTTTGACTCGGTTCCTCACAGGGGCCTGTTGGATAATCTGTAAGAAATGGGGGTGAGGAAATGTATGATCAGTTAGACAGGAAATTGGCTCTTGGAGCGTACCCAGAGGGTCGTGGTTGGAGGCTTAGTCTCATCTCCAAGGAGTGTCATCAGTAGGATCTCCTCAAGGATCAGTCCTAGGGTCCCTCCTGTTTAATGCCTATGTCTCTGACATAAGGAAGGGTATCAATAGTGAAATGAGTCTCTCTGCGGATGACTCGAAGTTGGGAGCGGTGGTGGATGGGGAGGAGAGGGTGACCATGCAGGAGAACCTAAATGCTCTAGAAAGGTGGTCAAGGACTTCCTTGCAGAAATCTACATTTCCCTGCACTGAACCTCAGACTCCACTTGGAGTCTGAGGTTCAATGCAGGGAAATGCAGGGTTCTGCACCTGGCCACCAGAAACCCGGGCCAAGAGTATACCCTGGGTGGGGTAGTGCTTCAAGTCTTGATGGCTGAGAGGGACCGGGGGTGGTGGCGGATGTCAAAATGAGCAACTCAGACTTTTAAGAGGGCAGCGGCCAAAGTCAATAGGGTGTTGGTATGCATCGATAGGGGGATTACCTCCAGAAGGAGGAAAGTGATAATCCCTCTGTACAACTGCTTGGTTAGGCCACACCTTGAGTACTGTGTGCAGTTCTGGAGGCCGCATTTGAAAAGGGACATTGCACTCCTGTATAGGGTCCACAGGAGGGCAACCAAAATGATATTTGGCTAGGGGGAAAGGACCTATGGGGAGAGGCTCGAGGACCTCAATATGTACACACTGGAGGAGAGGAAGAATAGGGAGGACATAATAGAGGTCTTCAAGTACATGAAGGGGATAAATAGGGGAGGCTCAGTCGGAGTGCTCCAAAGGAAGGATGGGGGTGCAACTAGAGGACACGGGTGGAAGCTGGGGGAGGAAAGGAGGAGGTGCTATTTCACTGAGAGGGTGGTGAAACCATGGAATGCGTTGCCCAGGGGACTAGTGGAGAGGCAGTGGAGGGGTTCAAGACTGGCTGGGACAGATATAGGGGTAGGGTTGTGGAGGCGAAGTCCAATACAGGGGGAATATCTTGGACAAGTAATGGAGAAGCCAGAGAGGGTGGGGGGGGACAGCAATGTCAGCTCACAGGTTGAGGGCTAACCAAACGAGCAGACCCGAATGACCATTAGGCCTACTCTGCTGGCATTTTAGTATGTTAGTATGAAACTGAGCAGTGTCCAATGACAACTTTTTACTACGACAATGCCAAGGGGTTATGTTGCAGTTCTGTGTGCCACAGTACATGTGCATAATTGTGGCATTACACTACTTCAACTACAATAGCTGTAACAACCTCTCTCAATCACTCCACCCCCCGACACTGCTGCACAGTTTCACGTGTGTGTGTGTCCTATATTTCCTGTTTGTATTCACCTTGTGCTAATCAACTTCGTCCCGGCACCCATGGACTGGTCTTCCGCCAGGACACTGCAGTTACTGTCCTGCCTCACCCACAACCTTACTTGGTCATGTCAGTGTCTGTTCCATGGTTTCTTTGCATGTCATTAACACCACACAGCAATAGTCTTACAAGTAATCATTCTATATGTGTTGTCACAGCCTACTACTAACCTCCAACCTGAACGTTTTCTTTATTATATCAATAGTATGTTCACAAGCAGTGCACCATTTGTACGTGGGGGGATGGTCAAGCAGCACGTCAAACTTTTTTTTTTTTTAACTCCACTCTGGTGCAATACTCAGTACACTGTACATGAGAATAAAGACACCTTTTTTTGTTATTGCAGATAGTACAGTTGGTTGACGTACCATGCCCATGTCTTGTGGATCTATGAGGGACGCAGGCTTGGCTATGGGAATCAAATTATTCTGCCGTCCTGCATTGTGAAATCAATCAGAGAATAGTTTCCAACAGAGGACGAAGACTATATTGGCTTTATTGCATTTCAGGGTTGCTGGATATATCGGGGAAACCGATCCAGACAGAGCTCAAAGTTGATATATCTGTACACCGGAGTTTATTGCTCTTCATATCTGAATGAACAAGTACTGCATGCTGGATCCGGTTCCGTGGTTGCGGGAGATTCATTGCTGTTGTGTGCATAGGGCATTTTGAATATGAACACTTGTTTTAGCATAAAATCATGGTGTGGTCCTAGATTGGGCCACAGAATTTCATAAAAATGGTTTGCTATGCATGTTATGGTGATGGAGTTTTGCAGCAGTCTGTTGCTCTTTTTGCACCAACCAAATTTCTGGCGTACAACAACCAGTGTATATTTTCTTGCTGCCACACACGTTTCATTTTCGTTCTATGCTTGTATGCATGTGACTTCAATCAAGCATGTCACATGCCATAGTTGTTACTGGTTGCCATTTCAATACAACAAGGAAATATGTGTGTGCCAAGCTAACAGTATGTTACAGTCATCCACTGGCCAACAGCGACAACACAGACAATGCACAGCAATGCGATGGGGCATGAATGGAGTATGTGCTACAACCAAGTGAGTTAAGACATGAGAACGGACAGACCCAATGTACCATTAGTCCATGGTTCGGGCGTGGGTGGATGGGTGGGGTGGTTTTCTTGTACGAGGCCAAAGTAAGATTGCCTCCAACACCCCAACCATCCATTAATTACATAGTAGTCTCATCTTTTCAAGTTACATAATCTTCTTGTAACATTGCATTCAATATATGCGTAATGCCTTTTTGAAGAAATAAAAACAGAGTGATTTTGGTATAGAACAGTTTATGTTCACAAATTAGAAATGCTACATACCCATGGAACAAATCACCAAGGTGACATGTTCTACTGGGATATGTGCCAGAACAACTTTCACTGTTGTAATCTTGTTGCATCTCTTTTGAATATGTGCAAACACTTACAGCTTTCTTTCTGTACTGCCCGCAACTGCTGCTTCTTGATTCATAGTGTGCTTCATCACAGTAAGGGTACTGCGATGGCAGTCAAACTTGAGCGTATCTACACTAGCAAGACAGTGAGAAAAGAAAACACTAAATTTTTCATCAAAACACTGGGTCGCTAACTTTTCAATAACAGTGCCCTCACCTATGAATTTGGCAACATTTGTAGCACGCTGGGACCTGATATACGGCGAGGGCTTGAAGTTCAGCTAAAGCTGAATGGCTTAAAAGCTGAATGCCCAGCCCCGTCCAGACCACAGAACAAAGGAGGTGATGTTGATTTATTTTCTCCCACCCGAACACCACACCTCCATTGTTAAGTGGACTCCTTGGGGCCACCGATTGGGGGATGCGACTATCAGAGGAATCCATGCGACTGAACATCACTGAACAAGGGGTGTTGCTACCCTAGGTTGTCTCTTCAAAGTTTTTCCAGTACAGTGACACCAGGTGGTTGGGGGAACTCTGAGCTAAGCAAGAGGTAAGAGACTCTGAGGAATAAGAAACAGGGGGCCTGGCAAGGGGACAGGAGAAGGATGCAGAGGTATGGGCAAAAGAGAACGGATATGCAGTATGAGTCAGCAGAGATATGCCGGACAAATGACATACAGCATAAGAACAGATTCACACTCCTGACTTAGACAGATCAGGGATGGGAATATAGAGAGCAGTAGGCTCCGCTGTAGGCCGGTAAGTGTGGGATGGTGATGGACACAGCAGGTAAGGGAGACGGAGGAGTTACTCCCAGGCATAGAGTCTCGGAGGTTGGGTACATGATACAGAGGTGGCATGAGTACCGGCAGTAGAACCCGGAGACGAGGGTCTATGTCATAACGGCAACAGCCTAAAGATGATCACTGCTATGTAGAATTTATTTTGGCACTCTGACACCCCGGCGCACAGCAAAAGGCACCGTGCCTTACATTGTTAATGTTTTTGTGGGGGTTGTACCTACCAAACCCCCTACCAAAGGATTCTCAACTCCAAGGGGAATGCATGTTTGGGGGGGGGGGGTCATAAAAGAAAAAAAGGTTCTGATCAGGCACAACAAAAACGCACCAGCACCCGGACCACAATCCTGCTGACAAATGACGGCAACCGACCCACCACACCACAGGGTTGGCTGTACAACCCACCGTGGCACCACCCTCCACATCCCCTCATTGTGCATTCCGCTCCCACCCACCCCTGCGCATACGTAAAAGCAATATTCTGTCACTATAATGCACCCCCAACAACCACCTACCTTCCCAGCAGTCCCTGAAATGCACTGGGAGCGGGCTGACGTTATTCTAGGCGCACATTCCCCAGCGCTCTTTTAATGGTACACTGGGAGACGGGACAAATGTGGATGGCAAAGAAGTGGAAACTCAGCATGGTGGCACGCCAAAGGGAGGAGTGAGTAAATTAAGCAGGTATAATACAGTTTGATGAGGTTATGCAGGAGTGTGAGGGGCAGGTGCGAAGGAGATGGAGAAGGGGGGGCAGTGCATTACCTATGGGTGCAGGGTGGTTCCTTGTTCTATGGTGAATTACTGATTTTGGTCTAGGAGCAGTAGGAGGGGAAGAGGGGGTGGTGGACTGGACGTAGTGGGAAAAGAGCAGTGGGCTTCTGGGGGACAGGATAAAGGCCTGTTGGCTAACCTTAGGGACCACTGAGGTCGGGGAATGGAAACCACTGTGTTGATTGGAGACCAGAATATGCCAGGAGCAGACTGGAGAACTATGGTGTTCTCATTGAATAGACAGCAGTACCTTCTGGAAGTCTTCCATGATGCATTCCTTGCCCAGCTGGTGACAGAGTTGACGAGGGAGGGGTGTGTCCTGGATGTGGTCCAGGCATAGTTGGAGCTCATCAGGTACCTAGTTGTTGGGGACGCATGGGGGGGGGGGGTATGCGACCACGCCATGGTTTGGTTCTCCCTAGAACTAGGTGGCATGGTAGAACATGCAAAAACGGCTGGGGATTGATTTTAGTGGTGCGGGCATGGAGCAGATCCTTAAGGACTACCTAGAGGGGTTTAGGCAAAGTATGGGCACGGAGGCACAGTTGGAAATTATAAAAAAAAAAAAAAAAAAGGTCAATGAATGGAAATTCTTTATGTACATCTTTGACATGCACTATGTCAGTGAGCCAATGCCTTTCTCTATAGTCAGTTCATATGCATGTTAGCAAAAACCGCTGATCTTCTCAATGAGTTCCTGCTTTGGCGGACATGTCTTTGCAGCAATATTGATAGGTAGCTCGGCATAGTCATTGCAGGTAGATTGATTTGCTTCCTCTTCAACTGAAAGACCTGTATAAAAATGTTATGTACGTAGCTGTGTGACTCTGCAGCAAACACTGGCTTTGCTACCCAATCCTTCCTGCTTTTTGGGCACACAATGTTGCAGCGTTTTGCTGTAAGGGCATCAGATGATCTCTTTCGATGCTGTACCACTGCGTGTGGTCTATTTACGTTGCAACTGTGATCAAGAATGGCCAGCATTATTCTTGCCTTCATGCCTGCATGACTGAAAACGTTCTAATTTTGGGCAGTACTTGCAAAGCAAAGCATGAAATACCGCAATGCTGCCCGTGTGGCAGAACTGGGTAGCATGCTCCAAGTTATTTATCAAAGTTCGGTTCTTGACAGTCTTGCAAAGCTCTGTGTGTGCTTCATCATCCTCTTCCATCCATTTACAAGGTGCGCTATCGTCAAGTGGTACAGTATGGCTACAGGCATGGAACTTCTCGGCTCATGTCCAACTGTGAGTGTTTGTCACATGAAACATCACAGAAAGCCACTTCTCCTGCAGTACAGTGGCATCACCATTGCATGTCTCAGGAGCCCACCAGAGCTGGCTAGAAATGCTGTGGCACCATTCCATGAGCACCTGACAGCCCTGTTTTTTTGCCGCTGCAACAATCTTTTTTGATGCTCCTTTGGACAGGTGCCACAAATCAAATTGGTGCTGTATGGTGGGGTATTTTTGCCATAGAATGTACCCAATTCCACGATGACGGTCTGTAGCAATCACCGAAATTTGAACATTTGCATTCTGGAGATGTTGTAAGCACTGTTCAAAAGTCATCTTTTCTAACGACACAGAGCTTACACCCTGCCGCACCTGCTCAATGCAGAAATCAACTATTTTTTTGCTGTCCATATCCAACATAGTATAGCTACAGTACTACACACAGAGTAGTCAGGGCTGTCACACCGTCCATCACCAGCTAGTCGTGCTGGCTGTCTTCTTAAATCTGTCAGTATGGTCTACTGTTGCTTGTCCCAATAATCTTGAATGACTGAAAATAGGAACTGCCATTGCAATTCAAAAAAAAAATAGCTGATGAAATAAATGCCATTCCAAGATATTCACAAAACTGTGAAATGCGTGCATATAAGTTGCCGCTATATAAAATGGCAGCAGAAGCGAGTAGGTTGCCTGCTGGCATTTTCCCCAAGCAATGGTTGAGAATGCCAATGGAGTATGTGGTGGCCATTGATGCACGTAATCTTCACTGTCAACATAGTACCTGTCATATTTGGGATTTTTTCAACGTTGTCAGCACACAACTGACATTCAGGGCACATCAACATGCGAAATAATGTGTCAAGACAGCTTTCAAAACACCAGATACTTTGGCTGCTGGGCAATGCTTTCATCCGTTTCAGTATCAATCATGCTGTCTTCATTTTCATCCTCTTTTGCTGAAGGGACACAGAACTCAAGAGTCCTCCAATACATGTCCAGTAAAAGCGGAATCTGTGGATACACTGTTTTCAGCACTAGTGTCGACGGGTGACAGAAGGGGCTCATGCAGGTATGGAGTTACATTGTGTCTGGGTGACGACAAAAAAAGGGTATACATCCTCATCGTCACTGTCTGCATCCTGAAATGTATGGTTTGGTGGTTTGCGTGAGTATTGGTGGTCAAATAGAGCTTCTTTGAAATAAATTACTTCTTCTGGATACTATGTAACAATCTCACACACAGTGGTACAGGTCTGAGTGCTGGCAGACATATGACTGGGGTTGTCAGTCTGTGTCCCAATGCTGCTGTTGGCCCGATGCTGTACACTGTCACACGTCCAAGTTGCCATATCCAGGGTGCGACATGGAGAATTGAACATGTCGGTGCACAGTCATATTACTGCAATTGTCGCCCTCTGAAACAGTCTCTGCAACCTAAAATACATGAAGAAAGAGTGTTAGTAATCAAATGCTTATTTTGACAGTCCACATACACTTGGTAGATTAGCACTGCGTTTTCGCAACCTACTAACAAACTATGATGCCAGCAGAATAGGCCCTATGGTCTATCGAGTCTGCTCAATGGTAATTAACTATGCAGGGCAACAGTTTTAGCCCTCCCTCCAACTAGGACCCCGATTTCACAGTGGGGCTCCTGTATGTACCCTCCTCCCTGCAGCTATCCCAGCCCTACTTGAACTCCTCCACAGTAGTAGCAGTCACCAGTTCTCTGGGCAGCGCATTCCAGGGCTTTACCACTCTCTCAGAGAAGTAGCGCCTCCTTGTCTGCCAACTCAGCCTCTCCCCATCTGGCTTCATGGGGTGTCCCCTGGTGGTACCCGGTTCCCTCAGCTGAAGGACCCCTTCAAGGCTTACCCTACTGATCCCCTTGAGATACTTGAAAACCTATATCATATCCCCGTCTCTTCTCTCCTCCAAGTATAGGCTGAGCTACCCCAGTCGCTCTTCATAGGGCCTTTCCCCTAGCCCCAGTACCATCCTGGTCACTCTCCTCTGTACCCTCTCCAGTAACACAACGTCCATCTTTAAGTATGGATGCCAAAACTGCATGCAGCATTCAAGGTCTGGTCTAACCAGGTTATTATAGAGCGGAAGGAGTACCTCACTACTCCTTGGCTATGCACCCCAGCAATTTATTTGCTTGTTCCGCCACCATTCTACACTGGTCCTCCTGGAGATCCAACTTTCCCTCCTCGCCATCCACCACCGCCCACAGCTTAGAGTCATCCACAAGGATGCTCATCCGGCTCCTGATGCCACTTCTGATGTCCGCGACATAGGCATTAAATAGGAATGGACTCAGCACAGACCCCTGTGGTACCCCGCTTGTGACTAACCTCGAGGATGACAACCCCCTACCTTCACCCTCTCTACATGCCCCGACAGCCAGTTTCCTATCCACCTGCCCATCCTCCCCCAAACCCCATACTCTCCAGCTTCTCCATTAGCCCATGACGTGGCACGTAGTCAAAAGTCCTGCTGAATTCCAGAAAGAGGACATCCACTGGCCTGCCCTGATCCAGTGCCCTTGTCACCCCCTTCACAGAACTCCACCAGATTTGTCTGGCACGATCTGCCATAAACAAAGCCATGCTGGTGAATGCCTATGTGACCCTGTGCCCTCAGCGCCCCCTATCCTTTCCTTCAGGATGCTCTCCATCACTTTGCCCATTACCAATGTCCGGCTAACCGGCCTACAGTTATCAGGCTCCTCTTGCGGGTCCCCCTGTGGATTGGAACAATATGGGCCATCCTCCAGTCCCGAGGTACCCACCCAGCATGCAGGGAGGAGTTAAAAAGATCTGCCGGGGGGGGGGTGGCCTGGGTATCTGCCAGCTCCCTGAGCACCCTGGGGTGAATTCCTTCAGGGCCCGGTGCCTTGAGTGCATCCAACACCCCACCTCTGGGTGTTTCATCATCCTTTTCCCCTCTTCATCCACCATACTCCCCCACCCACTCTCATACCCGTACTACCCCCACTTAGAAGCAAACCATGGCATGGTCACTACTCCACCAGTGGGTCCCCAACAAATAGCTCCACATCGGACAGGACCACATCCCTGATGCACTTCGTCAGTCTGGATGTATTTGCGAGTCGGGTTTTGGCTCCCAGGTGCAGAACCCTGCATTTTGCAGCGTTAAACTGTAGTTTACAGATTCATGACCATCCTCCCTAGCGTCCCCTGGTCCTCCTAGAGATCCAACTTTCCCTCCTCCCCATCCACCACCGCCACAGCTTAGAGTCACCTGCAAAGAGGCTCATCCTGCTCCCGATGTCCGCGACATAGGCATTAAATAGGAGTGGACTCAGCACCGACGCCTGTGTTACCCCGATTGTGACTAACCATGAGGATGACACCCACTGCTTTCACCCTCTGTACCTGCCCCGACAGCCAGTTTCCTACCCACCTGCCCATCCTCTTCCCCCCAATGCAGGGTGTGCATGTCATCGAAATTTATTTTCATCAATGCATACTCACAGATCACCTTTCCGCTACAGCCGTAATGACATGGAACCAGATGAATGATGACTGCTTAACAATGATAAGCAACTATGCCTGCAGCTGTGTGACCTATGACCACAACCTACAGCAGTGCATGGTGAAGTGCAATAAAGCACAGTTACGTAAGAACTTACCGTAACAGTAGATCTTCGAGAACAGCTCTTGCAGCAGGTTACACCATTAGGACTGAAGCCGGCAGGCGTCAGGACCCCACGGAAATCTACTAGCTAACAGTCTTCAGCGATGACCGCCTCCGACGTCTGTCCCGCCCCCGACGTCAGGCGTGTAGTACATAAGAGGCGGTCCCCAGAATCTCAGTTCTCCGCTGAGACTTCCGGCCGCTGGATGACATCAGAAGAGGAGACCGAGGACCCGCTATCAGAAGTTCAAGGTTGAGGACATTCTGCCAAAGCCTAGGCTAGGACTTACCTCCTCCAAGGGGGAATGGTGGGCGGGAAGATACCTGCTGCAAGAGCTGTTCTCGAAGATCTACTGTTACAGTAAGTTCTTACGTAACTGTGCTGTCTTCTTCGAGATACAGCTCTTGCAGCAGGTTACACCATTAGGACTGATTCCCAAGCAATGGCGCCTAGAAACGCCCTAGGGAGGAGGCAGAAACAGAGATCCTGGGAAACCCTGATTCTAGGACAGAGGCCCTGCAGAACGGTGAGGCCGAAATCCGCTCCGCCGTGAGGCGATGTCGAGGCTGTAATGCCTAATGAAGGTGTGCACTGAGCTCCTATGGCTGCAGGCACAGATGGCCAAATGGAGACGCCTCAGTGCTTAAAGGAAGTGGCCACCCCCTTGTCGAAAGTGGCCCCAACTGTACGCCGAAGGGGCTTCTGTCTGTTGTTGTAGCAAAGGAAATGCACTGGACAAGCCAGCGAGAAAGAGTTTGCTTCGAGACTGGTTGGCCCAACATCCTCTCAGCGAAGGAAATAAACAGCTGCTCGGATTTGTGATGCTGTTTGGTCCTGGTCAAGTAGTATCTTAAAGAGCGGTGAACATCTAGGGTGTGAAGCAGTGCCTCTCTTCTGTTGGTGTACCTAGGGAAGTACACAGGCAGATCAATGTCCTGATTAAGGGTAAGGGCTGAGACCACCTTAGGCAGGAACTTTGGATTCGTCCTCAGGGACACCCTGTCCTGGTGAAAAATTAAATAAGGTTCCTTACACATGAGGGCATGTAGCTCGGAGATCCTCCTTGCCGAAGTAACAGCAACCAAAAATAACGTCTTCCATGACAGAAAACGTAGCTCGCAATCTGCGGCAGGTTCAAAGGGTGGCAGCGTGAGCTGCTCCAGGACAAACAACAGGTCCCAAGGAGGGACGGGATCCTTAATGGGTGGTCTAAGGTGGAGCACCCCCCTCAAAAAGTCACGAGAAGTGTCGAGTTGTGCCACTGTGCGTTGGCCTATAGGGAATGGTAGGCTGAAATCTCACAGAGGTGAACCTTAATTGAGGAGTAGGCCAGACCTGAATGAAAGAGGGAAAGCAGGTATTCCAGAACTGATTTTTCTGGGCAGTCTAAAGGGGAGAGACAGCGTGCCTGAGACCACAGGCAAAACCGACGCCATTTCATGGTGTATGTAGCATGCGTTGGCGGCTTTCTGGCAGCAGAAAGGATCTCTGCCACTTCTTGTGAGACCCCGTGTCGCAGAATGGCTATGTCTCGAGGAGCCAGGCATGCAGGTTCAGTGAGCGCAAGTCTGGGTGGACTAGCGAGCCCTCCTCTTGAGACAGCAGATGGGAGCTGATTGGCAAATGAAGTGGAGGTTCCCGGGACAATTGAGTCAAAAGCGGGAACCAAATCTGACTGGGCCAGAAAGGCACTACCAAGATCATCGTTGCATGCTCCCTGCGAAGTCTGAGAAGAATTCTCTGGATCAACGGGAAGGGAGGAAAAGCGTAGAGGAATCTGCCCGCCCAGGAGAGGGACAACGCGTCTTGCCAGAAAACACCAGGCCCTGGATCTAGCGAGCAAAAATTGGGCAGTTTTGCGTTGGATGGGGAAGTGAACAAGTCCAATTCTGGAGTGCCCCATCGATGAAACAGATCCTCTGCTACCTCCTGAAGAAGTTCCCACTCGTGGACTCTGGCCTGGGAGCGACTCAGACCGTCTGCAACCGTGTTGTCCACTCCGGAAACATGAACTGCAATCAGGTTTGCGCCGTGTCGAATTACCCATTCCCACACTCTCATGGCCTCCTTGCAGAGGGGGTAGGGGTGTGTGCCTCCTTGTCTGTTGAGGTAATACATCACCGACGTATTGTCTGTTTGAAGCAGAAGAGTACTCGGTGGAATTTCTGACTGGAAGGCTTGCAGGGCATACAGGACCGCCCTCATCTCCAGAATATTGATGTGGAGGTGGGCTTCTTGAGGGGTCCACGTTCTCCGAGACCTCAACCCGTTCAGGTGTGCCCCCCACCCCAGCCCTGAGGCATCTGTGGAGAGGATTACCTCCGGGGACGGCGCTACGAATGGGACCCCCACAGAGAGGGTCCCCGGGTCTAGCCACCATTGCCAATCCCGAATCACGGCCCTCGTGATTCTGACTGGCTGCTGCATATGGTCTTGCTTCTGGTCCCATTGCACTCTGAGCATCCACTGGGTTACCCGCATGTGGAGCCTTGCCATCGGGACAGTTGGAATGGCCGCAGCCATATGACCGAGCAGGCGAAGGACCAGTCTGGCTGGGACGGTCCTCTTTGCCGGAAGGTCCCAGATGAGGGACCTGATGCGTTCCGCTCTGTCCTCGGGAAGAAAGCTTTCCCTTGGACGGTGTCAAGAACTGCACCTATGAATTGCAGCTTCTGGGACGGCACCAGGAGAGACTTCTCGTAGTTGATAAGTATGCCCAGCGATTGAAAAAGAGCCTGGGTGTGCTGGATAGCCAACAACAGTGCCTCCCGGGAGGCGGCCATGAGAAGCCAGTCGTCCAGGTACGGGAACACGTAGTGGCCCTGTCTCCTTAGAGACGCTGCCACGACTGCCATGCACTTGGTAAAGACCCTGGGGGTCGATGACAGCCCGAAAGGAAGCGCTTGGAACTGATAGTGGTGGCCGAGAAACTTCGAGCGCAGGAACCTCTTGTGCGCTCGAGCTATGGGGATGTGCAGGTAAGCGTCCTGCATGTCCAGAGACGCCAGAAATGCGTCCTTCTTCAGCATGGGTATAAGGCCCTGGAGGGTCAACATGCGGAACCATTTGTAAGCGACCGACATGTTGAGGTCACTGAGGTCCAAGATTGGATGGAGGTCCCCTGTTTTCTTTGGAACCAGGAAGAAGTGGGAATAGTAACCTGTTCCTCTCTGGTTCCCCGGGACGTACTCCATGGCTCCTTTGTGCAGAAGCGCGAGTACTTCTTGCCTGATAAGCAATCTGTGCTGACCAGTAGCGGGAGAGCAGGGGAGGCCTTGTGGGTGGCTTGTCTGTGAACTCTATAAAGTGGCCTTTTTGACCACTGAGTACCCACCTGTCGGTGGTGATAGACTGCCACCCTGGCAGGTGGTCTGCAATGTGACCCCGACCTTGGTACCCCGTTGATCTTGAGGGGCGGGGGCCGGGAAGGAGTCATGCTGTGGCGGCTGTGGGTCCTGCAGGTTGGGCCGACTTGGTGGGACGTTGGCCTCTGCCTGAGGACGGCTTGCCTTGGGCTTTCTGGGGGAAGGAGCCCCTCTGTTGCGGGCCGGAATGGGACTGTTGCCTCTGGGTCCGGCCGGAAAAACAGCTCTGGTTCCTACGAAAGGAACCGAGCCTGGATCTGTACATGGCCAACTTCGCCGTGAAAGGGGACATCCAGTATGTTCTTCTGGACGTCCGGGGTGAATCCGGAGACACGGAGCCATGAGTGTCTCTGGAGGCATACGCCTGAGGCTGCCACTCTGGCCGAGGAGTCCGTGGAGTCATACGCAGCTCGAAGCACCTGGGTTCCCACGTCTGAACCCGTGCAGAGGAGCTGGAGTAGCTCTTCCTTCTGCTCACCTTCTGGCATCTTTTCTGCCAGCTCTTGTCCCTGCTCCCACAGGGCGTTCTGAAACTGGACCATGTGGGTAAGATAATTGAGGGATCTGATGGCGCAGATCGCAGCTGCGTACATGCGCCTACCCATCGAGTCCAATTGCTTGGACTCCGGGTCCGGTGGCTGGGTGCTCAGATGTTGCAGCATTTGGGACCGGTCATGTGAGGCTGTGATGACCAGGGAATCGGCCAGAGGATGAGATGTCAAATACTGGTCCTCCCTAGGGGCCTTGTACAGGAGATCAGCTTTCTTCGGCATCGCCGGGAGCGAGTGTGGATGTTTCCATGCTGCCTTGCTGACGTCCACGAAGGTGTCCACCAAGGGTGGTACCACCACAGGCTTTGGGTCCTTTTGCCGAAGATAACGCGCAAGGCGTAGGCTCTCTGGGTCAAGTCCACGTCCCAGCCCATGTTCTCCTGGATATGCCTCAATCTCTGAGAACGATGGGTCATCCGGAGGAGATCTTGGGAGTTCACGTGGGTCCCGAGAGGGGACGCTGATGGGAGAAGGGGATCTGGAACTACCTGAGAAGTCCGATCCCAAGTCCTCAGTCGACGGCGAGTAGCGGCGTCTTCTGGGTCTCTTGGGGCTGGGTGACCCTGAAGAAGATCTGGACAGAGGTCTCCTCTTGTCCGATGGTCTGCCCCTAGGAGATTCAGCAGGATCCGGGGGGGAAGGTACTCGGCCTGCTGCCCCAGACGGAGTGGGGACCGCTGGGACCGGTGGAGGAGGAGGAAGAGGAGAGGGTGTGGGGAACACATCCTTTTTAATGGTGTCCCACCAGAAAGTGAATAACTCCTTCACCTCAGCAATATTCAGGCCCGACGGCGGGCCGGGCGCCAGTGGCCGGTCGTCGGGTCCCGGCGTCAGCTCCCTGGGGGTCTCTGGTTCAGGAGAGGGTTCCCTCGGGGGCTTGACAGGACCGGGGTTGCCCACCTGGTCCTCGGGCTGGGTCGACTCCTCCTCCGTGAGCGCCTCCTGGCCGACGCCGGTAGGCGCTAGTCTCTCCATCTGCTGGAACGGGCGCCGGTCCCCGCCGCGCCCGCGGTGGTGAGGGCCTGACCGGCAACGGGCGTCTAGCTGTCGTCGGGTCCCCGGACCGACGTCTGGTGGGCCGACGTCGTATCCGACGTCCATTTGAGCGAGGTCAGCTCCTTGGTTTTCCACTGGAGGGGGGGAGGAGGCAAGGAGACTGACCGGACGTCCGGGGCAGAGTGGCAGGAGCTGGACTTGTGGTGATGGTGGTCCCCTGACCTCGGCGAGGCCTTAGCCGAAGAAGAAGAAGGCGGCCTGGGGGTCTTAACAGGCTGCAGAGTGGAGGAACCGGTAGAAGACTTGACCGCGACCGTGGGAGGCTGAGAGCGGGCCCGGGATGGAGAGCGGTCGGACCAGGAGCCGGAGCTGCAGGAGTCTGAGGCCCTATAAGGGGATCTAGTTCTCACCCTCTCCCTGTGTTTCTCGAGGTGCCTGCGGGCTTTTTCAGAAGATTCCCCCTTGGAGGCAGGTTCCATGGCCTTCAATCTTTCTTCCAGAAGGTAAGCTTGGAGGGCCTTCTGACGACGGATCCGGGTCCGACTGTTGAAGCCTTGACAAAAGGAGCAGGCCCGGGTGTCGTGGTCCGGGCCTAGGCACCGCACGCAGGCCGAGTGTGGATCTTTGAAGGGAATTTGCTTCCCGCAGGCACACTTAAGAAGGATGGCCCTCTGCGGATGTTGGTGAGGACATCAGATGGCAGACGATTGAAGAAAATGAAGTTTCTTGTCGAAGAAACGGGAAAAGAACTTTTCCAGGCGTCGCGAGCTAGACACTGACCGGAGGGTCGAGACATGCAAGTCGACGGCGGGAAAGAACTGGGGATTCTGGCGGGACCGCCTCCTTATGTACTACGCCTGACTTCGGGGGCCGGACCGACGTCGGAGGCAGTCCCTGCTGAAGACTGCTAGCTAAAAGATTTCCGTGGGGTCCTGACACCTGCCGGCTTCAGTCCTAATGGTGTAACCTGCTGCAAGAGCTGTATCTCGAAGAAGATCTAATGTGTGCATAACTCATGCTGAAAATTGCAGACACACAATAAATACTAGAATATGTCCTTTCAACGCCCATTCTTATGTGCGACAGCTCTGACATGCTGTGTTTCCACCACAGTAGATCAGGTGCTTTGACCACTGCCACAACTTGGCAGACCATCTATCGATGTAGGGCCAGTAAGCCATGTTGGTGGACCATGGAGGTGCAGGAGGCAGTCAGGGGAAAAAAAAAAAAAAAGGCAGCCTACGTGCGCTTTAAGCTGCAAGGGGGAAGGAAGAGCATGACTTGATCGCTAGGAGGGTCACAGAGTGGTGAGAGGGCCGAGGAGAGGATGGAGCAAAACCCAGCCAGGGATAGCTGGGGGAGGAGTTCTATTAATACATAGGGGAGAAAAGAAAAATGAGGGCACAGATCAGCTGGATTAGGACTGGGTAGGGATGGGCTCCAGAAGCAGGGGAGCAAGCAGAGGTGCTAAATGAGTACTTTGCCTCGATCTTTACCGAGGGAGGCAAGGGATCCTTCCATCCCAATGGGAGGGAAGGGGAGCACACAAAATCGGGAGGTCAGTTGGAGTCTGGAGGACTGTAAGAGGCTAGGTCAAATCTTGAATGAGGGGCAGTTGCATGAGGAGGTGGGATGGGAGGGAGAAATCACAGTGGATAGGGTGAGGGAGGCCCTCCGGTCGCTAAAGACTGAGAAGGCACCAGGAATGGATGGACTGCATCGGAAGCTTATGAAGGAACTGGCAGATGTGCTGGTAGCTCCACTGGCTGCACTCTTTCACATCTCTCTGGAGACAGGATGGATGCCTCAAGACTGGAGGATGGTGTTTAACAGCAAAACCTATATCTTTTTGGATCCCATTGAGACCAGTAAATAGGCGGATCAGATGGCTGCTGAATCTCGAAGGCGTACAGAAGATTCAGATGAGGACGTCGAGCCAACCACTTGAGTGCTGTTCCCCAGGACTCTGAACACTTTCCTTTCTGGGGGTAACAGTAAGAATAACTTTAAAACAGCTCCTTAAAATGCTGGTCCAAGGACTTTATGTTTCTAGTTTTAAAGCTGTTACAATAGGAGACCCTTTCTTTGAATATATTGTACTGTATAGTACGTTATCACCAGTTTGAATCTGAGTTCTACGACTTAGCTTGAGTCTCATAGGATTGTTTATTTCCTATTCAGTGGGGGTTTAACAAAGGGGAAGGGTGGATTTGTTCTCTCCACTGTATTTTAATACTGTGCTGCTACTTTTCTTATATATAAAAAAACCTCAACATCAGGCTTTAACACATGGCACCAACTGCCTTTCTGGGGCAATGCTTTACATGGACTGGAATTGCTGGACAATTTAATTTCATCCGGTTAGCCATGTAGCTCATGGGCTTAATAAACAGCACATAACTCTGTATAATTCCATGTTTGCAAATATTACAGGATCCTCCTCCTAATGTGGTACCTTTATATGACAGATGCATGCAAGGATATACTTTGATTAAGGGAGAGGATTTATTTTTTATCTCTTCCCACTGGGTAAAAGCAAATAGCTTACTGGACTGTCTGCTGTATGTATTACTCATGTCTTATATATAATAAAATGAAAAAATAAAGTTTAAAAAAAATAAAAAGACTGGAGGGTGGCCCATTTGGTGTCTATCCACAAAGGGGGTCTAGAAATGAGATAGGGAATTACAGACCTGTCAGCCTAACGTCTGTGGTAGGCAAAGTAATGGAGGGCATTATCAAGGAAAGGCTTTGGGGGCAGCTGGAAAGGTTGGTGCACCTGGATGATGAGCAATATGGGTTTGTCCCAGGGAGATCATGCCAGACCAACCTTGTGGAGTTTTATGACTGGGTGACAGAGGCCCTGGACTGACATAGGCTGTTGGACGTCCTCTACCAGGACTTCAGCAAGGCGCTTGATATGGTACCCCACAATGGCCTGCTAACAAAGTTGGAGGGGGTGGGGGGCCAGGTGGGTGAGAAACTGGCATATGGGGCGAATACAGAGGGGTTGTGGTTGGTGGGATAGATACCCAGAAGGGTCATCAATGGGGTCCCCCAGGATTCGGGACTGAGGCCACCCCTGTTCAATGCCTAGTTCTCGGACATAGGGAGTTTTTTTTTTTTTTTTTTTTTTAAGGAGTAGACCGGGTCTCTTAGTGAATGACTCAAAACTGGGAGCACTGGCAGATGGGGAGGAAGGGAAAGAGGCACTCCATGGGGACCTGGATAACATGGAGAGGTGGCCAAGGAGGTGGGGATTGAAGTTTAATGCAGGGAAATGTAAGGTGCTGCATCTGGTGGTCAAAAGCCCACTCCAGCCATACACCGGGGGGGGGGGTTACACTGCAAGCCACATCAGGCGAGAGGGATCTAGGGATGGTGGTGGACGTCAAAATGAATAACACTGAGAATTGTCAATGATCTGCAGCAAAAGCAAACAGGATACTGGGCTGCACAGCCAGGGCAGTTACCTCCAGGAGGAGGGAGGGAGGTGATCCTCCCTCTGTATAATGCCCTCGGTCAGGCCACATCTCGAGTACTGTGTGCAGTTCTGGAGACGCCACCTTAAGAAAGACATAGCACTGCTGGAGAGGGTCCGGGGGGGCGGCGACCAGGATGATTCAGGGCACGGGGGGGGGGGAGCCCTGTGAGGAGAGACTGGAAGAGCTTGAGCTGTACACACTGGAGGAGAGAAGCGACAGGGGGGACATGATATAGGTCTTGAAGTATGTAAAAGGTATCAATAAAGGCGGAGCCAAGGAGGTGTTCAGGATAAAGAAGGCGGAACAACCAGGGGTCACGAGTGGAAGCTGGAGGGAGGAAATTACAGGGAGAAGCACAGGAGACACTACTTCACTGAGAGGGTGGTGGAGCCATGGAATGCGCTGCCCAGGAGTCTGGTGGAAGAGGGCACAGTGGCGGGTTTCAAGAAGGGGTGGGACAGGTACAAGGGGAAACTGATGCAGAGGAAGAACCTCTATGGGGGTGGGGGGGCGGAGAAGCGAGCACCCAGTAGGGGGCTGGCCACTGAGCAGACACACCATAAGGACTATTCTGCTGGCTTTTTGTATGTTAGTATCACACTTACCCACGATGTTGCCTATGTTGACACATGACAACTAGTGGCCTAGTAACATGCAACCTTACATTTTTTGCATCAGTTATAAGACCAAAAACTGACAGGGCATTGTGGTATACTTGACAATGGCTGGACTTCAAATTGTCGGAAGAAATTTAGGCTCTGCATCAACACTGGCTCTGGAAAATGTGGATAAAAGGGATCGGGGGTGAATATCTACGTTCCCAGCATGGGTCTTCCTTATGAAATATCACAAAGAGAAGTACTCAAAAATTTCTGTTACAGATTTCCAGAAGAAGAACCAGTGGGAAAACATCAACTGGTACGCTGCTTGATATTTTCAGCGTGTATTTAATATTACCTTTTTGATTTGTAATTTTTGATGGACTGACAGTGGTAAAGACCATGACTGGATCAATATGTTTGTCATAAACTGAAAGTCACATACCTGATCAGAGGTGTGACTGGCCATGGAAGTTAATGGCTTCTTACTGGCTTCAAAATTACTTACAAGTTCTTTTGCCATCTGCAATGGAATGGAACAAGCATATGTTCAGTGTCTGGAATTGGTCACAGAATGTCTAGACTATATATTATTACGGCTATCATTGCAAAATGTTACCCTTTGAGGACCTGTCGGATACGGTTGATTGTGCTAATGTGAGGATTGCCTTCACACGTTGGGAATAAGGTGGGCAGCGCATCAGGCTCGAGTCTGCGAAAGAACTTGCGTGGTTGGAACTCTGGAGGTAATAACTGCATCTAGAAATCTAATTCAAACATGCAGTCCTCAAAATGAAGAGAGCAAAGACTGTATTTCCGTGGGTTTTCCTTGAGTTTGTTGACAAACTTTTTGATGTTTCCAACATCGGTGCGACAACGTCTGACCCAAACCTCGGCACAAGCACTGTCCTTTGGGAGCTGATAAATTGACCCCCAGCCCCCAGAAGTTGCCCAGTGTGTGCTGAGCAACCAAAAGCAAGGCAATGAGGTATTTTAACTTAAGGAAGGTCTGTATACCACAAATATGAAAAGGATCTAGAAAGAAAAAATAGCTTTATTAGTAATTGAAAGGCACAAGGTGGACATATCACTCACTGGTAACTTTCTTGCACAGAGCAAAGGCAGAACTCAAAGCAGCCACTGGCTCTGGGCAGTGACTGGAAGACTCAGTAATGAACGGAGTACAAAGCAGGACGTGTGACAATGTTTTATAATGGGTGCATTGCAACAAGGACATAGCTGAAGGACACAATAAAGACATTCAAAAACATCCGATGCATAAACAGTGCTTTTCACAAGGATAAAGTTTTCTACAAAAAGGGACATGAGTGGAAATGTAACAGTACAACCTTCTGGACGTATCTCAGCAAGTATGAATTCTATGAATGGGTGTGAAATCCATGAGAAACACAACATATACTCCAGTTGTTTTATCCACTTTTTTATGAAATTATGTATGAAACGAGAAAGCATATTATGCAGAAATGTGTGTATTTCTGTCCATTTATATATTTTTGATGTCTCAATAACTGTATATAAACGCTAACATATGTGTGTCAATTTTTGGGTTCCCAACCACATAACCCAGATAGACCATCTTAGAGCAGCAGGTTCATTCCCCTGGGGTGTCATACAGATGAGGCACACTGATGAGCCCTGGTAGGACGAAACATGCATCTGTGTCTTCTGTTGGCACCCTTTGCACACTGTGTGAGAGGCCTTTTAGCACCATGCATTTCTGCTTACAGCTGAACCAGCATACTATTCTGTGGTGATTTGCATATAACAGCACATGATGCTTTGCGTTGTGGGGGTATGTGTGAGTTTGTATTTCTAATGTGTAAATTTGTCACACCTGCACTTTTCGTAGTTGGAGATGTTAGCAGTTTACCTCATTATTACCTGGGAGGCCACTTTCTGTCAGGAAAACAATGGATTTTCATACTTCAAATGCTAGTGGAAGTAATGAGTTAAACAAGTAACATTAATGCATCTACTTTTATTTATTTATTTAGCTTTTGTTAACCGGGTAAGTGCACTAGCCATAAAATGACTATTTTCAGGCACGACCCAGGAGAGTACAGACATGCAAAAACTTAACAGCATAACAATTTATAAATGCTTTACATACAATGAGTTAGAGAGGATACAATATATCGGAACATACAAAGTAGACCATGCGTAAGTTCATAGGTGCCTAACTATGCAATGAATAGAGAGGACCTTGGACAATAAATTATCAGGTGACATCATATGAACAGAACAAGGTACACAAAAACAAAAACAGGTAATACAAAAGGAAGAAATAACCACTGAGAGGAGGGGGTGTCATTAAGGAAAAAGGTCGGTAAGTGAGGAAAAGGGGAGCAAGCCATGGAATTAGATTATATGAGTATATGTAAGTGTAAGGGAGATGCCTGCAGTGCAAGATTGTATATGGGCAGGGAAAGGGAGCCGGGACAGGCTGAGGCAGTAAGAGGGTTATATAGAGGTGAGGAAATACTACTGTATGGCAAGAGACATCAGTCATTAGGTAGGGAGAAAGCAGGAACAGGTATCAGCAATCCGCAGATTTGAGCGCAATTTTCTCTTAAAGCATGTGTGGGAGCTAGAAAGTCTAATGTCGAGGGAAATGGAATTCCATAGCTGTGGAGCCGCATGCTCAAATGCAACAGTTCCTTTCCTATTGCAGCACCACGGCAAATTCAGAAAGGATTTATCAGCTGATCATAGACCATGGAGTGTGTCCTGAGGAACAAGCATAGCTGCAAGACACCTTGAGGTTTGATTTCGAATTATCGAATCAATAAGACAGCCAAAGTAGTATTTCCTACTAGCTAACGGAGAGAGCCAACCAAGATCATTATAAAGTTGACAGTGGTGTTTAAGCCGAGGGGCAGAAGAGGCATACAGTATGTTGTTCTACGTAATATCCCATCTGAGTAGGTCAGTTTTATGAGCAGCCCCAAATAAGGGAGCCCCACAGGTTAAGGTGGGGAGCAGAAACCCCCTCGCAATGGCCATTTTAGCCAATGGCATGAGCATATAGCTAGTCTTATATGCAACACCCAGTTTTGAGTTGACAGCTCTGCAAACAGACTGTACATGAAGATTAAGATCAAGAGATTTATTCAACAAGTTAGGAAACCAGCAGGCAGTGTCTGTGGCTCTCAATCAGTACCACACCACATACCACCCTCTGTGAAAGCATGCTCAACACCACCACAGTTGCATAGCCTAATGTAGAGGAAATGCGCATATCACATATAATACAGTGTTTTTTCATCTAACACTTTCTGAAAGGGCACTGGAGGCTACGCTCTCTTCACTTAAGTTTGTGACGAGGTGGTGACATCCTAAATTACCTTGGACACCACAGTCCAAGGTAATTTAGGGTTGACACAAATGCCTGAATCTATACTCAATAATCCCCAAACCATAGCTTGACTCCCTTAATTGTCACTTCTCTGACCTCTCGGCCCTCACCTCCCGACTTATGACGGACGGGGGGAGCTCGCTCACGATCCCGTTCCTCTTGAGTCAGGTGGATCAACATCATCGGAGTAAGTTTAATCTCAGGGCAGTATCAGTCCTCTACGTCCAGAAACATCTTGCTGCCCACGCCCAGTACTCCAGCCCAGGTCTCGATTTCCTGGAACCGCGGCTTCTCAAGCTAGGAGCTTCCTACATTGCCTCTCCGGTTGCCCACATCTTTAATCTATCCCTTAGCTCAGGGAAAATTCCTGACATATGGAATGAAGCAAGGATAGTACCACTTCTGAAGCAGAGCAATCCCAAACTCCCTGACAACTATCGCCCTATTGCAATCCTCCCATCCCTTGGCAAACTTCTTGAAAAGGTGGTGGCCAAGCAACTCTCGGAGTATCTGCACTCCCATGATCTGCTATCCAGGGCACAGCACAGCTTTCGAAAGGGACACAGTACCACTACTGCTCTGATTAATGTAACTTCCAGCATAAGATCTGCCATGGACCAAGGTAAACTGTCCGGTGCTATATTTATAGACTTATCAAAAGCTTTTGACCTTGTTAACCATGACCTTCTAGGAGAGCAACTAAGGGCCGTTGGTCTCTCCTCCCATGCCTTGAACTGGTTCATGGGCTATCTGAAGGGTAGAAAGCAGCGTACCTGCTTCAACAAGGTCCTCTCGGAGCTCAGGGCGGTGACTTTGGGAGTCCCCCAGGGATCAGTGCTGGGCCCTCTCCTTTTCTCGCTTCTTTATCAATCAACTGCCACTGGTGACCTCTCACTGCCAAGCCACTCTATACGCAG